>CM067379.1:112573825-113911668 GCA_034510155.1 Eucriotettix oculatus
GTAGACATGTCTTAAACGCCCACAAGAACTTTGTATTGTAGCTGATGTTATGGTGTGGTTGTGAGCGAGGGGGCAAGTTACACGGTGTGCATTCGGTTGCGAGTGGATCGGAGTTTGAATAAAAGTGTTTTTTATAAAACTCTGCTATTATCGATTATTAACTGAGACCACGTGACAAATATTATGAAATTAAAATCGTTCTACAGCTATGAAGTTCTTGTTCATAGTTAAATGGGGAATCATGGCTTAATACAATATCTATTGACGTTCAGATCTTGAGAATCCCGTCCTGTGTAATTAACTTTGAAACAATGACGATGGTAATCTCTATCTGCGATTCTTGTATACAGACCCCGTTTGGGGAATTTTTACTGGTCGGTCAGTTAGACAATTGTAATTAAACGAATGGAGAAATAACAGCTGAAAAAGTAGAGTGACAATATTATGAATTAAAATCGTTCTACAGCCATGAAGTTCTGTTTCATAGGTTTAATGGAATATGGCTTAATACAATATTATTGACGTTCAGATCTGAGGAATCCCTGTCCTGTGTAATTATCTTTGAACATGACGATGGTAATCTCTATCTGCGATTCCTTGTATACAGACCTTGGAATTTTACTGTCGGTCATTAGACAATTGTATTTAAACGTATGAGAAATAACCGCTGAAAAAAGTAGAGTGACAAAATATTAATATAGTATTGAGTATTTAGGAGAACTATGAAGAGTAAAGATGTAAGAAATTTTGAATTGTGACACTTTCGCAATATCGGGCGCAGGTGGAAACCCCTAGGCGTAATTCTATATGAAGCAATAATGCTGATCAATGATTATTATATTTGCATTAAATATGGTTCAAACTTCCCCATTTGTTAATCGTAGCTTGTAATATTTAGGGGAACTCAGGGTGGAACGGGAAAGAGGGAAAATACGGGATATCCTATCTTTTTTGACCGGATAGTGCTGAAGTACAGTAAATAAGGGTGGAATATGGCCACTGATCAAAGAGAAAAAACAGCAGTCCACTTCACCAAGTTCTGACACAGCCTTTTGAAAGAACTCGTGTTTTGGCGTCTTACATCTGTGACTTCAGAATTTCGACAAAAGATAAGCTACAAAACAAATAGCTTTTAACTCTTTAATTGTATATATCCGTAAAGTAGATGTATTATCTGCATATAAGTTACGTATATTGTTTAAATCGGCTTTTATTTTAGCTTGGTGAAAAACTTGAGTGCGGGACGGAACGGGATACTACTGTATAAGGCAAAATGTATCGTGTTCCTCGAGAAAAAGGAAAAACTGAGAGACTCAATTTATAAGAAGGAGTTAGAAGATGCTGTGCCCAAAAATAATGGATAAAGAAAGAAATGGACCAGGAAAAAGGAAACAATGCTAGCAATGACTGTGCAGTTGCAATAAAAGAAAGAAGCGATCAACCGTACGCAAAATCAATGTAAAGAAATAAAACAAAATTTTAAGATTTTTCTTAATTTATATTTAATTATATTGTATAAATTATTTTAAAAAACATCGTTGGTTTCTTTTTAAAGATTCATTAAATATCTAAATTCGTTGTTTTAAGTTATATTGATATTAGGTTCATTAAATATTAGAATAAACTAATTATATGTCTATTTTTCAAAGTTTTACAAAATTTGTTAAACAATAAGTGTTTATTTCCATTCCGACTTTTCCTACTAATGTGTTTCTATTCCTCCGTCAAAATTTGGAAATACTTTTAATGCTTGAGAGCAACTGTATAATTCAGTAAGGATCAGAATTTCAGGCCTACTGCTATGGCACATATCGCGTGGACACCAGTAGATTGCCCTCCGAATCTTCTACAGGTCATAATTAGTGAAACCGGACAATGATATGAACCTGGTACGACTCGTGTATCATTTATTACGCCGGAAATGTCGTGGAAAAACGACTCCCATCTCAATTACTACTATTATGACTCGAACTGAGTCGGGCGACTAATTACATTCTGCTCATTCTGACAAGAAGCTATGTCGCAAGTGTTCACGTTACAACGGTTAATTAGGTTCACCCAATTGAGCCGCTCGTTAATAAGGGTTATTAATGTGTTGTGTCAGGTTTGTCCACGTGGCCTTAACGACGCGGCGCTGGGCGACGGCGATACGAGAGCGAGTTTGCCCTCGCCGCGACGCATCTCCAATCCTCAATGGGCAATTAGTGATCAGACAGCAAGCGCTAATTAATGGCTCGTAGATATGCAGATTCGAGGCAAGGGCGAGGCCCGTAAGCTCTTCTAATTAACAGTACTGTTTGCAGCGTAATGGGTGGACTACGTGTCCCTAAGGTAGGTCGTACACGTGCAAATCCAGATAAGACGAAGAAATTCGCGTTCCAACAGGACTACTCGAGCATTTTTAAAAGTCAGGAAAAATATAAAAAAATGCAAAAGTTATTAAGGGACACGGGGTCTGAAATGTGAAATTCCTGTAAATGAAAAAATACTGAGCTGAAACTTTAACTGAGTGCTAACAACACACATATGTAGTAATGGAAGAAAATTTTTTTCTGTAAACATGTTTTTTGTTAACATATTTTGAAATTATTTTCACAACGTAGCAGTTTTGAAAATGTTCCTTGCGTTACATATTTGAATATATTTTAGCTTTTTTACATTAATATGTAGGACTGACAATGGCTATTAATTGCCAGTACTATTTTTTTAAATTGAATATAAGTGTGGGTAGAAAATAATTTTTTACTAAGAGCTTCATGCGGTTACTTAAAAATTGGCACTTTTCATCACTTCGAATATTTTTTGACCTGAAATACTTGAACAATTATAAAACTAATACTTGTATTTAAATGTATACACATGTAGATTAAGTAAGAATAGAATGAAGACAATATCTTAGTATTTGTGACACAAGGTTTTTGGTAGCAGAAATTATGAAGCTGAGAAAATCAAATTCTTCGGAAGAAAATTTAAAATCAAATTCTTTTAAATTGATCCTAAGCCTTTAAAAATAACTAAATCGAATTAAAAGTTTAGCTATATGATCTGTAAGGCTTATAGGCATATTAATGTGGAAAAAAATTATAAAATCTATATTTTCCATATTTTTGCCAAAATTAAAGTCCCTGTGTCCCTCAAAAGCTCCAATTTTACAATGTCTTATATTTTACATTATTACCAAAATATCTATATTTAAACTGTTTCGTTGAAGATCCCCTGACGCATTAAATATGAAACCATATTTAACTCTAATTCAATGAATAATAGTTACTGTCGTCCTCAAAATAGGAGATCCTTGAGTCACTGTGCCCGTTCGGATTGACCTACTTTATTGTACAAGGTCTCATTTTACGCAGAATTTAATGCCATCTTATGATACGCATTTAATACGTGAGTTTTGGCCAAATAAACTGAAAAAAGGTCAGGGTAGTTTGTCTTAATTTTACATAGCTACTACATTGACAACTAACTGATGTAAAATTATTGCTTCAAACGGTCTGAAAGTTTAACAGAAGACAGTGCAAACCCTTCCAAACCTATCTGCAAAGTTTGAATCATCAGAGTTTCTCATGTTTTTAAAAATTAATAATAAGTGGACCTTTACTAACTGTTGGACAGCGCATCGCAGAAGAGTGGGGCAAAGCTTTTTCTTGTAGTGGTTGAAAGTCATAAATATAAATTTAATTAATGTAGCAACGCTCAAAAATTTTGTACGTTTTTTTAAAAGTGTAGGCAGAAAGGAAATGTTTAGTGAAGCGGGAGAGTAAAGTAGGGTGGGACCCCTGCCAACTGGCCTGCCCCCGACATTCTCCACCGCTCTTCCTGGTTTTTTCGTTAAATTGCTCGGCCAGAGGGCAATGGTGCCATCCTACTTTAGCCTCCCTTTTCCAATAAACCTTTCCTTTCTACCTGTTCTTTTTAAAAAGTAGTGCAATTTTTTGCTATACTAGATCAATGAAGCTTATATTTTATATTTATTACTTTCAAGCGCTACACTTCTGCGATGCACTGTTAAAGAGTTATTAGAGGTTCATTAATTAATTAATTTAAAAAAAGGTAGAAACACAGATGATTTAAATTTTGCGGATAGTATTTGAAGGGTTTTAACTGTTTTCTGCTGTAGTTTCAGACAATTTGAGGCAATAGTTTTCAAAGTCGAGCTATATAAAGGAAAGGTGAAAATCTTTAACTTTTTACAGTTTTTTCGTCAAAACACATGGATAATATGATTTAAAAAATTTATTTATATATAATAAAATTGCATTAAATTCTGCGTAAAATGAGACTTTTTATAATAACCTAGGTCAATCCAAATGGGCACAGTGAAGCTTAAACTCAGGGCTCTACTATTTTGACGACGACAGTGGTAGCAATTTAAAGTTTTCTATTATATCTCTTCTTTACTTTCTCTTTACCTCATAAATAAATACCTGTGTGTGTGTGTGTCTGAGTAATTATCTATCGGTCAGTCATCTCGTCTGCTCACATATATCTGCCTATACTTTGTCTTCGTCTCTGACAGCCAGCTTCATCCTTTGATATTACTCTCTCTCTCTTTGCCATCCTGAAAGCCATGTCTCTTTATTTTTATTCACACAAAGTTACAAAAGGGCTATATCCCAATGGTAGTTAGATACGATTAATCTCAAGCCAGAAAAACAAGAGAACGAAATACAATTAATCATACTTTTATTAAAAACTTTATCGATCAGGGGGAAAGCCCCCAGCAATCTTGCAGGTAAGCTATCTCAGTCCCTGGTGGTCCTGTTTACGAAAGAGAGCTTCCCTACTTCCGTCCTCTGATCTCTTTCTTTCATTTTATACACGTGGTCGTTCCGTGACATAAAGTTTGGAATCCAAACGATTTGTGACTTCACTCCAGGTAGGCTAGTTTTTGTACGCTTTAAATAACGCCCTCAATCTTGCTCGTTTTCGCCTATCTGAAAGCTTCTCTAAGTAAGAATTCACTTTACCCCGTGTATGGAAGGATTTCAATACCTTCTTGTCAACTTTTTGCAGTGCGTTGTTATGATCAGATCTGTATGGGCCCCAACACACCGCTCCGTATTCCAGAATAGGGAGTAAGCCATTAGTTTAGCTTGCTCTCTATTTAGGAATTGTAAATCTTTCTTTGCCATTGCAGCCATTAGTTCCCATCGGTTGAAATTTTTTTACAAATAGTTACTCCCAGATATTTACAGTAACTCCTCTTCTCCTAATCTATATTTTGTTGACGGCAGGTTTCTAGATTTTGTAAATGTAATCATCTTGCTTTTAGAGGAATTAATTTTCAATTTATTAAGCCGCAACCATCGGTATAATTTGCCAGATCCTCCAGTAGAGCAACTTCATCTACAGTCATCATAATCAAAAAGTTTTATACTTGAGCTAATGCATACTAATGTATACTAAGAATAACAATGTTCCCCAACGACAATTCCTTGTGGCACCCCGGAAGTTACCCCTACTGATTCTGAGAGTGTATTATTTACACTCAGTTTAAGCTGTCGTTTGCTCAAAAATCCCCTAATCCAATTCAATTCTCGAATATCCATTCCCGTTCCGTTTTGTTCCTGCACGAGAATGTCGTGAGGTACGACATTAATTGCTTTCGAAAAGTATACTACTATCGCATCAGTTTTACCAACATTATCCATTTTGTCTAATATATCTTGACGTAGAGATATTAATTAACTTTCTCTGGAGTACTCCTTTCCAAACCCACGTTTACTACTGTGAATACGTCTAATTTTTCCCCAGATTTTCCGTAGATAATCACTAATTATTGCATACTACAGAGGTTAAACTTACCGACCTTAAGTTGCTAATCACAGATTTTGAAAGTGATTTGTGTATTGGAAGGACGACAGCATTTTCCCGTCTTCCGAGACGCCGGAATTATTTATTATGACTTAGAAGCGGCGTGTTTCGTACTTAACCATGGCTTCTCCTCCCAGTAGGAGAATCTCTCCTGAAATATCATCCGGACCAATTAATTTCCGATCTCTCAATAGCCGGATATATTTCCGCTCGTCGTGTGCTTTAATTGTTAAGGCAGCCAAGTTTTTCAGATGGTGAAAAACTCCTTCAGGGTTGTATTTTACCCGAATACTGTCGCAAAAATTTTGGCGAATTTCTTAGCTTTGATAAATTCCTCCACAATTACGTTGTTCTCTTCATTCATTAGTGGCGGTGACACATCTTGGTTACCTTTCATCCTCTTAATGTATTTGAAAAAAATTTCCCCACCCATTATTTTCTTTTCCCAATACTTTATTTACATATATTACCTGTGCAGCTCCATCTGAGAAATTTAGTTCCCTGATTATCTGAATTTTAATTTGTGGCTCTTACTGTAATGTTTTATTATAGTCTTTCCTAACTTTTCTTTTTGATTTCTAATATTGGGGTTGTAATAGTCCGGATCAGCGTTGGCTTTCCAGTGTTTTATTGGTACCAACCTTTTCTTCCTTCAAGGATTACTGATTTTAAATTCATCTAACAATCATTGACGAAAGCGTTTGAAGCCAATGCTTTATAGTTCTGGCGAAAGAAGTTATGAATACCCTTGTTGTCTGCGAAGTGGTACTGATATACCTATTTCCCGTTAAATACATCTCTACAGCTTTCTTGTTCCCAAGCAGTCCCCAAGGTTACCGTCAAATGATCGCTATTCCGGAGACCACTTGTGATTATATAAAGACATCTACCGGTTTTATTATAAAAATGTCTAGCATTGGTTCTAATCTCGTTGGTCTATCTATTAAGTCCCATTTACAAAATTAGTGAATTCACAACACTTTGGGAAAGATTTTCGGTTTTTGTTATTTTACGGTCAAGATGACAACTTTGTTCTAACCACAATGGACGAGATATTCAAATCCCAAAATAATGGTACTTTTGTATTACAACCCAACAGGTTTTTAATCTTCTTCTTCTTCGGTAGCGCTACAGCCCTTGGTGAGCCTTGGCTTCTTCAACAATTTTCCTCCATATTTCTCGGTTGTTTGCCGCTTTTTTCCACCTCCGGACTCCCACACAGTTGAGATCCTCTATTACGTCCTCGATCCATCTTCCTCTAGGTCTCCCTCTTCACCTAGACGAATGGATCACACCGTTCATCATTTTCTTTGGAATTCTATCCTGTGCCATCCTCTTCACGTTACCTAGCCATCGTACTCGAAGTGATTTCACAAATTTTACTATGTACCTACCTTCTATTATTGCTTGTAATTCGGTGTTCTATTGAATTCTCCAACCTTCTTCCTCCCTTATTAGATCATAGGTTTTACGTATAGAATTTTCCTTTCAAGGGTTCTTAGTGCATTTTTGTCGTATTCTGTCAGTGTCCATACCTCCGACCCGTATGTGGTAACTGGGCGGACTTGGGAGTAATATATACGCAGTTTTGTTTTTCTCGCAACAAGTCTATTTTTAAACAGTTGTATGTTTGCAAAGTCGGCCCTGTTTCCTGCTTGTAATCTTTCCCTTATGGTCTTTCCTATATTGTTATCGTTTGTTATTAGGACACCCAAGTAATTGAAGGAGGACACTCTTTTGAAGTATTTCCCATTGATGTTTAGGTCTTTAAGGGGCATCAGATTGTGACATATATTTTGTTCTATTTTCATTTACTAGGAGACCGATTTTTAGCTCTTCTGTTTCCATTGTTCAGTATGTTTCTTTCCACTATAGAAATGTCGTAGGCTAGTTTTCATAAATATGGTACCTCTTTTGTTGACTTCATTTACTGCATTATGTAGGGCTATATTAAATAGGACAAAGGAAATACTATCACATTGCTTCATCCCTTTATTAAATTAAAAACTTTCACTTGATCTGCCAAAAACCTTCACTTTTTCTCTTGTCCCTCTTGTCTCATATTCATTCTGATTAGTGTTGTTAGTTTAGCACATCTGCCAACTTTTTCCAGTCTTCTTGTCTGTTTTTTTCTGTCGATGAATAGGAAATGCAGATCTATATCATGTTCAGAGGACTTTTCCATAATTTGTTTCAAAACAAATATTTGATCTGTGGTTCCTCTACCCGGTCGAAAGTCACACTGATATTTACCTTGTATGCCTTCCGTGCACTTCTGTATCCTTTCGTTTAATATGTTTGTGGAAATCTTATAGTCTGTGTTATACCTCTGTAGTTTTCACATACTGTTATATCTCCTTTCTTATAGATAGGGATTATTATTTTAGTTTTCCACTGGCCTGGCATATTTTCCGTTTCCCATGTATCTAGTATTAATATGCGTAGTTCCTTTATTATGGCCTCTCCACCAGCTTTTATCAGTTCAGGGATTATGCTGTCTTCACCACGGGCTCGATTATTTGTTGTCTTGTACACAGCCTGGGAGACCTCTGATACTGTTGGCTTTCTTGCCTCATTGGCGTCTACTTCCAGCTCCTCTATTTCCTCCTGTGCTATCTCTGCCTCTTCTTGGCTGGTATTAAATGTATCTTTGAAGTGCTCTCCCCATCCTCCCACTTTCTGTTCTTCCTTCCTTAACGTTTTCCCATCTGTACTGGAACAGGTATTTATTTTTGGCTGGAATATTCTCTTTATTTTGCCGACAGCATGGTAGAACTTTCTTATTTCACTCTGATCTTTTAACTCTTATTATTATTGAAATTTCTTCTTAGTCCACTCTCTTTTTTTTCTCTTGCACAATTTGTTAGCTTGTCTCCTTAATTCTCTATATTGTTCCACATTATTTCTGGTTTTTCTTTTGTAGCATTTTTATTCCTGCTCTGTTCTTTTCATCTATTGCTGACCTGAAATCTTCGTCAAATCATTCCTGGATCCTTCTGTTTCTTCTTATACCTATTCTTTCTTCTGCAGCATCTTTAATCGCTTTTTTGATCCTGCTCCAACTTTCATCTGTTCCTACTGCAGTCTCTTCATTTTTAACTTTCAGTTATGTGTTTGTTGGTATCTTTTTACTTCGTCAGAGATTCAATCAGTATTCCGGTTCATCTTCTTTCCTGTTCTATTACTATTCGTCAGTGACAGTTTCTCTCTTGACACCGATTTTATCATAAAGTAATCCGAGTCATAGTTTGGTCCCCTACAACTCCGTACATTTATAATTGACGTGGAATGGCGTGCGGTCACTAAAATGTGGTCAATCTGATTGACAACTCCACTGACTGCAGACTTCCAAGTACCCAGATGGATCGTTTTATGTGGGAAGTAGGTACATTTAATTATCATATTATTCCTCCTTGCGAATTGGAATTGTAAGTCTCCATTCTCGCTGTTTTCTTCGTGCAGTGAATATTTTCCAGAGATTCTATATTGACGTTCAATACTCCCTATTTTTTCGTTGAAGTTTCCAATTGCTAACATCAGACCATATTTCGGTACAGCGCAACGTATTTTTTTCCAAATTGTCATAGAACTGTTCTTTTACTGTGTCCTCTTTTTCCTCTGCCGGAGCATATGTATTTACTATTCTTGTATACCTAAATTTTCCTCTTAGTCTGAGTCTGCATATCCTTTCATTTATGGGTTCAAATTCTATTAGGCTTTTCCTCATTTCCCTAGTTATTATAAACCTGTTCCGAATCGGCCGGTTCTTTGTTCTGGCCCACTATATACCAGTGAGTAATCAGGTTTATATATCTGCCCATTTCCTTGCCATCTTATTTTATATAGCTCTACGACATCGCACTTAAAATTTAATATTTCATTGTCTATTTCTTTCATTTTTCCAGGCTGAAGCACTGTCCTCACGTTCCATGATGCTATTGTCAAATATTTTATCCGTTTCCTTTTCCAAGGCTTCTGTTGGATTTCCATAATATTATTTTTTACAGTATGGGGTTATCAGCCCCATGCCCACCCAACCCCCAACCTGGAGGACCGGTGGACTGTTCTTAGTCTGGCTTTGATGGCCCTACCAGGAGCTTAAACTCCCGCCAGCATAGCTCTCCGGGTCATTGGAGTACACAAGCCTCCCCCCACGATAAGGAGACAGTCCATGGGAAGGACAGGCTTTTAATCGGTCTGGATAAAAATCTAAAACTTAGTTGTTAAATTACTTATTTAATTTTGGAACCAAGGACCTTTCGGCTGACAATTTACCCATATTCATCAAATTTTTATACATTTACGATTTATAAATGAAATATAGTAGAACATTGTACAAGTTCTTGTTAACATTATTTGCTTACCTTTATTTACGATGAAAAATTAACTACAGCGATTTAACAAACAGTAGAAAATCGAGAATATTTTCGTAGCGCTCAGAACCATGTTAAAGTGAAAATTTAAGAAACTTTTTCCTGACATATTCAGATTATTAATGCTATAATGAACCTTCGGACAAACACTTAAATACCACAGGACTGTACGATAAAGTTAACATAAATCCTGAAACCAAATAACAAGGAGTAATAGGGGAGTAATATATTTAGCGATCAGGAAGTTGTTAAAAATAAGGAATACAATTGTCTGAAAATGTTGTTTTGATTTCCAGAAATATATAATTTTATTTTCCAGTTCGCTTTTAATTTCACGATACATATATTACGTTTTAGTAACTATAGTTGTCTCTCTAAAATAGATTTAACTAAGCGGATATTTATTATTCATTGTACAGAATTGCTCTCATAGGCTTAGATGTAATGAGTAAGATAGCGGCTAAACATTATATAGACGAGGACCATTCGCCAGACAGAGTATTGAAGAAACACGAAGACGCGAGACAGCAAATGTATACGCTGTCATGTTGAAAAATTGGCCACTTATCAAAATGCGAGGGAGAATGAATAAAAGTATCTAAAATCTCGAAGGAGAAGAAGGAGAAGAGGGGAATAATTGCTATGTGTAAACAAAAGAGGTTGATACAGATGTCTTGAAAGAGAAGCGTGCATAAGCAACGGCGAGTAAACGAAGAGAAATGAAAATAAATGTCTCCGTAAGACGCGGACGCGTCTGATGGTGCAGTTAGATAAAAAAACTGAGGCCGGGGCTTGCCGACACTGATTGAGACAGTTGGATTGATAAGGCTGTATGGCGGCGGAAGGATGGGCCGACGCACTAATCTAGCAATTCTAAGGCCCCCGGCGACGAGAGAAAGGAGAAATGAAGCGTGCCGTGGGGAGAAAAAGAGAAGAACGAAGTAGAGTGCTATGAAAAAGTGCATCCGGATAAGGCAATTCGGAAGATCACTACCAACGCTGCTTCCCCATCCAACGTTATACCTTTGCTTTCAATAAATAATTACTTGTAATATACAGAAACAGACAATTTATTATGATTATTGATTACAATATTTAATGTAAATATGTGTTACATGAAGAAGACCGTAGATGGGCAGATCCATAATCACTTTGTCGTTATCAGAAAACAATTTCATGACACCAAACAATATTAACCACGTATGGAACACAAACGATGAGCAGCCCATTTGGAGTGCTACTAAAATCAAAGTTGTTTGAAACGATTCTTAGAACATTGAAGCATAGACGGTGGAATTTTACAACATATGCTTTAGCTCTGAACCATGAAGTGACCTAAACACATTTCAGGTTGTCATAAATAAAAGATTATTTTAATTTAAATTGAATCACAGTTTAACTGAAATTTTGATAAATTATAGAGCAGTTCCTATATTATTAATGGAAGAGTCATTAAATATTATTTACTGCACATCCGAAAAGTTTGGAGTTTAGATTAATAAAAATAATATAATATTCAGGTTTCAATGGTTCATGCTGTAGTATGACTAATAAAGGAAAAACATCATTGCCTAGTACGAGGAAGAAAAGATTATCATCTGTGGCGGCGGAAAGGTACCGTCGCTGGTACCCATCTTGTTTGGCTGGCAACAGTCCTGTTTGGATGTAGATGGAAAATATTATTATTTACCGAAATTTAATTGGAAAAGATTTAAAATGACATATTTTATTAAGGAGAGATCCGCAGAATAGTTTTAATGTAGATGATTGTTTATAAGTACAGTTAATTATTGTTTTCATCAATTGACAAATAACTATTTATTCGTAAATTTGTGTGTTGTTTTGTGGAAAGGTTATTTTTCAATATATTCTGTAGCGCAGTAGGAACCCTACCTAACTTTGTTCAATTTTTTAGAATTTTAAAGGATCTAAAAATCCAGCAATAGCATTATAACTGGTGACAGGCAGGTAGAAGTGGTATTTCCCGGCGCCAGGCTGCCGGACGGGGGACATGCCTGCTGCGGATTTATAATACTCGGCTTGTTTTTCTAAAGGAACATGCACCCTTCAAAATATCCGAAGGACACTATTCCCTGTGTCATGGAAAATTTCCCTCGCTGGACGAATAACTCATGAGGATTAGTGGACCAGATATCACACGGGATAACGTTTTCCCTTGGAGAAAGGATATACGAGTTTATCTGCGGGGCGAGAAGCTGAAAAATGTTCAGAATTGTTGTAGACGTTGAAAGGGGAGAAGGTAAAGGTGGAGAGTTGTGCAAGACGTTGAGAAGGCGATGAGGCATAGTTGGAGAGTTGTGCAAGACGTTGAGAAGGCGATGAGGCATAGTTGGAGAGTTGTGCAAGACGTTGAGAAGGCGACGAGAAAGAGGAGGTGTGAATTGTTGTTCTTTAGTGAGAAGGTATTGAGAACAAGGAAGCCAGAAGGAAGCCCCTAATAATTACTTACAATTGTTTGAAAGTATTTTAACTTTATTCATTTGTGGCTATATAAAAGTATTCTATTTAAACCACGCCTATGAACCCTGAGAAACAGAGTATAAATATTATTACGGAAACGTGAGTTATGACGTCAGCAATATTTGGTTAGAATAGCATCGTTCCGGGCAAATAAACATTTTAACAATCAGTTTTACATAGTCTCCTCTTACTTGAGTCCAAGACATATAACATACAAAAATGTCAAAAAAGTCTTGTGAAAGGCTTGTAATGTTGAACTCGCGTGTCACAGGCACTTCAATGCACTTTACGCCGTCAAAGCGATGTTCCTTAATGTGAATTTTCATTTTAAAAAATTAAAACAAGCAACTCGGCGCCAGATCAGGTGAATACAGTGCGAACTAGTCCTTCTGTTTTCGCTGGAAACTGAACTACGACTCCAGCTGTGTGAGCGGGCGTATTTTTATGCAGGCAGCCTCTAAATTCTCTTGCAAAGCAATCCATAACGCCCAGTTGAATTATCAGTAGAACCTGATAATTCAAATTCTCTGTGGATCGCACTGTGAGCTTCAATACAGGTATTGTCTTTACTTTAAATTTTATTTATTTAGCCTTGGTGAAGCATTTCCGCCCTATTCTTCACTTTGTCATCTTTTGCTAGGGACTTTCTCCGTGAAGATCATTTCTAAGACAGAACTGTCTACGTTATTCATATTAAACCATCTGCGGCTGGCGTCAATGCGTCGTTGCTTTCGTGTGGGACTAAAGCTGTATGGGACACACTTTTATCTACATCAAAACATTCCGGAGAATGTCTTGTTACAGAGATGTTGAGCTCTTCAAAGGTAGTGCTCTAGTGGCCTCCTGTTTTCCTTTAAAACGTTTAAACGACTCAAACACTGGAATATGACTTAATCAATTATTACCGCAAGCCATTCTCACGTTCCCGAATGTCTTCGTAGTCGTTTTACCGAATTAAACGTGAAATACAATTACTGCTCACTGCTCCATTGTAGCTTCGTTATACACAACATCATTTACGTAACACGGTGGCACATCCGTTACTCAATGCTGCCTACTCACAATTGTCTCGCTAAAAGCACATCTATGGTTTAAGGTTGTCAGATTAAGCTGCCACGGCTGCGCTGTCGTCGCTTTTACGTCAAAAACCGTTTTCGGAAAGACGGACTGTATTGAATGTAACGAGTAAAATTTAATCAATACATACCGAAAATAATTCTAGGCAGTATTACATCATGGATTGGCACTGCCCATTACATGTCCATTAACAGATAAACAAATGATAAATTTTAAGACTTGAATTTGTAAGAATCATTGTTATATTTATTAAGATTATGGTGAAAATATGATAAAATAAGCAGTCGTCGTCATTTTTGTGGTATTCAGTCCTAAGAATGGTCTGATGCAACCCTCCATGCTAACCAATTTTCCACAAGCCTTTTCATTTCCGCATTACTAGTCCATCCCACATCCTCTCTAATCTGGTTAACCTATTCCATCCTATTCTTACCCTACACACTTCTCTTTAATTCTAATTTTACGAGACCCTCATGTCTTTAAACGTGACCTATTAATCTACCCCTTCATTTAGTCAACGTCCTCTATATTGTTCGCTCTTCCCTTTATTCTGTTAAGGACTTCCTCTTCCTTTTATTCTGTTAAGAACTTCCTCATTTGTTATTCTATCCACCCATGTGATTCTCAACATTCTCCTATAGTTTCACATTTCAAAAGCTTCTATTCCCTTCCTTACTGCAACTCCTATCGTCTACGTTTCGTACCAATATAACGCCACACTCCATACGAACAATTTTAGCAACAATTTCCTAATATTCACATTTATATAACCCCTAAATAAATTCCTCTTTTCAGCGAAAGCCTTCCTTACCTATGATATCCTACTCTTTATGTCTACTATACTTCTAGCATCAGTCACAAACTAAACTGACCTTACACTAAGTTCTTGAAGTGAAACCAAGTTTTCACCACTTCAAACATTTGATTACTTTATCGTTATATTCATATGCACTAATTAGTGGTTGTAATTATTTGGGGAAGTCTATGTTCATATAATTGTGTAGACTTGTTAAATTTGTTTCTCAACTACGAATTTTAAAGTTACCGAAGCAAAATGCCCCTTGCCATACTGATTTTGGCTAATCTTACATCTTTTAAAATGGAATCCAAGCATATTCATTCCAACATCTGAAGCTAAAGTGCCATTAAAGCTTAGCGGGAACTGAGACAAGTAATGTATCAGACCCCAAAGAAGAAGATTATAATGTATTTTTGTCGTCTTCCCCAAAGTAAAAGCGCTCTCTTCGCGCGATGAGAACATGTCAGTGCTGAGCGGGACTGGATCTGCTATGACCCCTCCCTAGTCATGTCAACGGCGAAGGCACCATCCATTATGCATGCTCCATGGCTCACCTTCTCCGTAACACAGTCTTCGGCGCATAATAATGCTGTGCGTCAAGCAGAGAAATCCTACTCACGTAACCCAAGGAATTGCACCCAAGGCTCTACTTACGAGAAACATATATTAATATATCATTAATTGCCTTGAGTAAAACAGTAATCATTTTGGCGAATTAAGCTACTTCACTGCCATTCTATGCACGTTGGAAAAGACGTGTGAGTACATTTCTAAATTATTCTTCCAAGCTTTCGGTTTGTGTATTAAGTGTCCTTAATCATTGCGTACTTACTAGCGTCTTAATTGGTTACAGTGCATTTAAATGATTCACATTTGAAAGTCTCAACTAGACAAAATCAATATATTGCCGATATCGGTAATAACGATCGCGTATTGACGTTCAATTTTGCACATATTACCTGAGTCTCGTTAAACCTGAGTTTTGTTTTTATTTGCAGTGATTACAAATACTTTTTGTTAGTATTATTTTTATTATAAAAAATAATCACTATTTCATTGAATAACTAAACTAAACTGAAATATAAAATTCGCATATGAAGAAAATCCAAAGCGTTCCACGTCCACTTTTATCATGGAATCGTCCTGATCTTTAGTTTGTAGCGCAGTAGGACCCACCCAAATTTCTATTCGAATTTATGGAATTTGAAATTTATAAAATTTCAGCAAGAACATGCTAACTGGCCAGGTAAAAGGGTTTTTTCCAGGAGCCGGCTGGCGGCTGAGATACATACCTGTCCTAGATTTTATAACGATAAGCTTGTTTTTGGCTGAAATTTCCGAAGGACACTGTTCCCTGAGTCATGAAAACTTTCCCGCGGCCGACAGAGGGCTCACGAGTATTGGCATAAAAATGTCACGAGGGATAGTGTTATCCCTTGGAAGGGGGATATGCGGAGTTGAGCTAGGAAGGTGAGCAGACGAAAAATATTCAGTATGGTGGGAGACATTGACAAGTCGAGGAAGCAGAGGAGTAGTGTGATGGTAGACGGCAAAAGGGCGAGGAGGTAGAGATGGAGAATTGATCAGGGCGTGGAAGAGAGGAGAAAGCTAGAGTCGAACGGATTTTGAAAGGGAGGAATAAGCAGGATGTTGCAACAAAAATTGCCAGTGATTTGTTACTCTTTAGTGAAAAGGTGTTAAAAACTAGGAAGGGTAGACGAAAAAATAAGGAAAATCTGAGTTTTCCTCAATAGCGGCAGCACGAGTTCATCCAATTATCTACCAGCAGTACGTGGTTCACCCAGAAGGAAGAAGGAAGTTGTGGTCGCATAGTAACCTGCATGGAAACGCCCATGTAAACAAAACAGGTTCGTCCAGTGAACGAAATCTGTACTGCACGTGGTCACCCAGAGAATAACTAACCCCGAGATTTTTAAAATTGCCCCCTTTAATTTCCTTATTTATTTGTAATTTCGCGCAGGGCCCAATTTAATATGATTGTGTTTTCTTTATATAAATGAAATTATCATATTTTATCTTAAAACAAGTAATTTTATTAATTAATTACAATAATTTCCTGCAATCATTTACAAGTTAAACCTGATGAGGTCCGAGATCAGGAAGGAAAAATTTGATTATATTAATTTCATTTTGTTTTATTAATTTTGTCCGATTTTCGTCTCAACCAAACGATAATTTAGAGTGAGTTGGTTTAAAAATTTTCAAACACAAAAAACAGTTTCAACCATTAAAGTATTTATTTTGTGACATTAATTTCCAATTATCAACGAAACCTTCAAACATCAGAAACGTTTTACTCCGAACCAAAGATTCACTGAGCACTATCAATGATAACTGCACCCTTGTCTCTCTCCTTCTTCTCTGATTCACTGGACTGTATTAATACTATTACACTTGCCTTATTTATAAATATAAGTGAAGCAGCAATCAGTAATTTCAAAAATTTTACAAACTCAGGATACAATTAGCTTAGATACAAGCGCATAAAAATACGTAAATGTATATCAAACCAAACGACTTTAACTCTGTTATCATATCACTTGATTTAAATAGGTTTCATTTCATTTAAAATCATTCTGAGTTATAAATTTCTTAATCCGTCAACAAATTTGGTCTGTAACAACAATATTCTCAATTTATAATCCCACAGCTTCTCCACCAGATGCAAAAAACTATACTCCTCCCATTATAACCTGTTAAAGTTATAAGGTAATGAAAATTATCAGTAAGAATAGCCAGAAGACTAAAATAAATAAAGTTAAAAAGTGTTTTAAGGAAAAAATTAAATAATTAAAGATATACTATAGCCCCTCACAATTGATAACATATGTATTTTCAAATATCTTTGAGCGAAAATCTAACCATTAAGTTAGGAGCCTAGCAAAAATATTATCCCGAAATGAAGGGACGCTCTGCCATTATATGTAATATGTTAGATAGGTAAACTAAATTAATAACTAGTCATTAATAATTGTGTTTAACTTTTTCAAGAATATTGTATTATCTTAAACTAATTCCACAAAAATTAATGAATTTTTAGCTAAAAGAAACTATCTTAATAAATATACTGACGCAATGAGCTCGTATATACACAGTATTTTTCGGAAAAGAGGCGAAAATGCTTCAAGAGCTAAGTTACTTAAAAAGGCTCAACTCTACAAAATGAACAGGTATGCATTACGTACCAATGCTGCACTGCCTCAGAACCAAAAACAATTCACAAGCTCAAAATCAACAAAACAATAAAAATTCGGAAATTTTTATGTATACGATCAACAGCGCTGATAAAACGAATATTTAATCAATTTCTGGAAACAAAGAATGCATTACGTAACAATGTTTCATTGACTCACATTCGAAAACAATGCATAAGCTCAAAATCAAAATTACAAGAAACATGTGTAAATGATTATGGGGTTTATTTAAATTATTGGATGTAATAACTTTAAGGGTTTAATTACTCAATTGAGTAACCACGTGCAGCAGAGGTTTCGTTCCCTTAATGAAACTGTATCTTCATTTCTGTCTTGATGTAGTCACAAGGCGACCGGAACTTCCTTCTTTCTTCCGGTTGAACAGTAGATTTTCTCTCTGCCTCCGGAAAGTGGGATGAAATTCATACTGCCGATGATTGAGGAAAACTCATTTTTTCTTCCTTCTTACCTCTAGCCTTCCTTGTTCTCAATACCTACTCACTAAAGAGTAACAATTCAAAACTCACTTTCAACTCTTGTTTCCCTTCCACGTCTTGACCAACTCTCTATCTCTACCTCCTCGCCTTCCTGCACCACTCCTAATATTTTTGGTTCCCCACCTCCCAACTAAATTCGTCTGTTCCTTCTCCAAGGGACAGCGGAATCCCACGTGATGTTAGTTCCGCCAATCCTCATGAGCCCGTCCGGACCGGGAATTTTTCCATGACATAGAGAACTAGTGTCCTTCGGAAACTTTGAAGGGTGTATGCTCCTTCAGCAAAATCAAGCTTAACATTATAAATACGCAGACAGGCATGACTCCCGACCACCAGCCTGGCGCCGGGAAAAACCTGTAAAAGCCGGAAAGATTGTTCTTACTGAATTTTTATATCCTTTCAAATTGGAATAGAATTGGGGACAGGTTCTACTGCGCTACACATTCTGAAATTTTTATGCATATGATCAACAGTGCTGATAGAACAAACATTTTATCTTTTTCTCGAAGCAAACATATTTTATAATTTTACTATTACATTCATTAAATAATTGTACAGATACCAAACTGACACTGAAATATAACAATATAGAGTTATCAATAAATAATGTACGTAAATAATTACCTGTTTAGTGGTTCAAATATTTAAAACTAATTATAACCTATATCCAAATCAATTTTATACTTGCGTTCATATACTTCTCGATTTTTAAATTATTTTAATTGCAAATAATAGTTCATTAAAGAATATTAACCCAATTATGAAGAATTAAATATAACAACTGGTACTGTAATTAATTTTAACCCACTTTCTATGGCAAAAGTAGACATGCCGTATGGGTTTTAATTCGAGGCATGAAAATCTGAAAAGCTGTAACAGTAAACGTCTTCCTTATACGGCTTTACAGTTAGTTATATCGTTCGGTTTAGTGGAAAAAGTGTTTATCGGCCTCAGCTCTCAAATTAACGGCAAGTACTCCCGATCTATTCCTCCCCTTTCGCTGGTAGTTCTAGTAAGTGTTTTAGAGGCTGGTCGGCTTCTCTCCGGTGTGGTCCATTGATCAATAGAATCGGGAGGGCCAGCATGGATTGGTCGGACCATTTCGTATCTTAGCCACGTATTCACTTCGCTCAAGTGAGCATTTATGGAGGTCGTCACACCATTCGCAGACGAGAAAGGGCTGCGTCTGCCTCCGGCGCAATCCTGTCGAGACTTATCGTAAACGGCGACTCTAAATCCTCTTTCTAATGGGGAATTAAGACCACACACTCATCTACGAAAGGATATCAGTTTCCCTACACATAACATACCAAACACTTTTATTTTTACAATTTTATATATATTTAATTAATCAAAATTACAAAAAAATTGAACAGTAAACAATTACACTCGTTCCTTTAAAATATTCATGTCCAGAACGGGAAATGAAGGGACTGAGAATTGTATATTACTAAATGGTTTGTACTACTTATTTTTCCCCATCAACACTTGTTTGACATTGGGTTTGTCTAAGAAATCAATGAGAGATTGATGCAACTTCTAATGAATATATTTGTCTCCGACAATTACATAAAAGAGGAAAAAACAACAGCGTAATATGCTTTTCAACAAGAGTAAAACAAACATTCCTTTCCTCAGCCCATTAACTTTTTTAAATATATTAAAGAACCCGACCACCCACCTAATACCATGTATATTCAGTGCCATACTTTACCTTGGTTGGCTAATACTAGTGAGTAATTCCAAGTATTTTTATTTTCAGGGGAATATTAACAGTAAAATAAGCTTCTGTGAAGCGATGTCACAAATTTTCGAGATTTTGTTGTAGACGTAGAACGGTATCCTTGATGTAACCCAACCAGAAAAAATTGCAACACGTCTGTCCGGGTGAATGTGATGGCCACTGGAGTAGCTGCAGGTCAGCACAACCTACTCAGTGACGTGAAACGTAATCTCGTACACAACATTAATAATTAAATTTTTCCTTTTCAATATAGTCTCCATCCTTTGTCATGTTTTTTTTGTTTCCCATGTAACAAGGGGAAAATGGTAAAAGACGTTGTCTTGCTTCCTAAACCATCAACGCACTGACGTTTTTATGGCTAACTTATCTTCAAAGCGAATCCTCCTCGTATAAGCTTCCTTTAGTGGCCCGAACGAATAGAAATCAAAATTGAAGTGTTGCAGGATTTCAGAAGCTATTATTTTTCTTGCCTCTTTACTCTGGTCAGTTAAAATTTTGTCTTAGAAACTTTCTAGTATCGCAGCAGTTCAATAATCGGCATCACACTACCTTTACCGATGAAGAGAGTGAAAGTAACTAAAACAGCATTCGATAGCTCATTCCTCCTGAGAAATTCTGACCAGGGTCTCCATTATTAGAATAAAGTTCTTTAATTTTTCTACCTCAACAATATTACAAGGGTAGTTCATCATGGGATGCTTTTTACTTAATCCTCCTTAAATAACTTAGTTATGTGGGTGTTTTAAATTTTTAAAACCTTCTTCACCAATCCACTGCAGTAACCACTCCCTAGTTCAACAGGTGACTGCATCACACCATCTTGAAAAATGACTGACATTGACGTACGAATCCGACAGTGTCTTGTGATTGAATTCATAAACGCGGAAGATGAAACGCCGATTGTAATATATGGAAGGCTGAAAATGTGTATTGCGATACAATGGCATCTGTCAGTACTGTTTGGTGATGGATTCGTCACTGTAACGAAGTTGAAGGGCAAACACGGTTTGCTAATAAAGTGCTCATCGCTAGACGATTACACACAACATTCAACGAGTCGGTGAGCTCATTGTGGAGGGCGGCCTGGTAACAGCTAATGAATTGTGATGATGACTCTTTAACACCTGCGATACTAGAAAGCTTTTAGACACTAATTTTAACCAACCAGAGTAAAGAGGCAAGAAAACCAATAGCGTCTGAACTGCTGCAGCACTTCAATTTTGACTCCCATCCGTTGGGGCACTAAAGGAAGCTCATCCTGGGATTCACTTTAAGATCAGTTCACCGTAAAAACGTCAGTGCGTGTATGGTTTAGGAAGCAAGACCGCGCTTTTTACCATTTTCACCTTGTTACACGTGAAACAAAAAACGTGACGAAGGATGGAGACTATATTTAAAAGGGAAAATGTAATTATTAATGTTGTGTACGAGATTACGTTTTACGTCACTGCATAGACCGTGCTGACCTGGAGCTACTCCAGTGGCCATCATATTCACCCGGACAAACGTATTGCATTTTTTGTGGTTGGGTTACATCAAGGATAGCGTTCTACGTCTACAACAAAACCTCGAAAATTTGTGACACCGCTTCACAGAAGCTTATGTTACTGCTATTATTACTGTCATTCTGGGTTGCCTATGAATTTAATTACACTTAGCGTATACGTTTTTCGTGTGAAAAAGGGTAGACACTTAGAATTTAAGAAAATTTCATAGAAACTACAATAATTTGTCTTTCCCGTACAGTAACAGTTATTGCGTTATTTTTCTCATTGGAACAATTTTCTACAAACGTTTCAAATGTAACAGGAAGTTGTAGAATTTTCAGTAACTACGATAGGTGGTTCTCTTTAAACTTATTTACAAAGAAACTAGTTCGCACTAGGTTCAAGAAAAAACGTATGGAGTTAGTCTTTTACGTAATTTTTATTTATTACATTATGATTCGCCATTAACCTATACAGATCTTTAGAAATTTTCTCGGGTTTTATAATTACTCTGAATTCACGTATTAGAGTAGCTTTCATATGATTTATAATCAAACATTTTTCAATTGATCGCACTGATTTATTTATATGATTTCATCGTGAACGTTAAACGAAATTCCAATTTAGAATCAAAAGAGTTTTGACTTCCATAAGGATGACTAATTAAAATTCTTCTGTCAGTTATACTGACAATACATATCTGCACCAAAGTTTCATTGCTTATTGAATTTAAGGCACTTGAATTATGTAAATTATTAATTGATGAGGTAAAAAAATATATTTTAATAAATGCAGAATCTCAAGAAACCATCATGAAATGAAACCTACTGTGATAGAAACGTGAACAGCACACCGTTCAGGAAAATCTATTTCAATATATTGACAGACCTGTCAAATTTTAAGAAATATATTAATTAAATTAACATAATAAATGATTTTATTAGCCTCTTTGACAGTTTTTTTGGTAATTTAAATATGAAATGTTACGACGTTTCGTCTCTCATTTGCGACGAAGGAGTCATGGGGTGAGGTTCAATGTACAGCTAAACTTTTACGCGAAGAAGTCTCAAATGATAGGTGAAACGTAATATTTCATATTTAAATTATAAAAATATTGGGAAAGAGGTTAATAAAATCATTTATTATGTATTTAATTGTCAGAAAATTATTTAATAAAAATAATAATCCATAATGAGTGACTAATGCTGGTAGCAGCTAATTAAAATAACTAATGTTGATGAATCATTTAGCAACTTCTTTGCAATGAAGTCTGAATGAATGAGATAGATGAACTGCTTCTTGCACTACCTTTCCGATCACGATCACTGTTTCAATGTGATCCTTATAATTTTCACTCGTATTATTTTAAAATGTTTATGTATATTAGTAAATATATTGATATTGTTTCTGCACAGTCTTCCAGAAGAATAACATCTCAGAATCCCCCCCCCCCCACAACTGGTTGCCTTTCACTCGCTGAGTTTTGAGAACGAAGATTAATTATGCTTTGAAGTCTTATATCCTAATAAAGCAGGATATTATCCAAGAATCGTGTGTTCTTTGTGCAAAGAACGGAACCCAGCCCATTAAAAAGGGAGAAAGGCAGAATTGGAACGATATTTCGCCTCTGGCGGACGAAAAGGTTACCGGATATGACGTCCCGCGTTATCTTAGGACGAGAGTAGCGCTGCGGGAGCTCAGACAGGCCGAGGAAGAGAAATAACGCTCTTAATTACTCGTCACGTCCTACGGCTCGGGGAAACACTCCAGAGACGGACCTGGCAAAAAAGGGAAGGGAACTAGGGGGAAAAACGCCCAGGATAAATAGTACAAATGGACGAACTGTGCCGAGATGCTTCACCGGCATTTGTTCATTACGTCGCATTACGTGATCGATTGCTGCTAATTGCCACAAGCGGGAATTTCTCAGTAGAACAAACTCGTATAAGTAAACGCCTATACGTTATTGATTAATAACAGCAGAGCGAAATCTTATTTCCTTTTCAATTATATGTTATGATGACATAAACTGTTCTGCAGACATCTACATCAATTAATAAAATTTAATGCTCTCAGATTCAATGAAAATTACAACTAAAATTAATATTTATACTATTTTTGCAAACAATAATTAATTTCATAGAGCGTACTTATGCTTAAACAACTATTTTAATTTTTCATAATTATAGAAAATATATCCAAAATCATAATTTTATGTACTTTTAAAAATTTAATTCAATGAAATTGGCCCTCAAAAAGCTCTACGGGAAATATCAAAGAATATATTTACCACACATCAGGCATACTGAAAATGAATAAATTGTCAGAAATCGATAACTTTAATTCGGATTAAAACGTTTCGTCCCCAACTTTTTGGACGTCCGTAGTTCATTAGTTAAAATAGTAATGTCTCGGGAGAAACAAAATTTTGTATAATATTTCAATAAATAAATTAAGGAAGTCCGGAAAGATGAGTACAAAACGTTTTAATTGAAATTTAATTCTTCTATTTGCACATTATTTCTATTTTATTTATAATATCAAGTAAAATTAATTTAATTACTTTATTTTTAATTTTCAACTCTGGATGTTATTCCAGACATACGAAGGTTTATAATATTTTAGTTAATTAACTGAGGAGGTCCCTAAAGTTGGGTACAGAAAGATTTAATTTAAAATAAGTTCTCTTATTATTTTGTTTATAATATTACGCCATATAATTTATAAATAAATTAAACTTTAAACTACTAAATATTGTAATTTGAGAATGATATATATGAATAATCATCGTTTAAAACTAAATAAATAAATAAATAATAAAATCGGCCTATTGGCCAAAAATAATAAAAAACTTTTGATACACTGTAGTAACAATAGGATTATTTCCTTAAATTTGGAACCTCGTAAGGTGTTAATTTGTAATGAAATATAGAGATTGACGTTGACGAAAATGTAGACGTGCTCACTGTACAAGAAATGCGTCTAAAAATATATAAGAGAATCAAATATAAAATAAAATTAAGAATACAAAAATTAAATAGAGTTTCCTTCCAACTTGGGGATTGTAGTAGTTAATACATTAATGATATAGTATCCATGGAATGAATATATATATATATATATATTCGCAATATGCAATATGCATCGTAACAGCACGGCTGTACGAAGATAATATTGAATTTGGGGATATTAAGCCAAAATTAATACATAAAAGATACGTTTAAAAAAAAGATTTTAAAATGAAGGTGAAAAACGTTAAGATTACCGTAACATGTAATGGGATATTACAATATAATGCTCAAATTAACTTTGGTTTCAAAGTTGTGTAAGTATACTTATTCAATATGCTTAAAAACCATTTTAACGGAAACAAAGATATTTAAAAATACTTGGACTTGTTCTTGAATTACAATTATTATATGATAATTACTTCCTTATGTTAATCAGTCACATTAATAACCAAAACTGAAATTTAATTTTGATTTCAAATTTAATTAGCAGTAGCTTTCGACATTGTCATAGTTATCTACAAAATTAAAATTCAAGTTTTTCAAAATATTACAAATTGTTTTATGTAGTTTGTTTAAAATTATAACAAAATAAAAGAATTTTTTTCAATGATTTAATGTTAAAAATATTGTAAATACCCTCATATATATAATTTCTAAATTTCTTCATGGGTTGTACGTGATTCCAGACTGTGCTGGCCTTCACAGAGCATTGATCAAAGTTGAATCATGATTTTGCTCATGTGCTAACCAAGTACAATTGGCAACAAAAAACAAGAATTTTCTAAAAATTACACGGAAAACATTTTTTCAACGAGCCCTGATCTTGTAAATTTAGTCATGTCGAAAATTTAAAACGTCAAAAGTGTCGATATTAATTGTAAAATTCAAATCGAACTATCGAATCGTGTAGAACGAGATTGATAAGTGTAATTCCAAATCAACAATTTTTAAATTATGACTCTAAAATTTTGATTTGCTGAAAACTTTGGCGTAGTGTTCAGATATATCTTCACTTTTCCTTCTGGAATTCATACTATTATTGTTTTAAAAAAATGTATATAGATTATAATATATTTATTTTAATTATATTATTTTGTTTATGTATAATTGTAACATTATCAAAATCTATTTTATTTTTTAGGTTTAAATGGAGTAGTGACAAGGCTGTATTTGTTTTTAGTATTGCTCTTAGCATTATTTCTATGGTTGTATGTTCTAGAAATCAGGTTAGTTCCTCTGAGTCTGATTTAATTTTTGTTACAGTCTCTATAATTAATTTTATATATTACATTGTTTTGTTCTTTTACCGAATTTTATCTTTTAGTTTTGTTAAATAATCTTGTTTTTTGACTTTTACCCAAATGTTATTTAATGAATACTATTATTTTTAAAAACATTTACTATTTTTGGTTGTTAATGTTTAAATGTAAGTTAAGGAGCAATATATTTTATTATTTGTGTTATTGTTTGTTTCTTGTTCAACTACTATTTCATTATCATCTGTATTATTTAATTTAGGCTTTTTACAATCTATTGGTTTAAAATAATGTGTGATATTCTGTTTGTTTTGGTTTAAAGGCTATTAGTATGTTTAATTTGTTGATAATTATTAACCAATTTCTTATCTATATTATTATCAGGATTATTTTTATTACCATTATTTTTCTTATTTATCAATTATTTGGATTAAAAATTATCTAGTAATATCTCATATATAGTTGTTTTGTTTTCCTTTATGAATGAAACATCTGTTACTTTTAAAGATCTATGTATTAGATTATTTGCAACATTCCTTTTATGAGAGAATGAATTGTTTGAAAAATAATTGATAAGCGTGTCAGCTGTCATGGGTTTCTTACACCATTTTTTTTAAAAGTTTGTTGTTATCTCTAATTATTTTTATATCTAAGTAGTTTATTTTTTAATCTTGTTCAGTTTTTAAAGTGAAGCTTATTTTGGGGTACAAATTATTAACATTTTTTAATAATGTTTCATCAATTATTAAAATTAAATCATGAATGTATTTTTTACATAACCTTGTCTTTAGGTTGGTAGTTTTGATCGTTTTTATCTAAAATAGAATTTAATACGATACCACAGGGAGACCATGAACTTGTTAATATATTTTATCTTTAAATGTTAAATAGCCATTATCTAAACATATATTTATACCTTCAATAAACATGCTTTTACATTTTATTTCAGTGTGTACTTTTATTTTGTCCCAATTTGAATTAATTAATTCAATGGCTAATTTTATTTGTACATTTGTTAACAAAGAAAAATACTTCGACTTAATCTTGAATTATAAATGATCGTATACTTTTATAATTATTATACTTTATAGAAAGTTTTGTTACTTTGACATTTATGCTTCAACTTTATTTCGCATTTTTCACATTCTATTTGATGAATAACGTAACTTTATCCTCTAAACGTTTATCAGCTAACGATGAAGCACCGGAACGGTTTTAAGCAGCGTCCATTTCTGTATGGCTTGGAATATACCATTTAAAACCTTACCGTCTTTTCAGAGATGATGTCAGTTACGCAAGCGCCTAAAGCTACGGGATTTTCTGTATTTAGGGACGGACATTACCGAGGCAATGTTTTAATTAATTGTTTTGTTACTGCATGGGGCCACGAGGAACTTATTTCATACTCCCACGCCATCTGATTTGCACTCGGACGTAGACATATCTGCTTTAGACTACACTTGGCGGCGTGTATAAACAATGTGGTGCGAGTGTAGGCTTGCCCGGGGCTATAAAGTTTAAAAGTTTGCAGTCGCTGGGAGCACCGTGCTTTGTACACTCGTGCAAACGGTCTTTATATGCAAATAGTCACTGTCCCTTCACTGCTTGTTTTAAGTAAGTAAATGTATTTCTTTTCTCTTCGTTTGTTCTTTTGCGCATACATCATGCATGCTGAAACTCCTTGTATTCGAGTTGACACGTCCTGCATGGCTGCATGCGGTTAATGGAAACGTATTTCCATGGTTTTTTAAACTATGAAAAAATAAACTAATAAAATTATAATGTGCTCAGCTTCTTATTAAAATATAAACGCACTTCAAATATTTAAAAATTTGGAAGTTAAATGCTAAGTAACAGTATTTAAAAGAAGCATTTGACATTAAAACAGCTGTAATATTGGGAAGCCCATGCTCACAGAATTATAACAGCCTCTTTGTCAGTTTTGATTTTATTTAAAAGCAGAAAATACGTTTCGTTTTTATTTGAGACTTCTTTAGGTATAAAAATTTAGCCCTTCATGAATGTCACTCCATAGCTCCTTCAACCTAAAAACAGGCTCTTATATTTCTGTACGAGGGATGGGGAATTAAATTTAATGGTGATTAAAAAATCTTAGGAAATTTATATATTTAAGAAAATTTAACAATGAAAATATTACAAGGAATTTAGGGTTTGGTGAAGCACTCAGATATACTTAAAGACCGTGGGCGACCCCTCCTAATCGACATGGATAGGAAAATTGGCAGCATACCCATTTCAGCTTCTGTAAATGGCGTCGTCTTCTTCAGCACCAGTTGCGTCCAGTAACAAGCATCGGTTCCCGGCCGTTTGCTCCTGATGCTCAGAGACGAATGAAGCTCTACACAGCCTCAGCACTCTGTCCAAAACCTCGATAAATCGATCTTATGCAATCTATTTATCTTTACTCACAGTAACCCCATTGGCGGAGGCAGCCACGTGGTATTCAAATATTGTTTGTTTGGTTGATGTTTCTTCCCACGCGAAAATAGCGCAGGTCAGATTTGTACGTGCTCTGATGGCATTCCAGAGGCTTGCAGCCCCTTTCTGTCCCAACTTGTCGGTGCCACTCAACCTTCCAATCCCGCGCTAATTTTTATAATACAAATAATAGAATAAATATCGCGCTGTAATTCATTTAATTATTTATTTAAATATCAGTTAAACTATTTATTTTATGATATCTTTCTTAATTTAAGAATTAATTACTCAATTTATAATACTGATAGATATTCATATAGAGGCAATCATAAACGAAAATAAAATTTAAATTGTAATTGAATACACGTAACACTTAACGCTACAGTAATTTAAAAATATTCTGATTTTTCATTTATTTAAAAGTAATTAATTTACTTCTCATAAAAATGGTAAAATAGGAAAAATATATCTTCAATTAAATTAATTTCATCCTTAGTTAGGAAACTCATCGGATAATATATTAATTGATAAATAAATTTCGAGTAAAATATATAACTGAAATAATTTTCATAATAGTGTAGAAGCTTAAACAAACAATTAACCAATATAGTCAATATGTACGTAATAAAAGACTAAATTTGCGATTTAAATCTTTTATTGAATTATAAATACTAAAGGAAATACTACGGTTCGTCTCAACTTTATAATATTATCAGAAAGCACATTATTCAAAAAAAAACTAAATAAATATAAAAATATAAATTAAAATTCAAAGAATGGCCCAAAATCATATAAAGAATAATTTCATTGTAATACTAGAATATAGCAATGAAAAATTCGTTTTGGACCCGGACGTTGAAGCACCAACATTACATTTTGTAACATTTTAAAAAACTGAGAAGGTCCTTGAACGTTGGAGACCAAACGTATTAAAATTAAATTATTATATTTTTGACTTTTTGGCGTTCTTTGCATTTTAATTATAATATTAAGTTACATTATTTTATTATTTCCTTTATGATACGTCTGTAAAATCACACTGTCTTTTTTATCTATTTGAAGTTAAATTTGGATTCAAAGAACCATAAAACTTTGAGGTCACAGGTTCCAGAAGGAAAATATTTAACATTATAATTTTTTTTAATAATAATATATTTAAAGCCTATTAACAGAATTGTTTTATAACTCGGAAAAAGGGGTACCTAATTTTTTTATTGAATAGTAAGACGTTTATATACATATTTTAATTTCATCGTGCTTTGGTGCCACTGGAGGCGGTACAGGTATGTATAAAAAGCTGGGCTTATAAATGTAAAAATTATCATTAGTATTTTTTCTGTATAAATGTTTTATCATTACAAACAGATGTTAAAAACAAAAATATTAATTAATATTAAAATTCATGGACTGTCCGACACGCACGTTAAACAAGAAAACTTTGATATTAAACTTTTGAAATTTACACTTTATTACACATCCTATTCTACAGACTACATCGTCTAGTTCATTAACTTAGATTAAATTAAATGTCAAAATTATATCAATCTTACTTATTTATTCCATAATTGGAAACAGTACAGCGGCGCATTTCCTACCTTGCAGATGGAAGCAGAAAGTAGGAAGCACGTTTAGGAGTCCTGTAACAGCCTTCTATTGCTATTAGCTGCAAGTTAACTTCCCTGAAGGAACTGTAGCCGGTACAGGAATCATATTTCCCGGGAGATGAAGGATATCCTTTCTGCCAGTTAACAGAATGAAAAGAGAAATTATTTTCTCTGGCGAGTTGTTTTTCTTCTTTGTGTTCATTTCAGTTTCTGACGTTGATATTATTATAGTTATTAAAATACTTGGAGGAAACGGATATTTCTTACGCGAGGTTTCTCTCGTCTGGGGAACAGAAAACAATTTTCCTTGGAATGATGTTATGTCGTGTTTGTTGGAAACTCCCTGAAGGGAAAATAAAATCTTATACTTGCGACATTTACATTGCGCAGACCTGCATGAAGATTACGACTTCTTGTATTTACTTTTATAAGTACCGCTAATTACGTGATATATAAAATATTGGTATTAGAAACATGTTATTCACGGAGTAAAGGTTCGATATTTAAAATATGAATAGTAAATTTTAAATTTGAGCACTCTATTAAAAAAATGGAAAAAATTTAAGGTGATTTAAATATTGAAAAATAACTATGGCTACACTAGGGATATTTATTTGCATGAGACTCCAATTATCTATCAGGGTCGTATCTTCTTCCAAAGTTCTACAGTCCGAGGTGGGCTTGGACTACCTTCACAATCTGCCTCCACTCTCCTTTCCTCTCAGCCTTCTCCCACCATCTGCTTATCTTCATTTCATTCAGGTATTTGAACACATCTTGGCCCTATCTTATGTACCATGTATTGTCTTTTTATGTACCTCCTTTGACTTTCTTTCGGTTTCTATTCTCTGTATATGTCCTATTTTTGAGATTCTACAAGATTGTATAAACATAACCATATATTTCATTAAAATATGTTATTTATCTCTTTGTTATGTCTTATTATCTTTCTGTCGTCTTCTTTGAAAGCTCCATATATCCACGTAACAATTTTATATTCAATTCTCCCTAAAATCTCTAAATCTTTATTAGTAAGGTTCCATGTCTCTGTCTCCTATGCTACTAGTATCCTAATTGATGTTTTACATACCTTTACCTTTGTTCATCAGGGATATATCTGTGGGGCGAAATTAACAAACTTGCCGCAGCTAGACAGAACCTGTTTGATCTCAATTTGGTGTCTTGGACCCTCCTCTATAGGTTCAGTTTTCATCATTCACGAAGTTGATAATATATCAACCGATAAGATAGCCAAATTTCTGGTGGACCTGTGTCTCTCTTTCAGTTATTTGCAAAAGCATCTTTTTCTCTTCTCTCAGGTAATCTCCTTCTTTCAAGGAATTGAACTATCAGTTTTATTGTCTACTTTCTGCTTCTCTCTCAGATATATGTTTTTTCGCAAGACTTTCTGCGAATTCTTCTGTCTGCACAATTTTTTTTTCACCTCTCTTCTCTCCTTTCTGACCTCCTCCTCCTTCCAAGTCAAGAGGTGAACTGTCTATTTTGTCTTTTTGCGACTTTCTAGATCATCTTTCAGTTACCGCGCTACGGGGTAAAACACCTCTTTACGTGACGTTTCTACACCAATCTATTTTAGAAGGTTGTGATCTACATGAGAGCGATGGAAATGTTGACCTTGGGAAAGTTTCCACAGGTCATCGTCTTCTATTGGTTTTGCTTCTAGGTAAAATCTTAGGTGAAAACACGGCGCCAGACCAATCCTGGAAGTTCCACAGATTCTTTAAATATTTTATATTAAATGATGAGTTAAATTGGAAGTATTAAACTTCACTACACTAGTTTAAAACTTTATGTAATTCGTAAGATACATTCCATAAATATTTGTGAAATTCTTTTTCGTTAAGTTTTCAATTTGCATATCGTCAAAAAAATTTGACTCTGTAGAGATGTAAACATTATTTTATTTCGTTTTCGTCTGAGACTTATTTGTTTACTCTCTTCCGGTGAAAGGTACTTTCATGGTCCACGACTAGATCTTTTAATTATAGGCTTTCAAATATATTAGAATATAATTACATGTTTAATAGTGTTACAGGATCTAAGATTGTGCTGAATGGAAAGTGAGAAAAATATATTCAACGACCTTTACAGGTGTTTTTTATAACTCAAAAAAAATTTTCCATTTCAAAATGTTTTATATAATATTATTAACAACAACCGTTAAAATAAAACATTACGTAAAAAATAACTAATTATTAGCGCTAGTCTTTCTACAAATTTAGAAAGTTTATTCACGCTACTGTAAGTGTAAACAAAAATATAGTGAAGTTTCATAAATTATTTAGTCATAAATTGATCATTTTAACCTTAGGAATAGTAAATCAATTAACGTCTGTTTTTTTCAATACTTGAAAAAATAAATGACAAAATTTATATTTGTTTGAATCGACGTTTCGTCACCACTCCGGTTGAAGCTTCTCTTGTAGGCAGTCAAGTTTGTATTTTTATACATTTGTTATCAAAATTTAGAAATTCAACTTAACCTACAGGGATATTAAATTTAAAGTACGTTCCATTTATTGCATCAATGGGATTAAAATTGCTAACACGCAATTAATTGCAATATTGAGAGTTAAAGTCATGATACGCGAAATAATGTTGATTCCTGTTTCCCAGAATTACTTAATTGCTGAATGTTTATAGTGTTCTCTGTCATTATGTAATTAAGCAACGGTTTTGTATTACATTTCAGAGCAGATTCAGATTCCGGATTGGGAAGGGATTCTAATGTTATATAATTCCGATTAATCTTTTGGATCGTCGATTGTTTTCATTCCTTTATTTGACAAACTGCAAGAGTATTGTACTAACTATTAATGTCTTTTTTTTATAATTTCAGTTATAGTTGATTATTTGTAATAAAATAGTAGGAACAATAGATGCATAACATTTATAAATATAAAATTATCACTACGTAGGATATTATATCAGGACTGTGGATTATTAATAATTAAAACCTGTACTCCAGAAATTAAAAAAGTATTTTATTACACTCTCCTTGTCATTATTTATAGAAGCTTTCGGCTTTGTTTCACCAGTCCTCCATATATAAAAAGCATTGAACATTAATGCATTCAATAAAAGATACATAGAAAATAGTTACGCCGTTTAAGGGAAAGGTTATTAACCCGTATCAAACATAAAAAAGGGAAATATATACTATTTTGGTTTCTGGTAAACACTATTGCGAATACGGAAATGGACATTAAAATCAGATACATAAAATTAGTGAAAGGAATGTGGTGGTGTATTTAAGCGAGAAAAAAAGCCCAATGAGGTAGTTTGGCGTCTTAGTTTAAAATCTAACTTTAATCTGATATTAATAGGGGGAGGTAAAGTGATTAGAAGTGTTATTGCTGATTTAGAGAGTGTGGCTCATTTTATGAACGACTATGAGGGACATAAAAATTCTATCAGAAACCAGCTGAGGAGGTGCATGAATAAATATACTTATAGATAGTAACACAATAAAAATGGGACCATTGGATATGCTCATAGAGAATTATGCTAAGATAGTGAAATTTATTGGGCTAAAAATAAGTAAATATGCTTTATGAAAGCTGACAAGACCAATGAGATAGTGTTTATGAAAAATGAGCCTTATGATGAAATTATGTGGGTATTACTTGGTAACAAGATTAGCTGTATGATGATAAGGGAGGATCCGGGAAAAAGCGTATGGAAAACAGTTGAAACATATGTAAAAAATTAATGAAGTACATCTTTATTGTTGATATAATGAAAAAATATTTGATAATTATTAATTTTGTGGGCCCAAGAACAAAAGGTTTAGATAAGACACCATAAAAGGGCCAACAATTAAGGCCGATTTTTGACTCTATAGATAGTTCGGTGTATAACTTCTTTAATAAAGAATTGGAATGATTTTGTAGGGATAATAGGTATGATGTTAAAAATGGCGGTGAGGTGAAAGTTCTATTAAGTAGGATTAAAACTTTCAGTAACGAATATGTACTGTGCAGTTGTGGTGTGAAGGCTTTATTCACGAATTTCCCGGTAAAATTGTAATTGAAATTAATTAATACAATTTGGGCCGGAATTGTATACTCATTGGGATAAAAGTAAATTTTTTTTATGAAGGGTGAAGTTAGTGTCTGAGAAAGGTTATTTTAAATACAAAGAGTCTTACTTAAAACAAGTGTATGGTGTGACTATGGGAGAGAGCCTATCGGGATATTTGCCAATTATATTAATGAATCATATTTTCTATGTGGACCGAGAAAAAGAAATTATAAAATCTATCCTAATAAAAAAGTATGTTGATAACATCCTGGCAATTACTAAGAAAGAGGAAATAGGAATCTTGAATGAACATTTGAGTAATATACACAAGAGAATAGTTTTCACGCTAGAAGAAGAAAACAATAATAGGATATCATTTTTAGACAGGTGATCATCAAACACGATAAAAATTAAAATTACGTGGTACAAAAAAGAGACAGCTACAGATATTATGTTAAATTATTATTCAAATCATTCATATAAATATAGTGTACTTTGTAATTTGTTAAAAAAGAATTTAAAATATGTTGTTTAACTTCATCGGTACCCTGGAGATATTTCGCGTCTCGGTACTTGCCGATTAACGCTTGACGTGATATTTCGCTTCCTACCACCAATATTTTGGCATTCTATATTAAATATTTTGTGTTCTTATGTCGCTTATGGTATGTTGTGAGTAGTATATAGATGAATATTGAAGTCGTTGTAAGGCATTCATCAAATAGGAGTTTAGTCTTGATTATTGAAACCGTTACAAGATATTCTGTCAGAGAGTGAGGAATAGAATAATAAGTGATAGTGAAAACAGTGGTGATCAACGAGAAAAACACGTCAGTAACATAAATCATACACTGTCTGATGATGAACTTTCGTTTTCTGAAAGGCTGGAGGAACTGCAGACAGAAAGAATGCAACAAATCGACAAAATTTCGTGCCAACAATTATAAACTTAACTGATAATTGTAGTGGAGTACATTCGTAATCGAATATAACTGAGAAGACATCGCCTACATCTATTTTTAAGATTTTTGTTTAAAGAATGGTAATTAATTTCTTTAGATAATAATTTTTTCCCTTATTTTAATCAGTCATTTCAAGAATCCAAAAGTATATTTCAATTTTGATTTCCAAAATTTATTCGGAAGAAACTTTCGGCAATTGCCATATTCATCTACAAAATAAATTACAATACTTGAAACATTATATATATATACGGAAATTTGTTTAAAACTATGATATAAAACATTTGTTTTTTTCCATGATATAATGCTTAAAAATATTATACATACCTTCATGTATTTCGAAATAAATAAAATTTCAAAGTTTCTTTAATGGATTAGTATGTGATTCCAGACTCTGCTGGCTTACACAGAGCATTTTCCGAACTTCGGAGTTCCATAAGTTGATGCTGATGTGCTCACCAAGCACAAACGGCAACATACATCCATGAATCGTCGAAACATTTACATGGAAAATGTTTTTCAAAGAGTGTATACAAAAATTGTAATGTTTCAGATATTGTAATTTATTTTATAGATTGCCGAAAGCTTCTTCCGAATAAAATTTGGAATTAAAAATTGAAATATGCTTTTGGTTTATTGAAGTGACTGAAAAATGTAAGGGAAAAACGTATTATCATAATCTATTTTTCAGTTTTATTTTGGTCGTGGATTTCGTCCGGACAAAAATAAAAAAACACGAATAAATATAGAAAAGCAAAAGAGCAGTGTAGACAGAGATCTTCTAAAATTACGTGTGATGATATATATTCATTTATTTCCGTATATATGGACATTCTTCAGCTTCCTAAAATATCGATTGGCCCACTTTATAACATGCCATTAGTCAGTCACGGTATAACCATAAAAAATTCTTGAAGGTTCAGAATTGTTTACATTTTAGTGATATAGATAATGAAGATATTATTATTATTAAGACTTGTAAAATACGATTGGACAGTACGTTGTGGTTGGCGAAAGTTAGATGTTGTGGAAAGGTAGATTGTCGTTCAAACAGTTCATTCCATCAAAGGGGACGAGATTCGGACCGAAGAGTTTCGTTCTATGTGATTCTGAAACTAGTTTATCTTCAACATAAAACTCTATACTGGAAGAATGGAATGATGACTCTGTTGGAGTTTTCGGTTCAGTTTTAATGGGCTTATCGAAAAATATATTACATCAAGGAAGAACTATAGTTTTGGACAACTGGTAGCCATCTCCTGCTTTATATGGAAAGCTACACAAAAACAGTAAAAATTTGTATGTTACTGTTCGACTGAAAAGAAAACCAATGCCTTGTGACGAACAAGTCAGAAATGCAAAAAGACTAAAAGAAAGGAGAAAAATAAGAACGGTACAATAAGAGAATGGCTTCGTGTATGTGGAAAGATAAAATATTAGTATCAACTTTGTCTACTATGCATACTCCTCGTTTTGAAGAATCAACAGAACTTGCTAAGACTACAGGAAACTGTATAGAAACCCAAAACCGTTATAGATTATAATCAGTACATGTGCGGCGTGGTGCACGGATCAAATCCTCCAAGGATGCTCTTCTTTACGAAAAAGCATAAAGTGGTACAAGAAGTACTTTTTGCATTTATTAGATATCGCAATCTATAATTCCCTCGTAGTGTGAAAAATACCTCCACGAAGAAAATAAGTTATATACAAATGAAACAAGACATCATTTTTGGTTTATTAGAAGAATTTACGCCACATAATAAAAAGAAAGAACGTGCAGTAACAGACATCCACTTCGATGCTTCCCTGTAAGAACACGGGAGGCGACAAAGAAAAAGTACCCAACAAAACGCTGCATCGTTGTGCAAAGAAAACTGATTTTTTGTCAGAAGTATAATGTCGTTAAATGCGTAACGCCATGATTTCACTTATACCACGTGAAAAGTAAATAAAAATAAATGCATCAAACGGTATTTATTTATTTCTAATAGCCATACCAATATAATACGTTACAAAATATCTTCCTCTATAATGTAAAAATATGAGGCTTGGAAGCGAGATATCTCATCAAAAGCGTTAATCTGCCAGTACCTAGACGCGATTTATTTAGTCAAAATCGTTAATCGGACAGTATTGGGACACGAGATATCTCGTCCTGGGTATCGAAGAGGTTAAATTATGTAAAAAGAAAGATTTTCAAAATGTGTAGAGAAAATTGGTATTTATTAAGGTTAGAAAAAAATGGATAAAATTAAAGACAAATATGAATAATGATGTAATGGGAAATAATTGAAATTGATACGGATCAGATAATTAATACAGTAAAGGATGTGGACGAAAATGAATTATATAAATATTTTAGAGTGGTAAGTAAGGGAACGGAAAGTAAAATAGAAAAAAAGTGTAGATGGAGATAAAACAAGTTAGAGTAATGTTGAATATAAAGTTATTACATATGTACGTGATATGACAGAAGAAATATGTAGAATTTTCAGAAATAATGGGATAGATGAAACAATTTTTCCCAATATACCTGTAAATAAGATTGGTAAATTTATTGCTAGTTAAACAGATAAGATAAAAAGTTGGAAAACTAAGATGTAGTATAAGTGTAAAGGATATGAGTAATATTTTATTGACCATACACGAATGTCCACAACAATAATTTAAAAGAACATACCAAAGAAAATACATCCTTATCTCACCATTTAAATGTAAATAAGCATGATTAAAATCAGGAAGATATTGAAATCATGTATAGGGAAGGACATACCTTTAAGAGAACATTATTAAAAGGATGTATATATTTGAAAATTTGGAGAATTGAATGAATAAATGGCACCATATATGCAGATATATAACATGAAACAGAAAAAGTAGGGATGTGTTTTGTAAATCAATTATATTATTTTCATTCAATTATCATATATCAATATATTTGTAGATGTTTTAATTGTAACCAAATTATATTAATGTGCGGTATCGGATGTGATACATTATGAATGTTAATTGTGTTGTTAATTTGACATGAGTTACGTGTGTATAGTCGTTATTCAGCCGATTGATGGTTCTAAGCACAGTCACGTGATGAGTTTGAGGCACCCAATATGAACAAAAGAGTTGAATTGAAGGAATGGATAAGAGAGGATCATAAATATAAGGTATACATTGCTAATGCCATGTGTTGTTTTACTGGATAAATTGATGTTCAATGTTTTTTATGAATGGCAAAAAACAGCCAAAATCTTCCATAAATGATGAAAAGGAGTGTGTAATAAAATATTTTCTATTAAATTTCTGAACTTCAGGTTATAATTAATAATAATTATGTTTTGACATCAATATTAATTGAATGTCAGATATTATGAATAACCACTCTCAAGTAAGTGGAATTGAGACAGTAAGACAATTTAGCGTTTCAAATTGATTGAATCTTTATAAGTCAAAGATCAAACAAACAGGGCTGAGCTTCACGTTAGCATTTCTTCTCCTATTGAATTTATCTATCGATAGACCAGAGACACTGACTGAGGAGCCTACTAGGATACCTTAGATTTGAGAGCGACCTCCTCGGAAGCGGATGACACGGGTTCGATTTCAGGTGAGATCGACATGTTTTGATCATTTCTCCTACTTTATATGTAGCGCAGTAAAACCCCTCCTTAATTTTATTCGAATCTTTGAATTTTTGAATTATCTAAAGGTTCAGCAAGAACATTCTGGTTCGGCTACAGGCAGGTAAGATGTGGTTTCTCCCGGAGCCTGTTGCCGAACGAGAGACGTGCCTGTCTGCAGATTTATAAGATTAGGTTTGTTTTTGCTGAAAGAACGTTCACAACTTCAAAATTAACGAAGAACTCTGTTCCATTTGTCACGGAAATAATACCCGCGTTGGACCAAGGACTCACGAGAATTGGCGAAAAAAACACCACGTGATATAGCGCTTTCCCTTGGAGAAGGAATACATGAGTTTAGCTGGGAGGCGAGAAGATGGAAAAATATTCAGAGTTGTGCAAGACGTTCAGAAGGCGAGAAGGCAAAGTTGATCAGGACGAGGAAGGGATGAGAAGGCTGGAGAGTGTAACGGATGTTGAAAGGGAGGAGGAAGCGTGAGAGTGCAACAAGAGTTGAAAGGGAGATGTGAATTGTTGCTCTTAAGTGAGAAGGCAGTGAGAAAAAGGAAGGTCAGAGGGAAGATGGGGGAAAAACTAGGTTGTCCTCAATCACTGGCAGTACCAGGTCCGAGAGAGGGAAAATTTACAATCCAACCCGAAGGAAGAAGGATGTCGAAAGCTGGAGAGTGATCGAAGAAGAAGTTCCGGTCGCCTAGTACCTGCATCGAGAGACGAAAGAAGATAAAAACAGGTTCCTCAAGAAAGAACGAAAGCCTCTGCTGCTCGTACTTACACCAATAAGTAATTGACCCTCTGATATTGATTATTTTTTATGTAAAAAAGTTTATATTACATCCAAAAGCGAAAGTAATTTTATTAAATAACTTAAATAGAAACCTTGAATCATTTACAAGTTTCATAGCCTTTATTGTAAGCATTTCGTTCTTCTTGTATTGTAATATATCTTAGATGTCTGTATAAAATGTAATATCAGGATATTACATATATTATAGAATATATATTTTTATGTCAACACGTAATAAATCTGAAACTTACATAAATGATTACTTATGAATATTAAAAGTAGATTTGATTAAGGTCGGATTTCAAGATCAAGTTAGTATTTAAAGTGATATAAATCACTAGTCTACGACCTTGGTTTGATACAGTAATTTGTTTTCATGTCAATTTACTATTTTTAATGAAACTGAAAGACGATCAGTTATTTTTAACAACTTTAGTTCTGTGGAAGCGTATGATCAGGTCATCTTATAAGATTCAGCTAAATTGTACAGACAACATTTTATCTGGTCGTGGAATGTGATGTAAATTTTAATTGTGAAATTCTTCTCTTTTTACCGCAAGCTGGCCTATTATATACATACGTTCCTGCGTTGAAGTGTAATACTACTTTATCTTTTATTTGTTTATTTACATTGTTAATTTACAATCTGCAATGGTTAAAATACATTAATTAAATGGTACACAAGTATGCCTTGAAACGTGAGTAGGATAATAGTCCATTGATGATTCCCTAGAAGTTCGATACGTATTTTGTTTGACTAGTTTCTGTCTTGCTTCTTTTGAATCAAATCTGTAGGCCACGAACTTCTAAGTCTTCTCTGTGTTTCAGGAGGGTAGATTATTTCGGTTATTAGTCTTTTTTGGTGTCCTTCCATTCGTTCAAAGTAGTGTGTCGTTTGTCTTCTGATTTCCTCGGTGATGAATGGAATGTCGAGATCGTTGTGTAATGTTGGAATTGGAAACAAACCATGGCGCGTTGGTGATTGTGCGAAGTATTTTTGACTGTATACTTTGAACTATTTTTTGATTGTATGGCTTCGTGTATCACCACAATGCTATGCCGTAAGTCCATATGGGATTAATTATTCATTTATATAGTAACCTTTATTTTCTACAGATAATTTAGGTTTTCTTCCTATTCCTTAATTTTAGATTTATTTGCTGTCATTTTTGGACATGTTTTTTTCAGCTTATTTTTTGGTCTACATTTCATCCCAAATACTTTGATTAGTTCTTTATTGGAATGTGAATATTTTTTTAAGTAGACTGGAGGGGACAATATTCGTCTCGTGGTGAATGTAACTTGTGTTGATTTGCTCTCGTTTATCTTGACATTCCATTTATTGGTCCAGTTAAGTAATAGGTCCTGGTGGTTTTTCAGTTTTTATGTTGCAACTATCGGATCAGCATTTACGGATAATAAGGCTGTATCACCAGCAAATTTTGCAATAGAAGTATTGTCCGTAATTGGTATAGACCAGGTTGAGAAACGGGCCTAACACTCTACCCTGAGGCACCCCTGATTGTATGGGTTGGTAATTAGTGTAGCTAGAGTTGAATTTTACTTGGAAAAGTCGTTCTGACAAGTATAATCTCAGCAGGTTGTAGTATGAATTAGGAAAAGCTTTTTTGATCTTTTATAGGAGACCTTTGTGCAGACCTTATCAAAAGCCGGAGTGACATCTAGGAAGACGGCGTTACACAATTTCTTTTCTTCAAGGTTTTTGTCGATCTATTTATGATTCTATGTGACTGCTGTACTGTCGATTGTTTTTCACGGAAGCCGAACTGATGGTGCGGTATAATTGATTATAGTTCCAGATCTGTTTTAATTTTATTTTTATAGGAATTGTTTAGAAGATTTTTGACAAGATAGGAGGGATACTAATTGGCCTATGTGAGCTTGTTTTGGCAGCAAATAATGTCAGAGATCTTCCTAAGTGCTTTGATCTGCACGGCACTCAACCTCTTCAGTTACGAACAAGAGAACTCATACATCCTACACCAGAAACTAGCTTGTGGAGCTAGAGAAAGAGCCCCACTGCAACCGGCGAATCTCCAACATTAATTTATGCATATGGTGTGACCGCCATTCGGCAGGGGAATAATTCTAAGGAATACAAGTAATACACACGTCCAATTCTTCTCTCTCCTACAAATAGAGTGCACTCCATCCATTATCTATAATTTTGCAATAACAAATACTTATGGAATTTAGTTACCATTCTCCTCTGTTCTTAGCAAATAGGTAAAGATAAATGCATTTCTTATGTCTAAAAAACAAACGCAGCATTATAGTGTAAATCATTAATTGCAATATTTCAAAAACGAAACATGTATGCGTCTATTTGGTAATCCTAGGAGACACTAGATCAAATGTCCAACAAAAAAAACATTTATTAATATTTCCCAATTAATTTTTTGGTTAAATTATTTAACCTAATATTAAGTTAATATTGTGAAAAATTAACAAATTGAATGAAATACAATTAATGGCAAAATGCCAGAAGAAGGAGAATTTAAATGTAAATTATTGTCCTAGATGTTTCAGTTGTTGTTGTTGTGGTATTGAGTCCTAAGACTGGCCCGATGTAACCCTCCATGTTAACAATACTTGTGCAGGCCTTTTCATTTCCACATAACTATCACTTGCTCCCTTTTTACTTACCGTATTCCATCCTTCGCCTCCCTCTTCTATTCTTACTCCACACTCTTCCCCCTCATACTAACTTAAAAAAACCTCGCATTTCTCAAAACGTGGCCTATTAATGTACCCTATCTCTTGGTCAACGTTCTCCAAATTGTTTGCTGTTCCCTTGTTCTGTTTATAACTTCGTCGTTAATGATTTCATCCACCCATTTGATTTTTAGCATTCTCCTATAGCACCAATTTTTAAAGCCTTTCATTCCTTTTTTTTCGCAACTCCACGTTTCGCACCCATATAAAGCCACGCTCCATATGAACATTTTTTAGCAACGATTTCCTTATATTACCCGTAAGTAAATTCCTCTTTTTCGTGAAAACCTTCCTTTCCTGTGCTATCCTACTCTTTATGTCTATTATACTTCTACCACTCCTAGTTATTACGCTTCCGAAGTAGCAGAATTGCTTAAATCTCCTTTCTTATTCCACTGTTCCCACACTACACTCCGTTGCTTTTGTTTTCCCTCAATTAATTCTTATATTGAACTCTTTCTCCATGACCACGTTCATGCCAATGGTTATGGTTTCCAAGTAATTTTTCTGATTCCCATAATACTACAATATCGTAGGAAAAGCGTAGGGTTTCAGTAGTAACAATAAACTCCAATTAAGACTTTTAATTAATAAACTGAAGATGTGCTGAAAGTTGGGTACAAAACATGTTATTTTAAATTAAAATTCTTCTGCTTCTAACTTTTGGCCATTCATTGTATTCCATTAATAATATTAAGACAGATTTATTTTGTTTGTAAATCAGTAAACGTTTTCGAATAGTATTTTACAACAAAATGAATCCGAACGAACATTCAAAATTAGTATAATTTCTTTGAAGTAAGATCAATTAGTTCAGTAAGCAAATTTTGATATCAATATAGTACATATTTGCGGTCTGACAATGTGTTGGATACATCAAAGCCAGGGCGCAATAATATCCGTAGGACAACCAATATCTCCTTCATGCTCTAATGATTGTGACTATGATCTGTAGATCATCATTTGAAAACTGGTTTTAATTAATGTTGCGTGAATGAACGACCTGTGAGCCTTATGCAACTGCCAGAATACTAGATAATTTTCAGTTTCATCAATTTAAATCAGCTACAGCAGTCCTCAATTACATTTTTATGAAGTCAAAATTGCTTTAAATTATATAGTTAACTTTGTTTTAACTTACTGTATTTCCATTAGTTGAATAATAAGATTATTTATCTAATGTAATATTTTATATTTTTTTCTGTGCTACCAAAATTTCCGAAAACAAATTCTTTAATAGTACCGCAGTCACACGAGAAGAACATCATCATCAATCTGTATAACGCCACTTTTTATTTCGAGGCGTTTCTGCCACACTATTGATGTTTGTAGTAATGTTTTTCAATAGAAAAACACATTTTTCTTCTATGTCATATTTTAAGAATATTTCATTCTCAATTTTAACTTACATTTTCTTACTTTACAGTTGTGCAATCTTCTCAATTTTCGTGTCTTCACTACTACGACAATGGAAAAGCTTGGTTATATATTATACGTAGATAAGCTAATGTGGACGACTTTGTGTAAATAGCATAGTGTTAATTAGTTATTCTTGTGTTTGCATGTTTATTTGTGTAAACCCTAGTCATATAGTTGAATGAATCCAGAGAACAACATCTATAGTTGTTTCAAGAATAATATTATTTTGCCTGTATATGCTAGTTAGTAGAAAATCAGTTTTGCTTAGGAAGAATGTATAAACAGAATAAGAAAAACAAACTGTAAACGATTATAGGGGTTTTGTTTAATTTAATTTTTATCTAATAAAATTTATTGCACTTTAGGATATAATAAAATAATTATATTTATAAAAATCACTTAAATCGGGTCCTGCGCGATATTACAAACAAATAAATTAAATATAGGGGACGAGTTTTAAATAATAGGGTTAATTACTTATTGGGTAACACGCTCAAAAGATTTTCGTTCACTTGACGAACATGTTTTTATCTTCATTCGTGTCTCGATGCAGGTTACTACGCAACCGGAATTTCCCTTATTCTTCGGGTTGAATTGTAAATTTTCCCTCAGCCGAAAGTGGGATGAACCTGGTACTGTCTTTGATTGAGGAAAATCGAGTTTTCCGCATTTTTCCCTCTGGTTTTGCTTGTTCTCAATACTTTTTCACTAAAGAGAATAAATTCACACATGTCTTTCAACTTTTGTTACTCTCTCCAGCCTCTCGCTCCCTTTCAACATCCTTTCCACTCTCCACATTTCTCCTCCCTTCCACCTCGCCTTCTCAACATCTTGAACAACTTTATATCTCTACCCTACCTCCTCTCCCTCTCAACATCTAGAACCATTGTGCATATTTTTCGGCTTCTCGCCTCCCGATACACTCATATATCGCTTCTACAAGGCAAAACGCTATCCCATCTGATGTTTGTTGCGCAATTCCACATGAGTCCTTCGTCCAGCGCGGGAAGTTTTCTATGATACGGGGAAATGTATCCTTCAGAAAAATTTGAAGCGTGAATGTTCCTGCAGCAAAATAAGTTTAACACTACAAATCGCAGAAATTTCACTTATCACTGCCTGTCGTCAGAATATTCCTGCTGAGTTTTTACATCCTTTAAATTTCTAGAAGTTAGAACAAAATTAAGTAACGTTCCTACTGCACTACAAGGCCTACCTTCATCGCATTTGCAAAGTTAGAAAAAGCCTTTTATAATGTAAACCGGAACAAACTATTACGGATATTAAAGTTGACTACAATAAAGCAAATTCTGTTAGTTAGAATGTTTAACTTTTAGGAGGAAATAAAATACATTTCAAAGAAAATTGAAATAAACTCATATAATAAAATAGTATACAATGTTTCGTACGGAAATTTGAATTCATTATTTTAAACATTCCAAACGCTCGTTTTCTACAGAAACAATAATAAATGAATTCAATTAGTTGGAACTATATTCACCGCTTTTTATGGATTAATATTGGAAACTTAATAACTTAACTGAATTGCAGAATTTATAGTTCCTTTTAATTTTAAGAAGTTGAATACAGGAAGCGTTTTTGAATATTATTGTTTCACCATATAATATATGTTCCAAAATTCGGCAGTACAATGTATGTTGTTGTTTGCTTTCCATAATATACAACAGATAGGATTGATATTATTGCATTTATAAGAAACTGCAACTCGTAAATGGTTGTAAACAAAATTAAAATTCTGATTTTTTTTTGTTTTTGTTTAACAGGCTACATGAGGGTGATCCTGAAACAGGCAACTCCCCTTTAATAGCATAGGAAGGGAATTGAAAAAGGGGGGATGCGGAAGGTAGAGCAAGGTATCCAAGGGTTGACTAGGGCCCCCGGGCTATGGTTTAAGGATCCTACCCGGTGTTTCACCTAAAGAGATGCAGGGAAAACCCTAGAAAACCTGCATCAGGTAGGTCGGGCATTTTTTTTACTTACTAGTTACAACGGCAACATTTTACGACTGTGGGAAAAAGATAAGCAATATTGACTTTGCATCTAATTTTAGAAGATCAGAAAAAAACGTTAATGGCATTTATAGATTTAAAAAAAACTTTGATAATATGAACCGAACCACACTATTAAGGGTTTTTAAGAGGACAGGAATAAAATATCGAGAAACAAGTGTTATCTAAAGACCTTTACAGATGGCAGTCAGCAGTATTTAGAACTGAAGAGCAAGGAAAGAAAGCAGAAATCAAGAAAGGATTAAGACAAGGATGCAGTCTGTCGCCCATGCTCTTTAACTTACATATAGAAGAGGCGATGAAGAAACTCAAAAATAAATATGGAAAGGGAATAAAACCGCAAGGAGAAGAAATTAAAACACTTAGTTTATCTGATGATATTGTGGTATTACCGAAGTTATAAAAAGACTTTTCATGTATCATAAATGTAATAATGAACATGAACCCGGAGGGAGAGTACAACGTGAGAATGATTATAAGGAAAACCAAGGAAATGGAATGTAGTATGGGAATCAATGGAATAACAAACTGTCTTAGCTTGGAAAATGATATTTTGAAGGAAGTTAAGGAATTCTGCTAAAAGGGCAGCATAAGAACTAGAGGTGGTATAAGTTTAGTAGCCACTAAGTGTAGGGTAGAAAAAGAAATAAATGCTTTCACAAAGAGAAAGAATTTTCTTATGGCTTATATAAGTAAGAATACTAAAAATGTTAGTATGGAGTGTGGTGTTTTATGGGTGCGAAACGTGAACGATAGAATTTACAAAAAGGAAAACAGTAAAAGATTTCTAAATGTGGTGCTATAGGATATTGCTGTAAATAAGATGGGTGGATAGAATAAAGGACGACGAAATTCTGAGCTGGGGAAGGGAGAATAATTCGGAGAACTAAGACCCAGAGAAGGTCACGTTTTGAGACATGAGGGTCTTGTAAAATTAGCATTAGAGGGAAGTTTAAGGGGTAAGAACAGAAGAGGGAGACCAATAATGTAACACGCTAAGTAGTGAGGGAGGATGTTGGCATTTGGTACTTATGTAGAAATGGAAAGGCGTTCACGGGATAAGTTAACATCAGACCAGCCTTAGAACTGAATACCACGGCACATACGATTTATCGAATGAATGTTCACCCTAACAAGTTAACTGTGCAGTTTTTAATATGTCATAAATTGGTTTCCTCTGATTTAACGGACAATGCACTTACAATAATTGCGAACTTTTATTTTTCATCAAACCACTGCACTTATCTGTTTCAATTAAATTTAATGGGCAATACAAAAATAAATATAATCAATTAAAGTAAATTCTAAATGATTTTGTGATAGTAAATGATATTGTCCTGAGTTCACCCGAGGTTATAAATCCGCTTGGGAGCCAAGAACAAGAAAAGGTAGGGATCATTTACCAAAATTTCGGTGAGTAGAGTCTGGCCTTGGCTTTGCTATCGAAGTTGATATGGTACATGAAAGTAAAGTGAGATATAACGTTTATTTTGTTGGATTATAAAGGTTTAAGGAACGTTTAGGCTAGATTTGGTTCTGTGGATGGATTCGCCTAAGTCTTATCAGGAAAAAATCGATAGATCGCAGTATTTAACAGCCAATCACAGATATTTAGTTTAGATATGTATATTACCACAATCATTATTTTACAGTGTAAAGGAAGTAGAAAGGTAGATGGTTGGATGAGAACTCTATCTGCGAAACCGACGTAACTTAATAGAAAGTTGTACGTAATCGACTCCGTGGATACCTGGAGTGGGAGACTATTTAAAAGTTAGGCAAGAAGTCAATGCTCCGACAGCTTACATATACGCATTCTGTCATTAATTTTTCCTCGCTTCCGGATTGAACGCCCTGAATTGCAGAATTCTTAAAAATGCGTCAAATCACACAGGAAAATGCCCTGCGTGATAACGATACTTCGGTACAATATAAATATAACATTGAAATATGTTATATATATATATATGTTTAACTTAATTATAGAACAGGCGATGAAGAAAGTTAAAACGGTATATGTAATAGTAATCATGCTGCGAGGAGGCGAAATAAAAATCGTACAGTTTGTCGACGATATTAATCAGTATTAATGAAATCAGGAAAAGACTTGTAAACCTTAATAACGTGGTTCTGGAGAAACTGTTCAATATTAGGACTAAAAGAGGGAATACCAAGGTAAAGGAGTATAGTATGGGAATATAACGAAGGGTATTAGTTTGGGAATGGATACTGGAGAAAGTATTCAATATGAGGATTAATAGGGGGAAAACCAAGGTAATGGAGTGTAGTATGTAAAACAGTGGAATAACAAACGGTGTTAAATTGAGAAGGGATATTTTGAAGGAAGTTAAGGAATTCTGGTACTTCGGAAGCGTAATAACTAGGGATGGTAGAAGTATAGTAGACAGAAAGAGTAGGATAGCACAGGCAAGGAAGGCTTTCGCGAAAAAGAGAAATTTACTTACCGGAAATATAGGTGTGAATATTAGGAAATCGTTGCTAAAAATGTCTGTATGGAGCGTGGCGTTATATGGGTGCGAAACGTGGACGATAGGAGTCTGGGAAAGGAAAAGAATTGGAAGCCTTTGAAATGTGGTGCTATATGCGATTGCTGAAAATCAGATGGGTGGATAGAATCACAAACGAAGAAGTTCTAAACAGAATAGGGGAAAAGCGAACAATGTGGAGGACGTTGATTAATGGGGGGGATAGATTAATAGGTCTTCACGAGGATCTTGTAAAATTAGCATTGGAAGGAAGTGTGTGGGGTAATAACAGAAGAGGGAGGCAAAGGATGGAATACGCTAAGATTATTAAAGGTGTGCTAGTTATAAGGAAATGCAAAGGCTTGCGCAAGATGTGTTAGCATGGAGGGTTGCATCAAACCAGTCTGAAGTCTGAATACCATAACAACTTTTAACGTAGTCAAGGAATTCTCCTACTTGGGCAGCAAAATAACTGGTCATGGTACAAGTATAATAGACAAAGCATAGGATATCAAAGCCTAGGAAGGCATTCGTAAAAAAGAAGAATGTACTTACAGCTAATACAAGTATTAATTTTTGGAAATCATTACAAAAATGTTCGTATGAAGTGTGACGTTATATGGGTGAAAAACCTGGGCGATAGGAGTTGCATACAGGAAAGGAATAGAAGCTTTTGAAATGGGGTGCTATAGGAGAATGCTGAAAATCGGGTGGGTGGATAGAGTAAATAACCAGGAAGTTATAAGGAGAATAGGAGATAGCGAACAATATGGAGGATGTTGATTAAGTGAAGGAATAGCCCAGTAGGTCACGTTTTAAAATATGAGGGTTTTAGCATTAGAGTGGGAAATACAGGAGAGGGAGCCCAAGGATGGAATGCGCAAAGCAGCTTAACGACGATTTGAGAAATGGTATTTAAGTGGAAATGAAAAGACTTGCGCAAGATAGTTTAGCATGGAGGGTTTCATCAGACTAGTCTTTAGTTTTAATACCACACCAACAGCATTATAAATATTTCACAATAGAAAATTAACATTATGGGTTATGCTGCGTTTTACTTTTGCACTCATTGTTATTATAGTGTTCATTTAAGATTAATTGGGAAACCTAAAGTATATGGAAAAAGGGGAGTTGCCTGTTTCAGGATCACCCTCATGTAGCCTGTTAATAAAAAAAAGGAAATTAAAGCTCTCATAGTATAATAATAGAAATATTTTTCTGGGAAAGTTACACTTAATATATTTTATTTAAAATAAACAGCGGAATTCAAAAACAAGTTCCTAGTAGCGCTACAGATTAGTATAATACCTAATATTTTAATACATAGCAAAGTAAAATTGTGATTCGCTTTTTTAAATGTGGAATAAAAATGTATGATTTTATTATTTTTACTGATTGACGCAAGTTCCTTCTAAACGTGTATTAGTTCTATAAATGAGAAGTGACGACTAATTTAATTCAGTATTATTTTATGTTTATTCACTAACTTGTACGTTTTTTTCAAAAAGGGATTTGGTATGTAGATAATATTGTTTAGTCGGAAAAAGAAGAGAATACTTTTAAAAGTAATAAAACAATTACAATATCGAAATTTTAAGTGGTTTGTGTTCTAATCCCACAACAATAATTATACAGCTAATTTATTCTCAAACTTTGGTGCCCGGTGCGGCCCAGGTACAGAGTTTAATTCACCACTAATGTCTTGGCAAACATAATTATCAATTATCAAGCACGTCTGTCTTTTTAACTTTTATCTTCTCAGGCCTACGCATCCAGACATCGTGTTTATTTCATCATAACCGGCATGGTAACTCATCGTACTTTATTTTATTTCGCATCAACCCAATGGTTATTAGCGAGTCGGCAATACATTATGTACATCGTAGTTTACATCATTTCTTAAAAACATTTGACTTTAACCAGACTAAAAAGTCATCTCTTACAAATATACATTGTAAATTTCGAATAAAGCAAAAAATACATACATATTTAAATATACATGCTAAACTGCATGACGTACCCAGAAAAAAGATGGGAATTAGAAAAAGTGAAACAACAGGGGGTGCTTCAGAGATTCAGGGAAGATATCAAGAATAGATTAATAGAGAAACGAGAAAGAAACAATGTAGAAGAGAAATGGGCAATCTTGAAGAAAGAAATTACTAGAGCAGCAGAAGAAAAAATAGTAAGAATTGCTGAGACCAATAAAAAAGCATGGATAACACAAAAAATAATAAAAATGATTGATGAAAGGCGTAAATATAAAAACGCAGGAGATGCAAATGGTAAAGATCAGTACAGACGCTTGAAGTGAGATAGATAGTAAGTTCAAAGCCGCCAAAAAGGCTTTGTAACAAGAGAAGAGCAAATTGGTTGAAGATTTCATTGACGAAAGGAAAATGCACGCAGCTTACAGAAAAATCAAAGAAAGATTCGGCGAGAGGAAAAAAATTAGCAAGACTCACAGGAGAACGGATGTAAAACCGATTCTAGATACTGAAGAACAAACATAAATATGGAAGGAATATCTAGAAGAGATGTATCACGGTGAGAATCTAGATCAGTCAGTAATAGAAGAAGAAGAGGTGGATGACGAAGACTTGGAGGACAAAATTATAAGGTCAGAGTTTGACAGGGCGCTGATAGACCTGAACAATTGTAAAGCGCCATGAATTGATATCATTCCAGCAAAGCTGATAAGATCATCGGGAGAAGAAGCAATATCATGTCTGTGCAGGATAGTTTGCGAAATCTACGAAACAGGAAGAATCCCAGAAGACTTGAGTTAAACTAATAATTATACCCATACCGAACAAAAGTAGAGCTGACAGATGCGAACAGCACAGGACAATGAGTTTAGTATCCCATGCTTGCAAAATATTTTTTCGGGGGTTAACAGGCTACATGAGGGTGATCCTGAAACAGGCAACTCCCCATTAACAGCATAGGGAGGGAATTGAAAAGGGGGGATGCGGAAGGTAGAGCAAGGTAGCCAAGGGTTGACTAGGGCCCCCAGGGATCCTACCCGGTGTTTCACCTAAAGAGATGCAGCGAAAACCATAGAAAACCTATATCAGGTAGGTCGGGCATTGGGTACTATTCTCACGTCCTTCCGAATGACGGGAGACAAATTTGCTGTGGGGTCGCAGCATTCCCTTCTCCATGCCTCCACCAGTTTGAGGAGGCAGTTGGCCGACTGATCCAATGGGATCAGCAGACAACTCTTGCCATGTTCCCAAGGTCTTCGACCACATTACATATACCTCCTAAAATAGGTGAAGGTGTTTCGGCATGTGAGAACTTTGATAAAAAAACAGAGTGCGAGGCATTCCCGACATAATCAGATGAGCCACGCAGTCACTATGGGGTGAAGCGCCTGCGAGAAAACTCCCGCAGCGCCTTCAATGCAAAATATTAACTAGAATAGTATGTAGGAGAATGGAACGTCAAATAGAGGTTAAGAGGCGATCGGTTTGGTTTTAGGACGAATGTAGAGGCAAGAGAAGCAATATTACCTTTACGAATAATTTTAAAGGACAGGATAAGAATAAACCGGCCTACGTTTATGGAATTTGTAGATTTAGAAAATGCGTGAAATGGAACACACTATTAACGATTTTGAAGAGAACTCGAATACAATTTCGACAAAGGAATCTTATACATAACTTCTACAGAAGGCAGGCAGCAATAATTAGAATAGAAGATCAAGAAATAAAAGACGTAACCAAGAAATGAGTAAGCAAGGATGCAGTCTGCCGTCCATGCTTTTTAACTTATATATAGAAACGGCGATGAAGAAAGTTAAAACAGAGTTTAGAAAGGGAATCATACTGCAAGAAGATATAAAACCCTTACGTTTTGCCAACGATATTTTAGTATTAGAGGAATCAGAATAAGATTTTGAATCCATAATAAGTCATGAACGTAGTCCTGGAGAAGGAGTTCAATATGACGATTAATAGAGCGAAAACCAAGGTGATGGAGTGTAGTTTGGTGAACAGCGGAATAACAAAATTTGTTACATATTTTAACGTCAGTTAAGGAATTTTGCTACTTGAGAAGCTTAATAAGAGGAGTCTACTTACAGTGTGAAATCGTTGCTAAAAATTTTCTTATGAAACGTGGCGTGATATGTGGGTACGAAACGTGGACAAAAGGAGTTGCGGGAAGGAAAAGAACAGAAGCCTTCGAAATATGGGGCTATAGGCGAATACTGGAAATCAGATGGGTGGATTAGGGTCTTGTAAAATTAGCATTAGAGGGAAGTGTGTGGGGTAAGAACAGAAGAGGGAGGACAGGGATAGAATACGCTAAGCAGATAAGGGATGATGTGGGTTGTGCTAGTTATCTGGAAAGGAAAAGGCTTGCGCAAGATATGTTAGAATGGAGGATTGCATCAGACCAGTCTTAGGACTGAGTACCACAACAACAAGATTTAAATATAAAAAAACTGATTTCCTCAGCATGGCTGAAACAGCAAATTTACTACTTTAAATTTCGTTAAAAATTCCTACTTCACTAATAAATTTGAGGACTTTTAGGACGATGTTTTGTTTTGAATGGGATTAAAATGCCCCAGATTCTTCTCCCTGTTTGCTTTGCGACTTTTTGCATTCAATTTATACATGTGGAATCGTCATGCTTTCGTTACAAGTTCTGCGTATCGGTTTTTCTCTTTCTGAGAAAAGGTGGGAGTGATTTAGTTTTGTGTGCAATGCTCGAATTCTGTTGATAACCACATTCTGTTTCTTGGATACATTTCAATATTCATAATCTCATTACTACTCATTATTTCTTTGAAACATACACCACTTTGTTGAGGGTTTCTGTTTTTTGTTTCCGATAATTTTGACTTTTGATCTTTTCTTTTCTTCATTACTTGTACATGTTGTTAGTAAATCATTGGTAGCTGCTCTGTTTCCTTTTTGGAGCCCAAGAATACGATCTATATGGGTGTCAAAATAAGGTTGTGATGTTTTTTCTTTTCGAGTAGAACGGCGCTGGACGAAAAAAAGGGTTTGTGCAGCATACATTTTGGAAGCTAGGTAATCTATCTTATCTCTTTCAACTTCATTAATGGAGGAAAGAAATTTCCTAGTACATTAAATAATCTCACTATCCTAAAAAGAGTCTAAAATATTCCGTTGCGTTGAGAGAGTGAAAATAGCCCCGGTACTTTCCAGGAGTTAAAAAAAATCTACCGTGTGCACTAAGGGAGACGAGAAGCACTTAATGAAAACTACTCCCTGTTCCCACAGGACGTAAAATCTCTCCCTTACTTAATATGTGATACCTTTGCCGTTCTATATTTAATTCCGTCTATATTTTTTTACAACAGAAAAATGCGTCTCTAAGTATCACACAAGTCAGCGATGCGTAAGTTTATTTAAAATACGTTGCATAACCTCAGTTTCAAATTATTTCGCTTCCGTATTTGTCGTTTGAAGTATGAACCACTGTTCATCTCTGTATAAAACAAATGTAAAAAAATAACTAAACCGGACAACACTTGGAAAGAAAATTCATTGTGTGCTATGTCGTTAATTCTTTGGAATTACTAATTCAAATTATTTTATTACACACTACACATCGTCGAATCTCCTCAATTATAATGATTGAAAATATTGTCAGCGTTGAACTATTAAAAAAACCACAAAATTAAATAAAGACACATTTTACCAAAGATTATTTATAATTCTGTTTAAGTTATTTCCTCACTCTTTCAAACTATAAATACACTGACAACATAACATTACAATAATTCACAATTGAAGTTATTTCTTCATACTTTTCAATTAAATTTTTAATGATTAAAAATTCTCAGCTATCAGCATTCAGTATCGGAACATAAAAAGGTGTACTTTATTAACAGGCCGTGTTTTTGTGCCATGCTAAAAAACAGTACTAAATAAAAATGAAATATACAAAATTTCGTATTGATTCAATTACCTTTCCATTTGTCCATATTGCAGAATATAAATGTCGGAGTATTGCTGTCATATAAGCCTCAATTAATTACAATTAATTTCTCTTTATTATGTTTCTCTCACTAGACAGACTTTGGGATGCTGACGTATTTATATTTTCAATCTTTGTGATTGTAGTCTTTTGTCCGCAACACATTGTTATTTTCCTCCATTTTGCCAAGGTTTCTTGCAATTTACGCCATTCAAATTGATATAAAGAATATTCAACATATTATACATGTTATATTGCTTTAAAGATTGCTTCACAAGCTTATAGTTTATACGATACATAAGGCAGACATTATTCTTTATGTTGTATCGCTTTGTGATATTTAAAGGACGAAAATTAAATTTTTTTGATCAAAATTCTAATAGTATTATGAAACTATAACATGTATTGTTTTGTATTTTCCATGAGAACCTATATTTTCCGATTTCTGGTGGCATTTGTCGGACTTTTGAGGAATTTAGTATTTTATATCACTTGAAAGTTCGTGAGATTATACATGGCGTGATTACATGCGCCGTAGGGTAAGGAAAAGGGAAAGGAGGGTATTGTCGTTTGAGGAGGTACTAACCCTCCAACAATCCTAGCGAAACTCTACTATCATTGCTAAGAACATCAATTTTCTTCATACGAACGAGATATGGAGACTGCGACGACATCTTTTTAACACACGCTATTCATATATCTTCTAGCTGGAGACCCGGCGTTGATTGGGTATTTATTAATATTTTATTAGTTCATTATTTAATTATTGGTCAACACATGACTATACCGGCATCGAATGCGTCACAATATGAACAAATACAATAACAGAACTATATAAAATTTCATTACTCTAACAGAATAAACTTTCTTCCCCATTTAAGGGATGAATTTTTACTTAAATCGCGTAGTTAAGGTAATAATGTAACACAGCGAGCCCCTTTACACCGGTTTCGAACCCAGAGTTCATAATTTCCTTGTTATTTTCATATGACTTATTTCCACTCCCACCCCTCATGCTGGAGGGGTATAAATTATACGCAACTATTGAAGAGAAAAACACTATAAACCTCAATGACCTCAAAATGTTTTTACTGAAATATAAGCCTTTATTGCGTGTAAAAATTCCACCAATTCCACCCCTCCCCCTAGGGGAGTCGTTCAGAAGCTATATGCTAAACGTTCTTAGGTATTTATTACATTTGACTGTCTGTTTTGTCGCCTCTCGCACGAACCCGACGGTATGGGTCGTTCCGGAGCCATGGTAGATCTAGCTTGAGAAATTACCATTCTGTTTGCCTCCAAACGCTGCCTACGCAATTCTTCAGTCTCATTGTCTCGAAGATTATGAACTCAACTTGCGTTACACGTACGCCAACTTAAGTTTTGACTCCTCACTGGGGGCATTTTCTTATCACTAACGATAAATAACACGATGATAAACCTCTAAACACACATCAAAACACACTAAGTTTTGCTGTTGTGTAAGAATTGGTAATTGAATACGAATGAATGTCAGTCTATCAATACTGCATGAACACGTCCGTCCAGTCCATTGGTTGAGCTTATGATCGCTCGACGGAAATCCCCCAAAAGTAGTAGTTGGTTTTGAACAGGTCTCGCTTTCTCATGTTTACAACAATAGATTCAATGATATTTCTCGCCCTCCCTTTCTCTCATGCTGCCAAAATTAGGCTTATAATAACACAGTAAGTGGGATGAATGGTATAGGAACGGATAATAGGAGTTATAACTTGCAGTTGATTTTTACGATGCCTTTCTCATGGTAATCAATACTTACATTAATATCTTCTGAACTCTGCAAGATATCGAAATTAAACATAGACGAAACATTAAGTTATAATTATTATTTAATCCCTGAAACTTTCAGTGTAATCCGTTGAGCCGTTTCGGAGCATAACAGATCACTTTAAAGATTCAAACGTACGGGTGTCAAGTAGCCTTCTCGTAGTTAGGTTATCTATAATTTTCCAATTTTCTAAATTTCTCTTTCCGTAAAATCCTAGTTCAAAATATTAAAAAACTTATATAAAAAAGATGAATGAAAATGGTGAATTATTTCTCAAGTTTTGGCGTGACTAATGGAGATGGGTATTCAATTATAATATATATATATATATATACAACATATTTCATAACAGCATTATTTTCAGAATTTCTAACCTCCTGTGGTGTAGTGGCTAGCCTCTAGTTGCTGCTTCACAACCCAGATGTCCCGGGTTCGAATCCTGGCATGGGCTTGGATGTTTGTGTCGTCATGTTCGCAGAGATCAAGACTGTTGGAGGATCGATACGCTGTCCATGTGTCACTCCAAATTCGGAATGTTTCATGCAAGATGACAGTCCGCAGTCGACCCGGTAGGCCCAGGCACTCAATTGGCTGTAGAGCCAAGGAGGAAGGAGGATTATTTTCAGAATAGCTTTTAAACTACCAACTTAACAAAGGCAGGGGTAAAACTTAGCTGATGTCTACCCCCATTACAATATGGACGGAGTTGTGCACTGACACACGGCTAACTCATTCTCCTGAATTGTGCTATTTTATTTATACAATTTATACAATTTCTTCCATTTGCTTAAAATTCATACTTACCATTCAGCACTTAATGTTGCAGTTGTAATCTCAAAATAATAGTTTATAATTCAACAGTCCATTATTTTAGATTTTCTTATATTTTCCATTTCAGACGTGTAACACAATTACAATAAAAATTTTAAATCAACGAAGTTAGTGATCTGTAACATTTTATGAGAAGTGTCAAGGTGTTTACTTCGAGGAAAATAATTTTTGTAAATTTTGAAAATCTCGTGTAAACACGCGCTTTTTCAATGTAACAACGAAAACTTTATTTCACGTCAATAGATAGAAGTTAATATTTTGCTTTGCGAATTGGCTGCATCAATTTTTTTCGGACATAAATATGAGGTTGATTATGGCTCTTAATCTCAACAGGCTATATAGTTAAATCTGAGCCATGTCGTTTCATAAAACACGGCCCTAGATTGAAATGTTTCAGATTCCACTTAAATCAAGAACCATCGTTCAGTGTGGCAGCTCTCCCTTACGACCTGTAATAAAGTTGTGCAGCGTCCGATATTGTGAAATTTTTTTTCACTCTATTTTGGCGGAACTGGAAGAGTCATGGAATGATCCAACGGGTTTCACGGAAGGGATCGACGACTATTATTTAGCCGTTACGGCGCGTTTTATAACAGCGTTCGGCCATCCCTCTCCAGCAGCCAGTGCAACCCCCGGGTCCTCTTCTCCCGTCCCGTCCCGTCCCGTCCCATCCCTCGCTCGCCGTGCAACTTTACGACAGCATTTCACCTCACAAACATTTAACGACGCATATTTCACGCAGGCCACATTTATAGTTGTGTATAAATGTGAGGCAAAGTCGAGATCGTGTATCACCTAGACGTGAGAGGTGAACGCCAATTACAGCACGCGAAGCGGGACGAAGGAAAAAGGGGAAAAAATGTTCTCCTGAATCGAGATCGAAATCGCTGTGGGACAATCCAACTCTCGGTATCGTGGTGCAGCACCCGAAATCGGCAACATTCTGCAGAAAATTCTTTGCTTCATCAAGGGATGATTCCGAAATTTCAAAATTATATAATAAACTAAGGCTAGCAACAGAACAGTAAACTTAGTCCAACAGGAAAATGAGTACTGTACTACTTAATATATAACACCATATCTTAGACGAATTTATTTACAACTCAATTTTTAGGTAACTTTAATGAGTTGTTTTATGAATAGTGTTGATCTTTGTAGCCAGTAAGTAATATAATAGTATGCTGGACATAAAATCCTCATTAATAATAATATTTTCGAATTTTTCAGAAATTGTGATGTAACTGTTACTTCATAGCTATATATAAAGAAAATGAAATGTAACTTAAAAGCTTTTTTGGGGGGGTATTAATTTAATTACTTAAATGAATTTACTTCGTTTAGGACATAATATATGATACTTTTATTGATATAAAAAACACAATCAACTTAAAGGGGATCCTGAAAGCTATTACAAATACATAAATAAGGAAATTAAAGGGGACGATTTTAAAATTCTCAGGGTTAATTATAGTTTGGGTAACCACGTGCAGCAGAGATTCCGTTCAGTGGACGAACATGTTTTGTTTTCAAGTGCGTCTCGGTGCAGATTACCACGCGACTGGATCTTCCTTCTTCCCTCTCCTTTCGGATTGAACCTGAAGCTGCTGGAATTCAAGAAAACTCGCCTTTTTCCTCCTTATTCCCTCTAGCTTTCCGCGTTTTAACACCACACAGTCACTGTCTGGTCTCCTCAACGTCTTTCACCATACATCCTTGCCTCTGGCTTTCTCGACGTCTTTCTCCTTACTCCTTCGCTGTTTCCTCGATTGTCAATATCTCACACTATACTTTTTCGCTGCTTCCTCGACGTGTCAAACCATACAGTTCTCTGTCCGACGCATGTAATTTTTCATGACATAGGTAACCGTGTCCCTCGGAAATTCCGAAGGAGAAAGTTCCCACAGCTAAAAACTATCCTCCCGTTATAAACACGTACGTGTATGTATCCAGCCGCCAACCCGGCGCCGGGAAAGATCCCTTTTCCCTGGCCAGCGACATGTTCTTGCTGAAATTATATTTAATTTAAAATTCAATAAATTGTAATTAAAATTGGGGATGGTTGTACATCGCAACAAACCCGCTTTTGAATTACAATTTCTTAAAATTTCGAAAATATTGTTCTTATTAACGGGGATTTTATTTCCAGTATACTATTATATTACTCACTGGCTCAAAAGAATGTTCTAGTAATCTACACCATTCCTAAACCAACGCATTAAAGTTACCTAAAATTGGTATGGAAATAAATTCGTATAAGAGATGGTGTTATGTATTAAGTACTTCAGTACTTACTTTCCTGTTAGACTAACTTTACTGTTCTGTTGCTGAAAATCAAATGGGTGGATAGAGTCACTAACGAGAAAGTTATAAACAGAATAGGGGATAAGCGAACAATATAGAGGACGTTGACCAAGAGAAAGGATTGATTAATAGGCCACGGTTAAAGACATGAGGGTCTTGTGAAATTAGCATTAGAGGGAAGTGTGTGGGGTAAGAACAGAAGATGGAGGCAAAGATGGAACATGCGAAGAAGATTAAGGATGTTGTGGGATGCACTAGTTATGCGGAAATGAAAAGACTTGCGCAAGATAGTTTCTTATGGAGGGTTGTATCAGACCAGTCTTAAGACTGAGTACATCAACAACCGGGACTGTTCCAACATACTGCGAGGTTATAAGGACTGTCACTAGATGTTCCTACACAATTAATTCGATTGACGTGATTTCTTTTGTGTTTATTAATGTAATTGAATAGTAATTATATAAATGGAAAATGTCATTCTGTTGAAGGCGGGTCAGATTTAAGAAATCCCTGTCTTTTTAGAACGAAATTTTTCATTGCTGATAGACCATGTATAGGAATTTTTATATCCGGCATGTACAAGCATACTGCAAGATATAAGAACTGTCACTGGGCGCTCCTATACCGTTCATTAGAATGAAGTGAAACATTTTGTGTTAGGCTTTTCCATTTCTAAATCGACTGATCCTAACGAATCCTCTTATTTTAGTTAATGTGAATTTGAGTTACATAGTGTCCAGAACAAAAGAAATTCATTTCGACCTTTAATGTTTTCAACATTTATGTTCAATTACATGCTTCAAAAATTATTATTGGGTTACAATCAATGTGAGGGTGATTCAGAAATAAGCATCTCTCCTTTAATAGCATAGGACGGGGATTGAAAGGGGGTAGGAGGAAGGGAGACAAAGACAGCCAACATTGACTAGGTTCTTTTTTCTGAGAAGAAGGTGGGATCTAATAGACTACATGAGGGCAATCCGCAACAGGCAACTCCCGTTTTATTGCACCACTTGGCTATAGCTTACGGTGAGTCACCAAAAAGAGATGCAGGAAGAACCTTAGAAAACTTGAATCAGTAAGGTCGGACTCTCGGGTACCATTCTAACGCCTTTCCCAATGGTGGGAAATGAGTGTGCTGTGGGGTCTCAGCATTCCCTTCTCCGTGTCGCTGCGGCGAGTCTTTGAACTTAATGAGTCCCAAATGCAAGAAACAAACTTTTCATAAAACTTCTACTTTGTCTGTTAATTGATGGTTTTAATTTATGATTGTATATTTTTTTAAAAAAAACACGTTTAATAAAATATAAAATATATAAACATGCCGACTTTCTGTGATATATGACCACTGCCTACAAAGAGCAGCAACGTTTCGACGGCTTTCACTGCCGTTGTCAGCCTCGAAGACCATGACACTGAAAGACATCGAAACGTCGCTGCTCTTTGAAAGTACCCGGGTTGAAGCGCAAGAAGCATCACTTCAAATTTAAAGTTTCTAGCAGAATTAGAGGATTCTGCATAATCAAGTGCAATTCTAGAACTATCGATTTTATCGCACTTGAAATGTCTTCCAAAGAGTGTGTTCTTATTTACGGAGATGCACACAAATAACTTATAACAGAACAATAATAATAAAAAGTATTTACATGAACCAATAAATGGCAGCTGATAGCGTTAACCGTGCGTATTCAGAGCTATTTAATGCAGCTAACTTGAACAGAAAAAAATTCGCAAGTGATATATAAATAAATTTATTTATTTATTTATCGGTAACTCCCTTTTAAGAGACACGAGGACTGAAATTTCGGCCAAAATATGGAGAAAATATATTTTATAATTTTTTTCATATTAATATGCCTATAAGTCGTACAGATCATATAGCATGACTTTCAAGTCGGATTCGTCATTTTTAAAGGCTCAGGAACAATTTAAATAGATTTGATTCTAGATTAATAAATTTTACTTCCTTCAGAAAAATATGTTTTTCTCAGCTCATGATTTCTGCAACCAAAAACCTTTTATTCATCACAAATATTAAGATATTGGCTTCATTATTTTTGTACGTAATATTAATGTAATACTTTCAAATACAAGTATTATTTTTCTAATTGTTTAAGTAGTTTAGGTGAAACAAATTTTCAAAATGATGAAAAAAGAAATTTTTCCCAGAGTTTTATTCAACGATGAAAAATAATACTGAAAATTGATAACAATAGTCATCCCTGTATATTGATGTAAAAAGGCTAAAATATAATCAAGTACGTAATGCAAGAAACATTTACAAAACTGCCAAATTTTGAAAATAATTTTCATAATATCTCTACTAAAACAAAAATTTTTACATTGCTACATGTTTGTGTTGTTGATACACACTTGAAATTCTAGCTCAGTAGTTGTTCATTTACAGGAATTTCAAATATCAGTGTCCGTTAATAGCATAGGAAGGTAATTTGACAGATTGGATGTGAAAGATGAGTAAGTTAGCCGAGGGTTAAATATGGCCCCGGGCTTTAGCTTAAGGATCGTACCCCGTGTTTCATCTAAAGGGTTGGAGGGAAAATCCTAGAAAACCTTCATCAACGTCTTCGTCCCCAGATATACACCTCCTAAAGTAGGTGAAGGTGTCTCTACACGTGAGGACGTTTGAAATAGAAAACGGGAGACAGTACGGGGCATTCCCAACATAGTCAGGTGAGCCCTGCAGTCAATCTGGAAGGAAATACCTGCGAGATAAACATCCAACAGACACCCTCTCAAGTATTCCGCGCTTCGAGGTGTAGTATAATTTCACGACTGGAGAAAGAGCTTGTGAGGTGAAACGGGGTGGGGAATAAAAAGTAGCGGGGAATCAAGATCGACATGTACGGATTAAAAATGTTTAAAAACGAAAATTACAAGAAAATAGAAATGATTCGTTGGAAATGAAGTAAACAATTTTTTCTTTGATTTAATAAAAACTTTATCTGTACGATGTACAATTTAGTTATGAAAATATTTTTAGTAACATAACTAGACACATGTAATGGGGAAACTGCACAATAACAGGCCCCAGCATATGATTGTTAACAAGAAATTGAGCACATGTATTTAAATGTAGAATGAGAATGTATAATGAGATGCTTATTGTAGGAATTAATGACTATTTGAAGTTCTGGTTTCACTACTCTAGAAAGTCTGTAGGACATTTTCTCTTTAGTCATCTATGGAGCTTGGGTTGAGGAAGGTTGTTTGCAGTATCACTTATTAATAGGCTGCTGTGGCCTGTCATTGAACTGTGAAGCTTAAAATAATTGGAGTTGATGGATTGTAGAATTGTAGCAATGTCTAAATCGTTGTGTAAGATGCTGTTTCTTAAGTACCATGGTGCATCTGAGAGTATTCTGTTCTCGGCTGTCTCTATTCTTTTGACTTGAGATGCTGCCGCAGAACCCCATAATCCACAACCATATAGCCATATTGGCCGTATTGTTGTCATGTACACGAGTCTTTTAATTCGATTGGTGGTGTTGAGTTTCCTTATAATAAAAATTTTAGTTGTTCCAATCTGTTCCTAACTTTTAGAATCACTAATGAGATGTGTGGGGCCCATGTTAATTTAGTATCGAGTGTCAAGCCGAGGTATTGTACTTCAGTAGCATGTGGTATGTTTTCACCAAATAAGGTAATAGGGTAGTTTTAAATGTTCCTCTCATACGTAAATTTAACTATTTTACACTTTTTACAGCAGTCTTCGTGCACGTATCCACTTTTGAGGCAGATTCTCTTGACTAGGATAGCAACATCGTCTGCAAACTGGGCGACCTTTACGTCATCTGACACTGGGAAGTCCGAGGAGAAAATTAAATTTAGGTAAGGACCTATAATACTACCTTGGGGAACACCAGAGAGAATTAGTGAAGTCGTTGATATGCTATTGTCACTTTTAACGAAGTATGTACTTTTTTTAGGTAGGATTTAACTATTCTAAAATATGTGTCTGGTAGATAGTCCTTAATTTTGGCTTGCAGATCTTCATGCCACACTCTATCAAATGCTTGATACGTATCGAGGAATAGGGCTAAACAGGTGGTACCTTCTTCATACGTGTCCATAATTTCACTCACTAACCTGTGCAGTTGTTGGGGGACACGAGTGAACTTTATGGAAGCCGAATTGAGTATCCGGGAGTATTTTATCAACATATTCGGAGGTGTGGCATCAGCAGTCTCTCAAATATTTTGGAAAAAATTGAAAGTAGACTTATCGGCCTTTAGATGTAGACAATAAAGTAAAGAATAGTTTTCTACATAGATTACTGTAAAAAGTAGTTAGATAATTAAAATAATTTTGAAATAAAAGTAAATTAAGAGCGCTACAGTGTAAAATTGGTGAAGCTTGTGATAGAAGACTGTGCGCAGATTTTAATAATTAAAGATCAACTGCGTAGAAAATTAATTTTAATTCATTATTGCGATATAAAAAACGACAATGTGAAAAAGATAAAGATGCTATTGATCAAGTTAGTTATAACTTTGACCTCCTGTTTATCAAGACAATTATATCTACTGAAAAAGATAATTAAAATGGATAGTAGGATTAATATTCAATATAAAAAATCGAAAGATTTTCCGAAAATAAATATTGAAAATAAAGAGTGAATACTGAAAATTAGAGGTAGCAATTCAATTATTAGAGTATAAAATTTCATTTCTTATGTCAAGAAATAAATTAGGAAAAATTACCAAAAAACATGTTGCTCTGTGACGATCAATGGAGGGGGGGAGAGCAGTTTCATATCGTTCAATTGTATTTTATTGAGAGTTTAGAGGTTGTAATTTCGAGACGTACGATAATTATTAATCGCGGATATTATAAAATGACGTCAGCAGCCACAATAATCCTTACCTGCGCTTATGAGAACCATACTTAATTTTCTCTTCTTTCTAAACATTATTAAACCATAGAAACTGATCCGTTTCATCTACTGATCGTATCAAATATATTGTTTAGTTTATGAATATTGTATGCAACCGTTGGCACATACAGAGTTCAGTTTCATTACCCCATTTCAAGTAACAGTCGTAAATCATCAGACCCGTATATTTCCGATACGAAGGCATAATTTGTTTTCGAATTCCGTAATGCCAATTTGCAGCAGGCCATACGAGCCTTGAATTCTCTAAATCTTCACGTGTAGGGTGCGCGCTACATCGCCTGTTATTTATTGGAACGTGGTGTACGTTTAAAATTGTTAACCCTTGAAGGAGAATATGGTCTAGTAAATTATATAAGAAAACGCAAAGTGGCAGATGAAGAACGATGATTATATTAATGTCTACGTGGCCTGTTTACGCGCGTAGTAAAGAAAGGAAAACGGTAAGGGAACTTCCCCTTCAACGCACTGCCGTAACGCTACTAGCATTGTTCAAAACATGAATACAAACGGGATGTGGATATTGTGGCAACGTCTTTTTAACACACCCTATACTTATCATCTATTACATTTTACGGATGAGTTTCTTAACGTACAACATATCCTGAACTGACAGAAATATATTTTCCTGCGCCAGAATTGGTTTTACACTGCGAAATTGCGTTAACAAAACCCACTACAATATGGGCGGAGTTATCCACTGAGCATCGTGTTGACACATGACTCGCTAAATCTTTCTAACAATATTTTGTTTTTCATTAAAATAAAAATATCCTATACAGTACTTATTAGTAGAAATTTTGACAATGAGTAAGAATTTATTAGGCTCGCCTTCTAAATAGATAAATGTGACACATCTTATACTTTGCAATAAACTATACATAAAATAAATAAAATAGTTATATTAACTTAAATTTATATTAAAAATAATTTTCAAAGAATGGCGAAAAGTCAAATTGATATTGAAAACATTTAATAAAACAAAAAAAGTCAAACAAATGATACAAAGTTATTGAAATAGTCAGGTGTTAAATTCTTCATGATGTGGTACTTGCTTCGTGGGAATGAAAATGATTTTAATAATAAGCTCCAACAAGCAAAAAACTGAGATCTGGGTTATCAGGGCTACCGTGGAGAAATGTCTAAATTGGGGGACACAGAAAGAAAAAAATCAGTCTAAAGCCAAGGAGAGATACGTAAACTTAGGCACTTTCCCAAGCCTGGATATTGTGTGGAAAATTTCATGGCCGGCCAAGTCGAGTCTCAGCAGGTGTCGTGAGGTGGTGGACACAGCGACTAAGCAGAAAGACGATGCGGCACGATTTTAGGTCGCGATGATCCACAGCGAAGAAAATTATGTTTTGAATTTATATATTTTTTTATTGGTCCTCCCCGCTTCGTGGTTCCAAAATGGACTGTATTAACTTTTAAGCGAGATCTTCTTTTTATTTACAGGTCACGCCATAAAATCTCGGCCGTTAGTTATTTGGTTGGTAGAAATTACCTGCTTCGGACCCTTAGCGGCTCGTCCCTCAACTTAGCAGTTGTTATTGTCCGTGGTCCCTGGCAACTTCGGACCTTCGGATCGGTATCTTCATTTACGGTTTCTTGGCTGGCTAACGTTAAAATCACTTGACCTGACATTTAATAAAACCGGAATATTATCAATTTGCTCTTAGCTGGAAACAGACGATGTTTCTTATATTGAATACAAAAATAAACCTGAATGCAAAATAAAATATATAAATTTCTGCAATTGCACAGAAGCACAGTGCAATGAGCATACAAATCGTAAAATAGGGGTTTAAAAAAGCAAGCTAAACCGAAGATTTTTAATTATATTGTAATGGGGGAAAAACGCTTGTAACAAAATTAATGAAAAAAAGTAAATTATAATACAATGAAGTTAAATTTCAAAAACGTCTTCAATGTGCTGCTTGTTTCTTGTTTCATCTTACAATAACTGAGCCATTCTGCTTAAGAAAGCTACTATTGATTTCGCCGAATAATGTTCCCCCTGACATCGAAGACTTCGCGTAACGTGATAGTGAAGTCTGCCAATCCAACAGAGAGCTGCAACTTGGAAATAATATCTGAAACTCTGCTCTGTGCAATACCATCATAGTTAATCACAAGACTGCGATAGGCTTTAATCCCGTCAGAGAGGAAAACCTATTACCTTCGTTTCCCCCTCCTTTGTGTTGTAAGTTCTGTTAACAAGAGAAACAATCTATTTGTTAGAATACAGACAGCGTCTCGGGATACGTAATTACTTATCAGGCTCGGAACTTTTGTTGAAGTATTCTGCGAATTAAATCCGTGGGTCAAAGAAATTCCTCTTAGCGTTACAAAAAATTTGTATCCTTTTAGCATCAAATGAGTAGAAAAATTATCGTAAATGAACCTGAAATTTAATTCAAGAGCCGTATTATCATTTTATATCCATTTAATACATCTGGAAAGTTTCGTCTACATTTGTTGACTTCATCAGGGAATTTTAAATGGCAGTTCGGCTGTAACTGTCGCAGGACGCAACCCACAGCGCAAAATTATCCACTTTTCCATATATGTTATCCAATGAAAGTTAATCTAATGAAGTCCATTAACATGGAAGAAATGTAATAGATGCATTTAATAAACGTAAATTCAGTTAACTGACAAAGTGGCTGTATTGATTATTAAATACTGAAATTTAACTGAAACATGTGCTAATATTTTCCAAATAAATTAGTTAAATGACGTAGCAACTGCAATATAAAATTTTATAATATTTTAATAAATGAACCGAGGAGGACCTGAAAAAAAATTTTACTTCTAACTTTTAGCTATTCTTTGTATTTTAAATATTTAGCTTATATTTTACATTGGGACATATATTTTTATTTTATTAAACGTATAACTAATATATATGAATCAATTTCTCTCTTCAGAAAATATATTATTCAGTTAATTCTTTATGTGTTCACCTGTGTTTAAAGGTCCTCATGGAGCCTTAACGAGAAAGGTAGGCCAGGATTTTGGTGTAGCAGTGTCTGGCCTTGGCCGGTTTGGATGATATAAGGATTATCTGGTAGGATTTTAATCATTCAAGGAACGATTATGACGGGTTTTAGTAGTTTAAGTAAGTTCGACTGAGTCTGATCAGGTAAGAATCGGAAGGTCGAAGTATTTATCAGTTAAATACAGATATTCAGTTTACCAGATATTCAGTTTACATATGTATATTATTACAGTCAATAATATGCACTGTAGGAAGAGGAAAGGAATAGAAGACGTTAGATGAGAACTCTAAGCGGGAAACCGACGTAACCTGCTGGAAAGTTGAATATATTCGACTTCGCTGCAAAGCTGGAGTGTAAGGCTTTTAAAACGTGTTCTAAATGTCGTTGCTACGAATTATCGAGGGCGGCTGACATATACACAATATGTCAGCATTCTTGAATCGCTGCCGGGCTGACCGATCTAAATTGCAGACGTCTTAAAGAATGCGTCAATCCACACAGGTAAATGAACTCCGCGATAACGACGATTCGTTACAATATTAACTACTTTAAAAATGACAGAATATTTTCATATTATCTGAAAATCATTAATTTAATATAGCTTACGTAAATCAGTAACAAGTATCCCAATAATAAAATAGTCACTAATAACAAGAAGAAAAGAGGTGAATGTATATCAAACGTTAATGAGCAGAGAATGGGAACCGATAGAATGCCTATGGAGTTCATAAAGGAAAATACATGGCCCTGAAAAAAGCCTAATACCCAGTAAAACATTTATTTAATTTTATAAGAAAGACAATACCACGGAACCGGTGGAGCCAAGATGTGTTAGAAGACCCGAAGAGAATAAAAACAAGAAGATGGTGGGAGAAGGCTGGAAGAAAGAAGAGTGGAAGCAGCCCAATCTCATATCAGGCTGTAGAGCTTTGGAGGAACAAGAAAAATTAGTAGCTACATTTCTATGACCTCAATAATATAATTATAAACGAATGACAGCCGAATTTTTCATCAATATTGTTATGACATAAAAATCAACAGAACGTAGCTTAAATTTCATTTTGCATTTTTGAGATCATCCCAAGCGATATGTGATACGGTAAAGAAACCCACTGTTCCCGCGCAACTTCACTTGCCTGAAATGCATCCCAGATGGAATCGCCAAGTTCGAAAATGAGAACATCTGTTGTACATCACCTGATAAATGAAACCGACAGACTACTATCTGACCAAAACAAATTCATTTAACAGTATTTTCGAAGAGTGATTTTTGTCCTCCAAATATTTTATTCCGTATAAGCTTTCTGACTTTAGTCCATTATCAATCACATCTGTAATAAATATGGGAAACATGCCAACTCGTAGTGAAAGTAACATTATATTGACTGATGTAAAAGAAACACAATATGTCTACAAACCTAAAATATGTATAATACGTCAGTTGATGTCTAAGTAAATCTTGTCAGAAAACAAACTTTCATCTCAATTCGACACTGGCTGGTCAACAGGCTACTAGAAAATTAACTGAGTTTTCCACTATGCAATATTAACGGAGAAAAAGGTATCATACTACTATAGGTAACCGAGCAATTAAATTTTTAAATACAACTATAAATGAGTAAGATATTTCCCATAACATATACCTATTTATCCGATCTCTATTTTTATTCATAGCATCTTCAAAACTTTTTAAAATGTTAAAATTATATATAAAGAAGCAAATAATTACGGCGTAGAAGTGGTTGTGCCAATGTAATCAAGAACCTTCTTTGGTATATAAAAAGGAAGAACCAACAAATCACCATCTGTTAATCCCGGCTCATGCAGGCATATCGGGAAACGAGCTTGCTAACAAAGCCGCTAAGCAGAAAGCCTCCTTGAAAATTAATCGCTCGGAACTTCCTACCTTTTCAAGGAAATACTAACACATTCATTTCTCTTTCCTACGTCTCCTTAATCTTTATGCTCAGATTGTAACAACACCCTAACTGTGCCGCACATCCTTTTTGCTAACCATCAGTGGCACGGTCTGTATGTCTTTCCACTGGCGCTTCACATCGTAGAAATTGGCATTTCTAAAGAAATCTAAGCTGTTTATCTGTACTTTCGTGATAGATTTTTCTCTTCCATAAAAATGTCTGTTCTTCTCACTCCTTGCATTGTATTATTCGCAAGTTAAATGTAATGTATTGTTTCTTATTGTAAATTTTTTTAGTCACAATGACTGTTGACGCGACTATAATTTCAATAACAATGAGTAAATAAGTATAATATAAGGTTATTAGAGGGCAACCTGGACTACAACCAGGCCCTTTTTATCATTCTTTGTTATTATTACCCTATACCACGACACAAATATTCATAGTATTTTATTTATGTGACCTTTTTTAAACGAAGAGTCGCTAATAACCTGTAAGTTAACGCAACGTTATATAAAACAAGAAAATTGTTTAATTTTCTTTTAACCACATATTTACTATGTTGTAACATTAAACAGGAATAACAATAGAAACACACAACTACGATTGCCTCCATAATTATTTCAGTGTGTTTTATTCTGTCACATCAAATAAATTTATTCGGCGTAAAACAGTTGCCACACATTAATTAGAAACGTGCAGTTTCCCTGAATTTTTTAATCATGTTATTTATTTTGTAGAAATATGTAATATGATATGTAGAAACCGAGCTGTCGGAAAAGCATTAAAGCAGTTTTGTTTCACCTGACCCTAGAAGAAAGATGTATGTTTTTTTTACTTACACCGGTAAAGCCTTCATTCGATTAAGATGTATGTTGATTTCGAACTAACATCGTTCTTTAGTTCTTTGACCTCTTTGGAATTCTTTCCCGGAAATCGGGTTGCGCGCTCGATTCTCCAGCCGCACGTTCGATTTGAATCCAAGTTGGAGTCTATTCCAGATGGACGTGACTCCATCTTCTCAGATGAACACAAATGCCTTCCTTCTTCTGGCATTACAACTTCCTATTACGTAGTTAGTGTAAGATACAATTATTTCTGGGACCAAATTATTTTTAGTTGATTTTTATAACTGAAATTGATATGCCATGTATATCTAACCAAGTATTTATTCAGACTTAACGGTTCCCGTAAATTATTTTACGGGTTAAACTATATCTGATGAAGTAATCGTTTGAATTAAAAATCGTAAGTATGGAAATGCGTTTTTTCGTGAATTCTTGAAAATAATTGAAAAGAAAATTATTTTATTGTTTAACTTGTTACAAATAACGTCCTATGTTATTTTATGGTGTTTTAGTAATAGGATTGATCGTAAAACTTTTTGGGAGGTCCTACGAATATTTTTCATTTACTATAAACAAATTTGGTCATATTATGTGTACAATCAATACCTAACGTTCATTACGATTAAGAACAAAATCTATATTATAAATTTCTTTACACAAATATGTATCTAAAGCATCAAAATAATTAAAATTAGGAAATGATATTGACTAATTAAATAGAGCTTTGTTAAAACGTATCCTCTATTTCAGATAGAACATTATTTATCGAGATAAATTATTGTTTTCGTATGCGTAATGCCTTCAACTATACTCAGTGAAAATAAGAAAGTAGCTCACTACTCCGGTCGTATTTTGCAATGTAATTTCATTTTCGTATAGTTTCGCTACCATTACGTTAAGTGTTTATTTTAGTATCCTATAATTATAAATGAGAAAACTTATACTTGAGATCTTTAAAATAAAACTTGCAACACACAAAATAATACTCTAACATTATGATCAATTATAAATAGCCAATTAGTCAGAAAACATTATTACTATTTAATTAACATGCCATTTCGTCCATATGTGTGGATTCCTCTGGAAAATATTTGATGGAAAATCTTCTATACACATGCTAGACTTCGTTAAAAGACAGTTGCGGTTGAATTTGTATAAAAATTAACATTAAATTGTTTATATGAAAAGTTAAAATAATGTTTTGTATTTAAAAATATTACCCAATGTTATCCATTGTAAATATAATTTTAGTACCTGAAGAAGTATCAAATAAGATACGAAACGTTGTAGTGATCAATATTTAAATAAATAATGCTCACAAAGAGGCTAATTTAACTCGTTTATATATAAATATTAGGCATTCGCCTATAGCACCACATTTAAAAGGATTCTATTCCTTTCCTTTCTGGAGCTTCTATCGTCCGCGTTTCGCCCTCATATAACGCCACGCTCCATACGAACATTTTTATCAAATAATTTCTAATATTCTCACTTATATTAACAGTAAGTAAATTCTTCCCCTTTGAGAAAGCATTTTTTTGATTTTTTATCCTACTTTTAGTGGCTACTATACTTATACCATCTCTAGTTATTATGCTGCACTTGTAGCAGAATTTCTCAACTTCCTGCAAAATATCATTTCCCAAGCTTAGACAGTTTGTTATTCCATTGATTCGCATACTACATTCCATTACCCTTTCCATATTAATTTTTGAGTTTCTTCATCGCCTCTTCTTTATGTAAGTTAAAGAGCATGGGTGACAGACTGAATGCTTGTCTTACTCCTTTCTTGATTTCTATTTTCATTCCTTGCCCTTCAGTTCTAAATATTGTTGACTGCAATCTGTAGAGATATTTTGGATAACTCTTGTTTCTCGAAATTTTATTCCTTTCCTCTTAAAAACAATTAATAGTGTGTTTTGGTTCACATGATCAAAGGTTTTTTTTAAAAATCTGTATGTGCCATGAACGTTGGCCTTATTTTTCTGATCCTGTCTTCTAAAATAAGATGGAAAGTAAACATTGCTTATCTTTTCCCCACAGTCTTCTTAAAATTTTGCCATTGTAACCAGTAAGTAGAAAAATTTAAAGATATTAAAAGATTAAAAACAGATATGTGATTCTTACAAATACTCGTTTGTATTTATTATTTAAATAAATCTGTACCCCAGAAAGCATTTAATTGGTTTTAAGCATTGCGATGCATCGTTCAGATCTTTAATTTCGTGTTTTGGTCTACAACCATTTACGAGTTGCAGTTTCTTATAAATGCAATCACTTCAATCCTATCGACTGTATATTACTCCATATTGTTCGCTTTTCCTTTATTCTGTTTAGAACTTCCTTGTTTGTGATTCTATCGACGCATCTGATTTTCAGCATTCGCCTATAGCACCACATTTCAAAGTCTTCTATTCTTTTCCTTTCCCAAACTCCTATCGTCCACGTTTCGCACCCATATAACGCCACGCTCCATACAAACATTTTTAGCAACGATTTCCTAATATTCACACTTATATTACCAGTAAGTCAATTCCTGTATTTCGCGAAAGTCCTCCTTGCCTGTGCTGTCCTACTCTTTATGACTACTATACTTCTACCATCCCTAGTTATTTCGCTTCCCAAGTAGCAGAATTCCTTAACTTCCGTCAAAGTATCCCTTCCCAATTTAACACCGTTTGTTATTCCACTGTTTCACATACTACACACCATTACCTTGGTTTTCCCTATATTAATCCTTATATTGAATACTTTCTCCAGGACCAATTTATTATTATGGCTTCCTAGTCTTCTTCTGATTCTCTTAATACTATAATGTCGTCGGCAAACGTAAGTGTTATATTTCTTCTTCTTGCAGTATGATTCCTTTTCCATATTCCGTTTTAATATTCTTTATCACCTTTTCTATATATATAAGTTGAACAGCATGGGCGATAGTCTTCATCCTTAGCTTACTCGTTTCTTGATTATGTCTTAGTTTTCTTGATCTTCTATTCCAATTACTGCACCTGTCTTCTGGAGAGTTTATGTATAAGTCTCCTTTCTGCATTTTTTCCTGTGTTCATAATAGTTCTTAATAGTGTGTTCCAGCTCACATTATTGAACGCTTTTTCTAAATCTACAAATGCCATAAACGTAGGCTGTTTATTTCTTATCCTATCTTCTAAAATTAGTCGCAAAGTTAATATTGCTTCTCTTGTCCCTACATTCTTCCTAAAACCAAATTAATCGTCTCCTAACTCGCATTATTTTTGACGTTCCATCTTCTATATACTATTTTAGTTAATATTTTGCATGCATGGGATACTAAACTAACTGTCGTGTGCTGTTCGCATCTATTAGCCCTAGTTTTCTTTGGTATGGGCATAATTATGGTTTTACTTATACCTTCTTGGATTCTTCCTGTTTCGTAGATTATTCAAACTATCCTGAATAGCCGTGATACTGCTTATTATTTATAAAGGATTATTCTGATTTAAATTTTTATGGTATTCATATGTGTATTTGATGCTTGAAAGTTTTTTCCGCGTAAAATTATTTTGTCTGACAAACTATCCTGTAGAACAATATTGTAACCACATTTTATTTGACCGTTTACTTCGGTCGGTAGAGAATTTCTGTTTTCGGGGCTCTTGCGGTCGAATATTGCTACGGGAGAATCCTTGATCTTAAGGAAGGTAGTATAAGGAATTATAGTAGAGAGGAAGGCGCTGCGGGAGTTTTCTCGTAGACGCTTCAGCCCAGAGAGACTGCGGGGCTTACCTGATCATGTCGGGAATGCCTCCCACTCTCTCTGGGTATTTTTTATCAAAGTTCTCATATGCCGAGACACCTTCACCTATTTTAGGAGGTATATGTACTGGGGTCAAAGACCTTGGGCATATGGCAAGAGTTGTCCGCTGATCCCATTGGATCAGTCGGCCAATTGCTTCCTGAAATTTGTGGAGACACGGAGAAGGGAATGCTTTGTCCCCACAGCAAACTCGTCTCCCGTCATTCGGAAAGGCGTGAGAATAGTACCCAATGCCCGATCTACCTGATGCAGGTTTTCTAGGGTTTTCCCTGCATCTCTTTAGGTGAAACACCGGGTAGGATCCTTAAACCATAGCCCGGGGGCCCTAGTTAACCCTGGGCTACCTTGCACTACTTTCCGCATCCCCCCTTTTTCAATTCCCTTCGTATGCTATTAAAGGGGAGTTGCCTGTTATAGGATCACCCTCATGTAGCCTGTTACCCAAAAAAAATAGTATAAGGAATACAACAGGCATAAATATTTAATTAGCATAATGTAATCATATAATGACAAATATACAATATACAATTTATAAAGGAAGTATATGACTGCTGAAACAAAATAAGGACAATACATGTATCTATAATTTATACAAAATCACCTTAATCATCCGTGGATTAAACACATTCGCGGATAAGGTCTGCACGCAGGATCCGCTATCTCATTCGTGGCTTGTTAGACAAATATTTACTAATCTGAAAACTCTGGTATAATTTTAATCCACATAAAGGTTATCAATACAACATCATAAATTTTCTCTCGTTTTGCCACTTGTTCAAACTTTAGGTATGTGTTAAACGTGACTTTAGTCCAATTACAGCAATGAATTACACTTTGATTTAGTGTCTAACTAATAAGACATAGCATTGACACGAATTCACCTCATTTAAGCCGGTGTGTCCTTGAAGTCGCTCAGAACGATAGTTTAACGATAATTATTAACTGTCACTATCGATGAAAATCATAATACAACTAACCTATATTTCCAGGGATAAGATATCTTCGCCAATGTCGGTTTTCTGCAATATCAGTCGCTTTCTTGCCTTCCGTTATGCGGCAGGGCAAGGCACTTCATTTCTTGAGAAGCGCCTGTTTTCTCCGTGCAGGAAGATTAGAGCCCGGGGGGTTGCTGTTTGAATTGTAGATGGCGGAGGCGCGGGTCGGTTTGCAGGTGAATATCGATGAGTTGTGAACAGCACTTCACTCACAGCTATCCCTCTTCAGTTCCCGCTGACACCGCTCACAGGACTGACGTCACGCTGATATCGGCCACCAGATTACGGAGTACGTGACACGATCAAATTTTTGCTTGTCAGTCTCCAGCTCTTTTCTTCACTCAGACCTGTTTCCCTCACCAAGCTCAAAACATGAATTAGTCTTTTCTCATGAGTTGAGCCGAATACAACTGGCATGTTCAGACGGCAGCTATTGTGTGCATCATTAAATGCCAACAAATTATTGATATAATTTCGTCAATGCGATTCATTAGTCGGAAAAGTTGAAGACATTGTAAACTCTGAGTCAAATCTCAAACTATTCACTATATAGTTCACAATTCCCCGATGATTTATGAATACGTGACAAAGAAAATATGAAGTTTAGTGAAGATATTGTAACGTGAAATCATTTCAAATTCTTTACGAATTAAATATTATTTACTCATTAGTGCCGCCAAAAATTTTATTGAAATATAAGACATCCACAATTCAAAATTACCTTAATTTTAAATATGTCCGGCTCGTTGTTATAAGAAAGAAAACACTGAGAAAGCCACTTAAACAAAATTTCTTCTCTTAATCTGAGGGAAAATACGTGGTTTCACTTGCAACCAAATAAATTACTATACTATCAAAGTAATAATGTTTACATGAATATTCACAACTATATCAATCACGTTTCAATTAACTAATGTAGAAGGGTGGGGGAATTAAAATAGAATGGCATTTAAGAAATATTGGGAAATTTATTTACACATGAAAATTTATTAGAAAAAACGTTAATTATGGAAATATTTACAAAGAAATATAAGGTTCGGCGAAGAAATCAGGTCTCCTTTATCTGAGATTCAATACCGTGGGCGATACCGTTCTAAATGTTAAGGATTAGAAAATTGGCCCCGTAACTCACGTTGTCGTCAGTTATCCGCCAGCTTCTGTATATAGCGTCTTCTTCTTCGTCACACGTCGCCCTCGCCATAGGCGTCCAGGCCAAGCATCGGTTCCCGTCCGTTTGCTCCAAGTTTTCAGAGCCAAAAGCCTCTTTACATAGCCCCAGTGCTATGTTCAAAACCTCGAAATCAATCTTTTGCAATCGATTTATCTTTAACCACGAGACCCCATTGGCTGAGGCAACCACATGGTACTTCAATGCTGTTTGTTTCCATAGATCTTTCTTCCCACGCAGGCTATTTGTGAAAATAACGCAGGTCATATTTGTACGTGATGTGATGGCATTCCAGAGGCTTACAGCCCCTCTCTGAACCGACTTGTCGGCGCCACGCAAATTTCCAAACCTTTGCTAATTTAACATTACAAATAATAAAATAAATATCCCGTTATACCACCACGATCGAAATACTGTACAAATAAAATGTTTTTACCCATAGATAAGTACATTTTATTGAATATCCATTGTAATAGGCTTCCCACCCATCAATCTCTGACGTTTAAGACTCTCTCCCTACATTTTATTTTAAAATCAGATAAACTTTATTAGGAAATCAAATATCTGATCTACAGAGACGAAACACCTCTTCCTCCGTCTTAGGCAAATATCTGTTTCCTTTGTAGCTACATTATATGCTTATCGATTTTACACAATTGCCTATATACGTTGAAAATAAAACATAAGAGTTTCAACACGACTTAACTTCAATGTAAAAATATATTCGGCATCTGTTTGATATTGTATCACAAATCTGAAATTTTATTTATTCTTAACAACGGCCAGCGAGACAAAAATAAATTAATATTCATGGTATTACTAAAAATAGTAGAATTAGGAGATTCAGAAGTAAATTGTTTGATGTGTTAACGAAATTTTGTCGTGGTTTCATGTGTTACGTGGAAAATATGAAAATAATAGAAATGATACTGTACTATGACTATGACTACAAAGGAAACAAATATTTCCTTTGGCGGTACGTTTTACGTAGTGAGGGGTTGGGGATAATTATACAGGGTAATTAAATGTTAATGGGGAATTTATGTATAAAAGAACTTAAATGAAAAAAAATATCATTGAAGGAAATATTTACAAAATTTGACGTTCGACGAAGCAATCAGAATTAACACAAACACAGGATAGACATCAAGGGTTGGAAACATGACAGCGTACCTCCTTTGTAGTGTAATGTAACCTCTCCGCCAAATTATCTGTAGGGCGTCTTCTACTGTGTCGTAATTTTCATTCCATACACGTCCGAAACTTAGCGTCGGTTCCCTTCCGTTTGCTGCAAAATTACAGAGCCAAATGATAATTCGCACAGCCTCACTGCCATGTTCAAAAGTCTCAAAATTGATATTAAATAATTGACTTTCCTTTAAACCACGAAACCCCATTGGTTGAGGTAACCACGGGCTACCACCACATCCCACATACTTCGCAATCTGCTTAGCGTATTCCAGCATTAATCCCCTCTTATCTTCTTACCCTTCTCTTCTAATGATAATTTTCCAAGACCCTCATATCTTAAAATGTGGTCTGTTAGTCTATCCCTTCTCTTAATCAACGTCTTCCATATTGTTCGCAATTCCACTATTCTGTTAAGGGCTTCCTCGTTAGTTACGCTTTCCACCCAATCGATTTTCAGCATTCTTCTACAGCACCACATTTCAAAGGCTTCTGTTATTGTCCTTTCCTCAACCCACGCTCCATACAAACATTTTTATGATTTCTTCATATAAATATTATTACACGGTCCTTAATACTTTTTATTCAACAATAACGAGAGTTAATTGTTCACCTTAAAATATTATACACTTCAAGAATAGTGAAGGTAAGCTGAAATTGTATAACGTAATCAAACGAATATATAATTAAATTATAAAATATAGGTCCTGGATACAAAAATTAATTCAAATCAATTTATTTCACAAAATATATTGTCTTTTGTTAAAAATTTAACTTTTATACATTTGAATTTTTGCTTTCTGTACAAACTTTTCATAATCATAACAGCAGTAGAACATTAAAAATTATCTCCCTGAAATTAAACAACCGCCTTGAACAAGAAAATACTGAACTGTACGGTAGCATAATCACTATGATAAATATCAGGAATTTGTATTCCAGGTTTACATTTGTCTGTCGCGTTATACAGGGAATAATATGTTGTTGTTGAAATGTATAATGCCTTCATAATCTGCATGCCCTGTGGGAATTAGCTGCGTAATCATCGAGGGCGATTAAGTATATTTATGCCACTAGACGTAGCGCACAACAAAACGAGTGCTATATTGAAAATAAAACAATGAAAATATATCGTAATTCCATCCACAGTTTGATTAACCCTGTATGTCAACCGTAATCCACGTCAGAATTGTGAAAAACAGGGCCAGACTAATATTGTGTCCGATGAACTCAATTTCATTCAGATATCGATTAATATACAAGTAATTCGTTACAGTATTTCACAATAATAAATTGCAACTCCCTGTTATACATAATGTTGCGATATGAATAATGGTCACTCCATATTTGAGTGTGTAACGAGAGTAAATTCGCATATATGAATTAACTAGAAATACTTTTAAGAATGATGTTATTCATGAAATTATATACATGTATTAATATCATGACAAAGTTAACTGGTCTGTGTCATTTTCTAAAATTTAAAAGTTGTATTAACCTATACACACACATTTCATTTCTCAATTACGGCGATATATACAATGGTAATATTTTTGTATTAACACAACTATGTAACGTAGTATAGTTTGCATCATGAGTGATGTCACATAGATAATGAACTGTTGGCGAGATCCATATTTTCTTTTAATTGTTCGATCAAAACATGTTATATATTGTTTTTGATTTATTTCATTAAAATATATAGTCCCAAACTTTCATCCAGACCAGTTGAATAATCTGTGGCATTTGCCTTACGCATTAATAAATGCACAAGTTTATTGCGTCGTAGCTTGGCATTGTCTTTTATTTAGATTTCGGATTTTCTGAGTTCTGATATTTTCTGTGTATTTAAATTGTATGCATATTCAGTTAAGTATTGATCGATTACTTAGATATTGAACAAATGAATAGTAATTTAAATAATATTTTCTACCAAAGTGAAAGGTTCATTGTTTGTATCACGATTTATTTACATGTTTATTCAGCGGCATTCCATCTAAAATAATATAAAATATTTTATTTACAACGTTAATTTGAGCGATTTTGAAAGTACGGGGCGTGAAAAGATAAAGTTTAAAAAATGTGACGATCTAAGTGATGGTTTAATCACGTGTTGACAAAGACAATACTGTCAATTAAATACTGCAGCGGGCTAATATCAATTAACTACCGGGTAATGCCGGGCACCCACCTAGTATATATGTGTGACATTACAAGGTCTAATATTAACGCGAGTACGTGAGTGTGAAACCATATTTTGTTAATTTATAAAACATTCATAGAAATCTCCTAATGGGTAGACACACTTGCGAAAGAGAAGTTATATAATTTCTGGTAAGTAACCTATTTTATAACCCTAAATATTGTAGAGGAATGTAATTTACACTTTCTTCACTACGTACAATCAACAATATTTGTGAATATAATAGTTTTAAATTTAAAAGAAGAAAGGCAAGTGAATATTGAAATGGGAAATTGAGCGAAAAAATTAAAATTATTAGCCACACTGTACTAGTCGAATAATGGCTGAGTGTGGGTCATTTAATTAAAATATTTGTACCAGTTATTATTGTCATAAAACGGCTGAGAAATCCTTTGAGCAACAAGTAAACACTATAAAAACAACGTCTATGAAAATATACATTTGAAGAATTAACGACTCTTATAACAGAGTTAAACAATAAATTTTGAAATATTTTTTGAACGTAAGGAATGCCAAAAGAGAATAGCCATATTAATTAACGAAGATATTTTAACAAACGATCATATAATTGTAACGTTTTAAAGTGTCATCTTTAATATTTACAGTAATTTGTCGGTTTAATATATATATATCCACAATGGATGGTCGAAACGACTACTTTATCTTTAATAATATAAACAAGTAAATAGGTCTAAAAAAGACGTACGTTCTTTCTATAACCAATATATTTGACCTTTAAACATATTAATCAACTTTCGATTTACTGAATTAAATGCCTATGGAAGCGCCGGGTAAATAAAATTTCTCTTGTAGCGCAGGAGCAGCCCACCCTAATTTTATTCGATTTTTTGGATTTTTAAAAGATCTAAAGGTTTAGCAAGAAGATTCTGTCTCTCTGACAGGCAGGTTTTTCCCGGCGCCATGGTGCTGGACGGGAGAGAGGGTTTATAAGATTAGGCTCGTTTTTTTCTGAAGGAACGTTCGCCCAACAAAATTTTCGATGGACACTGTTCTCTTTTTAATGGAAAATTTCCCATGCGGGATGAAGAACGCATGAGGGTTGGCAAATCTCCGACACGTGGGATAGCGCTATCCCTTGGAGAAGGAGAATATACGAGTTTAGCTGGAAGGTGAGAAGAAAAAATGTCAGAGTTGTTCAAGGCGTTGAGAAGGCGAGAAGGCAGTGGAGGAGAGTTCATCAGGACGTGGAAGGGAGGAAAAAGCTGGAGAGTGCAATAAGAGTTGAAATGTAGATGAGAATTGTTGCACGTTAGTGAGAACAAGGAAGGACGGAGTGAAGAAGTAGGATACTGGGTTTTCCTCAATCACCGGTAGTACCACGTCAATCCCACTTTACCCTTACAAAGGAAAAATTTACAATTCAACCAAAATCAAGAAGGAAGTCGAATGCTGGAAGGGTGATCTAACACGCGGAAGTTTAGGTCACCTAGAACCTTCAATTAGAAACGAAGGAAGATAAAAAAGGATGCTCAAAAAAGAAGGAAAATGCAGTAGCACTTGGCTACCGTAAGAAGTAATTAACCCTCTGATATTTAAGAATCGTCCCTTTTAATTAATTTATGTGTTTGTAATAGTGCGCAGGACCCCTGAAAGTAATTGTTTTTTAATAAAATAATTATATTATATGTTAGAGCGCAATTAATTTTATTAAATAATTTAAATAAAAACCTCTAATCATTTACAGCCTCAAATAAATGAATTACTGATCTAGAGAAATATGGAAAAATATGTTTATTTGTTAGTGATGAAACGAAACTTGTGAAATTAACTTAATTTATAATCAATTAAATTTGGTAATACGGGAAGAATAGCCACAATTATACAGGAAATAATTATTATAAGCACAAATAATCAACGCTGACAAGAATATTCTGGTTATGGTTCACTGTCTGAATATGTAGACATTAACAAACTGTCTTCATAAAAGATATTCGGATTGTAGTCGAGACGCAGCGACCTGTGGCTGGCCTGACATATTCCAGTTTTCATTGCATCTTTTCTGAGCGAATGACAAGTATAGTAATGGTCCTCAACGACTGTCTTCCCTGTTATTTTATCCCATTCCTTCTTCCACCAGGCGGAGAAAGTATGCATAATGTAGTTCCGGAGTCCTACATCGGACATTCAGTATGTCTTCTAACTCATTCTTAGCTAATAGTACCCGCACATCGACCTAGAAAGCGGTATTGGAAATACGATCGCGAAGGTTATTTGTAAGTCAACATGTGGTATAGGCTGTTATGGATCAGTAAAATTTATGGTACTCCTCAATTAAAGAAGACGACAAATGCCATGGACCATATTGTAAAATACAATTTCACCTTCCATAACTAAATTCTTCATATTTTCATAATGTTTAGCAAAACATTATTGATTATAGTTTCTGAATACCATAGAAATAATATTTTATAGACTATGAAAATAATATTTTCCTTTTGAGATCAATAGATCCAGTGATTATTCTTCTTATCTCAATCATGACAAATAATGTTATATATCTTGGTTTCAATAGAAACTATCTTGTCAATTATATCAAATTATCAGTTTAAAGTTTCCTTTCACCTGTAATTCAGAACTTATGCTATCTCCCACGCCATCTTCCAATCTCTCTTCCGTTCAATATCCTTTTACCCTCTACGAATCGCAGTTACCTTTGATTTAACACCACCCCGTTTTCCCTCCTCCACAATTGCAAATAGCTGCTCCACTTCACACTAGGATTACAAACGACTGGTGAATAATACATTCCATGGCCTCAGATACTCAGAGGTGACTCCGATCTCCAAGGAACAGCTGGATAATCTCTGGAGATGGAACGGGAAGCTGTCTCCTATACGCATTATAGCTCAAAAATGCTGTTTCAATAATTGTTAATTATATTTGAATAATTCTTCGTTAATCATGATATCTCAAAGAACGTCTTCGTGACGAGATTAAAATAAAATTTCTAACAATTACTATATTTATCCAGTTTACTTTGCTTAATAAACAACAGAGGAATCGAAAATCACATTTTCGTATTGTATTTTTGTCTATTGGAAAAAAATTGTGATAATATAAAGAAAACGATAAAATCAACGCTACATATTTTATTTTCTCTAGAATACTCTAAATATCACACACAACAGATAATCGACAGTTATTTATTATTTGATTTCTAAATTAATTCATTACAAATGAAATTTACTATCGCTAAAACTAATAATACTCTACGTCGTTTCACAATCCGTGGACTCAATCAGGTGTGCACTACAGATAAGTTGAAACAACCAAAGATCGTATATGAGAATACAGACGTAAATGTTGCTGTAATTATTTATTTCAGTTTCAACAATAATTGGACTTAACGTGCAACATTTCAGGCATTAACTGGACTCAATACAATACAATACATGTATACTAAGAACTGTGAAGTTTGTCACTTGCCTGTTTCAAATTAAAAACATGATCTTTAAGCTCAATTTTCAGTTTTCTCTTTGTTTTTGTTATGTAACAAATATGCTTGTCTTTTTTAGATACTATATTCTGTTTCCCAAAATGAATGATACGAATTAATTGGATTTTAAAATAAAACATAAAATTGTTTGTTTGATAAATAATATAACGATATAGTAATTAAATATTTCAATTGATTTAAAATGTAGATTATTTATAAATTGAAGAACAATACTTTTTCAGAAACAATAGGTCTTACATAAATTAACGTAACATATTTAAAACTAAATCACAAATGCGACTTGAATAACTTCGACATTAATATTATTTCATAAAATGTAAAATGATTTGTTACGTCATTAAAACATAAAATGTTTCAGTATTCAAATAATAGTAACTTTATTTTAAAGGCGTTCATGTCTCCAATTCTCGAAACAGTCATTTAGATTACATTTCATATATTGTTAAGGGTTACGTTTTAAATGATCCTTCTTTACTCATGCCATTCACGTTAAAAAATATACTACACAAAAATTTATATCTGTTTTCAATAAAGCACAATTAAGTTGAAAAGAATACATATCCCAAATACAACGAAAAGTATTACTTTACTCATGTTGTTAAACATATTATTTGTGTAAATCATTGTTCTTACCCGTATTATGAAATTTCTTTAATAAATTATGAAGAAATGGAAAACAACTATTCCTCTTTACGATTCTTTAAAATCTTGAATTTCATTTCAAGGTTGTACGAAACTAAGTCCAGTAATATTTATAAGTGCTGAAACATTTTCGCATTTTATTTTATTGTGTTCCTTATCGTCATTCTTCAATAAGAAAAATTTTGATTCAAGTTTTTAAAATCCACAGATAAATTATTTCAATAAAAGGAACAATTATTTGAATTTATAATTGCCGATGAAGAATTTCCATGCATAAAGTTGATAATATAATACGGAATATTTAAACCTGATTACCACACGAAATATTATTTTTGGAAAAGAAATAGAAATAATATGCGTGGCGTTTTTTATTTCATATTGATATTATAATTGTTTCATTTAACTTTTATTATGTTTTAATGATTTCAAGATGTGCCAATTTATACACTTATAAATAAAACTGGAAGTATAAATTATTACTCTTTCTAAAATTTAAATTTTGCCAAAGGGGAAATTGGAAAGCTACGGTCAGGTCACAGGAATAATTATTGTGCATCAATTTTAGAATTTGATTTTCATTTGCTTCGTGCGATTTCCTCGAGCGCTCGTAAACAGATATTAGGAGCCATTCATATTTACGAGTTTGTAGAAGTTGTATAATTCGACTCTGACATACATATAAGATACACGAACACGATGAATAGATTAACATAAGACCTACTAATTTTACGTATTGATTCCAGAATAAGCTATAGGTTTTATGATAGTAGAGTACGGAAACATTTACTCGTAAAATTATCTTGGCAACTGGACCCAGACGATGGCCGTTTCCGTCAGCTGTTGTTGCACGAGCAATGAGACACGCCACAAAGTTGGTTTAATCTGGCTGCAGCTATAACACTGATTTGTGACGGGCCGTCATGATTATAGATAGGTTCAAACATTTGAGGTGATAGGCAGTTTGGCTGATACCGCACTGTTGTGGTTGCCAGTGAAGCTTACACGTTGCGGCCTCACGTCCATTCTCACCAACGTTTGGTCAGACTCGCTATTGTGACAGAACGTTTTAATAGCTGAAACCTGTACCTCAGCAGAGACTGACAAGATCAAGTTCAAATAATTGACTCAAAACTCATCAATGTGTTTCCTCTCGCTTCGGATTCTCATCGGCGACGTAAAAAGAACTGAATTAAGTTACACTTGGGTATAATGAACAGAAAACAAAGAAAATACATTACATTAGCTTCATAGATAGGACAGGGAATTTTTATCACTGTGTTTAATTATAATCACTTCATAACATAACATAATATAATATATAGTAACATAATAAATATTCAATACATATGTCGTTATAAATATCAAATAAAAGGCTAGTAGATAATTTGGTTTATAGTCTGCCATATTTAAGTAGGTGTGATTCTTCTTAACCCTAGGTTTCAAGGCTACTTTTTTTGATCAATTTAAATGGCATTGCACGCATTAAAGTGAAACTTGTAAAGGCCTAGTGGGTAGTTAGACCAGTGAAAAATCGTTCGCACACTTATTCTATTTCTTCAATTAAATTCAGAAATACTGTGAACCGCCACTGGGGAAGAACACAGCTCACGTCTAGAGTGGTTTGCAACCGCGGACCTTCTGATGGTGTCATAAGGGGGGAGGGGCAGTCAAACAGGACGTCCGGCACCGTCATGGGGGAGCAGCAAGGCACACGAGACCTAGATAAAAAAATGAATGTGTAAGGTGGGGGTGGAAGGACCTGAGTCTTGCAACAACAACCTGTTGTCTTCTCGCGATGTTCTGTGGGTAAGTTTTCTCATTGTAGGACTCCGGTTCTTTACAGAGGATTCCTACGTTACTTCCTCATCTACTTTTATTCTAACTTCAAGTAAGCAGGTTGATGAGGCCGATCATCGTCTTTCCTCGAGCAGGTAGTTATAATGAAAGGAGGTCTCTAGTTCAGCGGTTTCGTCCGTAAGCCGTTTCCTAAGATGCCCGTGTGAGCCGGTATCTAGCAGATGGTGATTTCTTTAATTTTTTCTTTTTCTATTTCGTTGATGCAAACACTTCTATAAAGTTGATTATAGAGTGGGTTGATCGCCAAGACCGAATTAGTCAAATTTAAAGTGAAATTGGATGGATGGTCTTTACAGGAACGTAATACCATCAGTAACACACGTGTTTCAGCATGTTGTGGGTGAAGCATTCTCAATAATTGCCATTGAATCGTTAAATTCAGCTAAGATAACCGAGCGGCCTACCTTATCATTAGAGTCTGAAAGATCCGTGAAAAACACTATGGGATGATTATATTTCTCCCAGAAGCACTAACCTTTGTCCTTAAAATCAGAACTGGATAGGGATATGTTATGACTTCCAGGGAGGAACTTGGCAGGAATTGTTTGGACGAATGACTGGAAGGTCAATTCTTTACTTCAAAAGCAGAGATTTGAGGAGCGAATGAAATGGAAATAGTTCCGATGGGTTAAGAGGTTAGGGTCCCTAAACTTTTTGTTAGATGCGACACTGGATCTAACTGCACAGAAGAGGATATCCTCATGTACCTTGTTAATCAAAGAAAAAGGGAAAAAAAGGATTGCTTGTGGGAGTTTTCTTACGCACGTATTTCCTCGCAGTGACTGCGGGGCTCACCTGACTGTCGGAAATGCCTCGTAGTCTCTAGGTTTCTTTTTTTCAAATTTTGCACATTATTTAATTTCGTTTCACTAACTACGGTATTTCTTTCGAAAGTTATCTCTAAGGAGAACCGTAGAACACCTTATAACTCGCAGTGTGTTGGCTACCTTGCTTCATCTTCAGCATCCCCCTTTTCACACGGGAATCTTGGATACATAGCGCTGTGGGAGTTTCTCGCAGACGCTTCAGCCCAGAGTGACTGTGGGGCTCACCTGATCATGTCGGGGATGCCTCGCACTCTCTCTGGGTATTTTTTATCAAAGTTCTCATATGCCGAGACACCTTCACCTATTTTAGGAGGTATATGTACTGGGGTCAAAGACCTTGGGCATATGGCAAGAGCTGTCCGCTGATCCCATTGGATCAGTCGGCCATCTGCCTCCTGAAACTGGTGGAGACACGGAGAAGGGAATGCTGCGTCCCCACAGCAGACTCGTCTCCCGTCATTCGGAAGGGCGTGAGAATAGTACCCAATGCCCGACCTACCTGATGCAGGTTTTCTAGGGTTTTCCCTGCATCTTTTTAGGTGAAACACCGGGTAGGATCCTTAAACCATAGCCCGGGGGCCCTAGTCAACCCTGGGCTACCTTGCTCTACCTTCCGCATCCCCCCTTTTTCAATTCCCTTCCTATGCTATTAAAGGGGAGTTGCCTGTTTCAGGATCACCCTCATGTAGCCTGTTACCCCACCCCCCCCAAAAAAACACGGAAATCTTAGGAAACGGTTTATAGACGACTACGCTTAGCTAGAGACCTCCTATGAAATGAACCGATCGGACCTTCCTACCTGCTCAAGAAATGACATAATGATCGGGTTCATCAACCTCCTGACTGGAAGTTAGTATAAAAGTAGAAGAGGAAATAACGTAGGAATCCTCTGTAAAGAACCGGAGTCCTACAAAGAGATAACTTACTCACAGAACATCGCGAGAAGACAACAGGTTGTTGTTGCAAGACTCAGATCATTCCACTCCCGCTTTACGCCTTCATTTGTTTTTATCTGGATCTCCTGTGCCTTTCTGCTCTCCCCTGACGGTTCTGAACATCCTGTTTGACTGCCCCCGCTGTGACACCATCAGAAGGTCCACGGTTACGAACCACTCTAGACGTGAACTGTTTTCTTCTCCATTGGCGGTTCACAGTCTTCTGAATTTAATTGTTGAAATTGGTATCCTAGAAGAACAATAAACAAAATATTATTCGGCGGGGTTTAAGGAATTCAGTGTATAGACACCAGCGTTGGAACCACTCTTTTAGTTTTGTTCGTTTCGGTCCAGTTCTATAGAGACTGATATTTGAGATTGTTGTACGGTGAGTGATGAGACAAGATTTTACGCACGTAGAAATTTCATTAAAAAATTTACATATTATGTACCAATTGTAATATTCAAAGTGAATATATATTAATTTCAGTGTAAAAAGTTTGGATACGGTAGAAAGGAAAACACGGCAGTGTTTACATGAAGTAAAAGTTCTGTTCGAAACGTGTTTAGTATGCAGCCACAGTCTACTAAAATATCAATTATTATTTCCCCTTTCAGAATGCAAAGTATTATGGAAATGCCGCCCACTCCCTCCTTGTGTTAGTTTATTTTATGCAGAAGAGAGCCGATGAATTCGCCTTATCCGCAATGCAGCCACAAGTCCCATTTAAATACGGGGGGACGCGATAGGAATGAATATACACGCGAACGGTGGCGGTGGGAATTAAATCCGCGACTCTGACGTATCTTTAATTTAATTTTGTTCTTTCCCCTTAATCTAGTAGAAGCTGTAGTAGCAACCTAGCTAGGCTGCAGGAGCAAGACTTCCTCTTTGCCCGGTCGGCGATTAACTCTGACAGACCATGTCTGCCTAACTTACAAGGGTACAGTTCCTTCCCAACATACTGGAGCAGCTCCTTGGGGGCCTATAACGTTAAAATTAACAGAACCTCGTAGAAGAGACTCGTACATATTTTCCTCATGCCAGGAGACCATAAAAAGCGAAAAATTAAGTTCCGACATCGTTTTTCGTCACTTATAAAAACTTTATTATTGTTTACAAAAGTAGGGAGAAAATTGAAAGACACAGTTATTTAGAAAATACAAAAATCACTTAGTTTATCAATTGATAAGTACGCTAATGAGTCAAAGCGCTAACTTAATTACACCATCGAAGAGATTTTGAAGTACAGGTCGGTACGTTAAAGATGTGGTTCTAACAGGCAATTTTAACATCAGTAAATATAATAATGTTAAATAGACCATTTACAGACTGTTATCATGGTCTGTCAGTGTTATCCTAAACGGCATCCTCAAAGATATAAACAATCACAAGAGGCTATAGCCTAGCATTTCCTGTAACTTGCTAAATTATTTCATCTGCATTCACCAACTACAGTATTTCACCTTGATTTACCTTCCTCATGCCCCCTTTTCAATTCCATTTCTGTGCTATGTTTCAGGATCACCCTAATGTAGCCTGTAAACTAAAAATAACTCATAGCGCTAAATATTATAATTTTCCACTTTCGACTTTTACTATGAAAAAATTCATATTTCACAATGTCAACATCTTGAAATGTAGGAAATTTTTCATCCACATAAAAAATATCAGACAGTGTAGGAATTTAATAATTACAGGTTATATAAGTCAGAAACGATATATCTATATATGTATATTATTCCTGGCTAAACCTAGGGAAAATTAAAATAAGATGGATGTTTAATTTTCAGTTATGAGCCAAGGACGGGAATTGATCAGACTGAAAGGAAGTCGGACTTATGACATAATTCATCGTAGTCTCTTCCTCAGCGATCGAAGTAGGAAGAATTCACGACAGATAATCTTCACCATTAAGACACGAGGGCCTTGTAAAATTAGCATTAGATGGAAGTGTGTGGGGTAAGAACAGAAGAGGGGGGACAAGGATGGAATACGCTAAGCTGATTAAGGCTTGCGAAAGATAGGTTAGCATGGAGTATTGCATCAGACTGAATACCACAACAATAACAACAACAATGGGAATGATTCAATACGTGGGTTCTTTTACTAAACCGTCCAAACCTGAACGGAATAAAAGACTAGTAGAATGGCTTTGAAGATTGACTTTAATAATCAAGAAACAGATTACGGAGCTAAATAGAACCCAGGAGCGTGACTATGTTTCCAGAAGACTGACATATTTAGAGCTTTGAAGTGCTTCGGTGGCTACCCTCTCTCCCTTCCCCTCCCCCCTCCCCCTTACGTCCTGTCAATCTAATAAAGTTGGAGAATAACAAATCGCGATCTAAAATTTAGTCCGGTGTGGACTTTATCGGCCCCTACTTTACTGGGTTAATCCGATTTTATGCAAGTAAATCTTTGAAGCTGAGAGCGACCTCAACTCTGTAAATGTCATCTAAAAACAAGACGCCTTTGCTATTTATTAAGGCGTTACTTCTAGAAAGCCACATTCTCCTATCTGCCAAGTGTAAATTTATAGAGGTTTTGATACGTAAAGTTATATTAACAATTACTAGGTGTAAATATGAAATTATCTGCATTATTGGTGTGATGCTGACAAACAACCAGAAAAATATTACAAAATTACGAAACGGCCTAAATAATTTTAAATTAAACAGGTGAAAGACTGATATTTTTATAAACAAAAAGTTTTAAACTTGATACACATTTTGCAACCGTATTTCTATTCAATCTCTGGAAAAATTGGTAATTTTTTCCTTGACTTTCCTGACCAATAATTATTATATTATAGTATATTGCAGAAACCGTAAGTAATGGAAACAAAATTCTTCAGAATATATGTTAAAACTGGACATCCAAGAAAGTATTAATCTGTAATCTACAAATTACTATACGAAATATGGCAATGTTATAAATTATTTTGTGTTCTACTCAGTGAATACAATTTCAAATATAAGAAACATATTTGACAATGTATTGTCCCTATTTTATAAATATTTTTAATTTGTATAATATTTCTCTTTTAACCTCCTTATATTATGTTTGGATTTGATGGATCGTATTTACCAATAATTGAACTACTTCTCTTAGTATTTGAGTGTTTACCGTAACGCCGTTTACGTAAAAAATACAGCGTATTAATATATTTGTTTAAATAGTATTTTCATTCGTATAAAAATAGTTACATAAATTTTAGCCCATTTGAAGTAGTTCTCGTCAGTAACGTCAGATTTAATGCGTATACGATGATAACTAGATTGTCTAAATCTTTTGAAGTAATACTCTGCTATTATAAGTACTGAAACATTATGGAGACGTTTCTTTTATGAAACTGTAATCAGATGCCACTTATTAGTCGGAGTTTGTAGGACTTCTAATTATTAAGGCACCTCAAAACGGAAATTAAAGGGCATATATACTGTAAATGTATCCGAACTGAATTTCTAAATGCCAACGTTGTGTTTCAGCCATTTGTGAATAAAGACGAGCTACGAAATGTTTTAGGGAAACCATAATGTTTGCTTACGTTTGTGGCTTCAGGGATGATGCGGTGATAGAAGCCGTTTAGAGGCGGATTAGGAACCGACCTGATTAATTGTAACCGAGAACGCAAATTGTTTCGCCGATTAATATCGAATTGTCGACGGCTGAGTTCTAGTATATCATAATAACCGAGTGAATTTAGTAAACGCAATAGTAAAGATTATTTCTTGAAATATTACTGAATTTTTGAAGGTTATCTTCATTGAGCTAGACAACGCACTTACTTTTACTTACATATTTGTTTATTATAACATTAGAATAAAACGTGTGTGGTTTCGTGTTTCTATACGACGTGGATGAGTTTTCTCCGTACAAGACCTTTTCCCACTCCCCATTCGTGAATCAGGTAGTTAGGAACTTCAAACGTCGTAAACAAAACACCACGTGTGCCGCAAAAAGTGATCTTTCCCTAATATATTTTTAATTGTATGCTTAAGTGAAGCCGACCTCCTGTGGTGTAGTGGCCAGCCTCTAGTTGCTGCCTCACAACCCAGAGGTCCCGGGTTCGAATCTTGGCATGGGCTTGGATGTGTGTGTCGTCATGGTCGAGAAGACCGGGATTAAGACTGTTGGAGGATCGATACGCTGACCACGTGTCACTCCAAATTCGGAATGTGTCATGCAAGATGACAGTCAGCAGTCGACTCGGTAGGCCCAGGCCCTCAATGGGCGGTAGAGCCATGGAGGAAAAAAATGCTTAAGCGAAACAAAATGCTCTGCTAGCTAACCTAAAATGCAAAAAAAGTTTGTTATTATGTTAAGTTATGGCAAATTAAGAAATTCAGTACATAGCATAATCGAAACACGTGATATATAACCATAAGGCATAGTAATAGATAAAATTATTTGTATACATAATTTCGTGCGCGCGGAAAATAGTTCTTTTTATTTTGATCTGAAAACAAAACAAACGGTACAGAATTTTGATAAAGTTGAATTAATTTAATATATAAAAAGAACGGTATCATTTTCTTAATTTGGCTTCAGAGCAAACCTTATAACTCGGAGTTAGTTTCGAACAAGTCCCGCTGCCACACGTTTCGGAGCCAATAAAAATGAGCAATTACTAAATATTAAAACTTACCTGACCAAACCAATTTACGTATACATCGTATCGACGACCCAAAGAAGTTTATTATTTCTGTGGGATACTGTTTCTCTGCCAACAATAGGCTAATTGTAGCGAGAACCGTACTTCAACAATGGATGGAACGGGTACAACCGCTCCTTTCTCTATCTCTCTGTCTCGTGTTTCCTACATTACGCTTAAAGTAACAGAGTAAGTAGAATGAATGAACAAAGAAGAGATAAGGGCGCTGCGGGAGTTTTCTCGCAGGCGCTTCAGCCCAGAGTGACTGCGGGCTCTCCTGATCATTTCGGGAATGCCTCGCACTCTCTCTGGGTACTTTTTATCAAAGTTCTCATATGCCGAGACACCTTCACCTATTTTAGGAGGTATATGTACCGGGGTCAAAGACCTTGGGCATATGGCAAGAGTTGTCCACTGATCCCATTGGATCAGTCGGCCAACTGCCTCCTCAAACTGGTGGAGACACGGAGAAGGGAATGCTGCGTCCCCACAGCAGACTCGTCTCCCGTCATTCGGAAGGGCGTGAGAATAGTACCCAATGCCCGACCTACCTGATGCAGGTTTTCTAGGGTTTTCCCTGCATCTCTTTAGGTGAAACACCGGGTAGGATCCTTAAACCACAGCCCGGGGGCCCTAGTCAACCCTTGGCTACCTTGCTCTACCTTCCGCATCCCCCCTTTTCAATTCCCTTCCTATGCTATTAAAGGGGAGTTGCCTGTTTCAGGATCACCCTCCTGTAGCCTGTTAACCAAAAAAAAAAATAGGATGAATGATATAGAAACGCATAATAAGACTCGCAGTTGGTTTTCACGCTACTTTCGCACAGCAATTCAATGTATTTATGAATATTTACATTACTATCGATATCTTAATGAAAAATTTACCAAAAATTAAGTTCAATTTTTCGTTTCAATCTCTGAAATTTGCATTGACGTCCAATGTGCCGTTTCGGAGCCTATTCGAGACAAATATTCATACAGACAGAGAGACAGACACTTCATTTTTATCTATTGGTATAGATAATATTAATCATAAATTCATATTAGTTTATTAACTGTTATTCATAATACATTCACTTAATCTTAAAACCAGGACAGCTTTTTTACCGAATATTTACAGTCTTATAGACGATGATACGTAAACAACTAGTTTAAAAAGCAAATCACCAACTCCTTCTATCCAAATAACTTATTTTTAAATTTAATAAACTTCAACCTTAGTAAAAACTATAGTAATTTATCTGCCATATGGTTAAATTAATAGATTAATGATGGCATGTTTTTTTGGCTGTCCATTTTTGCAACTTAACGTATTGTCTAACTATTACACCGTTTAGGCTAGTTATCAGAGAATTTTCCTTAATTTCAGTCATTTACAAAAACATTAGGAAAAGATAGCTTGTGAAGTCACAGCGGTGTTTTGTTTACAAAATTTTCAACTCCCTTTTCACGATTGGTCGGGCAAAAGGGGTGGGGAAGGGGCTGAGTAAGGGGTGTCCAAAGTTTGATGCCTACTATTAAAACGTCCACAGGAAACAAGACACGACATTTTTACCTGAATAAAACATAAAATTTCTTAAGGAAAAACCTACAACACGTACTAGTATGCAATGAAAAATGTACAGTTCCTTTTCCGAGTCATGTAGGTAGAGAAAAGGCTATTTTTTTTAAAAAAAAAATACATCATTAAAGTACGCTATATAATAGGATTAGGTAGAAATGGTGTTTAATTTAAATGCCGTTATTCCCAATCACATTCCCACTAATTAATCAGGTTTGTCTTCTAGTCCGTATACCTTCCAAAACACACAAGACAACTTGATTATGAATTAAACACTCCCATTTCTTAATAATTATGAGACATATAACTTTGCCACACATTTAGGGCTATAATTAAAACAACGTCCAAATTAACTGATACTGTTTCATAGTTATCCATCAAAATTATTGTAACCTGCATTCATCGTGACGATATGATATATAAAAAATTATTATCAATAAATTAAAGGTTTATAATATTGTACGACTATATTATTATAAACTAAAAGGTTTTTAAATATTTAGTTTTGGTATTTTTAAGATCTCCTAAATAATATGACACACTTTTGACATGACTAATATTCTACACAATCCTTTCTTTTACAAAAAGTATATTGAGTGTAAGGTGAAAACGATTTCTACATTTTCATACTTTAACAACGAATCACGTTTCGGTACTTATTTTTACTTTCGTCAGGTTATTATCCTGTGGAGAAACATTAATTTACCTCGTGTTAGCAACTCATTTCAAGGTTTCTACTCTTTTCCTTTCTTCAACTCTAGCCATTCACGCTTCGCGCACATGTAACGCAACACTCCATACGAACATTTTTAGCAATGATTTCCTAATATACACACTTATGCTACACATAAGTAAATTCCTCTATTTTTAACGAAAGTCTTCCTTGCCTGTGCTATCCTACTCTTTATTTCTACTATACTTCTACCATCCCCAGTTATTTTGCTTCTGAAGTAACAAAGTTCCTGAACTTCCTTCAAAACGCCCTTTGTTATTCCTCTGTTTCCCATACTATACACCATTACCTTGGACCTATTGAACTCTTTCCAAAGGACCACGGAAATGCCATTGATTATGATTTCCAAGACTTCTTTTGACTCCACTAATACTGTAATATGATCGGTAAAGCGTAAGGTTTTTATCTCTTATCCTGGCAGTATCATATTTTTCCTTATTCCGTTTTAATTTTATTCATCGTTTGTCCTATATATATTGTCACGTTTCTTAGGGATCGTGAGATTCAATAACACACACACGTAGAGGTTATAAGCGTTTAATCAACGGCGAAGTGCTGTACAAAGCTCGTACTGCTTAAGACTGACTCCGATTTGGAATCCAGTCCTATTTATACATACATGGAATATTCTAGAAGCAGAACATTCTGGAAACAGAAAATACTAGAAACTAAAGGCAAACAATGTAAATAAATTAAACAAATAAAAATGGTTGCGTCGGCTGGGACTCGAACCTGATCAACGTGTCTGCATTCCGGCTCGCTACTACTCTGCCATCACTGCAGGTCTTGAGATTTGGCAATATATATATATATATATATATATATATATATATATATATATATATATATATATATATATGTTAAACAGCATGGGTGACATGGCATCCTTGTCTTACTCCTTTATTGTTTTTCACTTTCTTTTCTTGATCTTCAATTCTAATTTTAACTGCCTACCTTCTTTATATTGTCTCGTTTATTTATTCCTTTCCTTTTCACAATTCTTAATAGCGTGTTCTAGCTCACATTATCAGAGGATTATTCTAAATCTACAAATGCCATGAACGTAAGCGTATTTTTTTCTTATCCTGTTTTCTAAAACTAGACGCAAAGTCAATATTGCTTCTCTTGTGCCTACAGACTTCTTAACGTGTTGCTATTGTAACGAAAAAATAGTAGAAAAATCCAAATATTTTGAGAGAGTAAAAACAGACGTGTGTTTCTCACAAATTATTAAAACATATATATATATATATATATATATACCACAGAAAGCATCTAATTGGTTATCATAATTGAGATGCATCGTTCAGATCATGCTTTTTTATTTTCTGTTTCGGTCTACAACTAATTACGAGTTACAGTTTCTAGAAATGCAATAATTTAAAACCTCACCTTTAGGCTGCATGTAATTGAGAACCTATAATTAATTACAAGGTAAATTATACGGCCAAGTTTCGGAACATATTTTACATGGTAAATATTATTAATCTAAAACGATTATCAGATCAATTGCACTCAAATTCTTACGATTACAGGGAATTCTGCAGAACAGGTAGCTAAGTTAGTTGGTATCTGATTGTCAGATGTCACTTGATAACGATAACAGTGAAAGTCATCGAAACGTCGTGGCTAATGAATGCCTGCTCTCACTCGGTTGGAAGCCAATGAGTTTCTAATGCAAATTAATTTACGTTTGTTTCCGTAGAAAATAAGGATTTGGAATGTGAAAAAAGTTTAATTGAAATTTAAGAATGAAACGTCGTATAATATAAGTTTATTTTATTTTTCTCCGAATAGTTAAATATTGTAACTAATAAAATCTACGTTATTGCAGTCACAGTTCTTTCCTTTTCCTGGAATTCTGTAAGCTATTTTAAAATGAATAAATACGAATCAAATATGTTCTGATATTAGCATCTGTAATAAATTTTTATTCTAAGAATACGTTAGGAAGGCTTTATCAAATAGGGTATATTTATACGTGAGTTGTTAAATAATAACGTGTATAATATTTGTTAGTCTTAGAAAAAGTTTCCTGTTTTGTAAGCGGCGTAAAATATCATTAACATTCTCAATACAATTTTTTTTATTATCTGAGGCCTTCTTTTATACGATTGTCACCAATACCTTATTCCAGAAAAGGTTTTGGTTGGTCTGAGCAAATAGTGAAAAAAATATGGTTTACTGCTTGTTTTACATCCAACAGTGACGTATTTCATATTCACAGGTTCATTGTTATTTGGAGGGATGTAATAATATTAATTTGCGCAACGTTTACAGAATGGTAATGATAGCTTCCCAGGAATGGAACTAATTAGTTGTCCGTAGTTGTGGAATGGACGGATGGCGTCGCTGGAATGTTTATAGCACTAACAGTGTCTAATATCGAGTAATCGATTGGGGATTTATGTGCAATGGAATTTCAAAGAGGCTCGCGATGAGGTGTCACATAAGTTACGTCCTCGCGCATGTGGAAATAACAAACAACACCGTCGTAGCCATTAACCAGAGCCCTGTTTCCAAAGCCAGAGCTAAATCCGTTCAGGGAAAGAGTTATTTCATTATGGCGTCCACGGTGCCCCAAAACAATCGGTGTCCTCTGGAGGGTGATACAGGGTGCGCCAAACGCCATTCGTTTTATCCTCGTTACGACAGACTTTGCTTATCGAACTTGTCGGTCTTTACTCTGAAGAATAATATCTACGAATTGTAACAAATATGTATACCCTACAAAATTAAAGAAAAATATGTACCAGCAAAGAAAATCTAAAATTTGTTCTATTCTTGCTTGCAAAACTATGATATAAAATGCGCTGGTTTTAATTGACAATATAAAAGGAAACAAGTTTATATTCTGCAGAACAGTCTACTTAATTGGGTTTTCAATTTAAATTAATAAAAAACATAGAGAGTAATTAAATTAAATTAATGTGTGCTGATTTCAATTTGCAACACTGTGCACAATGTTAAATTAAATTTTATAAACGAAACGTCGCGTACTAAGTACTGTATCCTATAAGTTAATATTAATGTTATTTTTGCGAATTTATTTTTTCCTAGACTAAATTTTTCACCCGATGAAACAACCTTTCTTATCGATAATAAATCAATGAGATTAACAAACCACTTATCATTATTAGCATTGACATTCAATTTATCACGTTTTCCTTTCTCAATCAGGTTCAGTTTTTTATTTGATATTTTGTCAAATCCTCAAAAAAATATTTAAAAAATTTCTTTTGTGGTTTATAAAACTTTTCCAAAATGTTGGCAGGTGAAATTTGTTTCAATTCGGTTTTCTAGTTTTATTTTATAAATTCTGGGGGATAAATGAATATATTTTATTTCGGCATTTAATACAAATAACTGGAAATGATGAATTTTTCAAGTAACATGAGAATTATAAAATTTTAAATATCTTAATTTATTTCTAATATGCCTCACGTGAAATGGTAGGTGGTCAAAACTTCGATTTATTATGGCATAAATAAGACGTGAAAATACAACCCATAAGTCAATATTAATTTTTAGAGATGTATTTTATTTATTTTCTTGCAGTCCGTTTTACAGTAAGATATTTTCTAATTTAATTTCTAAAGAAATAAGAATTTGTTACTGATTTTTCTGGTCATTATTATCACAATTATCATTGTAAGAATATTTTGTCAAAACCTTATAATCTAAAATATGAAGTTACTAAGTGGCTCTGTCTTATAACATTACAGATAACTCTGAAAATATCTGTCTTCTGCATAATGTTTTGCCATAATTATTCATTGAATAATGTTTCCTTAATTATGAGTTGCAGTTATTAATTTACCCGACTATTTAACATCAAAAGCCGATTAAATTTGGTGACTTGTGTTAGATAACTTCAACTACTTTTACTTCTACATCTGGAGTAGTAACAAAGACTTCGTTTACTGAAGTTGATACTGATATTTAGTATCTTCTATTTTGGAAGTTTATAGATAAGAGAAACATAATGAATAATGTTCTGGAGGGAATAATTATTTAAAGAATACGAGACAAATTAGATAATTTAAAGTAATATAAATGAAAATACATCATAAGGGAATAACACAGCCAATGTATTCAGAATTTACGTTTAATTAGAATGAAATATTTAAAAGATAATGAAACCTACTCAACGCGTCGTTTGGTTTTTAGAAACCTCGTCACAAAAAAGCGTTTTTAAAATCTGGAAAGTACAAGGAAAATATGTTTTGCATACATGAAAATAATGCTAAAATATTTATAGTCTTTAAATTGATTAAATGAGTTATCATTAGTGTTCCATAAATTTATATACAATTTATTTACCGGTATATGTATATGAAACCTGTATTTTCAATCAAAGAGGCTCTTTAATTGTAAATTAATTTTGATTATTTTTTTTTGAGAATGTCATCCACGTTGTGGTAACTACCCTCTAATAGGATAGAAAACATAGTTTGAAAGGGGGATGCAAAATTGACAGAAACGGAACCAATGATTAACTATGGACAAAGACTAGAAAACCAGCATCAGATATCAGTTTAATGTGGCGATGCAGCATTCCCTTCTAAATGTCTCCAAAGGGTTCCAATAACAACAGCAGTCGACCCTGACCGCCTGGGAGAAGTTTGCGATCAAGGACATATTTTGTCTACCACAAATCAGAATACACTTGAAAAAAGCAAATATGAAACATATGTTTTATAAATAAAATATTTTTCAACCTTCAACTGACATTTTTGCTAATTCCATTTAATCAACAGAAAAAAACAAACATTTCTAACCAAACCTAACATAACCTAACCTTTCGCCTGACTGAAGGATTTGTGTAGGTGTTTTACAACGAAGGAGGGTGAATTTTGAAATGTTTAAATGGGATAAAACAAGCTGTCAGTGAGGTATTAACGGATTTTTTATTTTATTTCAGTGACCATGTATACTCCTCTTATTCCGTTTCAACATCGACCTTCCCTCATTGAAAACTCTATACTTATGTTATAAACGTTTCCTCAATCTGTTAATACATATAATTTTAGGTTTCTACGGTAATTGAACATCGAATTATCGATATGTGTGCTATTACATACTGTACACAAAATTATTTTAATTTGCTTGAAAAATCAGGCAGTAAGTGGCAAAGGAATCAATATAATATCACTTATTATAGATTATCACAGAGCTTTTATACCGACTACCAACTAGCGTTGCTGCCTCACAACGCAGGGGTCCCGGGTTCGAATCCTGGCATGGGCTTGGATGTTTGTGCCGTTATGGTCGCGAAGACTGGGATTAAGGTTGCTGGAGAATTTAGACTCTGACCACGTATTCGGAATGTGTCAGTCCGCAGCCGCCCCGGTAGGCCAAGGCCCTCGATGGGCTGTAGAGTTAGAAGAAGAACAGAGCTTTTATAGGTTAGATAATTCTTGAAACACCAGATTACGCTCTCATATACATGTCAATTTTTAAAAGTTGTTCAATTGATCACTATTTATATTGAATTATAAATCGTCAGATAATTATACAATTTATTATATAGTGCTAGATACAGTTTTGTTGAGATATTTTGACAGACATTATTATATAATGGACTGAATAGAACTGATGTATAATTGTTATAAAGATGAATATGAAAATTAGCCGAAAGCTCCTGAGATGGTAGATTGAAATAAATAATAGGAATATATGACAGAGTAATTTCGAGTTTCAATAATTATAAATATAATATTTCAAATTGCAAGTTAATTTAAAATGTCATTAAAGTAAAAAATATAAATAAGAGAATTAAAAGTATTTTTTGTCTCAAGTGGAGTAAGGAACATACTATATGGAAAAGAATTTTTTAGTCCGTTTCAACTCGTTTATTCATAACCTCTAGTGAAATGGAAAGTTAGGGGACAAAACATCACATGAATTTATTTTTTCTGAACTTGATCGGCTGGGATACTCGAGGTTTAAACGATAATTTCTAAATAAAAGTTAAGTGTAAAATCAAACACAGTACCATCATTAACAATATTTACATTAATTAATATGCATAGTCTGTTGGAGGATCGATACTCTGACCACGTGTCACTCCAAACTCGGAATGTGTCATGCAAGATGACAGTCCGCAGTCGACTCGGTAGGCCCAGGCCTCAATGGGCTGTAGAGCCAAGGACAAAGAAAACATATACTTAGAAACATATTTTTCATTCATAATTACAGTTGTTAGTTGAAAAGTTAAATTTCATCCAAGTTACAAGGGTTTTTAATTAAATTTAATTAAAGGAGACGTAAATTATTGTAAAGATAAATAAAATAGATTCCAATTACGGTTAAAAACGTGGATGGAATATTGGATCTAAACACGAATAAAAAATACGCACAAACAACATAATAGTATTCAAATATAGGCAATTTAGAACTAAAAAATAGGCATGAAACAGGCAAAAAGGTTTTACGTTTACATTCAAACGCTTGAAATGACACGTGAATTAGTGTATTGTTCAAGTATCTCACCAATGAATTATAAATAATGATTGTCAGTCTCATTGAAACATAAGTTCCCTACTTTAAGGTTAGTATACCATTTATAGGCCGACCTCCTGTGGTGTAGTGGGTAGCCTCTAGTTGCTGCCTCACAGCCGAGAGGTTTCAGGTTCGAATCCTGGCATGGGCTTGGATGTTTGTGTTGTTATGGTCACGGAGACTGGGGTTAATACTGGTGGAGAGTCGATGCGCTGACCACGTACCACTTCACATTCGGAATGTTTCACGTAAGATGACAGTCTGCAGTCGTCCTGGCAGGCCAAGGCCCTTAATGGGTCATTTATAGACCTATCATATAAGTGATAACACAAACGTTAACAGTTCCAAGTATCAGATATATCAAGTATAGCTGAATGTTTAGATTAAATTTGTTACATTCACTCTATTTACGTATCAGAAACAAATTACCGGTACGATTAAATATCACACTCAATCAGTAATATCTAGGTTGAGGTTATGGCTGCGTTAGGTTATGATACTACTGTGATATATATATATATATATATATATATATATATATATTGTAGAAGATCCGGCGTACCTCCGTATTCGAGGATTTAAATGCTTTTTGGGCACCAGGTATTTTTTAATAAAAATACCAAAAAAGTGGATTTTAATAACTTTAATCCATTTCAGAACATGAGAAAAATTATCACTACAGGGCGTGGTCTTTCTCCGTCCGCAACTGCCGACACATCCTTCTCCTTTCCCTACCCCATGACGACTGCTCGAGTCTCGCCAGACTCCATTGTTGGCCCGAGTTGCGACAATTGCAACTCGCAAGCTGGCCCGCATTGTTGCGTGTAACTTTTCATGTTACAATATATATATTTATATATTATCCATACTTCAAACAGAATCACAGTTTTGATGAGTGAACTAAATATGGATGCCTTTCACATGAAATGAACACAATGGTTTCGGAGAAACCTCCTTGATCATCTACTCGCCCCGTCACAGGATGACGCCATCGGCCAAGATTTCTAATCCGTCTCTGCTTTGGATTCGACCAGAACTAACTCAAGAATATCTTGACGTGTGGACAACTTATACACGACTCTTGGTTTTGATGGAGTTGCGTCTCGTGACAGTTTTATGTGGCGCTTAAGAGAAATTATAACGAAATTATAAGGAGAGCTTGAGTGCTTCTCTTCGTCAAAATTTATAAATCCACTGGACTTGTAGCCTAACAGGCTCCGACTTCCGTATCGCAGTCGGATACTCCTCACCACATACTCTTGCCAGGCTCAACCAAAATAATAAGGAGAAGAAAATTGTCTCAAAATAAATGCTATACTTTAGGTGTTCTTTGAAAACCTAATAAAATTAAGTTCTGTTTGACATACCGACTAAACAAAACGTAAAATAGCGTACCCAAGTACGAGATGCTACATTATAATATTCCACATCACAAATTCACATATATTTTGTCAATAAAAATTTATTTAAAAGTGAAAACAGCAGTATACATATTTCTATAATTTTTAAGGGATTAATGATCAACAATAAAAAAATTTCAATTGTAATCATAAATTATTCATAATTGAAATAAAAAATCTGATTAAAAATTGGAATAAAATTTTAAAAAATCAAGAAAAACTTTTATTTGAATTAAAACAAGAGACTTTGTTTTAGTTATGAAACTACTAAATTTCGCATAGAAGGGACTGATAAGTGATACGATTCAGATTGATTGTTGAGTCGAAGGACAACGCGGGGATGTCCTACGCTTATCTGACAGCTTCACACAATTTCGTCTCGTTGTTCTCGTCTTCTTAACTCTCGTCCCCCTGGAGGCCAATTGCGATATTTGTGGAGGAAAGCTTACGGCGACAGTCTTCCTATTGGCGCCGTAAACAAGGATAGAGTTCTGCTATGTTTTTCCTGGAGAGGCGGTGGGGGTTCCTTCGATCTGTTTGCAGGACAAACAGCGGCCAATGCAATATTGCCCGTGGCCCCTGCTTGACCCGTAATCTAATACGCGGAGTCGGGCTTCTGCGAAGGGCTGCTCGTGTGTCGTGTCAATGCGAACCGCCCCCGCCCCCGCCCCCGCCACCACCCTCTCATAAATTCTATTCTTTCCGGTGATTCCCCACATTCACTTCGTGAGCATATTTAGATTTGATCTCGGCCGCAGAGATTAACTAAATATATCAAGAAAGAACTTGATAGTTCTACCGGAACAATAAAATAATGGAACATAGCGATTCCCTGCATAACAAAAGTCAGTTGCCTATTACTTAGAAAAAAATAGATGACGAAAGAGTTTGAAAATATAAAATGTTATTTGCAGAGGTAGGAATAATATATCTAATGATGAGATACGAATCATAGATCGGGACCAACATTTTTCACTGGAAAATTATTCATTGGTACAGAAAATGTACTCATTAATAATACAGCGCTCGATATTTCACATTACTATTCCTCAAAATGTGTTGAGAACATATCAAAAATGTTTTTAGTTTTTAAGGTAAGAATGTTAATCGAACCCGAGATCTCCTGTCCTTACAAAATAACCTAGTCCAGGTAGTAATTATTTTTATATCTCGCAGCTGTATAATTGTATCCTTATGCCCGGCTCGAAGCGTTTATAAACCAAACGCCTGTGACGTCATAATAAGTCACATATTCCAATACATACTTTCTAGTCTTTTTCTCAGGGTTAATACGTGGTTCACTATAACCAAATTAACTACTATGCAACCAAATGAATAATGTTCACATAAAATTTTCACAAATATGTTGTTGTTGTCCTTAGACTGGACTACTCCAACCCACAATGCTAACATATCTTGCGCAAGCTTTTACATTAGCGTATAACTACAACGTTCCACATCCTCCCTTATCTGCTTAGCGTATTCCATTCGTGGTCTCCCTGTTCTTTTTTATCCCTCTAATGGTAATTTTACAATACATTCATGTCTCAAAACGTGGCCTCGTAATCTATACATTCTCTTGGTAAACGTCCTCCGTATCTTTCGCTATTCTCATATTTTGCTTAGAACTTCCTCGTTTGTGATTCTATCCAACCATCAGAGTTTCAGCATTCGCCTATAGCACCAAATTTCAAAGGCTCCTATTATTTTCCTTTCCGTAACTCCTACAGCCCACGTTTCTCACCCATATAACGCCACGCTATATGCGAACATTTTTAGCAACGATTTTCTAAATTCATCTTTTTTGCGTATGCCTTTCTTGCCTGTACTATTATTCTCTTTATGTCTACTATACTTCTACCATCCCTAGTTATTACGCTTCCCAAGTAGCAGAATTCATTAAACTTCCGTCAAAATATCCCTTCCCAATCTAACAGCCTTTGTTATTCCACTGTTTCCCAAACTACACTCCATTACCTTGGTTTTCCCTCTAGTAATATTCATATTGACCTGGTTCTCCAGGACCACGTTCATGCCATTTATTAAGGTTTCCAAGTCTTCTTCTGCCTTCCCCAAGACTCATATCTCCAAAGGTGGCCTATTAATTTGTCCCTTCTCTTGGTCAACGTCATCCGTACCTTCCTCTCTTCCCCTATTCTGCTTAGAACTTGGTCGTCAGTAACTATCCACCCATTTGATTTTCAACTTTCTCCTATAGGCTTCTATTATTTTAACAAATACATCAAACAAGTTTGATAGGCCAAATAAAAATCGACATACAATACAAATCTAACGTTTTTACCCTTGGTGAAATATCCACAGTTAAAGGCTTCGCAATCGAAGTATTCCATCAATCACAGTCGTTTGAGACTCGTCTCTCTCCATATATATACATTTTTTCGTGTGTGTTATTAGCGACTGTACACGGTTGGAATAACTTTTATCAAGCCCATGCTGGGATTTGGACCCGGGACCTCTGGGTTGTGAAGCAGCAAAGCGAACCACTAGACCAATGGAGGTCGCCTATATATATTTGTTTTTCAAGTCAGGTAATCTTTGCTACAATATCCGCTATCTGGTCTCCCCACAAAAGGTAATTCTTCCTCAGTCTTAGGCAAATATATGCTTCCTTTGTAGTTGTACTTCAGGGTCAGCTGACAGATTCCAAGCAATATTTTTTTACTCTTGTGAAGCGAAGGTCCTGTGTTCGAGTCCCGGGTATGGTCGAAATTTTTCCAATTTTATATTCCAAATTTACGTTCACGGTATTCGGCTGAGATTTATTTGAAGCAATTCATCTTTCTCCGATCTGTTGTTACTTTTATAAAGAATACATCTAACATCTGAAAATATTAATTACTTACTGCTTCAACCACATTTTATACTGAACAGAAAGTTCTGTTCATCTGCATTGTAGAAAATTGTTTACAGTGGAAGAAGTCTGTTAATGTCCCAATATTGAAAAAAGAGCACCATAAAATTCTCAAAAATTTACTGTATTTTGAATTAAATCAAGGAATATTTTAAGATATACAATTGACTTTCAATCAAAGTAAGTAATTTATGCATGAATTATTATAATATTTAATAATATATTGGATATAGATTAGTTATATTAAATAAATAATTAAATATAAAATAAATTCATAATTAAACTAACACTGATTCGGCTAATGTCAAACGTTACGAAGTATCGTTTATTAGAACTACTTTTATTATTAAGACATGGCGGTTTTAATGTGATATTAGCTTTACTGTGTCATAAATGGCCACATTCAGACCGAAATGGTATTATATAATATGTAACTATACGTTAACTGATTTCTGTTGACAGTAGATCTTTAAAGCTTCTAGGATAAGCTAGAGGAAATAGGATCTTATATCTCAAATATATTGACACATTTTTATCAGTTCATCGGTTCTACGGTCCTCATAAAAGCGAGGAAAAAGTTCGCAACACGATATATGTTGATATGAATATTTTAAAGTAAATATTTGATGTTTTAGCTTTAAATATAGAAATAAATTGAGTGATATTTTAAGTATTGTTTCAAGCGAACGAATGTTTATTGTGTGCACTGTTAAGCGTTAAATAAATGAAATATAATATAAATACTTCCATGCAGCATTTCAAAAATTCTCGTGTATTAATATTTTTACAGCCCTTCTTGAATAATTAAATACGCTATGAAAATTTGTGAAGGACAATTCAATATTATGTTGTGGTTTCTAAAATAAGTTACTTTAGAAAAATCATATCTTTCTTGTTTATAAAACTTACCTGACCTTAAAAAGTTTGTTAGTCAAAGTTTATTTCCATTTGTCACATTATTTCCCTCCAATGTAATTGTCCCGTCCAAAAAATGAGCACTCCTTTAAAAATAAAATACGTGACACTTTTTCTGATTGTTTAGTGAACTCTAATTGAGAGTGAAAGAAATATAGTTTTCCACCCTTTAGGTGATTAAATAATCACTCGCATTTCTTCTTTCGTAAAGGTATGCATTACAAATTGCGAAATATGATATCAACAAAATTACGCATGTAATAGTAAATATCAATTTCAGCCATAAATTCAATTGTTACACTGCATTATATTTATTATTTGAAGGACAATCATGTTTCTTAAAAACTCGAATGAATTGCATTACATTAACCAGTAATAATAATTTCAAATATCTTGTATACCTTGTATTACTTTAAAACATATAAACCTATTTAATTGTAAATAAAATCAACAGAAATTGATTATTCTTTATTATAATACAAATCAGTCATTGCTAATTGAAATATCAGTTAAAATTAATTATGAGTTGTACGTTAAAGTCAACGTTTAAATCTATCGTCATTAGAACTGGTTAAAATAAATACATATTTAGATAAAAAATATTTTATTAAAAACATAATAAAGTTATAGTTATAATTACTGTCTTCCTCTTCATGACTCACTATTAGAACTCTTCGGTATTGTTTTTTGTTTCGAGAATTTTCCTCAAAGTTATGTGACCTTCGTTAATTAGGATCTGACTTGATACGGACACTTCATCTTTTAGAAAGTAAAGCGATGTTCAAAATATAATGTGTTTGTATTTCAATACAGCATTGAGCACATTACAAATTTGTGTGGGTGGCTGAAGGAACAGCTTTAAGTTTGAGGAATTGTTGGAGGACATCTTTACAACCATGAAATCCGCGGGGCTACTGGTTGCTTTTACAATAAGAGCAAGAGTGGAAAATATTCACACTCATTCAGGGTCTGTGGGACATCACCGGATGTATACCAACTGGGACCTCTCCAAACTATCGGTCGCAGTTACATTGACGAAGATCTGCAAGTGACGAAATTAACACCTCTCATAGCCAAGGTCTAAGTCATGCTCACATTTTGTAATTTAAATGTTCTGATTCTGCCACAGAATATAACCCTGAGATTTAATCCTCTGTTGCTCAATAAATGTTAATTTTGATTTTTTTTCTTCGTTATTTTTTTTCACAGTATATATTTGACGCCAAACTAATGTCAATTATTAAATTAAAAAATAATATAATCAGTAAATATTACAAAATATGTGAAAAAACCTCTCAAAAATCAATTTTTGTAATAAAAGTCTATTTGCCATTTCTATTATTATTTTCAATTTCATTCTATTTCAGAAAATTAAATTTAGTCAATTAAATACTGTCTAGTATAAGGGTTTCAGCTACGACCAAGCGTTTATTTTACCTTTGAATATAGATAAAATAATATTAACTATTATTCGCTTCACTTTTACTGAATTTTATTCGTTTATTTTTCACCCTTTCTTGTGACTGTTAGAGCTCGGTCTTAAAACTATCGTGTCACACGTCTTGAACCCATGTTTATACGTCGTCACAATAACAATTACAATATTTTTTCACCAATAAAGTTGCTATAAAGTCTCTTATTTATGATGTTTCTTTATAGTAATTTAAAATTAATTAATATATGTAGATAACTATTGTAGGCTAGTAGGAACCGTTTATAGATTCTTGAATATATCAGTGATATACATACAGAAATGTAATAAAATTAATCAACAGTATACTAGGATGCTATACATTATTTCAAATGAATATTATTTGATTTAATATCACATCTATATGAATTTCAAATGAATCTAAGTAAATTTAAAATGCTTGTGTAATCTGTAAGAAGAAACCAATTTACAGTGTTGGCAAAGTTGCCTTACTCTGTATCTGTATGTGTGTAGTTGGGTAATCTGAAAAATTCTAATAAAAAAACGTTTTAAACGTTATACAAAGTAATGTGACATCTTTAATAAAAATCAAGACACCATCCAGTTAGCTCTTAATTTTCCATGTGCACTTGGAAACAATATATGGTAGGTAAAAACGATTAAATAGTATTATGTCCCAATATAACCATTGATATACCGCTCCACTGTCGTCGTCAGAATAGTAGAACTTTGAGTTTGAAGCCTCACTGTGCCCATTTAGGTTGACCTACGTTATTGTAAAAAAACTCATTTTATGCTAACTTTAATGTCTTTTTATGATATATAAATAAAAAAAATTAAAGATATTTTATACCTGCGGTTGGGCGAAAGAACTGAAAAAAAGTAGTTTTTTTGCCATCTTTCATATATCTCGACTTTGACAACTCATAGATTTGAAACTGATGCTTTGAATGGTCTGAAAATTTAATACAGTGCAAACCCTTCCAAACATATCTGCAAAGTTTGAATTATCCGTGTCTTACGTTTTTCTGAATTAATTAATTAGTAACGCATCGCTCAAGAGTGGGACAAAGTTTTTCCTGAAGCGGTTGAAAGTCGTACATATAAAATATAATCTTTATTGATAGGGTACCACTACAAATTTTTGTAAGATTTTTTATAAAGTGCTGGGAGAAAGGAAAGTTTTATTGGTGCTGGAGGGTAAAGTAGGGTGGCACCCCTGCCCGCTGGCCTGCCTCCGACCATCCTCCACCGCTTTTACTGGTTATTTTCCTTTAAATGACATATTGCTCACAGTGCAGTTGTCTACGTCAGTGCTCGCACATGTCTCCAAATAAGGCTCTTAGTGGTCGCGAAAAATATATTATCCTTAATGGCCTTGATTATTTTGGATCGTCTGTAGAAAGTAGTGGTGACAAACGCTATCCTGTTTATTCCGACGTCAGTGAGTGTTTAGGAGTACAATAAAACGACTTGTGGCCAAGATAAGAAAAATGTCAATTCTACATCACCGCCCGAAATAAGAAGACGGACAAGTACTGAATTCTGAGGACGTCACAAAATTAAAATAGACGACATTTTAGTTGGAATTTGACGAAGCAAAGTTCACGAATTTTATTTGGAGAAAAATTTTCCAACAATTTTTAAATTGAAAGAAGGATTGGGAGAGAGCTGCTCCGATTTTCCGGAAACTTTGACAACATATGAGATATTATAGATATAATAAGCATACGTGTATGCTTTAGAAGAAGTTTATTTAAGGTTTTACTGACAAGTCTCTGACTAAAGAAACAATCAAATCAAAAGGAGGCCAGCAACTGGAGCGTTTTCTGTTCAGTATTAATCAGTTGAAAACATTATAGATGCTCTAAGTTATATTATGATCATCGTTGAAGTGTATTAGTGTTTGATACTCATTTAATACACTTAATCCTGCACCTGTTTTAAGTTTATTGCGGCTTATTAGTTATTAAGAGCTTCGTGAAGGGCAGCACTGTAGGTGCTTGGAACGTGCCGACGATCCCCTCGGTCCTTTTGGTACGAAGCTCTGTCGCGGTAATGAGATGCTACGGACTGAAGTTCCCTCGAACAGTCGTCACAAACTGCAGTCATTACGGAGCACCAGTTTCTGTGTTTGGTGCCGCACACTAAAGGCGACACATATCTCTGCACATGGAACGTGTGAGAACTCTGTCGGAAGAAGAAAAGCGCCCCCCATCCCAGCCGTCCTTTGTTGTGCGCGAAACAGCAGCTTCTTTTTCTCTTTTCTCCGCTTGTCGTTCGCAGAGAGTTCCGCGTTCCTCGGATTTATAGGATAGCGCTTCACTGTACTCGCTTCTCGATTCATCACATTCCACAACTCATTATTTAACTACAGGACATGTCAAAACGGAGAACTTATCTTCTTCGCAGAAGCGAGATGATTTTTCAAATGCATTCAATTTTTTTTGGTAATATATACGGTGAAAACCCCATTATTTATTATACACATAAAATACTTGAGGTTGTCCTCAAGTTGAACAGATGTCATATATACATAAAAATCAAATTCATGTAAGTTATAAAACTATTGTAAGAAATTCGAATGGTCATGAAAAATATATTGCATTCAGAAACCTTCTTTCCTTTCTGTAATTCAGTCCTCATACATTTTTAAATGTTGATTATCTTGTAATAGTTAAAAAAATACAATAGTTTATCGCTCTATTTAATTCTGTCAATAGTGCATGGTTAATTTTTAATAGTTAATAACCCTGCTCCAGAATAAATAACAAAAACCTGACCTAGCTGATGCCCTGCATCACTTTAAGCAGAATGTAGGGTGGGATCCTTAAATAACAGACCTTGAATTATTTTTTTAAAATAGGTTTACCAATACAGTCCTCTTGCTTAAAATATTTAGGAGCCGGCGTTTCCCGTTGTATTATCACGGTACATGATATACTTCTTGGTCAACAGATGACTAAACTGGCATCGAAAACGTCGCAATATGAACCTCAAATATACTCCCAATAACTCGTAAGAGTCAAACATACTTCCGGAAAAATAACAGGGCATTAAATATTCAGTACTCTAACAGATTAAAATGAAATCGTATATTAAAGGTCATAATGTAACAGTGTCCCTCTTTACGACGGTTTCAACACTAAAGTCGATATTATCCTTGTTATTTTTATGAGACTCATTTCACATTCTACAAGGGATTGAAATTATACACCAAAATTGTCAGAAAATAACACCATAAAATTAATTGACCTCAAAATTCTTTCTCGACTCCAGTATGATCCTTTATTACAAATAAAAATTCCACCAAACCTTCATAGATAATTTCAAGAGCCGTGGTATTTGTCAGTTGAGAAATTCACATTACATTTGCCTCCAAACGCTGCCTACGCAAACCTTATAAGTCGCAGTTGCTTTAGAACAGGGTCCGCTTTCACACGTTTACAACAATAGATGGAGTGATATTGCTCGCCCTCTCGCTATCTCATGCTGCGAAAATTATTTTTTGAGTTATAAATATGTACATTGAGATCTTCGGAACTCTGCAACGATAATTTAAGTTAAAATTACCATTCCAATTCCTGAAATTTTCATTGATTTCCGTTGAGCCGTTTCGTAGCATATAAAGATCAAGTGTATAGGCAACCCGCATTCACTTTGATATTCAAAGGAATTAACAAAATGAAATCTTCCCGTAAAATTTTTTCATATTATGACATTTTGAAGACTGTTTCGCACGATAATTTAAATATTTGATATTATACGAAAATTGTTCTGAAAATAACGAACACAATGGTCCCTAGAGCCAAGTAAGAAAAAAATAATTATCTAATTTGGTGTAATCATTTGGAAGTTATGCGCGTACATACATTTCGGCGATTCATTATATATATATATATATATATATATATATAATATTATAAAATTATTTTATATTCATCGTTAAATTATAAGAATGTTAATACTAGTTCTGTATTACAGGTTATTCTCAAAATGACGCCTTGGATTAACTATATTATAATTGATGAATGCTTGTTAAGAAATATGGAAATCATTCTAAAATTTAAAATTTATAGTTGATAACTTTAAAATTATCCAAATAATATCAACATTGTGACGTTCACTGCAAAAATTAATAAATTATGAACGAAGCATTATTCCCGGAAGCGCAATACGATTATGTTCATAACTTCTGAGAAAGAATCACGGAATATAATTTTAACGGGGATTTAGTACGCAAAATTTTAGAGAACTACAATGGCTTTCAGCTTTTGTCAAGGGATTGAAGAGCCAAGACTAAACTTCGTCGAGACGTTCATAGTTTCTGACGCAGCCCATATACAAGTTTTGAAGAGGAATCCTTTGCGATGAGGAGTTTCTAGAAGTTTATATTACTTTCCAATCGTAAATGAAGGAGTGGTACAACATGAAAACAGAACCGAGGCATTTCGGTTGATATAAATAAAGGCAAACCCTTTAATTGGTCATACATAAAAGTCGACCATAATATGAGATTCTTTGATTCAGTAGTGAAATATCACTTACGCTTAAAGTACATAAAGTAAACCTCAAAATACTCCCAGTATCTCTAGAGAATAAAAACAGTACCGGTTTTAAATATTTTCAGTAAAATAACGATCATGAATCTATTAACACTTTATAAAGGCACAAAAATACTCCCGGTACATAAAGAACTAAACATTGCCACCAGTAATCCAACTAAATCTAATCAAAATTATTTCTCGTAACGGAAAAGAGTAAGAATCACTTAAGAAATGCAAAATTAAGTCTGGTATTTTAAGAAGGTAATAATTAGCTTCGGTACCAGAAGACGGTAAGAGATGCGCCCGAGCCACACCCCTGTGGGAGCTAAGGATTATTTTACCCATCAAGTGTTCAAACTTAACCTCAGTGACATATAAACTAAGTTCGATTGAAATAGATCCAATTGTAACAGATAGTAACTTACCCCCCTGATAATCACTAAAACAAAATTTACTCATAAATGTGCTTCACCCCGTCCCATGGATGCAAGGACTGCAATATAAATCGCATGCTAAATGTCAGAATCAAAATGAAAGGCTCACATAGCACCGAGTTAGGTACCAAACTTGACTAAACTTATAATCAGAAAACTATGTTTTTATTTACTTTTGTTTTCATAAGACGTCCCAATTAATAATACTCCACTTAAACGCTTTCATATTATACGAAAACTAAGCGAAAACGCTACCAAATTAATTTGCCCAGAAAAATATATTACAAGGAAATAACGCTGTTATGGATATTAAAAATTTCCGCCCTTTTACCTCCGCCCAGATAGTTGTAATTGTGTAATACCCTAATAGTATTGATATCTGAGTCTCCAAAAACACGTGTTCAACATTTGTTCTACGTCCGTAAAAAATAATTTTTGAATGCATTCTTATCCCCTTCCACCTCCTGTTAGGAAATAAACTATAAATTAAATTGTATTTAAAGTGACAAAATGAAACTCAGATGATATCATTACACCGGCTTAGAATCCAATCTTAATCGTTGTCTGGTTATTTTTATATGATATTGCTCCACCCCCGCCCCTAAGAATACTCCACTTCGACTATACACTAGCACTATCGAACACAATATCAAATTAATTGACCCAGAAATGTGTTTAGGTGATGGAAATACTGCCAAATTTTTTCATTAAAAAATTTCCACGTCGTCAAGAAGCCGTGTTCAGTATTTAGTGTAAATCAGTCCATCCGTTAAAATAGTATTCGGAAATCTGTTTTACCCTCTCCAACCCCACTTAACCCCGACAGTGCTAAGTTCTGAGACGCAAAGAACACGTGTAGCAAATTTGGTCAAGACGGGTCCACTCGTTTATATTTATATGCGGAACACACACACACATATAAATATATATATATATATATATATATGAGGGTAAAACAGATTTCCGAATACTATTTTAACGGATGGACTAATTTACACTATATATATATATATATATATATATAAACACATTAATACACTCATTCAGGTAATTTTATTATTATGATTTGAAACGATTTAATTTATGACGCATTTACATATCATAAATATAGAGTCAGTGATGCAATGATTCCTTAATATCCAGAAAGATGATTATAATCGCAAATTATAGTAGATTAATAATCATACACGTGTTTGATTTTTTTTAAAAAAGAGCATTTTCAGATATTGTGTAAGTGCACTTAAGAATATATATTTTTAATAATGATTCAGGTTTCTCACTATATTCATTTCTGTAATAAAGTAAACTAACTGAGATTTAATATTAGGATCTTTCCTTTCCCAAAATTCACAAGGATTAAATGATTAAATATTCAGTTTGATTTATTTTTACTGGCTATTAAAATGCAAAGTGTATCCTAATTAATATCTTATATCTGTATATTTTTTGTATCCGTATATTTAATTAATTCATTTATTTAAATATCCAAATTAGATGTGAATATTTTATTGCGAATTGTATCGTAGACTGTAATTAGACTGACTTGATTAAATATTTTCCAATTTGTTATAAGCTCTGTAGAAATTAATTGGTAAACTAAACAAAACACCGTTTCTTGAAGTTCAAAAGTTTTCTAAGAGGGAAAACTTCCCCTAGATATATATTCTAACGGCATTAAAAGCAACTGGTACGTAAAGCAAACTACTTTATGATCACTGAAATTAATGGAACTAAATTGGTTTATAGTTTAAATGTTCTTCTTTAATACTAAGGAATATTCTATTTTATCGATTATTTTAAATATTTCGTTCATCCCCTTCCGAGGGATACGAATCAATAAGACGCTCGGCGTGTCGGTTTTATAATATCCATGAAGATTCCTACCTCCGGCTGTCAGGACCTGATTGATTCTCGGATCTCTATAACTTAGGAAAGTCGTCTTCATGCTCCGCTTTCCATATCCTTAAAAGAAATTATTTTGCACTAAGCACTAGACAGTGCTAAAGTTAATTAGATTTATTTTTAATTTTTCAGCGACCCTCACACAATGATGTCCAGTGGATGAAGTAAGTTAAAACGACTAAAACAAAAATTTAAATATAATTACAAATCACGTAAATATATTTTGTCCAAAACAATGTATAGTTATAAATCAAAGTGAAAGTAAATCCTTATGTGAAAATTTTTATATTTATTTATGAAGGAAATAAAAATAAAAAAGTATAGTTAATTTTAAGTTTTTAAATGTGTTGCTAGTTTTGTGAAGATATATTTTTAATGTCCTCTAAATTTCTAATACCAGGCTTCTTCCATATACAATATAATAGAATTATTTAAATCGCGCTATAACACAATAGCATATTATCATGGACCTGTAATATATTTTTTTATTAAAATTAAGAAAATTTAATGTATCCAAACAACTCTAACTTAATTTCGCATAAACGGAAAATTTTACTGTTTTTAAGATTTACTTTCGGATTAATTTCAGTTAAGACACATAAAAATTATATTTCATGTTTTCTTACGTAACTCAGTGAATAATAAGGCTGAACTGTTTTTCAAATTTTCCAATATTTTAGGATAGAATTGCTGAGCATAATACTATGTAGCATGATCAATGCGATTATTTTCATAGTTTTTAAATATATTTCACAAAACAAGATCTATTAGTAATACTGAAATTAATTTCTGTTAGCTAATCTAGAACAGTAATAAGTTTCTTGTATAACGTAGATGAGAAAAATATACTAACAAAGAGCTTATCCTTTTATTTGACGGGAAAAGTTAATTACACTGAATGACCCGGCTTTGTAATTTACTAATTAAAACATGTGGAGACCATTTGTAGTAATATACGGGCTTTTTCTTTATGTTTGGTTAAATCGCTTTGTTTCTGTACGACAATTTTTTTCAAATTAGCTTGGAAGTAGTTTACAATCCAGTTAATTGAGCATAGCGTACTTAAGTACATACTAAAATGAAGGGCTTTGTTTTATAATTACGTATAATACTCTTACGCCTGTGTTAGATAATACGTATAATCCGTATTAGAAGGTTTTATAGCTTTTCCCGCTGAAGTTTATTGTAATTTTTTTTTATTAATTTCATTTATAAAATATATTCATGAAAGTTTACGAGATAAGATGAATTTATAATGTTCATGGTTTTATAGGAGGCAATTGAAAATGACTAATGGATATTGATTAAATTATCTAGAAATGAATTAATGTGATATTTTGGTTTCAAATACGATAACATTTAAGTTTAATATGTTTAAAATAATATAACGTTGGTTTTATGTATGAAATATGAACAAACTCAGGTAATTGTATTTATAGTTGATATAATTTAGATGATTGAAAGTAAATATGTCAATATTTTTAGACTTTAAGTCAAGGATAATGAACGTATTTTCCTTGTCATCATAATTTGTTTCCTTTAAGACTATTGTATAGTTGTTTAAAATTTACTCGTTCCTCGTAAAGTTGTCCAGTGAGTTAAGAATCCACCAAATATTACACTTATTCAGTCAACCATGGGCGTATTTAGGAACGCAAATTATCTCCTGTGGTGATATGAATTCCAGATTTTTTAGTAATTCAGGTCAGAACAAGTAAAATAATGTTCCATAATTCTCTTTTCAGTGCTGCGGAAAGAAACTTCTTTGCGTTTTCAATTATCTGTCCCGTAGGAACATAATAAAAATGAGATGAGAAGAAGGGCGAGTAGAGTAGAATAGGGAGGACAAAAACTAACTTTACACTAGGTAAGTTTTAGATAGAGGAAGTTTTCAGCGAAATGACAAAAAAGTTCAAATGCTTCTGTAGATGGAAATCTGCTAAATGTGGTAGAATCTAAGTATCACTTCCACTCGTCCCTTTATTTTCATACGTATTATAAAATAAATTAGCAAATTACGGTACACTAAGCTCATTACGACTGAAACACAGAGTTTTGAAGCGCCTTGTTTTAACCTCTGCCCTGTGTTTGTAAATAATTTTCACCTTCAATATACGGATTAAAACTTTTAACGCTATTCATTGTACTCTTTTCTGGAATTAACTTTGTTGAATAAGAAAAAATAAATTATAAAACACATTAACTAAAAGCGGAAAAAGAAATCATTATAAATGTTGCAGTGCTATTAATAAAAAATTAAAATCATCGGGTTCCTTTTCGTTACTGTTTAAAAAATAAATATATTTGTTTCTCATGTACTGAGTAAAGCGCTATAATTTGACTGCTTCATATACAAAACTAAGGGTCTGAGGATGTGTTTAGATGAGAAGCGAGAAATATAATGGCGTACAAAGGGAGGAGGAGCAGAAAATAAAAACCAGCTCTAAACATTAAGAGTATATAAACTCAGAATACGATAACATTATCACGTTGAAGTAAAACTGATTACATCACACTATTACATGGAGGCAGGTGTGCCAAAAGATACGTTTAAAGGTTTGAGAAAGCTTGCTTTAAGGGTTGCCTCTTTATAGTACCAATATGTATTTAAAAATAAACTCTCGTTTTGGAAATCACAATTATTTATTTACAGAACGTTACAACATTAGGAAATACTTTCATAGAATCATAAACAATTCAAACTGAGATGAATGACAAAGATGAATTGCACGAAGAGGAGGATATTTTACTTAGAATAATTTTATATTCATATATAATGAGCAAGAAAAACACCAATCATCAGGGTTTTTCTGAGTTAATCCAGTTTCAGCAAGTTCGATAGCTTTAAGGAATTTACGTTTTTACATTGAAAATGAACTTTAATATTATATTTGATACGGCCCGTTGTCTTTAGATTTAGACTTATTGTTTTTCCATTAGCCCCCGTTTGAGGAAATAAGATACGTCATACATTACAAAATGCAAATCATTTTAAGAACAAAATAAGATACATAATTAGTTACAAACAAGCTTCATATAAATAGATAATATAGAAAGCATATAGCCTAACGTCATTAAAAACACTGCACGCGCACTATAGAGCACAAACAACACACTGATAAACACAAAAACACGCATAGTCAATGGAGTTTTCACTTGTTGGAGCTGCGCAACCAGGAATCTGGCCTCCAGGTAATACACGAAACAAACACAACAGCAGTAAAACCTGTATAGGAAGTTTAAAGCTATGTAGTAGGTGATTTTACAACACAATAAATTCAACACTTTTGAAGGTAGTTTAATTTTAATTATTAGGGATACGATTAAGAAAATCCTGTACAGAGTAAAACATGCCACTTAATAGTTGAAGTTTACTCTTATTCACGAAACTTCTGTAGTTATTATTGTTCTTACCCTATGGAGGAAGGCTGTTGTATAAATCATCCCGATAATGTGTAGAGCATTAGAACAGCGATTTATAGTCACATATTCATGAAATTCTCCATTAGTTTGAAACAAATTTATGTTCCGCTTTACAAACTATAAGATATCATGAATATATACGCTTGGTGAAGTAAGTATTTGTAAACTTTTAAAGAAAGGCTTGCAACTCGATCTAGAATTCGTAGTAGAAAGTAAGGCACGCTTTTGCAACTTAAATATTTCATTGCTCCTGTTGAAGTTTCGCCAACTAGAGATGCCATAGCACATAATTAAATGAAAATACGCAAAGTACACCCTTTTAACTTACTTTTTGTCAACGTGCTGCATTAGTTTTCTGAGAGAATGGCAAGCCGAACTTATTTTCCCAGCAAGAAGGTCTACATGGTCATTCCACTTTAATTTATCACCAATCTGAAAATTTGTGTACGGGTCTATTACTAAAATACACAATCACGCAGTCACATTTTCAGACTGGTCTTCTTTGTCGTCGGTCTCCCAGAAAGACGGTCAGGGGGTCGGCTTTTATGGTTTCCATCAAGGACACTTTGGAAAGTCGTGTATAGCTCCGATTTAAAATTGCTTTTAAGAAATTAGGAATACTAATTTCTAATACGGTACTTGCTCATTAAATTCATTATATTCTAAGGAACTATATATATATATAGACAGCGCCAAAGGCATTTTACTAAACCGTTCATTTATCTGTTGACTTTAAATGGTGTGTTATTATAACTTACGATATATCCTAAACTGTACGAAAAATACTGTATTAAAACCAAGTACTAAGCACAACTAGCAACAGATTGTTCTACATTTTATAACATTTATCTTTAATATAGCGTTTTGCAGCGACCCTCACACAATAATGTCCAGCGGATGAGTTCTAAAGCGGCGTAGGTACGATCTCCCACAATCCCTTATTCTAGTTAAACTTGGTATACATTGTCTCCCGTCACGATCTTATCTTTATTCCGTATACATTCAGGCGTTTTTTCAATAATCGTCCTCGTAGCTTTGTTTAAGATATATGGAGCCAATTAGCCTAATTGGTTCATATAGTGTCTGAAGATTGGCAATAAAGATTATAAGAATAATTACATAAATTAGGAATACTAAATTCTAATATTAAACTCGATCATACAATACATTATATTCTGAGGAAAGAACATATAAATATAAACAGTGCCAAGGTCGTTTTACCATACCGTTTAATAATCTCTTATCTTTAAATAAGGATTTTTTAAACTTATAACATATTATGACATGTACACATTGAACCAACGTTTTTACACAGCCAAGGGTTCAGTGCAATAACTCTATAAATGAAATTGTTCCAATGCAGTTCATAATTAACTTGTGTTTTTCCTCCGGTATATTTTCATATTCTCTAAAAGACGCTAAAGTTATACCGTTGCACAAGAAGAAATCTACAACAGACGTCTCCAATTATCGCCCTATTACCAATATTCACAAAAACTCTTGAAAAAGCATTACTTATGAGAATTACAGATTTTCTTACAAAATTCAAACTTATTTCCACATCATGGTTTTATCAGTGGAAAATCTACCAACACGGCTTCATACGACTTCGTTCAAAGTATTCATGACCCACTTGATGAAAGACTTAAAGTGACTGGCATTTTTGCTGACCTCTCGAAAGCGTTTGATTTAGTAGATCATAATATTCTACTCAGAAAATTAGATTTCTACGGAATCAGACGAATTTAAAACACGGATGGAAATAAGTATCTGTCAGAATGGGAAACAATTACCCGTGGTGTCCCTCAGGGCTCAATTTTAGGACCTTTTCTTTTCATCATTTACATTAACGATTTACCTAATTCTTTGGATCACTTAAAATCAGTCCTCTACATGGGCTGACAACACAAATTTGGTTATCACGGACAGCCACTGACTCGGAAACTTTATGCGAGAAAGTTGATACTGCGATGTGCAGTCTCAATCTTTGGTTCACTGCAAACAAATTTTCTATCAACCTAGAGAAAACCAAAATCGTTAACTTCACAGCAAACACAAACAGTTTATCTCCTAACTTGGAAAACATTTCAGGGCACGCGCCGTTTCTTGGTCTGCTGATTGACAATAATTTGAAATGGAATCACCACATTAAAAAACTATTGGGAAAACTCAGCAAAATTTGCTTTACATTACGAGTGTTAGCTCGGGAAGCTGACATAGCTACATCAAAAATGATGCACCATGCATATTTTGATTGTCATGTGTTACGGTATTGCAAACTGGGGTCATTCGCATCATGCGCTTCACATTTTTGAACTACAAAAGCGGGCCGTACGAATAGTATCTGTATCTGGTGCGGAGTGGAATACCACTTGCATTTCTAACCTTGCCTTGAACGTATATTCTAGAAATTTTAAAATTTGTATGGAGCAACATCAGTCTATATGCTGTAAACGGTTCAAACCATTCGTACAACACAAGAAATCGCTCTCAGCTGCGTGTTGGAAAACATCATCTGAGTCTTTTTGAAACAAGCATTCATTATTCCGGTATAAATCTATACAATAGTCTCCCGGACGAAATAAAAGCTTTAAAGGTTCAAAAATTATTTATAAAGAGTTGTAAATCTCTGTTAATGAATGGAGCGTATTATTCACTGAAAGAGTTCGTAGATAGAAAGGACAAACAGTTTGCTGGTGTCCTATCAAATTCTCCTATTATTTTAGAACTATACTCTACTAGAATTTAACTGCTGACTTATTTTCTTTTTCATGTTCGACGGGAACCTACGCAGGATCTTCTGTTGCTTCCTCCGTCGACTGGAAATTGAAGATTGAATTTTATCTTTCCTCTTTTTGTCCTTCAATTCTTAGTTGTAAAATTTTGTATATTACTTGTAATATTATATTTGACGTAACCTATTTCCTCAACCGAGGACTAATGGATTGAATAATACTAAATCTAAAACATCTAAAATCTAAATCTAAACCATAACTGTTAGGTATAAACAGAGTGAATATTAAAATTTACATTCTAAATGATTAAAAAAACTCTTTATTTCAGTCTCTATTAAAATTTACAACGTCTTCAAAGTAGCTTTCGGAACTGGTGTTCCGTAATCATCTGTAAGTTACAAAATTAAAATTAAGTACTGTATACATAACATCATACAGGAGTCTTAGACATTATAAAATCAATACACACCTGCTAAGCACAATGATTATTTAGAAAAAATTTATAGCTTCTGTCCATCATGATGGACTGTTTGTATATAACATTTAAATGTGTCCAGTCACGACTGTTTAGAACGTACTAATGCCTTGCTCACAAACGGCTAAATTTAAATATCGTGTGTCGACAATGTCGTCCGTGATCGTTATGCTACTATAATATAAATAACTATTTATTTATTTAAAATTTATAGAATACTAGCATAGTGTTTCCGTATATCACCAGATTCCAGTCTATTACTCAGAACTCAATATGTTTATATTTACGTAGAGACGTTCCATAATTCTTCTCTTTTACGTGTTCCTTATGGAATGTAGTATTTTCACTTCATTGTGGTCTATAAAGTGATTTGCTCTTTTAGTATGGTGTGATAATACAGTGTTTGTTTTTGCATTCTCTTTGAAATTTTTAACATGATTATATATGCGTGTTTTTTATTGGGGCTGGTATGTGCAATATATATTGTGACAATCTTTACATGGTATTCATTATGTGACACCTTTTTAATTTTGTGTTGGAATTTTGTCGTTAACTCTATTTACAACAGTTCCTATTGTATCTTTTTGTCTAGTTGTGAATTTATATTCATAGATACCGTTTTATTAAAAGATATTAATCATTTTAGGAGTTAATTTGCCGACTTATGATAATACTCTGTAATTGTTGTCTTGTTGCGTTAGCTTATTTATTGTTGTCTCAACTAAAACTGTTCTATTTCCCGTGTCAAAGGTTTGACTTACATTTTCTGACGCCTTAAAACATTTTTTATACTAGTCTGCCCCCTTGTCAAGTGTAAAGTATTCTCAGGAATGTCTGTTTCTAATATATTATTATCCTTATTCACAGATGCGTCTGAAGTTATTTTATAAACGACAGAGTACCATAATTTATTGAAAATGTTTACCGGATGGAAATTGTTTGTTAAAAGCTCTTTTATTTTGCTTTTAACTTCAGTTATAAAATTTTTGCTGATTAATATATTTGCTCTTTATATTAAGTTCTAACCACATTACGTTTTATGTGGTTAGAATAAAAATTAAGTATTAGGTCAGCTGTTCGTTCTTTTCTGTAATTTAGATTACTTTTACATTCGGTTTTGACACTAAATTTAATTTTATGATGTTTTTAATTTAACACATCTGTAAATTCTTTAATTTTATCAGCTTTTATAATGCTGAATAAATCATCTATATATTTAGTAAGTTTCGGTGAATAATTTATTTTATTAAAAGCTTTATCAATTACATAATTGATTACAATGCCCGCTAGAGTCACTGATAATGTAACTCCCATAGGTGAATCGTTCATCTGTGTATACACCAAATCATTATATGAAGTATATCGATTTTCTATACACAGTTTTATGTCATCCATGAACAAGGTTTTACTTTTTATGGGCGTGTGAGCCTTTATTTTCTTACAATTTTTACTTAAAAGTGCAAAGACAAGTTTATTAGGTGTTTTAGGGAAAATCCCTCTACGTCCAGACTGACCATTATGTCATCTTTACTAAGTGTACCCATGTGGCTTAGCTTATGCTTCAGGGCAAATACGTTTTTTATGTCGTATGTGCTATGTTGAAACGCCTGGTTTGGAAACACGCTACACTTTCAAAGCAGAAACGTTTTCTCTTAGAATTCGTAGCTGATTACTTTTGCTGGATTATGTTATTATTCTCAAATTTTAAATAGTCCTGACAGGTGTTTACTTTTTACACGAGAGGAGTGGTTATTTAGCGTATAAAAGCGTATTGAACTAATCGAAGATAAAATAATTTTTTATTGGGGATTATACATTTTTGAAATTAGAACTCATTTCTATTATTAGACGTGACACATCGGTTCTTGATCTGTTATTCCCACAGCCGGGAGCCAGGAGCCGTGGGTAGTAGCAAGGAGTAACGTACCTCTTCCCGTCTCTTTGACGGCGAGGATCAACGTTCTCTGGGAAGAAGATGTCTCTCGCCAGCTGCCGAACGAATCCACTCGTCAGCCCTGAGAGCGAACAGGCCCTTTGTGCCCTGGGCATCAGCTGCAGCGGAAAGGGCGATCACGTCATTAGCGATTCTCCCTGGACGAACACAAAACCATTCCCATGCGTATTTTCAAGTATCAAAGCTGTTTACTACGTCCATTCTTTAGCCAACAAACAAAGGGTAATGTTTAATAATCCCGCATTGTTAGAGAGAGATCACGAGTGACTATATTACGCATTCGAAAACATTAAGCACTGAATAAGGATACTTTGTTTTCAGTAAATGTGGGACGATCGCTAATTGTCTATATCAGAATACATATCAATCTATGAATGAATCGGAAGTATGATTGATCTCATGTCCGTACATCGTTAAGTTCAATACCAATTTTTTTTCTCAGTCGGTGCGCTGTAATTCACCATTACATCCCAAGGTAAATGTTTCATTAAAAATGGAAATACTAAATTTTAATAATGAAAAATGATGCATTACCTATCTTCATGGCATATTTATATTCAGAAAAAAGCGTTTGAAAATGTGAACTGGAACACACTATTAAAATTTTTATAAAAACACAAATAAATTACCGAGAAGAAAGGCTTCCAAAGAAGGCAGTCATATATAATTAGAATGGAAGATCAAGAAAAGAAAACAGAAATCAAGAAAGGAGTAAGACAAAAATTCAGTCTGTCGCACAAGCTCTTTAACTTATATAAAGAACAGGCGATGAAGAAAGTTAAAACGGAAAATGAATCATACTGCGAGGAGAAGAAATAAAAACCCAACGCTTTGCCGACGATATTGTAGAATAAGAGCAGTCAGAAGAGGACTTGGAAACCACAATAAATGGCATGAACGTGGCCCTGGGCAAAGAGTTCAATGTGAGGATTAAAAACTGGAAAACCAAGGTAATGGAGTGTAGTTTGGGAAACTACGGAATAGCAAAGTGTGTTGGATTGTGAAGGGATATTTTGAAGGAGTTAAAGAATTCTGCTACTTGGGGAACATAATAACTAGGGATGGTAGAAGTACAGTAGACATAAAGAGTGAGTTAGAACAGACAAGGAAGGCTTCCGCGAAAAGAGGACTTTACTTACGCGTAATATAAGAGTAAATGTAGGAAATATTTCTAAAAATGTTCGTATGGAGCGTGGTGTTATATGGGTGCGAAACGTGGACGACAGGAGTTGCGGAAATGAAAAGAATAGAAACCTTTGAAATGTGGTGCTATAGGCGAATGCTGAAAATCAGATGGGTGGATAGAAATACTAACGAGAAAGTTTTTAACAGAATAGGGGAAGAGCGAACAATATGTAGGACGTTGACTAAGAGAAGGGATAGATTAATACGACACGGTTTAGACACGAGGGTCTTAGCATTAGAGGGAAATTTGTGAGGCAATTCTAGAACACGGAGGTCAAGGATGGAATACGCTAAGCTTATTAGGGAGGATGTAGGTAGTGCTACTTTTGATGAAATGAAACGACTTGCGCAAGATAGTCATTAGACTCAATATTCACATCATAAAATAGAATATAAATCATAGTAATAGTAAGATTAATCAAATAACTATCTTAAACAAATTACATAACTCTGCTAATACAAATTATGCAAAACCAATAGTATCAGAAATAAAATTAACATTTGCTAACAGTGGCAATAACAATAAAGTCATAAATAATTAGAGTATAAAATTATTAAAATTTTGAACCTACAACTACTCGACAAACGCTTCATGCAGGTCCGGAAACGTGGGTCGTAACCGGAAACCGGAGTTGTTCCACAAACAAAACGTATAAAAGTGGAAAGGCAGGAAGGATGAATTGTATTTAGGACGGTTTTAGCTCCCAACCTTCGTAAGAAGGATGAGGAGACAAAGAAATTAAGAATTCTTTTCTTCAGTCTCTCCACGAAAATAATATAATAAGAAATATTAATGAATTAGTGAAACAGATGATCTTACATTCTAAAACAAATACTAAATATGCATTTATACTTTTATTATTGTATTCATACATATTTATATCTATGTAAAAATGTATCAACAAAAGAAAAAATTGTTAAAAAGGCCTGTTATTAAATCTAGAAAACAGGTCAACTAAATTATTAAAAAAAAGGACGGAGGGTTGCATCAGGACCACAACAACAACAACATTGTATTTACGTGAATACTGAGTAAATTATTTATCGATTTATACGGCATTGGACTAATGAAGGGTATTTGACATAATATTTGAGCAAACGTATTGGGTGCAGGGTTTGAATTGCGATTTATACACTTGTTCATTCGGCGGCATTCCATCTAACCTCCCATATAGAACATTTAATTATCGGCGTTCATTTACGCGATATGGATTATAAGGGACTTGAAAAGATAAATTTTCAAAAATGTGAGATCTATCTGATGGTTTAGTCACGTGTTGACAAATACTCTCGAATTAAATACTGCAGCGTGCTCATGCAATGAATTAACTGGGAACGCCGGGTATTCATGTAGTGCATTTTTTAACAATATTTATCTACTTTATTATTTAAAACATAATGTTTTATTGACCTCAGGGAAACATCTGTTCGAATTATAGTCAAGGATGTGAATGATCCTCTTTGGTTCGCGGAGGATCTGTGCGTTTTAATTGTTGAGTGATGTGTCTGGCCGAAGTCCGTCGATATCAGGAGCGATTCTTTCCCCGGGAGACGGGAGAGCTTCTCACGGCCGCGGCAGCCTGTATCTCCCACGCGGGAATCAATTCCCGAGCTGTCAGTATCAAGTCGAGGCACCTGCGTTGTCTGGCTTCGGTCGCCCGGGCAACCGTTGTGGCCACTGGAAAAACAACAGGCGACAGCTTCGTGCCGACCAGACACGAGCGCCACATTGTGTCCCTCAGGTGTAAATGAGCTCTGTAGACCCAGATAACAGAGCTACTTTCAACATTACCAACATTCCAAAGCCACACCAACAGGTAACGCCGTACTTTTACATCCAGCTGACGCCATTTTATAGAAAGAGAGCAATTATAAAAAGAAAAACAAATTCAAACCACGATGATTAAGAATTTATTTACAGAATCGTTCAAAGTATATTAAAAATTACTATAAACACTTGCAATATTTTATTCTGAATAAACTCTGGAGGAAGGCGAAATACTAAACGTACTCCGATAACGTCCCACGTAAAATTGCATCTTACGTATCTTATTTGTACGTCCATGTCAGTACGAAAGATTTTTTAAATCAAAATTAGGCAAAACTGAATACGGAATATATTTTTAGATTTAAAGTGTGAAAGTTTTACCTGGCAACACTGCTTGATCCGTCCTTTGCGAAGCCGCAAAATTATTCACTATTGGGAGAGAATACTAATATTTCCTCTCAGTTATTGGAAACTAATAAATCGTACAGCATTATGAGAAAGAGAACTTTTCCTATTTTTTGGTCATCTGAAAGAAACGACCCGGTATTTAAATAGCATAATCTTAAAAATGTAGTTGGTAGTATAATGATTCTGTTCTCCTAAGGTTTACCTACGTCGTATGGTTACATGCTGCTATGTTCATGTCGTATTTTATAGGGCAATTAGACATTCTTCTGGAAACATTTGCTTTAACTAAATAATGTTATTGTTGTAGTTTTCAGTCCTCAGAATCGTCTGTTGCATACTAACCTATTCTGTGCAATCCTTTTCAATTCTACATCCTCCTTAACCTGATTAGCGTTTCCGTCCTTGACCTCCATCTTCTGTCCACACACTTCCCTCTAATACTAAATTTACATGACCCTGTGCCCTATTAATCCATACCTTCTAATGGTCAAAACACCCCATATTGTTCTCTCTTCCCTTAATCTGCTTACAACGTCATGGTTAGTTACCCTATCCATCCATCAGATTTTCAGTATTCATCTATAGGGCAACAGTTCAAAAGCTGCTATTCTCTTCCTTCCTGTAAAACCTGCCGTCCAAGTTTCACTCCTAATAACGCCACACACCAAACGATTTTTTTTTGTAATGATTTTTTAATAATCACACTTACATTAGTCGTATTGAATTCCTCTTTTTTAGTACGTCTATCTTGGATGTGCCATCCTACTCTTTATGTTGTACTAGAATGAATGAAATATCGAGTAACAAGGATTAAAATAAGAAAAAATGCAGAAGTCAAGAAAGAAGTAAGAAAAGAATGCACTCTATCGTCCATGCTGTTTAACTTATGTATATAAAAGGCAATTAAGAAAGTTAAAACGGAATATGAGAAAGGAATCATACTGCAAGGAGAAGAAATAAAAACCCTATGCTTTGCCGACGATATTAGGCGTATCAGAAGAAGGCTTGGAAACCATCATTAATAGCATTAACGTAATCTTGGAGAAAGAGCACAATATACTCCTAAAGGGTAGAATATCACAGGCAAGGAAAGCTTTCACGAGAAAGAGGAATTTACTTAAGGGTAATATAAGTGTGCATATTAAGAACTCGTGCTAAATATGTTCGTATGGAGCGTGGCGTCGATGGCGGCGAAACGGGAAAAGTAAAAGAATAATAGGCTTTGAAATGTGGTGCTATAGGCGAATGCTGAAAATCAGATGGGAGGATAGAATCACAAACGAGGAAGTTTTAAACGGAATAGGGGAAAAGCGAACAATATGGAGGACGTAGACCAAGAGAAGGGATAGATTAATAGGTCACGTTTTAAGACATGAGGGTCTTGTAAAATTAGCATTAGAGGAAAGTGTGTGGGGTAAGAACAGAAAAGGAAGGTCAAAGATAGAATACGTTAAACAGATTAGGGAGGATGTGGTTGATATGTGGAAATGAAAAGGCTTGCCTAAGATAGGTTAGCATGGAGATTTGCATCAGAACAGTTTAAGGACTGAATACCTAAATAACAACAGTTATTATGCCACCCAAGTAGCAGAACTTCTTATTATTCCTAAAAATATCTCTTTTTTATTCCGCTGTTTCCCATACTACACTCCATTACATTAGTTTTCCTTTATTAATCCTGATTTTGTACTCTTTCTCGAGAACCACGTTGATGCCATTTATTATTGATTTCCATGTCTTCTTCTGACTCTTTTAATAACAGAATATAACCAGAAAACCTTAGGGTTTTCACTTCTCCTCGTTTCTGTGTAATTCATTTTCCATATCCTTTTAAATTATCTTCATCGCCGGTTCTCTCTCTCTCTCTCTCTCTCTCTCTCTCTCTCTCTATATATATATATATATATATATATATATATATATGTTAAACATCGTGGATGATAGACTGCATCTACTGAATGCTTAATTTAAAAGACACCAATCATATACATAATTAGGCGAGTTTCTTGTTCAAAAACCGAGATGAAAATTAATTAATTAAACTAGTACCATTTAATGAAACTATTTACCAAAAGTTTCGGTAAAACTGAATTTTAAACTGTAAGTAATATTTTTTTTCGAGAATAGGACTACAGTTATGCAAGTAATTCTTAATGTTCGGAAGTATTGATAACCCGTTCTTAACTTTTAATAAATGTTAGATTCAAAAATGTTTTAAACTGCGATCAACTTATTCAGGGCTCCGAGATTTCATAATTCCGAAAAATAAAGTAGAATATAAATTTACAGCACATTATATTACTCGATTTTGAACTTAGATTTTATTTCTAAAAATATTATATCCTTCAATTGTTAACATGAAGTTACATAAAATTTAATATTTACGGTGTAACGTATTGGATTTAATTTTAATCCATTTAGTTCACGAAACGCTATTCAGTGTGCCATATCTACCTATTTATACAAAAATGAATCCCTATTTCCCTTGGTCACGCCATAAGAAGAAAACGACTTTGCGGATTTCAGTCATCTCTTTTTGTAAGTTTACTAATAATTCGTACAAGGCTCTTACGGAAAGAAAAATTAAGAAAATTCGCAGAATTTTGAAAAAATCCACGCGTTTGAATCAGAAATGGAATGCGGGTTACCTATACTCTTGATGTGTTATGCTCCGAAATGGCTCAACGCATTTCAATGAAAATTGAAACAGGAATTTCAACTTAAAGTTTCATATACGTTAAAAACTTCTATTACCTGTTCCTATAACATTCATCGCACTTACTGTGTTATTATAAGCGTAATCTTGGGAACATGATTTTTTTGGGGGGAGGGGGGCGGGGCGGTGTTAACAGGCTACATGAGGGTGATCCTGAAACAGGCAACTCCCCTTTAATAACATGGGAAGGGAATTGAAAAGGGGGGATGCGGAAGGTAGAGCAAGGTAGCCATAGGGTTAACTAGGGCCCCCGGGCTATGGTTTAAGGCTCCTACCCGGTGTTCACCTAAAGAGATGCAGGGAAAACCCTAGAAATCCTGAATCAGGTTGGGCATTGGGTACTATTGTCACGCCCTTCCGAATGACGGGAGACGATTTTGCTATCGGGTCGCAGCATTCCCTTCTCCATGTAGGAGGGTGAACAATATCACTCCATCTATTGTTGTAACCAACTGCGACTTATATGGTTTTCCATGAAGTGATCATAAGCTCTCTTCTTTGTCAACCACTGGACTGGACGGACGTGTTCATACAAATTGATAGATTTACACTCATACATATTTATTTACCGTTTCTTTCGTAGCTGCAAAACATAGTGCGTTTTGATGTGTTTATCATCGTGTTATTTATGCTTAGTGATAATAAAATGTCACCAGTGAGGCGACAAAATTTCGGTAGGCGTAAGTGTAACGTAAGTTGAGTTCATAATCATCGAGAAAATCGGGTTTAGGTGAGAGGCGACAAAACAGACGGTCAAACGTAACAATAAACTATGAACGTTAGGCGTATAACTTCCGAAGATTCCCCTAGGGGTAGGCGTGGATTGGTGGAGATTTTATTTAACTATAACTTCTACCCTTAAGTGAGGAAGAAATTTTATTCTAACAGAGTAATGAAAATATTTTTATTCCTTTTATTGTACCAGGAGTATTTTTGACTGTCATAGACCGGGAGTATATTTGAAGGTGAAAAATTTTGGCCAAAAATTATCAGAATTAAAATTGTTTATTAATTAAATTACATCACTACGTTTCGTTCCATTATTTGGAACCTCCTCAGGTGATAGAAAAATAATCCAAAAAAACCAAAACTTGTATAATATAAGGTGGAACAAAGATTTATTTGTAAATTAGTACTGAAGCACGAACTATCTCCGAGGCTTGTTGTAAATATTTTAGTTTATATTATATGTTTTCAAAGAAGGGGAGTGTTATAAATATATTTTTATTCCGGGGTCCTATTTGTTTTGAAGCAAGTCGTTCAACAACAAGCCTCGGGGATGCTTTAGTACAAATTTACAAATAAATTTTTGTGCCACCTTATATCATACAATATTTGGATTATTTTTCTATCACCTGAGGAGGTTCCAAATAATGGAACGAAACGTAGTGATGTAATTTAATTAATAAACAATTTTAATTCTGACCATTTTTGGACGAAATTTTTCACCTTCATTAATCGAGGTACAGTCAGAACAATTATAGAATTTGTTTTATTCATATTGTTACATTTTAGTTGCCGATTTAGTCATGTGTTGCCCAACAATTAAATAACGTACCGGGATGATATAAAAATAAATAGCCGGGCTAGTTCATAATAAAATTATATTGAATTCATTAAAATAACCGAGAATGTTAACTTTTCTGAAGTTCTGTTATTTATTTATCTGCGAATATAGTGGTTCAAACGAGTGAACCAATTCACGAAGTGTAGCTATACTAAATCGTTTATATAAAAAAACATTTCTAATCACATTTAAACTGTAATTCATCTGTTACAATTTAAATGAAGGAAATAGATTACAAATGTTTTATTAAAATACGCGTAGAATGGATTTAACCGATGACTAAGGAATGTTTCCCGTAGGTCACTATCCGCAATTAATAAATAGATAACCTGTTCCGTAAGGACAATCGTATCAGTTTACTCGATATATAAGCGCCACTTGTTAGATTCTTTCACTTATTTTTGTGGCAACTAACAAGGAGTTCGCACAAAACAACTCCCAGCCGTGGAAACTTCCGACATCAAGCGGGAACCAATCTCAAACTTTATTTTCTGGCAACTCAGAAAACTTGTTAGCAAAGTGATCCTTCTCCACTGAAGCACAAGTTACTATCAATTAGCATGAATTAATTAAACCATTTATAGAAGAAGTCTTTCCAGCACGCGATCCATTTTAATCAAACTACTTGTTAGCAGTTATTCTCTCCAACTTTGAACCTGACCTCTTTTACATATCTATTGGATTCTCAAAGAAATCTTCAGCAAACGGCATTGATTTTATGCCATGCGCTTTTACTCAGTAATTGAATAAGTTATTTCTTCGTCTTAAACTGATCTATATATTCTTTCAAATAAAGCAATTAATTTCCGAATCAATAAACTGAAGTCATCATTTCACTTTTCCATACAATTTTATGAAACAGGAATTAGATGCTTCTTCAGCAAGAATAGTTTCAGATAAGTTATATTCTATTGAGTTAATATTATTTAAATGTGACGGTATTTAAAAATTATATTACTGACCCTGCCATCAGCCCCTCTACATTTTCCCTGTTATTCCAAATAGAAAACTGACTTTGTTTCAAATGACACGGCACTTTAATAAAGTCTTACGATGAATTTTTATAATTCAATCCCTAACATGTTTCCTTCTCAAAATTGAGCTTTTCTGTAAACTAATATAATAAACTATATTGCATTTCAAAATTTAAAATTGATGGCTTCCCTATTCCATAATAAATTCAAATAGGTATTTTAATCCAGCAGAAATAAAAATATAAAACGGCACTCAACTAAAACCGTTTTATATACCCTAAAACTACACCATTTTTCAAACCAGTTTCGATTTAAGGCTCGTTAAAAATTTACTTTAAAAACTCGAATAATTCTGCAACATTTTTATCATATTTTTACAATATCTCTTATTCGAGATGGTCAATGAATGCATTTCCGTGAAATAAAAGCAAATTATTTACAAGTATAAGTATAATATATGTGACACAATGCTTCCAGTTCCAGAAACGAATAAGCGGATTTTAAATTTTAATCAACAAAATTGCTTACAATTTTATTTAGGGTTCACGTGTTTGCTTGGCATGTATTTATTTGAAAATATTAGATATTAAACTTTTATTTCAATCCTTTAAATAAATTAAATTTAATATGACTGATTTTCAATTTTGAGATTCAAACATTGAATAACCATGTGTTTTCAATCAGTTTCAATAATTTTTTTAAAAATTTTAAAAAATAATTATTTATTAATGTTGATAGGACATTTAAAGTTGTAATTTTCGTACATTAATTTTGCCATAATCATCTCTACCAAAATAATACCTTACAAACTTCTGAATTACAGTATATATATATATATATTTATTTATTCAGACGTTGGTATTAATATTATTTATAAAGTGTTAACATTGACAAATTGCATATATATATATATATATATGTTTTTTTGAATATAATTATTATTGTTGAAAGAGATGATTAAGGGCAAATTATTGACAGAAATCTTGTTCTTTAAAATTTTCATCACAGTAATAAATTCATATTTATTCACCGAGGTCTTAGTATTATAGAAAAATAATATTTAAATTTTACTTTCTAAAATTTAAAGTTCTTTGGCATTGGTTTTCAGAGTTTCTAAATAATTTAGACAGGGGGATCCGGGGTAAAAAGTAAAATCACTTCACAAAAGTGTTGTAACGGTCAAACATATCTGCACGGACGTTAACTTTTTGATGAATTTCTAAAACGAAACTTAAAAAATTTCTCGTTTTCGAGGAGTTTTGTGGCATACATTTTGCCTAAATTCTGCAAAAATTATAAATTGAAATATGTAAGATGCCAAAACAGTTCATTCACAAGGTGGAGTCGGAACCCCGGGACTTCTTCCTTGACCAGTTACAATGTTTCACCCGCATTTGTTGAACTACAACACTATTCAATAAAAAATAGGGCTTTCGTGTTCCGTCCCGAATTCCCCTATATTGCCGATTTTGAAAATTTAGATTTTTAATTAATGTGTTAAGTTGGTTTATTATGCTAAATTTATTGTTCCATCGAGAATGTTTTTTAGTTATTAAACGTGCTTTAAGTATTAATGGTAGCACAGTTAATTCAATTGTTTTGGTTGTAAATTTAAAATATCAGCAAATACTCTTAGATAAACAAATAGTCCGCCAAATTAAATTACTGTCACGTAAATACTTCAATAGATTTAATAATCTTTTCGGAAGAGGGAGTCAAGGAGTGAAGAACATGAATTGCTAAATTTTATGCCTGAAGAAGTCTTGTAAAGAAAATTTTTGAGAAGGATATATGGGTCAATCAAGCAGGGTGGGATATGGAGGATTAGAACCAACTTGGAGTTAAACGAACTGTACAAGTGCCTAAATTTCGTAGTTAGTGTTAAAATTAGAAGGCTGGAATGGGCTGGCAACGTCCAAAGAATAGGAGACAACAGAGTACCAAAGAAGGTGCATATAGGAAGCATGGCAGGAAGGAGAAGAAGAGAAAGGCCTCATCTCAGATGGATCGATGTGGTAGAGGAAGACCTAAGAACATTAGGAGTGAAGAGATGACGTAGGAAAGCGCAAGAGAGAGAAGAATGGGCTACTGTGATGAAGGAAGCGAAGGAAAAGCTTCAAGCTCCGTAATTCTAAATGAAGAAGTTTTGGAAGGCAGACGATACGTCGTATATATATTAATAAAAATAAATAAAATTTCATGCTGACTTATTGGCCTTTTTTATTTATTATAAATAAATTTAGTTGATAAGCTATGAAACTTAATTCAATTGATTAATTTATGTTTTAAAATAATATAATCCAGTTTTTGGTAATTTATTAAAAATGGATCACTAAATATTTTTACGATCTATCATACTTTTTAAATTATAAAACTAAATGAAATACATAATTTCTTATTAATTTAGTTATGGATACCATTTTTTATTAATGGATAATTATAACGCATTTTATATTTGCTTTAAAGAGCCAGTAAAACAGCCAAATGTTGTGCTGGACTCAGAACGTCACGCTCTACTGACAATTGTTTGTCCATACACTTGATTGTAGTCCACTGAATAACTAATCCAGATCCAATAGATGCGAGTGTTAAAAAAACAAACGGAAATATTGGACTGTCGTTAGAGAAGCTGAAAACTAAATGGGTCTGTCCCAGCACTGCACAAAGCCTTGGTGATCCAGCATAGATTTATTCATGGAACATAGTTCGCAACAGGGAAGGAGAGAATGGGACTAAATTGATGTGAAGAAGGGAATTGAAAGCGACAGATTATGACACCAGTTGACGGGCCTGCGGGTTGAAAGGGAGAAAGAGAGGGCGAAAACGGGGAATGTGAGAGAGGGATGTAGGAAATGGGAGGACGGGGAAGGGAAGTTGTCGCCGCTAAGCAGAAGCGCCATTCGAATTCCTGCTGAATTACCCCGGGAATAATGAACTTCAAATCGAATTATACGCACACTCCATGCATGCCCGCGTATGCCGAAAATCTACAGAACCACGCATTTCGCTTTCCAATCGATGCGTTTGGAACTTGTTTAATTTTCAATAAATTAATGATGTCAGGAGTGTGTATAACTGGGCCACATTAACTTAATGGTGTTTACAAGTAAATATGCAAAATGTTTCGCTGATTGCTAATTTTCCAAGAACTCTCACAATTTTGGTCCCATAAACTTGATTCTCATCCGTACTTGTACATTTCAAATTTCTTTTTTTTTTTACGATGCATCATAATAAATCCATCTTTTGTGCTTCCGAACTTAATTAGTAAAATATTCGCTACTTTCAACTGCAAAATAGATTCAGCGTCTGTTTTCTCCAAAAAAACTTTGCTTTAGCAAAAATTAAATAAGTAAAATGTTTATTAATAAATTAACAACCAGTTTTTTGTTAGTTCACACAAGCTTAAAAGCAAAATATTTTTGCAATATGCCAATTATAATGTTAAAACAGGAGCTTTCACATAGTTATAGGCATTGTCATCGGAGATATAAAAAACAAAACATAGGATGTTTCATTCTCATCTGCAATATATACAAGGAACCATTTCTCAAAAGCATTCACACCTGTTACCAACATCAAAACAATCATTACAAGCTTAGGTTTTTTTGGTGGGTAACAGGCTACATGTGGGTGATCCTGAATCAGGCAACTCCCCTTTAATACCATAGGAAGGGAATTCAAAAGGAAGGTACAGCAAGGTAGCCAAAGGTGCACTAGGCCCCCCGGGCTGTAGTATAAGGATCCTACCCGGTGTTTCACCTAAAGGTGATGCAGGGTAAAACCTAGAAACCTGCATCAAGTAGGTCGGGATATTGGATACTACTCCTGTACCTTGTGATAACGGGAGACTGAATTGTTGTGGGAACGCAACAAATCTGCCTCCATGCCTCGATCAGTATTGAGGGACAGTTGGCCGACTGATCCAATGGGATCACAGAACAACTCTCTCCGTATGCCGAAGGTCTTTGGCCCCCCGTATATACACCTCTCAAAATGATCGAGGTCGTCTCAGCTTGCTGGATTCGTAATTTAGTTACCTCTGTCATGGACCAAGGGGAAGGAAAAGAGAAACCCAGAAATAGGAAGTCAGCCCTGACGGACTTTACAGAACTCCACCTGGTTTTCACTCATTTCCCTCTGAGATCTCTGTTTCACCACCACCTTTTAGTGATCGTCGCGCTTTTTATATATAAAACACTATCCAGCAATCAGAGACTTCACAGGATTTTAATGGAACTATATTGTTTATATTAGTTTAAATTATATAGCACTATAATAATTATTTCCCCTAATTAAACTTTATATATATATAAAATAATTTATACATTTTAGGAAAACAAGTTTTAAAAATTTACATTAAACGATTTTTGAAAAACATTTTTACAATATTCTCATTACACTTTCATTTTAGTTGGAATTTCATCAAACGTGGTTCCTAACACACAAATTACTACTATTAACACAGTTATTGAAGTTCTGGTTTATAAAAATTCCTTCAATTATTTTCCTTTTGAACACGAATAATTGTGTAAAATCTTCTCATTATCCCACATTACTTCATACCCGTTCTAAACACTTAGTTGAAAGAAAACGACCTCTAAGTTTGTAATGATTGTTTTTATGCTAACAAGTACGAATGATTTTGAGAAATTGTTTCTTGATATATTTCAAATGATAATGTAACGCCCTATGTTTTGCTTTTATTTTCAGCTGCCTATGCCTACAACTAGGCGAAAGCTCCTTTTTTAACATTATATTGACATATTGTAAAACATTTTTTTAATTATATTAGTATGGACTAACAAATAATTGGTTGTTTTTTAATACAATGAAAATGTTCCATCCTAGGTTGTGTGACACTAAAATATTTATCTATTATGACTTGAAATGTAGGTTACCGTTTCTCCAACAGTATCTAATTTTGCCAATTCTATGATTCACTGAACCATATATTCTGAAACAAACCCATAAAATTACTCCTATGCTAGATAATTATATGTGGTAAATAAGAAAAACAAGGTCAGTAAACATTTCCCTAAATAAAAGTTAATAGTAGTTTTATGAAATTATAGTTGGAAGTAATAACCTATAATCATTTAAAAACCAACATTTAACATTTTATAAATGATTATATCAAGTTTTGATTCACTTAGACAACATGAAAATTATAAGTAAACAGCAATATAAATATTTATAACAATGACATGTATTGTACGATTCAGATCTTGTGAAGCTTTATTTGTCCTCTGACCGCTATTCCCGATAACAATTATTAAGTTTCTTTTTCCTTTCAAGAAAAAAAAGCAACTTAAAACGTTTTAATTAATCAATCTATGCATTTTAATAAGACCGTATGTAGTTATGACACCAGTTTATACACACCGTTACAAATGATTTAATGAAATTTTATTTAACAGTCTAAATATAAATATATAAATAATTACTAGGACACGTTGCAACTATGCAATAAAAATATCCTAGAAAAAATATATGAGGGAAAAGTAACTCACTTGATCCTGAAATCTTAAAATGATTTTTCCTGTCTCTAAGGATACATAACTAAAAACAGACAGTTACTTTTCCTATAAAATTAGCTGAATTTTTATTTAAATACGGTTCTGCTCATAACTCAAACATCACGTGGACTTCTACATTTAACTTTACCACACGTATATAAATCAATTTTCTGGCCTTAAAACATAAACTACTTGCAATAATATAAATAACTATAAAAAACTTAAAAACACTTATTATGTATAAATCCATAAAGCTGTTTATTGCTTCATTTTTATCATAAAATACTTTTAGCTTATAACATTTATTGTAGACCTCCTTTCTCCCTGGTACATTATTATAATATCTCTTAAATCTAATCGAGAACTGTTTTTTAAGAAATTAATAAAACTCTATTTAGGGATTTTTATTTTGTTGTGATATCAGTACTAAGACTGGTCTGATGCAAGCCTTTTCATTTCCTCATAACTAGCACAACCCACACCATTCCTAGTCAACTTAGAGTATCCCTCTATTGCTAATTTTATAAGACTCTCATGTCTTAAAAGGTGGCCTATTAATCTATCCCTTATCTTGGTCTACGTCCATCATATTGTTCGCTTTCCCCTATTCTATTTAGAACTTCTTCGTTTGTGATTCTATCCGCCCATCTGATTTTCATCATTCTCCTATAGGACTACATTTCAAAGGCTTCTATTCTTGTCCTTTCCCCAACTCCTATCGTCCAAGTTTCGCACCCATCTCCATACCAACATTTTTAGCAACGATTACCTAATATTGACACTCATATTAGCCGTAAGTAAATCCCTCTTTTTTGCGAAAGCCTTCCTTGCCTGTGCTATCCTACTCTTTATGTCTACTATACTTCTACCATCACAAATATTACGCTTCACAAGTAGCAGAATTCCTCAACTTCCGTCAAATACCTTCCCAATCTAACAGCCTTTGTTATTCCACTGTTTCCCAAAGCACACTCCATGATCTTGGTTTTCCCTCTATTAATCTTCACATTGAACTCTTTCTCCAGGACTCCGTTCAGACATTTATTATGGTTTCCAAGTCTTCTTCTGATTCCCCTAATACTACAATATCGTTGGCAAACCGTAAGGTTTTTATGTGGATTATAATAAAATACAACTACTTTAGGATGGTAATACAAATGGATTATCAGTGCAAATAATTTTAACTTACTTTAAAATGTATATTTTAGGCATTGACGCTAACCTGGATTTGAAAATTTCACAAGTTACTCTTATTTATGTATATGTATTATTCTAGTTGTTTATTTCATAACTACTTATTTGGATATTTTTTTATTAGAAGCCACACAAGGACTTTTCTTATGACTTTTACGGTGTGTTCTGATTTTTAATAGAAAATTGAGGCTAAATAAGTAAATAAAATACCAAAGTATACTTGTCTAGTTACCTGAAAAATTCCACACAGATGGATGAACGTTGTATTTATGATAACTAAATGTTAATTAAATTTGTTTCCTGACATATTTGGCCGTATTTTCATTTATTTAACTTTAAGTCAGAAAAATTAGTTTTGAAAATTGAGGTTAATTAACGTTAAGGATATTTAGCTTTAATATAATAAGAAAAGATCGTGGAACATGTAATTTATATTTAATCCATTAGTCCTCGGTTGAGGAAATACGGGTACATCAAATATAAGATTACAACATATCAATAAAAGTTTATAATTAGAAATTGAAGGTCAGATCATTTCAGTTAGCGAAAAAATGTGTATAAATTTCGTAAGACAAAATACAATACTTAATCATTGTAAGTAGTACCCATTTGGACTTGTAGAAAGGTCGGCTCCGTTAATTTGCAATTACTAGTCAGAGAAATTATAACAATATTAATCTTAAGTTTTCAGTCGACGGAAAAGGCAGTAGTAAATATTGCGTTGATTTCCGTCCAACACGAAATAGAAAATAAATCGGCAGTCAAACTTTAGCAGATTACAATTTCCGTATAATAGAAGGATTTTATAGGATACCAGCAAACTTATTTACTAATGTGGATCTAGTCTATCTTTCCTATCAACGAACTCTTTCAGTGAATAATACACTTCATTCATTAACAAAGACTTACAAATATAAAAGAGTAGGATAGCATAGGCAAAAGGAATTTACATATTAGGAAATCGTTGTTTAAATGTCGGTATGGAGCGTGGCGTTATATGGGTGCGAAACGTGGACGATAGGAGTTGCGGAAAATGAACTAATGTAAGCCTTAGAAATTTGGTGCTATAGGCGAATACTGAAAATCAGATGGGTGGTAGAATCACTAACAAGGAAGTTCAAAAAAATAGGGGAAGAGCGAACAATATGGAGGACGTTGACCAAGAGAAGGGATAGATTAATAGGCCTCGTTTTAAGGCATGAGGGTCATGTAAAATTAGCATTAGAGGGAAGTGTGTGGGGCAAGAACATAAAAGGGAGGCTAAACAGATTAGTGAGGTTGTGGAATGTGCCAGTTATGCGGAATTGAAAGGGCTTGCGCCAGATAAGTTAGCATGAAGGGTTGCATCAGACCAGTCGTAGGGCTGAATACCACAATAACAACAAATATTTATAGTTAATTTTTTAACTGTAAAGCTTTTATTTCCTGCAGTTGTGTATTGTATGGATTTATACCTGAATATAGATACGTATGACGTTGCGAAGGATTTCTCTTGATTAATTAAAGTTTACCTACGCGAAATTAGCCTATATGTGATTGCGAAAACCCAGTAAAAATATCCGTCAGGTATATATATATATATATATATATATATATATATATATATATATAGTAACGGTTCTCGCTTGCCCGTCCAGGTACAGGGGCAGAGCTTTAAGTATCGGGGCGTCACAACAGGATGGACAAACTGAGTGAACACAGGAAATATTGAATACCGATGTACAATAAATAAATAAACATATTATTTCCTTTTCATAAGTTACAAAAATATAACTGTTAAATAAAAACATAAAATAAATAATTGCTCCCTGCATACAACCAATAAAGTTTCTCACTTTCAGTTAAACCGAAGATAATATTACGTTTACATTAACTTTTACAATAAATCCTACATTAATTTAATATTAGAATGTTAGACAACGTTGACTACGTGTCCACTTGCACAAACTACCAACAAACTTTCTTTATCTTATACACATGCTACACTCCAATCAACGTCTCTTCAACTTTGCGTCTTTCGGCGTCCGTGACACTGAAACAGTACGTACGTCACAATCTAGTGCACCTTGTGCACGTTCATCCGACGTTTATTATGATTGAACCGATCTTTTACCGTTCGGTAATTCCCACGTATAACTAGTGAAGCCACCACACTCCTTGTTGAGTGGCGGACACCAAGGTGAAACGAGCAATATTGAGTCGCCTCGGCAGGTACGGGAAGAAGCAGCCGACGCTGGGTTAAATGACGGCCTCGTAGCCTGGAACCAAACCTTCGCGAATGCTCCTCGCTGGCCACCACAAACCACCTTGAAAAACTTCAAAATAAACCACTTCTAAAGTAAAATAAAACCAATCCGACAAGGCTTTCCCTAGTCAGCTCCCAAGCTCGGCGTTCCTCTCCCCATACGATCCACCTTTCGTCGGCCTTCAACCCTGTCTACTCCCCATCTGTCTGGAAAAGAAAAACTTCCTTCTCGATACCCAAAGCTCTCTGGATAAGGTCGCTGAAGTCACGGTTGCCAACATCGGTCAATTGACATCGTTGACCCGTCACGTAAAAAGAAATTAATAAAAATAAAATAATTTAATTAAATCATAACTTCATATACAATGCATTCTTCCTGGCATTGTAAATACTTGTAAAGGCCGGGGCCGTTACTATATATATATATATACCTGAGAGTGTAGTGTACTGGGTTTTCGCAATCACATATAGGCTAATTTCGCGTAGGTATATATATATATGTATATAGGGCTATTAGTACTTGTACTACGTCCATTCGATGAATGTATGTGTCATTTGCTATTGTCGCAGCGTTCTTTATTCCACGGCCATCGAGATCCAAGGAAAGGAACGGAACACTTTTCACAAATGCTTAAGGCCTCGGGATCCTGTGCATGCAACACAAAAAATTATCAATTCATCACGACTTAAGTAACCTTACACACTCAGGATTGGAAGTAGAGATCCTTATGCCTGGTACTGGTAGTGATCCACCTGCATACGCTGATCCGACAACAATCGCCCCGACGGCAACAACAACCAGCGACGCCATCCAATCGATCGCCCTCACTGCCCTTGCGCTCTCAGTAACAAGAAACTCGACGTGGTCTGTTCGACATCCGCTACATTGTTGACTATTAATCTCGCAGACACGATCGACAGGGGTTTACAAGAGGGATGGGATCGCCGATAAGGGAGAGACTTGCAACGTCGCTTGTACACGTTGACGTGCTCAACTCGGTGAAAGGCGCACCACATCATTAGAGCGAGTATGCCTTGTTAAACAACTTGTGACCGCCACGTAAATCAGGGATAAACCTCTTTACGGGATTCGGGCAAAATCGACCATATAGGTTACAAGGTCCCATACAGATACAATTGAAATTGAGTACAATTGGTGTGCTTGGAGTGTAGTGATATGCCGCAGTTACTGGTTTGTCAAAAGGTTTAGCACTGTTAACCACAAGAAGTTACTAACAGGAAATGCGTTTTAAACCCCGTAATTGAACTGTCAGGAAAGAAATATGGAAAATGTTTGTTATGTCCTTAGGTTGTTGGAATAAACAAAAGTATTAAGCGGAGATAAAAGCTCCTAACTTGGCAATGACCTACTTTGGTAATTTTGTGCGAGTGCAGTCAAGTCATAGGACCAAAAAGTTAAAACTATTAGAATGGGGCTTATTATCACATAGGAGAGAGAAAACAACGCTGCATTTCCTATTCAAAGTTTACTCGGGACGAAAATCATAAAAAAAAGAGTAGATGCGATCATCAATTCCAAGTGAAACGTAAAATTTCATTCCTATAGTGGACCATCAACGACGGATATAATATACCCGTAGACGTGTTTGGAGAAAATTAATTCTCTTCAGAAAAATACGTTTAACTTAAATCTAAGAAATCGTGTTTAGTCAAGTGGTTCTCCTCGACAATAATTTTTTTTAATTATTGAGGTTAAAGTCACTTCAAAATGAGGCGTTTTTGGGGACTACAGAAATTACCAAAAAATACGTAAAAATCAGGTAGGAAGATTCAAGCGGTTTTGATGCAAGGAATCATCATCTGCTAAATCCCGGATCACGCGAGCATCATTGGATGATGCTCGCGTTATCCGGGATCTAGCAGATGATGATTTCTTGTTTTTTTCCTTTTAGCTTCTAAAGCAGAACCCTCATTTAGTAGATGCAACCACTTCTACATTGGAGATTGGAGAGTGACTTGATCATTCTAAGAGAATCGATAAAAATTAATATTAATGAATCAGCAATTTAAATTCATTATTTAATCCAAACGAATGTAACATACATTAATTGTTCTACATCTCTTTCTTTCAATGTATTTGGGTTTAAAGTAATATGCTTGAAGATAAATTAAATTGTCTGCCACCAATTGTAGATTATCAAATAAATACTAATAATATTCTTTTGATGAAATAGAACAAAATACTTGAGTTATCTTCCTAAAGAATAATTCGATAAATTAATTAATAATTAAAATCCTAACTATTGTATATAATTTATTTTTATTACCCGAAAAGTTCAAAATAAGATGTGGAAATTTCAGTACAATATAACGTTTTCAAGAAAACATAGTTTTTTAACAATGGCAAGAGAGGACATTTCGTCTCCTATTAATAGGAAATAAAAGAGACTTCTATTGCAAAAAAAAATCTGTCGGAAGAGTTTTGTTAGTAATTATGTGTATGAAAATATAAATCATTTGAATTATTGAACAAAATGTCTTCAGATGCCATGCCAATATAAAAATAATACTGCTGCAGTAGGAAGTAGGTATTTATAATACACGAGAACACTGAACGTCGTAAGAAAATTCTACCCATGACGAAGAAACTTGATTATTAATTTAGCACTATAGATTGGCATAACTGTTAATAATTAAGTTTAGGCAATGTATTTCAAACAATTTTTGTCCCAGTTTTCAGGAGAATTTTATATTAATCTATATGGTATTACCTTCATGTATATTTTTCTGCCTTAACAAGCTTTATATAATTTTTTTTATCTTAATTAGTGTGACCGTATTTCGGTCTAATATCCGATGAATCCAGCCTTATTTTTCGTACAAAAGTAGTTTATTTAGCTCTGAAATAGAATCCCACCAGAGAAATGGATTGTTTCATAATTTGACAACGCAGATGTAACGTTGATTATTACTGAATGGTTCAATACATACTTTCACGTGAAGTTTCATTGAGACTTATTGGCTCCAGTGTGTTCCAAATAAAAATTTATTACTGACAGCATCAAGACCAAGCGATAGTAAATGTTTCGTCGTAAATATGGCAATAAGACACCTTAATGGCTACTGACGTCTTATATGGTTTCCTGCCGCGGTTCGCGTAATACGATGTGATGTGTTGGACATATCGATTTTTATAATGGTCAGTTTCTTTGAATGACTGTGCAAAACAAACATAGCAGAATATACTCCGAAATCATATTTGGTATATTTTCGTAGCTTATTAGTAATTCTAAAATAATTCTGTTTGAAAAATTTAAGATTTCAGCAGACAGATATCATCGTAGGACGAAAGTACAAATACGGAAAGTTAATTAATATTTATTAGTCAAAGACGATCTGTTTAATCTCAATAAGATAGTGTTTGAAGGTACGGAAGCATTTAATATGGTTTGTGTTGATGGGCGTTGTTCGATCAAGATCTTGCCGACATGTTGCTTCTACTGGTGATTAATTCACGTAGATGTGACCGATGTCAGGAAGTAATATCGCGGTGTGGTCAACGCGTTAAGGCTTATTAGACCTGTCACTCCATACGGCGGGTATTTTATTCATTGGAAGGAAGAACGAAACCGCGGAGATTATGGGTGATAAATGAATCTATTCAGCAACCTGGCTAAGGTCCATGTGTCTCATATATTTCAAAAGAAGAAAAAACGTAATTGTATCAACCCACTGGTTTTTAATCCTTCAGGAGTGTTGTAACCAATAGAAAGGTTTGTAGCACACTAAGTAAAGCGAATTTATTTTTAATTATTTCAACATAAATTAACGTTGTTTTTTTAATAATTTGTAAAACGAATCATTAAACAATCGCAATTATTCAAACATGTTATTCTTTATTCTAAGAAAACCCAAAAACGTTAGACTTTAAACGACTATGCTCTATTATATAAAAAAAGGATGTTGCGCAGATCCCTTCTATAAATCCTTATTTTCTGAAATAGTGGAATATCTGACATGTTTCATTACAAACTCATGCAGCACATAAATCACATGAGTAATGGTCAATAGGAGAGAATGTGCGTGTTCTTATATTATTTTAGGATTTCAGATAAATAATGAAAGAGAAACGTATATTTTCAGGGGTAGCATCAGAATCGTTCACTAACTGCCATACTCACTTATTTTAGAAGCGGATCTTGTCTCGCTTCCATAAAATCTTCTGTGCCCAATCGTCGTTATCACAGAGGTCAATTACCTGTGTGATTTGACGCATTCTTTAAGACGTCTGCAATTTAGGACGTTCAACCCGGCAGCGACGCAGAAATGATGACAGAATGCCTATTGTGAGCTGCCCCAGATATTTCAGAGCAACGACACCTCGCTCACGTTTAAGAAGCCTCGCACTCAAGCTTTTCAAGGAGATCGTACACGTTCAACGTCGGTTTCCCTGCTAGACTCCTGGTAGACTTCTTTCCTTCCCAAATATACATATCAAAACTTCATATCTGTGTTTAGCTGATAAATACTTGAACCTTCCGATTCTTACCTGACTTAGGCGAACTCACACTACCAAAACTGTCCTAAACGTTCCTTTCTTCTTGACAATCCTTTTAACGTTCCAAACCAACTTCGATAGGCAAGTGAAGGCCAGACTCTGCACACCGAAATCCTGACAAAGGATCCCTACTTTTCTTGTTTGCGGCTCCCTGGGGAATTACAATCTCAGGTGAACACGAGATATTGCGAATTTGTGTTTGTGTTTAGATTAGAAATAAAAAATACAAAACTAGTAAATTCCTCCCACGATACACATCGAAGTATTTCCCGCACAGAAATAACATAAAATTATTTTATTTTAAATATTTTATAAATTTTTTCAAGAAAATTATAGGACAGTAAATTATTAATATTTAACATTTTGAACTTTAGTGTGTTGATTTTAAAACAAAACTTTGGAATTAATGTAAATAATTACTTTTTGGAAGTAATGTAAATAACTACTAACCATGACTGTAAAAAGTTGTAAGTAAAATAGCTAAATTAATCATACTTAAGAGTATAAAGACAATACTAATTTCAATTAAAACGTATCGTCCCCAACTTTCCTGACCTCTTCGGTTAATTCTATAAAAGCTTATATAATTACATATACATAGATGAAGGCAAATAAATAAATTTGGTATGTTTTAGATACTTCCATTCAAAATATTAACATTTCGTGCTGTTGCGCAACATCCTGGACCGAGGAAAAGAAGCAATGCCAAAGAAACAGTTCGCAAAACTTAAATTGTTGTAACAGAATTACATTTCAAAGTTTCAAAAACGCACACGTAAATCATATGTCAGTCATATATAGAATTTAAATTTTGTGCATCTGTTTTTACTTTGAAAGAATATACATTTGATTTTATGTGAAACACTTCGCTCATCAATCTAGAATAACAAATGCTTATAAATATAAAATTTTAACATTACTCCAACCAATCCTGACGCCTTAATAAGTATTAAATTATAAGTATAAGTCGACACTGGTTGTTTATCTATTGAATGTTTTAAGTTAGCGAAATTATCTTTAATTCTTTTTTATGTTTGCGCTTAGTACGACAAATATAACAACCTTTACAGTTAAAACACTCGATATTCTCCACAACATTGTGTTTATAAAAATTATTTAAAAAATTTAAAGTATTAAATGATCTAAATATAACCCTAACACCGTAAATTGCATAAAAAGTTAATTAATTTGTATTATATTTAGTCTAATATGGCAAATAAATGAAGTCCTGAGATATTTTACCATTATTAGTTTTGAGTGAATTTATTTTTATAAATCAATGATTTTAACTACTTATAACACGTTTATTAATAAAACTGGGAGGATAATAATTTTAAAATATATATTAAATTTCGTTTCCAAGTTCCGCGGACTGTCATCTTGCATGACACAATTCGAATTTAAATGTTAAAGTCAAAGTAAAGTGTTAAGTTAATATAATTATTGTAGTGTCTCATTTTTTCTCAGGCATATAGACATTTTAAAGGACGATGGTTATTTTTTAGATTAGGAGTATTTAAGTATAAGTAATTTAATTTTGTATGTGCCACCGGGCTTGCGCCCAATTGTAGACCAACAATAAGTACGTAATGTGAAAGACTGAGCCATGGGAAATCTACCGACACCAGTTACGAAAGTATATTCTACAAAACTGTCAAACAACGTTGTTTCTACTATACGTATTGTATGTTGTTCAGCGGTAAATGGTATAACTTATGCAAGGAGAGCTTTCTGCATAATGCACAGCCTGCTCTACAGACCCCCTACAGGCAAAAGCTTCCAAATTTTGATGTGAAAATAAATAAAAATAAAAAGATGAACGAAAAAAAGAATTAAAAAAATGTATATAATTTATTAGTCTGTAAATTCCATATAACGAAAAGGATGGAAGCAGCTATTAAATATAGTTTTCCTCTCCTTTCATATTTCTTTCCTTCCATATTCCTCCAGCTGCAATCTTACAGCATTTTCCCTTCATCCTCCTACCCCCCCCTTCACCCTATACCCTTCTGTCTCTAGTTTTAGTTAATTAATTAGTATTATTGATATATATATATAATAGAAGAAATCTGTACCACAATTATACTAAGGTTATGAAGATAAGACCTGTTATAAATGTTCCAGATAACAGGCTAATTATGTACTAAATAAGTAAATAAAAAATAACCCTGAAAATTGTTAACACACTTGCTTGTATATATAAATTATGAATTTCGCATAGTTTTTATCGTTTTCTTGCATTTCTCAAGATTGATCTGAAGAGGATTTCTATCTGATGCTTGCACCGGATGAATTAGATCTTAAAATGTTTCGGGGGTTAGGCCTGACAGTTCCATCAGGGGCAATCTCTCTGCGTCGACACGCAGCATAAATTAACGCGGGGGTTGGAGGCGATGTCCGTGTTGACGCGGCCGCCGCCGTCCCTTGATGAATGGCGTGCTCAGCGGCGCCACTGTACCAAGATGGCAGCCACTTGGCGCCGACAACTTCTACGCTCTGCCCTCACTCCCGGAAATTTTACGCTAAAAAGACAGCCTGGGTACCAGTCATGAAGACTGAACTGTGATCTTCCCTCGTGCAACCTTTAAGTTCTTCTTCGTTATCATTGAGAAAGGAAAGCAGCAAGACTGATTCTGTATTCGCTCATTCGTTTTATATGTACAGTTACTTCTGCTACTTCGAAACATTTGCATTTCCTTTTCCGTGACGCTGCGAAAGAAATGCACCCTTCTTGTTTCTTTCTCTGTGTCTCTGTCAACTAAAATTTGATTTGTGATAATAAGACAGACCTATCGACTAAACATCCAATAACTCTTGTGACTAAATAATTATTAAAATAAAATACATGGATTTTACCTTTTTAAAATTTAGTTGTACATGGAACCTCACTCCTTGACTCCTTCGGCCGAAATGCAAGCAAGTGCCGCAAGGACTGAAGTTTCGTTACATATTCAAACCAACAATGAACTAAAGCTATAAAGAGTCATAAATACAATTTAAGTTATTGGTGTAACTTTTTACGTTGATACAATTAATTTTTTTTCTAATTTGGAGCATTTAGTTCATTATTCCCGAGGAATAATATTATCCTTCATCCAGAATTTCATAGTTACAATCAATTTATTGTGCTAATAAAATGGAATGATTTTGTGAACTGCTTTTAATATTCTTCATGTGCTCCGAAATGCGTATTTTAACGATCTTTTTCTCTGACCTAAATATGTTGTTTGGCAATCCAAATAATTAATTTTATGTACAACATTATGTTTAGCTAAAGTTTCAATTTTATCTTTAAAGTTTTTAGCAAAATTAAAATTTTTATTTATTTTTGAAAATAATCTTAATATCATATTTTCGGAATACTTGTATTAATTTGTGCTGAAGCAAGATATGTATGGTAGTATTATGGAATCAGAATTTTTGTTATTAGTGTCCTTAATTAATTGTGAATTCCCACTTTTCCACTTAATATTGTCTAATCTGATATTGATATGCCTGTTAATAAAATTTATGGGATATCCATTAAGTAAGAGAATTTTTTCTTTGAATATATTATTGGTGTGGTACCTTTCGTGAGGTAATTTGTTAGCTTTATCCATCGCTTTCTTTTGGAAAAGTGGTTGGTCGGACATGTATTGAATAATGAGCGAAATGCTCCACATTATGAAAAACAATAATCGTATCGACGTAAAAAGTGATATCAGTAACTTAACTCGTATTTGTTACTCTTTATTTTTGTAGTCCACTGTCTTTTTGAATATGTAACGGAACTTCACTCCTTGCGGTTTTTTCTTGCATTTAATAATTTGATGTACTGCTAAATTTTCCAATTGTAAAAACCATGTTACTTAAACAATTTTCGTTACATATTACTCAATGTAATCAATTTTTAAAAATATTTAGTGCCTGAAGAAGTCTCTAATGAGATATTTAAATTACAAAAATAGTGACAAAGGGAGTAATTAACTCCTATGACTGTTTCGCTGACTTCTTTTAGGACACTGTTCAATCGGTGATCACGTTTTATATCCCACATTTTCCCGAGAAGCGCGAGAAATGTATAAATACATCTACTTACCCAGTGTTCTATCCGGTTGTTACTAGTAGCGACGTAAAAAGCAGTTATTGAACCAACACAGTAACCGTGCCACACAACACGGAAATATCTTCTTATTATATCAGACAACTATATGATTTTATATCATTAATTAGCTGGGGACCAGGAGTTTCCCGGGTATATATTTATATTATCCCGGTACAATAATTAATTCTTAGTCAACACATGATTACACCGGTATCGAAAAATCACAGTATGAAACTCAAATATATTCCCATAATCTCGAGTGAGTCAAAATATTCCCGGTACAATAGCAGGGCTAAAACTATTTTCAGTACTCTAAAGGAATAAAAATTCTTCCCCAATTTAAGGGATGAATTATTACTTAAACCGCATATTAAAGGTCATAATGTAACTCGCATTACATCTTTTGGAAGCTAAACGCTAAACGTTCATAGGTAATTGTTACGTTTGACCATCTGTTTTGTCACCTCTCACCTGAACCCGACAGTATGAGTTATTCCGGAGCCGTGGTAGTTCTCTCTTGAGAAATTCCCATTCCGTTTGCCACCAAACGCTGTCTACGCTCTTCTTCAGTCTCATTGTCTCGAATATTATGAACTCGACTTCCGTTACACGTTTGCCAACCGAAATTTTGACGACTCACTGGTGGCATTTTCTTACCACTTACAATAAATAACACGATAATAATCCTCTAAACACAAATCAAAACGCACTAAGTTTAGCTGTAGCGAAAGAAACGGTAATTGAATACGAATGAATGCCAATCTACCAATACGATATGAATACGTCCCTCCAGTCAAGTCTAGTGGTTAACAAAGAGATACCTTATGATCGCTTCAGGGCAAACCTTATAAGACGCATTCGGTTTTCAACAGGGTCCGCTTTCACACTTTTACAACAATAAATTGAGTGATATTACCATTTATCTCTCACTCATGCTGCCAAAATTACTCTTATAATAATACAGTAAGTGGGATGAATGTTATATATATGATAGAGGGAGGCGCTGCGGGAGTTTCTCGTAGACGCTTCAGCCCAGAGTGACTGCGGGGCTTACCTGATCATGTCGGGGATGCCTCGCACTCTCTCTGGGTATTTTGTATCAAAGTTCTCATATGCCGAGACACCTTCACCTATTTTAGGAGGTATATGTACTGGGGTCAAAGACCTTGGGCATATGGCAAGAGTTGTCCGCTGATCCCATTGGATCAGTCGGCCAATTGCCTCCTGAAATTGGTGGAGACACGGAGAAGGGAATGCTGCGTCCCCACAGCAAACTCGTCTCCCGTCATTCGGAAGGGCGTGAGAATAGTACCCAATGCCCGACCTACCTGATGCAGGTTTTCTAGGGTTTTCCCTGCATCTCTTTAGGTGAAACACCGGGTAGGATCCTTAAACCATAGCCCGGGGGCCCTAGTTAACCCTTGGCTACCTTGCTCTACCTTCCGCATCCCCCCTTTTCAATTCCCTTCCTATGCTATTAAAGGGGAGTTGCCTGTTTCAGGATCACCCTCATGTAGCCTGTTACCCCCCCAAAAAAATGAATGTTATAGAAATGGCTAAAATGACTTTTAACTCGCAGTTGAATTTTACGCCACCGTCGCGTGGCAATTCAATGGATTTGTAAATATTTACTTTAATATCTTCTAAACTCTGCAAGATATCTAAATGAAACATACACGAAACATTAAGTTAAAATTCCTGATTCAATCCCTGAAATTTTTATTGAAGTCCGTTGAGCCGTTTCGCAGCATAAGAGATCACGAATATAGGTAACCCGCATTCATTTTGGAGATCAAACGCGTGGATGTGAAGTAGACTTCTCGTAGTTAAGTTTTCTGAAATTTGCCAATTCTCTGCGCAATTTTCTCAATTTTTCTTTCCGTAAGAACTTTGTACAAAGTATTATAAAACTTATGAAAAAGATGAATGAAATCAGTAAAGTCTTTCTCAAGTCTTGGCGTGACCAAGGGAAATAGGGATTCATTTTCATATATGTAGATGAAGACATGTATTTTATTAGTTGAATATACCGCCTTCGCTCTTAAGTACACTTATAAAATAATTAATAATTCATATCTACGTATTTATACAATCCGATGTAATACTGTAGGTGGTTTACAAAGTTTTATTTGTTAAGGGAGGCATATTGAACGTACAGTATATAAATTAAATCAGTAAGATGGTAAGTTAAAGCGTACAAGATATTAAAATCAAGCAATTCTTTTCTAATTAGCATTACATATATTTACAAAAAATTTATACAAATCAATAATTAAAAGTAACAATATTTAACTCTAAACTCAGGGTCGTATATTATGGGCCTTCTCATAGATCATAATATCTTACACAGCATCTACTCGGACCTGGCAGTATAGTAAATCAACAAAAAGGTTACAGGTACAATTTATCGTGTCAGATTAGTGAATATTCCATCTCCTCGCTCTTTGCAATTTCCTCTACAGAGTCGCCGCCGTTATTCTTCCTTTTTTTGGACTTCCTGTCCAATATTGCCGAACAACTGCTCGAATCTCCCTTGCCACAATTCCAATCATCTGTCTCGAAATCTCTCAACAAATCTGTCTTGCCATGTCTCTCGGAATCTGTCCAAATCTCTCTCGAATTCTCTTCTCCAAGCTATTTTTTAAAAAACAATTCCCCACTTCTTTGATTCATATCACCAATGTTGCACCAATAACATTTATGGTTACACTTTGGGAAATACACGAGCCGATGCCCCCCAGGCTTGCCCTGATGTCTGGTTTTATTGCCCCTGTCTCGAATATTGTCTCCTTTCTTTCTTTCTTTTTACTCCACACTGCCAAAAGTCCAAGCAGATGTGTTTGACCGTTACGAAATAAAAAAGGAATGTCCTTCATTAATTTTGCAAGACTTAATCGATGTTTCTACGAGGAAAAGTCTCTATTGTACATTTACCCTGCGTGATATGTTTTATTCAGGATTCGTACTCACGAGAGAATTTCGTACATAGTACTTTGGAATCCAGGCTCATTTAATTGTACATGTGTTTGTAACCATATTGTAAATATCATTTTTAAGTTCCATTGAACCTATAAACGTGATGCCTGTGATGCTTAATTGTCCATTTACCGCGCCTTATTTACAGAGCATTAAATATAATTCTTAAACTAAATTAGGTAATTATGATTTTTGTAACACTAAAATTCTGAGTTCAAGATCAAATACTGTTAGTTATTTCAAGAGCAGTATCAGTTACGGCAGATGATATTTCATAAAGCAATTTTGTAATAAAAATAAAACATTAGCCTTCTAATATAATCCAATAGTTCGAGATAGTTTTCATAATTTGTTTATTTTTACCGAACTCATGAATGGAAAATACCAAAGCTGGTACATCAAAAAAAATTATGGTTTCCTTTCCACATCTCTGTGAGTTACTACGTCATAGTTATGAAATTATATTGTACATAGCTCTGTACAGCATGTTTTAAAATTCGCGTTTCCTGAAAGACGTTGATTTTAATCCACGCACAAAGTGAGCAAAAAAATGTAGTTTAATTTGAAACGGCAATTCTTTATCCTTATGAATGATGAGAGAAATGTATACAATCCATTGAAGCAAATACTTCCAACATCTAACCACAATTCAATCCGTGAGTACTTTAATTAATTACTGGTTCTCTCAGAAGGGCTTCGCTCTTGTTTGTCGAATCTCATTTCAGCCTCTTCATTTCGCTTGTAGCTTGAAGCGAAGAGCAGGAACGATTGTATAATCAGGCTGGAGTGGATTAGCGAGGACTTGGCTGGACCTAGATGGAACGTCCGCCATCAGTATTCCCATAAAGTTAATTGCGTCCGATTAATCTCTTAATAAACTTCGCACGCAGCTCCGGAGAGACCAGCAGCGTTGAAATTTCGTGCATGGTTTGGCACAGAGAGCAGCCAATATCGACATGCGTGGAAGCTCCGTCCATTTGTGTGCAAATAAGCTTACCTGTAGCTCGGACAACATTCCACCCATTGCCAGACTGGGAGCTCTTTTAAATACGTCTCTAATAAAAAGAGTAAAATATTAACTCCAGACCGAAATTAATTGTTTGTGTCTTGCTCTTCTGTAATAACGGAGGCAGTGTGGGCCGTAGAACAAATTGAAAATATAACCAGCCCTAAAAATTCATTAAGAAATAATAAACCTGAAACCTATCATTATTTATACTTCGTATTTGTAAAACAAACCCACTGTAATTTATTTTAATAATTTAGCTAAATACATATGAAATGCTAACAACCCCTATAACAGGTTTATACACATAATTTTGAAAATATTTTAACATAAATTAGACGTTTCGACCATCCATTGTGGTCCTTGTCAATAATGTAAATCAACTAAATATAAACACTAAGACGTATAATATTCGGCAATCTACAAGTCTGTCATTCTATTTATTTGTTAAGAAGCATAAAGACTTACATAGGACTTTTAACTACCATAATTTTATTTATTAAATTTCATGTAATTACTGTTCGTTTTTCTGCACTCATCAGACTAAGAGATCTCTGCCAATTTGACACATGGAACATAAAGCCAATTTAAAATTTCCTTTATATAAACACTCACCAATTACTGTACTCAGTTTGGAACTTAATCATTTTTTTTATAATACTTCTGTTTTAGATAAGGAAGTGAATTTTAAGAAACGATTAATTTCATAAATGTTACCCATAAAATTAATAAATTTATCGAAGGCTTTCCCGGTGAACTGTTGCAAAGTGTTATGTTTTATACTGACTATAACTTTGTTGAAGAAATGTTTCTCGGGTTTCCACCCGGGTAATATCGAAGACCAACTACGTTTCGACGGTTTTCACTGCCATCGGCTTCCAGACTGTTCTTCGATGTTACCCGGATAGGATCCTGAGAAACATTTCTTCAACAAAGTTATTGTCAGTATAAAACATAACACTTTGCAACTAAATAATTTATATGATGGTATATTTAATTTATTTAGTTATTTTCATCTTTTGGCTGTGCCCTAAATGTTTGTACCTTTAGATGATTTCTTCAAAAGTTACAATAAATAAACATACGGCCAATAAGTCAGCACATGTTTTAAATTTTAAATGATAGAATTCTGCGGGAGTATTAAAACTCGGAGATAGAAAGGCCAGCTACGGTGTCGGATGGATAACGTGTCTTCCTGTAACTACAATGGATTAGGTTCGTTTTACTGAAGGAACGTTCACCCATCAAAGTACCCAAAGTACACCCTTCCTACGTCATCTAAAAAAATTCCCGCGATTAACAGAGGACGAATAAAGATTGGTGAACACACGTCACATGAGGTGGCGCTTTCCTTAGAGAAGGGGACGAGTTAGTAACAAGTGTGTCTTCTTCTAGTCAGTAAATTTAAATCTGTATAATTAGTTATTATATTTAATAATTTAACCAGCTTTAAATTATATTTTTATGAATGCTTTATTTATATTCCAGTTATGTTCTATTTAGCCTACCTTTGCTAATATGAGAGTTATCAGTTCTAAATTGTGTGTTTTTTACATAAAGAAAATTTTTATAAAAGTTGAAACATTCTACATAACCTGTGTTAATCCTAGAATTATAACGGAAATAATAAATGTAGAAATAGCACTATAATATTCCGGATTTAATATCAAGTATGTATTTCAAGTTCAAAAGGGAGGAACGACATGTTTGCCGATTCATTACTTTATAACTATTTTTACTATAATTAAAAATTAATTTCTACAAAAATGACTATGTTACTCATTTCCTACCTTATTAAGATGACAAAGAAAACGTTTTGTTAGTTGCATTGTGTGGAACATTACTATGCATAATAGTTATTAACGTCTGTGCGTTTAGAGTAATGTTAATTGAGGTTAAAACAGACAAATATAAATAAATCTAAACCAAAAGTAATTTAATTCTACTACATGTTTCAATTCAACCTGAGAGGGTTCAGATCAGGACCGAAACATGTACCTGCATTAAATTATTTTTCGCTTAGTTTAATTAATATTTGTCCGTTTTGTCCTCAGTTAAACATTAATATAAACGTTAATCACTCTACTTGTTTATCTAGAGATAAAAAATTATTGATATATTTTATTGTACCGTGTATGTAAAGAATATGAATTTTAGCATACCAACAACTCAATAAACATCTCTTAATTTAAAACATTCATTTTGCCCTTATTATTTTTACTAAGCGTTTTTCTCATTTTTCATTTTGTATCAATTATTGTGACATGTACATGCTTTGTATATGAGTTTCACATGTCTCGGTAATTTTTTACCGGTTTAAATAAAATAAAATGTTTCAAATGTATCCTTTATTAAAATGTAATCTTATTTGGTCCTCTAATTATTAATCCTTTGGTTGTAAATTTATATCTCTGTAACGTAATATTTTGTGTTCAATCTAGGGTCCAGATCAGGACCAAAACATGTAGTTATATTAAATTATTGTTGGTTTTGTTTTATTAATTTTGATCTGTTTTTGGCTCCATTTAAATATTAATCTAAACGCATGACGTTGCTAACTATTATAATTTATCCTATTTTTTATTGACCACAAATTTTAAAATACGATAATAACGTTTACTAGTTGCTTCCTGTTCTAAATTTAAAGATATACTATTGTATAAAAAATTTATCCAGATAATTATTATGTCGTTCACTGTAAACTGAATGATTTCTTCATGTAATATATGCTTTACGTATTGATAAGACTCCTAATGCAGAAATAGACATGATCGTATGTTCTCAAAATTTATAAGGAATATTTACAGAGTTCTTCCAAACCTGTCTATTTTTCTTAAATTGTTCATAGGGTATATTTTATCACAGTGGTTATTAACGGAATGTTTTTCAAATTTAACCTATTTGTATGCCAAATTTGCAAAATGACATATGGAAGACTAGACTAAATAAGAAAATATACTATGATTTGTTTATAAAAGATTGATTCATTTTTTATATCTCAGCTATCGTCACAGTATTTGACCATATACATAAATAATAATGCATAACCACGTATTAAGACGCTTCAAAAAGGATATTATATACTTTAAATCCCATATGGTAGATGGTTCACGATTATTGTATAGTAGTAGACAATTTCATGTAAAAATGATGAGATAAAGACCATAAAGAGGCACCAAGATAAATTCCGTCAGTAAAAATCAAGCATTGCGATCGGGATGACCGCTCTCTCCCTCTCTCCCCTCTCTCCCTCCCTCTCTCCCCCCTCACACACACACAGTTTAATGTGATATTACTCACTGTAATAATGTGTAACGAATATGGCTTTTCTTGTATTCTGTATGTAACTCGGCTCAGTATTTACGCGTGTGACCAATATATAAATAAAAAGAATGTACGAGCTATAATCTTCAACACTGTAGCGAGACGTAAACGGCATTTCTACATTAAAAATTTCTGATTACGCAATTGCACTTAATTTAATTGCTTGATTAAAATTCTAACTTATGTGTGGCTCATTTGGAATTAGACCGAATCTGGTGAATTTTGAACTGTTTTATGATAATGAAAATAAAGATAGATACTAAAGTAACCCATAACCGCAATAAAACAGAATTTAATTTAATATTATTTTCAGAACAGTATAATATGGAAAAACGAAATATATGTCATTTGATCACATTCTAATTAATTGTTAATTATACTGTATAAGACTAAAACTCCAATTAACATATTTGTTTGAATATCATCAAAACATATGAAAACGATTTTATTATTACTATTATTACTACTAAGCTGCTATTGGGCAATTTCCCGGTGGCAGCTATATACAAAGAAAATACAAATAAAACACAAACACTAAAATTTAACACTAGGAAGAATTTTGAAGAGTAGTTTTTAATCTGAAAAAGAAAACAAAGGAGCTACACAAAAATCACTTCACTGCACTTCACTGATTCTAAAAAAAATAAATTTGCTCACTTAAGTTTCCTTAGACTATTTCTAAACTGATTTACGCTACCCGGGAAAGTCGTCAGTATTTCTTCAGGCAAGGAATTCCAATCGCGTATTGACCTATTTACAAATGAAAATTTTCCTACGTCTGTACGTTGCCCTTTTTCTTTAATTTTGAACGAGTGGTCATTTTTAGAAATAAATTTGGCACCGTTAGATGGTTTGTTATTTCTTTCCAGGCCCTGTGGTTCATCCTTATAAGCTTTATATATTACGCACAACCTCGCATGTTTCCTTCCATTACTGAGACCTTCTAAATTCTCGTGAGGATTGTTCGCGAATCGACCCCCAAACATTTTTTCAGCCCGTTCTGTATTTTTTCCAACGCTAGAGTGTGTTCATTTCGATATGGATCCCAGCACGTTACCCCATATTCTAAAATTTGCCTGACCAGCGTTTTGTAAGCAGAAATCTTGGTTTTTTTCGTGCTTTTCCTTAAGACCCTGTTTACAAAGTGAAGGAGCAGCAGCGCCCTGCACCCTTTACCTCGCTCCCAGTTTAAATCTTTACTAATCGTGATCCCAAGATATTTACAGTTATTTGAATCTGTTACAACTTCATTCCCCCTTTTTTTTCTAGTGGGATAGACATTTCTCTTTTTTGAAAAAACAACTGCTTTACTCTTCGTTGCATTTATTTGCATTTTATTTCTAACTGACCATTGGAAATTTTGTCCAAATCAGTCTGCAGAATCTGTGCATCCTCAACGTTTACGATTTCCCTATAAACAATACAATCATCGACAAAAGTTTGATCTGTGATTTTATACCGATTGTTAAATCATTTATGAATGCAATGAACATGATGACACTTCCCTGCGGGACCCTGACGTGATTTTCACAGAGTCGGACAATTTGTCATTCACGCGAACTCTGAGTGAACGATCTTTTAAAAATTCCCGAATTCACTTCAGTATCCGAAAATCTATACCAGTATTTTTTACTTACTTAATAATTGATCATGCGGCACGACGTCAAAGGCTTTAGAAGTTAGATATTTGATTGACTGAAGTAGATATTTTTTTCCGCTCCTTAATACAGCAAGTTGTAATATTTTGTTGCTATATTTTACCAGTTAAAATTTCTATCTATAAAATTTAAGAAAAATCTTCTATTACTTAAGCACGAAAGACAAATAAGCTGGAACAGTATTTCAGGAGTTTTGTTTTACTTTATACGCACAAATGGAACCATTTTGAAAATGTTGAAGATTTATTACGCAGTGTATGTAAATTTTATTCCCTTAAGCACGGATTTGCATTTTAAACGTGGAATATGAACGACTGAATATGGACTAAAATTACACGAAACAGAAGAAAGCGATTCACGAAGTGGCGAAACGCGGTATTCCGACCATTTGCTTTATTTATGGGGCATTAACACCTTTCAGAAATAAACCATTTTCCTTTATCTGAAGAATGAACTTTAGGATTTATTAACCTCGTGGAATACATAATCCATAAAATTCCTATATCAAACTCAATTATTGAGTAACAACTTTCTGGTTTTAAATAACCTCCGTAAAAATAAAAGTAACGATGGAAATATTAACTGCGTTCAGGGCGGGTCTTGGATTAATCGCATAGCTGCACGTTTCCGAGGCTAATGGACAGATAATTGGTTGACGAGGGTCCCATGAGATCGACTCAGAAAATGTTTCTCAGCGAAAAGGAAGACACTCCGAGATTTTGCAAAACTTTCACCTCTATTTACTAATCAAGATTTAGTCTATAAAATATTGAAGAAAATTATTACCATAATATTATATAATTGTTTACATAGGCTACTTATTAAAATCTCTGCTTTTAATACACGTCTTCAACAACAATTCAACGAATTGGAAAAATTAACATCAATAACGTTCAGAAATTGACAAATCGTGGTCATAAGATTAAATATATTTTTGACTCTGCGGTGTGTGTTTTCACCCACATATATATGAAAGACAACTATCCCCATTATAACTGTTTATTAAGTTTTTATTTGTTTGTACATAAGTATACATACTGTACTAATCTTAAGAAGCTGCTATCGAGCCACAGGCAGAGCAATAATGACAATTTTAACTACCAATTAGATCTTACATATATTCAAACGAGAGACGGGAATCCAGATTCATTACTGCTAATGGCTAAAATATTTAGAAAAGAAGACTGAAAAGGGCAGCCACTATAGACTTTAAAAATGTGACACTTGAAAATCAAGGGCATCTGTCACGTGCACATGCCATGGGAAAATAAGCACGAAGCACAGGATATGGAAAGGGTTCCAGCCAAATCGCAGGAGTAAATTGAAATAATAAGTCCCGCTAACCATCCTTTGACGCCCGAATAATCCGGAACAGTTTTGCAAGCTGAACATCTGACCTGCAACCCCGCGTAAGAAAATAGCAGACAAAGTCACCACAAACCAGCCAGAAATTTTTCTCCCACTTTTCAACCCAGCCAATAGACGAAGGTGAAGAAAAATTAATAAAAGACGAAACTGAGGAGATTTTCAGGCATTAGTTACATTATTATTATTTGTAGATTTTGTTATGTTCAGAGTTATTAAGTCAGCAGCGTTGCTGAGTACTCCGCAAATTATCTGGAGGATGATCTTCATCCACATGGTTGATTGTTGGCACCGAGACGATTAGAAGTAGCCAGCCACCGCAGCTCACCAAGGACGAGATATCCAGAACAATATAATATGCAGCAGATCGGTGTTGTACAAATTCACGTTTCTCGCCCCTGGTTGGTTAAATTATTAGTTAAGAATTCGATGCTAACTTTGTTCTTCGTTGAGCTTAGCAAGTGTTAAATTTAACTGAATAAAATTGGTTTCCCTTTCTTAATAAAATTTGCATTTAATTTTTTTATTAATATTAATGATTAAACAATTGCACCACATTGCTACAAGACAGGTTTTACCCTATTTTAAATATAAAACATACGCATTAGTTTAAAGTCAAAATCACAGACATGATTCCACTGAAAATGAAGTTTTTGAGGTCCACCTTTAACAGTGTTCTATATAAATACTCTGCTTTGGCATTTGTAAAGCTCCCATGACAATGAAGTAAAGTATTACCATGTTTCCTACGTGAAGTGTGCACTAAAATTATAGAATCATTGAATACATGGAGAACACCACTTACTAAGTAATACCGGCTCAATGTAAAGGTACTAAGTTCAAATCCCAACAGCGGAAGGGATTTCAGAACGATGTAAGCTAGCAAATGGCTGTCGGCCTTCGCCTTAATCCTCATCTCATTATCATCAATTTTCCTCACTAGCACGGGATAGAGAAATATTTTTGAAACTGTCGTTGTTGCACGAAGGGAAACAAACTTCCCTGAAATCACAAAATTGTAATAAATGAAGTTTAGAGATCCAAATTTATTAATTATAATTATTATGCGAATTTTATTTGTAAGAACAATGCGCTACCATTGTGACCACATATTTATATTGCTGATGAATATACAACTGAAATTCCCTCATGTGCAATATGCAAAATGCGTAAATAATTATTATTCTACTAGAGCCATGTATATCATTATAATGTTATTAAAGTGCGGGGATAAATATTTGTCGAGAGTTAAAATACACAAAAAAACGTGGTGGTAATTATTGTATGTCGCTTTTTACTTTTAGCAGATAATTATAAATGAAATGTTCCTGGAAATAAAATAAACTTGCAAAGTGTCAATACTGATCGTGTAGTACAGAAAGAAAAACAGATATGTTAAAATATAAAATAAAATTTGAAGCCCTCAGAGACACTTTCATAGTATACTCTCATAAGCAACGCAGTAATGATGCTGTTATATTGACTACGCACAAACTAAAAATAAATTTATTACTATTATAATAAGTGGTATACTATATACAGTGTACTATATAGTTGCCAAAGAAATTACGGTTGTGTACACACGATTTATCATGGTTAATTGCTGCAGGAGGGGTGACAATAAACGGATAGCAGAGATATCTTTTCTGTGGTTGTTTCGTTCAGCTTCCTGGATCCTCCTCGTTTCAAGTAAGGGAGCCGCCTTATACGGAAAACTATCACGGACGGAAGTCATAGTTAATCAGGTGCAGCTCTGTATTTGAAGGTCATTAGTTTTTCACCAATTAGTATTGAGGAAAACCAGGCTTCAGTATGGGCAACGTTCTTTAAATCTCGACAGAAGATTTTCTCTGAGATCTGGCTATTTGTTGGTGACGTAGCGTTTGCTTTCGTAAACATTAATTGGGCCTTCTTTTCTTCTTATTCGTGTTTTACGACATAATTATACGTCTTTTTCCCGTCCTACATTCTTCTTCTAGCTTCAAATCTGTGCTCACTTATGTGAAAATGCTTCGCATCCCCAGACTTCTTTCTCCTTTCAATTTCAAACGAGCACTGACTTCCTCACCTCCCTGCCACCTACCAACCAATCTCTCCTTTCACCAATTCACATGGTAAAACTCCACCCCGCGTGACGCGTCTTCACCAATTTAATGTTCAAAGATCGCGGGATTCGCAATTTTGGAGGAAGGGACTGGCCTTGGAGAGAATTTCATAGTTTATCGTCAACAATGAGTGGTCATCCTTAATCCTCAGACTTTTCTTGTAGGCACGAATCTCCGCAACTACACGGCGGCTCTCTAATCCTGGGAATTTTTTAAAATCCACTCCCCACTTCTTCGGTTTATATCACCAAGGTGGCTGAGATTGACATTCACCAATTATATTTATGGTTAGACTTGGGGAAAAAACACCAGCCGATGCCACCATATCTCACCAAAATTGGGAAACACCCAAGGCGCGCCATAAAGTCTGATTTTATTACCCCTGGCTCAAATTCTGTCCCCTTTGTTTTGACTCCGCACCGCCAAAAGACCTAGCAGATGTGTTTGACCGTTAAAAAATATTTCCAAAGGAATGCCCTCCTCTCGTGTAGAAAAACATCCTTCAATGACGTGCTTGACTATAGGAAGCAGGCAGGCCGGATTATAAGCTTTTTTTGGTTTTCTCCATACATAAACCTAGTTGTTTTTTGAAAAATGTAAACGATTATTCATGTAAACGATGTTGGAGATGGAAATCTGCTCTTCACCGTCTGCTCTAAAATTCCACATAAAGGTCAAAGATATTGAAATCTGGTGATTTTGCTGGTAAATGAAGATGTTTTAGGACATTCTCATGTTCTACAAACCACGCGAGAACATTTTTGCCTGTGTGTATTGTAACCACCCGTTCCATATTTGGAAATATTCCTTAATGTCTTCATATATTTCCTTATGCCTAGCGATTGTTAATGTTCAATTCACCTCCAAGTTAGTTTCAATATATCATTTTATTAATTAAGTAAAAATCCAATAATACGCCATGATGCGTATGAATCGGAAACTTAAAACGTATCTGACGTTAGATTAAAATATAAACTTAAAATTCGTGTACGCGATAATTTGGACCATTGCTCATGTTGTCTTTTGACACTTTTCAATGTTTTTATTTCCGTTGTATTAAATTGAAATTAGATATTTCTTGAACTATCCGTTGTCGAGACAATGGGATGAAGCAAGAGGAAGACCTTTGACGCGATAGTTGCAAGAAGTCGATGAGATACAATTGTTTTCTACGGCGTTGTCAAACCAACGTAAAAGATTGGAATTAATGAACTAAATCAGGACAAAACCCTATAATTTTAAAAGATAAATAATTTCAAGTTCCATTATTTATCCACACACATTTTCTACCGTTTAAAATAAGCATTTTCCTTTACGGTTATATAGAGCGCAGTACTATCGGACATTTGAAAACATTTATCCTACACTTTCCTTCCTTAGTTGAGCTCATTATAAAAACGAAATTCGAGGACTTCGATCGTGTATTAGAGGTGGAAAGACGTATATCGCGGTGTTCCGGATAAATTGGGACTTGGAAACTTTCTGGTCCGACCACCCGAGGCATCGCTCCGGAATTAAAAGAAATTTTACACAATCCATTCGAGGCGTTACTCCGGACTACGAAAATTTTACGATGACTCCGAACTTCGAAGAACTCGCCACGTCTGGAATGTAAAAGAGGTGAGCCCTATCTTGTGTCTGAATGTGCATCGTCAATTCCGTTTAGTGTGACCGGTAGCTGGTTGGTTCCATTTGTCGCTGCAACGGCGATTGCGAGGCCATCCTTGCTTCTGACCTTCTGGGGAATCTGTGGTGATACTCGCGAGTCTCCAGCCGCTGCGCTGCGCTGCGCTACGCTTGTGGTGTTGCGGACCAGCTTCAAGGACACACCGGCTTAAATAAGTTGAAGTCGTGTCCATGCTATGTCTTTTTAGTTATACACTAAATCTGTGTGAAATCAAAGTGTAATTCATTGCTGAAATTGGAATAATGTCAAGTTGCATAGTAAAGGCGCCCTTAATATAACTATATTTTATTGTAATGCGCGGGTAATTATGAATTGGCTTTTTAAGGTAAATATAGTGACTTGTAAATACGTGTTTGAAAAAGTGGTAAAACGTGATAAAATTTATGATACTTTATTAACCTTTATGTGGATTAAAATTATACCAGAATTTTCAGATTTGTGAATTTTTGTCGTACATTCTACGAATGAGTTAGCGGATTCAGAGTGCAGACCTTATCCGCAAATGTGTTTAATCTATGGGGAATTAAAGTGATTTTGTATAAATTAATGGATAAAGAAGATTGATTTATGTATTGTCTTCTTTTGGTTCAGCAATCATATACTTCCTTAGTAAATTATATACTCTTTAAATTTGTCATTTATGTTTATATTATGCTTATTAAATATTGTCTAAGTTATGCCAGTTGAATTCCTTATACTACCTTCCCTAATATCAAAGTTCCTCCCATAGCAATATTCGACCGCAAGAACCTCGAATCCAGAAATGCTCTACCGACCGAACTAAACGGTCAAATAAAAAGTGGTTACAGTATCGACGCACTATCATCTTTTAATATGACAATCTGGCAGCAATATGCTAGCCATAGTGAGCAATTAATTGTTGAGGATGTTGAGATATTCATTCGCAGTAAGGGTAATTAATACGACGATAAAAACGCCAAAATCATAAAGTTCTTGAAGTGTGTAAAGCAGGCAGGTCGGATCGTAGGCTTCGTTTGCTGTTTACTCTACATAAACCCGGCCATTTTTAGCAAACAATATAAACGATTATTATTCATCTTTCTTCTAGTCATCCAGTGTCCAGGTTTCATTATTCTGGCTCCACTTCTTTCGCAGCTTTGAGTTGGCTACCGTAATGATGGGTCTACTATACTTCTACCATCCCTAGTTATTATGCTTAACTTCCCAATATAACACCCTTTGTTCTTCGACTGTTTCACACACTACACTCCTTTACCTTGATTTTCCCTCTATTAATTCTCATATTAAACTCTTTCTTCAGGAACACGTTCATGCCATTTATTATGGTTTTCAAATCCTCGTATGAATCCGTAATACTACAATATCATCGGCAAAGAGTAGGGTTTCTATTTCGTCTCTTTGTAGTACGATTCCCTTTCCATCATTCGTTTTACCCTCCTCCATCGCCTATTCTATATATAAGTTAAACTGCATGGTGACTGTCTTCCGTAGAGTAACATATAAGCCTTATTTCTCCATATTTTATTCCTATGCACTTCAAAATACTTAATAGTGTGTCCCAGTTCACAATATCAAACGCTTTTTTTAATTCATTTCCATCATCGCCTGTTCTATTAGTTAAACAGCATTGGCGACAGACTGCATATTTATCTTACTCCTTTCTTCATTACGACTTTCGTTTTTTGGTTTTCTATTGTTATTATTGCTGCTTGTCTTCTATAGAGGTTTTACTCTAGTGCTCTTAAAAATCCTTAATAGTGTGTCCCAGTAAGCATTATCAAAGGCCTTTTTTAAATCTACAAATCCCATGAAAGTAGGTCTGTATTTTCTTATCCTGTCTTCTAATATTAGACGCAAAGAAAATTGCTTCTCTTGGCCCTACATTCTTCCTAAAACCAAACTGATCTTCTCTTAACTCGCATTCTATTTGTCGTTCCATTCTCCTTTAATATTTTTGCACGTGTGAGATACTAAACTAATTGTCTTGTGCTGTTCGCATCTATAAACCCAGTCTTCTTCGGTATGGGTGGAATTATATTTTTGCTAAAATTTTCTAGTATCCTTCTTGTTTCGTAGATTTTGCAAACTGTTCGGACCAACCATGATATGGCTTCTTACCCCGATGATCTTATTAACTCCGCTGGAATGTTATCAACTCCTGGCGCTTTACAGTTGCTCAGATCTTTCAGCGCCCTATCAAACTCCAACCCTAAAATGTTTTCTCTAAACTCATCATCACCCACCTCCTTTTCTTCTTCAATTACAGATTGATCCATATTTCCACCGTGATGTAGCTCTTCTAGATATTACTTCCATCTATGTATTTAAGAGGTGGGCAACAATTTTCTAGTTGAATATACGGTACGATATGATACAGTAGAATTGTAATAATATTTCATTTCAATCAATATCAGCATTTTACTTACAGATTATCTTACCCATTTCACTTTTATCTGAGCAGTGTTGCTTACAATATAAATTCAATGCACATAATTAATTTATGTATTTAATACTTAAATTAGATAACAGAATAATTCGTTGCCGTATTCTAGAAGACATATTCACTTTGAAAATTAATACAATATTGCCATTGAATGAACACATCGGAATGATTTAATTCATTTTCGGACATTTGTCTCTAAAGTACCAGTATGCTCGTATGTTTTGGTCGTCAGTCACTATGAGCGGTGTCCCACAAATGGAAATTATTGGTTGTGTTTGTGTTAAGATAAAAACGTGCGATTCGTTTACAAACCGGTAATGGCCAGCAGATAAGCACAGATGTATGAGTGTCGAGAGCAGCTGCGTGTTTGAAACAAGCGAGGGTGGAACGTTTTATCAGTAAACCTTATTGTCGGCCTTCTCCTATGAATTGTTTAAATAATCATTAAGTAAATTATTGAAATGAAAATTGTCTAGTTTCAAAAAGTGGCATCCTATGATACTTTTGGTTTATAAAAACAGAAGTATGTACTATATTTTTTATGTTACCTAGCTGCCAGAGTTAAATATTTTCTCAAAAAAGTCAAATTATTTCCACTTACCTCATACAAATTAAGTCAGAAATACAACTGAAGTTAATAAGAAAATAACTGAATGGACAAATAACGCGAAATCGCCGTAGCTACTTTAGATAATAAAGGAAGAAAATATTACAAATATAGTTTAAAATAATACCTATTTCGATACATGGATCAATTGCAGACATTGAATTATAATTTGATACAGAGATTCAGGAAGAAATATTTAAATAGTTACATAATACGTATACTGAAACCATTTTTGCACTTCAAACTGCAATATTATTCTAATAGATTCCAATTGACTCATAAAAGAGTTACGATTTTTGTAGTGTTTGAGTTCTCGTAACTTCAATTCATTTTATAATTTAAAAATAATACGTAAATTAAATAGAATATTCAAAAAAGTCTCAATTGTTTTTGGTATATTATTTAGTATCAACCTTATCATACATAAGTTACTTTTCTTTTTTAGTTAATAGGGTTCATGAGGGTGATCCTTAAACAGGCAACTCCCCTTTAATAAAATAGTAAAGGAATTGAAAAGGGGGGAGTAGCCAAGATTTGACTAGGGCCTGCGTGATATAATTTAAAGATCCTACCCGCTGTTTTGCCTAAAAGAGATGCAGGAAAAACCCTAAAAAACTTCCATCAGGTAGATCGGTCTTTTGGATACTTTTCTCAAGCCCTTCTCCCCGGAAGATGAGTTTACTGTGGGGTAGCAGCATTCCCTTCTCCGTGTCTCCTTCAGTATCCAATAGGATCTTACTGTATGTCCAAGGCTTCCGGCCCCAGTATATAAACCTCCTAAAATAAGTTAATGTGTCTGAGTATGTGAGAACCATGAAAGAACAAAAGAGAGTACGAGACATTCCCAACGCAGTCAATCTAAGAAGAAAAATATGCGACAGAAAACTCCCATTGACACTTGCATCTGTCTGTGTGTCTTAATTTACCGTTTTTTCTTGTGTAACAGAGTACATGAGGGTGATCCTAAAACAAGAAACTCCCCTTTTGTGCAATAATTATGGTGTTATAATTATTCTTCCAAGTAGAGACTTAATTAATATTTTTAGATGGAGGGTCGAATAAGAATGTGTCATAGTTTTTTAGCATCTGATTGAAAGGTTTCTCCAAAGAATGAATTTATTAGATACCTATTAAATGATTATTAATTATATAATGATCCATTCACAATCAATTTAAATTTTTTATTCATCCCTTTTATTGTTTATTTTCCATTAGAATATATTACAATTCATCAATAAACATAATAAAATTTATTAAAGTACGAGGTCTTTCCCGGTGAATGGCATGTATAAATTCTTCTCGAGTATCCAACTCGAGAAGAATTTATATAATAAAATTTGTATTGGAAATTGTCGTCTAACTGTGCGGCTGGGACTAAATAATAATCCCAAGAGTATCATACTAATGTCTGATTTTAGACCAGTAAGGAGGTACTTTGTAAAGGGAGGTGGTTTTTAGTGGGTAAAAATCCCACACACCGTGTCACTCGGGTTTCACGGCGTCTTTGGAAGATTTTCCCCTACCCTCGATAAAAAAAGACCAGTAAACGTCTTACGAGTTTTTTATAAAATTCTTGAATGTATAATTTATGATAAGTTAATGGAACATGTAAATAAAAATAAAAATATTGTCTGTATATCAGTCAGGATTCAGAGATAAATATTTAACAGAAACTGCTGTTCAACTTGCAGTAGAGAGAGAGAAGGTAAAAGGTACCATAGCTATATTTTTATATTAAGAGGACTTTTGAACTGTATGTACAGAAAAACTAATTGATAAGCTATTTTTTTATTCTATTTTATTAATATTTTAAGTTGGATAAGAGATTACTTGATGAATAGGAATCAATATGTTAGAACTAATGTAGTTGCTCTCAGTATAGTGAAGTTTACTTTGGCTGTCTCAGGACAGAAAATTGCACCCACTGTTAATCGTTCTGTGTGTTAGTGAACTGCAAAAAATAGTTAAGGAAGCCAAATTTCCTCTTCTTACTGAAGATGCACTGGTGCACATTTCTGCTAATAGTAGTAAAGAACATGAAAAAATAATTAATTGTGAACTTTTGAAATGGCTGTATGTCAATAACTTAAGTCTAAATCCAAAAAAATCATGTATGCATATAGGGAATAAATGTTATATAACTGTAGGTAATGATGTGATAGAGTTGGTTGATAGTTTTAAGTGCTTGGGTGTCATTATTGACTGTTAATTAAAATTTAATATATGTGGAGTGTATATTGAAAATAAATTGGGAAAAAATAGGAGCAGTTTGTATATAAAGACGTTTTTTGTTCCTTAAAGTTAATAAAACTGTCTTTATATCAGTTGTAGTCCGTCTTGTACATTTTTGTAAGTGGTAGTATTATTGAAAAATTAGAAGTGATACGCAATAGAGGATTAAGGGCTATTTTAAGTGAGTAAGATTATGGATATGGTAAATATATAAGAATCGTTATTAATAAACAGTTACCAGATTATTTGTATACTTTTACAAAAATAAATTCAGATATACATGGTTACAACATATGGCATAGAGAAAATATTTATATGAACCACTCAATTTTAAAAAGTACAAAAACTTCTATTTTGAATAAATTTTTAGTATTATCCAATAAGTTACCAGTAGCTGTTAAGGGCGGAGTTGAGCCGTGGACAGCGTGGAGAGCGGAAGTGTTTGTGTGTGGCGCCGCAGTTTCCGTAGTTATATCCACGTGCATTGAGAAGACGTAGGTGATTTTCAAGTGAAAAGTGTTTCCGGCTACACGAGAAATATACTATTATTCGCGTCCAATCGTGAATTCCTCCTAATGTTGTTGTTGCGGTATTCACTCCTAACCCTCCATAATAACCCATATTGCGCAAGTCTTTTCATTTCCTTATAACTAGCACACCCAACATTCTCCCTAATCTGCTTAGTGTATTCAATCCTTGGCCTCCCTCTTCTGTTCAAACCCCACACACTTTCCCCTAATGCTAATTTTACAAGACCATCGTGTCTTCAAACGTGGCCTATTAATCTATCCCTTCTCTTAGTCAACGTCCTCCATATTTTCACTTTTACACTATTCTGTTTAGAACTTCCTTGTTTGTGATTCTATCCATCCATCTGATTTTCAGCATTCGCCTATAGCACCACATTTCAAAGAATTCAATTCTTTTCCTTTCTCCAACTCTTGTAGTCAATGTTTCGCACCCATATAACACCACGCTCCATCAAACATTTTTCACACTTATATTACCCGTATGTAAAATCCCCCTTTTCGCGAAAGCCTTCCTTGCCTGTGCTATCCTACACTTTATGTCTACTATACTTCTTCCATCACTAGTTATTATGCTTCCCAAGTAGCAGAATTCCTTAACTTCCGTCAAAATATCACTTCATAAACTAACTAGTTATTCCTCTGTCTCCCGTACTACACTCCATTACCTTGGTTTTCCCTCTATTAATCCTCATATTCAACTCTTTCTCCAGGACTACGTTCATGCCATTTATCATGGTTTCGTCAGGAGCTCCCCATGGACCGTGACTTTGCTTCAGGAAGAAAGTCAAAGGGAAAAAGAGGCCCCAAGCCCCAACACAGCAGTTACATCCTCTGTGGAAGAGCCACGCATTCCTCTTTCGTCAACTAAACAACCGTCGACGGAAGTCCGTCCAAAACGCTGTAACACCTGCGAGGAAGAGAATGGTACAGGCCCGGTCCGACGCAATTTTAATAAAACCTACCAAATGCCAAATATCTTCCGAAGTACTCAGGAGCATCAAAAATGGCGTAAAACCAGAAGAAAACCGTACATCCACAAAGTCCGTCCGACAGACGAAAAGTAAAGCCGCTCTTCTGGAACTGGATAGCCGTACAACAGTAGAAAGCAGAGCTCACTTGAACGACGCTCTCAGAGAACCGTAGCCAACAACGCCAAAATAGAGTCGAGGACACCGCAAATCACTCTAGAGATCCGAGACCTCGACAGTCTTAACAACTGCAACTGAAGTTGAGGAAGCCGTAAGGACAAGCCTTGGAGACGACGCGGAGCTTACCAAACACCAGAGGTCAAAAGCTAGCCGTCTTTAATTTGCTCGAGAAAAGAGGCTTGTAACTGCTGGAAATGGGCAATGTTATGATTGGCTTGATCAATTGCAGGATCCGGCAAAGAGCTGTCTTGGATATGGGCACCAAGCGAGAAACTGCAAAGGTAAGGATAGACGTAACCTCTGCTGCAAATGTGGAGCTGAAGAACATAGACGGGCTGATAGCAAGGTACACCCAAAATTCGTACTGTGTAAAGAGATTGGCGCAGAGCAATGCCATCGGGCACACGTTCCCGGGTACAAAATGTGCCTAGCATTTCAAAACGACGTAATGGAGGTCAAACAAAAACAAAATGGCACTAAAGATCCTTCGGGGAAATCTCCATAGAAGCGTTAGCTCACGACCTCCTCGAACCACTCAGACACGAGAAGGGAGCTGACATGATTATTGTCAGCGAGCAATACCTACAGAGGGACGGCGCTGGATGGTTCGCAGACAACCTGGGAACGGCCGCAATCTGGACAGAAGGATATGCCCTGTGGAGGACTACGGTAAAGGTGACGGTTACGTCTGGGTAAAGAGCAATAACATAACGTACGTGAGCTGTTACTTCAACCCGAACGAAACCATCGCAGCATTTCAGGACAAACTGGAAGAAACTTTAGGAGGAAGGGATGAACTCCTGTTCGCAGGTAATTTTAACGCCAGGGCCCCCGAATGGGGAAGACTGATCCTCGAGATGGCTGCGAGGCTGGGCTTATCTGTAGTTAACACGGGTTCCACGTCCACCTCCCGACGCCCGGGATACGGCGAATTTATCCCGGACATCACCTTCGCAAACGGACGACATACTCACAAGGGTCGCAAGATGGCAGGTCATCGAGGACTACATCGGAAGCGATCACCAGTACGTCACCTTCGAGTGTCCGCGCTGATCAAAGACAGGCGCCCTACGTGCCCTGATCTCCAAGGTGAAACACAGCCAGCTCGACAAAACGAAGCTCTCCCACGTACTCGGCGCGTGTGCGGAAGCCTTACATTAGAAATATACTGCAGTCAACGATAAGGTAGAAGCAGAGGAATGCTTGGATGCAACTATGCGATTAACTAAGCGTGAATGCGATGAGGCGATGACGAAAAGGAAACCACGAAATTCACGTAGAGAAGACTACAAGTGGACTTTGGAAATAGAATCTCTGCGCACCGATTACCTCCGGCGGCGAGCCAAGAGAGTACGTGGACGGCCGAAGGCGACCGCTATCTCTGAAGAACAAAGTGAGGCAAAGAAGACGTTGCGGGATGCCACTAAGAAACTCAAAGACCAAAAGTGGTGGGACATGGCAAAGGACGTTGACAATGAATTCTGGGGTCTTGGTTACAAGATCGACACGAAGAAATTAGGGACCCTCGGGAGTATATCAATGAATCCACAGATCGTGGAAATGGTAGTAGAGGAGTTAATGAACGTAGACTTTCCCGGTGAATAATTCGGATGAAATCTTCACGGTTAACCAACTGGGTCAGGTTTTTAAAAGAGCACAACGCTTCTGCGGCCATTTTATGCCACCGTCTTCAACCTGATGCGGTTGGTTAACCGTGAAGATTTCATCCGAGTAGTGGAGTTGTTTCTAGACCACCCCGAAAGAGAAGCCGCGCCCTACGACGTGCAGCCACACGAGAATCCATGTTTTAGAGCAGAAGACTTAAAAAGAGCTGCTGTATCTCTGAAGAACGGGAAAGCGCCTGGGCCAAACGGAATACCCACAGAAGCCCTCAAAATGGCTGTCCAGGCGTGCCCGAATATAATATTGGAAACGTACAACAACTGTCTGGTACAGCGCATTTTCAGAATAAGGTGGAAGACAGCTCGTCTTGCTCTAATAAGTAAGGAGAAACATAGTGGTAGCTTGGACTCGTCTTTCCGGCCGCTATGCATGCTTGATACGGCAGGCATGGTCTACGAGAAGCCAGAATTCTATCCGCCATAAAGGAAGAGGAGACCTTTCTCCAGCTCAACATGGATTACGGAGAGGACACTCCACAATCGATGCAGTGCGTGAGGTGATAGACAGCCTGGAAACCACCATTCTATAAAGGTCACGCTACTTGTAACCTTAAACGTAAGAAACACCTTCAATAACATGAGCTGGCAACACGCTCTAACTTCCTTCCAGGAGACGTTCAATGTCCCTGGACACCTCATGCGGGTAATGGAGGACTATCTACGCGATCGATTCTTAGAGTACGACATCGAGGACGGACTACGGTGAAAGAAGCTGACCGATGCGGCCGCGACCTCTCGAATGTCGCGTATGATAGCCTCTTAAAGATCGATATTCCAGAAGGGTCAAGGGTCATTGGCTACGCAGAAGATGTGGCTATACTTATAACTGCCCGTGATACCTCAGTTCAGAACGAACCAGGTCATGAGGCTAGTCTGCCAATGAATGGAATCTCACAAACTGGCGTTGGCACATTCGAAAACAGAAATCGTGCTGCTTACATGGAAAATAATAAAGAACATTGTGCGATTTCAAGTGGAGGACGTTGCATCGCGCCTGAAATATTTAGGAGTGACCGTGGACACAAAGGTGACCTTCTGGTCATATATAAAGATAGTGGCTGACAAGGCAGCTAAAGATCCATCGTTAGGTAGCCGTAATAGCAATTGTAGATATGTTTTGTTCAAATATGTATACAAAACATTTTAGTAATGACAATTTGTTTAGTGTGTCATAGGTACAAATCCACATCAACGTGGAGTAGATTCCACGAGGAAGGAACTCCGATACTTGAAGAGGAGGCTGGACCTCCAGTTAGATGTCACCACTGCAAGGCAGCTAAAGCCACGGCTGCACTGAGCAGGCTCATGGAAAATACCAAAGGCCCGATCCCAAGAAAGCGCCGTCTTCTAATGTCAACGAAGACGTCAATTCTGAAATACGGAGCAGAGATCTGGGAGGAATCTCTCTCAGTAAATAGGTATAGGTGGCGGATAGCTGCTGTACAAAGACGAGGGTGACGTGCGCCTATCGCTCAGTTTCGGAGCCCGCGGTGAAGCAGGGGGCCGGTCGTGACTGCGTACTCCTTGGACCACTTTGTGCCAAACAGGAGGCGAGCACCCGATGCCTGGAGCGCTGGCAGAAACGCTCGGAGGAAGATAGATCGCGAGGCTCATTCCATGCCTATCCACCTGGATAGGGCGTCGTCATGGCGAGGTAACGTATTACGTCACGCAGCTCCTCACTGCTCATGGACTTTTCAGATCCTATCTCTTGAGGATTGGAAAGGCGCTCAACCAGAACTGCCTGTACTGTAGCGAAGTCGACGACGCTCAGCACACGTTCTTTCAGTGCTATAAGTGGGCCCTTACTCAAAAGAAACGTCGAATCAGAATACGGAGAGCTGACACCTGAAAGTGTAGTACCAATAATCCTCGTCAGCGAGGATTCGAGGTCAGCAGTAACCACGTTCATTCATAGTGTTCTTTCGAGGAAAACGAGTGACTTTCAAAACATTGATGGGAACACGTAACTGACTTTACCTAAGTTTATAATTGAGGTTTTATAAGTAGTTTTCATTAAGTAGCGTTAGGAAAATATATTTTGTAAATAGCGTTTCAAAATTGATTCAGTCAAACAATGGTGCCAAAGACCAGCCGCGCCGAACAGGCTAGGATAATGCTCCACCCCGAAGTAATGCGTGAGCGGATGCCTTGGAGAAAGGGTTTTTGTGGTTTTAGTGGGTGTGGGTCCCACACTACTCAGAAGTGCGGACCATTCTCGGTGTCCATTAGGATTTTCACAGTCGCCGCTTTGATAAATAAAAGCTCTTAGGACACCAAAATTATAGATGTATTTAAAAATAGTTTAAAGTCAGACTTAACTAAAGCGAAATGATTATTCTTATTTGTCTTAGAACTACTCTCTTTTTCTAGTATCCTGGCCTACGCAGAGACAGCAGGCTGTCATCTTACATTCATATCATGAGTGGTACTTGGTCAGCATATGGATTTTCCTTCAGTCTGAATCATAGTTTTCAAGACCATGACGAAAACTGACATTCATGTCCATTTCGGGATTAGAACCCATAACTTCTGCGGTGGGAGGAGCTGACACTGAGAGGCAAAGAAAGATGTTTAATAATTATATATTTATATATATTTCAATAATATTAATCCAATTTTATCATTTACATAGACGTTTACTTCTATATCAGTGAGCATCCCTTAGGTATTGAAATTTTTTCGTTGCATTACAATCAGTGGATCTTTATAGAATTACTTTATTTCGTATGAGAGACCTTAAATGAAACAACGAAATATTTTGTTAATTCAAGATGTGAACTACATATGTTAATCAAAGGACTGTAAGGCATCATTTCTTCATTCACGCCTATCAGAATTATTTATGTGGTTTACGATTTGACTTTGACAGACGAAAAGTCTGTTATCGAAGAACGACCTGAAAGAAACCAGAATTTATTGCCCATAAAATCTCCTATGAATTGTCTGTTACATTATTTACGCACGACAGCCTCTGTTTAACACTTTTCTGAAACTTCAGCCATAATTTCACTCCAGTGGTATCTTAAAAATGTAAGAAAACACTATAAATCATAAAAGGCGTTTTTAAATGGACTGCAGAACATTTTATTCTAACCAAACCGTAATGTTTAACTGGAAAAAGTAACAAGTAGTACAGTCTTTTACTCAATTCGTGTTTCTCGTAATTGCGTTTTCCTTATAAATATAGTTTTCACAGCAACGCTTAACAGTGAAGTTGTGTTCACTATTCGTAATTCCTGATCCTGATTTTATTTATTTCTGTGCCTCGTTTTAAAGAGAAGCACACCCCAAACAATAGGTAGATGTGATACGCAAACAAATGTGAGTTTATTTGCGCTGAAAAATTGTTCCCTTCTTTTGTAATGTGAGGTGAGAAACAAGCGGAAAAATAAGATTAATTATCCGTACAGAAGATAGGGCAGAGGAAATTTATGGTGTTTGAAAGAGGGTAACAACGCTACGTGGCACAGAATTTTTTTTTTTAAAAAGTGCGTTTAAACAGAGATATGTTTTGTCTGATGTTGTGGAGTGGTAGTAGTAAGGGGGTAGTTTGGAATGTCTATGTAGATGTCAGGTTGCGGTTGTGAGCTTTTCCGTGGGCGAGGAAGGGGTGAATAACACCGGAAACCACTAAAAAGCATTTGTAGGTAAAAGGAAAAGAGAGCGAAGCATGGAAATTTTATACAGCAGAGGAGAGCGTAGCTGGCTATTTGTTAGTGTTGGCGACTGTCAGCTAGGGGTGGCCTCCCCCGCACCCCCGAAACCTCTTCCCGCGGCCGGAGACACATGGCCGGAGAGGCCGCATTTTATCACAGTCTCGTTAGGAATCTGAGCGTGTAAATGTGCTTCGTGGTGTGCATGAGGAATTTTTTAATTTGTGTTTCGTTCGCAGCCACCGGGAAGGAGAGGCGTCGGGTGGTAGGGGGTTAGTGTGCTACAACTTGGCTTTTTTGGTGCTATTTCCCGTCTTATATCTGCCTTTCAGGGTGGGGCTGTGGAGGAAGTCATCCGGCCTGGAGAGATTTAATTATGCTGATGTACTTCGTGAAAGAGAACCAAAAAATTACTTTTCTAAGCATTGACAGGAGACTATTATCAAAATCTCGACCTGCAATGCAGAACATGAAAAATAATTCTGTGTGTCAACTCAACGAAGTTAACAAATTAAGAAAGGGACTGGAAGAGGAAAGCTGAAAATCAGAAAACAAAATATTTCTAATTTTAGTTTATTATGGAAAAAATATTTTAATTTGTGACTAATAATAATTTTAATCATCAACAAGTCGCATTGGGCCTCGCAGGCCCCACTCAACATTCAAAGCAGCAGAATCTATAATATAACTTTTACATTGCTTTCACCTTCTATCAATTCCTCCATCAATACGTTTTTTAGAACTTCTAATAAAATAATCTGGTTTTACTTTATTTGGTAAATTAAATAATGTAATTTTCCTAAACCTTGCACGTTTGGAGCCGGTTAGGCACCACGCGACTACTTACACGGGTAGAAATTCTTGAGAGGATTTTGTTCTTTTCATGCAACTTAACGGCTGTATTCTATTATCCAGTTCCCTTGTACGTTGTTTGCAACTGCAGGATTCCCCTTTCTTCGTTCAGAATATTTTAGTTTATTTTAGCGCACCGCTGTTGCAAGTTATGTTAGCAAAATGCTTCTCTCCTTTGCTGAATCAGAACGACTTGTAAATGAGGATGATAGTGAAATTATTAACGGTGATATGGATTCAGAAAGTAAAGGATTGACAGATCATGAAACTAAAAGCGACTATGATTGCGGTTAACGCTTGTAGGAACACTACGTAAAAACAAAAATAAGGTGCCAACAGAATTTTCGCCAAAGAATGAACGACGTTTGCAGACAAGCATTTCTGGTTTCACACAATCGATCCCTTTGTTATCTTAAGTACCGAAAACCAACAAAGCACTGTTAAAATTGTCAACAATGCACAACGACAATTTCATTGACAATAAACCTGAAATACTGACATTTTATAACTTGACGAAAGGTGGTGTAAATAAAAATGACGGACAACGCGGTAGCCACTCGCACTATTTTATCATTTGTCTGTCCAATTAATTCCTTTGTTATTTGTAAAACAAATAAACCTGTTTTGCCATGAGAACGGGCAAGTTTTCCAAAATAAGTTGCAACAGAATTTGCTAAACCTCTAATTCGCGAACGAAAGAGCAGAAATGATGTTCCAAAAAAAATCAAAGCCATTTTTACTTGATTCAAGCGACAAGTCAAGCTAGCCAAAAATTGGCGATATTTCAAACAACTTTGTTCTCCATGCTTATAGAACGTGTGTGAAACACATTTTATTTAAAATGTTAACTAAATTTAATACTGATGTCTTCAATAAGTTGTTCTTTAACTTTTCCGCTGGGTTAATTTCATTTTATTTTAATATTCAGTCCGTTAAAATAAATAAATTGCTTTGGGGCCTCACAGACCCCACGCGACTACTTATGTCTGTAACATCATGCGACTACTTAAGGGTTATATATACTGAAACGAAGAAAGCCAGAAAAGAACAGTTTAAGTATAGATACGATGGAAGAATCGCCTGTAAATGAAGCAGGCTTAAATACTGCCACACAGAAGTGTTTGTTGGATAGCATGACTTTAGGCGCCAAAGTGTTGTTTCCTAAGTAGGGGACCTCGGGAAGGAACGGGATAGCCTACTTTTATCACTGGATAGTGCTGAAGTTCAGTAAATAGGGGTGTAACACGGTCACTGGTCAAGGAATAAATCCCGGCAGCCAACTTGACCACGATATTACTGCTTGTTGTGAATGAACTCTTGTTTTGGTGTCTTACATCTGTGAGTTTATAATTTTTACAGGAATTCGACAGAAGATAAGTTACAAAACCACTCACGTTCAACGTAAAGTTGATTTATTTGGCTGCGTATATGTTACATATTAGCAGGGGTGAAAGTATCAAAATGCCTTACAGGAACGCATTATGTTAGTGCAAAAAATAATTCCTAATTATAATATCCTTTTACTTTTTAAGGAATCACAAATATATAAAAATTCCATGCTTAATCATACAAAATCATATAACTATAATAGTTTCCACAAATTCAAGCAATAATTATAATTTTTTCGCGCCATTGCATTCCTTTCCATAGCCAAGTTTTACATTTTGCCTTGGGGTCAAATTCGTTTATAGGGAGACATATGACAAGATTTCAGTGAGAAATAATTATTTATTGACGTTTGTTTCAATGTTTATGAAAATAATTATTTTTCATTTTTGTTTATGATTTTATACCGGAACAGCGTTTCGCCTCGAAATGTTTCACTGTAATGTTGTTCGGGCGTGTTTCCGGCTTACTTGCACCCCTGCGTATTAGGTTTAAATCTGCGTGTAACTAGGCTGGGTGAAAAGCTTTAAACTGAGACTAGCGTGAGGTGTGGAACGGGATACTACTGTATATGGAAAAGTTTAACGTTCTCCTCTAGAAGAAAAAGAAACCTGACAGACTCGCCTTATAAAAATAAGTTAAAAGATGCTTTGCCCAAGAAAAAATGCTATCAAAACTGAGTAGTTGCAATTAAAACTCTGAAAAAGGAAAAATTGATAGAGCGATCAACCGTAAGCAAAAAAATCAGAAATGAAACAAAAGATGTTAAGATTTTTCTTAATATAAATTTAATTTTGTGCATAAATTTTAATTAGTAAACCTTGTATCTCGTTCCAGGGGTGGGGCAGAACGCGAAATTTTTAAGTTTGTTTCCAAAAATTCACCAAAACATTAAGTTTTTTGTTTTAAGTTATATTGTTATTAGATGATGTAGGTAATAGAATAAATGCCACATTATTATTTATGTGTAGTGACATATTGCATAAATGAAGCTATTACATCGTTCAACTTTTACGATCATTGGAAAATTATTTTAATTGACGTTATCATGTTTTTGTAATAGAAAGTATTGTTTCTTATCTCAGTTTACAGGAAGGGAAACTTTCTACATTATTAATTTCTGATAATTTCCACGAAAACTGTAAATAAATTTTGAGATTTTGTGGTGAAACAACATTTGAAGCTTAAAATGGATCATGACAAGGTTTTCTAGAGTTTCTAACGGTCAATGTTATCACCAGAAGATGATAGCATTGCCCGCTCTTAAAACGTCATGTAATTAGATTTTTTCACCTCGTTTGAAACCCGAGAAAATTATGTTAACTACTCAGGGAAAGACATCGTTCGAAATTGATGGTTCTGGTTCTTATGTAAATTAATCATCCAGCTCATTTTACTTGTTCTGCCTTTCACATTATTCTTATTTGGAATGCTCAAAGACTCGTTATTTGAAATACGACATATACGTAAGTTTGTAGATCCCGAGGCTCACCTTTTTCGCATATCCGAGCTTTTCACAGGCCTCCTGCACGGTAATGTTTTTTTTCTCCGTCTCTCTCTCTCTTCCCTTTTTTCTTTTCTTCCTGTTACTAGTGTTAACTTTGAGTGAGCGGGCACCGCGTTAATAAATGTGCTTTCTGCGCCATGATTAACACCTCCAGTGAAAGAATATGCCCTTTCTTTTGAGTCCCTTTCCCTGCCATTTTAGCAAGGGAGGGTTCATCTTTTATTTATTTTGCATCTGTGTAGCTTTCCAAGTAAAACTTTGCGCCAGATATTTTTGCAACAAACACGCTGGCGGAAGGAGGGTTTGTGCGGGGGCGGAGGCGAGGCTGAGCGGGAGGATGGAAAAGAGACGCGAGGAACGCAGTCGGAGTCTGAAGTGGCGGCGAGGACGGGAAGAGTAAATAATGGAGGCGGGGAGAGGCGTGCAGGAAACGGAGGAAATGCATCAGGGTTGCCACCTTCGCTCCTAACGAGGATCCTTCAGGCGAAAAGAAAGCTTCCGGCGGACGAGACTGCGCTGACACGCTCTCTGGAGCACTTTCACTCGCACACTAGCCGATTGCTCTGCACTCGGCTCTGTATATCTCAGACCAGGTTGCCAGGGCATCCCCTTATTCTATGACAACGTGTTTACATCTTATCTATCTGAAATACAGAGATTTTTAAGTATGTTATGGATCAGAAAACCTTTGCTTCCTATGTAAGCCATATATTTGGAAACAAATTTTCAAACACACAGAAATTTAATTCCACAGCTATATAGCGGCAAGTGTGACAGATATTTCTCTCTAAATTCAAAATTCTCACTTTCAGAGTTACCTGCATCTATTTTAAGAGATTTGTGTACTAAGATCAAGACCTCGGGCCTACGGTAAGAGTTGTGTCCTGATTCCATTGGATTAGTCGGTCTACTGTCTCGTAATTATAGCAGACACAGAGGATGGAATGCTGCGATCCTACAACAAACTCCTCTGCCTTCATTCGGAAGGATGTGGGAATAGTACCCAATACACCGACTAACCTCATGCAGGTTTTATATGGGTTTCCCTGCAGATCTTTAGTGAATCACAGGATAGGATCCCTAAACTACAACCAGGGGTCCTATTCAACCGTGGGATACCTTGATTTAGATTTATTATTCAATCCATTAGTCCTCGCACTAGGGATTACGATACGTCAAATATAATATTACAAGGAATATATAAAAAAAATTTAAATGAAGTATTTAAGGGCAAAAAGAGAATCGATAACGATATTAATCTTCAATTTTCAGTCGACGGAGGAGGCAGCAGAAAATCTTACGTAGGTTCCCGTCGAACTTGAAAAGAAAATAAGTCGGCAGTTAAATTCTAGTAGAGTGTAGTTGTAAAATAATAGGAGAATTTGATATGACATCAGCAAAGGACCTCTTTCAGTCAATAATACGCTCCAGTCTTTAACAGAGACTTACAACTGTTTATAAAAAAATTATGAAGATTTAAAATTTTTATTTCCTCCGGAAGAGTATTGTATAGATTTATACCATTCACATAATCCCTTTTCAATTCCTTTCCTTTGCTATTAAAGAGGTGTGTTGTTTGTTGTTTCCGAATCATCTATATATATACCAACCGAAAAAAATAATTTATAATAAATCAAAATTAATTTAAAAAAATACATTGTCAATGATTTAATTTTATTTCACGTCTACAGAAAGTTATTCTGAAATATTACGACAGAGGTTCACAAAAACTTTGACATTAATAATTACTTGAAACCAGAATTAGAAGGTGCAGTACAAGAACAACGAAATTTAATAAAGATTACCCATATATTAATTGGCAGTAAAGGATTCATACAAACCCTTTATTTCCCTTGCAAAATTTTCCGAAGATATAAAGTCAGTTTTAAATTAAAATATGTATAATCGAACGTTACAATGTAAGACTGTGCTGTTAATATTTGAATTTATTGGAAAAAGTTTTCGTGAAATTGTAATTATTGATTAATGGTCTCTGAATTATAATTAGTAGAATGGAGTTATTGATACTTGAAAGACTGTAAAACTAAGTTTTAGATATGTATACTGATAATTTATCAATATTTATCATATATTACCACAGTATAATATAAATAAAAGCTGGTATATTTCGTTTCGATTATATAAAACAAACCAAAAGAATCACACCAGATATTTATGTTTGCATAACAACTTTCGCCACGAATTTGTTGACAGTGAAAACATCATAATAGTACATTTACCTGACGGTAATCGTTGACTGTCTTACTGATTGTTGATCAAGATTTATGGACGATGAACTGCATGAACATACTGAGATTTATAGGGGGGATATTATTTATTTTATGATTATGAAAAATCGTTAGCAATGTAAATTACATTGAATTTTAATATTATTTATTATTAATGTACTCTGATTGAATATAAATGTAATTTTCATATCCGGTCTTTCTTTATAATAAACAAAACATATAAATTACATAAAATGATACAAATAACTAATTTTCTTACAACTAAATATTCTGTATCTCTACACTCAAGGAAGTATGTTATGGGTCTTCTCATAGAGCGGAAATATTTCACACAAAATCTACTCGGACGTAGCAGTATAGGAAATCAGCTAACGACTTCAGAGGTTTTCTCGTGTCAGCTTAGTTTGGACTCAGCTGCGCCTTCTCTCATTTTCACTTCTTCGTATGACTTCGGCCAGGTCTCGATCGCGCCTCATCTGCCGCTGCTATTGTCCCTGGTTCGGACAATTTCCAGTTTTAGCCTCGTCTCCTCGGACTACCTGTTCCATTATGTCGGAACAGGATGAGTATAAAGACCAAAATATGGACATCATAACATAAAATAGAATATAAATTATAGTAATAGTAAGATTATTCAAGTAATTATCTTAAACAAATTACATAACTCTGCTAATACAAATACAGTCATAAATAATTAGAGTATAAAATTAGTAAAAAAGTTTGAACCAACAACTACTCGACCAACGCGTCATGGAGATCCGGAAACTTGGGTCGTAACCGGAAAACCGGAGTTGTTCCACAAACAAAATGTATAAAGGTGGAAAGGATGAGGAGACAAAGAAATTAAGAAGTCTCTCCTTCAGTCTATCCACGAAAATAATATAATAATAAAATTAGTGTAACAGATGATGATCTTACATGCTAAAACAAATTTAAATATACGCATATACTTTATTATTGTATTCATACATATTTATGTCTATGTAAAACAAAGGTACCGACAAAAGAAAAATATTGTTAAACAGACCTGTTATTGAATCTAGAAAACAGGTCAAGTAAATTATTATCAATAAAAAAAAGTCCCATTATGTCATCTGCTCTCGTCCCCTCAACCTGTCTCCTAATTCTCTTCCACTCCTTGACTGCAAGGGTTTTTAATAATTCCTCCCAACTTCCTTAATTCATGTCCCGAAATTGGCGGGATTGGATATTTTCTACAGAAAATTATCTGTTACTCCTCTCTGGGATAAATCTCTTGTCCCTCTCGCCCAAGGTTTTTGGGGAAAATCCGCTCTTATTTCAAGCCTCCGTTTCCACATTCCAGCGGTTGCGGGACAATCCCCGCTGGCGACCAAATTTATGGTTTTTAATACTCCTGTTTGTCAAATAATGTCTCTTTCCTTTTGACTCCTCACCGCTAACGTCCGATCGTGTTACAGCATCGTCGCAAAATGGATTTACTTTACGCATTAATAAATAAGCCAAAAATAAATCAAGAATATTATTGACTTATACTTTCTTCACTCTTCTCTAAAATTGGTAAGTTTTCATGACTTCTCATTCTTGATGGTATATTCCGTGGGTATCATGAAGTTGAAGTGGATTTTCCAAATTTCATGTATGAATACATATTGTTTAGGAATTACTGTTTATCAGTTTTTTCATGTGAGCAAACTTCAACTGTGCCTAACATCAATTATAATACTTAACCATTAAAAACTGAAAATGAACCTCTGGAGAATCAAAAGGTACTTTGAGAAGCCTCTGGTGATGTCCGTTTGAATTAGTCTGAAAGCACATTTTGAAATTACTCTCAATTTTTCTTGAGTGTCGTAGACAGTATTACCACGAATCGCCCAGAAGAATTTCTTAGTTCAAAATGTGTATTTTTGCTGGTTAGTGTAAGCCCGCAGGCAGACATTTGTTAAGAATACCACTTTAGGAGAGAATACAAGAGTGAGCCACGAAAAACACATGTGGGAGAGAAGTTTTTTCCTGTTAGGGGAAAGAAAGGAGGGTTGTTTCAGTTTGCTAAATGGTCCAAAGTTAAAGCTTGGCCGCTCCGCTCGCAGTGCTGCGCTCCATTTCAACCCCTCCACCCTCACCCTCTCATCCCTCCCGGCTTTCAGTGGCTTGCGGACCCTTAACCCATTTCTTCATTCCTCTCACAAGTATATTTTACGTTTTGTAGAGCGCCATATAGGACAACTATAACTCACCACTCAAGAAAGAGATTTCGTGAAGCAACAAAAAAAAGTGTCGGGCGTGTACATTTGAGGCAGAATAAGAAATATGTTTTATGTCAAATAAAGTGGTAGCCGGAAATGAATAAATATATTTTCGGAGAGAACTTCCGCCCGGTAATCGTTTAGTAGCCGTCCGCCGGAATTTTGAGCAAAAACTGTTTTGATTTATTTATTAACAAAGACCGGAATTCTGTAAGGTAATTAAACATGAAGATTCTTTAAGGAAATATATGTATGCTGTATTTGACATCGGTTAAATATTAGTAAACTATTTACAAAATCAACAAGAGCTTTGTAGAAATAATTTTAAAATAGATAAGTTTGTTATAATAGTGATTATAAATAAAATGTCTTTGAATAGATACGTTTATTAATGAACGAGGTTCAGCACTGACCTCAACTTCACTAGTATTTACCTGTGACAAAGATAAAAATTCAGAATTTTTTACGGCACAGGGAACTAATTCCTTCGGAAATTTTGAAGTGTGAATGCTCCTTCAGCAAAACAAGCTTAACATTATAAATCCACAGAGAGGCATGTATCCCAACCAACACTCTGGCGCCGAGAAATTCCACTTCTACCTGCCTGTCGCCAGTTAGAATGTTCTTGCTGAATTTTTATGTCCTTTAAAATTCTAAAATTTTGAATAAAATTAAATAGAGGTTCTACTGCGCTGCTAGGTCAATAATTTCTTTCTCACAATGAACCACAAATATTTTACCTCAATTCTAACAGTACTTTTCTGTTTTGATACTTAAGAAGAAGGTGTAAAAGTTTAGTAACAGAACAGTGCCTTGATATATGTTTGAGGAAATGAAGTCATTAATTACAGATAAAGATTTTATTACGTTTACTGACGATTACATGAAAGAATTATGAAATTCTACACAGACCGACTTCATGCATATCGTTATATGCAATTAAACATCTAAAAGAATTAGAATATTACATCGTACTCGGGAAATAAAATAAAAGCGACGGTTTCATGGAAAAGTGATATAGGAAACATAAATGTGTCAAAAAAGTATATTTCACTTTCAGCAGATACAAAAAGCATTCAATTCTGACTAAAATTCGGAATATTTAGATTCCTTTAGTCTGCTATATCGGTATTTAGTTTCATATTTATGGAAACTGTCGGTTAGACTGAATAGTAAATGATATAAATATCCTTAAAATATATGACACTTTTACGTATACAACGGCAATATATATTAATAAATAATAGGTTTTTGCTAAATCATTTCAAATAAACAAAATTATTTGTTGCTTTTATGGGAAACAAATATTGATAAAATATTAATTTTGTCATTCTAACAAATTCCTGTATTTTAACTGCTTAGACAGAAAAGTTCTTACCTTTATGGAACATCGACTGAAAGGATTTATTTGAACGGCGGATAAAATTCGAGGTTATATTAATGTCGTCCATTATCCCAAGAAGTAAAACGTAATATATTCAACTGGTGGCTGGTATAATTTTTTTGTACTAAATACGTCAAATTTTGATTAATGACTGGAAAAGCTTATTGGAACAACTAATTTGTATTGTGTTTCCTTATGAGACGACAAACTATCTAAAATTCTCTTAATTTTAGTCTTACAGATCCTTCTGCTTGTTATTTTTTCTTCTTGGCACTATAACCCAATATTTTGGCCTTATTAACAATTTCTTCCATTCCGCCCTCTCCTGTGTCAATCTCCGCCATCCTCTTACTTTCATAGTTTGTATATCCTTCTCAATGTCATCTACCCATCTTCTCCGGGGTCTGCCCCTTTTCCTCCTCCCGACTGGCTTCCATTCCATAATCCGTCTAGGTGTTCTGCTTTCATCCATCCAGGCCAACTGTCTGCTATTGATATACCTAACAATCTAACAATGTCCTCGTTATTTATGAGCTACTCTAGTTCTCTGTTGGTTCTAATTCTCCATTCTCAATTCTTACATACAGGTCCATACATCCTTCTCAGTTCTTGCGTTCAAATATTCTGAGTGTTTATCATTATTATTCAGGGTCCACGTTTCACAGCCGTATACCACTACAGGTCTTATAAGTGTTTTTTAAATTTTTAACTTCAATTCTCTATTTAACATCTTGGATTTCATTAATTCCTTTTGCTTGTTCAGTTTGTTGAAAAAGAGTTCAAAACTGCACGGAATATACTGTTCCTTTTTATGTTATAATAAAACCTAAATTGCACCTATTGTAACCTTATAAGCCGGTAAAGTAATTAACACGTGACGTTTATCATCTAGTTGATTATTTGCGAAACGGATAAACATATTCAATCAATAAAACGTATAAGAAAATAAACCCCGCAAGACAATCTGTTCCATAGAACAAACCTACAGTACAAAATATTTTGAACTAAAAGCTAATTATAAAGCTACCGACTATGCATGCATTTGAAGATTCTTTTCAATCAGTTTATATTCATTCGTTTTGGTATTATACTTTTTAAATTTCCTGAGCTACTTAAGTAAAACAAATGATATGTTTTTATTTTCTACAATTATTGCCTAGAATCTTGTCATTTGATTTGAAGGAATGTTTTTCGTTTCTTCGTGTATTCAGTTCTTTGACCGGTCAGGTACAACCCTCCATGCTAATCAATTCTACACAAACCTTTTCATTTCGACATAACTATCACATCCCACATCCTCCTTAATTTGGTTAGCGTATCCTTCGCCTCCCTCATATGTTCTTACTTAACACACTTGCCTCTAATGCCAATTTCACAAGACGAAGTCCTTCTCTTGGTCAAAGCCCTCCAAATTGTTCTCCCTTCCCCTATTCTCCTTAAAATTTCCTGTTTAGTTTCCCCACCCACACATCTCATTTTCAGCATTCTCACATAGCACCAAATTTCAAAGGTTTCAATTATTTTCCTTTGTGCAACTCCTATCGTCCACATTTCACATCCATATAACTCCATACGAACATTTTTAGTAATGATTTCCTAATATTATTCTCATATTATCCGTAAGAAAATTCCAAATATTTGTGAAAGCCATATTGAATGCGCTATCGTGAATGGATTTTCTCTTCTATTTAGCCGATAGGGTCAACCTTTTGTCCTAAAGAATGCGAGGGCTCCACGCAGCTAGAAACGCAGACGCAGGACTTAAAGTTCATTCCGCGTATTTTAACACTTTACAATTCAAACGGTTCCCATTTTTTCCAAATTAATTTTCAATAATCTCTCCATATGTATTAACATTTAATTCACATTCAACAATGACACCTAAGTACTTAAAACTATCAACCCATTCTATCACATCATTACCTAAAATTAAATAACATTACATTTCTCCGATATAAGCGTACATGTTTTTTAACATTATTGAACTACAGCCAGTGCACAGTATTTCCAACTTCATTATTTGCAATTTATTTGCATGTGTTTTACAACTATTCCCAGAAATATACACCAGTTCATCATCAGCAAAAAGATGAACTTAGGCTTCCTTAACTATTTTTGGCTGTTAATTAACATACAAAATGAATAACAGTGGGCGCAATTTGCTACCCTGAGGCACGCCAAAGTAAACTTCACATTGAGAACTAACTTAATTAATTCTAACATATTGCTTTCTATTCATCAAGTAATCTTTTATCCAACTGAAAATATTACCTCTCACTCAAAACATGATTAACTTATCAATTAACTTTTACCTACATTTTGTCTTAAAAGCTCTCGTAAAATTATAAAAATATAGCTATGGTACTAAGACTCTATTGCAAGTTGTACAGTAGTTTTTGGTGAATGGTTATGTTTGAACCCTGACTGATATACAGACGAAATTTTGTTTTTATTTACAAGTTTCATTAACTTAGCATAAACTATAGACTCAATAATTTTATCAACAATATGTAAGACGTATACTGGTCGAAAATCAGACATAAGTATGACACTCTTGGGATTATTATTTAATCCAAGCCTCGCAGTTGGACGACAATTTGTAATGCAAATTTTATTATATTTATTGTTGAATATATTATATTTTAATAGTAAATAAACAACGCAAGCAATGAATTTAAAAATTAAATAAAATATATTACGAATGGATTAATCATTAAATAACTGACATAACTAATAAATTCATTTTTTTGAGAAACTTTTCACTGAGTTTCTCAAATAAATATGATATTATTATTCGACCCTTAATCTAAAAATATTTATTAAATATCTACTTGGAGTAATATTTGTAACATAGTAATGATTGCACAAAAGGGGAGTTTCCTGTTTTAGTATCACCCTCATGTAACCTGTTACGTAAAAAAAGGAAAATTAAGACACACAGACAGAGGCAAGTGTTAGTGGGGGTTTTCTCTCGCAGGTATTTCTCCCCAAATTGTCTGCGGTTCTCACCTTTACGACTACCTTGTACTCTCCTAAGGACCTTCACGTATTTCAGGAGGCGAATGTATTGTTGTCGAAGACCTTGGGCACAAGGAAAGAGTTGTCCGCTGATCCCATTGGATCAGTCGGCACCTACCTCCTAAAACTGGTCGATATACAGGGAAGGGAATGCTACGACTCCACAGCAAACTCCTCTCCCGTCATTCTTTTCTTTTCTGCAGCTCCTATCGTCCACATTTAGCACCCCTACAATGGCACACTCGATACGAACATTTTTAGTAAGGATTTCCTAAAACTCATACATATAATGGCCGTAAGTAAATTCCAAATTTTTGAGAAAGTCTTTTTTGAATGCGCTATCCTACCCTTTATACCTTCCCGATCTAACACCCTTTCACACAAATGAACGCTGAAAGTAAATTGTTTTATCTGGAAGGTTAAATGGAATGCCACCAAATAAACGAGTGTACAAAACGTATTTCAAATAATAGACCTTTCTCATTTGCACTAAAAATATTATTGCAAATACTCTTTATTAGTTCAATTTTTAATTAATCTGCAAATGCTACACTCAGTTTTAACAATACAGATAATACATCAAAAATCATGAATATGAAATCGAAATGTGAAAACAATGTCAAGCTACGACGCAATGAGATTGTGCATGTATAGATGAGTTCGTGAAATGCCACATTATTCAAACGACCACGCTGAAAATTTTTGGAATTACATGTTTCTTTTTATGTGAGAAATATAAAAAATATTTACAAATAATTTGGTTGGAAAACTAAAATATTTTTTCTGGATCTCTACAACAGCGGCACCTAGCTGAAAACCATTTAGGTGACCCCATATATGCAAAGAAAAATCATAAAAGTTATTCAAATCGTTTAGGAGGAAAATAATTAAGAAAACACGCACACTGATGTTTTATGTGCAATTATGCATATGTAATTATATAACATTTTAAGTCCAGTAAATATAACTTTAGAAAATTATTGCATATAATCAATATTTTTGTTCTTTTTCCCTTCAAATTTTACTCGTGTCAAATTTATTTGCGGTATGTGTTGTGGTATTCAGTACTAAGACCGTTCAGATGCAGCACTCCGGACTAATCTATCCTGCGCAAACCTTTTATTTTATTTAATCATACCTACCACATCCAACATGCCCCCCTTTCTGCTTAGCGTATTCCATCCTTGGCCCCTTTCTTCTGTTATTACCCCACACAAGTCCCTCTAATGCTAATTTTACAAGATCGTCATGTCTCAAATCGTAACCTGTTAATTATTCGTTCTCTATTTCTCTTTTCGGCTCAGAATTAATGGATTATAGTCGGAATTTAGAACTATTAAATTTGTGGTAGAAAATATGTTTAGATGAATAATTGATAATAATATTAAAGTACCTGTTTTAAGCAACATAGACAGCAAACATTTGATTAAACATGGAATCAAAATAAAAAATAAATTAATATAATTTTGATTGGATTAATATAATATTACCTGGAACATTTATATACGATAAAATATGTTTGATACATCCAACCATTAAAGAAGAGCCATTGTAAGAAATATTTTAACTGTATCTTCTGTATCACATCACTTTTCGAAAACGTCAGTAGAAGCGTTAAAAGAAACTCAATTTTTCTGTTGGATTTACCGTTCCGTTTCACAGGTGGGAACAAATTGTAGCCAGGAGCAAGTGTTATATATCACCCTATAAAACAATCTAAACGCCGCTGCAAAACACACACACAAACACCCGAACGGCAAATGCTGTCTTTCTCTCGCGAATGTCGGCAGCAGTTGAAATGAATTACCTTTCCCGAAACTTCCATTTCCGAACCACTTCTGGTATCCGCGAGAGATACACTTTAATTGCAAATAAGAGACTAATTAGTCTCTCAAGAGCGTTGGAGAAAATTCCCGATACCATCGTGTCTCGGCGTAAAATTACAGCATTACTTTGCAATGCTTTTAATCTTACTCGGCGAAATTTAAAAATTCATATTCATGAAGACAATGAAGAATTCTGTTGGCAATTCAAAACAAAATTTTTGCCGTTAACATTTCCCCTTTCATTAAAACAAATACTGGTGGCATGGTAAAAAAATAGCTCACTTCCAATTAATGATCACTGTAACGTAACAAAATGCTTATCACGAATTTTCTGTAGAAAATTTTAAACCAACAGCAGACAACACACTGCCTGCGTATTTCCGGTACACGTGGTTGACTCCTTTTTAGCACAACAGCTTCTATTTTCGTCTTTTATACTCGCACCCACTACTACTCCCTGGTACGTCCTCAGCAACACATTTTTGCTGTAGCAAGAGAGAGTTTATAATTCAATTCTACAAATACAGTGTTATTGCAGTTTTATTTACATTTTTCTGTATTTCATTGAATGCATATTATTATAATTTGTTAATTTAAATTATAGTCGCGTCCACAGAGGACTACAATAACTTTTTCATAAAGAAACAATAAAGTAGATAGAAATTGCTAATAATGTAATGCAAGGAGTGAGAAAATACAGACACTTTTTGAACATTGAAAAAAACGACCATAACGGCACGTATAAACTGCTTAGATTTCTTCCAAAATACCAATTTCTACAATAAAATTCAGAAGACTCTGAACAGCCACTGGCGAGGCACACAGTTCCCGCCTGGAATAGTTATCAATCGTGGAACTTCTGATGGTGTCATAGCAGGGGATGTCAAGGCTGAGAAGACTTAGAAAAGAGAAATGAATGTCTAAGGTTGGAGTAGAAAGATTTGAGTCTTGCAACAACGACCTGCTGTCTTCTCGAGATATCAAATGGATAGCTTATCTCCTTGAAGGACTCCACTTCATTAAATAGGAGTCGTCTGTTTTTTCCTCTTCTATCATTAATCCAACTTTCTCTCAGAAGGTTGATGCACCAGACCATTACGTCTTTCCTCGAGCAAGCAGTGAAGTCCAAGCAGCTTATTTGCAAAGAGGCTTCCTGCTTAGCGGCATTACAAGCAAGCTCGTTTCCCAAGATGCCCACATGAGCCGGGATTCAACAGATGGTGATTTGGTGGTTATTTCTTTTTATCTCCCAAAGAAGGTTCCTGATTTCGTTGATACAACCACCGTTGATTGGACAGTGAGTTGATCGCCATGAGAAAGTCAGTAAAAATCAACGTGAAATCGGATGGGTGGTCTTTGTAATATTTAAAAACATATGTTTCAGTCGTTGTGGCTGAAGCATACTCATTAATTGCCATTGAATTCAGCAGAGAAAACAAAGCCCATCATTATACTTTGACCCATCTGTTAATCATATTCTGGGATGATTATATTTCTCAAAAAGATACTCAATATTCTCATCTCAGAAGCACTCATTGTTCCCCTTAAAATCAGGATTGGTTAATGATTTACCAATTGGAAGAATAGATAACTTCCAGGAAGGAAAGTGTGAGGATGTGTTTGGGTCAATGATAGGTCAATTTATTCCTTCAAGAACACAGATTTGAGGAGCGAATGAAAAAGAATAGGATCCTACTGCGTAAAATAGTCGGGGTGATCACTTGATAATCTTGTTGGATGCGGCACTGGCACTAACTACATATATTATTTTTATGGATATCGTATTAAAATTCTTGCATGATACTGAAACCTTTTAAAATTGGAAACAAGAATTAAAGTATATATATAAAGTAATTTTATTGGTATAATTCGCGCAGCCATTTCATAGTTCGTTCGACGTCATACGTTACGTAAGTTAATTGTTCATGATAGATTGAAATTGCCTGTGGGAGTTTTCTCTCGCAGGCATTTCTCTCCAGACTGACTGCGGCGCTCACCTCGTACTCTCTTTGCTTTTTTATCACAGTTCTCACATGCCGACACACCTTTTTCAATTTAGGGAGGTATATGTACAGGGGTCGAAAACTTTGAGAACAAGGCAATAGTAGTCCGCTGTCCCATTGGATCAGTCGGACAACTGCTTCCTGAAACTGGTGAAGACAAAGAAAAGGAAATGCTGTATATGTACATGAGTGTAATTTCTTTTTATTTATAATTACTTCCCGTTCATTTTTACAAAAGGAAAATTTATGATTTATTTTTATTAATTTTTCTTTGTGTGTATGTTATTCCTCTTAAGAAAGTGGTGGCACCCAACCGATAATTTCAATTATTTTCAATATCAGCAATTTCAAAAGTATACATATTGAAAACATTTCTTTTTGTTTCTTCACTTTGTACTTTACTGTGAATCGACACGCTCGAACTGGCGAATAATCTTGCGCAATATCCCATGTTTATTTCGTTGCACCAGTCAAGACTTGGTAACCCAACATAGGGAAAGTCACTTCAGCAGTTTTACAGGTGGTGTAGAACAGGCGGTGATAATATTGCCACAATTGGAAACTCATTTGGAAGAAGAGGGTTTACAGCCATCCCCAAACAATTTCGTCTAGAAATTCTGCGGCAGTTCCACGACGCACCCACCGCTGGTCACCTAGGAGTCGTCAAGACGTGCGATATGATCCGTCGGCGGTTTAACTGGGCGCCACAACTTGAGGACGTCTGTATTATGTAAGCCATTGCAGAGATTGTCCCCAACGACCATCTAAGCAATTACTACCGTTTCCTCCGGCCGACGCGCAATTTCAAAGCATCGGAATTGACGTGCTCGGAAGATTTCCATCATCATCCCGGGGAAACAAGTGGATTATTGTCTACACTGGTTTGCCATTACAAATGCTGTAGCATCGGCGGAAGCTTTAGATATCACCACCTTCGTCGTTGAAGAAATAATACGTATGAGCTCCAAGAACCATAACCACAGGCCGAGAAACTGTATTTCAGTCTTGAGTAAATCAAGAGATAAATTGACTGTGTGAAATAACGCACCGAATGACGACTGCTTACCATCGTCAAACAAACGGGTTTACCGAGAGGTTAAAAAAAACATTGGTCGACATGTTGACCATGTAAACCGACGTCGATTGGAAGAACTGGGACGCCGTACTTCCATTTGTGACGTTTGCCTACAACACTACCAAGCAAGAAACAAGAGGATTCACGCAATTTTTCCTGTTCCACGGTCGCGAGGTAGAAACGACAATGGACACGACAACTATCTCGTATACGTACGCTCCAAGCTCATTAGAAGGACCGGCAACGATACGTCGCCAGACATCGACCAGTTTTCTAGCAGCCAGAGGATCTAGTCTGGATCTTTACTCCTATTCGCAAAGACGGCCTCTCGGAAAAACTCGTAAAATGGTACTTTCGTCCGTACCGTGTCCTACGACGTTTATCCGACGTCACATACGAGGTCGAGGATTACGAACCAAATTCGAGACGAAGAAAGACCCGTGACACCGTCCACGTACTGAAGATGAAACCGTATCACGAGCCCGACGTTCAAGGGAGGTTGAAGACGAAACGCAACCCGACAACAACGCGGAGTTATACGGAGACGAAGAATCATCAATGATGACCGCCAGCCCAAGACCAGGAAGAATTGGATCACCTTACATCGGGTGAACGACGAGATCTAGAGGACTCAGTGCATCTGGGAACTAACAGCCTGATGCTGTTTTTATGAAAGAGAGGGCAATGCCATGATTAGAAACTAGTAGCAATGGCTGAGGTGTATCGACATGTACTGCAGAAATGTGGACTAGGGTTCGAGTCTTATCCAACGCAACCATTTTTATTTATTTACTTTGTTTACCTTTCATTTCTAGTATTTTCTGCGGGCATGATGGTAAGGTGGATTAGGATGTGCCTAAATGATGAGGGGAAAGGATGAAGTCGATTGGGAGTTTTCTTTTGAGCCGACGGACGCATGTAGGAGGAGAAGGATTCTCATGGAATTACTAGATCGTGGGGTTTGGGTGGTTCAGGTCGCTTTGATTAGGGAGGTTATGGATTTGGAGATTACGGAGTTTACTTTGGGAAGTTTGATGTTATGGTGGATGACGTAATTTATAAGCTACCACGGACAGTTTTTAATGGTGCGTAGGATTGTTTCTCTTTTAGTTTGAATTTTGTCTGAGGGGACTTTCTCTGTTGTTCCCCATATGGACGAGTCATGGGTTGTATTATGAAGAGGTGTAGGAGGCGTTTTGTACTGATGGTAACTGGGGCTTTTCTGCTTAGGAAAGGAGAAGATTAATATGTGGTTTCAACGAGAGTTTTGAATCAAACATGATGTGGTTTCTGTTTTTGTTGGAATTAATTAGTTGTTTGGATAGAGGTGGATTTGGGTAGGAGGGTTTTTGTTAGTGTGAATGGGATTTGGTGGGTTTGATACAGATTCGCCATTGTTTGGCTCATTGTTCTAGGTTGTTGAGCGCTGATTGGAGTGCTTGGAAATTGGAGATGAGAGAGGAGGTTTCCTAGGAGATGGCTACGTTGTCTTCGAAATAGATTGTGCTAGTGTTGGGATATTGTGGAATATCGAGGGTGAAGATGTTGTGTAGGAAAGGGGCAATGACACTTCCTTGGGCGACGCCCGCCGAGATTGAGTGTGGTTGAGAGAGGTAGTTATTTATTTTGACAGAGAAGGTTCTGTTAGAAAGGTAGTGTTCTGTAGTGGGTGTCATTTAGGAAGTGAGTGTTCTGATTCTGGAATATTTCATGCATATAAAAATTGTACTTTATTCCGAATATGAGTCAGTCTTACGCAGTACCTGTCTTTGTGCAACACTTCGTTGTTAAATCTCACTATCTCACGTGACTATATATATATATAATATTCATGATTAATTTTTCCAATATTCATACTTAAAAGTGTGTGGTTTCACTGAATCGTCAGTAACATCAACGTTCCCGAAATTTCAGTTTTAAATTAAACTGCACGTTTAGCTTTCGTTCTGATGATTGCATTTCTGTATTCTCAAATAGTTTTCTCAGCAATTAAATTGGATGTTTGTATGTATGTCTGTATGTACCATACAAAAATTTTAACGCGCGGGGAAAATTTGACGAAATTTTGATGCATGTTCCTTACAACCTGCTTTCAAACACAGTTGGCGTGAGACATTACTTCATTTCATTACTGGTGGTAATGGTCGGTTAGGTAATTTTGAACGTGCATGAGACTGCCGCTATCAGACTTGAATAAATATTTTTAGACGTCAATGAAGTTGTTATTACTTTTTCGGACGTTGCTTGTGTATAATTTCTACAAATTTCCGGTATTGTGGAGTGGTACAAAATTTAAAGATCCTGAAAACAGCCGAGATTTTTATCAAAATCAAGGATACGGAAGTCACTGACTTTATTTGTAGATTTCATTTGCTGGTTAATCTGTAGTTGAGCCCTGGATCATGGGAATGGATAGAATTTATGCGCACAAACATAAACTTATGGAGAAATTTTTATCGAGCATTGTACACGTACACCTGAAACCAAACACGAGGTGGGTAAATCCCCTATCGCACGTATAAGTTTAGCGTGGCACTGGGACTAATTTTGACTTTCATGAGAGATTGGGACTCTAACTTAAGGAGCTAGGAGAACTTTTCACTCCCTTAAGGATACCTGTTTCTTTTAGATATAGTTAAGTTAATGATTGTTTAATCTTTTCGAGTATAGAGTGTATTTTTGAGCATATAAAGGCAGCATTTGTTAGTGTTTTAAGTCTCTGGTATTCTTTTCGACTATATTAAGGTGCCAGAAGTAACTTTTCCTTCTATTATGGTATCGTGTATATTTTATAATTAGTCAAGATCCCGGAAGTATGTTTCACTCTTTTAGGACACCGGAAGTATATTTTCCTCACTTAGCGTAAGGATGTATTTTTCGTTCTCTCAAGTTGCCGGTGTTAAATTTATACCTTTTTCTAAATTTTTATGAGTTACTATGCTTGTTTTAAAGTACCAGTACATTTAGTGAATCGACTATGTAGTGAAGCATAATACTGGTTATGATTGAATTAATATTTTACAGTATAGGGTAGGGGCGTTATGAGGTAAAAAGAACTCTCTCCATGCTTGTTAAGTCACGTGTTGACACGTAGATTAGTGTTGAATTAAATAGAATAACGGGTGATTATAAATAAATTGTTGCGAAGTTCCAGGCACTCGGGTAGTTTAATATAAAAATAATTATTGCTTTCTAAGATAAATTTTGGAATGGAAAATTTGAAATGGTCAAAAATCACCAATTAAGGTCCAACTGGAAAGCGAAATAATCGTAATACTCATCTAAAATTTATGTACGTTATATGAAATTTAGTCCACATTTCTTCTTCTAACTCTTAATTGATAATAATATAAATTGTTTTCGCTTTCTTAACTTACATATAATTAATCGTTAATGCAATATTAATTATGTTCCTGTAAGTTACAAAAAATAAAATTTGAATTATCACGGAATATTCAGGAACTACTTTGTTCAAAAATATTTAAACTTAATATAATACGTTCAAAAATATTCTCACCGTGATTGTACAAGCAAAGGTATGATTTACGCCAAAGCGAGATGCGCTACGGGTTTGTTAGATGGAAAATTTCATGGAAATGAATTATAGCATGCTTTAAGCGACTCGTATTTCAACGGGAAAAGTTAAATGAAAAATAAAGTCTTGAGAGGCCTGTTTTATTAAAATTTTACAAATAATACAAGGAAACGTCCCATTTATTTTCAGTCTGGTTGACTGCCTAGTTATGAACCGCCGTTGTAACATTTCTTCCAACCCCAACAGCCGTCTCTTCTGATTAGCTCCGTATTATGTGAGAACAACAAATGTACATGTTAACCTAAGTGGAAGTTGTTTGTTTAAAAAAGGGCATTGTAAACATTGTCAGGAAGACAGCTGGTGGTTTAAGATTCAGAATATTTTAATTATTGTCAACTAATGACCTTTCTAAGAATACGGAGGTTAAGAAATTTAGGAAACCCAAGTTATATTCATAAAGTTGACTTTAAGACAATAAGACGTAAATTGGTCTAAGTGCATCTATTTCAAACGTCAATTTATAAATTAATATATATTGTCACCTCCCCTTTATCTTCCTAGCATATTTAACCAACTGTAAACAGCGGAGGTGACTATCCCTACTCTCCGCCACCTTCCTAAATTGTGTAGCGAAGAATAATCAGGATATTGCCCAAGCTAAATCGCCGACTTGAGCGTGGGGGTCTCCGGTAAAGTTAAAGTGACGAAAAAAATAAATAAATAACAAATCAACATCCAAACAAAATTTTTTTTATTATTATTTTAAAAACTTTTATCGTACAGATTATCAGTTAGGACGATAACGATACAGTATATACAATATTAAAAAGGTATATAATTAACATGATAACGTGAAGATAGGTTAATTCATTTAATTAACCTACTTTAGGAGAATTGGTTATGTTTATTTATTTTTGCGAGTACCTGCGGGGCATACGACTTAGGCGGGTGAGTATTGACAGGTAGTGAACTGATTTTTGGAGAATTAATGAGGATGTGGTCTGCGGACATGATGGTAGAGTGGGTTAGGGTGTGCCTGAATGATCAGGGGGAAGGATGAGGTCAATCGGAAGTTTTCTTTTGAGGCGACGGGAGCGTGGAGGTGGAGGAGGATTGTTGTGAAATTGCTGGATCGTGGGGTTTGGGTGGTTGAGTGCGCTTTTGATTAGGTTTGTTATGGATTTGGAGATTAGTGAGTTTACATTGGGAATTTTGATGTTTTTATGGATGACGGAATTTCTTAGGTACCAGGGAGAGTTTGTGATGGTGCGATGTATTGTGTTTTGTTTGTTTTGAATTTTGGTTGAATGGGTTTTGGCTGTTGTTCCCCATATGGAGGAGGCATAGGACCAGGTGGGTTGTATAATGGAGAGGTATATGAGGCGTTTTGTGCTAGGGGAGACAGGGGATTTTATGTTTAGGAGGGGATATAGAATTCTGAATTTTTGGTTTATTGTGGAGAGGAGAAAATTAATGTGAGGTTTGCAGGATAGTTTTGAGTCAAACATGATTCCGAGGTAGGTGGTTTCCGTTTTTGTAGGGAATAATGAATTGTTTAGATAGAGATGAATGTGGGGAGGAGGGTTTTTTGTTAGAGTGAATGGGATGGTTATTGATTTGGTGGGGTTGATACTGATTCGCCATTGTTTGGACCATTGCTCTAGGTTATTGAGCGCTGATTGGAGTGGTTGGAAACCGGAGGTGAGGGAGGAGGTTTCATAGGAGATGGCTATGTCGTCTGCGAAAAAGATTGTGCTAGTGTTAGGATGTTGTGGGATATCATGGGAGAAGATGTTGTATACGAAGTGGGCAATGACACTTCCTTGGCGATGTGATGCGGGTCCGAACGCGTACGATTTTGACGACTTGGGTAGGCTGTCTGCGACCGATAGCAGAAAGTAAACAACTGCGTGCTCGACTTGTTGCAAAGTTAGATGCGTAACGTTGCACGGCCAAGCATGAAGTCCACAAAATTCTTACTCTAGCAATTTCCTATGTTTAGATAGTTGATGCTGATAGGGCGCCACCGCTTCTTGAAGCGGAATTTAATACACACGTATAATAAATAAAATATACTGATAATAAATTAACGAAGGGAATGTAACGAAAGAAATTACACAAATTTACAAAGAGAAACACAAATGTTATTAATTTTTGAATGAAGTTTTTGGCCACAACAAATATATCGGCCGACAAAGTTTTTTTACAATGACAGATGGAGATGATATTTCTTTTCATTCACAATACTTGTTTGTTGGCCAATCCGATGGACGAATCCGGAACCATAAAACGAGGATTCTCCGCACTTCTACGTATGGACAATTCCAACGTATAGGAGTTGTTGTCACCTGGAGCCAGCAGTCACTCAAAGCCAATCTCGTTCGGCATATGCAAGTAATAGTAATATTAAATTAATATTTGATCCTCAAGTATTACTGTCGTTCAGCCACACTGTAATCTCAACTCGCTCCTATCCGTCCAATAATCAACAGATCTCCTATCTCCTCTCCCCCCACCGTTCTCAATTATTTTCCAAAGCATCAACAAGCACTCTGCGATTAAAACTGTTTGATCAACACAAGGAAAAAATAATAATGTTTGTTAAACGAATTTAGAAATCACCAAATAATATCCCTGCGAGAAGGAACGAATATGAAAGAAATGATTAATTTTATTTTATTTAAAATAATTTTATGCTAACAATAACTGATACCACAGCCTCATCCCAACAATTACCTTACGTAACGGAAGACGTCATTAGAAATGTGGATCGGCTGCGAGAAACATTTCGACAAAATTACACAAAACAAACATTTATACCAAAAGGAACGGGTCGTTACAATATACTGTTTTTAAAAAATATCAGCGAAATGGTACGATTCTCGTCCTTTCCATGGGGCCACTTTACATTCTGCCAGTGTGGAATAATTATTAATGGTAATAAACAGACACCGTGTATTTACTACCAATGTAAAGTTAGAGTACTTCAAAGTATCACTCGCCACGTTTTTTTAACGAAATTTCAGATGAAAGCTTCCCCGAGCATCGTACTTATATGGCACCGCGTGTGAGTACTCGACTTAAAGAACTTTTTGGTCTACTTTTTAAGAATCTATTATTAATTAAATAAAATCTTTATTAAATTTACAACTAATTTTGTACTAAACAGACCAAATAGAAAGATCAACTATTTTATTCTTATAAATATAATTCATTATTTACGAGTAAAGGAAGCTCAGATTTCATATTGCTATGAGTATATGTGGCAATCACAAATAATTTTCATCACTGGGTGAAGAATTCCCCATATTGGAGACACTCAGTACAAGTAAACACCAAGGAGCCAGACAGGCGAGACAACCGGTTTCAGAACGTGACATATTGACCGTTTGGAGACTTAAGTATCTGGTACCTGAGTCTAGTTTCTTGACCCGGTAATTTTGGAAGGAGCGTCCCCGTCAAGAGGTAAGAACACAATAGGGACGCTAATGATCGAATATGCTAAGAACGTTAGGAAGGATGTGGGATGCGGAAATTAAAAGGGAGAAAACCCGCGTGCCAGGCTGTATTTTAATTGGAGGCTGAGGATTAGGTGATCCGCCATGCAACTCATGGTGTGGTGGACGAACGAGATGACCTGCAAGGTTTGATGAGAAACGTATCGGCAGTCGGGCATGAAGAAGGAAGAAATTTCGAAGGTGCGTGGTTTTTTATCCACGGCATGGCAGTCGTGGAGGAGAAATTTGAGCAGTTTGGCATGGAAAATTGAACAAGTAGGATGTCAGGAGAGTGCGTGCTAGTTGATCCACGACACTAGAGAAATTAGTCAGTCAGGAACGAGCTTTGAAGTAATCAGGCGGAGAGAAAACGAGGAATCTTGCTGGCGTATTAGAAGGAAGAATGTTCCTACAACTGGGAAAACTGCAAGCAGGTGGAGTCCTGTCAAAGTAATTCCCAGAGTCCAGGAACGAGCTCCAGAGGCGGCCAGAATTCATGGAAGACGGACCTCAAGATAACGACAAAGGGTGAAGCTGTTTACGTCCCACAATAAATTTCAAGTGAGTTAGTGCCAATATCGAAAAGTGCGTGATGACGATTTTGTTTCTGCACGATAATCCCACAAAAACATGACCCTTAAGTAGATAGAGCCTTACTAAATACAATTGAGCTAGACATGATAATTTTTTTAATTGGGTCCTAAGTGTTGTAACTATTGTTATTTTCTTTTGTCTTCTGTGAATAAATTTACTTTATTTTTTACTTAATCTAACCCGATAATTTATTTTGATTTAAATTAAAACCCAACCCTAGTTCATTAGGGTATGTAAGCATTCATGTGGGTATGCATGTATACATTGTTGGGATTAGACACGATTCAACCTCCAGGGGCAGGTGTGCACTGAGCGTAAATTTTTTCCACTGTGAAGGGTGGGCTGGAGGTGTGCAAATCGATAACATGTTTGGAGGTTATGAAAGTCATCGCGTTTAATTCTGACATTCAACATGCAACTTAACCTGTGCTTCAGCCTCTGATTGTGTGGGGGACAGGGTTGGTAATGGAGGAGGGGGCTGAAGGAAATAGCACCAAAATCGTCCCTGACTACTTCGGGATCTTTTACCGGGCTATTATAATTAAATACAGAGGGAACGCCGGGCACGCAGATAATTTACAATAAATTATTAAATTGGAATATTTCATGGTTTTCATTGCTATAGATTTATTGGACGGCCCTTTCTGTGTTGTAAAATTAAATTTGTTTTTTATCCATACAATAGAATCAGTTTTCATCAATACACATACCAAATGATTTATTTTTCTCTCCTAGAAGCTCTCAGAGACAAACGGTAAATAAGTTTCGTAAAGATTCGCAGAAACAAAGAACATGGAATGTTCTGAAAATTGAGGGACGAAATGTCTTAATATAAAATTATTACATTTATAGCATGTGACCATCCTTTGTGTTCCATTTATTCGCAGAACGTTTTATAACTGCAAAATAAAAAATTTAATTTACAAATTTGAAGAATATTACTTATCAAAAGCGTTCCATTATATAAGGTTAACGTTTTTCTCCGTATGCATAACATTTTCAGCGAATTGTTTCGACAAAAAGAATCTCTACAGAGGCTTCCAACAACTGGAAGCGTTTGTGATCGTCTCCCCACCCCCGCCGATAATTGCAACACAACAGCTCTCATTAGTGAAATAATGCAATCGGTATTTTCGAACACGGATTGTTTTTGGGCAAACAATTAATTTGCACTGCAAGCTAGATTTCTCTCAGATTAAAATGTTCGTTAACAGCGTAATAGCGTTTTTAAACGAGATGGTTAAGTGCCTACATGCCTAGCTACGATCAATTAATTGTTGAAATGAGTGATTTCGGATTTTGTGCGGTCATTGTTTCTTCCGAACGTTTATCACATGGTACTGTAGATAAGTCAATGTTACAAGAGTAAATGTAACATGTCTCATTTAAATTGTATAATATCGAGGAATAAAATAATACCAAATTAAAACGTTTTGGTTTCAAAATTAAGAGCTTTCGCCTTAAAGTCATAATTATTAAATTATTACATTTTAATTATAAATTGATACTTACTAAATGATTTGCAAAATTAAATAATTTCAATAGCTAACCAGTTATACTGTAACACTGATTTGTAGCATAAAGGTTCCCAGTGATGAGAAAATATTAAATTGTTGGTCCGTTTATACTCGGTATGTTGATTAATAATATTATTGTCAACCCAAATATTGTAAATAAAATTTAACAATACAAATTTTACTTAATAGTTTCTGATAGAGTCCAAAACCAATATCATATTAAACCATTATCTGAAAGTTAAGTTTAATAAATAAAAATCTTTTTCATTTCAAATATAGATCACTTTCATACATTATTTTGTGAACGTGACAGTTAAAAATATACTCCGCAAATTTGGATTAACCAGTGACTGTAAGATGTGTTTCCTATGTGCAACCAGTTAAACACACAAAATCACGTAAAAAATAAATAAAAAATACAGCAAATTTGTGAGAAAAACGTTTCATTGACATTTAGTTAATTTAATTCCAACGTTTCCTCCACATTGTGGACATCGTCAAGTAATTCTTTAGATGAATATAACTGTTACACATTTGGATTATTTTGCCTCGATGCAATAAGCTATACTTTTATCAATTTAATAATTTCTCTGGTGAAGTCCACAAATATGGGTAGAACGTCGTAAATATATTAACTAAATATTTTGTTGTATATTTTAATATTGATTACGAACTTTTGGCTGTAAAACTGGTTCCATATAATATAACTTAAAGTTTGTAGTATGACTACATATAAAAAAGAATAGAACTTTAGATAGAACGGAAATAAAGATTATCATCTTTGGCGGGTTGGTGTGTCATCTCTGGACATCTAGTGGAGGTTAAAAAAGTGAAGTTTACTTGAATCAATAATATAAGGAGAAGATAATGTTGATAAATATAATATATTCATCGAAATTTATTTTGAAGCATATAACAATGAATAATGAGGAAACATGATTCCACCACGGGTAAAAACATTTGATTCATAAATTTTGTCGATTGTGTTGGTCAATTTAAAGTTGGTTAGTATATTTTGTCAAAATTCATGTTTTATTTACATGACAACGTAGTAATTTATTCGGTTGCACGTGAAATCACTTAAGCACCAGAAAAAGGTTAGAAACTTTATTCCTGACACGTGACATATTATGAGGTCATCAGTGTTTTGTTTAGAACCGCATCGAGCCGGGCATAAGTGTAACATGACATAATTTACACATTACCATCGCATTTATTTTCTTTTCAAATATTGTATTTATTTGCGCGTAAGCAAGTCTCTGGTATGTTAGAATCTCCCTGGTTATAAACAGAAATATCTCTGGGTTCGCGAATATCTCATTTATATTTATTTATTTCATATGTTAGCGTCTCCCTGGTACTAAACATAAATATCTTTGGGTTCGTGAATATATCATTTATATTTATATATTTCTTTTGCGTGATCTATATTAAATTAAAAGTGTAACATTAAAATACGTTTGATGTTAAATTGTTGACAATAAAGGAAATTAATACTGAAGTCTCAAATGGTGAAAATTAAAATGAATAAACAGGAAAGAAAAACAATTGAATTTAGAGATATATCTTCTTTGAGCTGAACGTATTATTCATGTCTATACTGCTTGACTTGGAGATGGATGGGTTGTGAGATATCCAAGAGATTCATTGTCTGTATATATATAAACAATCTTTGCAATTAGTTAATTAAACAATTTTACTTATATAATTTTAATCATTGTTATATTCATATACGATATTTGAAACTGTCGTTTTCATTGTTATCAATTATATTAATTTCAAATATTACATGTACGTTGAAACAAGTGATATGAGATTCGTCCGTGGTGATGTCACGACCAGACTACGCTTGTATTGTCCGAGACGCGAACCAAATCACCAGATCCTCAACTCTTTGCAGTCCATCTTATTACTACAGAACAGCAAAACCAAGGAAAAACTACTGGCAAAAATATTATACCCATTAGTGCTCATGCTTTCTTCGTGTATTATAAAACGGTTTAACCATTACAATAAAAAGTTGTTTTTGGTTTTGATACGAATATTTATTTATGTAATGCCGCATAAGGATACAAGAAGTAAACTAGTAAAATTGCTGCGAAGTATGAATATTATTACAAGTTACTCGTTGATCAAAATTTGCAAAGAATATTTTTTAAATAACTCGTTCAGAAATAAATACTCGATGAACGTTTTTTTATATTCGAAATAAAATATATTTTATTGAATTTTAATGTTATATAATTTGTAACTGGACGTCACGATATTACAGTTTCATGCCATTAATTCTTATTTTGGTGAAAAATTGTACAAAATCCGCTACAATGAACCGTCAAAATATCACATAGGAAGTTCTGCAATTGCCAGATGGTGAACATTCCTGAGCATAATTTACTGCCGCCAATAGTAAATATACCGATGTTGCAAATATAATAGGTGATTTTAAACTCGAAACTAAAGTTAATTTTTTCCGTTCGGTCATTTACAAAAGGAAATATAAATAGTCTACAAATAACAATCCCAACTGTAATTAAATTCGCCTGACGTTAAGAATTGCAAATAGAGATAGGTTCTTGCTACAGGATTCCGACAATCGCCGTTATGGACTGCTGAAAATTAGTAGCATTCAATCCAAACACGGGATAAGTTGCTTATCGCCCATCTCCCCCCCTCCCCCACCCCGTTCCATAATTTCAAACAAAGTTTTGGGACTTCATTCATTATGGAATATTGCTGCAGATGACTTGAGAGCTGCGTGCTGTGTTAGAGGTGACATTCAAATCTTGGGCAAGTTATAATTAGCTTTCCTCATTACCGGCGTCAAACACCACATATTTGGATGTGCAGACAACAAGGAGCGCCCCCTGGAGGTTTGAGAAGCTATTTCCGTTTCCAAGAGTGCGACGGAGAATAACAAACTATTCGTGTCATAGCCACCTCATAAAATACCTTTTCTATTTTGTTCTAAAATGAACTTCCTACGGTTATGAACCTCATAAATATCAGTGATGAAAACATAACACGGTGACATATTTTTAGATAATCAATACAAAACGTTTATTACTGAATAAATAGCGTCCGTTACTGTTACTGTTCTTACTCAACAATTTTCTTCATATCGAGTAATTTTTACTCGTACAAAAGTTTTGATTCATATTATCCTTCCTTAGTGAATTTGATAATAATTAGTTGAACATCGGTGACAAAAACTTTCGTTTCAAACCTGCCACAACTTAATAAAATCCAAAATTTGATTTGATTAATTCTTACAATCTGCGAACCCGGAGTTGCCCGAGTATTTATTTCTATTATCCCGGTACATTATTTAATTATTGGTCAACACTTGACTAAACCGGCATCGAAAACATTACAATATGAACCTAAAATGTACTCTCAGTATTTTGACAGAGCCAAAATATTTGAGCCACAATAGCAAGACTAAAAACATTTTCAGTACACTAACAGAATAAAATTTCTTCCCCAGTTAAGGGAGAAATTTGACTTAAATCACATATTAATGGTCAAATTGTAACACAGAAACTCGCATTACACCGTTATCGACCCCAAAGTCAATAGATTCCTTGTTAAATTTATAGGATTTCATTTCCACCCCCACCTCTCAAAGCTGCAATTATACACAAAGACTGTCTGGGAAAACAGTATAAAAATTGACACCAATATATATTTTTAGACTCAAATATCAGCCTTTATTAGATACACAAATTTCCGCAATTCCACCCCTTCCTATTAGGGGCTGTAGCCGTCTCTTATCTCCAAAATGTTTGGTTTTGGGTTGCGAGAAATATGGAAAAAAATATCATCCAAATTGTTCTCTCTTTAAAATGTCTTACGCAAAAGTTTGTTTTACCCGGTCCAATCCCCCTGTTACCAGATGAACTGCAATTTATTCACATTGTAAATGACAAGGTCAAACTCAAAAACTCCCACAGCGCCGATTTCGATACCAAACTTTGCTGTTTTAATTTTATATTGTGCCCCCTACAGCCCCGCGATGAAGAGGTTTGAAATTATACACTAAAAAATTCTGCGAAAACACTATCAAATTAATTTTCCCAAAATATATATTAGAGGAAAATAACGGCACTTTATGTATATTTAAAAATTACCACCCTCTACCCTTGCCCCAAATAGTGGTAGCCGTGTATTACCCCAGTTGTGTTGAGTTGGGTTCTTCAAGAACACCTGTTCATAATTTTTTCTAAATTTTATCATACGTTAAATATTGTATACGGACTTTTACTCCATTTCCCCCTTTTAAAGTATGAACTGTCACTAAAATTGCATTTTATTTCATAAATAAACACAGTAGCTAGCATTACACCGTTTCGAGCGCAATCTTGGTTATATACTGGTAATTTTTATGTGTTTCCCTTTCACCAGCACCCCTTAGCTTACTCCCCTTCGATTATGAATGGGGTTGAAATTATACACTAGCAGTATTAGCGGGCACATAATAACATTAATTGACGCAGTAATGTACGTTTTATAGAAATTTTACCCATTTCTTATTATACAAAAATTTCCACCATTGATGTAGTACCTATGGTTTACTCCAGCAGTATTGCTGTTTGAAACGCCAAAAAGAAGTGTGAAAAATTTAGTTGAAACTATTCTATCTATTAAAAAATAGTATGTGAAAGTCTGTTTTATCCACTTAATTAAATCAGAAACTCATATTACACCGGTTTAGACCCCAATCTCGATTGTTTTCTGGAATTTTTATGTTAAACCGCTCCCCCCTCACCCTTGGATTCATGGTGGGGTTGAAATTATATGCTATCAGTAGCGGAGGACACTATCAAATTAATTTATCCAATAATTCATTTATATTATAAAAATATCGGCCGTTTTTTTATTTAAAAATTTCCATCCCCTCGACCCCTGTTCGTAGGGATGGTAACAGAGTCTCACCCCTACAGTGCTGTTTCCCGGGTCACAATTTGCCAAATTTGGTCGAAACTGGTCCACTCGTTTAGATCTATACGCGAAACATACATACAGGCACACCCACGTACACATATACATGCAATTTTTTATAGAGATTACAATATTTACTAAAATTTATACGGGACCTTTCGGCACATTCCACAGTCATCTACAAATATAAATAAATGTTAGTTGAAACATTACAAAATTTATTTTATAATTATACATTATTTCTTTCTTCCATAATCTTGTACTGTTGCACCTCCTGGTGCGGAGTTTTTATTTGGCAGAGATATCACCATACTTTTAATCAGTTTGAGTTTAAAGTGTGCTGAGGATTCGCTAACAGCACGCAAAGATGTTCCGAAGCCGTTACCAGTAATCGAATCCGTGACCTCAGTGGTACGCTAGCCACTACACCACAGAGGCCGGCTAGAAGTATGCATTATAATTCTAAATTTATAAAATTATTAAATCTACGACAGATTTAAAATCCAATGTTTAGTCGTCAATGTACATCTAAATTGCAATCAGTCATTCAATTCACAAAAAATCCTTGAGATTAAAAAAAATATGGTAAATAATAAAAATTCGTAATCATTTAAACATACTTAAATCAATAAAACTACATTTCTATTTCTAATCCATGATGAGAAGCCATAATAGGACCAAAACACACAGCTTGGCTAATTAAATTATAATTTTAAAAGTCTGTTTGCGGATATAACATTTGTTCATTAGCTGGGTGATCGGCGACGCCCGGGATATTCATGCTTAAATATAACAGTTTACTTAAATTACGAAACTTTTTGCTAGTCCCGAACGTCATCATCGAAACAGCCTCACACAGGCTACATATGTATCCGGTTCTATATGTCTTCAGTGTAGGACGGTTACAAATAGTGTGTGAGAAACGCTGTAAAAGGCTCGAAAGGTAAATATTTATTCGACGGAAATATCAGCCGATTTTGCAGATTAAAAAACTTACAGCCCCTCCACCCCCGCCCCTAGGCGTTGTAGCCGTGTCTTACACACAGTGTGCCATATAAAGGTGGCACATTGGGCGCATTCACAGTCATTCTTCCTTGCAGTTTCACTTAGGTTTTTCTTTCCTGTATGATTAAAAAGTTTTAACAGGTAAAAAACGACTTGTAATGAGTGTATGTGGCAATCGCCTTTTTATTTCGTCACTGAGTGAAGAATTACCCATATTGGAGACACTCAATATAAGTTAACACCAAGGCGTCAGAGAGGCAGGACATCGGAATACTAAACGTGCAAAAATCACCGTTTGGCGACTTACAAATCTGTTACCAGAGTCCAGTTTCTTAACCCCGGGAATTTTAGAAGGCGCGTCCCTTACCAGAAATTAGGGAGAAAAACCTTGCTTGATTTTAATTGCAGGCTGAGGGTCTGGTGATCCTCCATGCATCTCGTGGTGGGCTGAATGAGTTGACCAGTGAGGATGAATGGGAGAAATTTCGGATGTTGGGTATGGAGATCTGAAGAAGGAAGAAGTTTGGAGGGAGCGTGGTGTTTAATCCACGGCGCAGCAGTTGGGCAAGGAGAGTTGAAGAAGAAAGTAGTCTGGAGGGTGCGCGATGGTTGATCTACGGCACGAGAGTCGGACATTAACATAAGAAGGAGAGAAGTTGATGCAGTCAGGAATGACACTTGGAAGTAGGGAGGTGGATATGAGATGAGTTTGCAGTTTGGTGATGAACATTAGGTATTAGGAAGACGTCGGTTGAGAGTGAGAGATGTTTGAAATCTAATCTGGAGTGCAAACTGAAAATAAGATAGACGGCAGCGAGCGGAAGGAGTCCCGTCTACGTAACCCTGGTCCCAGAATTCCTACAAAGAAGACCAGGTACCGACGGCAAAATTCATCACTGGAAGGAGTCGCTTGACGAACGCGGAAGAAGCCTGAATTACGAAAGGGGGGAGGAAGCCGCCGTTTCACAAAGGAAAAATAGGTGCGTGTCGGTGCCACTGTTTGAAATGTATTTTAACTGTCGTTCTCCTGCAAAAACGCTTATAAAATGACTCTTATGAGATTGAGTATAAGCTGAGCTAGTGTTGGTAAATTATTTAATTGGACCCTAAGATTTGTAATTATTGTTTTCTTTTGTTTTTCACGAATAAATTTTATTTGTTTTTATTTAATCCAACCCAATAATTTATTTTGATTTAAATTAAAATACAAACCACCCAGTTAAATATATACCTTTTACTTTTCAAAACTGTTAACATAGAAATGATTTCTTTATTATTCTGAGTGTATTAAAAGTTATTGTGCTGGTCGGACATACCAAACTAATTGTCTTGTGTTTATAATTTTGTATGAATGTATGTAAATAATGTTATCTATTAAGTACTTCTCCAATTACATTGGTATTAGGTTAAAATCATGTAAAATTATTATTTATTTTGAATCGTATATAATCTTATTTTCTGTTCCACTAGCACGCTATTTTTGGTAGTTGCACGTGTATGGTTAATACTGAAGTTTTTATTTGATTAATTTTGAAAAGCTTCAAAGTTTCACGCCATGTTGATTCTGCACCAGCAATAAAATAAATATTTACCTTTCGCGCTACTTTCGTATTTTACTGCAGTCTCGTGGATTAAAATAACAGCAGCAACACAAAATTTTTAATTAATTAATACAATATAGTACAAAATATAACAATAGTTCTAATCAATTTTTCTAATATTTTCTATTAATCTTCTTAGTTGCAAATGGCGTGTTATTTCTGCTACTTTAATTCTCATTCAGAAGTCCCTGAGATTATAGTTAAATTCAGAAGATGTGTGAAATATAAATATTCATTTTATTACATACTAAATCAATTATCGTTTAATATTCAAATAATTAAGTCAAAAATTAAAGACTAGTTTTACTTACACAGCTTTTATTTTATATTAGATATCGTTTCGTCGTCACATTTTGAACTTTTCCAGGAGATAAAGTTTGAAATTTTTATAAAAAGATGGCAAATATGTATAAATACCAAACTTCATTGAATCCAAATGCTGCATTAACCGAAATGTTGGTTAATCTAAATAAAAACTGGTCGTCAATTTATTTAATTTATTGTATTATTCACACCGAATAAACATGGCCAAACAAAAACCAAAGGTCAATCTTTTTTTTAATAACTACTGGTGACTCTCTCATTAGCCAGTCTCCAGCCAGCGATACAGACTCACCTAAATCACTAAAAGATATAAAACGGTTCATTACACACGTACCAATATTCGTAGTGGAGCAATCAGAATGCTTGGAACTTGTGATTAAACTGCACTGGGTTAAAGGATGGCCCTTTGTGGAACCAACGTAGTGACACCGTCGCTATTTTATAAATAAGCGACTTAAATAGATTTTTAAACCTTTTTCTTAGTTGCTGAACCACCATGGATCTCTCATTTTCATGTATATTCATTAAAATGTCTATTACGCGTGCAAAGCTAAGGTAAATTTAAATGATGTAAAATATTATTATTAACTTTTTTATATCAGCCTTAAAGGATCGCATGACTATTCGTTGAATTTATAGTGAGATACACTGCAAGTCAGTTTGACAGATCTTTGTATTATTAAATCCAGACTGGTTAATATTAAAAATCGGGTACTTACCGACGAATTATGACAAGTGTGATCGAAATGTTAGTGTACGGTTCTACTGAGCTATGGGCTTTACCCACAATGTCGGAAGCTTCTGCATAAGATACCATTTATCTTTAGAATGAGCATAGCAATAATCATGTCATATGAAGATACATATATACTTTTTAAGGAGTAATGGCATATTCTAGTGTGATACTAGATGATGGTTTGATTTCTTTATTCCACTGGTCCTCAAATGATGAAATAGGATACGTCAATCTCTCTCTCTATTTTTTTTGTCTCCATGGCTCTACAGCCCATTAAGAGCCTGGGCCTACCGAGTCGACTGTGGACTGTCATCTTGCATGACACATTCTGAATTTGGAGTGACACGTGGTCAGAGAATACGTCAATACATGAAATATATATATATATATATGTTCAGGTGTTGTCCCCTATCCAAACAAAGTCACGCGACTATTTAGCTCATCGTGGTCCTCAAATTCCATCTATAACCTCACTATAAAGTATTTTAACGTTTGCCTCATTTCATTGCAATCGCTATTGAAAAAATTGGAAGATATATATTGTAACATGAAAAGTTACACGCAACAATGAGGGCCAGCTTGCGAGTTGCAATTGTCGCAACTCGGGCCAACAATGGAGTCTGGCGAGACTCGAGCAGTCGTCATGGGGTAGGGAAAGGAGAAGGATGTGTCGGCAGTTGCGGACGGAGAAAGACCACGCCCTGTAGTGATAATTTTTCTCATGTTCTGAAATGGATTAAAGTTATTAAAATCCACTTTTTTGGTATTTTTATTAAAAAATACCTGGCGCCCAAAAAGCATTTAAATCCTCGAATACGGAGGTACGCCGGATCTTCTACAATATATAAATACAATACTACAATAATAATTATTTACGATACTAAGGGTATAATTTAAAATTATCAGTATACATACAAATGACACAGAGTTTAGATGAATAATAATTTAAGCAATTACGGAACACATGACATCAAACGTAACACATGAACTCTGTGGACCGATCTCACTTCACGGAAGGATGAAGAGCCCGATATTTCGTATGGAGCTCTGTGATGTCGGTAGCATGGACATCAGATTACATCACTCTGATTATCAGCTTCTTCACCTGGCTCTAACTCCGACCAACGTACCACAAATCTTCTTCAACGACGCCTATGTTCGGGTGTTTTCCCTACCCTACACGGTCATGTGACTATTTTGGCCAATCGTTGTCGTCAAATTCCTGGTTTTTTCTATTCCACTGTTCTGCCTCCAGTAATATTTTTTTTGCAGAACCACGGATCGAATAAAGCAGTTAAAATAACTTTGGTTTGCGCCGTTTCATTTTTTCCGTGCCTTAGTGGTCCCCCAGAAAACGCTATTCATTAATAAAGAAATCATTTAGTTTAATAAATTCACTAAAATTAATTAAGCAAGAATAAGTATTCTACTGGCAAGCCATTGATGCTGGAATATTTCATACTTCTAGAGCAATTTTCCCATTTTTCTAAGCCATAGCACATAATGAGATGAAAGAAAAATTGTAATTCACTTTTATTTTATTCATTCCTACATTTTTCATTAATAATCTGAGAATAACCAAAGTTTCCCAGCAAACAGATTCATATGTTTGGTGAAATTTAATTTGTTGACGATCTAAAGGCCCAGAAATGTCGATTCGGATGAAATATTGCCTATGATCATAGTTACTATAATCGTATGACGACTGAACTAACTTAATATTGTATTTTTATATTACTTCAGTGATATCAGTTAGAGTAACTACTGGCAAACTTTTTTTCTGATTTTATTTCTCTAAACAATTCGTAACACTTTACCTGTCTGTAATCCCATTAATACCTGAATTAGGTTTCTTCAACACTTTGAAACAATCCAAAAATTCTAAAAAATTTGTTTCACTAGTCCAATTAGTGGGTTATATATTTTGAAAAGAAAAACGTAGTGTATGTTCCAGTTTACAATACTTACTCAGGGCGTATTTCTATTTATTGGTGTGCTTTACTTTCAATAAGTATGACACAATAAAAATAAATACTGCAAGAAAACACAAATACAAAAACCTTACATATATTATAATAATTTATAATTAATCTACTTAAATATGTAATGGTTATTCCGATAGAAAGGAACGTAACCAAGAGTAAATTTGTTGCATTCACGCTTTTCATTCTCTATAAACTAGACTGCCTGGATATATTATAACATGCAAGTTACAACCTGACCTTTGTTGAGTCGCTGCTGATTTGAAAGGTACGCGGGAAAGATAGGCAGTGCGTGTTGTGCTCAAGGCAGGAGCGGACTTGACTGGGCTGTCGATGGCAAGTTAGTTGAGAAGTGTATATATATATATATATATATTCTGATAAATGTGTTTACATTAACGTATTATAAATTATCAATAGAATAAAGTAAATAATATGGAGTTCCTTTAGATCTAATCAAGTTAAACTCGTCAGCCATTCCGCTCTAACACGAGATAACTTTTTTAAGATGGAATGATGTCAACACCAGTCTAAAACGTTTGAGTTCATTTTATTGTTTCCAATTCAAATACACCACCCTTCCCTACTATCCAAAATTAATGACTTCCTAAATGACACCCACTACAGAATGCTCCTAAACTACATTTCTAACAGAACCTTCCCTATCAAAATAAATAACAACCTCTCCAACCTCACTCAATCGCGGCGGGTGTCATTGCCCCCTTCCTATACATCTTTTCCCACGATATTCACAACATCACAACACTAGAAAACCTTTTTCGCATACGTCATAGTCATCTCCTATGAAACCACCTCTCTCATCTCCAATTTCAAACCACTCCAATCTGCGCTCAACAACCTAGAACAATGGTCCAAACAATGGCGAATGACCATCAACACCACAAAATCAATAACCATCCCATTCGAACTACCAAAAAAAACCTCCTCTCAAAATCCACCTCTATCTAAATAATTCAATAATCCCTACTGTGACGTGGATTTTTATTATTTATAAATATATTAAATATTAGTTATGTTTAGATGGGTGGGCGCCAATAAATATCTACTTTGAAATTTTAACAGTTTTTATTCTTAACAAAACTAAAAAAAAACAAGATTACAATATTTAAATTTAATGAATTTAATTTTCCTAGCTCAGCCTTAATTAGAAATTATATTGCAAGAGACTTAGTAAATACAATCTACTTTCCCTCAGGGCTGTATCACGTGTTTATACACATAGCAGAGCGAGATTATTGCCTTGGTTCCTTACTGTACATGCGTCTTTCCCAGTTTCTTTGTTGACCGGCAGTCCTGGGTTTTACACAAAGGCAGCTTCCGGTTCAGCATACAGGCAGTCAGCAAGCCTCGAATTTTGGTGTAGTTTCCTTGTCCTTGCAGGCAGGCCGCTTCTCCTCTTAGCTCTCAATCGAAGTCAGTCAGTCGTGCCGTCCTCTCACCTCCGACTCTACTTTTTGAATCCTTTGCGAGGTCCTTTCTACCTCAAAACTAACCTCTCCTCAAACGTGGTTCGTCTCCCTGCTCTTTCTATTTTTCCCAGGTCCTCCAATGGGGTTGGCGTTCCTACCCTTACTCTCCAAAAATTCAAATTTTGGGAGAGGCCACCCTAGCAATCCTGGGGGAACTGGGTTTTTTCGGTGAGACGCAAATATCTTTGAGACAAAGACTGCACCCGTCAGGCTACAAGTTATTGTTTTGCTTGTCTTGTCTGGTTTTTCCACGGAATGGTGCCTGCCTTGCGAATACCTCAGGACTGTTCTCTACAGAATTTTACACAAAATGTTAACTTAATTTATCTGAAATTTTATACGCGTTACACTACCAAAACAGAAACCATATCATGTTTGATTCAAAACTCCCGTGGAAACTTCATATTAATCTTCTGCTCTCCAAAATCAACCATAAATTCAGAAGCCTATATCCCCTACAGCCCCTGTTACCATCAGAATAAACGCCTCCTATATCTCTCCATAATACAACCCACCTGGTCCTATGCCTCGTCCATATGGGGAACAACAACCAAAATCCACTCAGACAAAATTCAAACTAAACAAAACATAATCGTACACATCGTTAAAAACCCTCCCTGATATCTTAAAAATTACGTCATCCATCATAACATCAAACTTCCCGAAATAAACTCCGTAATCTCCAAATCCATAACCTCCCTAATCAAAGCGCCCTCAACCACCCAAACACCACCATACAGCGGTTCCATGACAATCCTCCTCCACCTCCACGCTTCCCTAGCCTCAAAACAAAACTCCAAATCGACCTCATACTTCCCCCTGATCACTTAGGCACATTCTAACCCACCTTAGCATAATTCCTGCCGACCACATCCTCATATATCATCCAATAATCAGTTCACTTCCTGTCAAACCTCACCCACCCACGTCGTATGCCTCTCAGGCACACAGAAAAAAACCTAACTCATCTCTTAAAGTAGGTTAATTAAATGTAAATTATATACTCTATTTTAATTTTGTATTCTTTATTTTGGTATTGTATATACTAAATCATTATTGTCCAAACTGATAATTTTGACGATAAACGTTTTTTGTATGAATTAAAAAATAACAGTTTCGCTGTATACCAATAATTGAAGTGCATTTTTCCAGAGAGTTTATGACTGTTATTTTAACACACTGCTCTTTTACGTACTACTAATATGTATAGAAATTTTGTAAACCTTAAACGTAATAAAAATACATTGAGAACTTCTTGGTTATATTCCTTTAATACGAAGGCACAACTTATGGAAAATGTATACATTAATTAGTAATAGACGTCCGTTTGTAATGATATGAAAATACAATTCATCAGAAAACAATTTTATATTTACTTTTACATCTATAAAGTTTCGTCGAATATGTGGACTTCATCAAATAAATATTAATTAGATAACATTTATTTATGAGCGGATAATTTTGCGTCGTGGACTGTATCCTGCAGCAGGTCTTGCCAAACTCATTCAAATTAACTTTATTGTTATTTTAGTTTCACTTAGATGTCATATTATTTATTCATTACGTCTGGACATAAAAAAAGATTCTGAAGGGACAAGTTCTAGTATTTCTGTCGTATCGCATTCCACAATAAGGTCCATAATATCATTTGTAAACGGCATGTATTTTCTGGTACTATGAGCTGAGTCGTAAATTATACTGTCATTTGTGCCCTGGCCTTGTAAGAGCATGAAGATGTTGCAAATAAAAAAAATTAGAGTGCCGTACAGTAAAAGCCCTTTCATGTAGATAACTTAACAAAGTTTCTTTACTTTACCAAGTTTTTTTGTCGGTGTAAGAGAAAAATTCTCAAGATATTTTTTTAAACCATTTATAAGGAAGACGACAACTGGAAAGTTTCCCCGAGTAGGGACGCCGCAGCATAAGTAACAACTTAAAATCTCTGTCTGTACAAGGCGGTGGCATTTCAAAAATAACCATGGTTATACTGAGGTGAATAGCCATCCCATCAAGACAAATTTGAGGAAATAATATTTTAAAACGACTATGGAGCTTAATTTATTATATTATTACATAGGTTAGGGTTAATTAATTTCTCCGGGTGAAAACTGAGTTGTGATATTACATCCAGCCTTATATCCATTACCTGGAAATATAAATAGTCTTTCTGCAAAGAATACATAAAATACTGACAGGCATTACGAAACAAGAGTTACAAATAAATGATCTGAGATAGTCGTCCATAAATAAATTTCATATTTTTAAATATGTCCAAATTAATCAAATTTATAATCAAAGATGTACAAAGTTTCTTTTACTTTTCCGTATGGTTTGACATGTGCAACACTATGGATAATTTAAACATTCAGTATTTTAATACTTCATTTTAAAATTCATTACAGTTCACTTGATTTTTATCTGTTTTTGGAATTACATGAACAAAGACATTAATTTTTATTACGAAACTGGATTAATGCATGTCAATATTTTAAAATAATGTTTGGAAAGCCCTTACGAACTGCTAAAGTGCGGCCATTTTTTTAAAAAAGGTTATTTCACTTAATTTTGAGATTAACATTAGTACTATATATCAATAAATAAAGTTGAAGTGTCTGTCTGTCCTTATGTTTGTCTGAAATATGCTTCAAAACGGCTCAATGAGTTTCAATGAAAATTTAAGGGTTTAAAAACAGGAAATGTAATTTATATGTTTGTCCGTATTTCATTTCGATAATGAAATTAATATAATATCAATATTAATTACACGGGAAGGTTTCTCGGCATACGTGCGTCCGAATCTCAAAAAAGTGTATGCTGTTTATCTATACTCTTGAGCTGTTTATGCTCCGAAACGTCTCAAGGGATTTCAAGGAAAATTTCAGTGATTAAAGCAGTAAACTCAACTTAAATTTTACGTGTATGCTTTATTTCGATGTCTTGCCCGGTTCAGAAGATATTAATATTTATAAACCTATTCATCTGCCATTCGAAAGGCTGTCCGAAAACCAACTATGAGCTAAAAGTCTTATTAGGTGTGCCTATACCATTCATCGCACTTAATGTGTTATTATAAGCGTAATTTTTTAAGCATGAGAGAGAGACGGGGAGGGCAAGAATACTCACTCCATCTATTGTTGCAAACGTGTGAAAGCCGGACGCGTTCAAAACCAACTGTAATTTTGAAGGATTGCCGTGAGGCGATCATAAATAGATGATACCCTACTTTCATTTTCAGGGCAAAATAAAAAGAGCTTTTGCCGCGCTAACTAATTCTCAGGCATAGCTAGTTCGGAATATTTATAGCAGATACCTACAGATCATACAGCTCCGGATGTAGATATCATGCAATGGATACCTAAGGCAGGAAGTGAAAAGATTAAAAGAGCATATTCAGTGTACGAGGAGTCTAAATCTAGATCAGTAGCCTGCACTTCAGTTTGGAGAGGCAGTTAGGACAGAGTTATGACAGTTTAAACATAGTATAGAACCTCTACCGGCGCCGATACTGCCACATATTCAAAGAAGCTACACCTAACAGACATCAGATCTACAACAACAATACAATCTTTCGTCAATTAACAAAAATGCTGAAGTCACGCCTTGGTTGATATTTGTATAAATTGTCACAGTTCCTTCATTATAAAGAATGCGTATTTTCAGTAATACTTGATTGTTATAGTTCTGAAAAAAGAAACATAAAATGAATACACTTAGAACATTTAAAATATAGTTTTATTTGAAAACATTCTTATTTGATAATAGTGTTTAAATTTTAAATGTCTTTGTCGTCCAACTGATTAAACTTTTACTTTTTATGTTTTCTTAGGAATCATATCTTACTTCAATCATTTTTAAAACAATAAGAGCATTTACTGAATGGTAATAAAATTAAAATTGAAATTTTTTTATCTTTGATGTCCAGAATGGTTTTTCTACCTTTTTGCTAAATTTCCTAATATAATTTCAAAGCGTTGTTTGATAATAACGTATTAAAGGTTGAAAATTATGCAACCAATCACGCCAAAAATTTCTTTAGAAGCTAGATACATATGTATAGAATGGTTCTAAATAATTAAAATTTTAACTTTAAACATTTGAATAAATTTAAGTTTTCGTTGCATAATTAATCTACCACCGCATGTAACAACATTTTTCCTTATTTCGATTTCAGTCGAGGTGTTGTAATGAAGTAATTTGGTGATTACGAATTAGTGGTGAAAGTCAGCAGAATCGCTTTGGTTGACATTCTTATTGGCTCCAGTCAGACGGCGACAAAATTTCTTTTGACTCCAGGGATGCGGCGAAGAGCGCCCCGAATCGTGCGAAATCCTAAGCACAGGTTCTTAACGGATGTTTATTTGCCCCGAGCTATAAACCCTCTAAAATTTCGAAAGACGCTTCTTCCCCCGCAAAGTCAGATGACAACCTCGAGACAACCAACCTTCAAGTTTGATTTTTTTGGGAGAGTCATGGGATTCACCATAATGGTAGGGATGAGAAGAGACGAAGTGGGGAGTGATGAGCAGGAAATGGATCTTTTTGAAAAAGGAGAATGTAAGAAGATAGTGCGGGAGTTGGGGCAAGTCATTATGGCCGTAGTAACAGAGAAAAGGAAAGAAGGGAAGGAAGTGAGCGGTACTGAAGGTAGCAGCAGTTGGCATCGCCTGTCCACGTAACCGCCAAAGACCAGAAAGAAACCTAGGGGTGCGATCAAAATTCTTGGAAGTCAGCCCAGGTAATTGTGCCGACAAAGGATGCAGCTGCTTACTAACACAATAATCTCAGGTGCATCAAAATTCGTATGACAAATTTCAGCTGCACAGCTACGACCACATATTCATGACTCTGATGGAGTCGCTTACTAAATTTAATTCTGAGATATCCGTGGCATTTAATGGACCGTAAAATTAGTATTAGCCGTAAATTAATTTTTAATGTTAACGTAATAAATTTGACATAATTTAAATTTAAAACTCATTTCGCCCAGTTGTCCATTAGTGTGTCAAGAAAATAATTCTGTTGTCTAATCACAATTTACTTGAGAGTCAACAAGATGATCTTAAGAAGTAATTGGAAGCTGGAGCAGAATTTATAGATTGGTAAATATGAAATCTTTGGCTGTTGTAGTATCGCGTTGTCTGTTGAAATATAAAAATATCTATTTGTTAAAACCTTCCAGAAGCGTGATAACAGGTCAGGATTTTTCAAAGCCTTATTTGCCTGCTTTGTGGGTTAAGTAGTTAAAATGAATAGTTGGCGTAGAATGTGTAGTTACGACTGGTTTAAAGAAGGCTTGATCTAGAGACTGCAAACCTAGACCTAAAGAGATCAACCTTTAATAAGAGTGGCTAAACACACGAACGCTATGTTTCCGCTACCGAAAGTAAATTTTAATGCATTCTGTCCGTTTATGCACGCTAACGCCCGACCCTCAACGCCGAGATCCAGATTTTGTAAAAACTAAACCTAATTAGATATGTTCATTGTGCTCAATTAGTTTACCACAACAACGTGGGTTGTACATACTTAAGTCTATCTATTAATTTAACTGTAATAGGTACCGAATGAAGAAAGTAAATAATATTTTTATTAGGAACACAATTTTAATTTATATTGGTTTATAAACTTTATTAGAAAAAATTATTGTGAACTATATTAAGAAACAAATGCAAAGATAAAGCGAATGGTTTCCTTTTACATAAAATATTTTTGAGTTTTATAACCGGCAAACAATATTTTAAAAAAGTCTAGTTTTATTAATTTAAATGGAGCTAATGTTCTTTTGACGCTTCACGTTTTTTATTGTCATTGACAATTGTTTCCGATTGAATATCAGTGTATGAGAGGAATAAGAAAATATTTTCGGGCCAAGTAGTTGCCTTACCTGAGGCAGCAATATCCAGACTTGCCTCCCTTTGGCCGACTTCTCTGCTTCGGGCCGTTCGCCATTAAAACTTCTCAGAACAACGATCCGACGCCCGGCTGTGACTTTCACCCCTCGTTACGGCGCTCAAAGACTCCGTTTCATTCTTAGGAGGTCCCCCTTCTCTCCGACCCTAAACGAGTTTGTCGGGAATGAAACAGCTTATTGTTCATAAGCCCAGGGCCAAAATTAACATGTTGCGGAGTTGTCTCTCCTCCAGTCAGATTTAAAACAACACTTTCTACCGCGTCGTGCTCCCAAATTGGATATGTCAGCCACCTAACATATTCTACACTCATTTCTCATTAATACTAAGCGAAGTATTTCTCATAACAGATAGCAAGAATGTCATCGTAATGTATAATTAGTTTAACCCTTTCAGGGACAGAACTGCATATGCAGTCAATTTTATGTTGATAAATAGGGACATGTCTGCATACTTCACCGTAAGTGTTAAGTGATTATTTTTGTGATATTTATCCACGTTTAAACTTAAATCGGAAGTTAAATTTTATTATTAGTTTTTAATAATTTGTTTTCGTTGAAAATAATAATACTACTCAGAATGCATTGAATTTTCAGGCAGTAAAGTGTTCTTGGAATTATTTTTCTCTTCTTAAATGATTATGGGATTTAATTATTTTAATTATTTAATAAAATCACTTTAAGGGTCTGATATAATAATTTTATTTATATAAAACCATCACTTAAAATAGGATCCTGCGCCCTATTAAAATAAATAAATAAATTCAAGGGGACGACTTTTAAATACCAGTGTTAATTATTTATTGGGGGTTTTGCGTGCAGCAGAGATTTCGATTTCAACGAACCTGTTTTATAGCAAAGGCTTTTTCTAAATCTACAAATGCTATGAACATAGTCATGTTTTTTTTCTTATCCTGTCTTCTGAAATTAGACGCGAAGTTAATATTGCTTCTCTTGTCCCTATATTCTTCCTAAAACAACTAATCTCCTCCCAACTCGCATTCTATTTGTCGTTTTATCCTCCTATATACAATTTTCGTTAGTGACTGTGGGAGTTTTTTCGCAGGCGCTTCTCCCCAGAGTGATTGCGGGGCTCACCAGATTATGTCGGGAATACCTCACACTCTCTCTGGGTGTTTTATTAAAGTTCCCACATGCCGAGACACCACCTATTTTGGGAGGTATATGTACTGGGGTCGAAGACCTTGGGCATATAGCAAGAGTTGTCCGATGATCCCATTGGATCCTAAAACTGGCGGAGACATGGAGAAGGGAATGCTGTGAACCCTCAGCAAACTCGTCTCCCGTCATTCGGAAGGGCGTGAGATAGTACCCAATGCCCGACCAACCTGATGTTTTTAGGGTTTTCCCTGCATCTCTTTAGGTGAAACACCGGGTAGGATCCTTATACTATAGCCCGGGGGCCCTACGTAACCCTTGGCTACCTTGCTCTACCTCCCGCATCCCCCATTTCAATTCCCTTCCCATGTTATTAAAGGATAGTTGCCTGTTTCTGGATCACCCTCATGTATCCTGTTAATCCCCTAATTTTTTTTGTATAAACCAGATACTAAACCATTTGTCCTGTGCTGTTCATATCCATCAGTCCCAGTCTGCTTCCGTATGGGTATAATTGAGATTTTAATAAAATCTTCTGGTCTTCTCCCTGTTTCGTAGATTTCACAAACTATCCTGAACAGACAATATATTGCTTCTTCAATCGTTTATCTTATCAACTCCTCTGAATTATTAACAATTCCTGGCGCTTTACAATTGACGAGATCTGTCAGCGCCCTGTCGAACTCCGACCTTAAAATATTGTCCCCCAACTCTTCATCATCCACTTCCTCTTCTTTTTATATTACTGACTGATCTAGATTTCCACCGTGATACAGCTCTTCTAGGTATTCATTCCATCTGCATTTTATTCATCAAGAATTGGCTTACCATCAGACCTCCTGATGTCCTTGCTAATACTTTTCCTCTCTCCAAATGATTCATTGATTTTCCTATAAGCTGCGTCTATTTTCCCTTTCACCATGAAATCTTCCACTGCTTTACATTTCTCTTGTAGCTAAGCCTCTTTGGCTGCTTTTCTCTCCCTACATCATTACTCAAGTGTCTGTATTACTCCTTACCGTTTTCATCTCTCGCGTTTTCATATTTACGCCCTTTATCAATAATTTATTACCTCTTGTGTTGTTCATGTTTTCCTATTGGTCTGAGATATTCTTCCTATTTTCTCCGGGATTGGTCTGGTCATTTATTCCTTCAGGAGTGGCCAGTTCTCTTCTATAACCTTCTCTATTAATCTATTCTTGACATCTTCTAGAAACTCTGAAGAACCTCCTGTTGTTTCGGTTTTTTCTAATCATCGTTTTGCTTTAATTTCTTCTGTTTCTTTATTTTCCGACTTGTAATGATTAAAAATTTTAAAATAATCAAATGGGGGAAATGCCTAAATAGTGAGCATTTCCGAGGGAGTGGAGTGTGGATTCCAGCAAAGTAATTCCAGCTGCCAATAGTATCAGCGGCTAGACGAGGATTATCCGGCTACAATCGCCAGAGGCTGCGACGCCGGCCAAAAAAATATTTTTCACACCGGGGAAAGACCGAGTCAAGAGAAAATTTTCCCGTGAGATAGGGATACTACCTGCGATATGATTGGTAGAGTACGGATATGGAAGGGATGATCCGAGCTGACGAAATGGCCTGGAAGGGACGACCCGAGCTGAAGAATTGGCAGACGATAGCAGAGTTAGTCATTCTGGTCCCTACCATCCACCAAGGATTTCTTCGCAACGAATTTTCAAATCCAACTTCAGACAGACGAGACAACTATTTGGGACTTCATCCTGGGCAGGCTAGAACACCTGAAACCATCAGGCGTAGGTGTGACAACATCACAGAGCGTACCGGATGCTTGCTCTAGTCAACGCCTTCCGGATCAACAAAGCCGACACTGAGGGATATATAAATATATTGTGGCACTCTTCGGGTACCACGTCAGGGATTTTGGGCGCCACCTGCGTAGGCTATTTTCGCAGGAATAAATTAAATAAAATAAATATCCTAAGAAAATGAATTTATTATAAACAAAACAAAAAAAATATATACGAAATATTTATCTGTATTTTACATGAACACTACACATTTTTATAACAATATATTAACATCACTCTTCCAGTGTCCCATGAAACAATGCACACGATTAAAAATGAACAGTCAATTTAAATAAACGATGTATCAAGCATCACTTTCTCAGTGTCACTGGAAACAATAAACCAACATGTATGTATGTCACACCACACTGAATGTCACTTGAGCGACAATAAGAAAACCTTAACCCCGCTCCTTTTTTATTGGGGAAACAGGGGCCGCTGTTTCTTGATGACGTCCTTCGGTTCACCTTAATAAGCACAGTACATGTTGCCGTGGTGCTCCTTGTAGATGGAATAAACAAAGAATAAGGAAGGAGATAGTTGAAAGACACCCTCAGTCCTCGGAACCTAATAACGTTGGGGTCGAAAAAGTAAGAGTTTGGCCAAGGTAGCCGAAGTGAAAAGAAAATAGATGGTTTTGATCTAGCGACGGGAAAGAAGAATAAAGAAGTGTGTGGTAATAGCTATCACACACAGCTGCGGTTCCTGACGGTTGCTGAGCCCATCACGCAAAAGCCACGTGCCCTGGGATGTTGTCGAATGGCCGAGATTGGTTTGGCCAACCTTGATGTTTCTAGGTGCCAAATGCATGAGCACCTGAAGAAGCCGCTCGTTCTGTGACGCTAAATGGACCATCCCTCTCGCCGTCTTTACCACAAGTGTCCGTCTATGAAAATCTCAGAGACGACGGTAAGCGTTTCCTCCCTTCCTCTCTACTTTTTTTCATCCTCTTATTGGCCAGCCTATGGCTAAACCCAATATCCCCTCCTTAGCCCTTTCTCAGAAAGGGGGCCAAAATAGACTTGTTTGTCCCTTTACGGTATTTTCCAGCGTCACTCATTGTCCCGAAAGTTCCAACTCTTGGCTTTGTGCTGGCTACAAATGAAATATTTATAAATAATATTATAATGCACCATAATATATATATATATATATATATATATATATAGAGAGAGAGAGAGAGAGAGAGAGAGAGAGAGAGAGAGAGAGCCGCCACACTTCCGCCGAGGTATTGTAAACTCCTGGGAGGAGCGGGGTTATTCGCCATTGTGCTAATATGCCATTCATTTATTCTCCCAAACCACGAACACCCTTTACAGATATAATTATATATCTTATTAAAATTTTGGATGATATAAATTTGTAATTGTTCGTAATATAATCTTGCTTTTATTATTATTATTATGAAAACATATATCATAGAACAGCGTTTATGTAAACTGCAACGTCGAACATGTGAATTATCCAACAGTGAAGTAGGTAAGCGGTACAGTTGGGGCTTCAAACTGAATAAATGTTAGCATATTGGCAAAATATTTTATATGCATAGAATAGTCGCTTGCTTCAGACATGTCGGCAATTTGTTCCGCGAATATATTGAACTTAATCCGTTAGAAGAATTTATGTTTACAGAAGAATATTTTTCTAGGAGAATCCAGGTTATATGAATTTTTGAGGTTGTTGAAAGGAGGAAATATGTTACCTCAAATAATTATTGAATATTACAAAGAAGTTTTTTTCTTATTTTGTCGTGTGGGGTTAATTTTAATAATTTTCCTGAGTGTGTAGATTTCAGTGGATTAACTTGGTAGTTTTATGAGTATTATTTTGATTTGTTATTTTTTCTATAGGGTTTTAATATTATGTGTTCCGAATTTTGTCCTTCTGGGTTACTTAATTTATATTATTCCACTTAAAGATTTTACTTTAATATTATTACTGTAAGACATGTTGGAAAGTTTTTTTTACAGATTATATGTTTTTGCATTCCGGAAAAGTTGTGAAAATTAGTTACGAAGCTCGAAGCGAAGGATCAAAGGTTGGGTGGGATTTTGGGCAGAGACATGCATTTAGTTCTACCCCATAAAACATTGTTTATATAAGTTGCAATGCCGAAGTTCTGAAGTATCCTGCAGTGAAGTAGGTAAACGGTACAACCTGCAATTCATAATCTTAGCACTTAAACCGTGTTAATTATGCTGTTTAATTTAGAACCTGTTGCGTGCATGGAACCTCATTCTACAATTTCTAATCATCATATCTATGTTTTGCTGAATATTTTAGATAAAAAATATTTTTTTATTTTCACAGGCAATGCAGAACTCTGTGTGAAATACTCTTCGTTTTATTTTGACAGAAACATTAGTTTTTTGTAGTAACAAGTGTCAATTTGTCCGCTTTGTAATTAACAAAACGAATAATTGGAAAATTTTTATATACAATTAGTCGGTCCCACATAGTTTGGCAACATTTAATGACATTCAGCATATTTTTTCCTCTATTTTTTTATTTTTACCTATTCTTACCCCTTCAAGAAGTTATTTTACTTTCAGTCTATTTACAAATGCCTGGAGAACAAGCCCCACCGGCTTATGCTTTTGCTCTAATCAGGACCCAAAATTTTAAAACTAATTACAACGTCATAACAAGAGTATTTCATGCAATTTACATGAAATCCAGCCTAGTGAATAACGTCGAAACTCTTCACTGGAGGCCTTACAAAACCGCGACAAAAGTTTATACATCGAAGTTTACTTTCGCTATTAATTTTGAAGGCTTTGCATGTAACAACAATGTCTTGCAGAAAACAGAGGCAAGTTTACTCATCAGGTAAGCAGCTCAATACAGTGATGCAGGTGAACTTACGGGCCGATACCGTGTTTGCGGCATAGATAAGGATGAAACTGCCGAGGTGCTTCTGTTAAAGACGAACTTTAGCACGTCTTCCAACGGCGGAAATGAAGCATTTAAAGTATCCTACTCCATTTGCGTCTAAATGGGTACAGCAAGAAGACGACTCTCGAGATGGAACTTTCTTTCATGTTGAAAACGCGCCGAGCAGCGTCAAGTGGCAATTCGGTGTCGTTGGAGTTGCTTATTAATTTAAACTTCTACTTTCCTGTATTCATTTTTATAATTTTTAAATAAAATATTTTGAAGTATGGCGTTTCAATTAATGTTTAAATGAAGCCAAAAACAAACAATTAGTAAAACAAAAACAAAATAATTTAATGGAACTACATGTTTCGGTCCTTATCTGGACCCTCTTCGGATTGAACAAACAGTTACATTAAATTATTATTTTTGTAACAATTTCTGTTTTTGGCTTCATTTAAAAATTGATTCAAACGTGCAGACATTAATAACTATTGTAGCGTTTTAAATTTAACGTATATCCCCCCTTTTCAAGTCCCTTCCTATGCTATTAAAGGGGAGTTGTCTACTTCAGGATCACCCTCATGTAGACTGTTACCCACCAAAATAAAAGATTGGTACTTTTCAAATCTAAAGCACTGTTTACTATACTTATCAAGTCCCTTAACTGTCTACAAATCCCAAACAGTGATAACATTTAATATGTCACGTCTAATCGATCCGAAAGTAATACAAATAGAACCTTAAAATTTACTTACGACACGTCATTCCGGCTTCCGAAACTTTCTCTCATACACAAATCTATAAAATATCCTTTCCCTGACTTTCTTTACAAGAAGAAAGTATAATTAGCTTCATCTACTTAATTAGGGAACAATTACAGCTTGTTATGAGTGTATGTGATAATCACCATTTTATTTCGTCACTGGGTGAATAATTTCCGATATTGAAGACAAGTAAACATCGAGGCGGACATCGGACTCCTGAACGTGACAGATCGACAGTTTGGCGACTTAAAAATGTGGTACCTGAGTCCGGTTCAAAAATCGCGGACCAAGTTGGATTTTAATTGGAGGCTGAGGGTCAGGTGATCCGTCATGCATCTCATGAACGATATGACCTGACAGGATGGATGGGAGAAATTTTGGCAGTCGGACATGGTCATTTGAAGAAAAAATAAGTCTGGAAGGTTGTGTGTGTTTGATCCACGGCACGGCCGTCGGACATGAACATTTGAAGGAGGAAGAAGTTGAGCAGTCTTGGAATAGAAGTTGATTCAGTCGGGAATGTAACTTGGAAGAAGGAAGGTGGAGATGAGATGAGAGATAGGGTTTGGAGCTTGGCGACAAACATCAGAAATTAGGAAGAAGTAACTCGAGAGTGAGAATAGTTTGCAATCTGATCTGGGGGCAAACTGAAAAGAAGATAGACGGCAGCGAACAGAAGTAGCCCCGTCTACGTAACCCGTGCAACACATTTCCTAGAAGAAAGACCAGGTACCGACGGCAGAAATCGTCACTAGAAGCAGTCAGCTGACGAATGTGGGAGCAGTCTGAATTGAGAAAATGGAAAAGGAAGCTGCCGTTTCGCAAAGAAAATACAAGTGCGTGTCTGTGCCACTGTTTGAAATTTGTCACGACTATCCTTCTGCTGCAAAAATTACCACAAAATGACCTTTATGAGATTGATTATAAGCTGAGGTAGTCGTGGCAAATTTTTAAATTGGACCCTAAATTTTGTAATTTTTTTCCTGTTAATAAATTTAATTTGTTTTTTTATTTAATATAACCAAATAATTTATTTTGATTTTAATTAAAATCCAACCCCCACCTGTTCATTACTGTCAATTAAACAGACCCCCACCTTCCCAGCCAATCTGTCTATAAAATCACACGTGATTCAATCCAGAATTAGAACCAACCATATCAACTTCTCCCATAATGTTTTACTTTCCAGATCGCATCAACCTACCTGCCTGTAGTCTTCAACACACTACACTATGGAACACATTCCGCTACACTGCCCTTCTCTCACCGCCATCAGAAGAAAACATTTCGGAACCCTATCAGCCAAGCGTTCAAGAATCTCTTCGCCTTCGTGAAAGGTACAAACTTATTGAACTATATTTAAGAGAGCTTTCATTGTAATCAATGATTCGATGCAATTATACTGTAGTCGCCAGGGACACAACAAATTGACGGGACTTGAAATGAATTTTCTTTTAAAAAGTTTATAATATAATAGGCAAATAATTTATTTTTGTAAACAGACTTTATGAGCGTGATCCTGAAACAAGCATTTCCCCTTAAATAGCAGAGGAAGGGAATTAAAAATGGTGGATGTGAAAGGTAGAACAAGGTAGCCAAGGTTTGATTATGAAAATAATGCATTCTTATCATATTGATTGTGGACACCTACACATTAATTAAAGAAAAAAATAATTAAATTGATTGGTGACGTAAGAAAAATTATTTGCTTACTTGAAAAGTATAATTTTATAATGACTGTCATAATTTATCTTAATTCATTCATGTGTACCAAAATGAATATTTTGTCATCAACGAAACATGATAGTACCGTTTCAGTTATAATTTTAACATTTGGACAATGCAGTAGAACATTTCTTACCCTATAAATACCAATATAGCGTATATAATTAATTAAAGTTAAATTTTGTATCTGGAATTCCTACACTTAAATTGTTCAAGTCTAATGAACGTAATATATTATATCTAAGATTGAACATACATATTTTTTTTAATTTACACGCATGAAAATGATAATTTTGAAATTTGAAATTCATTGACTACAAGTGTTAAAAATAAAACACTCTGGAAATAATTATAAGTACTTTTTATAATTTCTTTTAAATCGAGTGTAGTTCTGATGTACTCAATGATTCTCAGTGAAAGAAACTGAATGATTCATTTCTTTAAACTTTTGAACTAGAAGATGATTAACTTGATGTTTGCAATAATTATTAATAGCTATAATATTTTTTGAGGAACCTGGAATTTTGAACACATGTTTATACAAGAGTAAATACTTTGTCGTATCTATTTAATTTTAATAACTAAGATCTATTAATAAGTAAAATACAATGAAAGGCCAAAAGTCAGACCCAGAAGTATTCATTGTATTTTACCTATAATATTAGGTCAGAGCAACTTATAAATACATTTTTATAACGTTTTTTAACAACGGGGTAAATTTAACAACAAATTAACACACATATATTATTAACCATATATCTTTCTTATCTGCAGAACGTTCATTTATTATTTATACCGTATTCAGGGTACTATTAAGTGCTGAAGCGTTGTACTGTTAAATTAAAACTTATGAGTGTCTGTTAAAGGGTAGTAAATTATAGCATATTACTAAAAAATATGGTGCATAATTATGTAAGTTATGAGTGCTTAAATTATTTAATTACTTCCTTTATATATATATATATATAAAATCAATATTAATTTTGATACATAAAACGGAAGTTAAAATATGTAGTAAAATTTTCAATAAAGCAAAATAAATAACAAAATTAGATTTTTAAATGTATCTTTTGTTAGTTACCTGAAGCAGACCACGAAGTTTCATGAAACGTTCTATTTATATTCATAAAATAATAATTGAATTTATCTATGCACTTATTTGGTCATATTTTTTATTATTTATTACTTCACAATTATATTTGTTCGAGTAAGTTTAATTTCGCAGAAATAAAACTTGTTTCCAGCTTTTGTTAAATATATGTTCCGAATTAAAAATTTAATGCTGATTGCTAATAAACCGAAGTACAAAGGGGAGAATTAAACATTAACTATTAACTTTGCATAGGTTTTAATTTCAAAAAGGTCTTTTATTATCGATTACAGAGGAGTCCATTAAATTCTGTAAGTGATTTCGGGACCTCCACTTTACGCCCATGTACAACTTCTATCGAGTTACTTATTAGTGCTCTCTGAGATAATTTTAAAATTATTATCATAGTCAAATGTGAAGGTTAATGTGTACCCTTTTGTTCTAGTACGACATTTCTTTACAAATGCACAGCTTACTGATTCTTATAAAAGTTTTTGATTGAAGTGAGCAAACCGCTTAATATAGTATCTATTTTATCTTGACTTCGATTGGAAAGTTTAAAATATCTTCATAGGCTTCACGTAACTTTATATTTTTTGTCAAACTGCAATTTTTGGTCCTATTTTTATGAATTTACAGGAACTGCAGAAAAAAAAGCCAATATTATTTTATATTCTACCCAGTAGAAATGAAACTCATTAATTATGAATGACATTATTGGTTACTTTTAGATGCAGACAGCCATAAAATACAATTAATAATAGAATTATTTGTTTTGTACGCTTAAGTCTTTAGATTTTAAGTTACTTAAATACATCTAACATATTTAGTAATTTTCATTTAAATATAATTTACTTGTGATTTTGTAGTAAACCACATATAGTGGATATTAGATATTACGTACTTATGAAGATAGATATATACTAGACGTTGTGATATTAGTTATTGAAATAAATAGATTCATTGTTATTTTAGTATCCGTCTGACCGCATGGAATACCGGTTATTTGTTCCATGCGTGGAGGGGGGAGGTGAGGTGAGATAATAACACGAAAACATTGGTCTTAGGATTTTAGCAGTGTAAGTGTGAATTTTTTGAGGACAAAGAGGCGTGAATTCCTGCGTATACCTGGAAGCACGTGTCCCCGCATAAATTATTTCTCCCCGACAAGGGATAAAGTGGCGAGGATTGACCAAATTTGAGGGGTATTGAGGGCGTGTTATTTCCAAATTTATAAATATGATCGGTTGTCACGGTGGGAAGAGAAAATGACGTGTGCCGAGAAAGGTGGGGGAGTTGGTTTAGAGAACGGGAGAAGAACACAGCCCTAGCTAACATTAAGTCCAGAGCCTGCAATTATTCTCCTGGGCGGTAGAACGTAGCCGGTGGACGCCAGTCATCAAACTCACTATGTGACGTGAAAGCTGTACATGGGCAATCTGTTACCGATTTCAACGATTTGAGGCATCAGAGGTCATCAGCGACGACATTTTATCGTCTTCTCCCACCACATACGAGCATCCGAGACGGAGCAGCCAACAGCTCAGTCATAATAAGAACCCAACCACAGTAATTACCAATTCTCAATTGACGCGATTATTACAGAGATTTTTTATATAACCTCTAAATACAGGGTACATTAATTATTTCGTTTCTTTCCATCATTTCTTTGGGGTTAAATTTAAGATTCAACATGTAATTGGTGTAATTTTCCTAACCACCACTGTCAACCTGTAAGTTCATGCAGGTAGTCGGAACAAGTTTAGAAATGAGGATAGTAAATTTTGCTAATATGTCCTATTATTATTTTATTTAGTTAATAATGATTATAAATAATTGTAGTATATCGTCTATAGTTTATTGCATAAATTTGTATAATATATTTTTGATAAAAATGAACCAGATTTTAATATCATCAAAATGTTGAACCCTAAACCTAAAATTAAATGTGGTAAATTCGTTTAATGTTTAATTGCCTACCAAAGGTCAATATAAACCCCAACCACAATTATAAGACAATATAGTCATTTTAGAACCTCATTACTTTCACATTTATGAAAAAGTGTGACCGTCACCATGTTAGATAAAAATTATACTTGTGCAAAGTTTTTATGAGGTAGTGTAAGTTTTTGTTTGGGGGTAGAAAGGGGTCGCTGGTTGTTGTGCTACGGCAAAAGTTAGTGTTTTATGATTATGAAAATGTATTAAGTATATTAAATAAGATGTTAAATAAAGATAATTTGTTCATATTTGACGAATAAAATGTGGAAATATTGAATCTCATTTGATTGATGAAATGATAACCAGAAATATGTCGACCTTGAATATATCATGGTTATAATTAGGATGAATTTAAATAAAATTCGAAGCCTGTTGAAAAGTTCAAATAATTGAGTAGATCTATTTCGTTACCGACGGAATAACACGTAAAGTAAGGATGTAGCGAAATTTAAGAAGTCGTTAAGTTTTTGCAATAGAATTATCATCCGGTTTGCCACGTTAGCCTGACTAAACAAGGAACGAGGTTGGCGCTCAACAAGTTATCATTACTTTGTTTGTAGCATGTTGTAGGGGCGTGAAATTAAATTAAAATGGTAATTAAGAAATATTGCGAAATTTATTTACACAAGAAATTTAATATGGAAAAATTTAATGAGGGAAATATTAACAAAGGAATTAAAGATTTGGCGAAGCAATCAGATCCAGATTATCTCTGGTTCAATACCGTGAATGAAAGCCTCCTAAACGTCATGGATTAGAAAATGGCAGCGTACCTCGTTGCAGGGTCCGCCAGCTTCTATATGGCGTCGTCCTCTTCGTCACAAGTCGTCCTTCTTCTGCACCAAGCATCGGTTCTCAGAGCAGAATTCTTGTCCACACAGCCCCACTGCTGTATCCAAACCCTCTAAATCGATGTTTTATAATAGATTTATCTTTAACCACGAGACCGTATTGACCGAGGCAGCCTCGTGGCATTTCAGATGTTGTTGTGTCCGTGGGTCTTTCTTTCTCATGCCAGCTATTTGCGAAAATAACGCAGGAGGTTATATTTGTACGTGACCCGAAGCAATTCCAGAAGATTACAGCCCCTTTCTGCGCCGACTTTTCGGCGCCACACAACTTTCCAATTCTTTGCTAATTTTACATTACAAATAATAAAATACTAACTATCGCGCTGTAAGCATAAGTATTAATATTTACGTAACACAAAATATATGTGGTTAAGAAATATCTGACTATAATCCAAATTTATTGGGATTTTGAAAGACAGTTGGTATGACTCAGTATTAGTAACAAGCTCGTCCGACATCATCACTGATGCGTGAAGGAATAACCAAACTCATCCTTGATAAGCTTTTTGTTCCAGGGCCAATGAAAACAGCGCTAGCATAACGTAATATATTCTGAGTTATATTGTGTTGAGTGTAGATTAGTAAATGATATACAAATTATATCATAGCTCACGATAAACAAAAGTTGTTATTTGAAGAGAAGAGATTTAAAAACTGAAACCATAAACGGTATTAATGAAACTTGGAAAGACGTGTGTCCTGTGACACAAATTTCCCTGGCGAAAAGTTTGTTTTTGCTAGGAAATTCCGTCACAAGCTGTAACGCTTTGTTGAGTAGGACGAACAGCGTCTTAGAGAAAAGCTCTTTCCACCTTAAGACACCCTCATTCTGCTCGCAATTTTTAAGGGCTTCAGAGGACGAGACAGTTTAATTTTGCGTGCTACAATCTCCTTGCCGCACTTAACTTTAAATACGCTGCCAGCCTGGATAACGACAAACGCTGCGCCTGCCGAAACGATCCTATTAGCCGGGGAACAGAGCCGCACATTATAATTCCATCACAATACACTAATCTCGACGGCGCCGGCAAAGACTTGCGTCAACAAGCCGGTTGTGCAGCTGCCGGAATTGGTCCTTTGAACGACGTCGGCCAACTTCAGGCGTCGTTCCTCGCACCCCAGCAACCCTCTTAAAATTAGTTACCGTGAAAGGAGCGGGGGATTCTCTTACGCAGGATCTGGATCAGACAGGCTCTCACAACTTTTTTTTAAGCTTCAGGTATATACGAAGAAGCAAAATAATCAAATTATCTTAAATATTTTAATTAACTTATAATGAGTTATTACTGACAGAATAATTACTGTGATTCGTAACTTTAAAAGACCGGGTATTGGACCCTACCTGGAAAGTCTGTAATAATTCATTGAGACTCCTGTACACTCCTGCACTTACTGAAACTAAGCTTTACAAATATCAGAAATATCTAATTACAGGCCAATCACGCTTCTTTCTGCTCCAGTAATTTTTTTATTAGACTAATTTGTTTTCAAATCAACATAGGTTTATGAAGTGAAGATCTACGATAACTAATCTAAGCTTAGACGCTGGAGGCCAAGTTGACGTTATCTAAACTGATTTCAGAAAAGACTTTGACACAGTTAATTATAAAATTTATATATATATATATATATATATATATATATATATATATATGTAAATAAATCCCTATTTCCCTTGGTCACTCCATGATTTGAGAACTACTTTACTGATTTCATTCCTTTCTTTATATAAGTTTTTTAATTTTTATACATGGTTCTTACGGAAAGAAAAGTTAAGAAAATTGCACAAAAAATTTAGTTATTTCAAAAAACTTACCTTCACATTCTCGCGTTTGAATCTTCAATGTGAATTCGGGTTGTCTATACTCTTTATCTGTTATGCTCCCAAACGGCTCAATGGATTTCAAAGAAAATTACAGGGATTGAAACAGGAATACTAACTTAAATTTTCGAGTATGTTTCATTTCGGTATATTGCAGCGTGCTTTTAAGGGTGATCCTGAAACAGGCCCCTTTAATAGAAGAGGAAGGGAAATGAAAAGGGGGATGCGGAAGGTAGAGCAAGGTAGCCAAGGGTAAACTAGGGCCCCCAGGCTGTGCTTTAAGGATCCTACTCGGTGTTTCACCTAAAGAGATGCAGGGGAAATCCTAGAAAACCTACATCAGGTAGGTTGGGCATTGGGTACTATTCTCACGCCCTTCCGAATGACGGGAGACGAGTTTGCTGTGGGGTCGCAGCATTCCCTTCTCCGTGTCTTCACCAGTTTCAGGAGGCAGTTGGCCGATGATGCAATGGGATCAGCGGACCACTCTCGCCATATGCCCAAGGTCTTCGATCCCAGCATATATACTTCCTAAAATAGGTGAAGGTGTCTCGGCATGTGAGAACTTTGATAAAAAAAAACAGAGAGAGTGCGAGGCATTCCCGACATAATCAGGTGAGTCCCGCAGTCACTCTGGGGTGAAGCGCCTGCTAGAGAAACTCCCACATGCATTGTGATGTATTGCAGCGTTCAGAAAATATTAATGTAAATATTTATAAACCCATTGAATAACCGCGAGAAAGGTGGCGTAAAAATCAACTGCGGGTTAAAACTCCTATTAGGTGTTCCCATACCATTCATTCCACTTACCATTATATGCGTAATTTTGGCAGCATGAGAGAGATAGGAGAGAGTGGGATCTTTTCAAAACCAACTGCGACTTATAAGGTTTACCGTCAAGCGATCATAAGGTTTCTTTCTCTTGCTTCTTTGTCGGCACCAGACTAGATGGATGTGTTCATACAGTATTGATAAATACCGTCTGGTTCAGGCGAGAGGCGACAAAATAGTCGGTCAAACGTAACCATTGCATACGAATGTATGACATATAATTTTAGAACGACTCCCTAGGGGGAGGGGTGGAATGGGTGGAATTTTTATATGTAATAAAGGCTCATATTTGAGTCTAAAATAATTCATGAGGCCAATTATTTTTATAGCTTTTTCCCCGACAATATTTTTGTATAATTTTTACCCCTTGTAGCATACGAATAGTAAAGCAGTCAAATATCGAGGTCTTATATATATATATATATATATATATTATTCAAAAAACAAAAAGAAAGATTAAATCCATGAAAGTACACGCCGACACGTGCATAAAAACATCCAAATCCTTAATCAGACCAGTACTCACATACGCCTTCATAGCTTGAATCTCAGCTGTCGATAAGGTCTACGAGAAGATCAGTGTACAAGAAAGAGAAACAATTAGAATCCCCTACCGCCAAAAGTCATTCACGTCAATAACAGAACTATACAAAAAAAAATTCCAAAAATTACGGAACACATATACCAAAATTATAAAACGCAACCAAAAGAAAAATAACGAAGCACCTGATAATAACTCACATACACAAAACTTCCTCCAAGGTATAAACATATACCGCCGTCTATTCACCTACTAAAAATATATGACGCCGAACCAAGAAATTCAAATGGCCGTCATCCCACAATTGAAAAACGGAAGTCAATATACCCATCGACTCAATGTTAACAACAAATCCTTTTACACATCAACCCCATCCATCAAAAGCTCTAAAAGACCCCTGGGGGAGAAGATATAGAACCCATCAAAATATCCTTCCTATAAACAATCAAATTAAATTAAATCATAGTAATTAAAACGAATATAGCCAACAATAAACTAATAGAGAAAATAATTAAGTAGATTTCATTTGGTTGAAGAGAGGGCCTAACCCTTTGCTAGCCCATCTCACTAGTGAGGAATGAAATAACTAGCTAAGAAAAGAAACACTCAGAGACAATTTTGTTTTGTTTAAGATTCAGGTAAATTTCTTGGGTGGCGGTACAAAATACGAGAGAATTTCTGCACATAGTTTAGAAAGTGTGCGGCTCGTTGGACGCAGAACTAACGGCACCGGACCTATTAGGGGACACGTCGGATCCTGTTCAAGGGAAACGTTGGGGCGTTGCCTCCGGAGGAGAAGACGTCACCGTTTCAGGGGATCCTGATTGCTGTCGCGACGGCGACGTGTCGCTCCTCCCCAAATAAAAAGCGTCGCTTTTGCGTGTGTGTTTTGTTTCTCCGAGTGTCAGCTGCTGCCAGCATATCCCTTCCACACACGCACGCTGGCTCCGGCTCCGATGCCAACTATTTATAGTCGCGTCGACCTCGAGAATAATTCTGAGCCCGAACGAACCAACATTTTGGCTGCTCTGTTCTGTTGTACCCCCCCCCCTCCCTCCCTCCGCGATCCCCTTCTTCCGCGCCTCCTGACCCGGCGCCGCCGTCGTGTCTTGTAGTGTTCACTTGCCCGTGCTTCGAAATACGCGCTCCTCCGGTTCCGTCGCTCCTACCATGACGTCACTCGGAAGTGAAAGCGTGTTGTGACGCAGTTCGTGTGAAAAGTGATCCTGTGTCTCTGAGTGAATTCATTGAGTGCGCACCAAAGTATGCTCTTTTCTATACTAACTACTGGTCATTCCTAAATAAAACCCCACTTCTTCATCCTCTTTCCTTTCTAAAATTCTGAAAACTTTGTTATTTCTGAATATAAACTTAAAATAGACATTAGACGAAACGTGGATTATTTACGTACATTCAGTATGCTATATATTTCCAGAAGAACATCTGAAAGCAATTTTTAATTATATTTTAGCCGAAACCTTGAAATACAAAGTACGACATAATTTTACTAAAATTTATTAACATATACAAAAAATACTAATTTATTGAAACAGTGCTGGGGCGAAAATAATTTCATTGTTAAATGCAGGTAAAATGTGTTATATACGAACGACTATTTACAGTTGTGGTGTCCTCGCATCAGAAAGTCCGCCATCAGAGAAAGTTTATCTCGTTACTAACCAGTATTCAGTATGGGTAACTAGCTACATTCACTTTGAGATTATCTGGTCTGTAGAACTCTGCGCTTATTAGTGTGTCTGCCAACATTTCTATTGTGCTCTGTGTGTGTCGTCAGCACTGTTGGGCACAATAATGAGCAATGAGAGAAACTTCTAGGGATGCTCAAACAATGCAGGTGCACACAATTCAGATCTCAATGGTACACATAATATTTTTGCAAAAGAATTATATACGGTAAATTTAATTGCGTTTTACGGATTAATAAACTCAGAGGGATGTTCAGTGGATATTTAAAAACGTCATGAAAATAACAATTAGTTCTGAAAAGATCATGTTAATATAAACCAACATAGTAAAATTTCACAAAATTTAATAAATATCAATCATAGATGGACACATCTACATTAAAATACTGTCATTAGCTCGCAGAGATAAATTAATTTCGCAGATTCCTGGCAGCATTAATTTGCATGAATAGAGGAGAAATTCAGAAAATTTACGTGTAAATGAATAATAAAAAGGGTATTGCGCCATGAAATGGTTTTATGTAGCATATATTGATGCGTCACTCAACACACTCGCGCTGCTCAAATGCGTTATGGTCTATAAATGTTTCCCCTGCCCATTTCATGATTGAAATTCGGGTCATCATCGGGGAAATAACTTTTGCAGCACATAGAAATAATTTACCTTCCGATGAATCCATTACAGAGGACCATTACTGAGGGCTTAGACAATTACTGAAATTAAATATTGTAATTCTTTTACTATTACAATAAAGGGATCGATGCAGTTTTCCCGCATGTTTACTGTCGAAGTCGTTTCGTGCAACACTTAGAACCAAAATAACGGAGACACTTTTTGTTACGTCCTCTACCGATTTCTCGGATGAGTTACTGTTTTCGGGCGTACCGTATTCACAGATCCCATTTACTTTGGCTCTTTGAGTGGTCCACTTCGAGTGCCAAGATTTCACACATGCGGAAAATCTTCCTCCCCACCAGCTGTCTGCTTTTCCAAGGCTTAACCTGTGAGAGCTTGCCAAAAGTTTTCGTAAAGAGGATTTTTCTGTAGGAGGGTTGTCCCTATTCCCCGATTAACTCTTCGGATTCCCGCTGTTTCTCAACAGTCATAATAAACTACTTCCAAGATCATATTGTAATTAATAAAACATTTGGCAGAATTTATTTTAGATATTGTAGCGGATAAATATTTTTGTTTGTGAAAGGCAAGTCTTTGATTACAGGTTACAGAAGGTTCGTTATCTTAATGTGTTTAGCTTTAAGAGGAATACGGTTAAAGAAACAAAAATATTTGGATGTTGAAGTCTAACTCGTCGTAAATACAGGCCTACTACAGCCCAACAGAAACAAGGTTACGCCCCACAGCACCGACGGCAAACAAGGAATATAAACGTCAATTAAGGCTACTCTACTGAATCGTTTCGTAATTGTATTAAATTAAATACTGATGTTATAATATTGTACAATTTAAGGTGGGAAAGAGTTCTGATTCACCATTTTTAAATAAATCCACCGACAATTCATTCTGGAGAAATATTTTATGAAATTAATTTCTTTCTGAAACTGTTTCAATCTTTCAAACGGGAAATTATTAAAAATTGCCACTCGTTATCTCGTAGACGAATTCTATCAGTTTTATTCAGTAACTGAAAATAAAACTTAAATATTGAAACAGGATGCATGATTACGTTCTGATTATTCTTCTTGGGAACGTTATAAAAGTAGAGAACGCAATAATTGTATTTAACGTATATGTAAACGGTGATCAGTTCTATTGCAACTAATTAATTATCAAACAATAATTTACATTACATCTGTTTCATAGTAATAAGATCAGTTAAATGACCGTTCAAAAGAAACAATTTAGGAATATTTATTCAATGATGTTTATTCATATTATGTACTTTCAACTGGTTCTTTATGTTACATAAATTTATGATTAGAATATTATATTATGACAAAATATATTGTTGTCTCATATTCAGATATATATATATATATATTATTTCGTTGTGCACGACGTTTAGATCTCTCTGACTAAAGCCTACTTCTTGAATCACTTATTTTTTGTTTCAAATGTAAAAATGATACATAAATTTATACGTACTTTGGTATACGTGCACATATAATTGTAATATTATAATTTAAACAGGCGTGTGGTTTACTTAAATATTCCAAGAAAAGTTTGAAAATATTATAGGGGCTATTAATATATGTAATAAGGTAAATATATATATATATATAGTGAGATAAAATACACCTACTCATATCAATACGTTTTATGCATGAGAAACTTCCTTAAATATACATTTTTAAATACCTGATACATGGTCGTTTAATTTATCTTATTACATAAATATTTTCAAACTTTTCTTTGAATATTTAAGTAAACACACGCCTGTTTCAATTATAATATTACAATTTTATGTGCACGTATAATAAAGTATATATGTATTCATGTATCATTTTTAAATTTGAAACAAAAAAATTTAGTGATTCAAGAAGTAGACTTTAGTCAGAGAGATCTATACGTCGTGCACAACGAAATAAATGTGTTTGTGAATAGAAGAATTCCTTCTATCTACTAGATCAAAATATTTTCACTGTTATTACCGACAACAATGTAGGGACCATTGAAATGTCTGCTGGTCACATGACTTGTGTAGTATTGCAGAATTCACAGCTTACTAATCGTGTTGTTTTCCCAAGAGCAACGAGTGTTTAGTGTTATAAATAATTTTGCAAATAATTCATATGCATTTCTTGTAGACCAATTCCGTGCCAATTATTCGGACGGACGATAACCGGATTAATGGACCATTTCTGTGAAACCAGATCATTTCATGGCATATAAATGCGGACGATTTCTTGATAACTCGTTTCGTCTTCTACCAAGTCCTAATTAATTAATCATACGATATTGTCATAAAAATAATTTATAGTACCAGTTTAAACACATATAATTTAAAAACGGAATAAATTACAATTTAACGTAACCTGTACGAAAAATATAGTAAAACCCTGAAGTTCTTAAGCTATTGTAACACTCGTGCGTAGGCCTGATTAATTACAGTCACCAATAATCGACTTATGGACGAAGTATTGCTTGTCATAAATGTCGATCTATCGATGTTAAATGACGAAAGGACTCAAACAGCCGTCAATTTATTTAAATTTATGTGAAATATTTATGATAAGGAAATAAAAACTACAATCACGGATTACAGACTGGGTTTCTGGTCAATAGTTAGCAAACGTGGCAGCTATCGCGTTGAATGATTTTGCATCATCGACTGTTAATGTTAAATGCCGACATAATCTACTAATTGTTTATGCAGTTACAAAATTTAAAATCGCTGATTACTTCTTCAAAATTTAATCTTTTAAAATTAAATATTTTAGATTAGTTCAAATACCCAGTAAATCTATTTTTCACGCTAAGTATGAATTCATCTATGTTTCTTAATAAATAAATAATATTAAAAGTCAGGTTGAATCTTTATAGTAACTCCTACATGATAATAGGTGAACTATGAACCAACGTTGATTCAGGTCGAAAAACTATCGGACGAAATTCTATTAAACCTCCTGGGTACAGTTTGGCTCTTCCGAAAGTTGAAAAGTGCTGCAAAATGCGCTGTGCCCAATGTCATTGAACAAAAATCATCAAGCGAATATCGACGAGCCTGTAGAAAATCATTAACAAGTTGATAGGATGTCCTTAACATGACAACATCTATGGGTTCGATTTTTTTTATAGGTTGTCCAAATTAATGCAATGAAATAAAAGTACTGAAATTTATTTCTATTTATAGGCTGAAATTATATTCCTTTTTATTGTTTTTTAGAATTTATAAATTACTGCGTTTTGAGAAATTATAGCTTTATTTTTTCTTTATATATCAAATTATTTTATGTTCCTGCTGTAATAATATTTTACCGATTAATAAGTCGGGCACTAATACTGTAATACACATTTAAATTTATTTAAAGTAATAAGATTATATATTTCTTTAAGGGACACGGAGACTGAAATTTAGGCCAAATTCTGGAAAAAGTCTATTTTTTTATATTTTTTCATATTAATACGCCTATAAATTCAGTAACTTTAAAAATAAGCTTCCACACAAAAGAAGGAAGTTGTAACATAAGCTGAAAGGACATTTTTAATTTTATTCTTGTTTCTAAATTAATAAATTGTCTCTTTTACAAGAAAAATGTGTTTTTCTCTGCTTCATGATTTCTGGTACCAAAAACCTTCTATGCGTCACAAATGGTACATAAACTACATACCTTCAAATATCAGTAGTAGTTTTATAATTGTTCAAGTAGTTTTGATGAAAACAAAATTTCAATTTTATAAGCTCTTAATAAAAAAAATTTCCTCCCCACAGTTTTATTCAATTTCAGAAATAATACTGCTAATTGATAACAATAGTCAGTCCTACATATTAATGTAAATATATATATATATATATTCAAGTACGTAACGCAAGGACCATTTTCAAAACTGCCACATTTTTTGAATATCTCAACAACAAAAAGTTTACAAAAACTGAATTTGGTACATTGCTACACATGTGTGATGTTCAGACAGTTAAATTTTCAGCTTTGTAGCAATTCATTTACAGGAATTTCAAATTTCAGTCCCTGTGCCCTTTAAGAAGACGTCTCATAAATGATAGAACCCAATAATTTTTATTAAAATTATGTGAAATATATAAAATAGTCATAAAACATTTTGTTCCTCTTCTCCTAATTTGAAAATGCCAATTAGTGGAAACTTAACTTTTCAGGCAGTGTAACGTAAAGGGAAAAAGCATCTGAGGAAAAGGATGTGACTACGAAATGTGTTGCGTGACTCGTGTGTCTAAAATGTAAGCGCGTCGCCATGAGCCCTGTAAGGCTGGTAGCACTCCTGCTGGCGGGGCTCGTCGTAGGGGCCTCTGCGCGGTATGTAGTGGAGACAACGTGCGAAGTGACGATCAAGCAGGGCAAGCTGCAAGGGAAGGTCGTAGAGCCGCAATATTCCGTGGACACGAGTGCGGAAATGCCCCCGGTGGACGTGTACCTCGGGGTTCCGTACGCCGCCTCCAACGAACGCTTCATGCCGCCCCGCGAGGCACCGCACTGGCACGGCACGCGGATAGCGCACGACTTCGCCCCCGCGTGCGCCCAGAAAGAGCCGCCCCTCGCCAGCATCAGCGCCGACAGATACGCCTACATCAAGCGGCTGCTGCCCTTTCTCAAGAACAGTAGCGAGGACTGCCTCTACCTCAACATTTACGCGCCCAGTCAAGGTAAATATAAAAATTGTAATTTAATTAAATACTAACCCGTGGTTATATTGCACGAATTATCCAAGAATTCAGGTCAAATGAGGTAGGGTTGGGTTTCGATATTTTCCCCACACCCTACTTGTGTAGGATGTGGTGAAGAGATGCAACGTTCCCGACTCCATGCCTCGGCCGGGTTTGCAGGCAGCAGACCGACTCTCCAAATGTGAAGTGATGACAAATACTCATCACTGAATTTATACAAAAAACTCAAACATTTTCCTTCCATTTCCAGGTGGAAAATAAGTGCGGCGTGTATCAAAAAGGACTTTACTACTTTGAAAATTCATATTAATTTATTCCTTTAACTTACAGACATGGTGATTCTGTACTATCGTACTACGTAACTCAAAACTTGATATATTTTGCTGTAAAATGACACTAAGATTATGTCTGGAAGTTAAAAGAATAAATTAACATGAATTTTTCGCGAGAATCATGCAAAGTGTTATAAAGAGCTAAAACGCGCCATTTGCTTAACAGAATTTACAGATCCGCCAGGTAAAGATGGTCAACCAGGATAAACTGGACCAATAGGGCTTCAGGGAACACTGGCAATCCGAATAAGACTGATACCAAAATAAATTTTGATTATCAAGATGTAAACAAACTTGGAAGTGTATCTGCATTCTATAAACTCCTCCACCAAAAAATGATTGTTTAACAGGTTTTACTTCACTTTTAAACGATTCCGCTTCACTTGAAAGTGCAACAAGTGAAAATAGTGCTATGGAATCAGCAAACAGAAACACTAAAGAAATGCTGGATAAACCAGAACTTTTAACTCTTTTATATGACCAAGCTTAATTATCTCAATATCCTGAGAAGAATAATTGCCATTTTTAGGCTACCCATAAATGTCCTCCCCGAAATTGCTTACGTAAACTTTAAAAATCTTGCGTCAATAATCGAGAGTTTATTCCTTTTAAAAGTTGTGCACCCTGAACATATTATCAAGCACAATAGAATAACCTTCGTCACTACGCACTACTCGGTTATCCTTGAGCCAAAGTTTGCTTCACTGCGGGGAGATAAAGCGATAAAATTATAACTTCAACATTTCAAATAATGCCGAAACTTTTCATTGGACATGTCATGAAAATACCGTTATTCCGAGCAAGAAATGACAGTATGGAACCTGGCGACATCCTGTTGTTTTGCTGTCAGGGACTCTCCCTCCCAGCACAGAGGCCACGGGTTATAATCCTGCCAAGATCATGGATGTTGTGTGTGTGAGTTTCCCTACAACTAACAAAAGAAGTTCCTCGAATCGTAAGAAGAAAGTCGCTAATGAACTTGTTGCGAAAATGATGTGTAGAAAAACTGATGAAACCTGAAGAATATAATTAGGTTGTAGTTCAAATCTTAATGCCTATTTGTCAACAGTTTTATTAAAGTATATTTTACTTTTGTCATATTTTATTTTTTATCAGTAATTCTGCTCCTGAGATCCAGGCAATGCATCCATGTGGAATATTAAACTTAGACTAACATACTTCATTTTTCTCACCCCCTTCCCTGTACGGCGACTCGGCTCCCTCACGTGACTGAATCCAGCCAATAGGACGTCTGGGCGTTAGTCACACTGCACAGAAAGGGTTCCCTCATAATCGGATAGACAATGACTTTGAACTGCAGTAACTCGATACTTTCATCGCTTTCTGCAGTAAAAATACTGACATTCATGTATAAACGCTGTAAAGTATTATATGCTTATTCATATCGTGCATTCTATGTTATTATACAGGCTCTTAACAAAAAAAATCGCAGGAGCGAAAACAATTATTATATTTTACTTATTTTTTTAAAAATAAACTAGTGGTAGTAATTCTTATAAGGTATACTATTACGCTTGACGCGTTACATACGCATCATTACCAAGACTGGCTGAATATTTTGTAACGTAGTCATGAATTCTGTAGCGTAATCGCCGGGCCTTCTTTCTCTGACATCGATTGATCGTAGTAGAGCGAAAAATTTATGACCCTTTGTTCATATTTTGGCAATGTCTTTGAGCGGTATAAATACCATCCACTTGTTGTGCTCCAGCAGCACAGGCACGCGCGTGTTCTACTTCTTCTCGGCGGAAACATAAGGTGAACCGAAAAGGGACAATAATTTGCCCCTTCATTCAAAGGGCGTTCCACTAGTTATTGGGAATATTCACGGGGAACGGAAGCAAGTTGATTTCAGATTTACGACGTCACGCTCCATTAAAATGGCAGCAATAAAACTGTGTGTCTGAGGGAAGGAGGGCGAATGGAACGAGAAGGCGACGTTATTTAGTGACGTGCCGATAATCTGAGCGCGTTGGTGATATTTTACCCGAACACACACCCCAGTCGACCGTTAGTGTTTATCGACAATTGTGCGTCATAGAAAAAACCTCAGAAGTGTAAGGACGAAACGTTATACATGGACAGTCATCCCAAAGCGATACTCTTCACTTTCAATTAAAATTTTGATTTGAACAGTTATGCATTAGTTGAGTTCTGGGCCAGTAATTATACAGAAACGACTAACGGTCTACATATTCCTTTTGGAGATAAATTAGGTTTGAAAATGCCTGGCTAAGAAAAACTACTGTTAATGATAAATCTCATTCTAAATTCAGGGAAACAAGGGAATTGGTAGTAAAAAGTTTTGATTCTTGAAAAAACAGCATTGTTGTTGCGTGGTGTTCAGTCCTAAGATTGGTCTGATGTAACCCTCCATGCAAACCTATCTTGCGCAAGTCTTTTCATTTCCACATAACTAGCAAATCAGACAACATCCCTATCCTTCTTAGCGTATTCGGTCCTTGTCCTCCCTCTTCTGTTCTTACCCCACACACTTCCCTCTAGCGGTACTTTTACAAGATACTCATGTCTTAAAACGTGGCCTATTTATCCCTTCCCTTGGTCAACGTCCTACAAATTGTTCGCTTTTCCCCTATTCTCTTTACAACTTCCCGGTTTGTGATTCTATCCATCCATCTGATTTTCAGCATTCGCCAGTAGCACCACATTTCATGGGCTTCTATTCTCTTCCTTTCCGCAATTCCTATCGTCCACGTTTCGCACCCATATAACGCCACGCTCCATACGTACATTTTTAGCAACGATTTCCTTATATTCACACTTAAGGAAATTCCTCTTTTTCGCGAAAACCTTCCTTGCTTGTGCTATTCTTCTCTTTATGTCTTCTATACTTCTACCATCCATAGTTATTACGCTTCCCGAGTAGCAGAACTCCTAAACTTCCCATTAACCTTGGTTTTCCCTCTATTAATCCTCATATTGAACTCTTTCTCCACGACCCTGTTATTACCATTTATAATGATTACCAAGTCAGATTCCCCTTATATAGTACTATATCATCGGCAAAGCATAGGGTTATTATTTTTTGTTTTTGCAGTATGATTCATTTTCCATATTCCGTTTTAACTTTCTCCATTACCTGTTTTATATATAAGTTAAACACGATGGGTGACAGCCTGCATCCTTTTTTACTCGTTTCTTGATTACAGCTTTCTGTTCTTCATCTTCTATTCTAATTATTGCTGTCTGTCTTCTGTATAGGTTATGTATAAGCCTCCTTTCTTGATATTTTATTTCTGTGCTCTTCAAAATACTTAGTAGTGTGTTCCAGTTCACATTATCAAACGCTTTTTACAAATGTACAAATACCATGAACATATGCCGGTTTTTTTCTTATCCTGTATTCTAAAATTAGTCGCGAAGTCAATATTACTTCTCTTGTTCCTACATTCTTCCTAAAACCTAATTGATCTTTTCCTAACTCGCATTCTATTTGACGTTCCATACTATTTCCGTTAATATTTTGCAGGCATGGAATACTAAACTAATTGTCCTGTGCTGTTCGCGTCTATCAGCCCCAGTCTTATTCTGTATGGGGATAATTATGTTTTTACTAAAATCTTCTGGCATACTTCCTGTTTCGTAGATTTCGCTACCTATCCTGAACAGCCTTGATATTGCTTTTCCGCCCGATAATCATATCAACTCAACTGGAATATTATCAATTCCTGGAACTTTACAATTGCTCAGGTCTTTTTGCACCCTGTCCAACTCTGACCTTAAAATTTTGTCCCCCAACTTTTCATCATCCACTTTCTCTTTTTCTTCTATTACTGACTGATATTGATTTCCACCGTAATAAATAATTAAAACTCATTTTTATTCTACTTCTCCAATGTACCCCATAAATGACATTTGATAAAATTAATCGTTTTGAAAGTTTATCAACTATAAAGTAACAATATTAAATGTTGAGCATATGAAACATAAAAGATTTCACCGTTCAGCAATAACGATATTTATAAACTTTGCTGCAAATTTCGAAACCTTATTGAGATTGGATATTGCACACGTATTCTAAATTCAGCACCCATGTAATATCGGGAGTAAATAGACTTCTCCAGGTATTTATCAAATTAAATGTCTTTCCGTGGTCCATTATCACAACACGGCACATGTTTCCCTAAATCTCTTATCTTAAAGACTCCTCCCTCTAGTCCTCCGAACCGCATCCCATCCACCTCTGCTTTATTTATTCTGAATTCTCCCATCCCTTACTTCACTCCTTTGTGGATGGGGGTGCAAACTTCTACTCCTCCTTCTCGATGTTTCTTTCCGGTTGTACTTCGAGACTGGGTCAATGGCTTCTTGTTTACTTGAAAGTCACGTATAATCTGGCTCCATCTGTATCTTTGAGAACTGAAAGTCTGATCGCTTCTCAAATAAACATTTAGAATAATTCTTTGGAAAAATAAAGTTTATAAATTCTTAAATGAAATTATAAGTTGGATAATTTGTTGCGAAAAAATGTTAAATACAAAACATGGTTTTAAACTTACAAAATTTGCATTTACATGGAACCGCACTCCATGACTCCTTCGGCCGAAATGAAGTAAAGTGCCGCAAGGAGTGAAGTTCCGTTACAAGTTTAAACCAACAAAGGACGACATCATTAAAGAATCGTATATACTATTCGAGTTATTGGTATTACTTTTTACGTTGACACGATGAATGTTTCTTTTTCTAATGTGGGGCATTTTCTCATTATTCTCGAGGAATAATTTTGTTCTTCATCTAGGATTTTGACATGATTCCAATAAAATTGATGGTGATTCATTATGTTATGTTTACATAACACATAATTATTTTGTGAACGACTTTTAATGTTTTTTCATATGCTCCAAAATGGGTATTTTAATGATCTTTTTCTCTGTTCGACATATGTTGCTTGTCAAATCAAACAATTATGTTTATATACAACATTGTGCTTATCCAAAATTTGAATTTTATATATAAACAATAGTAATAATCTATTATTTACTGATCAATCGAATCTATGGCATTCATTAGTGCATTCTAATCAGAAAGGGTAATGGGGGATCCTATCTAGATGATTCAAGGCAAATCCGTTCGTTAGACTGATTTCCATAGTTGCCCTCACAATAAGTGAAAGAGTGGTTCATCCAGCGGTTTCGCAACGCATCATAATAAATCATAACTAATTAAGGCGCTAAATCATCCGAAATTCGGGACCAAGTGCGTGCACAGTTCAGGGAGAATTCACTATCATAGCAACGAGTGAAATACTAGTGTGTCGAGCTCCAATAAGAGCGTGAAAAACGATAAAATGTGAGTAAGGGAAGACGCTCCCGCTCCAGCGTTACGCGTGGCAATGCTGCAGCTGTTCTCAGGGCATTGGAATGTTCTATAACTCCAAGTTATAACTTTTAATTCCACGGCATTGCTGCTGTCAGTTCATCCCTATTGCCTAATGTCTTTCAGTTTCACTTAGGCATACAACGCGTTTATATAAATGACTTCTTGTTGCATTGAAGGATAAAACTACTATAGTTCAAAACACTATTTTAATAAATTTATTTTCTCTGCAGCATGCAGTTATTTCCTATCAAGAACCTAGACAAAGATTTCTCCTACTTCTTTAAACTACTCCCAGACTGTCTTGAGTGTCATTGATTAATAATTAAAAAATAATGACAAAGGTTATCTACACATGTTAACCTGTGTAACAAATTATCCAAAACAATTTCTTTGATGAAGAGACTAAAATTCTTCTGTAAAAACTGTACACTTAAGATAATTTATCATGCCCTTTTCCAGTCGATACTAAGCTATGGTATGAGTTAACACTACAAAACACAATAGAAACAAATTATTAATAATTCAACTAAAAGATAATTCGATTCGTCGCAAAGTTGAAATCAAATCAGTCATGCATAAAATATTTTGCAGAGCTAGGAATATTAACTGTATTAAAGTTATATGTCTACAAAACTGTAATATAACTACTGGAAAATCTTTTAATAGAAACATTCACGAATATGACACAAGAAATAAAAGTAATCTGCATGTGGTACCATTTAGAAAAAGTATGTCAGGCAAAGGACCTCATTATTTTGGGATATAACTAGTAAACACTTTTCACGTGAGCTCCTTTCAGCTAGCCCTAAACCAGTTAAAATAAAAATTAAAAAACTGACTGACTCAAAGCCCATTCTATTCAACCGATGAATACTACAATCATACAGGTGGAAATTTGACTATAAAATAATTATAGAAATATTCCTATTTTAAAAATGTTTACTTGTATTTTTAGACTTTGTCGTTTTTTATAAATATGTCATAAGTTTAGAAATTGTATTGGTCAACGTTTTAGATATAGGATTAACATGTAGGTTGACGTTTTCCAGATTATTGTATTACTTATGTATCAAACAATTGATGCTGGTATTAAAAAAAATTCTATTCTAAGATAAAAAACGTTTCCTTAAAAAAATTAATTAGAGTTTCAAATTTACTCTGTAGTTAATTTTGCTTAAGTAATCCAATTTGAATGATTATTAACTAAATGAAGAGTATGAGAACCACAATGGAGTGACGGTTGTCCATGTAGCACCAAAGGAATCTACTAACTAGTATTGTCAGATTCAGTGAGCCCGTATAATTGGTCAGAGAATTCAGTTCTGTTAACCGCGAATAGATTGTTTTAGCGGATATTCTCAAGTATCCGAAGTGAAGAGGTGGCCAAATATTCGTCTGACGTCTTGGTACGTCAAAGCAGAGACTTCGGCCTGCCAAGTATGCCAGACACGTTCCCTTCGCTCTTTGATCGTAGTCAGCTCGCCGTACGCGGCTCCCATGCTGCTACATCCACGCTTTTAGCCTTGCTTCCCAGTAAACACATTTCATAGATACGGAGGGGGAGGAGGAGGACTAACTTCACTAAGATCGGAAAATGTCTCACATCGCCCACAATTTTTCCAGGGAGCTGAGCAATATGGAAATTCAGTTGTATCAACCTGATTTTACAGCAATAGGAATTCTGGATTTATAACTACTTGAATTCTGTATTCATTTAATTCTATTTCTCAAGAGATATCTAATTCCATTCATTATAGAAGTACGTTAAATGTTAACGAACAAAGCGTGAAATTTAACTGAATAATTTTCGGAAAAGTACTTCTGTCACGTTTTTCTCATCCCGTGGTTCTAGTTAGAGTTTATCAAATTATAATTCTGGGGGCCACCTATATTTGTAACTTCCATTTTTTACTTGATTTTCAACTAATCGTTTTTGTTGATTTCGTCAGTTTACAGTGAGTTGTTAAGTAATTATAAAAATTCAAATCATTTTATTGCAATCAATTTCCGTTGATCAGTATCCTCCTGCTGTATCCTTGGCACAGTGGATTTCTATTTCAACGGAAATTGTATCTCAAAAGATTATCCACAAATTATCAGCCACGTTTGTATACAGTGTTTCCACGAAACCAGTTTGGTGCTTCGTGGTTGTTGTCCGGACGAGAAATTTACCAGCCAAAGTAATGACCATAGACTTTCATGATGAGTGCGGAAGTACATGTAACGTGAATCTGAAAATTTTTCCCAGACTTAATTTGAGCTGACGTACAAGCGACGTCAGTGTAGCGCTGCCGTGGAAGCTTAAGCTAACAACTTTAAACAATATATGTGCTTTTAGTACGTAAACTGTGAGAAGTCAGTTTTCCAACGTTGTCGTGTCACGAAATCGTAATGGAGCACCGAACAGTGAATTTATCAGGTAAAACGGCTACTGAGCCACTCGAAGATATATTTTTTAAGTCGTGCACGAGTGTTTGAGTGATTTATACGCTTTTAAGGACGACAGGTTTCTCTCAACGACAACGAGAGGTCAGGGCGTCTTACTTTAAGTTCATCCGAGGTAAATTTGAGATAAATAAGTTCAAAATAGAACGTCATCTGTCATGAAGAACTGTCGCTCAAGAGATAAACATCTCTGAAACAAGTATCAAGCCATTCTCTGGAATATTTCGACGCAGATAAATGTGTGTACTAAGTTTGTCCCACACATCTTGACTCCCAAACACAAAACAACAACGCATGGACCTAATTGAAAAACGCAAACCGTTTTGGAAAAAAATAACACGGGTTACGAGAATAGGTTCGAAAGCTACAACAATGCACGATGGCGTCCAAATAAACTTGTAAATGTCAAAATAAAATATTAAGGCAGTACTCATCGCCTTTTTAAGCTGACGTCATTATCCACAGGGTTCTATTGTAAATTCCCTGTATTATTATTCTTTTGGTTGGTTGCACAAGAGGATTCAGAGGTTTCAGCCACACCTCGCGACAATGATTTCGCACATTCGGCTAGAGTTTTAGTCCAGGTCGTATTGAAAAAAAAATAGTCCTAGGTCTCAGCCACCGTATTCACGCGATTGGTTACTACTTTTCATTATTCAAAATAAAAATTTAGACGAAGGGTCGTTGCTTTGAAGACGTAAATGAAATTCAAGCCACTTGGATACGCGAGTGGAATATTATCCCAAACAATGGCTTTCTTTACAGTTTATTGCAATTGAATGAACATTGTGTGACAAGTGGGTGGAGACTCTATAGAACATCTGAACCTTCTATATTTTTATTAATCCCATTTCGGAACTTTTGGGAAGTACCGATATTTGAAAAAGGTAGTGCCTATAAGAGGTGACTACGTCACTATTACACATCATGACTCAGACATCAGGAAGTGCTCTACCATCACGGAAGTTCTGTTTAGATCTCAGCAACTGTCGTGTACACGCACCGGATTACTACTTTTTATTTTATTTTTAGAAAGATAGGCTATGCGAAGGTCATCCGGTTCGGCACCTCTCCCTGTAATAGCATAGGATGAGATGGAAACGAGGGGATGTGAAAAGTAGAGCAAGGTAGCCAAGGGCAGATAGGGCTCCTGGTATGTATTTAATGGATGATTCACCTAAAAGTGATGCAAGGAAAACAGAATCAAACCTATCATCAGGTAGCTCGGGCATTTGGTGCTACTCGAACGTCCTTCCGATAACGGGAAACAGCGATTGTTTTGGGGACTGATCCAATGGAATCAGCAAACTGTACGGCCGTTCTCTGCGTCTCCGAAACAAACAAATTGATCAAGGGCTTCTCGGTCTGTGGAAACAATTTAAAATACTTGTACTAGAAGGACTTCCTTGCAACCCTCTAGGTTTCCTATTCTTCGTTATATCATTTTCCTAGATTCGTACCCTTGTGACTATTAATATCTTCTAACAAGTTGTTACGAATCATCGTTAACGCGGATGTGATTTGACGCATTCTTTAAGACGACTGCAATTCAGGCCATTCAACCGGGTAGCAATGGAGAAATGTTGACATTGAATTCTCATGCACGTTTTAAAAAGCCTCGCACTCCAGCTTTTCCCGGAGTCGATTACGCATAATCGCATAAGTCAAAGCAGGCTACGTCGGTTTCCCGGTGAGAGTTCTTATCGAGCCATTTTCCTTTCCTACTTCCTTACATTGCATATTAATGACTGTTATAATATACATACATAAACTGCACTTCTGTGTTTAACTGGTAAATAATGCGACCTTCAGATTCTTACCTGATAAAACTCACACCACCAAAACTGTTCTAAGCCATTCTTGCATCTTTACAATCCTTCGAGATAAACCTTATATCTCATTTCCTTTTCACATTCTAAACCAGCTTCAATAGCAAAGTAAAGGCCAGATATGCTCACCGAAATCCTGTCAAAGGTTCCCTACTTTCTCTTGTTTGCGGCTCCTTGGGGACCTATAATCTCAGGTGAACACGTAACAAAGTAAAAAATGACTGCAAATATAAAGATCACATTTATTGATTAATATTTAGGAATATATACCTATTACAAGGAGCTTCCTTAAATTTAATTTTTAGATGACTTATAAATGTTCCTCGAAGTCCTATAAAAGGGTGTTCAATTATAAGGATATTATGTTGAATAAATTTAAAATTAATGTTTTTATTGTCTAGAATATACTTGTAGTTGCACGGTGATGAGGGCAAATACATAAATTTTAGATTAATAAAGCAATGTACAATTTTTTAATTGTGATAGTATGGTTTAAAGTATCTAGTTCACTGCCGTGATTGTTAGTACATGACACTTAAATTGTGTAAATAGAAAGGGTGCTTTATAATTTCTACTTAATTCCATTTCCCTAAGTCAACACGCACGTACCAACAGTGTCTTGTGAAGTATGTGTTGACGCCGTAGAAAGCCGAGGACCAAGTTTCGTTAACAAAGTTGTGAAGTTGTGGGCAGAAGGGAGTTACACGGTGGCAAAGCCTACAATGACTACATTACGCAACTTGTCTGTAGTTTGTGTTGCCTCCTCATGCTCCTCGCACTTAAATAAAACAGGTTCGTGCCGGCGGGTTCGGATTTACCTTCTGTGAGAATGCCTTGCTCTCCGTTTCCTTCCCAGATTTCAAACGGCGTGTAATTTCTTCCTACTTCTGAGAGAAATCCACTTGGCGCTGACTTGTCTTACTGGTGATAGATCTTGAGTTGGCACGTTGGCGTCTGCATCCTGATATTGGACGTACATGAGGAAACAAAAGTAGAACGCATATATACCTACGATAAACGTCAAAAAAAGGTTATACAAAATTAAATTATTCAAAACTCAGTTGCTTGATATTAAATGCAATAAATTAAACAAATAACGTTTTCCGAACTTTATTCTTTAAATTTTATTTGTAACAAAGTTTCGGCATATTTTTGAGTCTTCTTCAGGTTTTTCTTCCTTTAGAGGAAATATTTATAGCAAAATAAATCAAGAAACGTGAAGTTAAGACAAAAATCAAAAACAATATAGAGAAACAAAATAAAACTTACCACAACAGTATCAAATCATAACAATAGAATATTATATGAAGTCCAACAATAGTGATCGTGAACCGAGGCAACACGTAACACTCCTTTCACAAGTATTTAAGCCAGACTGAATGTTGGCATTGGCTCTGGGTATTTTTTATCAAAGTTCTCATATGCCGAGACACCTTCACCTATTTTAGGAGGTATATGTACTGGGGTCAAAGACCTTGGGCATATGGCAAGAGTTGTCCGCTGATCCCATTGGATCAGTCGGCCAATTGCCTCCTGAAATTGGTGGAGACACGGAGAAGGCAATGCTGCGTCCCCACAGCAAACTCGTCTCCCGTCATTCGGAAGGGCGTGAGAATAGTACCCAATGCCCGACCTACCTGATGCAGGTTTTCTACGGTTTTCCCTGCATCTCTTTAGGTGAAACACCGGGTAGGATCCTTAAACCATAGCCCGGGGGCCCTAGTTAACCCTTGGCTACCTTGCTGTACCTTCCGCATCCCCCCCTTTTCAATTCCCTTCCTATGCTATTAAAGGGGAGTTGCCTGTTTCAGGATCACCCTCATGTAGCCTGTTACCCAAAAAAAAAAATTGGCATTGGATCTGGGATTTCCAAACCTCCCTCCCAGTGGCCTTGGAGTATCAATGTGTCTTATCTCAAAATATATTTAAGTGACAACAAAGAAAAATGAATTATACTGGCAAAGGATCCCTACTTTTTCTTGTTTTCGGCTCATTGGGGACCTATAATCTCAGGTGAACACGTGAAAAAGTAAAAACTGACTGCAAATATAAAGATCACATTTATTGATTAATATTTAGGAACATATATTTATTATAATGAGCGTCCTTAAATTTAATTTTTAATGGCTTATACTAAAAATGAAAATTAAGAAAGTAACATATAAATATTACTTAGGATAATTGAGTCATTTTGTGAATTGAGCGTGTTCTTAGTGGTTCTAATGTGTATCATTTGTGTTAGATTCCTTTTGTACAAATTTTGCTCAAAGTAGAGAATTTCAACCTTTTCCAGGCAAAAAAAATCAGTATTAAGTATAAAAAATACACCAATTATTCAGCAAATATTTCATCAATATGTATTAATACGTTTACGACGGTTTGTTCAATTTACCATCAAGTTTGGGGATGAAACGTTTTTAAATAAAATTAGTTCATTGTTTGGTCGCTAATATGTTTGATGTAATATACTAGTGACACACATTCCGATCATTCCTCGTTTAACAGACGTGTTGGAATTTTTAAATTATAAGTCAATATAATTTCAAAATAAACTTTTATTTTTACGTAATTATTAAATGTTATTCTTCTTCTTGGCTTCCTTGCGCTACCTTCCACATCGCCCCACTTTTCCTATGCTATTAAAGGGTATTTGCCTGATTCAGGATCAACCTCATGTAGCCTGTTACCCAATTGACAATAATCGGGGCTAGTTGTTATGTTTCAAAGTACATTTTATGTTTCTCAGAATTACAGCTTAATTAACAAAATAAGTGTGACTGTCTCATAAAATGAAAATACAAAACAAAAGGTGTAATTAGCATTAAAATTTACTCTCAAGTATACGCCGCTTCGGCTGAACTGAAAATGAAGTTCAAAATGCGATTTTAAGTAAAGATACTGCAAACCGTTCTCTGGCCATGATTTTCATATATATTCGAATCAATGGGAACGGCTATTGGGGTCAATCTGTATTTATCGCCCATTAATTCTGTTCGCCAATATTGGTTCACGGAAAATGGTCGAGTAAGGAGTAACTATTAACAGTTTTTCTTTTGCAGGTTCTTTATGCGGGCCACGTAAACAATAAAATGAGTTGTGGAAGACACTAATCGTTCTATTATTTTTCATTTTTTGCATGTCTAACCTAACTTAATATGAAAGTAATTATCAAGGTCTCTCGCATCAATTTGGTGTATTTTTATAACTTATTCTTCTGTAATCTATTAGTTTACTTACATCAACAAGACTAATAGCTATCCAGCAAAGTCCGTAAATTTATTAGTCCAAAATAATAATTGAATTTAATGAATTTACTTGTATTTACAAAGCATGCTGTAAATACAAATTAATTTCATTACTGTGTGGCACTGATGCATAATAATAATACACACGTTAAAGTCTTAAGCATGTCCTTTACCTCAAATGTTTGATAACGTCGGACTTTTCCTCCCTCGCAGTTTGTGTACTCGTTCGTAACACAGCTGTTGAAAAGTTGGCGGACTTTTTTCTCACAGCAGAAAGCTGCTATATTAAATGAGATGTGACAGCTCTACTGCTTCTCATGTGGTTAAATTTACTCCTCGTGCTTTACAAAGTTAATTTAATAACTGAACAAGAATTCTCAACTCAAACATACTATTATTATACAGAATAATTTTGAATTATCTTGATAGTAATTTAATTAGACTATGAAAAAATTTTCAATAAATAAACTTATTTAATATCTTGCAATAATGTAACACAGTAATTGAACCATATTACTTAGAATATATTTCAGTGAAATTTTTACAATTACTGAATTCGTTAAGGCCACTTTGGTGTTTTTAGATATGTATGGACATCTTGATGTATCACAAAGAAATTCAACACTTGCTCTAGATCTTTGATTTTGTTCTTCCCAAATATATTAACTGTATATTTTTATAAGGTATTCGGTGCTTACAAATCTATATAAGACGGCTCCGTGGCGCAACGGTAGCGCATCTGACTCCAGAACAAAAGGTTGCGTGTACAAAATGCGTCGTATGACAAACCATTTTACCTTTTTAGTGTGACACCTAAATTACTTTCTTCCTCGTAGACTGTAAATATAGATTTTACGTGTAAATTAGGGCATGGTAGTTTTAAAAAGGAAGCTAGAAAATAGGCATTCTTAAATAGATTACTACTGTCGTCGTCAAAATAGTAGAGCCCTGAGTTTGAAGCCTCACTGTACCAATTTGGATCGACCTACGTTATTGTAAAAGGTTTTATTTTACGCATAATTTAATACCATTTTATTATATGCAAACACAAATATTTGAGACATTGTATACAAGCAGTTTGGTGAAAAAACTGGAACATAAGTATTTTTTGCCTGTATTTCATATAACTTGGCTTTGAAAACTCATAGATTTCAAACTATTGCTTCAAATGGTCTGAAAATTAAGCAAAAGACACTGAAAACCCTTTCAAACCTATCCGCAAAGATTGAATCATCTGTGTGTCTTACGTTTTTCAAAATAATTAATTAATTGACCTCTACTAAAGCTTGGACAGCGCATCGCAGAAGAATGAGACAATTTATTTTTGTAGCGGCTGAAATATAAAATATAAGCTTCATTATAACAAATTCTATAATTGTTCTGACTGTCGTTCAACAACAAGCCTCGGAAATAGTTCGTGCTTCAGTACAAATTTACCAATAAATATTATATCATACAACTTTAGGATTTTTTTCTATCACCTGAGGAGGTTCCAAGTAATGGAACGAAACTTAGTGAAGTAATTTGATTAAAAAACAATTTGAATTCTGACAATTTTTGGCCATAAATTTTTCACGTTCATTATAAGCTTTATTGATGTAGCAACGCTAAAAAAATTTGTACGAATTTTTAAAAAGTGCTGGGAGAAAGAAAAGGTTTATTGGAGCAGGAGGATAAAGCAGGGAGGCATCCCTGCCCGCTGACCTGTCTCCCATCATTCCCCGCCGCTTTTCCTGATTGTTTCCCTATAAATGACAGTACTCATACTGCTGTTGTCTACGTTAGTGCTCGCACATGTCTCCAAATAAAGCTCTTAGTGGTCGTGAAAAATATATTATCCTTAATGGCCACGATTATTTTCGATCGTCTGAAGAAAGTAACGGTGACAAACGCTATCTTGTTTATTCCAACGTCAGTGAGCGTTTAGGAGCTTCTGTAAGTACAATGAAACGAATTGTGGCCGATAATAAGAAAAATGTTCATTCTACATCACCGCCCGAAAAAAGAAGACGTACAAGTACTGAGTTCAGAGGACGTATCAATATTAAAATGGACGATTTCACGGTTGGAGTTTTGAGAAGAAAAGTTCACAGATTTTATTTGGAGAAAAGTTTCCAACAATGTTAAAATTGAAAGAAGGATTTGGAGAGAGAGGGGGGAGGGGGAGAGAGGGAGAGAGGGGGAGAGGGAGATAGAGAGAGGGGGGAGAGAGATGCTACGATTTTCGAGAAATGAGTTATCAACTTTGACAAGATACATTAGGGAGAAAAAGCATTATTTCAGTAATTATAGATATAAAATGCATATGTGTATGCTTTAGAAGTAGTTTATTTATTTTTTATTGACGAGTCTCTGACTAAAGAAACAAACATTTTTAAGGGTACCAATGGAGGTCAGCGACTGTAACTTTTTCTTGTCAGTCTTAAGCAATTATAAGTAATGTAATTTCCAGAATATGCCAGCCTATTTTACCTTCCCCCTCTCCCATCACATTTTAAAAAATTGTACAAAGCTTTGTAGCGTTGCCACATCAAGGAAGCATATATGACTTTTAATCGCTACAAGAAAAACTTTGTCCCACACTTCTGCGATGCGCTGTCAAAGAGTTAGTAGAGGTCCACTAATTAAATAATTTAGAAAAACGTCAGACACACATGATTCAAAATTTGCGGATGAGTTTGGAAGGGTTTGCACTTACTTTTCTTAAATTTAGGGACCATTTACAGCAATAGTTGAAAATCTATGAGTTACCAAAGTCGAGCTATTTGTAAGAAAGACTAAAAAACCCTGACTTTTACTAGTTTTTTCGCCAAACCGAATGTATACCATTTCTTTAAAAAGTTTTATTTACTTGTCATAAAATGTCAAATTTCTGCTTAAAATGAGACCTTTTACAATAGCGTAGGTCATGCTGAATGGGCACAGTGAGGATTCAGACTCAGAGCTCTACTATTTTGTCGGCGATAGTAGTCATACACGTGCAGAAAATTGTGAATAATTTTTTTTAAAAAAAAGAAGAAGGAAACGCACAAGTCAGTGTAGTAAAATAATAAGGCAAATATCAAATCAATAAAACAGTGAGTATTCAATTTTTCATGGACTAATATCTCTGAAATTGGTCTGAATTTTTAGTATTTATTAATGATTGTTGTTTATGAAATTTCTCGGGATTCTATGTCGGTAAATGCTTTGATAACACGTCACGTTTCGATGACCCTCTACGTTATCATCTTTTGGGAAGCCACGTTTTTTTATCGATGACGAAATTACCCGGCTGGAATTACGAGAGTATTTCATCCACTACTTACATCGGGAAAACCTTCCGCCGATAAGTATTATTTATAACTAGTATTCATAAGAATGTTACTCAATAATCTGTAATCATAAATTCATTCGTTCATAACGTGTTTCTTACGATGATACTGTAACGATATTCATGTCTGTACATAACATTGGTATCCTATTATGAATTTTAAATGTTTTTAGAGTTAATTTATTACTATTTTGCGGAGTTCTGCAAATTTTTTAGTTTGTTAGTGTTCTCTGGTATTGTGTATAATGAACACATATAAAGCGGCTTGTTATTTCAACACGTAATTTTTCCTGTAAACACATTCCGAAAGTTTCGACATCGAAAATCTGCGAGTTTGCATGACGATGTTTTCGGCAAGGAGGACACGCCCCTACCGCCATCTGGTGGCCACAAATCACACTAATGCGAGTTGCAAGGCTTTACGGCCGCAAAACAAAACACCGCAAACGGTAAAAGGGGTTTGGGGTTTGGCGTCGCCACGTACCCCTTCTGGCAGCCCGAATTTCCATCTCCACGCTGCCCCCCCCCCCCACCATTCCCCCCTCAACCCCCCACCCACCCACAACCCACACCATTGCTGCAGCAGCAGCTACGCTGCATATCGGCTTTTAAAATCATCCGGCTCTGAGATTTGACGTATCTTCCGCTCATGTGACGTTTTATATTCCTGCACGGTGACAAATCTCTGATTCTTCCGGCGGTACTGGAGCGGAATTCGGCGTGTTTGCTTCCAGAGTCGGAATATACGAAATATAGGACATGGATGGGTGAAATTCTACCTTTCAAACTTCAGGTGGAGCCAATAACAGTGAAGGAGTTTGGTATCTTCGCATTTATTAGTAAACTAATGCTCCTAGTATACTTTTTGGAATTATTTTTGTTCGTTGATTCTTCTGCCGATATATCCTCGTTTTTAATAACGAAACCCAAGAAGGTCACAGTAACAATCTAAACTTCCATTCTAGATTTAAATTTAAAAACCGCTTTTTCACCAATGAATAGAAATAACCAAATTGTGGCCACATAGCACTATATAAATTTTTTAATTTAGCATATTACCCCTACTTTATACCGAAAGAAAAACATGAATCGTCAACAAGCAATGCCTTATATATTGTATATTCAAGCATAGTCTTTTGCTCAGGAAGAATTAACACAAATTGAAACTAATCGGAAACGGAAACGTCCTTTGACCCGTGGTTAAATTACATTCATAATGGGCACCGTAATTTATAGAATTCGAGATGGGTAAAAAGCGATAGAGAAATATAGAAGAAACTTACATATCAGCGCTCCCACTAAGACGAGCAACGCATTCTACAAGTGAGAAGACGTCTCACCTAAATCAGAAGTAAAGGGAAAAGATCCTCTGTGGGAAAAAATAATACTACGTCGACGTCGTCCTTAATTTATGTGCCGTAGTGGCACTATTGTATAGATACAGGTTTCCCAAACTGTGTTCCGCGGTGTTCCACAAAAACTTGGAGTGATTCTATCTAAACTACGGAATATAATATCATATTATAATACCACTTAATCAGTTCATAAGACAGAAACTCCGTTTACATCGAACGGGAGAAAATCGAATAACAACGTTGCGAAACAAAGAAACACTTCCTTCTTTCCCGCTACAATACGAAACACTAGTAACAATGTCCAGTCAACCAGAATCCTGTACAAGCGAGAAAGAGATTGCTATAGCCGAGAATTATACGGTACATATTTCACTTAACTTGTTAATGACCAAAAAATTAGCCAACCTTACACACTTTCGTTTGTGGAATTTAATTCAAAATCACATAATTGCAGTCTGTCAGGACCATTCAGTGTAGAGGTCGTTAACCGGAGGTCCGCAGGAAAATTTTATTGGCCACTTGAATCCAGATTATTTTGTGCGATAACATGGCTAGTGAACACAAAACACTTTTATTACATAGCGAAGTGAGATGGCTATCCGGAGGTAAAGAACTATTAAGGCTTTTTGAACTTCGAAATGAGTTGTTGGTCTTCTTGAAGTCACAAAATAATTCCGGACAACATTTTCTAGTCTTACCAAAATTCTTCATGGTTTGTTAAATTTGCGTAACTGCCAAATATTTTTACAAAGAGCAATGAACAAGGAGAAAGTATTATAATTTTTAATACCATATATAAAATTGGATCTTTTGATAAAAAAGAATACAATTTTGGATTTCATAAGTTGAATCTAACGATCTTAATTGGTTTCCAGACATATGTGAATTTTTGATTGAATTAAGTTTTAAAGTATGGAAGAAGTTTCCAAAATGTGATTAAAACATCTGCATAACTCAAAATCAACTGTTTTGCAATATTTTCCGGAAACTAGTAAAGACGATTCCTGGGTTCAGAATCCATTTTCTGTGACAGCTGAACCTATAGGTTTAGGTACAATTGAATATGAAAATCTTTTTTAATCAGTGAAAGAAAAATATAATGATGAGTCTTAATGTGATTTATGGGTGAGTTTGTCAGAAGAGTAGACCAATATTTCAAAACAAGCTATTATTGCTTTACTTCCATTTTCTACAACCTATAAATGCGAAGTCGGATTTTCTAATTATACTGCAGTGAAGTCAAAGGACAGAAATAGGTACGACGCCACACCAGATATTATAATTCAATTTACAAATATTGTGCCTGATATCAATAATATATACAATTCAAGGACCCAAAATCATCAAAGTCCCTTCCTTCCTCCATGGCTCTACAGCCCGTTGAGGGCCTGGGCCTACCGAGTAGTCTGCGGACTGTCATCTTGCATGACACATTCCGAATTTGGAGTGACACGTGGTCAACGTGTCGGTCCTCCAACAGTCTTAATCCCGGTCTTCGCGACCCATCAAAGTCGCTAAGTATTTTATTTATTTATATTATATTACAGGTCTATATTTAAAAATAATTGCTGAATTACTATTGTTTTACTTTTTACGACTAGGAATCACCCATCCTAAAAAATAAGCTGTGTTCCGTCATAATGTAAGATTTTACCAACTGTTCCATTGAAGAAACAGTTTGGGTAACCCTGCTTTAAACTATGCTTCTATGTTAATAGTAGGGAAATTAGGTTGTTCGTAATTAATAACAGTATAGTTATAACGTCGCAAATCATTGTATATTTTCAAATTTGTATTATGTATTATATATTTATTTTTATTCACATTTTTTAGATTTTGAACTATCACTAAGTACTTTATATACAGGTCTATATTTAAAAATTATTACTAAATTAAATCTTGTTTTACTTTCTACGACTAGGAATCGCCTATCGTAAAAAATAAGCCAAGTTTTCCTCTGGAATTCCCGATTTCACCAAGTGTTCCATTGAAGAAAAAGTTTGACAAACCCTGGTATAGATGATGGATTCACGTAAACAGATAGTAGAATTCTGAGAATTAGGAAATAGAGCAATAGAGTACATGCTTGTGAGATGAAGGCTAGGAATTATATGCATTTACAGTACAGCTAGGTTCATGCTAAATCTTGTAATTGTACTAATTTTAAAAAATGACATGTTTGGGTGAGTTGCTATTGCCTGTTATGTATTTATAAATGGTTTTTACATATGACTATGGCCATATTTGGTTTAAAGTTTATAAATGTTTTGACTTGTTGAATAAATTGTCAAAAAACTGAAGTTATAATGGGCTTTACTTACTATTAATTTTTTATTAACTGATAAACGAGAAAATGTACTTTTTCAATTACTTTTGGTGGCATAACTGTATGTCAAAGAAATTATATTAATAATATTGAAAAATAAATTGATTCTTTCCTGCAGCATTTAAATGTGTAAAGAAACGAAATTACCGATTTTAGTATTTTTTTCTCCTTTCCCGACCATGAGGTGGAGTCAAATTTCGTGTCATTGGATGACGCCCTTTGTTCAATACGAACAAGTCTTACTCCACACCCTTTTCTATAAAAATAATTGGTAGTTTAAGGAATAGTTTAACGTTTCACATGAATCAGATACCCTCAACATATATAAAAGAGTAGGACTTCACCTTTACGCAATAAACGTAGTCATTCTCTGAAAAAGTCAGTAGTTATAAAATACTGTATTTTATACATTAATGTCCATTAACAATTGTAGTTATAAAGTAAAAATGAAAGATATAGTTAGTTAGCATGGCAGTTTTAGATGCCCAGTAGGGAAAGGAGAAGGGAAAGAGGAGCTTTGATTTTTTTTTAAATTTATTTATAGTCGCATCAACAAAGTAGTCATTAGCGACTTATACGAAATTACAATAACCATTACATTTTTGTCTTTAAATTAACAATTTTATACATTTTAACTTGACATATTTTCAATGTAAAACTTAAACATACATAATGATATATATTAAAAAGTTTACAATTTATGGTACAATTCATAGGAGCATTGTCGTTTGAGGACTGGCGGAACGCCACTATCATTGTTAAAAACATTAATTGTATTCATACGAACCAGACATCGAGACTGTGATAACGTCTTTTTAACACACCTTATAATAATCATCTATGACATTTTACGGACGAGTTTCTTGGCGTACAACATATCCTGAATTGACAGCAATAAATTTCTTAGCGCCAATGTTTTCAGAATTGATTTTACATTTTCAAGTTTAAGCGCTCATGTCTACCCCCACTACAATGTGCATCGTGTTACACACGAATAAATGAAATTCCTGAACTATACATCATTAGGAGAATCAACGAACAGAAAATAATTGCTATGAAGTAAACTAAAAGAACTAAATAAAATCCTTGGAAAATAGTTATGTTTGGAAATCATTAAACTTTTAAATAAAAATTTAACGTGATTAAAAGAAATATATTTTTCAACAGAGCTATTTTCCGTTTGAGCTTTAGTGGACCAAAAATGTCAAATACATTACATTTAGCGACAACTATTGTTCTTTTTAAATTTTATGCCCACGGATTCTGAATTATTGAACCCAATTCCTGCTGACACTATAAGATACTGTGAAATTAAAATGTGAAAGGAACCGAGACAGAATTTTGAAGTTTTGAAACCTATTTTCATGTTTAAAGAAATCATTCAACAGCAATGGTCCTGATGCTACTTACTTTATGATTTGTAGATGATGAAAGTCAATTGTAACAGAGAAGTATAGATAATTATAATTTGGTTTAGGTTAAGTAAGATAAGAGGAGGAATAATGTAAAATTTTACGCCTGTGGAAATAATAATGGTAGATTAGACTTTATTTTAACATATAAACCTTACAAAATATGAAGTCTATCCATCGGGAAAGCCAACATAATAGAGAGAAGTATTTAACGAATTTGGATATGACGACGTTTTGAGGCTGGATTTGCATCTCACTCAAATGGCTCTCACAGTTCGTTAGTTAGCTCCCTCCATTCTGTAAGTTTTGTCTCTTAAAATTTTTAGAAGAGTCGAAAATCTTCAAACTAGAATTAATATTAATATTTATTTTACCTCACAGGCAATAACTTGCGAAGTTACATAATTGGCTACGGTGACTATATTAATGTCGACCGAAATGTTAAAGTCCATAGTGGAGAACTTTTTTGAACAAATTGCATTAAAATTCGTAAATATCGAAGGATCGTTTGAATCCCTTTCTTTAATATTGTAATGGAACGCAAATAGACTAATACGTACTTGATTTGGAGGGCGACGGTGAATTATGTGTTTAGATCCGGGGACAGCTCACACACGTGCCGTGTCTCTGTGAGGAGGACCCCGACTGAGATCAATCATGCTTGTAGTCGGCACGGAGTGGTACCGTCGATAGCATAGCATAGCTGCACTACGGGGTGCAACTCTCAACCACGACATAATTAAACGCTGCTCCGAGATTTATATGAGCGTCTCTCATCAAGATCATCCTCTACGCTCCAGTCTGTAAAGAAAATTTAGTAATGAAGATTTTCATCATTTTCCCATGTTTTATTATTTCAATTTATGTTTACGTTTACCGTTTCTATCGATTCCACTGCAGGTCAGTTAATGACTTGCAGTTTCTAAAGCGTATTCACCACTATTTATTAATACTAGTATGAAATATAATTTTTCTTAAGATAATCGGCAAGTCTTGTAGGAGTTCAGATAGGATCGCGACTACTACGATATGCTATGATCTTGAAATACCTCCGTTACTTACATGACAGGTTTTTAAATTTATATGTACTGTAAATGATAGGGGGATATTAATTAATGAATTTAATAATTGGTTTTTAATGTGTACATTTATTATCTGAAAACACAATAATTTTAAAATGGTTCCGGCGTGTATATATCATGTACAAAAATAAAGAATTAAAATGCGATTATATTAAAGTTCTCAGGGGGAATTATTGTTTGGGTGATCACGTGTAGCAGAATTGTTTGCATATGCGCCTTGCTGTAGATGTCACTGGAACTTCCGTGTTGTGGAACCTGAAGCGGCCGGTAGATAATAGCACAAAGTCGTGCTGCCGGAATCGAGGAAACTCAGCTTTTCCCTCTTTCTTCCCTCGTTGTTAAAACCTTTCTTCGCTGCTTCCTAGACTGATCGAAACATGGTACACCTCTCCGCTGCCTCCTCTGAGGGATCAGTCCGTAATTTACACTGTCTTCCTCCACTTGTTAATATCTCACCTTATACTCTAGCCACCACTCTTTCTCCTCCACCAATCTGCTCTCCACCACCAATATCCTTCAATCTGCTCTCAAAAATCTCTCCGCCAGCCTCTTTAAAACTTCGTCCCCACTTATGCGACACCTATCACTAAGGTGGCAGGGATGGATATTCTCCAATAATATTCCTTGTTACATTTGAGGAACACACGCCACCCGATCACCAAATTCTCAGACAGATTAGGAAATTCCGAAACCGGTGACGAGGTGTCTGAGCTTTATGGCCCATGTGTCATCCGATGTCTCTTTGTTTTGATTCGAGCCGCCAAGTCGGCGCGCGGAAATACTCCTTCTTCCTGGCCAGCGCCATGCTCATGCCGAAATATTTATGCAATTTAAATTTCCATAAATAGGAAAAAATTGGACGCGAGTTCTACTGCTCTACAGTATTTGTGATGAGACGAAACACAAACCCAACAATTTTTTGTAAAAGAGTGATAGTTTTCCGGATAAAATAGTTAAGCTAATTAACGACTTTACATAAAAGTGATCTTCTTGGTGGTTTTATGTACCTTTTACACCTGACATCCTTTCACTCAAACTATTAGAACTCACGTTTGATATATACTATTAACCGTGTTTCTGTTATTATATATATAATAACAGATGACCCTTGTGCCGTATTGCACGCTGAGTCATTGTGAGTTGAGTACTGAAAGAAGAAACACGTGTCTTCCTGGTAAAAATGGAATGGGTCGATTATGAAAATCGTGTAGCTGTAATAACTCTTCATAAGTTTTGAGAATCTGCTGCAGACATTTTTCGAATCCTGAAAAGTTTAAAATAAGCCGAATGCTTTTCTAACGTAGGTATTTATAATTAAACAGAATAAATGTTCTTTATAAAGTTCTTTGTATGACTGTTGTTTCTCATTATTTAAAAAAATTTAAACGTGCAGACAAAATACAACAAACCATGGCAAACATATTCTTAAATAATCGGAGAAAAACACTGGTGGTGTTGACGGGGTGAGAGATCCCTAGCAAAAACATGGAAGAACCTATAAATAAAAATTATGTGAATTTGTCAATACGGTGGCCAATAGTTTCTATTCTGGCACTCTCATATTAGGTTAATTATAACCTACAATACGGACACCAGGACGTGGATTTTAGTTGAAAGCAGGACTATTTTTTTAAAATACGTACTTTCGCGGATCCCCCAGTGAATGGTTATTCTTTGGCGCTAGACTTTTATCCCATTACTTTATACAGAAAGTATCGAAACGTTTCGTGTTAATTTTAATATAATAGATTTTATATCAGTTGCAAAGACTGGTGAAATAATTTTAAATAATACTTTTTGACGCTCAGGTTATGCCTCTTTTTAATTTCGGTAAATACGAAAAAATTACAATAATTATCATTTAAAACATTTGGTAATCCTTAAACAACGATAAAATGAGAATTCCAAACAATTGACAACGTTACTCACAGTTAAAATTTTTCTATGGAAAACGTTGGAAGCCAAGGTGCTCAAAATTATCAAAATTAACAAATAATGAAGTAGCAGATAAACAGAGAAAATTTAATCACGAAATACATTGCAAGACACGTGTTTCTTCTTACACTACTCAACTCAATACAGCACAAGGGTCCTATGTTATTATATATATATATATATATATATATATATATATATACAGTCAGAAACACGGTTAATTGTATACATCAAACGTGAGTTCTAATGGTTTGAGTGAAAGGTTGTCAGGTGTAAAAGGTACATAATAAACCTTCACCAAGAAGTGGACCGTACAGCTATGTAGTAAGTAACTAAAACCTGGCGGATTTGGTTATTTTTTTACATTTGTTTGATATAGTGAACCATGAATCCTACTTTTAAATATTCTGCACTCGTAGAATTTTTAAGTTCACGTTAAGTGACGCATTTTAAATAAACTGACGTGACTCAGTATTTTGTGTCCTTCAGAAACAAGCATTAGTTTGTCGCTCAGATAGTAAATAAATAAAGTATTTAATTTTTAAAGCCGATTAAAAACATTACATTTGTAATAAATCTGGGCACATTATTCAAGTTAGACTAACAAATAAGTAAGCAATCGGGCGATAAACGTACCAAATTAAGTCATAAGATAAATACCACATAACCCTTATGATATCCTTGTTGACATCTTCATGTGACGCAGAGTCGCACCTGTGCTGTGTAGTTTTTGTTTTTTAATCAGCTTACGAAAGCAACACAAACTTCTAAAAAGTTGTATGGCATTTATTTCGGGATTAAATTTATACTTTTTATTTGCTGCTTCATTATTTGTTAATTTTGCTACTTGTGAGCACAGCTCAAATAGATTTACTGTACATATATTTGTCGTATTTTAGCTACGCTTAGTTTGAGGAGACTGATTTATACTCGCATGTCTATTAGAATAGATCTCTCACCTGATCCATTTGCATGTTCCATTAGTGGCCATAATTCAAGGAACATGAACTACTACATCGATTATGACCACGTGTCACTGCTGTTACTATTCCCAAGCAATTAATTAATTTACGGAAGGTACATTTGTAATTGTAGTTATTAAACTCTGAAGCGCATGGTATGATTCTTCTAATACTTGAGGGAAATCTAAATAATGATTTGTTGTTAACGCAATCGTTATTTCAGTTTTATTTTCAGAAGGATAAGGCGGACTCATGCAATAACGCAAGAAATTTCTGAGTCCTAATATGCGTTTCTATATGATTCATCCCGCTTACTATCTGTTGTTGCAGCAGGCTGAGAAAAAATGAACTTCTTTGGATCGTCGATGCAGTGTATACATAAATTGATAAATTGTTTCATTTCTCGCGTCACGTGAAGTTTAAAATTTAGTAATTTTAATATGAAAATGAAAAGGAAACTATAGATTTTTGGTGTCGAATCCGGTGTAATGTGAGTCGTTGTGTTACATTATGACCTTTAATATGCGATTAAAGTAAGCATTAACCATTAAGGGGTGGGGAAATATTCTATTGTGTTAGAATACTGAAAATATATTTATTCCTGCTACTGGGGGGGGGGATTGGACACTTAAGTTACTGGGAGTATATTTGAGGTTCATATTTTGACGTTTTCGATCCCGGTTTAGTTATGTATTGACCAAGAATAAAATAATGTGCCGGGATAATATAAATAAATACCTGGGCAACACCTGTTCCCCAGATAGTTTAAGGATATACACTACTCAGAAGGTAAAAGCCAGGAGTTTTGTAGATTACATTCTGTCAAAATGGTGCAAAAATTATATATTCGCAGACGTAAGACGCTTAAACAAGAGTTCTTTCCCAAGGTGGAGTCAGAACTTGATCAAGTCGGTTGCCAGGACTTCTTCCTTGACCAATTACAAAGCTCCACCCATATATATATTGTTAGGAAAAGACATTGAACGACTAAAATTAAAGAAGTCATTGTGTGACATGAGGTTCGACTCCAAGTCCGATCAATATTTTTCCATCACCATCCTTTAATTTAATTTCATAGTCTTTATGGTTGAACATCATCTTCTGTTTTATTGTGCTGAATAAATTATATAAAAATATTTATGCTTATTCTTTAAAATCCAATCATGGTATGACAAATCTTTAAAAGATAACGTGGGGTTTCCCGGTGTATATTATGCATGAGCAATTCTCGGGTTTCCACCTGGGTAAGTATATAATTTAAACACAACGTTTCAATGGCTTGCTCTGACATCTTCTTCAGGTGAACTGAAGAAGATGGTAGAGCAAGACATTGAAAGTTTGTGTTTAAATTCTATACTTACCCTTTTGAAAACCCGAGAACATTTATTTAAAAGCATTGACGTCATCACAATGGAATTCTTTCACATCGGGGCTCTGGATCAAGCATTGATAAATTTTCTGCTGTGTTTTGTCTAACCCTCTTCCAAACAGATATCATTCTTTTAAATATTCAATTACTGGACACGAAGGTGGTTATAAATAAGTCATGAAGTATACCTTTAATCGAATACATAATATTTGCGATCAGTATTGGTGTATCAAATATACGATTCTATCCCTACAATAATCAATGATAATATGTTCCTAAACCAAAAGTATATTAAATAGTAAATAATTAAGAATGTGACAAACGGAAGAAAGACTCGAGTAATACTAGAAATATTTGAATCAGATGACAGAATAATGAATAGGCCATTCTCACCATCACTATATTTTTAATTTCTTCCTATGATTTTTACCACGTTTCTTCTACAAAGATTACCTTTCTTTAATTTTTTATATTTAAAGTATATTTTCACGTTGAAATTTGTTCGAATTTACTGAAAAAATATGCTACTGTAAATTATAAACTCATGAATAGTAATTAGGATGTTGGGGACACGCAAATCGATCTCTTGTTATAAGACATAAAATAATTTTTAATTTAACTAAATCGCTTTCAGCATATATATATATATTCTCCACTGCGAATTTTGGAAACTGAGAAATTGTGAGAAAATTGAATCTTCAAAACAGGGAGGTCCCATTTTCTGCTACAGAAAATCTTTAACCTAAAAATCAAACGAGATAAAATATGTCTGTTAGGTACCAAAAGGGGTACTTAATTACTTTCACGAAGATAATACAGGAATTTTTCAACAAGGGCTGTCCTATGATGAAATGGCATAAAACAAGCTTTGTGTGAGGTAATACCGAAATTCTTTTTTATTTGAAAGGGCATACACAAGTCTTCCAAATATAATACAGTTTCGTTATTAACTTACGTACACATTGGTTTATATCATTTTAGCAAACACCCGCCATTATTAAAAAACCCAATGCAACGTACAAAACAAAACCAGCATGACGATACGTAATAAAATTCTATCAGCGACCACAAGGTATTTCATCCTTACTTGAAAACACTACAAATCCAAAGAAAACAGGGTGACGAAATTTTAAGATAATCATTTCCGAAAATGGAGCTCTCTAAATGTCAGGAAATCTTTCCACATTTCAATGCAATAAAATATGACACAGTTGTTGTGGTATTCAATACTAAGTCTGGTCTGATGTAACCCTCCATGCCAACCTATCTTCAGCAAGCCTTTTCATTTCCTTATATCTAGCAATACCCACATCCTCCCTAAAATGCTTAGCGTATTCCATCCTTTCCTTCCTCTTCTGTTCTTACCCCACATACTTCCCTATAATGCCAATTTTACAAGACCCTCGTGTCTTATAAAACGTGGCCTATTAATCTATCCCTTCTCTTAGTCACCGCCCTCCATATTGTTCGCTTTTCCCCTATTATGTTTAGAACTCCCTCGTTTGTGATTTTACCACCCATCTCATTTTCAGCATTCGCCAATAGCACCACATTTGAAAGGTTTCTATTCTTTTCTTTTCCCTAACTCCTACCGTCCACGTTTCGCACCCATATTACGCCACGCTCCCTACGAAAATTTTTAGCAACGATTTTCTAATTTTCACACTTATATTATCCTTAAGTAAATTCCTCTTTTTGCGAAAGCCTTCCTTGCCTGTGCTTTCCTACTATTTATGTCTACTATACTTCTACCATCACTAGTTATTATGCTTTCCAAGTAGCAGAGTTCCTTAACTTCCGTCAAAATATCCTTTCCCAATCTAACACCGTTTTTTATTCCACTGTTTCCCATACTACACGCCATTACCTTGGTTTTCCCTTTATTAGTCGTCATATTGAACACTTTCTCCAGGACTACGTTCAGACATTTATTATGGTTTCCAAGTTTTCCTCTAATTCCCCTAATACTTCATTATCGTCGGCAAACCGCAAGGTTTTTATGTTGATTACTATGATCGTGCCACTTATTATGATTTCCAAGTTTTCTTCTGACTCCCCTATTTCTGCAATATCCTCGACAAAGCCATATCAAGTAAACGCAGCTGATTGTTTCAGGTTGAATCTGAAGAGGTTCCAGATCAGGTAATTGATGTAATTGAACCTACGCTTTGCCATATATAATAAATAATAATAGTGGGAATTTGGAAATCAGGATGAAAAATGTTCGTATAGGTGTGTGGGATTATGGGTCGAAACCCGGATGATAGGAGTTGCTGGTAGGAAAAGAATTGAAGCCTTCGAAATCTGGTGCTATAGGAGAATGCTGGAAATTATATGTTTTGTATATAATCACTAACGAGGAAATTATAATAGGGGAGGAGAGACCAATTTGGATGACTTTGACCAACAGAAGGGATAGATTAATAGGCAACGTTTGGTTAAATGAGGGTTACGTTTGTGGCATTTGCAGATTTAGAAAAAAGCTTTCGATAATGTAAACTGGAACAAACTATAAGGATTTTAAAGACGACAAGAATAAAATATCGAGAAAGAAGAGTTATCCATAACGTCTATAGAAGACAGTCAACAGTAATTATAATTGAATAACATGAAAATAAAACAGAAATAAAGAAAAGAACAAGACAATAATGCAGTCTGCAGCGCATGCTCTTTAACTAATATATAGATCGCGTGAAACAGAAAGTAAAATTTAATATGGAAAGGGAATCATACGTCTAGGAGAAGAAATAAAAACTCTAAAGATAGTGTGGTATTAGGGGAGTCAGAAGAACAGATATAATAAATAGCATGAACGTGAAAATGGAGGAAAAATACAACATGAGGATTAACGGAGGGAAAACGAAGGTAATGGAGTGAAGTACTGGAAACAGTAGAATAACAAGCAATGTTAGATTGCAAAGGGAAAGTAACAAGGAAGTAAAGGAATTCTGCTACTTGGAAAGCATAATAAATAGGGAAGGTAGAAGTATAGTATACATTAAGAGTAGGATAGCACAGGCAAGGAAGGTTTTCACGAAAAAGAGGAATTATTAGTAAAAATGTTCTTATGGAGTGTAGCGTTATATCGTGTGTGAAAAGTTGTTGATAGGAGGAACATATAGGTAAAGAATAGAATCTTTCAAATGTGGTACAGTAGAAGAATGCTGATGGGTGAATAGAGTAACTAAGCAGGAAGTTCTAAGTAGAATAGAAGTAATAACAATTCAGAAGAGGGATAGATTATTAGGTCACGATTTGAGACATTAGGGTCTTGAAAAATTAGGATGTAGAGAAGTGTATGGGGAGTAAAACCCGTCGCGTGGCTTTGACGAATATCACAGGAAAAAGGAAACTATTTCGCTTGATAGGACAGTTGATAGGAAAGGAAGATTCTTCGGTTGTCTTGGGAAAGAGTCAACCCTGGAGTTGACCAGTAGATAGCTTGATTATAGGTGTCGCTCAATCAAGAACGGCAAGCCTAATTAGGAAAGAGTTTATTCTCAAATGCAGCATTTTCGAGAATACAAGTAAACAGTACGAAGGAAGAAGCCAGCCTGTCGTGAATGCAGCGTCTAGGTGCTTCCAGAGAGGAGATTGCTGAGATAGTGCTTCCCATGGGCTACAGCGACGGAGCTGGTGGCCATGGTTCTCATGTTCCGCTACATAGCGTCTTCTGTCCGGCTCTTAACACCTTAACTAACTTTGAAAATTACTTTCCCTATTACAGGGGCAAGAACAGAAAAGGGAGGCCAAGGATAGAATACGCTAAGAAGGTTATAAATAATATGGTAATTTTTCGGAAATGGAGGGTTGAATCAGACCAGTCTCAGGAGTGAATATAACAACTACAATTTGTCTTTATCTTATTCATTTTTCTGTTTTTGGCATCAATTAAACATTAAAATATGACAAATTTAAGTATTTTAAATGTTAAAAAATTAGTGTTTTGTGTGATAATGTAATTTAAGTTTATGTATTTATATCGCAATAAAAATGCGTGACATATAGAAGTTTTGTAAGGGACTTACATTTTTTTCAAAGTAACGTGTGAAATAAGACAATTAAATTTACAGTTCAGTTACGTTGTATATCAGAAAATTAACCTACAGTTACTCTGGTAAACCTGATATTTATGTTAAATTTGGTTTTAAGAAAATATTCTTTCTAAACTGTTCTGAAAATTTTGATTTGAATTATTTTGAATACATGATTTAATTTTATATTGTTCCAAGCGATTTCTCCCGACATGTCCTTCCAACTACACATCCTTAATATAGATATCAGGTGTCAATTGCTTTACGGTTGTACTGTACCTTACGTATTGAGGTTTAAATTAAGCTTACTATCTTCTGCGATAATGGTAATTATTTTTCTTTAATTAGGGGTGTAAGCATGGTGTAATAAGGTTAGTAATTGTATGCAGTGCAGGGGCAGGGTATTGGTAACAGCAGGTGTCTACTGCAGCCATTACTATGTGCACCTCGTCCTTGTATCGGGAAGGGTGAGGAGCCTACGTGCCGCAGCTGCCGTCGCGTCGACCCGGCGACAGATTCGCCCCCTGTTATTACGTTTATGTACCTCTTCAACGAAGCCATTCACGTTAAGGAGAGCAGTATTTTACAAAAGCGTTCGCAGACAAAACTAGTTTTACGTGACATCTATTCAAGAACTCAAACTGTTGCGAAGGTTTTTTTATGAATAAATTTCTTCTTAGTCTCAATACTTCACAAGTACCAGGCTGAATATCATTGCAGAAAACGACATTGGATGTGTCTTAGTTGCGGAGAAATTAATATCAAGCTCACAGTAAGAAACATCGATAAATAAAAATGTTAGGAAACACCCACATTATAATATACGAAAGAAAGCTAATTGCGTAATAAATAGAACAATAATTACTGTAGAGAGTAATATTAAGAATAAAACAGTAGGAAATTACTGTAATTTTAAGTTAATATTTTATGAACGTATTCTTTTAAAAAGTATATTTAACCATTATTATCAAAATAGTCATAAGAAGACTTGGAAACTATAATAAATGTCATGAACGTGGTCCTGGAGAAAGAGTTCAATATGATGAATAGAGGGAAAACCGAGGAAATGGAGTGTATTTTTGTAAACAGTGGAATAACGAAGATTTTTAGATTGGGAAGAGAGATTTTGAAGAAAGTAAAGGAATTACGCTACTCGGGAAAAATGATAAGAAGGGACGGTAGAAGTATAGTAGACGTAAAGAGTAGGACAGGACAGGCAAGGAAGGCTCTAGCAGAAAAGAGGAGTTTACTTACGGGTATTATATGTGTGAATATTAGGAAATCGTTGCTAAAGAATTCGTATAGGAGTGTGCAGTTATATGGGTGCAAAACGTGGACGGTAGGAGTTGCAGGAAGGATAAGAATGGACCCTTTGAAATGTGGTGCTGTAGTGAAATGCTGAAAATCAGATGGGGGGGTGGAATCACTAAGGAGGAAGTTATAACTGATTAGAAGGAAGTTCGAACAATCTGGATAAAGTTTATCAAGAGAAGAGATAGAGTTGAGACATTAGAGGGAAGAGTGAGGTAAAAACATAAGAGGGAGGCAGGATTGAATCCGCTAAGCAGATTAAGGAGGATGTGGGCCGCGGTAGTTATGCAAAATTGAAAAGTTTTGCGCAAGATAGTTTTGAATCGAAGGTTGCTTAACACAAGTCTTTGGACTGAATACCACAACATAATAATTTTGTAATAAAGATAGGCGATGACTCGAACAATGAGTTAAATACAGATATGGACTGAAAATAAAATAAATATATGAACATATTTGGCATGGAATTATGGTAATAAAATGACTAAATGTCGATAGATATGGAACCCATCGTACATTGTCCCTTAGAATGTGATTACCCGAATTTATAGTTGACACTGATAACTCATACGTACCAATTTTATACACTCTCATTTCCTCCAGTGCTACATTGCAATTTATTTAACTGTCGGGTACATAACTTGTCTCTCCTCTTACTGTCCCAACACTCTTTTTTATTATTAGTAAAATCAGCACTGTTACAGATAATTTTTAAAATGGTATACCAGTATTTTATAATGAAAATTACTGTTAAAAGATCTCTATGTCGTTTTATAATACCACCTGTCTTTAACTGGATCCTGTTATATTTTAGTCGTGTCAATACTATTCTGAATATAATTATATTTTTCACAAATTATGATATTATTCTCAATGGTTAGATAGTATTCCTTATAAAAGTAAATTTAATGATTATTTAATTTAATACTTCAAGATTTGATAGTTTGCGTTTCATAAACTACATCATCCTGAAATCTGTGTAAAGAGAATCAAGTCCTCTCTTTTGAAGAAGATACACGAAATTAGCAAAGGTCTTCAAAGCAGTTCAACCCTTTTAATTTATTAGAAGCCTTTTCTTAACAATTTTAAATGTTTACAGGTGTAATTTTCCATCAAAATATATCTATATATTTTTTAGAAGATGATGGTAACAAGCTACATGAGGGTTACCTAGAAATTAATAAGTATCCTTGAAAGGGGGGTCAGGAAATAACAGCCAAGGGTTGACTAGGGCCTCCAGGCTATAGTTCTGAAATACAGCCCGGTGATTCGCCTGAAAACCAGGGAAAACTCTAGGAAACCTGCATCAGGCAGGTCAAGATCTTGGGCACTTGTATCACGCCATTCTGAATGACGGAAGCTGATTTTTTTCGTAGGGTCGCAGCATTCCCCTCTCCGTACCTCAACAAGTTTATAAGGCAACTGGCTGACTGGTCCAATAGAATCAGCGGAAACCTCTAAACGTTTGTCCATGGTCTGCGATCCAGGAACATACGCTCCTAAATGAAATCACGGTACCTTGGCATGTGGGAACCTTAAAACCCATGTTAGGAACGAGGCATTCCTGAAGATAAGGCCTAATTGCACACTGGGAAAAAATACCACAGGCATGTTAGACACTTTCAACTCTATGGACGCTTTATCAACACATAATGTACTTTTTCAAGGAAAGCTTCGCATAATATTGTATGTGAGCAATACTCAGGATTTTTATTTCATTTACTCAAACCTGGTTTAACACTCCAGTTACATATTATCCTTCCAAGAAATCATATCTAATATTGGAAGTTGGCTTTATCTTTGCAACTAACATTAAAGATAACATAATACATACCTATCCTGGGTTCAAGTTCTTGAGTCCGATCGACATTTTTCCATTCTTTCCTTTCTTTTAAAATTAACTACTATATATATAAAAATATATAATTAAATCCCAATTATTATATTTCTAATCATGCTGTTCTTATGTGACATTTATATTTGAGTTATGTTAAAACTCCGGGGAATACAACTTGTGGCGTTTTATGAACTGAAAGTTGTGAAATTTTAATCACGAATAATGCTTGAAATTCAGTGATTCGTTGTTTTATAACCTGAAATTAACTAACATAATTACGCTCACTGGTGAGGTACAGAAAATAATTCAAGTGATTTCACGAGAACTGATAGACGCTTGTCTCAAACTGTCCACTTGTTAGTACCTAAAAATTTAAATTATTGTTATTGTCCATAAAGTAGGCAAAAGTATAAATACCTGACCTAGGTGTCTTAACAAAGCATTTTTTACTAATGGCCAGACGCTCATTCTTTGTGACTCATGCAGTTATTTCGATATGATTCGTTATTTGTACTATTACTAGTTCATCTTTGAATGTTGTTAATTAAAATAGCTATGAGCGCAAGTAGGAATTTCCCAATTTTTTACCTCCTGGTAATTTGTTTAAAACAATCTCCAAAATTCTTAATCCTGTTTACAGTACATTGATAAATATCAGAAAACATTTAAGTGGAATTATCACACAGCACATTATTTTTAAATGTGAATTTAGAAGATGTTGTTCTTGTTGTGGTATTCAGTCCTAAGACTGGTCTGATGTAAACTTCCATGTTAACCTATGTTGCCTGAGCCTTTCTATATCTTTCCGACACCACATCCTTCGCAATATTTTCCACCGTGATACATTTTTCTGCCTTTCTTCTTTATCCAGAATTGACTTCCCATTGGCCCTACTTATGTTCTTGCTAATATTTTTCCTCTCTCCGAATGCTTCATTGAATTTCCTATATGCTGCTTCTACTTTCCTTTTCACCATAAAAGCTTCAACCGCTTTGCATTTCTCTTGGAGCCAAGACTCTTTGGCTGCTTTGCACTTTCTATCTATCTCACTCTTCAAGCGTCTGTACTGCTCTTCACCAGTTACATCTCTCGCGTTTTTATATTTACGCCTTTTCTCAACCATTTCTTGTGTTATCCATGCTTTCCTATTGTTCTGAGCTATTTCTTCTATTTTTCGTTGGCTTCTCTAGCCATTTCTCTATTAATCTACTGTTGATATTTACTTTGAAACTCTGAAGCACCTCTTGTTGTTTCAGTTTTTCTAATTCCAATCTTTTTGTTTTAATTCCTTCCTTAAGGTTCATTTTCATCCTGAATTTCATAATCAGCAGATTATACATCTGCTCCTGGGTACGTTTTGCAGTCCAGCACCTGATTCCTGTATCTCTGTCTCACAATTTTATTGCAATGGTGGCTGAGGTGTATCGAGCTCAGTGTTCGAGCCCCACTCGATGCAACTATTTTTATTTGTTTACCTTTCATTTCTAGTATTTTCTGTTTCAAGAATGTTCTGTTTATTGAATATTCCATGCACGTATAAATTGTACTGGATTCCGAATCGGAGTCAGTCTTTCGCAGTACGAGCCTTTGTAGAGCACTTCGTCGTTAAGTAAACGTCTAGAACCTCTAGGTGTGTATGTCTGTTATTGTATCTCACGGTCTTACAGAAACATAGCAATATAGTCTAAAACCTTCAGTTTAAAACAGTAAAAAAAATTTTCACGTGGTATAGTTTAAAGCTGGACTCGTCGCATTGGGAGATAAACGTATATTAATTATGTGGGAAACTTTTCCTGCACTGTGCCTCGGTGCGTGAGGAGAAATTCTGGTATTGCAACCGTTAACGTTTTGGTAGGGTACAAAACTTAACTTCCTGTCCCTAACTAGAACGCAACGGGAAACAATGCAATTTCCGGCCGGCAATGGAGAGGTTAGCCACTTTAGGTTTCATCTCGCTAACTGTCGGGTCTTAAATATTAACAAATTTTAAACCTTGTAATGCGGGATAAGACTTTTGGTTGCCAATTTAACATTAACGTTTGCACCACATTTACTTTTAGGTTTTAGGGTTATTTTAATTTATATTGTAGTCTGGACCATTTTAACATATATGCATTATTGAAGTATCTACGAAAAAAACTATTTACAATATTAAAATATTTTGTTACTACATATAATACTATTTTGAACTATTTGAAAATTTCCTATCATTTTACTTGCTCGACCAGCCGCGTGACTTACAGGTTGACCGTGGTTGTTAGGAAAATTACACCAATTATGTTTCGAATCTTAAACAGATAAAGCATACCGCGCCGTTAAAATTAACCCCTTTGAAATTATACAAAGAAAATAAATAATTTCCGTACCCAGAATGTAGAAGTAAAAAAAAACAAAATTACCGCGACAATGTGAGAACATTTGTGATTGATCTATTTGGTTCCTTACTACTGCCGATGGCTGCTGCGTGCTCCAGCTCAGATGTTCGTCTGTGGTGTAGGAAGACGAAACCACGACCCCTTTGCCTCGCTACGTAGAACAGGTTGATGACTGACTTTGGACTTCCCTCTCAGCTCTCACTCGACGGATCCTCTCCGGCTGTCGTATCCCGTTCTCCAGATCAACTCCTCAGCTCAGAATCGACTCGACCGTCCTCCTCTCGATGTCCACACCTACTGTCCTTTCCGCACCTTTTCCCTCATCACGTCATTTATCTCGTTCTATTTGGACCACCAATCAGCACTTATAGTTTTGAGCAGAACACGCCCCCAATTGCCCGCGAATATGGGAAATCCTCGCAATTTTGACCATGGTGGAAATAAATAATTTATGCTCCCGCACGCGCGGTCAGGTATACGCAAACGCTTGCACGTCTTTGTGCTGGCCTACCCCACTATATTCTTCAGAAAAATGTTCCCACGTTATTTTCTCATTACCCCCGCACACGGAACAAAAAACGTGTATCGCATGCGGTAGCCGGATACCAAAGTAAAGAATCTATCTGTTTTAATAATTACTTAATAACAATATCTTAACGACTAGCACATATCTATCATAACATCTACTTAATATCTAATATCCACTTCATATGGTTTACTACAACCTTATTAGCCTTACTCTGTTCCGATATCGGCGATAAGAATGATTTACATCGTACGACGGTATTTTATTACCCCAAAAAGATATTTTTTTTCGTTTACGACTATGTAAGGATGCGAATTTTCTTTTTCCTATTTACGTTACTAGCATATACTAAGTAGTTAAGTGTGTTTACGATGACAACCGTTTACGTTTTTACTATTTTAATCCTATTGATTAAAATTTTTTGATTCTTTGGGATTAAAAACAATTTACGTTTAACAAGAAGCACATATTTGTTAGAAGAAACTACAGTTTCTTTTGTCATTTCTTTCATTGTATCATAATGAGATTACAAGTATGTGGCATGGCGACGGGCAGGTATCATATTCTCGGTCTGTAGGAGCTATGGGAGCATATGAATTCCTGGCGTCGGGCCTCATTATGGACTTGTTACGTAAAGAATCTTGGCAGCAGAATCAGCGGACTCTGCAGGAAGTTTGGCAGTGTTTGGTTAGCCACTGCCGGATGAAATATTCCACAGCATATCACACACCTACATCAGCCAGGAGAAAAGGATGCATACACGCTACTTAATTGATATTTATATGTCATCTTAACACATATGTAAACAAATATTAAATGTAATTTGTATAGGTTTTAAATGCTTAATTTATACGTTACATTAATCGATTAGATACATTAATTCTTCAGTTTAGTTAAAAATTAGTTCTTGAAATTACTGAACAATGGAAACATGGATATGTTTTTATACGTTTTTCGTTGGTTTCGATTTCACTGTAAGTTAATAAGACCCAATAAACCAATTCTGTATAGCTTTTTCAAACGATTATATCGTCAACAAAATTGGTTCAATCTGTAGTGATTACAACTATACTATAGCTTAATAAATAATAGTTTGATTCTCCAGACATTGTAAAAGGTCTTCTGAAAGATACCTTTATCGCTCATGACCACCATGGTTTATGCGACTTTAAACTATAACTAAAAAGTAAAATAAAGGTCGAAATAAATAGGTTCAAAAATAATGATTACATTAATTTATTATCCATCCATTTTAGTCAAGTTTAAAAAATATTAAAGAAACACAGACTCCCAATGAAATAAAACAATTAGGCATAATAAAATACGCGTTCATAATACTCACTAATCAGTATATTTAAAAACTATATAATTTTACAACTTTTCATGTGAGCTAGTATTTCCACTCATGTCTTTTATAAATAATTATAAAGTCATAATATGGAAAACCAAATTTTAAAATAACTAATCTTTAAAATATAGTTTCCACAATGTTGTTGTGGTAAACAATCCTTAAATTGGTCTGATGCAACCACATGCTAACCTATCCTGCGGAAGCCTTTTCATTTATAGATAGCTACCACATTCCAAATTCTCTCTAATCTTTTTAGCATATTCTATCTTTGTCCTCCCTCTTCTGTTTTACAAGACACTCATGTCTCAAAACGTGACCTATTAATCTATCACTTCTCTTGTTCTCTCTTCCCCTATTCTTCTCCTTAGAACTTCCTCGTTAGTGATTCTATCCACTCATATGATTTTCTACATTCTCCTATAACAACACATTTTATAAATAATTATAACGTTTCGCACCCTTAAACGCGACGCCACACTCCTATACGAACAATTTTAATAATTATTTATTAATACTCATGCTTATATTAACCGTAAATAAATTTCCTCTGCTATCAAACTCTTTATGTCTACTATACTTCTACCATCCCTAGTAACGATACTGCCCAGGTAGTAGAAATCCTTAACTTCCTTCAAAATATCCTTTCACACCACTTGTTATTCCACTATTTCCTACTCCTTTACCTTGGTTTTCCCTCTATTAATCCAAAGTTTTACTGTTTCTCCGGGATCATGTTCATGCCATTTATTATGTTTACCAAGGCTTCTTCTAATTCCTCCAATACCACAATATCATCGCGAAAGCTTTGGGTTTTTATTTCTTCTACTTACATGTTTATTCGTATTAGTAATCAGTTGTATTAATTTATATGCCTATTTTAACTGAAAATTCTCTTTAAGTGTAGTATAATTAAGAGAGACTTCATTATTATAGACATTGATACATTAAAGAACATTGAATTTGAAGCTTTTACTTATTATGGGCTAAGAAAATAAATATTTTGTATTGATTTGAAATATATTTATGTCTGGGAAACGATAGTATTGAAATTATTAGGGCGTATTCCTGATCAAGTAATTGCACTGCCTATGACATATTCCTCTATTAGTATTAAAGGGTGTTAGTAAATCCTTGGGTTATAAAATATAGTTTTCATTTACTTAAATTGTATTTGAATAAGAATAGTTAATGCCGACACTGAAACGTTGCTCAGGTAGCTGGCCATGACGACGCCGATAGTGGTGATATTAAAACCATTGCTCACGTGTGTAATTGTTGGCACGTTGGCTACACCATCCATCAGCGCGATCCCCTCTGCATACAGTTATCAAACATAAAAGAGTTATAATTCACCACAATTTGTTTCACTGATCGCGATACGCATCATTTCAGGATATCGTGACAGGTAATTAATTATACATTAACTGTCTGATTAAACCAGTTATTACCAAACTTTTTATTTTTTGGACAGTAATTTACGTGATCCGCACTGGACCAATATGAAATTATATGAGTGATTTTGCTTTCCATTCTGAATCACGTGAGACTCTCAATTTATTGCTGACTTCTGCAAAGTTTGATGTATAGTACTCGTTATTTTTTATATTTCTTTACTCGTTTAACTGATAGGCAAGGTTGTGAGTAAAATCAATTTAGAAACTAATTGCTTCTCTTATAACATATTATCATAAATGATAAGTAATTTATTTTTACATACATAATATGCTTTTCGGTACAATACAAAAAAAATCATTTGGAAAGAACACTCATCTTCAAAATATAAACGTTGGAATAAATTATTTTGAAAATGAACAATGGAATTTTGCCGTTAATGTGAATATTTAATTTATATAGTTCAACATCATTGTATGCAGATAATAAGAGTAATTTCAATTTTTTGAAACGACTACCATGTAATGATCGCTTAGTAAAATACTTAAGTGGAATTTACTTTCGCAAGTTTTAAGAGGTTGTACGTCTAATAATCTGTTGGCTTGCGAAATGAATGTATATTTTTTCCCTTTCCGAAAATGAGATATCTCACCCGTGGAAGTTGCCGTACGCTTCTGTGGATTGCACCACAGAGAAAAGAAATTGAACAGCCAATATCAGTCAATATAACTCATTTTATTACCTTATATTAATTTTAAAAATAATAGTGCATAAATTATACATTTTCAAAGCAAATAATAAAACGGCTTTCTTCTAATATTTTAATTTCAAAAAGCTTTTCCCTCTCTGATTTACCATGATTTTCAAAAATAAATAACAATTTAAGCTGTTAGCGATATAAATATCTTTTTGCTACATTCATCTTCTTAATGATGCAGACGCTTTTCAGGATTCAGGGCATACGATTATTTTCAGTTATTCGTAAACTTGATATGGATTCTATAACATAAGAACGACTAAAGGGAAAGTTCTAAACAATGTATACATGTTTTCGAGTTCTTGAAATTACCCATGGCGAAGTCTAGTTGGTAATTGTAGTGAGGAACTATTTCCTAAAGTAATCCTCAAAGACGCTACTATTTAACGGCCAACGTTGCTGGATATTTCATTTATATTAGCCCACTTCAGTATTAAATTCAACAGTAATCTCTTTACTAACACGTGAATAAACAATCACATAGATGGTCACATTTTTAAAAATTTATCTACACGCACAAATGAACTCTAAAAATAAGGTTTATTTAGGCCAGGTGAAATGCCGCCGAATAAACATGCGTATAAATCGTCCATCAAGCGATGCACCTTTCCAATTTGCACGCATTAAGGAAGTGTAAATGCTTCAGTAAGGCATATAGCTAATTTTAGAAGAAATCGTAGGGAGGAACTATTTTCAAACCTAATCCTCAAAGAAGCTACAATTTAGCTCCCAGCGCTGCTCGGTATTTCATTTATGTTAACCTGCTGCAGTTTTAAATTCAACAGCAATCTCTTTGTTAACACAAGTAAACTCACCCATAGATCGTCGTCTTATTCAAAATTTACCTTTTATTTTGTTTTATTTTGGTTAGATTAATTGCTGCCAAATAAACATGTGTATTAATCGTAATTCAAACAATGCACCTTTCAAGTTTGCACGCTTTATTTGTTTAATGTCGATTTAATCGATAAATAATACTCAGAATTAAGTAAATCACACTATAAAAATATATCAGAACACAGTAATCCGAAATAGAATGTCAATACAATGCCAAGCTACGACGCAATGAACTTGCACATATATTGAAGCGAAAGTAAAATGCTACAGATTTTACTTTTGCGTCAATATATAACAGTTTGATTACTCTGTAGCATATATATATATACATATATATATATAATTTTTCGAGGAATTCAACAATAAATTCTTGATCTCAACAACAATGTAACCGACCAGTTTAATCATAAAAATCACTGAAGTTGTTAAGGAGGAGAAGAATTATTAACACACCCGCACTGGTATTTTATATACAAAGATATATGAATTAAAAATACTACATTGCCCTTTTCCTTATTTTATTTAAAAATAATGTATTCTGAACGAATTACTTCAGCTGACGTAATTTAGGATTAATAAATGATATTTTAATATAAATATTATATATTAGGAAAAGAAAAATTTTGTATTGATTTTATTATACGAAAATAAAATATTTATTCGTAAAATCAGGAAGTCTAAGATTTCCATTATTGCAGAATTCAACAATCTCAATTAAAATTCTACATTATCCTAATTAGTTGTATTTAAAATGTTTTCAATTTGTTGGGATTAATAAATATGGGGTTTTAGCTCACCAGTTTTAACCGTTTGTAATAATAATCTTTTAAAGAAATTAATTGTAAATACAATTTGAGGTTTCACAATTCGAAAAATATGAAATTTTGTATTTTACCTTATTTATATACACCAAGAGTAAACCTGTAAATTTTGAAATCCAAATACATGTACACGGTTCCGGTTACACGGCAAATGGAAAAATAAAGTACACAGAATTTTACACTAGACCGAATTAGAGACAAACAATAATCAAAGCGAGACGTTTCAGTTCAAAGCTCATAAATCACAAACGACGACAGGAGAGCTTCACCCGTGGAGTCTCGCTCGGAGAATCATTAATTTTAATCACAGTCATCGTGCTGGGCTGTCAGACCTAGTCTATCCTGTAAACGTTGGTGGCGCAATCTCTGGCCAAGCAATTCCATCCGCACGAAAGTATTTTCTCGTCTACAATAACAAAAGTCCACTTAACTTCTCCCACCAGGCGGAGCGAAACATTTGATCTCTTTTCCGCATCAACAAGTGAACTCATATTGCAACAGTTAACGTTTTGCCTTGAAAAATACTATTAGTGACTCATTTAAATTGAAACTTTTAGTAATTATTCAGATATTTAAACACTAATCTTAATAAAATTAATGGACAAAAAAATGAATATCTATATCCCACCTAAGTTTAAATTATTTATTTTGACCCCGAAACAAATATATATTTTCTACAGAAAAAAAGAATCTATTTTACATTAAACTCTGGATTACCAAAAAATTATTTAATAGGAACATAATTTTGGTCTTACGTAAATGAAAAATGTACCGTCACACCACAGGAAACAGTTACGCTCTCATCGTGACATTTATAAACAAATTTAGATAACTAATTAACAACTTCCTATTTGCCTCCTCTGATAACGCGTGTAAATTGTCATAAAATGAGAATATAAGAATGGAAACATATTCAAGATACGAACAAGAGTTTTTTTGTCTTCGTCAACTTAAATAAACCCGTCTCCTTCTGAAATTATTACAGTCTATGATCCTAGAATTACTTCATGAACTTCTTTAATCCGGGGAATAGTAACAAAGAATAAACAATGAAAATCCTCAATGGGTGACTTTATGAGGAATCAATATGTATGCTGTTGACATTAACGGCCGGAGTCGTTAAATCATTTCAATGAACTACGAAGCTCAACAAAAATGGAAAAGCCAAGTGTGATAAACGGAAATTGTTAATTGTCAACGCAGGCCACCATTTTGAAAGATGCTTATCAATTATCCTTGTTTTCGCGTCAATACAAAGTAGGTACCTGAAAATAGGTACTTCCCATAGCAATCGGTAGAGTATCAAAATTTAAAATTTCAGAAGAAAAATTGCATTTCCCCCTTCCATTTTCATTACTATGCTATTAAAGGGAAGTTGCCTGGTTCAGGATCACCCTCATGTATCCCGTTAATTAAAAATAATCGTATAGTCCTTTACTTCCAATTCGGAGTTAAAAAGAATTAACCCTCGAACTTCCATAAGATTCTTGCTTCTCTTTCTTATGATTATTTAATATTTCCCCCTATTAAATATTCTTACATATTTCAATTTTTCCATGGTGGTATGCATGGTATTATATACACTCATTATAGATAAATTGTGATTATTAATTTACTTTCTATTTCAAAACTTATTTATTGTCTAATAATTAAAAGCTCAGAAAGAGTTTAGTTGTACAAGATGAAAGACCACCGTAAAGCGTTGATACTAAATTATTTACTTTCTGTTAGTTCCATTTAAGACAATCATAATCAATTTATTTTATCTTTCAGGTCTTCATATTTTTCCAGCAGACGTTATTTACTTCGTTTAAGTACACATTGCACAGAAAAACTGAATAAGTTTCCTTTATTGTGAAAGAAACGTTATAGAATAAGAATTCCTTTCAATTGATTGAAAGGTTCTCTGAAATGCTTAAAAGTTTAGAAAGATCAGAGGATATTTTTTAAATATAAGCAAACAATAACATAAAGGACAGATACCTGGAACTTTTTTTCTTAAAATTAAGGGAACGAAATAATTTAAATTGCATGCTTCCCTTAAATATTATTTAAAGTATGTATGTAAAATCGACCTCCTGTGGTCTAGTGGCTACCATCGCAGCTTTTACAACACTGAAGTCCCGGGTTCGAAACCTGGCATGTGCTTGGATGTTTGTGTCGACCTGGTCAGGGAGACTGAGATTAAGGTTGTTGGAGAATCGATACATTAACCACGTATCACTCAAAATTCGGAAATGCCCTGTAAAAAGACAGTCCGCAGTCGACCAATGTCCTCCATGAGATGTAGAGTCAATCAAGAAGTTATGTGAAGTTTATATTAATAGTAAAAAATGACCTTAAATAATTCTTTCCTCCCCAATATTGTTTTTTAATCTGTTTCATTAATCTCTCAATTGAAGTCCGTTTACGCGATTCGTATTCAAAAGTCTTGATTTAAGAACGTTCCGTTTGTTATTTCCACCCTTGTAGATGCCTCAGGACTGAATGGAAACATTGCTAACTAAACACACGAGCACTTACTACTTGCATGACAGTAAGTTAGTAGAAGAATTTTTTCCAGTAATTTAGTTCAAATTATGTTTCATGATAAATTTTACTGGCAATCCACAGTAAATTTGTATCTCAGTGTTACCTAAATGTAAGTAAAATGTAGTGCATAAACTAAAAAAAATAAAATTGTTTCAACACAGTTTGTCCAGTATTTAAACAAAAACCGTGGGCCCAGTTGAAATTTATCATAGAATAACAGTTTCGTTGATAAACTGAACAAAATAAAATTCTTTCAACACAGTTTGTCCATTATTTAAACAAAAACCGTGGGCTCAGTTGAAATTTATCAAAGAATAACAGTTTCGTTGATAAACTGCACAAAATAAAATTCTTTCAACACAGTTTTTCCAATATTTAATTTAACAAAGAACCGTGGGCCCAGTTGAGCTTTATCATAGAATAAAAGTTTTGATGACTATTTGATTTATAGTTGAAGCTGGTCTTCAAAACTATGAACGTTAGTTGCCAACTAAGTTCCTCTTAAACAAATCACTCTCCACAACCTCACGTTTAGCTCCCTTGGAATCCATTTTATATCTAAAATGAGATCAAATAAAATTTATGTAATTTATATTCAACTGTTACTGATCGGGCTGTATTTATTAGTAACACGCCATGCCTCTGAACTATGCACTTTATTAAACCCCTTGACACAATGGAACGTCACACATTAAAAATACTTTGATGAATATAAGGGGTTTCAATATCAAATTATTACATAAAAATGAAAACTCAATTTACTCAACAATTTTTCAGTATTTTATGTTTAATACTCCAAACTTTGTACATATTTGATATCTTGTAAACTAGAAACATAAGATATATTCTAGGGCTCGTTTTTGAGGGCCTTCTCATACACAAATACTAAGCGGAATTCGCACTACAAGGAAATCGGCAAAAGGTTGCAAACATTGTAATTACCTTTTTTTCAGCTTAGCCTGGAACTTGCCGTTGGAGTCTGTGATGATGTACGGGTCCCGCCACTCGACACAACCGAACTTCCTCGTTGAACAATGAGCACCTTTCATAAATAGTATTCTTCGTTGCGGCAGAGGACTAGAGCTAACCTTCCGCCCGTTACTCAAATGTCCATGGCCCGTACAATATCTTAGTGTTTAAATGTCCACTGCTTAACGCTTAACATCCTGAACTCCTAATGCTTAGTATTTACTCTTTCATCTTAATCTTTAATATTCCGTGTTAATGTTCACTGCTTGATTTTGAATGTCCTAAATCCTTAAAGCCCGAATTCAATTTTTCTCGCCTTTACTTTTCCATCATTTGATTTCGTTTGGCAGCGGTGAACCTTTCGTTTCCAATCAAAAGTAATTATCTGTTACCTCATCGGGGAGCTATTCACCCCACTCCACAAGTATTTTGGGGAGAACACCACGTCAACTAATAGCCAGATGTCGCCAAGTCTCAAAGACTTAAGAAAAACCCAGTCAGCGCCAACTTGTCTAAGTTTTATTACCCAGTCTGTAACCATCTCCAACATTCCTAGAGCCGCCTGCCTTTGATTGTGCACCGTCAAATTCCGTATGTAGTTTTGTTAAACCTTTACAATACATACTTTCTATCTGAAAAGCGTGACAATTGTATACTTCTTAGGAAAGAAACATCCCTCCCCTCAACAAAATGCTCCTTCAAATTTACAGGCTGTATTTGTTAGTAACACGCTATTAAATGATCATTGTTAGAGGTCAGAATTTAAATTATTTTATGTCCACAGCGGGAACACGTCCGGTTTATTAGTCCTCCAGCCGCGTTATATATTTATGTGTTGTAAAATACTTCGCACAGATTCATAAAGATCTTATGCGTTCCGTCTAAATAAAATTGTACTCATGTCAAAAAACTATTCAGATAACACCAACTATAATTAAAATAATGGGTCTATACATATGTATTTGAATAATGTTGTACTCTATTCTGTCATATGAAGATTTTTCAAATTATTTAAAGGTCCATTTCGTAATAAAACATTTCCTTTATTTATGCTAAGAAAAAGTAATTTTCTGGAGATTTCGTTATCCGTGACACAGTGACTTAAAAGGAAAGGACGAGGCAAGGTTCGTGATACAGGTCATAAACATAGACTTCCATCAAGATACAGAATCCAATAACGTTAAGGAACGATATCCCAGTCAATAGCCGGACGGGAAATTTTGAATTTAACTCGTGAACCTAATCTAAAGCCACGTCACTGTGTACATAAAACGTGTCTCTCTCTCTGTGTTTCGTGAAACATTGCGTTGTTATTTATTTAATATTTACTTTGTACATTTAATATTGCGGGTTGCCGATACTGCGTGCAATATATTCAATCCTTTTGTTTACAAACTGTTTTCCACTGTGTTAAAAAGAAATTGTTTGGTTACTACAGTGTAGTTATAAGCCAATGTGCATTGTTTAAAACGTACACAGATCTATTAAAATACTGTTTCTTGTGATATATAATTTTTTGAATTTATTATCTATGTTTATTAGTACGGTTAGCAAACTATACAAGCATTTAGAAGACCATAAACTAAACGTACAACGTAAACTGTCTCTGTTAGTTAGCCGACAGTTTTTATAAATATCAACATACATAATTATTATTAAAAAAATCGAAAGTATGTGTTACAAAATGTTATTCTCCTTTTATTCGTATAAGTTTTATTTTTCCTTTCTACTGTCTGGTATATGCAACCGTTTTTATTTTTATATTTAGTTTCCTCCCTGTCTTTCTTGCAAAAAAAGAAGTTCAAACCATAAACAATCACGATAGAAGTGTCATTGGGGAAGAGTAATACTTTTGTGCAGTAAATAAAATACAGGTAAGAGTTGAGTATTCTCATTTATCGTAAATTTTGAAGTGGGAAAATGAAACGAAGTTAACAAGGTAATACAAAAAGCTGCATTACACTGAATAAAATGTATTTTTTTATTAATATAAAAAACTATTATTATAATGATTATCAGCTTTTACAATAATTGACATAGTATACACAATATTCAAATAATGAATACAAAATTAAAATAGTATACATAGTTAACATGTAGACATGTAGGCTGTGTTGTTGTGGTATTCAGTCATAACACTTGTCTGATGCAACCTTCCATGCTAACCTATTTTGCACAAGCCTTTTCATTTTCTGATAATTAGCACAACTCACATTCTCTGCTTCCTCATTCTTTGCTTTCAGCTTCTGTTCTTATCTCACACACATCCCTCTAATGATAATTTTACAAGACCCTCTTGTCTTAAAGCGTGAGCTATTAATCTATCCCTTCTCTTGGTCAACTTTCTTAATATTGTTCGCTCTTCCCTTATTCTGTTTAAAACTTCCTCGTTAGTGATTCTATCCATTCATCTGATTTTCAGCATTCGCCTGTAGCAAAAGCATCTACTCTGTTTCTTTTCACAACTCATATCGTCCACGATTCGCATATAACGCCACGCTCCATACGAACATATTTAGCAACAATTTCCTAATATTCACACTTATATTACCCGTGAGGAAAATCCTCTTTTACGCGAAAGCCTTCCTTGCCCGTGCTATCCTACTCTAGTTATTACGTTTCCCAAGCAGCAGAATTCCTTACATTCCGTCAAAATATCCTTTCACAATCCAACAGCCCTTATTATTTCACTGTTTCCACAAACTACACTCCACCACCTTGGTTTTCCCTCTATTAATCCTCATATTGAACTCCCTCTCCTGTCCTTTCAACCCATTTATTATGGTTTTCAAGTTTTCTTCTGACTCCCCTAATACTACAATTTACATTTATATGTATATATATTGTTTGATAATGTATTTCATAAAGCGGTTTATTATTGAATCTTAACATACATGTAATAACTACAATTTCAAGTAATTAATTAACGTTTGAGTAATATTTTGATACCGCTGTTACTCTGATTATTATTTTTTTAACAAATGGCAGAATGACATAATTTTTGTTTATATAAGTAATGTGAATTTGGACGACCTATGAGAGCATATTCGCGCATTGACGTCTTGCCTGTAGTATTACGTCAGCAAATAGATTCCAGGTTACGTCATCACGACTCTATACCACTTTTATATGTTTTCTGAATCCAGTTCATAACAGTGTCTTTCCAGAGCCAGCATCAGTCCCACTTGATTCAAATTAATAGTCCTAAACTTTCTGTGATTTATTTAACGCAGTTTTATGGGAGAATGAGATAATAATTTAATAACAGCATTAAAGTAAAACAACGAAACAAATATGGTGCTTGATCCAGGGGACTAGGTTCTTAAGATGACTCTATTTTATTGAATTTATTTACCAGGGTGTGTTGAAATGAATGATAGTCGCAGTACATTTTGTCATGTATGTACCTGTCAATCACAAACATCACGAATGAGAGAGAAGAACATTGGCACAGAGACTTTGAGGCATGTTCAATTTTGACTTTGAGTGCTCGCCATGACCTTACAGTCCTGAAGTAGAAAAGAATTCCAATGACTAAATGAGAAAATATGTACAGTCCTTAACGGTCTCTCTCCAAGTTGGCAGTGAGGTCGGGATATCCTCGGTCGTCCCGACGGAGACGTCCTCTTGGCAGCGAGGTCTCCCCTCTCCCCCTCCCCCTCCCCACGCCCCTAGCCACGACGCTTCCCAGTAGCCTATTCTCGTACCTTGCTTGGTCTGCCCTTGTTTATCGTCTAACGCACAGCACAGAGTCGAGGGTAGAGGCGATCGTCTATCAAACGCTCCCGCAGGAAGCACTTCGGTAACGAAGGCATGTGGAAGTGGCAGCGGGCAAATGAGATTTAGATTGCGCTGGTAATTCCCAATCCTATCAGCTATGTCGGAAGCCCCTTTAATTATTCGTCCCATTGGCTGCGATCTCCGACACGTGCTGCAGGTTCTTAAACACCACACTCGAATATTAATAACGCGGGCGCTACTGGGGGCATTGACTCTACTTTATTCAAAGAACCAGCACCTGGCTGCGAAAACGTAAACACGATTTAAGCCTATTGGTACCCATGTTAACTTTTATAATTACATCTCTAGAACAAACAGTGGGCTTAGATTTTAATTTAAATCAAAATAAATAAATTTGTTTAGATTAAATTTAAAAAAATTAAAATTATTATCTGAAAACAAACGAAAACCACAATTACAAAACTTAGGGTCCAATTTAAAATTTACCTCGACTAGCTCAGCTTATAATCAATCTCATGAGGATCATTTTGTGGGGATTTTGGCAGCAGAACTACGGTCATGACACATATCACTCACTTGCACAGACACGCACCTGTTTTTCCCTTTGTGAAACGGTGGCGTGTAATTTAGGCTGCTTCCGCGTTCGTCAGGTGATTCCTTCCAGTGGTGAATTCTGCCGTCGGTTCCTCGTCTTCTTTCTAGGAATTCTGTTGCACGGATTACGTAGACGTTCACCTCCCGCTCGCTGACGTCAGTCGACTCCTTCCAGTGGTGAATTCTGCCGTCGGTACCTGGTCTTCTCTTGCACGGATTACGGAGACGTTCACATCCTGCTCGATGCCGTCGATCTTCATTTCAGTTCGCCCCCAGATTAGATTGCAAACTTCTCTCACTCTCAAGCTACTTCTTCCTAATTTCCGATGTTAATCGCCAAACTCTATTCCTCATCTCATCCCAGCCTTCGTGCTTCCAAGTTCCATTCCCGACTGAATCAACTTCTATTTCTCGACTGCCCAACTACTTCCTCCTTCAAATGTTTATGCCCGACTTTCGTGCCATTGATCAAACACCACGCAACCTCCAGACTTCTTCCTTCTTAAAATCTCCATGCCTAACTGCTCAAAATTCTCTCATCCATCTTCGCAGGTCATCTTCTTCATTCGCCCCCTCCCCCCCAGATTGCGGATTACCTGACCCTCAACCTCCAAATAAAATCCCACTTGGCCCGAGGTTTTCCTTCGTAATTTCTGGAAATGGAAGCGTTTCCAATGTTCCCGGAGTCAAGAAACTGGACTCAGGTACCAGATTTTAAAGACGCTAAACGGTAATTTTGGCATTGGCATTCCGATATCTCGCCTCTCTGGCGCCTTGGAATTTACTTGTATTGAGTGTCTCTATGGGGAATTCTTCACCCAGTGACGAAATAAAATGGCGATTGCCATATACACTCATTACATCTCTATATGATTAAAATTAACAAGAAAACTGTCCAACGTATGCACCAGACGCAAATGAGAAATATGATAGTTAAAATTCGTTCCACTTACAATTATCCTCTCAATCTTATGAAATTTATTTTTACTGCGTCTATTATCATTAATTTTTATACATCTACCTACATGACATGCATATTATGAACTGCTACAAATGAACACCGAGTATTCCACTTCAGAGACGCACTCAAAAACAAGGATACACTTCCATCAGAATTCTATTTTTTCAATATTTTTGGTGTCGAACATGAATAAAACTTGTATTTCAATTGATTTCGATGTCGTGAACACAGCAATTAAATTCCGTGAATTTCTATTTAATAATTATTTTAATATATATAATATAATATATATATAATAACAGTGATATGGGTGGTGGTGAAAGGAGATGGCAGCAGACTGGTGGAGAGAGGAGATTGGTGAGGTGGCAGCGGCGACCATGCTTTGATCAGTCCAGGAAGCAGGGAAGAAAGGTCTTAGCAACAAGGGAAGAAAGACTTCGTGTTATTGTCGACCGGCCGCTTCAACACGGAAATTACAGCGAGACGCCCATGAAGACAACTCAGGTTCGTCAACGAACAGATCTGCTACACGTGGTCACCCAATAATAATAATAATAATAATCATATTCCGTAGATCCTGTAAAGAAGCTAAGCTTCAAGGATGTGGAATGGGTCAGGGTGTACATTTATTACATTATTTTATTGTATAAAAGATAAATATACTTATAACAAATTTTTGTATTATAAACTATTATAAACTAATTAATTAATTACTCTTCTCCGATTCTTCTATAAATTCCTTTATTGAATAGAAGGAGTGGCTAAGCAAAAATGAGCGTAATTCAGTCTTAAATTTACCTTGATTATCGGACAACTGTTTAATTCTGTGCGGCAGTCTGTTGAAGATGGATATCCCTGAATAATGCACACATTTCTGTGCAATTGACAATGTTTTACATTTTTTATACAGATTATTTGTGTTCCTTGTATTGAAGGGATGAATATCAGTATTATTCAAAAATAAGTGCCTATTTGTGATTACAAATAACATCAATGAATAAATGTATTGGCACGTTAAAGTGAAAATGCCTAACTTTTTGAACAGAGTTCTGCAAGAAGTTCGTGAGGAAACCTGACATATTGCTCTAATAACACGTTTTTGACTAATAAAAATCTTATGTATGCCTATTGAGTTGCCCCAAAATATAATACCATATGATAAAATAGAATGAAAATATGCAAAGTATACTAATTTTCTTGTTTTTAAATCACTGAAGGTGGACATTGCTCTGACAGCATATGTAGCTGAGCTGAGTTTCTTAAGTAATTGATTAATCTGATCAGTCCAATTTAATTTATTATTTACTAAGAGACCTAAGAATTTAACAGAGGAAGTTTCATTTACAATTTTGCTGTCGTATTTGTTATAGATTGTAAAGTTGTGTTGAGTGTGTGAAATTGCATGAAATGTGTTTTGTCACAGTTATTTGTTAGTCCGTTCGCATTAAACCATGTTAGCAGGTTAGTTAAATTATTGTTACTTGCCTCTTCTAGTGTGTCTTTGTTACTTTTTACTATTACACTAGTATCATCTGCAAAGAGGATAGCTTTAGAAGTTGAATCTATGGTATTAGGAAGATCATTTATATATATATAAGGAATAATAATGGCCCTAATACTGATCCCTGTGGGACCCCAGTTTTAATAATTCCCCAATCTGATTTATGTATTTCACCTGTGCACGAGTCTTTTAATACTACTCTTTGCATTCTATTTTGTAAGTATGAATTAAACCAAGAAAATGAAGTTCCTGTTATTCCATAGTACCTCAGTTTTTCTAGCAATATACTATGGTCTACACAATCAAAAGCTTTACTTAAGTCACAGAATATACCTAATGAGTGATTTTTTTATTTAATTCTTCTATTATGTCGTCTAAAAGAGTAAAGATCACTTTCTCGGTTGAATATCCTTTTCTAAACCCAAACTGTGAATCGGTGGGTAAATTATGTTTGTTCAGATGTTTTATAACTCTGTTGTATACTACTCTTTCAAAAGTTTTTGATAATACTGGCAACAGTGATATGGGGCGGTAATTTGATATATCTTCTTTATTCCCTTGTTTGTACAGTGGAGTGACTAAAGCACATTTGAGCTTATCTGGGAAGACTCCAGAAAGAAGTGAATGATTACAAATGTAACTAATTACTGAACTAATGCTACCTGTTATTTGTTTGAGTATAATGCTTGAGATACCATCATGCCATGATGAATGTTTATTTTTTAGAGTGTTTATTATTTTTTTAATTTCGGTTGGAGATGTCAAAGAAAAGTTCAAATTACTTTCCTGGACTGGATAGTTTTCTTTCAAAAGTTGTAAGGCATTTTCCATTGATTTATTTGTATTCATCCCGATTTTCTTTGCAATGGTTAAAAAGTGATCATTAAATTTATTTGTACATTCATCTGTTTTGAATTTACCTAACTGTGGCTGTGTCAGTTCTTTATTTTCTTTATTTGTTTCTTTTTTAATTATTTTCCAAATAGTTTTAATCTTATTAACAGAATTGTCTACTGATTTCTTAATATGCACACATTTTGCAGCTTTTATGACCTTGTTCAATATTTTACAGTATTTCTTATAATGGTCACTCATATGATGATTAGGATTATCCCTTATTATCAAGTACAGTTCCCTTTTGTGTTTACATGAAACTTTAATCCGATTAGTTAACCACCCTGCTACTTTATTAGTATTACTAGACTTTGTTACACGAGATTTTGGAAAGTAAAATTCAAAATATAATGTTAATGTTCTCAGAAATGAATCGAATTTCTCATTTACATTGTTTGTGGAGTTCACGCCCTCCCAAAATTCTTGTTGTACTGCTTGCTGAAACCGTTTCATAGAACTAACATCCATTTTTCTTACTTAATTTACTGATTTTTGTGGGATACATTTGAAACATATATCATTAATTGCAAGCAATTGACTGTCATGATCTGAGAGATCATTCACAATTGGCTTAATACTGTAATTTTCATAATGAGTTATATCAATGAACATATTATCTATGGCGGTACCTTTTGAGTTTTGTACTCTAGTAGGAAAATTGACTACTGCATATAAGTTGAATGTGGAAGTTAATATTTCTAATTGTTGTTTCTTTGTGTCTTCCAATAGGAAATCTATATTGAAATCGCCACACATGATTATTTTCAACTTCATTTTGTAAAGTTGAAGTAACAATAACTCTAATAGTAACAATAATTAATTGCTCGTTTTGTTTATATTCCGGGTATACGGATAAGTAAACTAGTAATATAGCAGTGACATACAATAATTATTGCAGTATATAACACAAGGATAATGAATATATTTTTCTAGTAATAATTAAGTATGGGAAACAGTGGAATAACAAAGGGTGTTAGATAGGGAAGGGATATTTTGACGGAAGTTAAGAAATTCTGCCATTAATGCCGTTTAACTTATGTATAAACCAGGTAATGAAGAACGTTAAAACGGAATATGGAAAAAGGACCTATGCTGCAAGGAGCAAAAATAAAAACCCCACGCTTTGCCGATGATATTGTAGTATTAAGGGAATCAGAAGAAGACTTGGAAATAATTATTAATGTTAAGAACTGGATCCTGGAGAAATAGTTCAATATGAGGATGAATAGAGGGAAAACCAAGGTTAATGGAAAGTTAAGGAATTCTGCTACTTGGGAAGCGTAATATCTAGGGATGGTAGACATAAAGAGTAGGATAGCACAGGCAAGGAAGGCTTTCGCGAAAGAAAGAAATTTCCTTAAGGGTAATATAAGGGTGAATATTAGGAAATCATTGCTAAAAATGTTTGTATGGATCGTAAGTTATATGGGTGCGAAACGTGGACTACAGGAGTTGAGGAAAGGATAAGAATAGAAGCCTTTGAAATGTGGTGCTATAGGCGAATGCTGAAAATCAGATGGGTGGATAGAATCACAAACGAGGAAGTTCTAAACAGAATAGGGGAAAGCGAACAATATGGAGGACGTTGACTGAGAGAAGGGATAAATTAATAGGCCACGATTTAAGACACGAGGGTATTGTAAAATTAGCATTAGAGGGAAGTGTGTGGAGTAAGAACGAAGGAGGAAGGCTAAGGATGGAATTTGCTAAGCAGATTAGGGAGGATATGGGATGTGCTAGTTATAAGGAAATGAAAATTCTTGCGCAAGATAGGTTAGCATGGAGGGTTGTACCAGACCAGTCTTAGGACTGAATACCACAACAACAACAATAATAATTAACTCAACGTTCTTTGTTGTCGGGAGCATTTCTTTCGTTGTATATTGCGTAAATTAAATATGTGCTGTGATAAATTCAATGTTACACTTTTCTATTACTAGAAACGGTAAACACGGTTTGCAAAAACTGTACAACTAAAGACGTAGTATCTCTTGAACATCTCTCATAAAGTACGAAAGTTGAGTTTCTAAAATTAAAATTTTTGTTTCGACCTTTCCATGGGCTACTTAAACTTCCAACACACACTCAAAACAACTTACTAGATATTCTGGAATTTTTAACAAAAGGCTGTAAAAGTAACTTAAAAATAGGCAGCGTTATTCAAAGTTGTGTTTGAATTCTGAAACTGTTGTTGCAGTTGGCTTTTTTCGCTCAACGATCCGGAAGCTTACGTTTTAATTCCAATTCAAGTATTTTAACATTCTAGTATTCTTTTCACGTCCATGTTGCTTTAATCCCACTTAAATTCAAAACAAAATTGCCTGTAATCTTTTACTAAGTAGCACTCATCCTTGGAACGCTCGTGCGTTTCACCCCATGAAACTCAGACTTTTCTCGACAATTATAAATCGTAAAAGAACACAAAATTGACATTTTCCACTCAAATTATTATTACAATATAATTTTAAGTAATCGCTTCAGACATTGAAAGTCACTTGATACTGCAAGCCAATTGAGCTGCTACGTGATTTTGAAAGTTACATGGAGACGTATGCAATATCGAGCAGCAATACGTAAAGTTTCTCTTTCCTCTAACAGAGTGCTTCAGGTATTCCTTTGCGAATATCTCGTCCGTGGCTACATGCTACGAAATTTAACTCGTCTAACGCGTTATCTACCGATGCAGCTTTCCACAGTCCCTCACGCATTTGCGCCTTTGATCATACCTTAGCGTTCATAAAATGCGAGCCCGATATTATTCTGTTCTCTAGAGTATGATGCAGGCGTTATTACAAAAGGAATATTATAATAATGATTCCATCATTTTCTCAAACTACATAATTTAAATAGGCGTCGAATTGAAGTGATCTGTATATATATAGAGTTATTTGATCAAAATACTTTTTTGGGGGGGGGGGTTAAGAGGCTACATGAGGGTGATCCTGAAACAGGCAACTGCAACTCCCCTTTAATAGCATAGGAAGGGAATTGAAAAGGGGGGAATGCGGAAGGTAGAGAAAGGTAGCCAAGGGTTAACTAGGGTCCCCGCTCTGTGGTTTAAGGATTTTACTCGGTGTTTCACCTAAAGAGATGCTGGCAAAATCCTTGTAAACCTGCATCATGTAGGTCGGGCATTGGGTACTATTCTCACGCTCTTCCGAATGACGGGAGACAAGTTTACTGTGGGTTCGCAGCAATCCTTTCACCGTCTCTCCGCCCGTTTTAGGAGGCAGTTGGCCGACTGATACAATGAGATCAGCAGTCAACTCTTGCCATATGCTCATGGTCTTCCACCCCAGTATATATACCTCCTAAAATACGTGAAGGCGTCTCGGCATGTGACAACTTCGATAAAAAAACAGAGAGGGTACGAGGCATTCCCGACATAATCAGGTGAGGCCCGCAGTCACTCTGGGGGGAAATGCATGGTGCAGAATCTCCCGCAGGCACCTCTTCTCCAATTTGACCAAATACTTTTTTTATTGTAGATTTAGAAAAAAGCGTTTGAAAATGTGAACTGAATCACAATATTAAGGATTTTGAAAGGCACCAGAATAAAATATCGAGAAATAAAGGCTTATTTATAACCTTTGCAGAAGACAGGCAGCAGTAATTAGAATAGAAGGTCAAGAAAAGAATGTAGAATTGAAGAAAGGAGTAAGTCAAGGATGCAGTCTGTCACCAATGCTGCTCATCTTATATATAGAACAAGAGATGATGCAAATTATAACGAAATATGGAAAATGAATCATACTACAACGAGAAGAAATAAAAAACCTTATGCTTTGCCGACGATTGTAGTATTAGGGGAATCAGAAGAAGACTTGGAAACCATAATAAATAGCATGAACTTGGTCCTAGTGAAAGAGTTTGATATCAGAATTAATAAAGGAAAAACCAACATAATGGAGTGTAGTGTGGGAAACAGTGGAATAACAAGAATTCTGCTAATTGGGAAGCGTAATAAGTATGGATAGTCGGAGTATAGTAGACACAAATAGTAGGGTAGCACAGGCAAGGAAGGCTTTCGTAAAAAACGGGTAATATATATATATAACGGGTAATATATATATATATAATTTATATATATGTAAATATTAGGAAATCGTTGCTAGAAATGTTGGTATGGAGCGTGGCGTTATATGGGTGTGAAAAGTGTACGTCAGGAGTTGCGGAAAGGAAAATAATAGAAGGCTTTGAAAATGTGGTGTTATAGGGAATGCTGAAAATCAGATGGGATGTTAGATTCACAAACGAGGAAGTTCTACAACAGGATAGGGGAAAAGCGAACAATATGGAGGAAATTGACTAAGAGAAGGGATAGATTAATAGGCCACGTTTTAAGATACATTAGAGGGAAGTGTGTGGGGTAAGAACAGAAGAGGGAGGCCAAGAATGGAATATGCTAAGAATATTATTGATTGGGGGTTAAAGGGCTTGCGCAAAATAGGCTAGCCTGGAGAGTTGCATCAGACCAGTCTTAGGACTGAATACCACAACAACAACATACTTTCATAGCAGAGAGTTTATAGATGTTTCTATGGATGATATAAAATTAAGTATACGACTTGTTATAACTGAAGTCTATTATTCCCTGTTCTTACAACAGTTGTTTCTCCCAGAGTTGACGTCATTCCGAGACGAGACAGAAGAGGACTCGCCGTTTACAATTTCGTACTACATTCCTGGATGAAAATAGCTGTTGAAGTCTTCTCATAGTTTCCATGCCAGACAGTGGGACTGCAGGAGAGATTATATGATTTAGAATGTGTCCAAAGTTGTTCATTTTGCCTTCAGCTGCTAAAAGACTAGTCTGAAAGCCGTTAAGAAATTCCGTAGCGATAATTATTGAAGTGTGATGTTCTGTTACGCAAGCATACATATTCCATTTGCTGTCTCATTTTAATTACGGAGTACAATAATAAAAATAAAAAACTAATAAATACGAAGTTATTTTTGTGTGGCCAAATTTTTCAATACTAACCCTTTCTTTCAGAGTCATAGGCCTCATAGCTGAGCTTTGATTGAAACTGTTTTTTCACTTCATTAAATACTTATCAATGTACGATTTGAAATTTGAAACCTCTGGAAACCCACTTGTTAAAAAAAGTTTTTCCTGATTTCGTCGCATCAAGTACTAAGTCAAAAATATTTTCTAGTTTCCCGGTGTTTATTAAGAAATTATATGAACCTTTTAGCTTTTTCTGTATCATATATAGTAAATAATAAGATAGTATTTTACATATAAAGCTTATATGTTAAATTTCTTCATTCCTTTATTTTCGTTATATTTGAGCTTCGATTGATAACTTTTCTTCAGTTCTTGCAATAAAAATCAGTATATGAATTGAAATTTAAAACTTCTGCAATTCCTTTTGTTCTTGAAACCATTTCAAGTTTCCTGGTGTCGATTAAAAAGAAATAAATATTTTAGCTTCTTCTGTAGAATATATAGTAAATAATAAAGGTAGTAATTTACGTATAAAGCTTATATATTATTCACTACTTTCATCCGCCATATATTTGTAATTTAATAAACTTTGTAATGGTTTACATTTCTATGATATCATCATTAGCGTATAGTTTTAAGAATGGATAAAGTGATGAAGCAGTATAGGGAGTGTTTCTTTATGTTATACGTTGAGGAGGTACGTACATAAATAACATTAAGAGTTTTGTTTATTTGACCTCTTAAAGTGCAGAAAAGTAAAAGAGGGACTATTAAGATTTTAGAAAATCATAATTTCGTATTTAGTAATTTAGTATTTAAGCGGCTAAACTGTTTACATCGTCCAAACATATAGCTGTGAAAAAAACTACTACTAATGTAATGAACAATAAATTATTTAAATCTATCGTTCAAAAGTATTCATTCCTATCAAAACATTTATTTAAAAAACCATTATTTTTATTGGGAAAATCTTATAATTTTAGATGAAAAATGTAATTATCATTATACTTTGATGACTGAAATTTTACTCATGAGATCTAATTGTTAATATACCAATAATTTCCATATAGTTTATGAGTTATTTATAATATTAAACAGTCATCACTCATTGCGAAATATTTCGATTGTAATTTTAAAATACGCTCAAAAACTATTCTTACATTTTTAAAGCCTATTTGCTTTGGAATTTTTAGATTTAGATTAATGTTTATATGGATCTGAAAAGGTGCACAAGTAGAAACGATATAATTATTGTTCTAAATTATTTCATTATAATTTTATTACTCACTATTTTGCTGTTTTATCCATTCATTTCTGTACCATTTATAAATTGTAAGCGGTGATACAAAAGATTCTCTTTTGTGTTTAGTACAGTACTGCAGTGTTTTGTTTGTGCTCGTGAGATGTTCGCACAGTAGATGAGGTTGCAGTTTTGAATGAAAATTGAATGAAGAACATTACATATACAGGTTGCACGGCGGCGGTTATAAGTAAACAGCACATTAAGTTAGTTGGCGTCGCCGCCGAAACGAACGCCTGCTCAATGGCTGGCTTAAGCTTCTGTTACGACGCGGTAATTTGCCGACAAACGTTCTGCCAGCCGTGCAGGTAACCACTAGTATTTTATTTACCGTCCTTTACACGACGATGAGACGTTGCGCTCGATCGTTAGCGTTAAAGTTAGCTTCCCGTACTGGTATTTGGCTGCGCTTTATGCTATCCGTGGAATACGGTTAACGATTCTTTTATTCTTATCTTATGAGTTTGTCTCTGCTTATCTCTATCTAAAATAATTTTGGGCAGATACTTTCTCCTATACACTACACAACACAGGTATTATTTACCTACTACCAAGGTCGTTTGATAAGTTCTCGGAATTCCCACCTTGGTCAGCGCTAACGCAACGTGTTGTTCACGTGATATCAGTTGGACTGTTGCCAGTAAACACGTGCCACCTCAGTGCTCTTGTAAGAGAGCTGTGGCGGTGACGTGGCTTGGCTGTTGTTCCCGCACAGTGATTTGCGAAGATGGAAAAAATCGAGATTCGAAAAGTGATTAAGTACCTCGTAAAGAAGGGTATGAAAGCAAAGGACATTCGTGCCGATTTACAGAATACACTGGGGGACTTCATATTCAAATGTTGCCAAGAACTTAGATGATGTTCTATGCAGTGGTCGACCATGATGTGTCACTCTACCAGAAATCATCGCAAAAGTGCATAAAATGGTCATGGAGGATCGCCGTTTGAAAGTGCCTGAAATTGCTCACGCTTGCTAGATGTCAACTGAGAGGGTATTCTTTCTTATTGAGTGTCTGGGCCTACCAGTCAACTGCGGACTGTCATATTGCATGACACATTCCGGATTTGGAGTGACACGTGATCAGCGTATCGATCCTCCAATAGTCTTAAACCCGGTATTCTCGACCATGACAACACAAACATCCAAGCCCATGCCAGGATTCGAATCCGGGACCTCTAGGTTGTGAGACAGTAACGCTAGCCACTACACCATCTGAAAGGGTATATCACATTTTAACTGAATAATTAGAAAAGAAAAAATTGTCTGAGTGGTGCGAGCCGCGACTCTTGACGCTGGATCAAAAACGCATGAGAATGGAACAATGTTTGGCCCGTTTTAGGAGAAACAAACAAGATTTTTTGCGCCCGTTTGTGACCACAGATGAAACTTGGATGCACTACTTTACCCCAGAGACAAAACAACAGTCAAATCAGTGGAAACATGCTGATTCTCCGCCACCAAATAAAGCAAAGACAATTCTTTCGGCTGGAAAGGTCATGGCATCAGTGTTCTGGGATGTGAAGGGGATTCTGTTTGTAGATTATCTTACCACTGGGTAAACAATTACTGGAGAATACTATGCTAACCTCCTGGACAAATTGCAATACGCGAAAAAAGGCCAGGTTTAGCAAGGAAGAAAGTCATCTTGCATGAAGACATGTGCCGTCATCGTTGCAACTAAGGCATGAATTGTTGCCACACCCGCCTTATTCACCTGATATGGCTCCGTCAGACTTCAATCTCTTCCCAAAACAGAAAATTTTTTCTTGGTGGACGAAGAACTGATAGCCGGAGTTGGCAACTATTTTGCAGGTCTGGAGGAATCTCATTTTAGAGATGAGATCAAGGCACTAGAACATCGTTGGACCAAGTGCAATAATGTATAGGGAGACTACATTGAAAAATAAAAAAAGTTTCAGTGATGTAAGTACTTTTTTTCTATTCCATTTCGAGAACTTTTCAAACCACCCTCGTATTAACATGTACAGAGAAGTAATGAGGAAATATGGAAAGCTGAAAATTTTTATTTTATAAATTGTATACGTAAATTAAAATAATATGAAAGTCATTTACTACTTCACAGACAAATATACTTGGCCGCTTTTTAAAATTAATTTCCTAACATCACGTTTTGTAACAGTCGATGCTGATCTCGACATGGCCGATAAAATTTATTACACACAAAATAACTAAAACTTTTCGAGAAAATTATTTTGTTATAAGCCCTACATTAACATATTTATGAAACAATCTGAAAAGTAATTATTAACGTTAATTTCATATCTAATAAAACGAACGAAATAAATGCAAGTATTCCTTTTGTATTATTTCAGACATCCAGTACGGAGTGTACAGTACATTGGTATCGATAATATTTGATAGGCACAACGAGAATACATTAGCCAAACATTTACAGAAAGAAACATTCCGTAATTATAGCCATTAAATATTAAGTGAGTTATATCAGCCTCCTTGTCAGTTTTTAATTATCTTAAATAATGAACTATTTGAGACGTCTTCAGGCATAAATATTTAGTTGCTGATGGAATTCACTCCTTGACACCTTACATAACTCCTGGCATAACTAATTATTTATAGACATTAAATTTATGTGAAAAACTGGAATAATGGCAAGGGTAATGTATAAAGAAGGAGTTATTCCACAATTATAACCATAAAATTCTGTTAAAATGGGAATAATTTAATTGTCAAAGATAGAATAATAAACTGATATATGCGATCGCCGGTTTAATGAATATTCTCACCATCAATCGTAACTATACTGACAGAATTTCTTCTAACCCCATCGAACATAATATTTAGTGCTACGAATAAGTATGAAGTAGAAAAATAAATTCATTGGCAACACCTAGGATGTTGCTGAAAACAAACATCTTCTAAATCGGTCTCTTTAAAATTCGCGTTGGTCGTCCACAAATTTCTCGTCGTGAGCATAACACAGTCGTGTAACGTGACGGATTTTTACTAATCCTCATCAGGCAAAAAATTTATAATAGTATTTGCTTATTAACGACGTTTCTAAAATCATTATGGTTTTTTTTTTCACTGGAGCCTTCGTGTTACAAGAGAATTTATCCATTTTATTTATATAATTATCTCAACACATTGATCAGTGTTGCACACAAGCTACTGTAAAGTCCTGAAGGAAGACTTATAATCACGCTTTTATGATATAACAATAGTACATTAAGAACCAAATAAATTATATAAAAATGTATCTATTAATAAATAAATTTTAGGTGACATTTCAAAAGTACCTGAAAAATTAATGATTATCTTTTCTTTATTTAGGCGCATTACAAACCACCGTTTTAATGAAAATTCAATAGTTTAATCTCAGTGTTTAATAATAAGAATGAGCTTTTATAACAACAACAAAAAATTAATTCCTTTACATAAAAATTGAAATAACTGGGGAGCGACATATCCTTTACCTCACGTGGTCTAGACAATACTTTTGTTTGACAAAGTCTTGGTTTTATGGAGGGTCGGTACATTGTTTTTTTATAAAGCAAACCATTATTCTTACATTTATGGAGGATTTAATTTATAGATGAAATTATAATTTTTATAAAAACTTTTTGTACATCAGTTACTTGAACTTACTTCATATTAATCATTATGTAATATACTACTTAACGATAGGAATCTCTTGGATATGGGACCAAAATACTTGAACACTAAAATCTGTCAGTCTGTAATTTGCTTGATTACATGGAATTATGAACTACACACCTGTAAACGTCTTTACTGTGGAACTGTATAAATTAATGTTATATATTATATTACAAAGAGGCTTTACTACACAGACCCAATTTGTTTGTCTACTTTCCTCCCAAATCAAAGCTTTCTAATCAAAATTCTTTTAGTATAACTCAGAGTAGCCGCTTATTGAGTGAATTCTACAGTCGAGTATTCCAATAATCTCACATTAGCAGCCAATTCGAAGCTAATGCAGCCAATAAAGCGTGGAATCTCCCCCCATTCAGGTCATCCCCGGAGATTTCGTCCAATTATTGATGGTGGGGGCGTGTCAGATCATCGCAATAACACGTCACTCGGGGGCAAAGTGAAGAGTCAGCGGCGAGCAATTTGTTTCTGTGCTTGTAACATCGCGCATTCCATTAACGCACCGCACGTGAATGTATTTTGCGAGCGTCCTATATCAGACATTCGGCGTACCTAATAACTTGTAGTTACTACAATTTAGCACCTTAATTAATGTAAAAAAATTTGGCAGATAACTAAAAAAAGTGAATAAAAAATACTATTAATACTTAAATTATGGTTGTTGTTGTGGTATTCAGTTCTAAGACTGGTTTGATGTAACCCTCGATGCTAACCTATCTTTCGCAAGCCTTTCATTTTCTTAAAGTTTCACACCCCACATCCCCCCTAATCTGCTTAGTATATTCCATCCATACGCTCCCCCTTCTGTTATTACCCCACACACTTCCCTTTAATGCTAATTTTACAAGACCCTCGTGTCTTAAAACGTGGCCTATTAATCTATCCCCTCTCTTAATCAACGTTCTCCATATTGATACTTTCCCCATTCTGTTTAGAACTTCCTCGTTTGTGATTCTATCCACCCAACTGTTTTAAAGCTTTCGCCTATAGCACCACATTTCAAAGGCTTCTATTATTTTCCTTTCCGCAACTTCTGACGTCCATTTTTCACACCCATATAACGCCACGCTCCATACCAACATTTCTAGCAACGATTTTCTAATATTTACAAATATATATTACCCGTAAGTAAATTCCTGTTCTTCACGAAAGCTTGCCTTGCCTGTGCTATCCTACTCTTTTTGTCTGCTATACTTCTGTCATCCCTAGTTATTACGCTTTCCAAGTAGCAGAATTCCTTAACTTCCGTCAAAATATCCCTTCCCAATCTAACACCCTTTGTTATTCCTCTGTTTCCCATACTACACTTCATTATTTGATTTCCCTCTATTAATACTCATAACTACTTAAATTGTTATTGGTGAAGTATTACTTATATAATACCATCCAAGCATGTTGTAATAATATTTATATCCCGCAGCTATTTTAGTAGTTTACTTATTGTGTCCTTATGCCCGGCTCACTCCTAAAATTGTAGGACAGGCGCTGTGAAATTTTTCTCACAGGCGCTTCACCCTAGAGTGACTGCGGGACTCACCTGATTATATAGGGAATGCCTTGCACTCTGTCTGTTTCTTTTTTCAAAGTTCTCACATGCCAAGACACCTTCACCTATTTTAGGAGGTATATGTACTGGGGTGAAATACCTTGGGCGTATGGCAAGAGTTGTCATTTGATCCCATTGGATCAGTCGGCCAACTGCCTCTTGAAACTTGTGCAGACATGGAGAAGGGAATGTTGTGACCCCACAGCAAACTCGCCTCCCGTCATTCGGAAGGGCGGGAGAATACTACCCAATGCCCGACATACCTGTTGCAGATTTCTAGGGTTTTCTCTGCATCTATTTAGGTGAAACACCGGGTAGTATCCTTAAATTATAAGACGGGGGCCCTAGTAAAACCTTGACTATATTGCTCTACCTTCCACATCCCCGTTTTTCAATTCCCTTCCTATGCTATTAAAGGGGAGTTGCCTGTTTCATAGTCACCCTCATGTAGCCTGTTACCAAGAGAAAGATTCGATTAGAAACAAACGCCGATAATGTAATAATACGTCACCGATCCGAAATAAAATTTCTAATCATATTTTCAGGGTTAATAAGTGGGTTCATTTGTAACAAAATAAACTAATAGGCTATCAAATTAATATACTTGAAATGAATTTTTACAAGTATTTTAACCCCTTCATTGATTCGCACGAGTTATCTCGTCCTGAGATGACGCGCTATTAAGTAACACGGCCGAGTTAACTCATCCTAAATGACAATTTTTGTTCTTCTTCCTTGATCTGGACGAGATATCTCGTTCCCTTCATAGAAGTTCATATTTTCGTCGCGATAGTGCGTGTCTTCACAACGCATGATTTACTTTACTTAAATTTTTACGTTTTTTCCATTTCTGAAAGCGGGAAAGAATCCCAAAATTTCTTTATTTTTTATGCTCTTAAACTTATTCTATTATCGAGATATTATTTACATTGAACAAAGAAATATATTTAAATCATTTTATAAATAACTATGGTGACAGTTTCTATCAATATTTGGTGCAGCCGAACGGAGCTTGTGGCGAGTTACGTACTATCTTGCAATTCTGAGTGTCGCGCATTCGAATCTTGCTATCGGAAAGGATGTTGTAATGTCTGTATTCAGTGAAGGAATTGATTTGAAACATTTTATAAATACTATACAGGAATAACTTTTATTCCTTTCTTGAGTGTAGCCGACCGGACCTCCTAAATGAATTACGCTCCAGCCGGCTGTTCTGAAGGTCGCCTGTTCGAAACCCATTTGTGGTAATCATCTTTTTCAGTAATGAGATGTCACCTTAACACCTGAAAACAACTACAACTTTATATTGTGAACAATTTTTGTGAGTATATTTACTTTCAAATATTTAATTTGATTTTTATGCAAAAATTGTGAGAAATTAAAATAAGATTTTAACATATAAATATATTTTGTTTAATATCTACCTGTAGGTAAATAATTATATGATTTTTTGAAATATTTATTGAAAATATCCGTCAGTAATGAACCAACACCTATCGACTCGCTAAACAAATCAAACGTTTTTACCCTTAGCAAAGTGATATAATATTACTAGAAATTTACTTTTAAATTTAAGTGAAATTAAAGCAACGTGGACGGTAGAATGTTAAAAATACTTGAATTGGAATTAAAACGTAAGCTTTCGAGTCTTTCAGCAAAATAAGCCAACTGCAATAAAAGTTTCGTAATTCAGAGCTCTATTTTTAAACTACTATTACGGTCTTTTGTCTTGGCTTTTCAGGGTTTGTTAAAAATTGCAGGATATCTCTGAAGTTGTTTTGTGTGTGTAGGTAGTTTGAGTGGTTACTACAATTTTAATTTTAGTTTATAAGAGAATTTCAAGAGGTATTAGTCGTTAGTTGTACAGCATCTGGAAAGTTACAATTAAGAATCAATTGTTTCGGATAACAGAAAAGTGTAACACGGGATTTATCACAGCACAGTTTCAATGTACGCAATATATAATGAAAGAAATGCTTCCTATAACTAAGAACGTTGAGTTAATTAATAATCGAAACATTATTTGTTCTTCAGTTAAATATCATACCGTAATAATTTTTATTCCTTGCAGCTATATTAATAGATTAATTTTTGCATCCTTATGCTCGGATCGACGCCGATGACGTCATAATACGTCAAATAAAATTTAAAATCGTTTTCTCGGGATTAATACGTGGTTTCACTTGTAACAAAATAAACTACTAAGCTACCAAATGAATAAACTAAATTTTTACAAATATATTTAAAATGTTTTAATGAACCAAGATCAATCAACAGACTATACAAATCCAACGTTTTCACCCTTAGTGAAGTGATTGTCATTTAATATCCACTGTTAAAGGCTTTCCAACCAAAGGTTTTCCATCAATCTCTGCCGTTTAAGACTCGTCAATCAGGTTAAGTTTCATTTCAATGTCCGCCATCTTATCTGGAGAGATCGAACACATCACTGCCAAAGGTTAGTTGTTATGGAAAACAAAACACTGATGGCATTATACGTCACGTATCCGAAATAGGAATTTATACTCTTTTTCTCAGAAAAATCGTCGAATGCATTCAAATACTGTATCATTTATATTGTTTCCATACTTTGCATAGTTGTGCTGTTAATGTGACCGTAAAATGCGTTAACACAGAAAAATTTGTAATACATTTGTTGTTGTCTTGCAGACATTGTGCTTATGGTATGCTATTAAATACCATTCTTAAAATTGTTCTCACTACTACAATGCTTTTCAGACGATAAATTAATTAGACAATAACTAATAAACATAGCCTTTAGTATCCCTTAGTGCGTGCTTTGAAATTTTTATGTTACTTACGGGAATTGTTAATAATATGACTAAATTTTTTTATTTCAATATTCTTCTTATCTTAACAAATAAGTTATATAATGTAGTCAATCATTATTTATTCAAAGTGAAAAATTATATATTATTAACAATAGCTACACAAAATTGAAGACACAGTTATTGCCACTTTTCTCAATTTATCACAGTTATGGTTCTCTGATAACTGCATTTGCAATTTCCGATAATCTAGTCTTTATTGGCAGTGGTAGATTTTAAAATTAGTAAGTTTTTTGCTTGTAGTTAATCGGTCTTGTTTCTAGAATAATTTACGCATTAAATAAAAATATATATGTAAAAAGGCATGTACTTATTCCAACTTCATCATAGAAGATGTGAACTACTTTGAAACCTCAAAAATTTACTCTGACTTAAAAATGTCACCAAATCAAATTTATTCATCTTGTAAGAAGGACTGAAAATTTATAAATGGTTCCGATTCGATTGATAAACGCAATGAATTTTCCACATTGTAGCAGAACTACAAGACTACAATGTTTGTTTGGATATTGGAAAGATAATTATTGTTGGCTTAAATGGAGATGAAAAGGATTGAATTGGACATTGATGTTTTAAGGAGGAATTGATTTGAATGGACATGATTATGGAGTAAGACAGTATTGTTGTTTTAATATATCGGCAATGAACTTTGATCCCTGCAGTTGTCTTATGTTGTAAAAAGTTTTAATTTATTCCTATCAATATATTATGTTATCTGTGTGAACGTTAGTTATTTGTAGATTTAGTAAATTATTTGAATGCATGCTACGATTTTTCTGATGAGTATAAATTTTGATTTAGGATACGTGAAGTATGATGGCGTCATCAGTGTTTTGTTTCCCATAGCAACGAACCGGGAACAATGAAAGTAATCTTGATTTGGAATAAGATTATTGCATCATGTATCTTCCCATTGCTAATTACGAAAGAAATTAACAATTGGTTGAGTATGTAGCCGATACCAACGAATCATCTAAATGAATAACAATAAAACTTCACTATTATAAATGAATTTTAAAATAATGTACACCATCAGTCATTTAATTTTCATTGTTAAACTAACGTCTTCTTTCTAGTTTCTTCTAGCTGTACTAAAATTCATTCTCAAATTCTGTATTTTATTGCACAAAAAATATGTCTACACCAATAAATATCATTAAAGTGGCTTTGTGTCTGTCTAAAAGTATATCTCGAGCAGGTTACGGAATGGCTCAACGGATTTCAATCAAAATTTGAGGGTTTTTTTAAAAAAAGGAGATTATAAAATAATTTTCATAAATTGTAGCAAAGAATATTTGATTTAAATATTCGTTCATTTTTAATATAGATATACTGCAGAATATATTGATGTAATATGAATATAAATAAAAATATTACTTCTACTGGAAGATTTCTTGGAATTGCCGCGGCGTGTAAACCAACTGCGAGTTATAAGTCCCACTTACTATCTATTGTTGCAGCAGGCTGAGAAAAATGAACTTCCTTCGATCGCCGACACAATGTATACATAAATTGATGAATTGTTTTTAGTTTTCGCGTTAGGAAAATTTTAAAATTAAATAAAAATGACAATATTGAATTTGGTTGTCGTAATCAGTGTAATCCGAGTCGCTATTACATTGTGACCTTTAAAATACAATTTAAGTAAAAACTTTAACCATTAAGAGGTGGAAATTTTTTTCTCTTGGAATACTGAAAATATATTTATTCCTGCTGTTGTATCGGGGGTTTTTTGTAATCTCTCAAGATACTGGGAGTATATTTGAGGTTCATATTGTGGCGCTCTCGATGTCGGTTTACTTATGGATTGACCAATAATTAAATAATTTTCCTGAATAATATAAATAAATATCCGGGCAAGGCCGGGTCCCCAGCTAGCATGATACAAATAAAACATTCTACGGAAAGGTTTATTGGTATACGCGCATTAAAATCGCAAAATTGATGATCCGGATTGCCTAGACTTTTGATCTAGTTATGCTCCGAAATAGCTTAAAGGATTGCAATGAAAATTTCATGAATTGAAATATAAATTTTAACTTAAATTTTAGTGTATGTTTCAAATTAATATCTTGCGGTGTTCGTAATATATTTTTGCCTTGCGGAAGCCGGCATGAAAACCAACTGTGAGTTATAAGTCCTATTAAGCGTTTCTATACTATTCATTGGTCTTATTGTGTTTTTATAAGCGTAATTTTGGCAACATGAAATGGAGAGAGAAAGGGCGAGTATTTTCACTCCATCTATCGTTGCAGCAGGATTTCACTGTAATCAACCTAACGTTGGCAGACAGATAACTCCCTTAGAAATAATAACTTCTTTGGATCGTAAATTGGTTTGACTTGTCACGTCTGATAAATTTTAAAACTTATTAATTGTCATTTTTAGAAGAAGATACTTTAAGTTTCTGTCCGTATGTAAATTTGTATCGAATTGGCCCCGAAAAGTGTGAAATTGGGACCTGTTAAAAACAACTACATAAAAGCTAAATAAATGATACCGTACAAAATAAAAAGATGTATTTGTCCAAGTTTCACGCGAATGGAGTCACGGGCATTATTGCATTAAATTACAATTGATTATTTATCTACATCTTTATAATTTCTGCTTATATAATTTTTGTATATTTACTTTAAAGTAAGTTAATTTAAAGTAATCGAACGTTATCCCTGTCGTGCGTTCGCCAAACTTACCTGAGTGGTGTGCAGAGAAGCAATCCATTTGTGGAGTACTATAATTTCAGAATCAAACTTCCGATCGAACCTCTCGGGATATACTCGTATGAGAAGATCGGCTTCAATGGTCTGCACGCTCGCTGAAACTTAGATCAAGATTACGTCCTTTCAAAACATTTCTATAGATGTGTTTACTACACGCCATTCACGGGGCTCCAAATGGATTTGGAAAGAAAGGGAACAAGCAGTGTGCGACATCTTGGGAAGATTTTTTGTTAACGACAGATGTTTCTATCTGCCCATGCAATCTAAATAAATTTAACGTAAGGCGCAATATCGAATGAAAATCTATTTACTGAAAGCTCAAATGATTTAACTTGTACATATTTAAATATTAAACTTAGTCTTACATTTTTGTCGTTGTGAAGTTTTGAAAATTAATTCATTTGAACCGGTATTACATCGTCATTAACTACCATGTATTCCATGACAGTGTATTTAATATTTATCTTCAATAGTAATTTATTTTATACTAATAAGAATGTCTGCTGTACTGTTATATCGATGACAATCCTATAAATAATTAAATAACACGCATTAATAATGCATTTTTTTAATCAATTCTTCAATATGAAGTGAAACTTATGATTACTCATAGAATTATAAACTATGAAAGACATAAATCTATGCCAATAAATAAAATTTAAATGTCTGTCTGACTGTCTGTCCGTATTTTTTTCTCGACTAGGCTCCGAAACGGTTCAACGGTTTTCAATGAAAATTTGAGGGTTTTAAAACAATAAATTTAACATAAATATTCGTGCATTATTCATGTTGATAATGTTATTAATTTAATATAAATATTAAATCAATGATTTCTTCGTTTACGTGCGTCGAAGTCTCCAAATTTGAGTGCGGGTTGCATATACTCTTGACCTCTATGCTCCGAAATTGTTTAACAGATTTCAATGAATATTTCAGGGATTGAAACAGGAATTTTAATTTAAATTTTCGTGAATGTTTCATTTTGATATCTTGCAGTGTTCAGAAGACATTAATGTATATATTTATCAATCCATTTAATTTCTGCGCGAAAGACAGCGTGAAAACAGAAGTCTTATTAAGCGTTCCTATTGCATTCATTCCACTTACTGTATTATTATAAGCGTATTTTTGGAAGCATGCGAAAGAAAGAGAGAATGAAAGGGAGGCTGGGCGAGCATTCTCACACCATCTATTGTTGCAAACATGTGAAAGGGGCACCTGTTCAAAACCAACTGCGAGTTGTAAGGTTTGCCGTGGAGCGATCATAAATGAATGATTCCATACTTTCGTTTCTAGGGCAAAATAAACAGAATTATTTCCGCGCAAACGAAGTCGTCGTCATATCGAGTATTAAATAATTTTCGTTGGTGTATTTAATACTAAATGTAATCACTTCTACCAAATCACAAGTTATTTGACATTATTTTATAATTTATCCATTTTCAATACTTTGTCTTTAATACGACGACGCTTCGTGACATTCAAGTGTAATTATGTAATTCATTTTTTCAAAAATAGAATATCACAGACAGAATCCAAGTATATAAAAAATGTTAGCTTCCGTTTCGTTCGCAGAAGACCGCCAAAACCGAAAGTTGAAATAATATTTAAATCCTGTAATAATTGCACCATTATCAATCAAAGTTGTTATTAAATGTGATGTGAAATTTTATTATTTGATGGTGTTCAAGGAAAAACAAAATCAAAGTATTATGCTTCCAGTAATTTTTATGAATAGTGGTATAACAAAGCGCTCTAATACAATCACTCATGTCCAAAATAAATTATTACTACCCAGAAATTTGATTTTGTTTACATGTTTCAGGGGAAAATGAAATTAAATTCTCAGACCTAATTATTTATCTTTTATCCCCGAAATAGCGCTTTACCATGGCTGGCACTTATAAAATACGAATTATATTAATAGACTCATACTTTATATTTTAAATAATCAATACGTTCAAATATACTCCAAAAATTACTTCGAATCAGTTATAAATTCGGTAGCACTTCAATAGCATTTCTTAATATTTGGTGAGCACGCGTTAGCCACTATCGAATTATATTTATTATAAAAAAGACAATATAACTGGCTATCATACAAAGCAGAATGTTCAAGCGGAAGGTGAATAACAACAAAAATAATTAAGAAAATATTTGAGGTGGTTCCTAATCTGTTTATAAATGTTAATCAAAATAATCGTAGAAACTAGAGAATAATTTTTTACCGAAATTATAATTATTAATCAAACAGATGATAGAAATAGATAATAGATTAGATTAATAACTAAAAATTGTTAGACACGGGTTTAATAAAATCTAAATAAACTATTCTGATACGTTCCATCCATAAATTGAAATTATTATATTTATTTGCTTATTGCTTCAAATTTTATCTGAGAGAAATATCGATAAGATGTGTGCCGCGTTTGTGACCGATTTCATGTTTTTCTTTGTATGTGAAGCAATCCAGACGATATTTTTTAGATAAGTTTGTTGTGATATTCATTTCTAAGACTGGTCTGATGCAACCCTTCATGTTAACCAATATAGAGCAAAACGTTTCTTTTCCAAATAACTAGGACATTCCACATCATCCCTAATCGGCCTAGCATATCCCATCCTTGCCCTTCCTTTTCTGTTCTTACGCAAACACTTCCCTATAAGTTTAATTTTACAAGAGCATAGTCTCAAAACGTGGCCTATTGATCTATCGCTTCTCTTAGTCAAAGTCCTCCTTATTGCTCGTCCTTCCACTATTGTGATTAGAATATCCTCGTTAGCGATTCTATCCACCCATCTGATTTTAACATTCTCCTGTAGCACCACATTTCAACTATTTCCTTTCTCCAAGTCCTACCGTCCACGTTTCTCGCCCATATAACTCCAGACTATATACGAACGTTTGTAGCCGTAAGTAAATTCCTCTTTTTCGCGAAAGCCTTCCTTACCTGTGCTATCCTACTTTTTATGTCTACTGTACTTCTACCATTCCTAGTTATTACGCTGCCCAAGTAACAAAATTACTTAACTTCCGTCAAAATATTCCTTACAATCTGACACCCCCGGTCATTTCACTGTTTACATCACCTTGGTTTTACCTATATTATTCCTTATATTGAACTTCCTCTCCAGGACTACTTATTATAGTTTCCAAGTCTTCCTCTGATTCCCCTAATACTACAATATCATCGACAAAGTGTAGAGGTTTTATTTCTTCTCCTGCAGTATGATTACGTTTCCATATTCCATATTCCATCTTCATCACCGATTCTATATATAAGTTATACAGCATGGGCGACAAACTGCATCCTCTTTTTACTCCTTTCTTGATTTCTGCTTTCTTTTCTTGATCTTCAATTCTAACTGCCTTCTGTAGAGGTGTTCTGCAAAGTCCGTAAGAGTGTATTCCAGTTCAAATTGACAAGCGTTTTTTCCAAGTCTACAAACACTATGATCGTAGACGGGATTTTTCTTATCCTGTCTCCTAAAATTAGTCGCAAAGTCAATATTGCTTCTCTTGTCCCTGCATTCTTCCTAAATCCCAACTGATCTTCTAACTCACATTCTATTTGACATTTTATTCACCTATATACTGTTTTCATTAATATTTTGCATGCATGGGAAACTAAACTAATTGTCCTGTGCTGCTCGCGTCTATCAACCCCAGTCCTATGCGGTATGTGCATAATTATGTTTTTATCTTAATCTTCTCGTATTCTTTTTGCTTCTCTCTCCTTAAAAGCCATAATATTGATTCTTCACCAGTTGATCGTATAATTTCCACTGTTATGCTATCAATTCCTGCTGCTTTAAAATTGCTCAGGTCTTTCGGCACCTTGTAAAACTGGGAAAAATTATGGCTAGGCTGAATGTCCGCATTTCTGCAGCCAAGCGCTAAACCCCTGGCCTATGGCTGCATGTTCTCAAATGTGGAAATATGTTAATCAATTTTTCATTATGAGAATGGAATCTTAATTACATCTCTTTACAATTTTATGAAACTAAGTTCAACTGTACAAATTATTAGAGTTTTATTAAAAAAACAGTAATGACAGGTTGACAAAATGAACAAAAAATATGCAACTTAGAAGTAAACATGATACATAGAAATTTTAACATTATTCGTTTAATACATCCTTTTTAAAGTTATTTCAAATCTGGAATGATTTACGTAAAAATAATACGAATTTCTTTCCTTCCGTTTCTCGTTCTTTCATGTAGCTAATCATAATATTATGAATTGTGTGGTTTTATTTTTAAAGCAATGAACGTCTTGATGCCTTGAGATATTAATTCATATATAACAAAAAACATTTTCTCCCATTCTCCGTTTTAAATAAACAGTGAAATAGATTTAAGATAAGTTACATATACCCAACATTTGAAGTGAAAATAAATAAATATGCATTCTAAAATGTATAGGCACAGCGGCCTACATTTCTTATTATTTTAAATGTGATAATTATGCTCGACAGGTCGCGTCGTGACAAATTGTTAGCAAATTTATTTGTTTCCCTTATGTCAAGCACCTGACCCGTTCTCGCGTAATTTAGTTAGTAATTAAATTGCATTGTGGTCCAGATTTCACTGGAGCGAAAGCAATTTCATAAATTCTACTTGCTGCGCAACACGTCAGAAAGAACCCATTAATTCCACACCATTCATTATAACAGTTGTAATAATTCGTCGAGGAAAAGGTTTTGTTCTCGTTTGGAACTAAACAGGAGCAAGGGGAGAGGATGCGGGGGTCTCTCATTTACCTATCATTAAAAGGGTGGTTTAGTGCCCAAAACATAAAATGCAGGCATTTAACCGCCATTTTGTCACAGGCTGGGGTAGAAATTAATTGTTTGAACTTGTTGTCACCGTTAAGAATATTTAGATGCACTACTTTCTCTGTTTATGGCATTTCTCTGGTTATATTTATTCCTTAATGAACATATCTGCTCTTTATTACGAAAAGATATTATAAGATCAGTGACTCAATTGAGACAAAGTATTTCACACAAAATTGTTTTAAACAATTACCCGTTTATACGTATAATATTTCCTTAATTTACGTTTTTCTTTAAATAATATTGAATACAGGCCATTCGTTTTTCTGAACAAATTTCTTGTGGTCTCATTACATTTCTGCAGTACCAAGGATTCAATATGAAGATCGAAGTGGGCGTGATTCACGCTTTACCAAGGGAGAAATACGCATCACAGTATCCAAGTGCATGTTTAACATGCAACTTAAAATGTGTCCCGGTAGCGCTAATTTATCTCAGTAAAGCAGCAAAGGGATCAGACGGCATTTATAGCGCCAAGATAATCCTCTGTTTAATCACCGTAAGCTGCAGACAGCGCCTGATACCACGCTCTAAGGATAAAAGTGACACGCCACAAGCAAAATCCTTCCTGTCGTTGCCGCCTTCGTCCTTGTTACGGAAGTAATCGGTGACCTACAAACTTTTGCCCGATTCGAGGTAAAATCTCAATTTATGTGCTTGCGAAATTCTTTTTCTCGCTTATTTGTACTCACATCTATGGAATGTAGGCCAATCTACAAGGCTAAAACGGTCTTTTTACAGAGTTAAATACCTTCATATAATTAAATTCAGTTCTCGTTCGGAACAATTTGTACATTCTTATTTAATAACATTCAATTTAAGAGACGGGTCATTTAATTAAATATCTTACAGTAAATTGTGATACTACCTTGAAAATTTTTGTGCAATAGTAATAACATTTTGTGCGCTTCTAGTGAATCAGCACCGCTACGGTACTATAAAGAACTATCTGTGCAATTAATTAGTACATGTCTGTTATTTGAATGGTTGCAATAATTGATATAGAATGTAATAGTGTCATTAGTGATAGCTGCGTGTGGTCAGCTGCTTGTACAAGCAAACATACAGAGAACTGTCTTATTGAACATCCTAGTTCCTAATTGCGTTGTTAGGAAAAAGTCTCTACAAAGACAGCCTATGTGATAAACTATCCTGTTAAACGAATCTAATGTATATCCATCCATCCAAACGAATCAACACAACCTACTATCAGTTAGCTTATTATTCTGTTACTCATTAGCATTTGTGTCCTGTTCAGGTCTGGATCAGCCAGGCTGACAGTTCAATCGGTATATTTCCTGACACGGATTAACTATCACAACTTTATCAACTCAGTTCCATCCATTACTCCTAGACGTCTGTAATAGTAATTCTGTAACGTCCTGCTTAAATACAATAATAATATAGTCCTGGCCAGAAAACTGAACCTGAAAATAAAGTTCAGCAACTAAAACTTCACTATAGCTTATTGTTTAAGAATTGTGAACCTAACACCATCACATCACTATAGCAAATCAACCCAGTTTCAAGCGAAAGAGAATTCAGATATTTTTCATTTACGGCTTTTGGAGTGAAGAAGAAAGTTAAAACAGAATATGGAAAAGGAGTCATTTTTCAAGGAGACAAAATATAATCCAAGCGGATTCCCGATAAATTTTTAGTATTAGGGGAGTCAGAATAAGACTTGGGAACCATAATAAATGGCATGACCATAGTCTTGGAGGAAGAAGAGTAATAGAGGGAAAGCCAAGATAATGGAGTGTACTATTGGAAACAGTGGAATAACAAAGTGCGTTAGATTGGAAAGGGATATTTTGAAGGAAGTTAAGGAATGCGGATGGGGACTTAGAAGAAGACTTCACAATAAATGGCATGAACGTGATCCTGGAGGAGTAGTACAACATGAGGATTCATAGAGGGGAAAAATTGTTTGTATGGAGTGTGGCGTTACATGGGTGCAAAACGTGGACGGTAGGAGTTGCAGAAAGGAAAGAATAGAAGCTTTTGAAATGTGGTGCTATAGGAGAATGCTAAAAGTCAGATGGGTGGATAGAATCACAAACGAGGAAGTTATAAGTAGAATAGGGGAAAAGCGAACAATATGGAGGACGTAGACCAAGAAGAGATATAGATTAATAGGCCACTTTTAAAGACATGAGGATCTTGAAAATTAGCGGGAAGTGTGTGGGGTAATAACAGAAGAGAAAGGCTAAGGATGTAATATGCCATGGATAATAAGGAGGACGTGGCAGTTACACGGAAATGAAAAGTTTTTCGTCAGATAGGTTAGCATGGAGGGTTGCGTCAGACCAATCTTAGGACTGAATACCACCAGAACAGCAGCAACAAAACCAAAGAATTGCTACAATGACTTCAATATTTCAACTGTTATTTCTGTTAGCGGACTTGCTACAGACACTCTTCAAGGTAAATTATTCTAGTTTTTTGTTCTAATATTATTTTTTGCCTAGCCTTTATGTTCATATTACCAAAATATGCGTAGTTATTTCTTTTAATGTTTTTATCTTCTCCCAAAAAAAAGCTTGTACCCCGATTTGAACACGTAACCTTCTGACCTGGAGTCAGGCGCGCTACCGTTTTGCCACGGAGTCTTGATTCCTACTGTCACCAAACCATAACCACATACCTGAAGAATAGCATCAGCAATGCATATCCTTGAGAATCATGGCTCAATTTGCAACATTCACTTTACAGTGGAATATGCCATCTATTTATAGAAACACCGCGATTGCTACCATCTTGTCATATGGAATTTTCTGAACTCCTCGTGTCTTTTCGTAAAAAAATTGTTAAATGTAAATACGGGGTGACATTGATTTTCGAAATCGAGAGGAAACTCAATTCAGCATGAACGGAGAGATTTTTAACGTTCGAGCGATAGCTGAGTAATAATAAATATTTTAGGGGAAGTAATAATAAATTTTCATTATGAACACAGGCTAAACATGTATAAGGGCTACAGTACTCTGATTTAACAACACAAATGTAATCAGTGGCAAAAGCCCGGAAGGCATGTTCACCGTCACCGCTATTACGTGCTTCTAAAATTAACAGTTGCTCCAATTTAAGTGTTCCAGGAACGTTTCGCATTCCAAAGATCCTTTTATTGGAGGCAGAAGCAAGCAGCGAGGGAGAGAAGGAAGTGGGGAGAGTGGGTAGAAGGCGCGTGTATTGTGAAACCTGATTGAGACGGACCGTAACAAATGAGTTGTTATTAACTTCAAAGAGAAAACAAGAATATACATTTCTTTTCATCTGTGTGAGTAGTTTGTTAACAAAACGACACAATTTCGACGCTTTTTTATCGATGTGTGGTGTCTTTTATCACCACTTGGAGTCGTGTATCCTGGACATTGACATTAGTTTCCTTGATCGTTTTGAACAACATATTTCTCGCTATTAATAAATCTTAAGGGTGCTAAAACAAAACAGGAGTCTCAATAGAACCTACTCGAAACAAATTAATATTTTAAATTTCTCTAATTGTCTCCGTATTATATATCTTCACGCAGGAATTTTGTGACAAAAACTTTAATTTTATGCACTATTGATACATGGATTAGTGGATGGAGATTTTAGTCCTTAATACCATAACAGATTCTTATTTGCCGAGTCGACATATTTTTGTTGTATTTAAAGACTAGACACTATTATAACAGCTTTTGGTAAGCTCCCTTACTCAGCGGAAAGAATATTTTGAAGTTGGCTGTAATAAAAATTAAAAACAAAAATGAAATTTTACAATTTTACATTTATTCACAGCAAAAAAATGTATAAATCAAACGAAAATGTGTTCAAAGTAAATGTGCCAAGTTAAAAAAAACAACGATTCCTCTAACTTGAGATTCTACCCCCAAGATATCGTGTGTTGGTTTCTAAACGCGATAGTAAATTTTGATGAAAAGAAACTTGTCGTCGCAAAAACTCCAGGAAAGTAACTTCCGTCGGCTTACCAGAACAGAATTTCTGCCACAGGGCTGGAAGCAATGTCCGGTTTATTCAGCCACTATGATATCCATCTTGTTTGTCTATCCGACTTCCCCGATCCTTGCTCCGTTAATTCTAAACCGAAATTTTCTCGCTCCTTCCTCTGTTTGTTCTCCCTTCTTCTATTTTGATACAATTCTTCTAACTCGTATAAAACTGGTTTAACATCATTATCCAAATCTGTTACCAATTTCCGCATTTGTTGGTGGAGGAGTTTTCGCCCTCTGTCCTTCCGGGAAACTGTTTAGCTGTGTCAAACGTACATATCACGCAGTAATTAACGTTAAATGTAAATTTAAAATAATAAATAGAATAATAATTTTAAAAACTGAGAGAAGTACGCTATGCGGTTTAAAAATGTAAACTATACGTGTCATATTGAATTGTGAAAGATTAATTTTCCTGTTTTGTCTTTTAAGTCTGTGTACTTTATGTAGATTTATTCCTACAATACAGTGCGTTCACAAAGTCGCTAAGAACTAGGGTACGGACTACCGATGTAGATCTACGTCGGAAGTATGCACCCTTTTTTAACTAAAAACTGAAATAACTGCGGATGTGAGAATAATATTATAATTAGATCTGCGAAAATAGTCTACTAATAAAAGCAAGAGGGTTCCGATTCGTATACATGCACGTTTGCGTCATGTGATGTAACTGCAGAGCAACTGTATATATATAATTTAAAACAGGACAAGCATGGTTGGAAATAACATACAGTTGTGTACATTTATTTTTCAATGCCTGAGGTCATAATTAATTAAGATGGGACGGAGCTCGTACATATCCAGGCCAGCCGGATTCCTTAAATGAGTTAATATTTTATGCCTCATAGCCAGTAATTATCATAATTGTAAACACTTTCTCTTCGAAATGTAATGAATATTTTTCATTTCTTTCCATGTTAATTACAATTTCTAAAAACTTCTATTGATACTCGTAACGAACGGAAAGTTAAAAAGAAGCTACTTACTGTTACAGTCGTAATTCATCAAAATTATAATTCATGGGCCTGGTATGACGTATTTATCATCTTTGTAATAATAGAGTCCAAAAAAGTCAGTGTAAATCTCAATCCAAGCATATATTTCTATTATTTTAATATTTCGAATTTTTCAGGGCATAATACTATTTTACGATTGAACAGGGCAAATTGACGGGATTTATTGACCCTTATTTTCTACTTGCCACCTTATGCAAGTGGCTGTAAAATATTTTGAGGCTTTCAGAAAAGGAACAATTCGTTCATATTGAGCCTTCATTTGCAGACGTAAAAATATAAGAAAGGATTTTTACCGTCTACATTACTTCTGTTCTTACATATCAATCAAATTTCTTTTTTAAAATGATTCTTGTTTTAAATATATATATATACCATTTAATGGTACGGAAATATTCTACCCCAGCGGCACAGAAAAAAAATATAAAACTATATTATTCTTAAATTTAAAACAGATGTGAAATATTATGTTATTTACGCAACATTACTAAAATAATGACACTTTAGAATCATAAGAAGCAGTTTGATTTTATTGAATATAATATTTACAATATAATTCAATAAGTTAACCTACCGAAATAGTGAAACCTTCCACCTATAATTAATAAAATAAAATATTGAGTATAAAAAGCATGCATACTCATGAATTGGCAGTCGTATTTATCTCAAAGAAGAGAAAATTAAATAATGTATTGAATTGGGTACACAGTTTATAACATTTTCCTGTATGATAATTATAGTTTGACTGTAATCTACAGAATAAAATTTGTATGCATGTAAATTCGTATATTGTTATAGAAATTTAAACACGCGGAGAAACTGCAACACAATTTGGTACACATATTATTTAAAAAGCCGGAAAACGTGAAATAAAAATTTGTAAATATGTCAACATGAGTAAGACTACAACGTAATAGAATATAGGTAATTCAGACATATTTAATTGCGAACAATTATTCTGCTGTTTTCATATTTTATCATATATTTCCTGCAATGCGAACATATGTAACATATATGAGCATGATAGGAAGAAACACGAAGTAATTTTTGAAATATGTACATTTGTATGTTTTGTCTTATCTTCTGGCACTGCAGCCCTTTGTGAACCTTGGCCTCCTTTACAATCAGCCTCTATTTTTAACTAATCCTAAGCTTCTCTTCCCATCCTTTTACCTTCATAATTTTCAAATCTTTCAATACACAGTCCAACCACCTTAACCTTGGTCTTCCTCTTTTCCTCGTCGAATATAGTCTTGTATTTAGCATTCGTTTTGATATTCGGTCATCTTGAATCCTTTCCACAAGATCCCACTATTGTAGCCGATGGGATTTTATGAATTTTACTATGTCTTTCCCTTAGTTATTTAATTAATTTCTTGCTTCTACCGCGTTTTCTACCTTATTCTCACTCGCCATGCTCCATTACAGGTCCATAAAGTCTTCTCATTATTTTTCGTTCAAATTTACTCAGATTTTCACAACCCCGTCTAGTTATTGTCCAGGTTTCTGCACCTTATGTAATCATAGGCCTTACTAATATTTTCTAGATCAATATTTTAGATTTCCTGGTTAGAAGTTTACTTTTAATTTATTTCATGTTTGCAAAATATGCTTTATTCCCTGAATGAATCCTATCCTTTATGGCCGCATCAATATTACCCTCATTTTCTATAATACCTCTCAGGTATCTAAAACAAGATACACCCTCAAAGACTTTCTGTCCAATTTCCAGAGCCTGCAGTATTATTTTTGTTGCTGTGGCTGACATAATATATTTAGCTTTTGTTATATTTACTTATAATCCCATTTCTTCGACATTTTATTCTAATTCTTTACGCACTTGTATTATTTTATTTTTGGACCTGGCTACAATGACGTTGCCGCCTGCGTATGCAGTTATCTGACTCATCTCGTTTAAAATGGCATCCATTTGATCTAACCATTTTATAACGTAGTGCAGAGCCAATACAAATGAAGTGGTAGATAGGCCTTCTCCTTGTTTTACTCCTCTATTAAACCTAAAGCTCTAAATATATTAATTGCCAGTCCTCACTTTATTATTTCTCAGGGATTTTCGTTTGATTAATTGCCTTTTTAGATTTTTTCTGTCAAAAGCCTGCATGTGCAGGTAAAGTTTTAAGTTTAGATATAGATAACACATTTTGTTTTCCAAGATTGACGAAGTAAAGCTGCCGTGGTTATACTTACATTCACTTAAATTGTTTCATTTATTACGATTGTTTCTCCAGCATTTGTCTTTTAGGGATTAATTCGTCTGTTTTGCCTCTACTTGGCCTGAATCCACATTTGATATTACTCTATTACTGTTTCTGTTTCCAGTTTGTCTTCTATTAATCACTGCTGATAATATTTTCTATGCTGCATTCAATAGACTCATGCCTCTATAATTGTTACATTCTAATCTATCTATCCAGTTTTTTAAAAAAAGGACAGATTTTTCTAGTTTTTCATTTCCCAGGAATTACTTCCTTCTCCCATATTGAGACAATTAATTTATGTAGCGATTCGCGTATTAGTTTTCCACCATGCTTGATCGGCTCCGCAATAATATTGTCATCCCTGGTGCTCTATTGTTCTTCATTTCATACAATAAATGTTTATTCTCGTCCATTTTTGGGGAATTAGTGACATTATCATTTTCTTCAACTACTTTGTTATTCTGTCTCTGTGTGATGTCTTCTTCTTTTTGTTCGATATCTTCTGTTCCGGTTAGTAATTTTTTGAGCTACTCCGTCCACGTTTCCATTACTTTTCTCTCTACGCCCTCAATTTTCCTTGTATCCTTTTCATTCTACCTACAGCTTTATACAATTTACTGCTTTAATTTTGTTTGTTTAACTATTCTATTTCTTCTATCTATTTTTACGAACATTGTTTTCTTTATTAAGCTGTTAGTGTGTCTTTTCAACGCCTCATATTGTTCCCTCTTTACTCTAGTTTCTCTTTGTTCTTTTCTCTTTTCTTTTCTTGTATTATATCAACACATTCCTTATCGAATCAATCAGGATTTCTCCAAAAATTCTTTAGCGGTCTCGTTAACTGTTGTTTCTATTGCTTCCCATTGTTCCTCTACTGTCATAGCTCTTCCGTTTCTTGAATTCCCCAATTTATAGTACATCATCTTTTGGTATTTCTTTATTGCTTCCACATTTTTTCCAGCTTGGAAATTTTGCAGACCTCTACTCACATTTGGGAGATTTTTTATCGTTGATATTCGTTCTCTCTCTTTTTTTGCACTATAAAATGATCTGTGTCGCAGTTTGAGTCCCCTATAACGTTTTCCATCTATTACAGATGAGGCATGCCGTTTTGTTATTAAAACACGATCAATCTGGTTTACTTCCTCGCTACCGGATATTTTCCAGATTCGTGCTTTTGATGGAAATCCTATTTCTGGCCGCAAAGTATACCAGGAGGTCGCCATTTTCATTAATATTATTATTATTATCGAGCAATGTAAATATGGCTGCCATTTCTCTTTGATCTTCATATTTGCCGATTTTGGAATTAAATCTCCAAGAATGATAACCATATACATGTTACCTCACAGCTTTAATGAAATTTATCTTAAAATTCCTCTTTCCCCATCTCTACTTTAACTTCTGTGAGCGCATGTGATGAGATTACTGTCATGTTCCTAAATCTTTCTTTCATTCTGAATTTACATATTCTTTCATTAATAGTTCAATATTCCAACATACTTATTATTTTCTTATTTATCAAAAACTCTGTTCCCAGGTATTTTTTTGGTCCACTATATATCATTGTGTATTCCGGTTTATCAATCCTTCCTGATCCTTACCAACGAATTTCTTGTAAAGTCAGAACATCTATTTTACATTTTATCATTTCATCAGATATTTCCTTCATTTTCTGGATTGTTTCATTGTTCTACCATTCCAGGTTGCCATGAGCAAATCCTTATTTCGATCCTTGTTGTCAACTTGAGAATCACAAATCCGAAGCTGATAGTTCGATTTCTGAACTAGACTATTTTACAGGATGAGGCAGTCTCCCCCAACCTGGAAGGCCAAGGTATTTCTTATAGTCAGGTTCTTCCTTCAAGACCAGCTCTGCTCATGGAACCACAGAAAATGGTAATGCGTTTAAATTCGACTTTACCCAAATACATCCTGAAACACGAATTAGAGGAAATAGCAGAGTGTGATAAAACTATAGGTAAGGTTATTAATCTTTGTAATTTAAAAAATATTCCGTTGGAAACACTGAAGCAGTAATTTTAAGTGAGAACTCTTGAGAAGTTATGCCTGTTTTTTTTGTGAATTTATTGAAAACAGTTAAATAGGAAAATATGTTCAATAATTATTATAATACAGTTTATTGATGATTTTTAAGATTGACTAATAATTTTCAAATGAAAATTCCACTGAATTAATGACATTTTTTCTATTAAACAGTTGGTGGATTTCATTTTTTTCTACATTTTTTTATACAGTGAACCATAGTTACTTAAATCTTCTACATTCTTCGCGCATTGTTTTTAAAGTTGGCATTGTGAACGCCTTTTAAATCAATTGGTAATATGTTAACATTCCTTTTTCTTCATAATCGGACTAATAAATAAAAGTACCCGTTGAAGGCATTGGACCAGGCTATAATGTTATATGAAATATCACCAATGTTTTACGCCTGTAATAATTTTGTTATTCAATCCTTTCTGACGTAATAATTTCGCTCATTCCACACTGATGTCATAATTTAAACGAACGCATAACCTCCCTCCCTTCCACTCTATTAACACGCTCTATCATAAATTGCGGATAACATGCTGACACAATCAATTCTGATTGTCGTGTACAACTAAACCTCTTCGCAGTGTTTTTCTTTTTACACTAGCAAAGTGAGCAAAGTTATTTTCTGCTTATTAAAAACAACAAATCCTGAAAACCAAATCTCCACCGTCTTAAGTTTTCTGCATGGGAGAATTTGCGTTTCCTTTTAGCAACGGTATTATAGAACGTGTCTGCGTGATAGTTGTTTACTTCCTCCCTCTCCGCCGCGTTCAGCATGCTGTCGTAATATATTTGTTTTTGCTCATAACGCTGTTTATTTTCGTTACGGCCAGGCATCAATCACGATGTGCGTGATAGCAGCACGAGGGGAGGGGAATTTAGTGAGATTGGAGCGAGTTGGCTGAGCCCAGGTCTTGTTATAAGCTAGGCCCACATATGGACGTGTAGTCTGCCTGTAAATATTTAGACGTGTGGTCTGATAATCGTTCATGTTGGCAGAATTGCCGCCATCTATCACTAACTTTGTTTGCGACTTCCCAACTACACGCCAGCGGGGGAAGGCGTGTAAACACTTGAATCTCGAGTTACTGTCTGCCCGGAAAGACGGAGCTTTCTCAAGAGGGAAGCGCTCGGATAAGTACTCAAAATTATAGACTCACAAGAATACGGCCGTATAGGAAAATAGGATATTAATATTCTCACTACATTTATTTAATGTGGCTACACGTAAATTTTTTACTTTTATTTATACTAGCATGCTGCCAGGAGATTCCAGGATATTCATTTACATTAGCCCCTTCACGCCCTCTAGTTTATGAAGTCATAACTACCGCGCTGACTCGGTATCTAAATTGAGCCAATAAATCTACTGATACCATTAATAAGAATTTACATACAAAAAATACACAGAAACAGTTAATTATATTTATAAGAAAAAGATACTTTCACCATCTCTTCGGTCTGATTAGCGTGAAGTAATGTGTGAACATTCAAAAAATACAATTGGGTATGTTCAGCCCTGGTCTTTATATATATAGTGTACCTCAATCATCTACCCTGTGAACATTTTTCATATTTAGTTACTAATTAAAATGATAATTACTTAAATCATAGTATACGTAGCACAAAGAATTCCAGTGAAGTTAAAAAAAATCAACGGGCGAACAAGCAATAAGATGGATGATCAGGATAGTTTGCAAAATCTAGGAAACAGGAAGAATACCAGAAAAGTTTAGAAAAAACAAAATACCTGTACAAAAGAGGGCTGCGGCTCATAGATGCGAACAGCGCAGGGCAATTAATTTAGTATCTCATTCCCTCAAAAAATACTTTTTTGGGTGAACAGGCTACAGGAGGGTGATCCTGAATCAGGCCACTCCCCTTTAATAGCATAGGATGTGAATTGAAAAGGGAGGATGCGGAAGATAGAGCAAGGTAGCCCCGGACTGTAGTTTAAGGATCCTACCCAGTGTTTCACCTAAAGAGATGCAGGGATAACCATATAAAACCTGCATTAAGAAGGTCGGGCATCGGGTACTATTATCACACCCTTCCGAATGACGGGAGACGAGTTTGCTGTGGGGTCGCAGCATTCCTTTCTCCATGTCTCCATCAGTTTCAGGAGGCAGTTGATCGACTGATCCAATTGGATCAGCGGAGAGCTCTTGCCATATGCCAAAAGTTTTCGACCCCTGTAGATTTACCTCCTAAAAATAGGTGAAGATGTCTCGTCACGTGAGAACTTTGATAAAAAAAACAGAGGGAGTGCGAGGCATTCCCGGCTTAATCAGGTGAGTCCCGCAATCACTCTGCGGTGGAGCGCCTTAACGAAAATAGTATAAGGGAGAGTGGTACAAGAAATAGAACGTTCGTGGCATATGTAGATTTACAAAAATCATTTGACAATGTAAACTGGAACAAACTAAAAGATTTTTAAGACGACAATAATAAAATATCGAGAAAGAAGAGTTATCCATAACCTCTACAGAAGGCAATCAGCAGTAATTAGAATTGAAGAACATGCAAAGAAAGCAGAAATAAGGATAAAAGCAAGACAAGGATGCTCTGTAACTAATAGTTATAACAGGCAATGAAGAAAGTAAAAATTAATTTGGAAAGGGAATCAAAATGCAAGGAAAATAAATAAAAACCCTAAGGTTTTTGTATTATATTGTGTTGTTAGGGGAGTCAGTAGAACACTTAGAAACCATAATAAATGGTCTGAACGTGATCCTGGAGGAAAATTACAACATTAGGATTAACATACGGAAAACCAAGGTGATGGAGTGTAGTATGGATTCCAAAGGGAAATTTACAAGCAAGTAAAGGAATTCTGCAACTTGGGAATCATAATAACTAGGGAAGGTAGAAGCGTAATACACATAAAGAGTAGGATAGCACAGGCAAAAAATTTACTTACGAATAATATATACGTGTGAATATTTCGAAATCATTACTAAAAATGTGGAGTGTAGCGTTATATGGTGCGAAAAGTTGACGTTAGCAGGTGCAGATAGGAAAAGAATAGAAGCTTTCGAAATGTGGTGCTGTAGAAGAATGCTGAAACTCAGATGGGTGAATAGAGTAACTCAACAGGAAGTTCTAAGCAGAATACGTGAAAGAACAATTCAGAGGACACATTTTGGGACATGAGGGTCTTGTAAAATTAGCATTAGAGGGAAGAGTGTAAGGAAGAACAGAAGACTCTAAAAAGTTGATGTGGGTTGCATATACACTTGATCTGTTTATGATTCGAAACGGCATAACGTATTTCAATGAACATTTCAGGGAATGAAAGAGGAATTTAAACTTATATTTTCGTGCAAGTTTCATTTTGGTATGTGTCAGAGTTCAGAAGATATTAATATAATTATTTATAAATCTATTGAATTGCTGCGCGAAAGGCAGTGTGAAAACCAACTGCGAGTTATAAATGCTATTAGACGTTCCTATTCCATTCAACCCACTTTCAGCGAAATTTTAGCACCATAATAGAGAGAGGAGGGGAATATTCTCACTCCATCTATTGTTACAGTAGGATTCCCGCCGTAGATAACCTATTGGTTGCAGAGATTAGCTCCCTGAGAAATAATAAACTTCTTTGAATCGTCGATACGATGTATACGTAAATGGGTTTTATTTGTCGTGTCAGGTAAACTTTAATATTTAGTAGTTATTCATTTATATTGGCTCCAATCGTATGATTTTCAAAACCAACTGCTAGTTAAAAGGTTTGACCTGAAGCGATAACAAATAAATAATACCTTACTTTTAATACATTCAATGAATTCAACTTTATTAATATTCTGTACCTGTTGTCGTATTTAGGGCAAAATAAAAAGAACTTTTCCGCGCCAACGAAGTCGTGGGCGTAGCTAGTTAGAAATGGGATTGAAAATCATAAAAGGTTAAACTGTTTTATTTTAAGTTCTTTTGATATTTTCTTTATTTCTGATGATTTGTCTTATTTTCAGAGTGCATACAAAGTATGGATTATGATTCATAAATGCGTCCAAAAACAGGTAATTGTGAATATTACTGAGACAATACATTCGCTAAACAGAGATAATTCTATTAAGAAAAAAATGATTGTGTAGCTGCAATGTTTTCTTTGATAATATTTTGTGAAATGTAGAACGAAAATTATTTCTTAATTTGTTTTATAGCTTTGGGGCTTATATTTTCATAGAATATCCATATTATGATTATTAACTGCTTTGATTTGTCTGTAGTTCAGATGAAACATAATATGAAATTCACAGAATTTAAGTATTGTCTGGCTTGCGTCGTTGGATCAACACCGCATAATACTGGTAACTTTTCATAGATGTCTTTATAGTTATTAGTCAGTACGCGACAGTGTTTACTGTGTGCGTAGAAGAGCTTTTACTGGAATCAGGAGTTGAATAAATATCCTTGTTTAATATAACTGATACTCCAACGTAGTTGTACACAAAAATTCTCTGCATGTTTGTAGGGATTAAGTCTGAAACATAGCTTAGCCACACACATCGTATGTGGATTGTGTTGACCATAATTGCGATGAAGGGTTGACGGTCCCCGTATTGGTAAAAGTTGACGTCGCTACCGTGTGACATCTTTGCCAGGTTATTTGCATTACAAGCTGACGTAGAACAGCCAACAGCGAGGCTTGTTAACGTTGTAAGCAAGAAGAGAGGTTTTAGCCGATGTCGTGCTCGTGCTCGTGCTCGTGCTTGTGCTTGCCCAGGGCTAGCAAGTGCAAGGAACGAGCTCTTGTCAATGCTTGCAGACAGAGCACTAATTTAACAGCGTTCGACTCGTGTATTTACCGATGCTTGTTGTCGCTTTTCGACTTTGATTAACGGAATTCTAAACGACTATTCGTTGCTATTGCGTGCCAAAAGAAAAATCATGCGTCTTGCGTTGCTACGTTTGTTAATAACCTGGAAACAGCACAGACATTTAAGCTTACTGTAAACTGTCACGGTTCATACGGATACAAAAATAATTACAGCTTTCGAGATAGAAGATTTATGAATAATAAATTAAATCTTTTGTAATTTTGACATAAAAAAGTGTCAATTCCCATAAAAGAATTAAATAATTCTTTCAGTATACGTTAACTTTGCGTTTAGTTAAACTCTAAAAAATTTAGTTTTCAATTTGATTGATATCTACAACTTTTCTCTGTGGCTTCATTATTTTCAGCTTATAATTAACTTAAGTGAAATAGTCATGTTGTTGTGATATTCAGTCCTAAGACTAATCTGATGGAACCCTAATATTCACACGTATATTACGAGTAAGTAACTTCCTATTTTTCGCGAAAGCCTTCCTTGCTTGTGCTATCCTACTCTTTATGTCTACTATATTTCCACCATCCCTGGTCATTACGCTTCCCAAGTAGCATAATTTCTTAACTTCCGTCAAAATATCCCTTCTCAATCTAACACCCTTTCTTATTTCACTGTTTCCCAAACTCCACTCTATTACCTTTGTTTTCCCTCTATTAATCCTCATATTGAACTATTTATCCAGGACTCCATGCCATTTTTATGGTTTCCAAGTCTTCTTCTGATTCCCCTAATACTACAATATAGTCGGTCCTTGCGGTATGATTCCTTTTCCATATTCAGTTTTAACTTTATTCATCGCCTGTTCTATACATAAATTAAACAGAATGGGCGACAGACTGCATCCTTTATTTTATTTATTTACAACGGTCGCATCGACTGCCTGGTCATTAACGACCACAGTGACAACTATTTACATATTATTATACAATTATATACACATTAATTAAATTTATGAATTTACATAATAAAGTACTGCTCGTTACCACTAACGAATAATTTATCTTCTTTACATTTGATTTTTAAATTTTAACAAAAGAGAAATCAATACATTTAAATTAAATCAAAAATATTACTGTCCTTGCAAAATTTAATAATGTCTTTTTGGTATTCATGGGAGTCCAAAATAGATTTGTAGTTTTGGCCCTGTAGGTATTTTAGTCCGTTTTGGTGGTATTTGAGGCATTGATTGATGATATGGTCTATATTTAAGGCAGGATTACACAGATCACAATGGATCTATCCAGTAGATAAGTGTGGCTGAATTTGCAGTGTCCATTTCTTTTCCTGGTGATGGAAACCTGTTCCTTCCTTCCGAAATCTGTGTTGCTATTTATATTATAGAAGTCTCTGACGTTTTTGTGGAGATCACTGGATTTTAAAGTTATCCATATATTGTGCCATTTCTTTATCATCTTGTTGCAGGTATATTTCAACATAATCCTTCAGGGTATGAGATCTTATGAGCGCAGAGTTGCAGTCGTCTATAATATTCCTTTGTGTGCTATATTCGTTTATGGGTATTTTAGTGTTGCATATGCTTCCTGGGACCCACGCCAATATCACAGTTTCACCTACGGTCGTTAAGTCATGGTGCATTTCACGTATGACATTGATCATTTCCATGTTGATTTTCCTGTTATAGATGCTATGTATCGCAGTGCGGGAAGTAGAGAATATGATAAACCTGTTAGAATTTACTTTCTTGATTACGTTAATGGCTGTCATTATTACGCATATTAACGATGCTACAGTACTGGCATATCGGTGAAGTTGACATTTTATTGAAACACCACGTAAGCCTCTGTTCCTTGCTCTTTGTCGTGATACAAATTTGTTGAGAGTGGTCATATTTGCTAATTAATTCGGTAAATTTATGGTCCCAATATTCTTACTGCATCCTTGTGTTAGTCCTGTCTTCATTTCCGCTCTTCAAAATCCTTAACAGAGTGTTCCATTTAACATTACCATCGCTTTTTCATAAATATACAAATGCCATGAACGTTAAATAACCCATAGACATAATTTTTAGTCAAAGTCAAAATTTTTAATATTACATTTTAATTAAATAAGTATAACGTATTTGAGTGCAGTAACGTAACAATCTAAGCGTTAACTGCGGTTTCTCAAATTGAAGAAGAATGCATTAGTATATATTGTAACTTTGTAACCTTACCTCACTTTGGTAGATGACACATGTAAATAGTTTTATTTCCAATTTCGTTTATAAGTGATGTTAAATAACTTTGTAATGCTGGAATATCTGTGTGTTGTTGACTATTGTTGTATCTTGGAAGACGATTGTTGTATCGTTGAAGTTGTTGGTTTTGCACACTCTGCGGCTTGGAGGAGTCCGTGAAAGAAGAAAAGAACTAGCTGCTGCTGCTGCTGCAAAGAAATTAATTATCTCGCCATCTTTCAGATCGTCATCTTCAGCGCAGTCAACAGCCAAAACAACGAGTGAAACCCGAATGGTAACGTGTGAAATTCACTTCAGTTGGATCCTTCCCTTCCTTGCGTAACAAACAGACTCTGTGGCAAAATAATTACCTAAAATTTGTATTTTGACTGTAAATTATGTCATTGAATCCTCTTCAACGATAAGCCGGTAGTAATAAGGAGCTCCTTAGATGAAAATAGTTTTAAGTTTAGATATAGATAACACATTTTGTTTTCCAAGATTGACGAAGTAAAGCTGCCGTGGTTATACTTACATTTACTTAAATTGTTTCATTTATTACGATAATTTGCATGATTCTGGAACAGGTGACGTCACTCCCCTGATTCATGCTTTCAGTCCTGAACCCGAGTGTGTTCCGATAGTAAAATTGTCCTACGTAAAACGTAGGTGGCGCCCATATATTATTCCGGTAAGATTCAACATATCGCGCCAATAAAAACGTCACAATATGTTACCCAGGAATGAGTTAACTATGTAATCTGAATGACTTATTCTGTTAACAATGAAATTTGTTTGGAGCTGTGGAAACGAAATCACTACTAGGGATTAGAGAAGTAATAAAAATTTGATACTACGACCTGAAGGGGCAGTTAAGTTTTAATTAGGATGGCAAGCTTGGTAGATTTTTAGATTACCTAGGTACTTATCGTAAATAAATAGGTTTAAAAAATATTTTCGAGGATGGAACATTTTTAGCTATTTGACAAGAATAGAAACAAGCTTTAGTGAAGTTAAATTCAAATCACGTTGCAGTACAGTTTGGGTAGAAGTTGAAGCTACGGGCACACATGCTACTGTCATTCGGGTGTTGTCTTGCAGCCTTTGTATAGAGTCCTTCTTGGCAATCCGCCATTACATTCCGCGCTTCCACTCTCCTAACACTGTCCCATACAGACGGGAGCAATGGCCTGGACATCGTCATTTCAAGCTAATGACACACTTTATGGACAAGAACTTGATAAGGTCATCCTTCTTTATGCATACCGTATAACACTTCCTGAGGAGGAGGTGCACGCCCTCAGCGTCGAGATCTCCATTAAGAAAAAAGGGAGGCTTGAATGCGATTTTCGTTCTCACGCAGTCGTTATTTTCTAGGGTTTATTTTCGCGTTGATACTGGTATGACGTAGATGGCGAGCTCTAAGGAGATGCATGCCCGTTGGCAATGTGCCACCCTTTTTCGGAAACGTTGCCAACGGGAACAATGTTGGACTCAACAAGGTAGAAAAATAGCCCCGAAAAGGGAATGATTCTCTAATTAAATCCTTTATAAGAAGTAACCTCTTTGTCTCAATGAATGCTTATTGCAGCACGTCTCAGAAATCATACAAAGGATAACAAACATGAAATGATAAAACGTGGTTCTCTTAAGAACATAATTTCTTCACAATATTATTTCATTCTTCATTTAAAATAATATTCTCATTCTACGTTTAGAGAAGGACAGTACTGGACCTTGTTTCGTCATTCCTTTGTAATTTTTTAAGGACAGAACAAATAAACTAAGTATTACGTTAATTTAAAACAAAGCCAGGTGCAATACAAAATTAACATAAATCTGATAAAAAAGGGTGTTAATCATAAAATGAAAAGAACTGTGTGTACAGAAATTTAGTCGATTTAGATTCAACTAGTTATGCTTGTATTGGAATATTGAGCACTAAGGATTATTCGTGGATCCTACTCGAATCTCATCCATAATGCTTAACATCGTAAGTACAAATATGATCATTTTACAGGAAAAATATAAAATAAGATGACTCTTTCAAACGTATAGACGAAATTTATGCAGAAATGTTTTCTATAACCAAATTTTTCGGCCCTCCTCAGTCTTCTTGGTCTGTGAGAAAGTTGAGAGTATTTCTTCCTTTGCGTTCAATATAAATCAGTGTCTATTTACGAGTTACAAAATGAATTAACCTACTTACAGATAAATTCATATACGATAAAAATATAATCAACATTTAGTTGCAGACATAGTTGCTAACGACGAAAACTCCTAGAACGTAACACAGCAAAAGCCAGGAGACGAGCTCAAAGGAAAGATGAAACGTAAAAATGTATGAAAGCAAAGAGATTATCTTAACAACTAGCGATAAATTTAATATTGTCGAGTTAATTAGAGAGGTTAAACTTGAAGGATTTAAATTAGTTACAGTTGGATGTATTTCCTCATATATATGGTTTCAGAATACTCGTGATTAATCCAAACCCAACAACAGATATGAAATTTGTAGACGTATGATTATAATTTGTTGTACGGGTCATTTAAGTAAAAGAAACTGTGATTTCCTCTCCCATAAGACTGAAATTAAATAAGTAGTATAATATTGATTTAGATGATAACATTTCTATAATAGGGAGGAAACGTAACGTCATTTCTTACGTTTTATAGCAGTGTTTTTTTTTCTAATCTACACAAAGCTGTAGTTAATCTAAGGTTAGCGACATGTTGAGACCTAAAATAATAGAAAATATTTATTTGTTCATTAAAAGGTTTAAATTCATTTTCGCAGTTCCTCAATGTTTTTCATCATAATTCATATAAAAAATATTAAAGTTCAGAGCTCCACAGCTGTTTGGCTCTGAGTTGACCTTCGGATATTCTTAGTGTCCCCGATTCTGTTGGTGCCTTGGACAACCTCCAATTCAAGATCACTCAAAATCACCTGAGGGATACGAATGAACTGCGTATATTTGTAGATGCCCCTTGCTTCACATACACACGTTACATCGAATAAGGGACTCAATTCTCCAATTAATACAACTCTCCATATTTCCTTTATTTATCAGTAGAGTATTAAGTACGCAATTGTAACTAAGCACTACATTTTATGTAAACATGAAACATTGCCCATACCGAAGGAGTGATGCGAACAGCACAGACCAATTAGTTTAGTATCCCTTGCATACAAATTATTAACTAAAATAGTATATAGGAGGATGGAAAGTCAAATAGAATACGAGTTTCAAGAGGATCAGTTTAGTTCTAGGAAGAATGAAGGGAGAAGAGAAGCAATATTGACTTTGCGAATACTTTTAGAAGAGTGAATAAGAAATAACCAGCTTACGTTCATGGCATTTGTAGATTTAGAAAAAGCGTTTGATAATCTGAACTGGAACCCACTATTAATGATTTTGAAAAGCCCTGGAATAAAATAAAATATCGAGAACTTGTTCAGAAGACAGGCAACAGTACTTAGATCAAAAAATAAAAGCCGTAATCAAGAAAGGAGTAAAACAAGGTTACAGTCAGTCGCCCATGCTGTTTAACTTATACATAGAACAGGCGATGAAGAAAGTTAAAATGGAATTTGGAAAAAGAATCATACTGTAAGGAGAATAAATAAAAATACAACGCATTGCCGATGATATTGTAGTATTAGGGAAGTCAGAAAAAGACTTGGAATCCATAATGAATGGCACGAACGGAGTACTGGAAAAAGAGTTCAATATGAGGATTAGAAGAGCAATAACCAAGGTAATGGAGTGTAAGGTGTGAAACAGTGGAATAACAAAGTTTATTAGCTTGGGATGGGATATTTTGACGGAAGCTAAGGAACTGTGCTAATTAGGAAGCGTAATAACTAGGGATGGTAGAAATATATAGACAAAAAGAGTAGGATGTCACAGGCCAGGAAGACTTTCGTGAAATAAAGAGGAATTTACTTCTGTTAATTTAAGTGTGAATATTACTAAATCGTCGCAAAAAATTTTTGTGGCCTTATATGGGTGCGACACGTGGAATTGCGGGATAATATGAATAGAAACCTTTGAAACGTGGCGCTATGGGCGAATGCTGAAAATCAGATAGGTGGATAGAATCACTAACGAGGAAATTTCGACAGAAGTTAATCTAGAAAACTCGTCGCTTGTAACTCTTTAATGCCATATAGACGGCGTCTTTAGCTACATAAAAGTTACTTATAAGGTTTAAACTGAAACTTTTATGCGAGGTAGAACGGAATACTACTGTATATGAGGAATGTAATGTGTTCCGCCAAAAAGAATGATAAACCGGTAGACACAACTTATTAGAATTACAATGCTGTACCCATAAAAAATAAGTAACGAAAGAAAGTGAACTGAAAAAAGGGAAAAACGCTTGCAAAGTCTTGAAGTTACAAAATAATAATTTCGTTGCGAATCGAGATATCGTCGAAGCAATTAACTAAACGTTAAATAAGTATAAGAAAGAAAATTTAAGTTTCATGGCATAAATTGTAAGTACCAAACATCTTTTAAAAATTCATAAAAAATCTAAATTCATTGTTTTAAGTTATATGGGTATTAGATTGGTAATAGAATAAACCAATTATTTATACTTTTATGAAGTCTTTACTTTTTACATAATTTTACAAAAATTGTTAAACAATAAGTGTCACTTTCCGCCTCGCCTTCCCCTACATCGCTTACTTCAATTATATCATTGTTTCGTCAACATAGCATTTTTAATGTTTTTATCAGTGAACTTAATAAATTAACAGCTCATCTTAAGTTTGTAATTATGAATGTATCGTGTATAATTTACTGTTATTAAAATTTAATTTTTAGAATAAGTAATCTCTAAGAAATTATTTTTTATTATTAAATGCCAAGTAATCATGTTTCAAGTTACAAGAAGTGTAATGTTTAATTATTATAAGGTAATGCATAGTGAGTCATGAGTAAATTAAAATGTTTCATTTGCAACACGCAATTAATGTATAAAAGTGAAATAATATATTACTAACATAATTTTAATTGTTAACCAATCTATCTGCCGTGTCTCGGAATTAGAATTGTTTCCGTCCCCGCAATATTTGCAAACGGTGTTTGAAGAAGAGACTCGCATCCGTTTGGCTCTAGCACAGCATTAAGATTTTGTATTTGATCCAAGTGACGTCTCGAGGGCGTCCAATATATCTTAAATAATATCCTACCGACTCATGGTTATCGTTCTTTGCATCTCCCTTTGGCGAACGTTGCTTCCATTTCCTCTTTTTTTTCGGCCGATCGACTTGCTGAGCATACAGCTTTGCCTTCCTTTGGACTTGAAATAATATGTTTCCAGGTCTTCTGCATCGCCGAACGCAATGAACACAAAAAAGGGCTTCTCCGATGCAACGCATTTTTCACTTTGTACCTCAAAGCTTTTTTTTCTTCATTCTGTACAGCCGCTGAAACAAAACTGCCTTTTATATTGGGACAAGTAATATCGCACCTTGATCCAGGACTTTAATATCAGTTGGAAGGAATGCGCCCATTAAAAATGTTGTCTTCATAGGTCCCAAGAAAAAACCTAATCTAGGATCATCTTTCTATTCGTTGTAACACAATTGTTTAATTAATATTTATACCTCTCAAATTGAAATTATATATGTAATTGACTTTTGTAAATGCGTGCAGTTATAATACTAACCATGAAGGACTGATTTTTTTTTCATTACATAAAAACAGTTAAATGATACAAGGGTTTTATTATTTTAATATTTAATGAAGTTACTTGCGCTTTAGGATAGGATATAATAACTTTAAAAGGGGGCCTGCGCATATTACAAATAAATATATTAATTCAAGGGGACGATTTTTAAATATCAGGGCTCATTACGCATTGGTGTAACCACGTGCAGCAGAGATTTCGTTCACTTGAAGAACCTGTTTTATCTTCATTTGAATCTTGATGCAGGTTACTAGGTGACAGGAGCTTCCTTCTTCCTTCGAGTTGAATTGTATATTTTCCCTCCGACAGCGGAAAGTGGGATGAACCTGGTACTGTCGATGAATGAGGAAAACTTATTTCTTCCTCCGTCTTCCCTCTGAACTTCTTTTTTCAATAGTTTCTCACTAAAGAACAATAATTCACGCCTCACTTTCAATTCTTATTGCAGTCTCCAACTTCCTTCCCCTTTTCAATATCCGTTCCACTCTCAACTTTCTCGTCCCTTCCATGTCCTGATCAACTCTCCTCATTTCCACATCGCCTTCTCAACGTCTAGAACCATTCTACCTAGCATTTTTCGGCTTCTCGCATCACAGATAAATTCGTACATCCCTTCTGCAAGAGAAAACACTATCCCATCCTTCGGAAATATAGAAGGGTGAAAGTGCCTTCAGCAAAACAAGCTTAATATTATAAATCTGGAGACAGGCATGTCCCCTGTCCGGCAACCTGGCGCCGGAATGAACCACTTCTTACCTGCCTGTCGCCATAATGTTAATCTGAAGATTTGAATAAAATTAGGGAGGGATCCTACTGAGCTTCAAACAATTTTTGACAATGAGACAACATTACTTTGTAAAGTTAATTAATTTATGGAAACTTTCACACTGAGTTGGTGCATTATAGAATTTTTCTATTTTCCACGGCATGACAATTTCAATAAAATAAATACATACCGCAAACATCGTAATCAAATTTAATAATAACACATAACGAATGCAATAATATTTCTCAACCAATACGGCAATATTATTTACACAATTTCATAAAATTAAAATTTTGAGCATATTATGATATAATAAGTGTACATTTGATTTAATATTGACAGGCCAAACAATTAATTCCGTCTGCAATGTTTCCTTGTGTTGATTTTTAGAGATTAATAATGTTTATGTTAAATTTATAGAAATAACTACACGCACTTGAAAGTAGTACTGGTTACAGGAATAAAAAACCTTATCAAGTTCTAACTGATGCAATGGGTAGGGATACCTGTTGGAGTTTTCTCTCGCAGGCATTTTTTATGCAGATTGACTACAGGGCTCACCTTACTCTTCCGGGTATGCCTCGTACTGCTCTGGTTTTCTAAAAGTTCTCACATACCGAGGCACCTTCATCTATTTTTAGGAGGGAGTCGAAGACCTTGTGCATACGGTAAGAGTTGTCCAATTGGATCAGTCAGCCAACTGCTTCCTAAAACTGGTGGAGACACCGAGAAGGTAATACTGTCACCCCACAACAAACTCGTCTCTTGTCATTTGGAAGGGCTTGAGAATAGTAGTCAATGCCCGACCTACCCGATGCTGGTTTTTAGGTTTTTCCCTGCATCTCTTTAGGGGAAACACCCGGTAGGATCCTTAAACTATAGCCCGGTTCCCTAGTACATCCTTGGCTTACTTACTCTACCTTCCCTTCTTATGCTATTAGAGGGGAGTTGCCTGAATCAGGATCACCCTCATTTAGCCTTTCAACTCCCACAAAAAAATGTAGATGTCTTATATGGCGTATCTCATAATGTAACTTGGGTGAGTTGAGACGTACTACAAAGAAATTTAGGTAAAATATATCTCAATTCTATATTTATTTTACTTATTATGATACTCAATAATATCAGATTATTAAATAGTTACGACACATTAATCTGTTAAATCATTTTGCCTAATAAATGAGGAACTAAATGCGTACTGAGATTGATGTGTTTTAAATAATTGAAAAATTAGGTGTTAGGGTGATATGAGTACGACAGAAATGTCTATAAATTTTATGATGATTTATTGGTAATTTAGTGTAAATATGATGTCCATTTCCTTCTGTACTTAGTTTACATATTAAACTGAAAAAATGACAAAAACATTTGGGAATATAATACAATCAGTCCATTAACTTCGTATTCTGGGAAGCATAAAGTATTTGGAATAAATGTTGTTAGAAATAGTGTAACGTTTTACGGTGTTTAATGGGTTGTGACGCAGGGAGGACGAAGATGGAAAGCAACTTAAGTACTTACGTACACGGTTACGTTACTAAAAGCACGGTCGCAACTGGCACTGGAGCTGGAGGAAAGTCGGGAACAGGAGGACACTATAATTCACGCGAGCAATAGGCGTTCACCTAGCTGTGACGTCGGACTGTGTTGGCCAGACAATGTGGGGCTGCGAAAGTTTGGCTTAGAGCCCGAAAGCCAGACAAGCAGCCAACCAGCCAACCAGCTTTACTCGCCACAGCGCACTCTGCCTCCACACTATCCTCACAACTGACAACGATTTGAATTACTGGCAACTCTGTTTATCTATTCCTTTTCGAATATTTGGCTCTTCAGTCCCGTGCGAAAACACAGACTTGGCAAAAACAAACTAGTATTGCCAAGACATCCGGCTTTATCGCCTACGTCCATGAAAATATCATGCCACTTAATTTTAGTTAAATTATGATCGCACACAGACTACAGAATACATACATATCCACTTGTATAAAATACTTACTTACTTCCTCTTCATGGATTAGGCTATTGCCTGTTCCAACCTCAATCATCATTCCATCTCTTTCTAAGACGACCAACATCCATTTTTCCAATAGAATGGTATTGAAGGGAAAGCTTTGGTACTCTATTGTCATCCATTCTGAGAACGTGGCTTTTCCAATTTGCTCTATTTTATTAAATTCTATCATTCAGTGTAAATATATCTAGCTGCTTCCTTATTTCTTCATTTCTTATTTTATTGTTCCAGGAGTATTCATTCACAGATCTAAGAAATCTCATTTATGATGCTTGATCTTACTAGCATGTTTTACTTCCATATAACAAAGTTGGTACAACTATCGTCTTATAAAATTTAAGTTGGGTATCCTCTCTTACTTTTCCTTTTAAAGTTGGGGAAAGACTACATGCTTGTCGTACTCCTTGTTTTATTAGTACTTCTTCAGTCAACTTATGTCTCAAATATAGCATAATTTCTGTTCTACTGTATATATTTTTTATCACTTAGATAAGATTTCAATTATATTTTATTATTCCCTTTATTTTATCGAAAGCCTTTTCGTAATCCACGAAGGCAATATAAGTGCTTAGATTAAATTTTCTTCATTTCTCTAATATTTGTTTGAGACTAAATATATTATGTATACAGGATCTACCTTTCCTGAATACATTTTGTTCTTCTAATAAAAGATTGTGTGCAATAATCTGAAGCCGATTATTTATTATTTTAGCATATATTTTATACCCTACATTTAATAAACTTATACCTTGGTAGTAATTACAAGATTCCTGTTTCCTTTCTTAAAAATTGTGATTACTTTAGCTTTCTTCCATCCTTCAGGTATAGTCCTCCTTATCCAACAAATATTAATTAGACGTAAGTATCTAAGTTTAAGAATCAATCCTCCATATTTGAATATTTACAGATTTAATTTATCTAAACCTGGCGCTTTCCTATTTTTGAATGATTTCGTAGCAACATCCACTTCTTCTGTATCTATTAAATCAATTCCTGCATCATAATCTTGCGTGGTTCATTCTGTTTGACACTGTACATATTCTTCATTATACCATAACTGTTTATAATGCTTTCTGTATAAGATTCGTATCCGGAATACACTGGAATTTATAGCCTTAAAAAAGTCATGTCTAAAATTAGTTTTATTAATTGCCGTTTAGCACAACTATAATAATTCATTAATACTTGAGACAAAACTTGGCAAAACTTGTTTCTCTGGAACTGCAGCTATGCTTTTTGCGGCTTAGCTTGTGGAACTTCTTTATCGAACGTTTTTAAAATTTAAACTTGTCTAACAAAACAAAGCCAAAATGAAATAAAGTAATATTTAACTCTAGAAAGGAAACAATGATTTTTTAATGAAACACACAAATTAATATATATCTTACACCAGTGAAATTGTTGAAATATTTACGACGGTACATACATTTACTTCTTCACGTTGTTGTCCCTCCATGCTAACCTGAATTGCGCAAGTTTTTCCATTTCCACATAAATAGCATATTCCACATCCTCCCAAATCTGATAATCTCCTCATCTTACCCCACACACTTCCCTCTAATGCTAATTTTACAAGACCCTCATGTCTTAAGACGTGGCCTATTAATCTATGCCTTCTCTTCGTCAACGTAGTCTACATCTTTCGCTTTTCCCCTTTTCTGTTTATAACTTCCTCGTTAGAGATTCTATCCACCTATCTGATTCTCAGCATTCTCCTATAGCATCACATTTCAAACACCTTTGTTATTCCACTGTTTCCAAAACTACAGTCCATTACATTGGATTTTCTCTCTATTAATCCTCATATTGAACCCTTTCTCCAAGGCCCCGTTCATGGATATCGTTTCCAAGTCTTCTTCTGACTCGCCTAATGCTAAAATATCATCTGCAAAGCGTGGGGTTATTATTTCTTCAATTTGGAGGATTTTTCCTTTTCAGTTTTAACTTTCTTCATCACCTGTTCTATATATAAGGCAAACAACATGCATCCTGGTCTTACTCCTTTCTTCATTTCTGCTTTCTTTTCTTGACCTTCTATTCTAATTACTGCTGACTGCCTTCTGAAGAGTATATGTATAACCCTCCTTTCTCGTTATTTTATTCCAGTTCTCTTCAAAATCCTTAATAATATGTTCCAGTTCACGTTATCAAACATTTATTACAAATCTACAAATGCCATTCTGTCTTCTAATATTGCTTCTCTTTTCCCTACATTCTTCCTAAAATCAAACTGATCTTCTCCTAACTCGTATTTTATTTGTCGTTCCATCCTCCTATATACTACTTTCGTTAATATTTTGCATTAATGAGATAATAAACTAATTGTCCTGTGCTGTTCGCATCTATCAGCTCAAGTCCTCTTCGGTATGGGAATAATTATGGTTTTACTAAAACCTTCTGGTATTTTTCCTGTTTAGTAGACTTCGTAAACTATCGTGAACAGCCATTATATCGCTTCTTCGTCCGATGATCTTATCAGCTATGCTGGAATGTTATCAATTCCTGGCGCTTTACAATTGCTCAGGTCTGTCAGCCATGGCCCTGTCAAACTCTAACCTCAAATTTTGTCAAACAAATCTTCATTATCCACCTCCACTTGTTCTTCTATTACTGACTTATCCAGATTTCCGCCCTGTTACAGCTCTTGTAGATATTCTTTCCATCTTTCTGATTTTTCTTTTTTATCCATAATTGGCTTCCTATCCGCTCTCCTGGTGTTCTTGTTGAATTTCCTATAAGCTACGTCTATTTTCCCTTTCACCATGAAATCTTCAACCGCTTTGCATTTCTCTTTTAACCAAACCTCTTTGGCTGATTTGCACTTTCTATCTATCTCATTCTTCAAGCGTCTGTACTGCTCTTTACCATTTGCGTCTCTCGCGTTTTTATATTTACGCTTTTCCTCAATCATTTCTATTATTTCTTGTGTTATCCATGCTTTCCTATTTTTTCGTCGGCTTCTCTAACCATTTCTTCCTTAAAGGATACCTATTTCTCTTCTATATGGTTTCTTTCCCGTTTCTCTGTTAATCTACACTTGACATCTTCTTTGATACTCTGAAGCACCTCCTGTTGTAGTTTTTCTAATTCCCATCTTTTTGTTTGACTCATTTTCTTGCGTTCCTCCATTTTCAGCCTGCATTTCATAACCAGTAGATTATGGTTGGAGTATAAATCTGCCTCTGGGTACGTCTTCATTTCTTCATACTTAATACTAATTTGATAAAAATACATATCCATACTGAAAAACCAAGGGACTGCACGCCGATGTATAGCTCAGACAAAGCCCTTAAGCTGAAACTCTGTTGAGTCTCTTAATTTTAGTAAATATTGCAACAATCTCATATTTATTTTATCAAAATATTTAAAACTATAAGTAGACAAACAAGTCACAAGTTATAGCGTCTTATTATTTCACGACAATATTAGTTTTTATATAATCTTTATTATAAACAATTGATACATAATTTTACTTCCAGGAGGAAGAATGGATACGAATCTGAATCTTTACGCCGTAGTAAACGTAATTGCTTTTATAAAGCAGAGAAAATTCTTTTTCGACTCAAATATGAGCCTTATTAAGTTTAAAAATTCCACCAATTCCACCCCTACCCATAGGGGAGTGGTTCTGAAACTATAAGCTAAACGTTCAAAGGTAATTGCTACGCTTGGCCGTTTGTTTTGTCGCTTCTCGGCTGAACACGACAATAGATTATGACATTTATCTTGCGTTACACGTACGCCAACCGAAATTTTGACGCCACACTGGTGGTATTTTCTTATCATAAACAACGACGATAAACACATTAAAAAAACAATAATTTTTGCTGTTTCGAAAGAAACAGTAATTGAATACGAATGAATGTCAATCTTAAAAACAATAATTTTTGCTGGTTCGAAAGAAACAGTAATTGAATACGAATGAATGTCAATCTATCAATACTGAATGAACGCGGCCGTCCGGTTCAGTGGTTGATTTTCGCTTCACGGTAAACCTTATAAGTCGCAATTGGTTTTGAACAGGTCTCGCTACAATAGAAGAATGAGAATGCTTGTCCTACATCCCCCCTCTTTCTCATGCTGCCACAATTACGAAAATAATAACACAGTAAATGGGAAGCATAATAGAATTATAACTCGCATTTGGTTTTCACGTCGCCTATTGCGCGGGACTTCAATGGATTTATAAATACTTACAATTATATCTTCCGAACTCGGCAAGATATTTAAATTAAACATACACGAAACTTTAAGTTAAAATTCCTCTTTCAGTCCCTGAAATTTTCATTGAAAACCGTTGAGACGTTTCGGAGCATAACAGATCAAGAGTATAGGCAATCCACATTCACTTTGAAGATTCAAACGTCCAATATATACCGTACCTTTTCTGTAGAAGTTTTTCATATTATGATATTTAGAAACTTTTTCTTATTACGTTTTAAAAATTGTATTATATATCCTCCAATTGTCCCAATAAAACATTCAACTAGTTGCATATGACAGTTCATGGTCCCTGGAATATCTATAAATATTTTGTAGCCATGACTTTCATATGATAACAGATTTCTTCTGAAACATGAATGTCATTACTATCCAAATATTACCAAATTAACGCTCACATCGATCAGAATTTATTCTATATTTGTCAGATGTTAATTTTTCTATCACACCCTCTAAATTTCGCCAAGTTCTCGTCGCTTTCAGTATATTTGAAGAAGAGCGGTCAGGTGTGTGTTGAAGATTGTCATCACGGGCGGCCTATAAAAGCATGGAAGTGCGTGCTGATAAAGGCGGCGCGCCGTTATAAATATTGGCAATGTTTACGTCCTCCCCGGCCGGCTAGCTGTGCGATTTATCTCTTCTCCCAGAGTTTCTTTGCCAGGCGTAACAACTTTACCCTGCAGGGAGCCGGAACGGCGTTTTTGCCCCTTTGCGTCCCGGTTAGGTTCTGTAGAAAGCTGCACACGGCCCGGGCTCATATGGCTCTCACGTACCTCTTTCCTGGCTAATAATCATATGAAATAGAAATAAAAAGTTTCCTAATGTAGGATAAATTAACCTCATGTCGTCCTATACCTTTAATCTTATCAGTAAATTGATTTTGTGACCTGTGATCCGATATGTTCGTGTGGTTGCTTATCAAATCTCGCTCAGATATGTAAACACATTCCCCACAGCCGATTTTAATTCATGATGAAGAGGCATAGGAGGAGAGTGATCTGGACGTGGCGGGGTGGCGAAAGTTGGAGAATGCAACAAGAGTTGAAAGTGAGGTGTGAATTCTTGCTGTTTAGTGAGAAGTTATTGCGAACAAGGAAGTCCATAGGGAAGGATGAAAAAGTGGGTTTCCTCAATAACTGCAAGTACCCGGTTCATCCCGCTTTCCGCCGGCACAGGGAAAAAGTACCAAATTTTCGGTCACCAGCATCAATAAATGTATGAAAGAATGAATTAAAATAGCTTATGTTGTCCCATTCAGGGTAGCTTTTAGTAGTAGCTTGAATCAGCTTGTCTTCTACTCAAAACAAGCTGCTTTCACCAGCACAAGTCATTTTATGTCGTTATGGAGAAAGCAGTACAAATTTGATGATTCATTTGCATAATCAGTAACGTGTATTTGAAACTAACCGACAAAGTTGCTACTTATGATTGGTGCTTAATACTTAAAGCTGTAAACTTTAATGATCTCCAAAAAATAAAATCATAAAATCATGAATGAAGATAAAACTATGCTCGTTTTGCTGAAGGAACGTTCATCTTTCCGAAGGACACTGTTCACTGTGTCATAGTAAACTTCCCGCGCTGAACGAAGGACTCATGAGGATTGAATTCCCAGTTTTAATGCTTATAATGAAGCAGGTCTGACATCCTTTCACCTGCCATCTATGGGGTGCAGTTACTCGTGAGAGTTTCGACCCTGTTTGTAATTTGGTAGATGTCTTGAATGATGCGGATTACGAATGTAATTGATTGAAAGTAAAGATATGATGACGCCATGAGCAGACGTCAGGCTAATCGGTGATAAAATTATGTTCACTGCAACATGTAAACATAAATAATTCTATAAATATTTACTATTAATCTCACATTAATTTTTTCCATTTTCATTCATCAACACCGATCGACAATATTCACTCAAACAAACCAGATTCATTAAACCTATCAACGTAGCCAATTAATGTTCATATCAGTTTAAGCTAATTTTACGCTCGCTTTACACTCTCATCACGTGTTAAAATGTACAAGTCTTCCCATGCGATTCATAGGATAAAACATTAAGTACTCATTACAGTTTACGATCCTCGGAGACCTTTCTGAGGAGCCATTGTAAGTCCCTCTGGATCGTTCTCCGACGACCCCTCGTCTCGTCTACAACCATAATAAAAGAATCAAGAATTACATTGTTCTGTGACCGTAACCAACAATTATTTTCTCTGTTTACTCTTAAACCGAGTTAAACTTATTGAAACCATCGGACCCTGAAATGATAGTGGATTTTTATTTATAATAATTTAATTAAATTACTTATGCTTTAAAATGTAATATAATAATTTTATTCGTAAAATAACAATCACTTAAAGGGGTCCTGCGCGCTAATATAAGCAAGTAAATTAATAACAGAGCCTATCAGTGTTAATTACTTATTGAAGTAACCTTGTGCAGCAGATATTCGGTCACTTGACGAATCTGTTTTTATCTTTCTGTCACAGTGTGTAAGTCGTGTAATGTATTAATAAGACATCTTACTCGGATTAGCTCACCCCGTGAGACTACTAAAAGCTAACCCTACTTGAAGGTGGCCTTTGTCCTGAATGGGACAACATAGCCTATTTCATTCATCCATTCTTTATTGATACTGGTGACCGGAACTTTCTTCTTCCTTTGCGTTGAATGGTAGTTTTTCCCTATGCCGGCGGAAAGTGGAATGAACCTGGTACTTCCAGTAATAGAGGAAACCCAGTTTTTCCTCATTCCCTATGGCCTTCCTCGTTCGCAACACCTTCTCACTAAAGAGCAAGAATTCACACCTCACTTTCAACTCTTGTTGCATTCTCCAACTTTCGCCACCCGTCCACGTCCTGATCACTCTCCTCCTATGCCTCTTCACCTTCCCAACGTCTTTCACAACTCTCAATCTCTACCTTCTCGCCCTTTCAACGTCTAGAACCATTCTGAATATTTTTCGGCTTCTCGCCTCCCAACTAAACTCGTATATCCCTTTTCCAAGGGAAAACGCTGTCCCACGCAATGTTTGTTCCGCCAATCTTCATGAGTTCTTCGTTCAGCGCGGGAAGTTTTCTATGACACAGTGAACTGTGTCCTTCAAAAATTTTGAAAGATGAACGTTCCTTCAGCAAAACGAGCATAGTTTTATCTTCATTTTTCATTCATGATTTTATTTTTTGGAGATCATTAAAGTTTACAGCTTTAAGTATTAAGCACCAATCAGAAGTAGCATCTTCGTCGGTTAGTTTCAAATACACGTTACTAATTATGCAAATGAATCATCAAATTTGTACTGCTTTCTCCATAACGACATAAAATGACTTGAGCTGGTGAAACCAGCTTGTTTTGAGAAGAAGCTAAGCTGATTCAAGCTACTACATTTTTTTTGAGAAACAGATTGTTATTACTGTTGAAATTTTAATAGTACAGGTTCATACGGTTGCTACGATACATAGCTGTAGTTTTTAATAATTTTCTTACGAAATATCTTACATTTTACAGCATGAGTATGAAAACGAGATGATGAGTATGTATTATTATTTCTTGAGGGTCCTTGTTGTGGAATATAGCGAGCGAGTCGAGAAGCTGTTTGTTTTGCTCGCCAATGATCTCCCTGCGGCCCTGTCGCCACACAGTTGAGGTCAGTGCAATTACTGCGTCCCAATTGCAGTTGAGGGTGGACGTCCGCACAAACCACGTTGCAATAACGCGAAAAGGACTGTCTGCGCAGAACGCAACTGCGGATGCAAACGTAAACTCTCGTTTCCGTCACTACGCACATCGTCGCACCTTCGGAAGGATTCGTCTTCAGTTTCTTAATAAAGTGCAGACTGTCTCTAAAATGTCAACATTATAATACAGTGGCATATTACAAGTGAAGCTCTTCATTAACGAACTTCGCCAATTAAAATTACTGCAAATAAAATACTAAACAATTAAGATCTCAATTTATCAATATTTAACCACTTTCATGTGATGCTTTGTACTATGTGCAGATGGATACTGCTAAGGATAGATTATGTGAACAAAAAGACGGTAAAACAACAGTGGCTGAAAATAAAAAGATGTTGCTTGAAACATATGAATGTAAAAAATTCTGATTCTTGTTGAGAGTACCCACTTTTACTATATATATATATATATATATATATAATAAGGGAAGGAAAGAGAGATAGAAAGTATGTGACTTATCTGAGGATCATAGATGATAGGCACCTTGTGACATTTGGAGTTCTTTAAATTTTAGGAGGCACCGCCCCCTTCATCAGAAAGTTAGGAAGACATTTCTAGTGATCGGCTAGCCGGTATATGAAAAGTGAAGATTCTCAGCTAGAATCCGATTTCAAATACTTTATACCGAAATGTCATTTTCTTCGTCGCCGTAATTTAGTTTAGACGTCGGGGAATGCAACGTGGCTGACAGGGATAAGCTAAAACGATCTAAAAATTAACAAAGGGTAATTCTCGTTAGTAAGATAAGGAATGTATATTTTAAGGGGGCTTAAATATAAAAATTTTAATTAAACTCTTTTTTCTTATCAAGTTTTATTCCTATGTCAATGAAAGTTAGTAAGTTATAACAACTGACGTTTATATACATTAAACAACTTTTAAAGTGATAAAAATATTTGTTACAAACTTTTTTCAGAATTTTGAATGACTTATTTTCACAATGCACGATTTTCCCTGATAACTCAGTTATTTTAAAAGATATTTGTGTACACTTTTTTATTCCATATTTGATACTCTTCCTTACAACTTCATGCTTTTTGGGTTAAATTGCTTAACAGATAATATTTTTAATGTTATGCTAAATGTAAATAATTGATTTTCTATCATATTTTGAGAATATATTATTTTTTATCTGAAAAACTATTAGAATGACAAAAGTTATTTTTCATCGTATTGTAAAGTAGTTATCAGTGAAACGGTTCTTAAAAAATGTAATTTGTGGAAAATAAGCGTTAAATATTTATTTATGTATCTTGCATACTTTAAGAACCATATGGAATTCAAAACTTCCCTCCCTTATAAATTTCCCCTTTTAATACTGACTTTTATTTGTCTCCTGTAATATAATTTTATTTCTCCCTTTCCTGGCCTCTTTTGTGGTTTGCAGTTCTTATACGAGTCTTACCCTCCAAGTTTACTGCATGTTCACAATACTTCCCAGGTTCCATTCCTAATTCTGAAATTACTTTTTATCTTCCTTGTGTCCCTTGATTGAAAGTAATTACAGTACCGCTGGTTGCAATGTTGACTATTTTCTTTCCACAAAATCCAGGTTTAGGACAGGTTTTCCAAATTATTCAGTTCAACGACTCATTGTCATTTTCTATGTATGCTCGTACACACCTTTTCAGAAGCTCTGTGTTAACTAATTTTTTAAAGACCGGTTTTATTGCATTCGTTACAGATCCCTGGGAAAGTACATTTATGTTTATAGATGAACACCGTTCCTGCAATTTTTACTCTTTGATATGGGCACCAAGAATTGGCACCTTTAGGGGATAAATCATCAGAAAGTGTGTGTTTACCGCTTTTAATTTAAGATATTCTCTTCTTTACCGAGATGATAATTCGATTAATTTCGAGTCAAAGCTGTATTAGTTAAAATTTTTAAATCGTTTTGTTTTATAGCTGATTCTCCTACATTAGTTTACTTCTCTTAATTACAACGTGAAGTTGTAGATAATCTTAATAGTGTGCTGAGTAACAGTAGCTACTGGAACTACGAATCATAGTGTAATGTAGCACCTATTGTTATGACTGTAATACGGGGACATGGAAAAGAGCACGCTTACGTCAGTTAAAACGCCTGCAGCTGAGTAGAACGCTGAGGCGATTGTTATCTAGCGCTGTGTAACTATTTTCCGTGGCCTTCTGATTTGTAGGTCAAGAGCCGATACAAAACATCGGTAATGAGCCCATAGAGGCAGTTCTTGAATTGAAATCAGCCTTTAGATACCAGGCTGATCTACTTATTTACTCAATCTTTGTTCTTCTATTATTGTTATAATACGACAGAACAATAATAATAAACCTTATTTTCTACTACACTTGAAGTCAAGTCTGTCTCCCTGCAGCGAACACTCCTTGCTGTTCTTAAGATTGGACTTAGCTGAACTCATTCCACGAAGAAATCCATCTCCCATCCTATCTTCAAACCTAGACAACGCTTACTTCCGGAAGTGAATCTAGCTCCTCCTCTTTTCTTATAATTTACGCCGTCCCCACAAGCTATCAAATCTCTACAGAGTGACTACACTAAGACAGTCATTACGAAATCATCATTTTGTGGTAGCTTCGGGTAAAGCTCTACTGCTATGATGGAGGCAACATTATAATAGTTTGGCATACCAGCGCCATGTCCGAGTCCGGATGGAGTTTTCCAACCCGACTTGTGCATATTTTTGGTGATACTGATTTTGATATTAGTTAATGGTCACTTTAATTATAAATTTACATCAATCTTCTATAATTAAGTAATAAAGCCTGATTATATGGTATGGTAATATTTCGAGGCTAATGATTTGTTGAGCAGACTCATAAATACCAGTTGGTATATTGTAAAATGTTAAGGGCCGAAGTAATAATTGCAGGAAAACCTTGGTGGGAATTGTGTGCAAACACATTGGAGATCTGGGTCCTGCCTGCCTGGAGAGGCTGCGGCCGCCGGGGAAGAAGAAATAGAAGCATTGGCTCCGTCGAAGTAGAAGGGGGAGGCAGAACGCGGAAAGTCATTCATCTTAAGTCTGGCAGCGAGCGGAACATTCCTGTACTACCCAGGCTAAAAATATCTGCGCGTCTTAGCTTCCAGCCGCAAGGGCGCCACTTATTCCTCTGGAACACAGCACGGTCTGGGAATGCGGGACTTAGTCATCCGCTTGACCTGTTCAACTTAACTCTGCTAATGCACACTTTCTGTGACACTGACAACCTCGCAGAAATGCACACTAATCTCTCTGTTGAGTTTCGTTCGCAGAAGCGTCCCTGTGAAGGCACGGCGCGTGGATTCGCAATGACTCAGATTTCTGTGGAACTCTTCAAACAACTAGTTCCAATTACTAAAGCTAAAAGGATTGAGCGTAAAACGCTTTAAAAGGTTTCTAGGAAACAGTACTGGATCGAATATAAAGTCTCAGAGATATGATTGAATTAAAAGAATCTAGTAATATGTTCTTGGGACCAGTTTAAAAGGCACGAAAACTAGAAGACATTCAAAACAAACATACTTTTAGTAACGATACAAAATTCTCATACGAATTATAAGCATTGATACGCCACAAGCAAAGTCACAAAATTCTCTGTTCATGTAGTATATGCAATCGGTTAATTCCCATTTCCTTCCGCTGGTTGAAGTTGGAAGTGATTGACTCATTGCAGTTCTCTGCCATGTAAAACGTGACGGTGGGGGGACTGCAACCGGTTTTGTCATAATGATGAAAATGAATTAGTTACACACATACATTAATTCCCTTACTGGGATTCAAACCCGGTACATCTATGTTCCGTGGCAATGATGTTGACCACTGCACAATAATCTGTCCGGTCTACTACGTTTGTTCCCTGCAAGTCTCCTAGCGACTTTTCCGAACAGTGGAAATTATTTAGGGACAGAATTAGGCTTAGAATTAGTGTTTAAGTATTTGTATATTGAATGTTTATATTAGAATAATTTTATTTTATTTTTTAATTTTTTTTATTTCTTTAACTTATATTTCTTTATTGGAATATTAAATGTATGATGCCACGGGCTCAGCCCATTGTAACGTAATAAATCTATCTATCTAATAATTGTATGACCTATATGCTTGATAAAATTACGTCTCAATTTCAATCAGCCTAAGTAACTTGTAAATAAAATCAGTAAAAAATAAAACATATTCATGCCCCGATGTTTCATCAGAATATTTTTGGATTAGCTGTTCTCGTCCAAAAGAGTTTGTTCAAAACATTTAAATAAAGAATAAAATAAGGATTACAATACGGAAATTTCTCAAAAAGTCTCAGATGGTATTTGAGATCTTAAGCCTCCACTAAGTAAATACGATCAAGAAAAATTTGATTTTTTGTTTGTGCTACTCTTTACAATACCTCAGAATTATTTTTTATACTTGTGGAGAAAATATGAACGTGATGTTACTTAAGGCTCATCATATGCCGTTTATATACAAACTGAAAGTGTAAATATTATTTTTGTGTCCGTAGAAATATTCTTCCACAAACTTATCAAAATTATATTTCATATATTGTAACATATATTATGTTACTACAGTATCGCTTGTCAATAATTAATATTTGAATGCTAAAAATGATTAAATTTAATGATAATACGTTAATTTCTCAAAAAGTCTCAGTTGGCATTTGAGAATTTTTTAGCCTGTAATAAGTAAATACGTTAATAAATTTGAAATTTCGCTCCAAAACATTATTTTTTAAACTTGTGGAGAAAATTTGAAAGTGATGTTATATAAGGTTCATTATATGCCGTTCACATACTAACAGAAAGTGAAAATATTTTTTTATTTTTCCGTAGAAATATGCTTCTACAGATATTTAAATAGTGTAAATCATTTGTAGGAAACTATGATGAAAATTATATTCCATATATTGTAATATATTGAAAGGTTGTATTTTAACGTCTGAGTTTGTAATTAAAAGTAAAATTTTCCGATCAATTGCAGACTTTATTTTTAACAATTTCCAAATAGGAAAAATTCTAAAATGTGTGGTTATGTTCATAAATATTGTTGTATTTAAAATGTGACAATTGATGTATTGATTATTAGGTGAGTGTTCTCAATTGTGGAGCTCTATTTGTTTAGTTGTATATTACTGCTACAAAATATATAAAATGTTTGGTTTAATATTAACACGTGGGTTATCAATGTTTCTCTACAGGATAATAACGTGAAGATGGTACAAATAAGTACTGAAACGTTGTGTTTTTCTTTTTTGGAAATTGTTAACAATAAAAATAAAGTCTGAAATTGATCGGAAATTTTTTACTTATTATTGAAATATATATGATTTAATAATTATATTTTGAGTGTTAAAAATAATTAAATATAATGATAGTACATAAAATTTTCAAAAATGTTAAGATGGAATTTGAGATTTTAAAGTCTATACCAAGTTAATACGATAAAGAAGTCTGAAATTTTGTTTTTTGTTTGTGCTATTCTTTACAATACCAAATAATTATTTTTTATACTTGTAAAGAAAATATTTAAGTGATATTATTTAAGATTCGTCATATGCCGTTTACATACAAATTGAAAGTGAAAATATTTTTTTTGGTGTCCGTAGAAATATGCTTCCATAGATATTATAATATTGTAAATTATTTGGTGGAAACTATAATCAAAAATATATTCCATATATTGTAATATATATTGTGTTAACTAACAATATCATAATTATTATTTGAGTGCTAAAAATGTTTAAATCGGATAATTCCTGAAAGAGTCTCTGATGGTATTTGCGATTTTTAAGCGTATACAAATTAAATAGGTTTAAGAAATTTAAAATTTTGTTTTTTGTTTCTGCTACTTTTTACAATACATTATTTTTCATACTTGTGGAAAAAATATGTGATTTCATTTAAGACCGTTTACATACAAACTGAAAGTGGAAATATTTATTTTGATTCCGTAAAATATGCTTCCACAGATATTTAAATCATTTGGAGGAAACTATGATGAATTGTATATTCCATTATATTGTAATGTATCTAATGTTAAATAACAGTATCACTTGACAATAATTATTATTTGAGTGCTGAAAATGATATTTTAATTGTTTCAGGTAAGGAAATCTCATAACCGCAACATGCACGATGAAAGATAAAGACAGGTAGGAGAGAATCTTTAATTAACTAATTATTAGATCCAGGGTAATATAAACATGGTGATTTGTAGGTAACACGTCACCGGGAAGAATTTTACCCAGAGGTCAGCTACTCCCTTAATTGTGCAGTCTACATATTTCTCAAAATTCTCGGCCAGCAAGGCTCGTCATTTGTTTGAGTTTCTGTGTATGTGTGTGACGTGAAGGGGGTGTGTGCAACGAAGCATGGATAAATTATCTTTTTCCCGGGGCGCATGGGCTCGGGACGGTTGAATGTCCGCGCTGCAAGATCGCGTTTCCTGGAATCCCGAAATTGGAAATACCTCGACTTCTCTTGCCGCTCTTTTCTCCACTTTCTCGTTTCTCCCTGTGAGAGCGAGACGTAATTATTCCTCTTTCTGACACCATCGATACTCTCAAGGCGAACATTTCACACCAAAGACCTCCCATTCTTCACTTACAAAACGATACTTGTTCAGTTCTAGTGAAATAGAATTGCGCCATATAAGTGATTCTATTTGTCCAAGGAACGTATTTAAAATGATAATTTTGTCTGTTTCTTTCAATCATAGCTATCGTGTTGAATGTTTGAACTAGATGAACTCAAAAAAGGCTGACTGTATTTCAACTAACATTTTTATTCTGTAACAGTTTCATAAATATCAAATTAAAAGTTGTAATTTTCAGGGAAGTACAAACTCAAAAACCTTAAGATCAGATATTCCAAGTCACCAATCGGTATTTAGATACGACGTGACATCATTTCACGTCACTGGCCGAGGAACCACCACTGTTATCGTCAAAAGAGTGGAGCTCTAAATTTGAAGATTCACTATGCGCCCATTCGGATTGGCCTATGTTATTATAAAAGGTCTCATTTTACGCGGAATTTAATGCCTTTTTATGATATGTATATGAATAAAATTTTAAAATCATTTTATACTTGCCTTTTGGCGAAGACACTATAGCTCGACTTTGACAACTCATATATTTGAAACTATTACTTCAAATGGTCTGAACCTGTAGCAAAAGACAGTTAAAACCCTTCCAAATCTACCCGCAAAGTTTAAATAATCCGTATTTCGTCGTTTGTTAAGACTTATTTTATTAGTAGACCTCTACTAACTCTTGGACTGCGCATCGCAGAAGAGTGGCACAAAGCTTCTCTTGTAGCGGCTGAAAGAAATAAATATAAAATATAAGCTTCATTGACGTAGCACTACAACAAAAGTTTGTGCGATTTTTTAAAAAATACAGGGCGTAAGGAAAGGTTTATTGGAACGGGAGGCTAAAGTAGGGTGGCACCCTTGCCCACTGGCCTCCCCCGACTGTTCTCCGCCGCTCTTTCTGGTTGTTTTCCTTTAAATGCCCTAATAAACCCTTAGCTTTCTTGCTATACCTTCCTCATCCTCCCTTTCCAATACCATTCCTATGATATTGAAGGGGAGTTCCCTGTTTCAGGATCACCCTCATGTAGCCTGTTAACCCAAAAAGGAAACTTTGTTTCTAAATTTTTGGGTAACGTATTTATTTGTTGAATTATGAATATTTGCATTAATGATTTGGCAGGACAATATGCTTTGTTGTTTTTTATGTACTGTAAAGAATGTGAGCTTTGTTTTTATTTAACAATTTTAAGTATAAGAATACTCGTGTCATATAAATTAACGTCTGATGAAATTAATGATAAATATTTCGATCTTATAAGCATATAATCTTTGTTGAGAATCATTAACGCACCGTGCTTGACACTCATTTTGCAACAAACCATAAAAGGGTGTTAAGTTAAATTGCATTCGTGAAATCTTTAAAGATTGTGTACGTAAGAACAATAGGAGAACTTCTTTAGAAATAACTGAAATAGAACTCGGTGGATTACCATCGCCGTAGCGAGTCCCTGCATTACCTATCTTTCTTTAAGAATATTATCCTTCGTTTTTGCCCTGGGGTTTATGTGTGTCCTTTTTAACTTTTTTATTACTCCTTGTCTACATTAGAAATTTTTATTTCAACGTTGTAGCTCCTCTCTCTTTCTCTCTCTCCCTCTCTCTCTTCCCTCCTACCCCATTTCTCTCTCTCTCTCACCCTCTCTCCCTATTTCACCATAACCTAATTATGTGGCTGAACTAAGTGGAGGATACTTAGTACTGGCAATGGGGGAGGTTAAGTGGTAGACATTCGCGGTAGGCAGTGCGATTCGTTAATGTCCTAACTCCCAGCAAAACACAAATCAACTCCTGCAAATGCTTTGCAACAGTATACACAAGACAGAGAATTCTACGTTCCACTGTGAAGAAGTATTCCTATATTTCTAAAACCCCAAAAAGGTTAACGGCCAAAATATTTTTTTCTGTCTTATTTTCTATTTGGATCCATTCCAAAATCAACACTTCAACTGAAAAATTGTGTGTGACTAGCTGAGGACCAGACGTTGCCCGGGTATTTATTTATATTATCCCGGTACATTATTTAATTCTTGTTCTACAAATGATTCATCGGGCATCGAAAAGGTCACAATATGAACCTCAAATATACTCCCAGTATCTCGAGAGATTCAAAAATACTCCCGATACAATAACAGGGCTAAAAATATTTTCAGTACTCTAACATAATACTCACCCATTTAAGGGATGAATTCCTACTTAAATCGCATATTGAAAGGCATATTGTAACACAGCGACTCGCATTACACCGGTTCGAAACCAAGCTTGATAGTTTCCTTGTTATTTTTATGACTCATTTCCACAGTCACATGTTTCAAGGGGTAGAAATGATGCACAAATACTGCCGTAAAAACACTATAAATGTTACTGACCTCAATAATTTTTTTCACTTACATATGAGCCTTCATTACATATAAAAGTCCCACCCTTTCCATCTAGTGGTGGTAGCCATCCGTGTCTTATCTCCAAAATATTTGGTTTTGGGTCACGAGGAAAAGGAAACAAAACTTAGTCAAAATTGTTCTGTCCTTTAAATGTATTAAGAATTTAATTCGCATTCAAAATCTTAGAATGAAGACTCCGATAGGACCTATTTCGATAACAAACTTCACTTTTTAATTTTTATTTTCATATGACGCCCCCTTCACCCCCACGATGAATGGCGTTGAAACTATATGCAATCAAATTAACCGAAAACACTATCAAATTAATGTAAGGAAATATCGACACTTGATGAATCAAAAAGTAACCTCCCCTCTGCCCCCTTCCCAAGTGGTTGTAGCTGTGCGTTAGCCTAATTGTGTAGAGTTTAGTTCGCCAAAAGTAACTGTTCAAAATTTGGTCAAATTTTTTCCATTCGTTAAAGATAGTATGCGGAAGTCTGTTTTGCCCCCTTCCAACCCTTTAACTTAAATTAGATTTCTTTATGTCAGAAATAAATTCGGTGACTCACATTACAGCTGTTTAAAGTCCAATCTCGATAGTTTTCTGATTATTTTTATGTGATGCCCCTCCACTTCCATCCCTAAGAAAACTCCCCTTTGATTATGTATGGGATTGAAATTATACTGCTATTGAAACCAAGAATGTATTTATATGATAAACAATATTAGCCGATTTTGCTTGTTTCCACCCCCTCTACCCCTGCCTCTAGGGGTAGTAGCCGAGTCTTACCCCGACTGATGTATACCACGTGTCAGTCTGTCAAAACTTTCCAAAAATCGATATAGCGCGGGAAATATGCAGGAGGAAATGGAAGGTAGTCCAGGCGGGGGAGATGGCAACCTACATACATTGGAACTTCAAACGCGCGAAATGAAAGTAGCCTTCTCGTTAAATTTCTTTGAAAATTTCCAATTTTCTGCGCAATTTTATTAATTTTTCTTTCCTTAAGAATCTTATACAAAGTATTATAAAAGTTATAAAGAAGATGAATAAAATCGGTAAAATCGTTCTCAAGTTATGAAGTGACCAAGGGAATTAGGGATTCATTTTTATATATTTGTAATAAGGTTACACGTTTTATAATTTATTTTAATTTTGTGCATACAATCAACTAAATTTTCTTTCTTTACTCGGTTACGGTCTTCGTGAGTAATAAATTTTATCCATAACGACTCTTATATCAGTGTATTTAACTACTCAACTATTCCTGCATATGCAGCCAATAGTAATAATTCAAATCCGGGCTTCTTTAACTACTTAATTTTGTGTCGTGTTTTATAAACCCGACAATTGAATCACGATAGGATACAAGTTTTTTATTTAAATTTTTTTTTTCAATTATGGGCAATAAAAGCCCTATTATATACCACAACGCATATCATACTGAAATCTCATAAACTTCATTAAAATCAAAATGCACGATAGCAATTTTATCATAATCATGCCAATATTCCCTTGTAATGTTTTATAAATAAGGTAGCTAAATTGTCTTTGAATTCAGTATTTCTGAATTAACACTGGGATGCATCTGTTCATAATTTTTAATTTTGCGATTGCGTAGATGCTTTCTAATAGAACATCTAGATCCTTGAACATCTATGAAGTGCGTTTGGATCATTATCAAAGAGAAGCAGAATCTCAATAATAATATATTATTACAAAACACAAGTCAAATCTTTCCTGTCTTTCGTTCTTTCCGTAAGAGTCTATCTTCAGAGTTCATGCAGAGAATCTTTGGCTACTTCTTACTTCCCTCTTTGATGGTAAGTTTTTTCGCTTAAACCCGTCATACATCCTGGGGTAAAGTGCTCATTTTCTCGGCCGCTAACTCGCTGCATTAATTTCAGCCGAGAGAAAGGAGGGGAGAGGGCGCTTCTTTGAGCGTTTAGCAACAACTGCCTAACGACGTTGCGGCAAAGGGAAGGACGCTAGCCTTCGAATTAGTGCCCAAGTAATGCATTTTAAATGAAGCTACCAGCAGTCACAGGTGCCGGTAGTTGGAAATACTATTTCTTAACTATATAGAATTCGTTTGAGTCGACACGTCGTAGAAGATGGACGGTGAAGTGGTTTCAGCTTTAAGATGCTGGTTTGGTGTCCCACGTTTCCTTTCACAAGATCACCGTGATGTAAGACATCGTCTACCAGACAGCATCGTATATTTTAAAATGAATTTAATTTATTTCACGCTACTCAAGAACGTATGGATGTATCTAATGCCTATGCTAGTTTGGCCATTTTACTATGTGAAAGGTGAATTTATGATTCTAATTTTTACCTGGGTCGTTTACTAAAAAAATTGGAAAACGTACTGCGATTTAAACATTGAAAATAATGAGTATGGTTAAACTCAGGTTATGTATTTGCAGGAGACAAATTAATTATAAGGATCACCCCAGCGTCGAGGAAAACCGATTTTCCTCCTCCACGAATTTCGGCCATGGTGGTATAAATTCATATGTGGCTGTGTTTCTGTTTGTACAAGTTACTGAAAGCGTCGTCTTCTGTTCTACTCGATTCTCCTATCCTTCCAGAAAATTAATTTAACATTATTATCTAGATATCTGCCTTCTTTTTCCTACTGTTCTCTTCCCTGACCTCCTTCTCCTTCGGAATCATGATACGAAATGTCTTCGTCGCCTTCTTGCAACTTTCCAGCTAATCTATTTTTCACCCTCCCCCCCACACCGCCACGAGGTAAAATACCACTCCACGTTACCTGGCTACCCGCCACAGTGATCTATATTATTACGTTGAGCTGGAAAACGAACCTGTTTTGTTGTGAGCTCGGCGACTTATACTCTTGAGGGGGAACAAGACAATTCTTCAGAAGTGGGTATGGCGTCCTCAACATAAGGCAAATACGGGTTGAAGTACGTCTTAGTACTTCACGGGTTGGTGAGATCTCAACAGGTAAAAGTTAGTGAATTTTCACTGTCCAGCGTCGAGGTAAACCAATTTTCTTTTCCACTGCTATGGTATTAAAATTTCTAGTACTGCTGTGTTTTTCTTTGGATAAGTTACTGAAAGCGTCTTCTTCTGTTCGCGGATCTTCTATCCTTCCAGAATATTACTTTAGCATTATTATCTACATATCTTCCTTCTTTTCCTACTGTTCTCTTCTAAGACCTCCTTCTCCTTCGGAGTTACGATACGAAGTGTCTTTGTCGTCTGCTTGCAACTTTTCAGCTAATCTATTTTTCAACCCAACCTCGTCCTATGGGGTAAAATACCACTCCACGTTCCCTGTCTACGCCAATTCCATTGCATCTTACAAGATCACGATCCCCACGAGCAAGATGCGAAGGGAAGTTTTCACAGGCCACCGTCCTCAGATACCTCACAAACCTTAATCGTTTACCTTTGTTTGTAGGCGATTTCACGGCGCTAGACTGATCCTGGATGTTTAGCAGCCGCTCAGCCTGTATCAGTATATCTTTTCGTCTGTCTTTCTAATTATTGTGGAGTTATTGTTTTAACGGTTGTAAATTTATGGCACAAAACGTATTTAAAATTATGCACGTTAATTTGAAACACAAAATAACAAAGTAAAAGCTACATTTGAGTAAGAAAAATAACTTAAACTATGCCAAAAAAATTAATGGAATGAAAATTAAATCCCAAATTGTGGATAAATCTCTTTAAAATAATTTGATTTTAATATATTAACAAAGTAAAAACGATTTTATATTTTGTGGAGTTAATTTGGTTGAGCGATTTACGTTCTATTTTGACAAAGTTTATAGTGTTTCATTTTGAACTACATCACCTGAAAGACACGCTTGCGACGTATTTATTTTGTGCTTCATAACACGTCCAATCGGTCTTTGAAAATTAATGTTTCCTATGGTAAACAGAATTATTTCATTATTACAATTTTAATTGTTTCATAATTAAAGAAAGTTAATTTAAATTACTATTATCCACTTGCAGATTTTATTTCGCCAGTTTCATTTTTATTGCCATAAATTATAATTATATTCTTCCTGGTTTAAATATGTACTATTGTTCTATAAAATACTGTTATATAATTTTGAATAATATTTATAAAGCATAGTTATAAAATTCTACACTTACTATTCCAATATAAATTTATAATATAAAAATATTACCTTATTTACTGTTGGAGGAGCGATACGCTGACCACGTGTCACTCCAAATTCGGAATGTGTCATGCAAGATGAGAGTTCGCAGTCGACTCGGTAGGCCCAGGCCCTCAATGGGCTTTCGATCCATGAAGAAGAAGAATTACCTTATTTATCTTGGTTGATCAAATTTGGTTCCCAGGCTCTTCAGTAGGTGTGAATTAACATGCGACATGTCATTTGATGATATTGAAATTATAAATAATTTTTTTATTGACACAATTTGAAAACTTTTGACAAAAAGCAAAACAAAAATTACACTGTTCCATTCATTGAAATGAAACATAGCCTTTCGGGCTCCAAAGATACATTTATTCTTTCTCTCTACACCAATAATATGCTTTCTTGTTTTTGTAAAATATTTTTTTAAAAATCATAAGTACGATTTAGTGCAGTACTATTATGTACTCAAATCAGTAAATTACTATTAAAGTGTTACTTCTGTTACCAGTAATATTTCTCATAATTCACACTTATATTCACGGTTATTTATTATTTCAATTATAAAGATTTGATGTCAGCAATGAGGTGCTTCCGCAATATTGAATCACAATTTAGCTCATAAAGACAATGATGTGTGCATCCCATGAGACTTCCGTATTAACCATTTATCATAAGTCAAATACCGCTCATCAATACAAAGGTCAAGTGTTACGTGTTAAAAAATTACAGACATTCGTCCCCACAAATCAATTAAACGACATAAATCTTCATGAAACCATTTTTCCCAATAAATTATATCTAGCTCCATATACATTACGTAATAAATAATGTTTTTAAAACAATAAAATAACTAATTTCTCCAATCATGGAATTTTATTATAAGTACATTCACAGTGTAATAATGGCTATAATTAAACAATATCAACACATGGTCTGTAAATTTCTAAATTAGTTTTATAATTCATCGCAGACTTACTTCTTTCCAAATTTGACAGATTCAACAATCCACACGTAAATAACGCAATTATTTTTGTCCGCTTTTTTTTTCATTACGAGTAACTCAATAATTAATTTTTTAATATGGTGGCGTAATAAAAATATTGTTCCATTTCCTTTATATTAAAGAAAAATTGTAGGACGGTTTGTGGCTTAAAAGTAAGTGGGTAATTAAGAGATACTGGGAAATTATTTACAGGAGAATTTAACTGGTAAAACATTAATAAGGAAAATATGAACAAAATGTAAGTTTCGACGAAGGAATCAGATTTAATACATATCAGGATAAAAACCATGGCCGATACCCTTCTAGACGTCAAGGATTGGAAACCTGACAGCGAGTGTCGTTTCCTCTCGTCTTCGAATTTAATGATTTCTACCCATTGAAAAATATTTATGCAGAAATACATTCGTTAAAATTTTAAAACTGGAGAATCTATAAGAGCATGTTCATATATATATATATATATATATATATATATATATATTGAAATAATTTATATTTTAAACTACTTTTCGGACGCTAATTTAAACTGCTTTCTCATCGTTTAAAAATACCACCACTTCCCACCCCCGAACCATATGGGTGCTTTCTCCACCATCCTAACTGACATAATTATAATGTGTTTTGAACTTGGTCCGCGCAATAATTAATGACGTAATTTACAAACGAACTTATATATAATGACAAAATATATAAAAGTTCTATAAAAAAATATTCATTATTTCTTAAAAAAGCACCATTTGAGAAAATTACCCTATTGAATATTGACTTATCGGGAAAACGTGAATCGGGATAATTTCCTTTCGGGAAAACGTCAATCGGGATATTGTCATCGGGAATGCGTGCATCGGGAAAGAGCCTGTCGAATCTCTTATTAAAATTGAATTTTTGGCTATTTAACACTACATTCATTTAAATTAAATTATTGACTCCCATAGTCGAGTACTATGTAATGTGCATCAACAACAACCGAAGAAACACGATGAAATCAAAATAATTTTACAGAAATTAATCTAGTCTTTTATATTTAATAATCTCAGTAGCAAATGACTTTATTTGTTGTAATTTTGACCGCCGAATAACTGCAAGTGACGTTAAAATGTTTAATTTCATGTATAAAATTTGAAAAGTTAAAAATCTATTTCCTGTCTCACAGGGTAAATTTGTAAAAAGTATTTATTAAACAAGATCATATAACATTCACTTTCATGATACCACGGTACAAGATGAATATCTGTAATTAATCACGTTATTTGCCCTCGCGTTAATTACCGTGCTAACGTACGTTCGTGCATGTTGTTTTTCTCTCTCAAACACTTCATAAGCTTATTACTGCGAACTTTGTTTTATGTCTCTGAGGAAAATGTAGATAACAATTTTGTTTGCATTACTTTTTGTGTCTTTACAAGGACTGTTTAATGAAGCTCGCTGTATTACACACTCCTAACATTTATGTCTCTAGGAGAAAATCCCACCAAATTATATTCCGATGATTTACGATTCTTTCAATATTTCAAAAATTCCTTTTTGCGTTTTCTTACTCTACCTTCAAAAGAATAATGGTATTAATTAAAAGGTTTTAACCTTTAATGGGAAAATATTCTAAGAATTTTCGTATCTGGCAGCTATATTTCTAGTTTACTTATTGTACACTTATGCCCGGCTCGATGTAATTATAAAAAAGTGGATGACGTCATAAAACGTCACGCAACATTAATAAAATTTCAAATCTTTTTCTCAGGGTTAATGCGTGGTTTCATTTGAAAATACATATAGTACTATGTTAGCAAATGACTAAAGTTTTCATGAAATTTCATAAATATATTAAAGAAGTTGGAATGAAGCAGCACAACCGACACACTATACAAATGAAACGTTTTTACCCTCAGTATAGTGATTGGGTTTTCTTAATTCACCGTTATAGGCTACTCAACAAACGAATTAACATTAAATCTCTGCCGGTTAAGACTCGTCTCTCTCCATATATTTTTGTTTCAAATCACGTTAAGCTTCATTAAAATATCCGCCCTATGATCTTCAGAGGCCAAAAACTTCCCCGAAAAAGATGATACACTTTCTTCCTCGTACGTAGGCAAAGATATCGTCCCTTTAGAGTCGTACGACAAACGTTTTATAACTTTATGGTTTTCTTTTCAAATTTTAACTATTTTTATAAATAAACTATGGAACTTAATATGATTTAAATAAAACTAAAGTACAACAGCCATACGTTAGAGATAAAAATGTTCAATAGAAAAACATTTTTCTTAATTTTCAGTCATAATAAATTGACGAAATGTGTCACGTTTTTAAACAAAACATCATAATTTTCTTCGTTGGCTCTGCATCCCATTCAAGGCCTTGGCCTGCCGCGTCGACTGCGGACTGTCGCATTACATGACACATTCCAAATTTGGAGTGACGCGTGATAAACGTATACATTCTCCAGCAGTCTTAATCTCAGTCTCCGTGACCTTTAAATGAAACTATGTACACAAAAAAAATTGAAACACTCAAATAGTTTTGTGTTTTATTTTTCTTTAAATTCTGATGTTGTTTTGTTAATTGCATACAACTGAAGAGGTCTCTACAGTTTGGGATGAAACGTTCAACTTAATCGTATATTACGTTTTTAATAAATTTATGACGTCGTACATTAATTATATAGCTATTTTTTAAGTGCATATGAAGTGCCGAAAATCACAATACAGTATGATAAAAGGATTTTTTCTAAATACATTTGAAACAAGTGTTTTTCTTAATTTAATTGAATCGTATTTGCAATGGAAAGATGCAACCAAACTAATTTATTTTTTCATTACGATACGCTTCATTAGTGTAGCTGGTATAAATATTTTAAGGAAGATTATATTCTTGTTATGCACTAAAAACTTTTACTTTTAGTAATTCCTGGAATTTATTACTGTCCTGGACACTTTATAAAGGAAACCGATGACGAAAATACCATAATTCCGTGGTTAGACCGACATATCTCAAGGATTCATTAATGTGGTGAGTGTTAAAACTCCCGTAGTTGTGGAACAAGCCAGACAGGGTTCAGCAGAAGCAGTAATTTGTAAAATTTTGAAAAATTATTATTTTTATGTTTTAAAAATAGCAATTAAAATAACTCTTATTATTTTGGCTCGGTAGAGATATTGTGAGTTGTCAGAAATTTTAAATTAAATTAATTTGGATAAATTTACTTCAATAAAAATTATGAAAACGTGTACAATTTTTTTAAATTTTTTTTCGAGGCAATAGAAATATAGTGAGCTTAATTTGACAACGCTACTGAACATGCAGTGTCTTTGATGATTTCGATCACACCACTGACTAATGTTGTGTAATGTACCCAAGTGCAGAGATCCATTGAAGCGTTAATAACACGCGTAAAGCGTTCGCCATGGCTACGCTGAGCAATGAATAAATTTGTTGCAGGGAAACAATTTTTCGTGTATATAAAAGTGAAATCAAGTAACATCATCTGGAGGCGCTTTCGCTGTTGTTAGGTGAGGAACGTGACGTTTCCATGGCATCTGCCGATATCATTTCCTTGTTTAAGCTGCATTCAGCTCGCCTCTTTCGCTTCCCGATGCTCGTGTTAATAGAAACATCTACGCACTACGCCATTCAGTTCGTTTGCTGAAAAACAGCAGCAGGAAAATCATTAACATTCGTACCGTGTACAGCAATAAATCTCAACACACAGTTATTGTACAGTCGCTCAAAATTTCTGTAAGTAATACAGCAGATTCGTGTCCAGAATAATATTCGGCTTTCAAAATGCGAAGCATAAGATTGACAAAAAACGGTGTGTTGCAAAGATTATTTCGGTTTTAAGAAACGAAAAACACATGATAAACCATTTTTATATTAATGTGTTTTATTATCGGAGAGCATTTCCATGTCTACTTTATGTAGTTTTATTGATTATAATCATATATCTAGTATATTATAATTTATTGTAAAGAAAATTTATTAACATTAAAAATAAGTTTCTTCAAAGAATTTATTAAAATTTTTGCTTAGTATGGTAATAATTTCCCCGTATATTACTCAGTCACATTAATAACCAAAAATATACATTAATTTTGAATGCAAATTTATTCAACAGGAGCTTTTGGCTTCACCATAGTCATCTACAAAATTCAAATACGAATATTTTTTATGGAATTATTTTAAAATTATTAAACAAATTTGGGTTTTCCAATGATTTAAAGTTAAAAATATTCTACATATCGTCATGTAATTAAGTATATGTATAATCTCTACATTTCTTCATGGATTGTACGTGATTCCTTACTGTGCTGGCCTACACAGAGCATTTATGGAACTTCGGAGTTCCACAAGTTCAATAATTATTTTCTCATGCAATCTTTTTTCAATGAGTTCAAATTTCAATGAGTCCTGACCTTGTAACTTTAGCCATAGTCTTGTGAAGATTAAGGTTTTATAGGTTTTATTATTGTTGTCGTAGTAATCAGTCCTTAGACTGGTCTGATGCAACCCAACATTCTAATCTATTCTGCGCAAGCCTTTTTATTACTACATAACTACCTCATCCCCTCCAAAATTGCTTAGCGTATTCCATCTTTTGTCTCCCTACACCACACAATCCTCTACTATATTTCTACTAACCCTAGTTGATACGCTGCCCAAGTAGCAGACTTTTTAATCTTCCTTCCCAAATCGAACAGCCTTTGTTTTTCAACTGTTTATCATACTACACTCCTTTATCTCGGTTTTCCTCTATTAATCGTCACGTTGTACTATTTCTCCAGGATTACGTTCATTCCATTTATTATGTTTTCCAAATCTTTTTCTGACGCAGAAAATACTACAATATCACGGAAAACCGTACGGTTTTTATTTCTTAACCTTGCAGTAATTTACCATATTCCGCTTCATACGTTAGACGTCATCGTATGGCGTCAACCACCAATCGAAATCACGTTGGTATGACCTTACTGTCATCGGCCGGAATGAACAACTCATGCTGACAAATAACTATTTCTGGCAACATCACGTTACGAGATTTCATATTTCATTGTTTTAATTTCAATGGTTAATTGCAATTGTTAATTTTTGTAGAAAAAAGTACCTGGTGCCTTGGAAGTTCGATGTACTTAGCATTTAAGTTAATCACTATTACACACTTATATTACCCGTAAGTAAATTCCTCTTTTCCACGAAAGTCTCCCTTGCCTGTGCTATCCTACTCTCTATGTCTACTATACTTCTCTACCATCCCTAGTTATTACGCTTCCCAAGTAGCAGAAGTTCTTAACTTCCGTCAAAATATCTCTTCCCAATCTAACACCCTTTGTTATTCTACTGTTTTCTATACTACACTCCATTACCTTGGTTTATGCTGTATTAATCCTCACATGGAACTCTTTCTCCGTGACCCCGTTCATTCCATTTATTATGGTTTACAAGTCTTCTTCTGACTTCCCAATACTACAATATCATCGGCAAAGCGTAGGGTTTTTGTTTCTTCTCCTTCTAGTACTATTCCTTTACCATATTCCGCTTTAAATTTCTTCATCTCCTGTTCTATATATAAGCTAAACACAATGGGCCCAGACTGCATCCTTGGTGTACTCTTTTCTTGGTTGCCTGTTTCTACGAGCTAATTTTAGAAGAAAGACATGAATGGAAGCATGCCGACTCAAACTCCGGACCTCCCGATATCCGGCCGGGCTTTCTAACCACTGAGCTAATCCGAGTCGATATCCAAGGACCGATTGAACATCTCTCCATTCACGTAAACCTAAGCTAGGCTCGCCTACCAATTCACTAATTACATTATTCACACCCTAATTTTAGGAATGGACATTGCGTAAATTGATCACAGGTTTTCAGGAGCATTTTAGTGCTTTATCAATAGTCAGCCATGTTTTTATACAGTATATGTTATTTTTTACGTTGTTTTTAAATAACACTACTGTCTTTATGACATAGTTTATAATAAAACTATTATATATTTTTACTATTATAAATATAAACTGCAATGATTTTCTAATATTTTTGTGTCAGTCTGGCAGTCGCCACTTTTGAACTAAAAGCAACAGGAAAAATGAAATGATTACAATTTTTAAATACTGAATAATTATTACTTATTTGGTCCGGTTTGGCCAGCTAAGAACATAGCACTGTCTCAATAATTTTATTCACTGTTATCTTCTATGAAACAGAATAGAATAGTATTTCACCCCCACCGCCGATAATTGGCGTGTGTAAAACAATAGAAACGGAACTGTGCCTACGAGTATGTGAGTGACAGAGGCGTTGAGTATGGGAGGGATTGCCTTCGCCTTTGTTGTATTTCTATGGTGACACTAGTTGAGGGCGATGTGACACCAACGAGCGTTATAAGCGACGATGTCGCGTGAGCAGTAAATCGTCGCGTGCGCCAACACAATGAGATAGCACTTTGCGTTGAGCCAGCAGCTTCCTTCTCGTTAGCAGCGGATAACGACGAAACTTGCTGAAAGAAATCCCTGACATCCACTGCAGTTACGGAAGCCTGTAAGTGGAATATCAGAAGCGCTTACAGTAAGGACGTCGTTAAGCCACTTACTCCTCATTTTCGATCTAAATCTTTGTCAGACTGATTTTTTCTTCCCTTTTCTTCATCATATTCGTGACTATATTCATCCTACCTTCTTTCCCAAAAATGTTATTCTGGAAAACCTACGTTTCTAGTCAAAACGTATTTTAAACTGTTATTAAAAATAATTCGGTTTGATAAATATTCAGTAATATTACGTGCATAGAGAACACAAAACTGCACGTTCCTTAACCCTTTCCAATCCTGTTGACTTTTACCTTATGTTCTATTGTGGTCAGGTGTCCTGCCTAGCGGGACAATTCAAGATCTTTGTGCAAGTTGGTGTTAACTCAATAAATGGCCATAGGATATGAGAGGTTTTATTAATTCGAAAAATTTCTATTATTCCAAATATCGCTCTTTCTATTTATCATCTGATGAGACTGGTGCACTATCTGTGCTCATAATTTTATTGCATTTATGTATAAACGCGAGTGGGAACTACATCATAAGGCATCTCTCGAATCCAAGCTTCCACTTCCTTTTATCTTTCCAATCTTCATCGCGCATGCATCTGTCCTCCATTGCTTGCATCAGTCCTTCATTAAATGTAAGTTTAGGTCTTCGTCTTTCCTTTCGTTTTGGGGGTTGACAATGAAATAATGGCCACCGTTCCTCTGGCATTCGTCTCAAATGTCCATACCAATTCAACCTCCTACCTTCCATTGTAGCTAAGATATTCATTTCTTGTCCTTTCTATTCTTGTCACACGACAGCTGCGGCTCCAGAAATCCATTTCCATCGCTCTTAACTTTCCTTCATTATTTCCCAAACCTCAGAACGATATAGTGAAATGCTCTCCAATATCGTTTTGTAGATTCTCCTTTTCACCTTATTTGTTACATGTTTATTCCGCGTAATTGAGTGCAACTGTCTTGTTACAACCCTGCCCTTCGCTATTATCAGCTTAATTTCCTCCTCGCTTCCTCCTTTACAAGAAATATTTGTTCCTAAGTATTTATTTATTTTTTCATCACTTTAATACACTTCGTCTTCCATTTCTAATCTCTTACTGTCCCTTCAACTAACTATATACTCGGTTTTATCAAAATTTATTTGTAAGGTCCATTTCACATATCCCTCATTCAATTTTCGTAGTATATAGTATGCATCATCTTCATCTTCGGCGAATATAACCTGATCGTCAGCATAATAATGGTTTCACCATTTATGGGTATTCCCATGGTGTGACATTTGTTTCTCCAATTTTTGAGTGCATCATTCAAATATATTCTAAAAAGCGTAGCTGCTTTATAGCAGCCTTGTCTCAATCATTTATCTACGTGGAATTCTGATGACTCAGTGTTTCCAACTTTGGCCGTGTTTAAATTTCCTGTATACAATTTTATATGGCGTTATATAAGTTCTTTTTATTTGCTGACTTTACATCGGCGACCATAATTACGATAGAGGAACGATTTCATATACTTTCCGTAAATCTATGTAAATAAGATAGGTTTCTAGATTATTTGCTAACCTTTTGTCCATGACCTATCTAATAGTGGCACTAAGCTCTTCAATTCAATTTTCGTGTTCTGGACTTCGCTAATTAGCTATTTTTGCTTAGTAAAGTCCAAGTATTACAAAATTTCCTCAGAAGCTTACATAAATGTTTATCACTAAACTTTCCTTACTGTAAGGTGATTTTTCTGTTAATATTACAGTTAGTTTTGTGTTGAACAATCAGCAAGCATGGCTTCTTATACGTTAAGTATGGAACTGTCGGCAATTGAACGAAAGGAAAGACGATATTCTCAGCTCATTTTTAATGTAATCGGAAGAGTGTGAAGATGAAAGTTTCAGGAGTAGTGATGATACCAACGTTCAGAATATTCCTCAGCGTCCAAACATATTGACGTACGGGAATTGAAAGTAATTTAGTTCCTCGGATGGTTTAACTGTCATCAACGGGGTTTCAGTTACGATACAAATCATTTCCATCAACTCCAATTGAGGAATTTCAATTCACCGGCGACTTAATAATGTCTGCAGTAAGTGAAAAAAATAGATAATGTACAGAGAAATTGACATTTGGAACATTTCGGAGGAATTCTGTTTGGAACACACGGAAACCAGTTTAATTTATTGAAATTAAACCTATTTTGGTACGGTATTAAATATGGCTTTAATTCAAAAATCCTCTACGAAGGTTTACTTTTCTATAGAGTAGATTGATTACATTACATATTTGACGATATATTTACATTGCCGTTTGCTGATATATTTACACGGGGCTAGGTTTCACCAAATTCATTGGCTGTTACACAATAGTCCGCCACCAGGAACTAAAACAAATGTAACGTTGTAAAAGTTGAAGTAAAGTATGTAATACAGTTAATTATTAAAAAAGTCCTCCAGGAGGGCGAAAGAAGACCCTTTTCTGCAAGACATGTACGGGAAACGCGGGACTGCACCCATTTAACTGTTTTGAAAATATTATTCTATATTAAATTTTAAAATTTGAATGTGAAAAATCAAATCAATTTAAAATTAGTGTAATGAAACTGATTTCTTTTAAATAATTTTTTGATTCTTTTGTTTTCTTTAAGTCGAACCGTAACGCAAAGAAATCTGCAGAAACAGCAGGTAAAATTGACTGTGGACCGCTACAGTACAGCAGATACGGTAAATATTCTGTCCCGCAACGTGGGAGATATGACCGCAAACGGTTAAATTTTTATTTGATATATAAGTGACACGAAAGCATTCTTTGGAAGCCAGTGGTATAATAAAAATTAAAAATGATCTCAAGTGAAATTAATTCGCTGTAAAACTTTGAAAATAAAACAGAACAAAGCCCAAATGATTCATTTAGAGTGTTGACTTATGAATATTCTCCTTCAGTACACAACATTTTGTAGTATGACCGTTCTAATTGAAAATATTTGTGATTACCTAATATAAACGTACGCAGACGAGGAGAACCATCCATGTTAGAAGGGAGCAGGACCATGCTTGTAATTAAATGGTTTTTTAAAGACAGTATTACTAATGGGAAACTTTATCAATTTAAGTAATTAAATAACTGATTTAGGAATAACAGAACAGACGGGAATAAGATTCATTTGATTAGCAACCTCGTCAAAGTATAACAAGCGAAATAATAAATGCTATCTCAATAAAGAGACTGTAAAATATAAGTTTGGCCATCATCACATCTCATGACGTCATCACAACACCGGCCACGATGCAAGTGTTCTTACGCTATTTCAATAATATATTCTAATGTAAAACCCGAAAATTGCCTTGATCGTCAACACGAGATTCGTACAGAACTTCCTAAGAGGTTAAGAACACTCAACGATTCATAAATCAAACCGTAAGTGCGTATGATATTTGATTTATCTGTTAATTGCCTTTCAAAACAATATAGAAAAGATTCAAAGACTTGAATTTACATTGATTGGTTAATATCACTCACCTTTTACGATCTTTCTGCAATAGACTTATGTATCGCTGCTGACGAAAATAAATAATAACTCTTCTATAACACAATAATCATTAATAGACTCGAAATGTCATAAATTTATATTGCGAAAGTTAAAACATAATTCTTTCAAAATATTTCCCCGATTGATTATCGTCGCGTTGCTTCCGACGACCAGCAACGAAATAATCTTCGCATTATATTCCCTCATTGCAATAGCAGCCAGCGTTTTTACTACCGCGAATCGAGGACGACTGTTACAAAATGTATTGTTAAAGATAGAATCTTCATTTTATGTGCGTTTTTCCCCTTTGGTAGACGCAGTAAGTTATGCGCATTCGCACAATGTGTATAACTCCTTAGGCATTACGTCGCTATTGTACATCACCTTTATTAATGCGCCGGCCACCTTTAAACACAAATTTATTATAAATACAAAGAAAGTGGTTGGATATTAAGTGTTATTAGACTTTTGCTAAAATTCATAGAGATCTTGCGAACTCGTTTGAGACCGAAGGGCCGTAAAAAACAACGAGTGTTATGATCCTTGCTTTGGGTATGGCGAATTCATCCATTATTGTCAGAAGTTTTCGATACGTTTTCATGGTATGCGGGTAACCGGTGAACGTAATACCATCTTGTGGTCCCACCAAGGCATAAACAACTGCTATGATACTTTTTTCTCTTTATTACTAAATTTACAGGCTGTTCATTTTGAACATATAGCAAATTAGATAAATGAAAAAATACACTGAGGGGAGAAGTGGTCCAGGGACCACGCTCCAAATGAAACAAAATTAAATGTGAGTACAATCTGTTGCAGTCAATCTGAGTCATGATGTTAGTTCGTTTCCTAAATGACTGACCCCTTCGTTATGGTGTCCTGGGAGATTTTGACAATAATTAGTGCTGAGTCTGTGTATTTCATCTTTTATACTAGGTATGGCTAGATCTTGATGTATTGTATTGTTTTGTTGCTCATAAACCAGGCTGCGTTTAAAATGGCACGAAGGATTTTTGACTGAAGACGTTGAATAATTTTTTAATTTGAAGGCTTGGTACTCCCTCATAGTTGAATCCCATATGTACATATGGGTTTTATAATGCATTTATATATACATTTTTCGATTTCTGTTTTCAATTTGAAATTTCTGCAAAGTAGCCAATTTATTTTGGGAAGCTTTTAGACGATCACTTTTAGACGTTTCCATGTAAGTGTAGAGTACAATAGTAGACCAAGGTATTTGACTTCATTGGTGATAGATAATGGTGTATTATTTATTGAGATATTTGGACAGTTTGTTTTCCTGGTGGTAAAATTTATTAGTATTTACAGTTGAACGCCAAAAGTTTAGCTTTTTTTTTTGGTTAACAGGCTACATGAGGGTGATCCTGAAACAGGCAACTCCCCTTTAATAGCATAGGAAGGGAATTGAAAAGGGGGGATGCGGAAGGTAGAGCAAGGTAGCCAAGGGTTAACTAGGGCCCCCGGGCTATGGTTATTCTTCACGGCTATTCAAATGATTTTGTAGGACAACATCAGCTGTAAGAGAGTTTATTATCTACAAATAAAATTGCGGTGTCATCAGCGTAGTTTGCAAGAATTGTGTTATCTGTTTCAGGTGTCCGACTATGATACATGCAGTATTTTTCGTATCTTCTATTTTCAGCAAAAGGCTCTTTATACGGATCTTATTAAGATTATCGAAGATATAGTTACACATCACTTTCTATGTCTATTTATATATAATTCTATTAGATAATACTAATACCATTCTTAACAATTACATTAATGTTCATAACTATTTCAAACAACGTCCCGAGGCCAAGTTATATCAATGTGTTAAATGTTGTCTGGCCCGCGCCAGAGGATGATCCTATTGTAATTAAAAACAATAATCGTCCATTCAAACCTATAATGACTGATATGGCACCAGAGTTACATCTCAATAGACAATTCGAACTGCGTTTTTAAACTAATGACACATTATAATTTTAGCTGACATTAAAATATAAGTTCCTTTTCCATTACATTTCGATTGCTTTTATCTCAATTTTTTATACTGAACACACCATTATCACGCGTTCATTCGAATTCCTACAACAGATGGTAGTCAAATAAGCTGTCAGTAAACAGAAGTTATAATGCATGAATAGAATGAAATGTTCTGACCAGCTCATCACAGAAGACCCGGTTTAGAATCTCTTCATGATCAGTAAAACTGAAGAGAATCAAGAAATAAAATATATTAAAAAATTATACTACTACAACAAAAGAGTATCGTATTTTTTTTCCAAATTATTCCAGTCATTTTTAATATTGATTGCATGAGGGTCGCACCAGATATACAACATATCACTCATAATTTTCGAGGAGCAATTATTTTCTTCGTATAAAATTTCCACATTTTGCCAATCGAAATTCTGATTATTAATATGTATGTGTTTGAATACAACTGTGTACTTTTGAATGTCTAATTTTATGTTGTCTTTATGTTATCTAATGCGAGTTTAGTTTGTCCGATATACAATGCATTACAAGCTAAACAATTAATTTTGTAGATATCATTACGTCTTTGCAGACAGTTAGTTTTGTCTTTAATGTTCTGAACGAAACCTAAATTATTTATTGATTTAAAAACAATATCTTCACCGTAATTATGAAACAACTCTATTAGTTTATATTTCATGTTAGCTATATAAGATGAAATTATGAATTAATTTAACACATAAATTATTGTCGGAATAACTGATTTTATTTCATCTAATTTTGACACGTTAGTTGATGACATTCATTGGGTGTTAATTTAGTAATATAATATTGGCAACTGTATTTAGATTGTCGGTGTGGTATTTGTGATGTGACAACTTGACAGCCTTACATACCAGATTATAATCCCTGGCTTTCTTTTCAGCAATGGGGTGATTGGACATATAATTAAGCACTCTTCCTGAAGATCTAGATTTTTGATACCATTTGTTGTAATTTTTCTATTTAAAGCCTTTATCAGAACATCAAGAAAATTAAGTGAGTTATTCTGTTATATTTCATAATTAAAATTTAAAGTGCGATGATAACTACTGTAAATATTGGTTAAATTTTCTAATTTAGTTTTGGAATGATTCTGTATGAGAATCGTTAGGTTGAGCACTTCTCACTCCAAAAAAATCCGGAATGTGTCATGAAAAATGGTAATCTTGTTTCTGTCTCGGTAGGACTGTAGCACCCAGGAGAATGAGAGGAATATATTTCTAAAAGTTCGTCTTATAAGTTACTGATTGCAGGCTTCCTTTCATTCAGTTCTGTGCTATTAGATTCGAAGACATTGTAGTCTGTATTATTTAACATATGAGATGATTCTTACACGTATGGGCGTAATTGCTGAGAAAAGCAAACGATGACTTTTTGATGCAGTTTGCTGGAGATATAACCACTAAAATTCTTCCCGGGCAGTTTCTTGTTAACGTTCCAGTTGGCAACACAGGAAATGTAAATATATTATAAGTGTGCAGAGTGCGCACATCTGCGGATGGCTCGCCTCTGCAGCGCAGTAAGGGCGCAATAAAGTGAGACACGGGGCAACAAATCCCGACGGTGGAGCCTCCTTCCCTCCCAGAGCGAGCATCCATAATACACAGAGTCGCAGCTCCATCCCGCTCCAACCCGCTCCAACCCGCTCACTCCTCCACCTATCTTATGACCGCCGTGCTGCTAATTCGATATTTACCTCGTGCAACATTGAACAGCTCTGCACTGCATCGCCCTGCCTCAGACAAACACGACCAAGACTTTTACACGGCGCCACTTAAGCCGGACAGGCACGCATTAGCCCACTCTTTCGCAGCTTGTCTGCACTAAATTATTTCCATCCTACAACACTGCCTCTAAGATGCGCACGTGAAAATCTCAAATTAAACGTGCGTGCAAAGGGGTACTATCCAGATATCCTATACGGCAACACCTTCACATAGCATAACTCAATTTAGGAGGTAATTAGTGCGCTGTAACACTAATTCTTACCATCATACTTAACATAATTATTTAAAATAACGTTTAATTGCATATATTATTCTTGTTATTCTGGTATTCAGTCCTAAGACTCGTTTGATGCAACCCTCAATGCTAACCTATCTTGCACAAGCCTTTTCATTTCCGCAAAATTGGCACATCTACATACTCCCAAATATGCATATCGTATTCAATTCTTCGCCTCCCTCTTCTGTTCTTTCCCTACACACTTCCGTCTAACGCTAATTTTACAAGACCCCTCGTGTCTTAAAACGTGGCCTATTAATCTATCCCTTCTCTTAGTCAACGTCCTCCATATTGTTCGCTCTTCCCCTACTCCGTTAACAACATCCTCGTTGGTGATTCTATCCACCCATCTAATTTTCAGCATTCTCCTAGGGCACCATATTTCATGTGTTTCTCTTATTTTCCTTTCTGCAAGTCTTATCGTCCACGCTTCGCACCTATTTAACGCCACGCTCCATACGAATATTTTTAGAATTGATTTCCTAATATTCACACTTATATTACCCGTAAGTAAATTCCTCTTTTTCGCGAAAGCTTTCCTTGCCTTTGCTATCCTTCTCTTTATGTCTACTATACTTCTACCATCCCCAGTCATTACGCTTCCAAAGTCGCATAATTACTTAACTTTCGTCAAAATATCCCTTCCCAATCTAACACGCGTTGTTACTCCACTATTTCCCATACAACACTCCATTACTTGGTTTTCCCTCTATTAAACCATATATTAAACTCTTTCTCCAGGACTCCTTTCATGCAATTTATTATGGTTTCCGAGTCTTCTTCTGATTTCCCTAATATGACAATACAGTCGGAAAAGCGTAAGGTTCTTATTTATTCTCCTTGCAATATGATTCCTTTTCATGTTCCCCATATTCCGTTTTAACTTGCTCCATCGCCTGTTCTGTAAGTTAAACAGCATGGGTTACAGACTGCATCATTTTCTTACTTCCTTCTTGAGTTCTGTTTCCTTTTCTTGATCTTCTATTCTAATTTCTACTGCCTGTCTTCTATAGAGGTTGTGTATAAGCCTTCTTTCTCGATATTTTATTCCGGTGCTCTTCAAAATCCTTAATATTGTGTACCAGTTCACGTTATCAAACGTTTTTCCTAAATCTACAAATGACATTAACCCAGGACGGTTTTTTCTTATCCTGTCTTCTATAATTAGCTGCAGAGTCAACATTTGTTCTCTTGTCCCTACATTCTTCCTGAGACAAAAGACAATAAATTGTTTTTCATTATTTGAAGTCTATACTTTGGAAATCTACAAGAAATTTCAATACTCTGCATACAATTTTAAGGAAAATAAGTGAAAAATGATATTTTAGGCAAATAATAAAGAATTTAAACAACAATAGGTGAGAAGCGAACATTTATATATCAAATGAAAATTATTGAATTCTGTTCGTCTTCGGAATGTAATTTACGATAAACCATTGCAACAATTCTTGTGACGAATAATCTAAAAACATGTGTTTAATTTATGAGCAATTACGAAGAAGAGATTATGTAATCGCTGATGATCGGGGAGTGTGGAGAGTCGTTGGTTTTGGTGGGTTACCAAGACGACGGGAAATTCATGAAAATAATGTTTCCAATTAATAAAACTCTTCCGTTACTTGAAAATCTGCGCTTTTTTATAAGACAGAGAAGAATGAAAAACGTTGACCGGACCAGGGAGCCAAAACCCTAAACTCCCGTTTTCCGGGCGGGCGCCCTAACAATGAGCTAATCCGAACAGACCTCCCAGGACTAATTACACGTCCCTCTATTACTGTAACCTAAGCCAGGTTCACCTACAATTTTATTAATCACACTCTTCGCTACCTAATGTTAGTAACGAGTCCAGAACTGACATTGTGTAAATTGATCAAAGTTGCATGTAATTTAAGTTACAAATATTACTAATGAATTTTATTTGTTGTAGTAGGACACAAAATAGAAAAACGAAAACATCTTTGGATAGTACGGGAAGAAAGTATATCTCCTTTGGCTGAGATGTCTCTGGAAATGAGATGACGGATATTGTAACGAAGCTTACCTGATTTGAAACCAAAATATATGGAAAGAGACGAGTCTCTAACGGCAGATATTGTCGGAAATACTTTGGTTGAGAAGCCTGTAGCAGTGGGTATCCAATAACAATCACTTCACTAGGGTTAAAACGTTTGATTTGTTTAGTGTGTAGATTGTGTTGATTCATTTGGTAACAATTGTTTCGTTGCAAGTTGAACCGCGTAATAACCCTGAAAAAAAGATTAGAATTTGTATTTTGTCTACATCGGCGTTTAGTTTATAACATCTTCTCCTTCTTTGTTACCAGGCAACATGAGAGTGATCCTGAAATAGGCATCATTCCCCTTTAATAGCATAGGAAGGGTATTGAAAGAGGGGGGTGGAAGGTAGAGCAAGGTAGCCAAGGGTTCACTAGTGTGCTCGGTCTATAGTTTAAAGATCCTACCCGGTGTTTCACGTAGAGAGATGCAGGGAAACCCTGCTATGGGGTGCTATTCTCACGCCCTTTCGAATGATGGGAGATTAGTTTTCTGTGGGTTCGCAGCGCTCCCTTTTCCTTGTATCCACCAGTTCTAGGTGACATTTGGATTACTTATCCAATGGGATCAACGAACAATTCTTACCGTATGCCCAAGGTATTCGATCCGAGTACATGAATGTTTTCATTACTTATACGTTACATACTTATATGGTATATTTTGAATAATGTATTTCAATATAATAGTATTTATGTACATTAGAAGTTTATAAATAAAGAGTTTTATTAATTTGTATTCTAAAAATTTACAGTTTTTATTGAAATTTCACACTTAAATAGGGGAAAAGCTAATATACACTAATGAAATTATAATACGCTTCGTTCTCTAAATTTAGAGACCTTCTCAGTCATTTCAATAAAATAATACTAAAAGTTCATTTTGCTCCTGCAATGGCCGGGGCCGAAATGAGTGAAAATATTATTTCGGCCTAGGATGTTGCAGTAGAAACAAAAACTTTTCATATTATTTTACTTAAAAACTGAAAAATTTCCTAAAGTTGGGAGACGAAACGTGTTCTAATTAAATTTTTTAATTTCTGACTGGCTACAATTTGCGTTTATTTACGACATTAAGTAAGATAATATAATTACTTTATTTATAGTAATGAAATTACCTAATATTATGGTTTATTTGTATCAATTTTTTATATTTTAAGCTCCCTTCCGCATACTTTTATTTTTCCGCGGTTATAAACAGCGCATTTATATTTAAAAAAACATCTATAATTTGATTATTTTACTCGTTTAAATGCGTGACTTTACTGTAGAATGGATAACAGTTCCTCAATACTAGAAAAATTACTCTTGAGTCAGTAGGAATAGTAACATTCTCATCATTCCCCATTTTAAACATAAATTTCTGACCTTCAGTTTAAAATAAATAATGAGACGGCCAATAAGTTAGGAATTAATTTTGTTAATATTTAAAAAATATAAATACTACGTTTCAACCAACTTTGTTAACTTCTTCATATGTATTATTAAATGGATGAACTATTTGTATTAGAAGAATTTGGTGTCGCAGACCATCTCCCGCGACAGTTAATTAAGTACTAATAAAATTAATTTTTTACTTATTGGCCGCCTTTTTATTTATCCTCCATTTTATTCTGTATAAACATTCCAACCTAAAATGATATTGAACTGTTTGAATCGAATGTATTGGATAAAATATTCACTCCACCTTGTAGCAAGGCACTTGCCGCTCCTAATCGTCGATATTTATCTCAAATATTTACAGGTAAACATTAGAGACAATCGTTCATCGCATCGTGTGGCGCCATCTTAAAACAAATACGTCAATATACGTTGGTGTTAATAATAATGAATTCTGCTTTAAATTGAAGCTACGGTAAAATCGAACACTGGTTATCTTAAATTTCCACATTAAGAGAGTAACGAATCCCTCTTCTATAATCCGCTGAGCATCATGTTTTGACATTTGACCTGCGACAACTTCAAACGTCTATTAAGCTTTGACGTTATTCACTAAAATAAATTGGCGAGTTGAGTTACTTCAGCCTAACATCGTAAATGAAAGCCGGGCACAGCAACCATTAAGGAGGCTCTACGTAGTAAGGTTGTTACACAATCTCAGGTTTGTCCGTTTTATCTATTATTTTTAGGTGATATATATAATTTGAGACATCAGTAGTAATTGGGAACAAAATTTGTCCGTATTCGTTTCATATGTCACGAGAGATGTTTTCATGATATTTTTTTACTTAGAAACAACTAAATTCCATACGCAACCAGAACGTACATGTTCAGGAGCGAACCCAAACCAAAAATATCATGACCTAATACGGAGAATACAAAAAATATGACCATATACGACTATTTTCCAAAACTACTAGTTTGACTTCAACTTTCATGTCTATTTCTTGAATAAAATAATTGTTTCGTTACAGTATGAAGCTGATTTTTCTATAAATGAATCCTGTAAAAGCTATTTGGCCCTCATTGTACAACTTCAATTAGAAAATTCCTTTTAAAAATGGTATCCGTATCAATAATTATAGGTACTACAGTCACTCTAGCACGAATTTAATTTAAATATAAAACTCAATGCGTGCTAATACAGTTATAGCTGAGCGCCTTAGTTAAAGCAGAGATAAAGTTCCCATAGACAAGCGTATATTGGCTTTTTCTAAATTTATATTGACAAAGCAAGTAAACATCAACAGATTGTTTTCATGGAGAAACAAGATGGAAAATTTAGAGTTCTCGGGATTTCAGTCGGGTGATGCAGTTTTTTAGTCCACGACGTTTCCATGGCAGTCACGGCCATCGTCTTCAGGCGAAGTGTCGTCGAATATATGAATGGTAATTAAAAAGTCGCGTTCGGATTAGGGGTTTCCTTGCCTAGTACGTGGGTGGTAGGAGTAGTTCGCTCCCTTCCTACCCCCTCCACCACGTACTCTTAGGATCGTTGCGTTAACCTTGCACATCCGGCCACATCTCCATTTTTGGGCTCGGCCTCTGCGGTGTCCGGTAGGTTGTCCTGTCCTCCGGCTCGCCACATTTTGGATAATGAAGAAGTATTACACATTGCAGTACGACTGATTAATTCCCTAGTCCCTATTCAACCCTTGCCTACCTTGTTTTACCTTCTTGGCCTGTTACCCAAAAATACCCATCCTATGCTATTTGAGGGGAATATCCTGTTTCAGGATCATTCTCGTGTAGCCTGTTAGCCAAAAAAAGGGGAGAAAGCACACGTTGGGGATTTCTGGGAAACAACTTTACTGTCTAGTCGTAGTGGAACAAGTGCATGGCGTTTATCCCAAGTTGAGGAATAATTCATAAGAAATAAGGCTCACGGGGTTACTTCCTTTGAGGGGGATGGGGATGTTGTTGAACGTGTAGTAACACATCATAAAGCCAAGAGAAACGGGAGAAAATGACTACCTTCCTTACATGCGACCAGGAAAACGAACCACGAGGCCAGACGAATATCTGAGCAGAGAATCTTGTCTCCTGTTTTCCAGGGACGACAATCAGTGAATACGTAATAAACGTAATGGAATTATTTTAAATATTTCATTAATTAGTTTCTAAGAAGTGGACTTCAATTGATGTCATTCTTTGTCTGTTAATACCTCAAAGGTTTTTTAAAAAATAAATCGTGTGTCCAGTCGGATTACAAAATGGTGGCACACATATATAAGAAATAAAGAAATCACTATAATGAATATTATTACAATTTAAGACATTTTAAAGAAATTGTAAATAAATTAATTCATATTTCTATATAATGAAACACGCATTTATAAGGTAAAAACAACAACCCGAATAAGTATATGTAAATCAGTCCGATACGTCTGGGTATAAATTAGCGAATTATCATTTAACAATAGTTATCAAATAAGTTTTTATCGCTGTTAATCAACTGATACACATTCCCTCATCCTAGCTTCCTTGAACGAAAATCTTAGGGGCATATATCGTCGCTCGCGACTCGCGATATGGCCATATCACTATCTTTCATGTCACCGCGCTCAACTACATAAATTATAAAAATGTTAACTACCTAATACACCATTTCACAGCATTTATAGTACATGACATAAATTTTTAATAATTAATGCATATTTATTCTTACATTATAAAATATACGCAATTAATATTTTTATCATATATTGTAATGAGTGTATGTGGCAATCGCCATTTTATTTCGTCACTGGGTGAAAAATACCCCATACTGGAGACACTCAGTACAAGCAAACACCAAGGCGCGCCAGAGATGCGAGACATCGGAATACTGAACGTGCTAAAATCAACGTTTGGCGACTTAAAAATATTTTAACCGAATCCCGGTAATTTTAGAATACGCGTTCGTCTCCAGAAATTAGGGAGGGAAACAGTGGGCCAAATTGGATTTTAATTTGAGGCTGAGGTTCGGGTGATCCGCCATTCATCTCTTAGTGGGGTGAATGAAGAGAAGGACCTGAGAGGATGGAGAGAAATTTGAGCAGTTGGGCATGGAGATTTAAAGAAGGAAGACGTCTAGAGGGCGCGTGGTGTTTATTAACATTTGAAGTCGCTTGACAGAGAGAAATTTCCAATCTAATCTGGGGGCAAACTGAAAAGAAGATAGAGGGCAGCGATCAGAAGGAGTTCCGTCTACGTAATCCTGGCCCCAGAAATCCTATAAAGACCAGGTACCGATGGAAGAATCCATCACTTGGAGGAGTCGCCTGACGAACGCGAAAGCTGCCTGAATTAAGAAAAGGGAGGAGGAAGCCGCCATGTCACAAAGGAAAAACTGGTGCGTGTCTTTGCCACTGTCTCAGATGTGTCATGGCTGTCGTTCTTCTGCATAAAATCCCAAACAAAAATTACACTTCTAAGATTATTTATAAGCCGAACTAGTGGATTGGACCCTAAGTTTTGGTAATGTTGTTTTTCTTTTGTTTTCGGTGAATAAATTTAATATTTTTTATTTAATCCAACCCAATAATTTATTGACATTTAAATTAAAATTAAACCTTATCAGTTTATTATAGTATACTAATTATTTCGTAAATATTGGACTGTATTTATTGTTCTAATTAAATAAATTGTTGGCGGTTTTATTTCTAGTTTTTGTTTCCGAGCTGACATACAATAATATATGCCATGATATTGGTATATAGTTGATACGCTTTTATTTTGCAATTTATAAAAGTAATATAAACTTGATATCAAATAGTGTTTGGTACATCAGAGTTATTTTACTTTCGTCACTTCACTTGAATGCTTCCTTGCACGCCCCTTTTTGAGATATGAACGCATGTCCAACATAAAGTTGTCGATTCTCACAACATATTGTGAGGTACAGCCATATCATCTGTACAGATGTGTCGTAAAAGCTTTCTCCCCAGAGGTACTCCATGAATATGTTATAAAGCTCTTTCCCCTTCTTTTCGGTAGACGTCTGAGCAATGGTCGTGTGCGAGGAGTCGATTCGGCAGGGCGATGTGCCTGTTGCTTCAAACCACTGTCTGAAATGATTTCCTCTGGGGATGCCGACTAGGAGACGCGCATTTCCCAAACGAAATAACAGCTGATACACAGCGAAGAGTAACCGCCAGGAACAATTTATCACGTTTGACGTGTCGGCTGGCTGCCCGGGATACACGCTGACAGACGTTTCCCCGCACCGCCATGATTGAGTGCGCCACCAAACTACTACTACGGACAAATAAACAAAATAATGTGGCGTAGTCGACGGTTGTATTGAGGAATGAAACTGTCAAATATATACGGAATTATTGATACTTGAAAATACTAAGGGCTCAATATTTCAAAGCTGGTGCAAACATTAATCTTCTAAGATTATTATTTTATTATTTATGTATAATAATATACACTTATTTTAATTTTAATTAGTTTTCTTATTTCAAAATTGACTATATGTATTGTTTCTTTTTTATTTCACTTTTATGTTTCAAATTTATTTATATGTGTTGTTTTTACATTTGTGTGCGTGTAAGATTTCTTAGTTTCTCATATTTTTATCTTCATTTTGGGTAGTTTATTGCTTTTCTTGTAATTGATGAAAGAAAGATTGATATTTATTTAATCAATAAGTTAATCATTATTTGAACAAGTATTGTAATTTTAAGTTAATTTTCTCTATTTAATTTTTAAAATTAAACAGATCTTATTACGTTTTAATTATTTTGTAACGAATTGTCGTTACCGTGGATACCACATAGGTCATTTACCTTTATGGATGGACGCATTCCTTAATACGCTTGCGATATAGGTTGGCAAACCCGGTAGCAGCGCAGGAAAGCTGACGAATATTGGTATGCCAGCGGATCTACATATTAGAGATAAATAACATCTACCACACGTCTTTTAAAGCCTCTCAGTCCAAGTGAAGTCGACTGCGTGCAACTTGCTTACAGGTTAGGTCGGCTTTCCTGTTAATCTATCCTAACAGCCTTAACTTCTGTGACTGTAATTATACACGTTTCTAAACCGAACAATTGCGTTTCAAATGCTAAACATTCCGATTCTTACCTGATCAGACTCAGGCGAACCTACTCACACTACCAAAATCGCCTTAAACTTTCCCTGAATATTTACAACCCTTCGCAATAAGCCTACATCTTATTTCCTTCCCACTTTCCGACCCAGCGTATAAAAAGGTAATTTATGGAAATTTCCAAGATGGAATCATTTATAATAAGACTCATCCACTGGGCATCGACTTTTAAGGATCGCATCAAAATTCTTTTTAAGTCTTTAAAATTATTCATTTCCCTGTCAGCAATACCAAAGCTGAAATAGGAGATCCTTGTTGGCACTACGGAGGTTCGAGAATCATCTCGGTTCCGGCTGTTGGAGACATGTTCCTGTCTTCCATCGGGCGTCCTTCCTTCCGATCACAGTTGGAAAATGAAAGCACAATGCAGTGACCGAGGTTAAGCAAGCGGGGCTGCAAAGTGACAACTGACCGTATAAAAATAATTCGTTACAATTTCCATAAAAAGCATATATATTTCTTAAAACTCCACAGTTGCCGTACACTCAGGCAACAGTCAACCTGCCATAATCTGATTATCGGCTCTTGTTAATAATTACAATTAAAGCTAATTTTAGGCTATTCATCCTACCACTATTGATTTCGTGCTGTTTATATGGGATGGAATTGTTTACTTCTATTCGGCTGAAAAGGTTTATTGTATAATTTAGTACAGGTTTTAGTGATTTTATTAGCGAGTTAAAAAATATACAAAAATTTTGTGTCATCAAGTGCCAACCTATAAAGGAATTATCCCATGAAAACAGTTTTCTGTAAACATATGTGATGGCAGCACTGAATCCAGATAACAGCAATGTGAGCGCTGACAGCTGACGTCAACATTGATACTAATCACATATCACTATTGGTTACATAATGTGATATCCTACTGCGGGGCTGTTTTAGGTATTGTAAAACTATTCTCTATAATATAAAATGAATTAGCAAAAAAAATTTCACCTGCATTATATTTAGCTTGTCCAGAAATTAAGTTCCTTTTCGTGACAATTTATTTTCAAATTATTTTATTACAGAAAAACGTACTTACTTCAAATTCCTTTTGACATATTTACAGTTCTGATGGAGGCAAATAAACCTTGGCATTAATAAACAATCACAATCTTAGTGTAGGAACCAGGATACTGTACGAATTTATAACATTTGTTTGAACAGAACTGAAATATTCATATAAGCTCAATTTATATTTTAATCACAATTATTTCAGTTATAATGGACGGACCCTAGGCAGGTACTTCTTACTTAAATAATAAATGAATAAATATTTTATAATAATAAACTGATGACTCACCAAAAAATGTAATATTTTCTGATTTTCCATGTGACGTCTCCCCCTGAATTAGGTTTTAACAATGTTACTCTAAAAGTCCATCTCTCAAGAAATCACACGTATAAATATGTTTTTCATTCACAATATATTCTTGGAAACTTGCTCGTTGACGTCACATCTCAGTTGTGCGTATCCATGGTGACGCGATTCTCCTATTTGGTATTGCATCGTAAAAACGGGCACTTTCCCAAACCTAATGGTCGATACATTCAGATGTTACATAACCGTCCGTTATCTTGTGACATTCGTGAAAACTGTTTTTATCATACTCGAGCATTTTTAGCCTGAAATATCCCCGTTCCGAGTGGCGCGTTATTACTCCACATTGTTTAGTGGATTACCTACAGTGTTGTACGACGAAACAGTTTAAACCGAAATTTCAATTTATTATTTACTCTGTGTGTCATAACATTCTAAATGTAATATAAACGCGGAAATAATTAGTTTTATAAATCTATTTTTATGAAAGTATGTCTTTAAAAGTGAAGGTATTTGAGGATTTCAAATGCCTAGGCCGCTATTTTCAACAAGCAATAATTTCTGTTTAAATGAATTATAACATAATTTCAAACTATCACCATTTTTTATAATTAATAAAAAAATAAAAGTGCGCTTACAAAAATTATGACAATCAAAGAACAGAAATATTTCGTTAATAAAATTTCAGTATCTCACTTCTTATAGTATTTCTTTGTCGTAGAATATTATTTTCGTTATTTGACTCTATTATTGAAAATTAATTTATATAAAAAGGAAATTCAAAAATGAAATCTTTTTTTCCGTTTTCCCTCATTGAATTGCGTGTCTTATCTCAAATTTTGTGCAAAATAGTTATTATTAGCATTGTATTTTTTTAATATTCATTATATAAACCTATGTGTGAACTATGTGTATAAGATGCGAGATCTGTTTTTAAGTCAGTACCGTTTTAATGTTATGACGCTGTAGCGCTGCAGTTACAATTTTGAGCATACACAATCACATCCTCCTTTAATTAGGAAGACAGACGCGGGTGTAAAGTATCGTACCTTTGTTTTATCCTTTTTTCAGAGCGTTTCTGTGCGTTTGACATGATATATAACAGGGTTTACCAAACTTTTTGTTCAATGTAACACTTGGTAAATTCGGACATTCTTACGGAACACTTGACTTTTGTCAGGATAAGTTATTCCTAGTCAGAAAAAGTAAAACAAGATTTAATTTAGTAATTATTTTTAAATATAGACTTGTAATATAATAGAAATATATAAATAAATAAAAAACTTAATGATTTTGGAAAATTGAATTGCATATCTTGTTGATATCTTGCACAATACTTGTAAATTGACTTCTAATATCTGGTGTGATGTCTAGACCGTTTCTGCACTTTTACTTATTTGCAGAATAATAAGAAAATCTAGATTCGCATAAATAGGTTGCAAACAACTGGAGTAAAACAATAATAGATATGTTTTGAAAAATTGGGGAACCCTTCTAACTCGCCAAGAAATCACATAAAGACTGAACATTTCACTTCACTTTCACTTATTAAATCAATTGGATTTTCATAGTCACTTGCACTTAAGCCCACAGGTTTAGCTGTCGCAGAAAATGGATTCTGAACCCAGGAATCGTTCTTACCAATTATAGGAAAGTGTTGCAAAAGTGTCGATTTTAAGTTATACAGCTGTTCTAATAACATTACGAAAACTTCATCTACTTTAAAATTTAGTTCATTTAAACATTTATGTACGGTAGGAAACTAATTAAAATCGCTAGATTCAACTCATGAAATCCAAAATTGTATTCCTTTATCAAACGTGTATCGCAGTAGAATCCGCATCGATTTTTTTTACTATTTATGGAAATTTAAATTACATAAATATTTTGGCATGAGCATGTCGCTGACCAGGAAGAAGGGGTTTTTCCGGGCGCTGACTTGGCGGCTCGGAATCAAAACAAAGAGACTGCGGCTGACACTTGGGCCATAAAGCTCAGTCACCTCGTCACCGGTTTCGGAATGTCCTAATCTGTCTGAGAATTTGGTGACCGGGTGGTGTGTGTTCCCCAAATGTAACGAGGGATATTATTGGACAATATCCATCCCTGCCACCTTACTGATACGTGTCGCATAAGTGGGAATGAGGTTTTAAAGAGGCTGGCGGAGACAATTTTGAAGCAGATTGCTGGTGAAACAAGGTGGTGGCGAGAGGTGATTGGTGAGAAGAACAGATTGGTGGTGGAGAAGGAATTGAGCAGGATGGTGGCGAGAGTATGAGATGAGGCATTAACAATTAGGGAAGAAAGAGGAAAAAACTGAGTTTCCTCAATTCCGGCAGCACGACTTTGTGCTATTGTCTACCGGCCGCTTCAAGTTACACAACAGGAAGTTCCAGCGACATCTACAGCAAGACGCATATGCAAACAACTCAGGTTCGTCAACGAACGGAAAATCTGCTACACGTGGTCACCCAAACCATAATTACCCTGAGAACTTTAATATAATCCCCTTTTAGTTCTTTATTTTTGTTCATGATATATACACGCTGGGCCCATTTTAAAATTATTATGTTTTCAGTTAATAAGTGTATATATTAAATGTTAATTATTAATTTCAATTATTGATATCCCTCCGTCATTTACAAAAGATTTAATTTTATGTCTTGTATTAAAAATTATAAAACTTTATCCTTGTAAAGATAAGTTCATTGAACTTGTTAAATATCTGCCAGGAATGCGAGTTTAATCAAACATGAAGCAATTGGTAAAACCTCAACAAAATGTTGTCCGGAATTACTTTTTGCCTTCAAGAAGACCAACAACACATTTCAAAGTTCAGTCTTAATAGTACTTTTCCTCTGCATAGCCATCTCACTTCACTATGTAATAAAAGTGTTTTGTGTTCACTAGCCCTGTTGTCGGACAAAATTTTAAATAATCTGGATTGAAGTGGCCACTAAAAAATTTCTTACGGACCACCCGTTGACAACTGCTGCACTGAATGGTCCTGACAGACTGCATTATGCGCTGTTGAATTAAATTCCACCAGAAAATTTGCTAATTTTTTTTTTCTTAGCTGGTCATCGCCAAGTTAAGTAAAATATTAACTGCATAAATCTCGACTATGGCAATCTGTATCTCACTCGTTCAGGATCTGGTTGACTGAACATGTCCACACTTGTTCATTGTTTCCTAATGTAGCGGGAAACAAGGAATAGGATTTCTTTGTTTCGCAAAGTTGTGATTCGATTTTTCCCGTTCGATGCAAACGGAGTTTTTGTCTTACGAACTGATTAAGTGGGATTATATCATGATATTATAATCCATAGTATAGATAGAATCACTCGAATTTTTTTTGCTGAACACCTATTCAGGCCCCCGCGGAACACAGTTAGGCAATTCCGGATTTATGAGATCAGTGATACGTTTCATTAATACAACGACTGTGACTCCAACGAACATTAACCGGCAATTGATTGAGGGGTATGGTGATGCAATAATGTGTGATTAAAATGTGAGGATTAAATATTAAACGAAGTTCATAAAAATATGCACGATGAGTAACGGCGTAACAGGAAGTGCAGACTTGTCTTTCATCACACGCGGCATGTTTCTTAGACGAAGGCAATAATTGAATAACGGCGGCGGTGACTGTGTGGAGAATAAATGTAAGGTAATAGTAGACAATAAAATAGATGAAAAATAGTGTTGCTTCTTTCATAATAAACATCAGTACTTCATTTAAAATTAGCCCTCGTATAAAGCCATATATTCTTAACAGGAGCAGAGAGAGCAATTATCATCATCCTTTTTAACTTAGGGAATAAGAACATATGTATATGGTGTGCCTTCTTATTGTTTTCCCCGTATGTTCCTTGTTAAAGAACAACATTTACTGAATATAACAAAAACATGGAGCTCAAAAGACGGAGAAAATTACTCTAAAGTTGCAATTAATATGTCACGTATATGTTACATATTTTACGACATCAAAGGAAGGAATCGGTACAAAACAATTTAACTCATAACTACTTTAAAATGCATAATTCCATGTCTATATAAAGAACGAAGCTTTCGATCTACGTTACACAATCATTTTGATCCACTCAAACCATCGAAGAAACAAAGTTGCAATAGTAATATTTTCAGGTATTGTTATTGAAACAATTTATTTCACTGTCACGGAGAAGGATTAAGTAAACATGAAAGTGTAGTTGGAATGTGTCATAAATTATACTGATTTCCGAATGATTTTTCATGAGTTGATTTCTATTTTCCATTATATCTGCTTATTGAGGCGATTTAATCGCTTACGACTTGAATTATCTGCAGCGTAAACGTGGTTTTCCTGTGCAAGACCATACGATTTTTCTGTGGCCACAAGTAATTTTGCACAAAATACTAATTAATTACGCAGTTTGAATTGACAACTTTCTTTCGTTGTTCTGTTGGGGCGTCTTTGATATATTTTGTATTTCTTTTTTAGGGAAATAAAACTTTTTTAATAGAAAAACATTAATTTTTTTGTTTATAAAAAAGTAAAGACCTATACATTAGAGATTGGGTTGTTCTACTTGTAAGAAAGAAGGTATTTGTCGGAGGAAAGTTTCCGCTGGTCCGAGTAATATTTCTGCACGTCGGTGAAAATTATTCGCATGATGTGACACAGTAGGTCTGATTGCTGTCACCCAGACGTTCCGTTTCTTCTTCGGATTTCTTTTATAGCCAACTTCGTTAACTATCTTCTTTCACGGAAGCGTTGAGCGTAGTCTTCCTAGCTGGAAGCAGGGAAGGAAATGTGTCGTATTGATTCCCATGAATTTTACAGACCGTCTGCTACAAGAGTCTTAAAAATGTCCGGCCCTGGTCATATGGAGGTCTCTCAAATATATGAAGGAAGGCGAAACGTATGACTGCACTAGACATAAAATGTAGGAACACAATTCAATAGCAGATACCCTTATGCACTGTATTACAAATTCTTTTATGTAATACAAAATAAACAATCATGAAATTACAAACTATAAAAAATATATAAATTGTATTCAGAGACAATTAGTACTTCCCTCTAAATAAACCAGAAAAATTACATACTTGATTATGTTAATTGAAACTGTTTTACAGACAATTGAAATAAAACAGTATGTTAATTAATAAGTAATGAAATAAATAAATACATTTCGTAAAATATATTTAAAGCGTCTGGTACAATATTGCATTATTCCTTTACCTTCTTTACTCAATCGTAGCAAGTTGTATTTTAAGTAAGTTTCCTGTTATGGAATACGATATCAAAAACTGATAAATATTATCTATGATATTTTCGATTTACATAACACTTACTTAATTGGCAAAGCTTCTCCTGAGGCGTTTGTAGATATAGAAAAAGCGTTTGATAATGTCAACTGGAACACAATATTAAAGATTTTCAAGAGCACTGGAATAAAATATCGAGAAAGGAGGCTTATACATAACCTCTACAGCAGTAATTAAAATAGAAGATCAAGAAAAGAAAACCGTAATCAATAAAGGATGCAGTCTGTCGCCTAAGCGGATTAACTCATATATAGAACGGGTGATGAAGAAAGTTAAAACGCAATATGGAAAAGGAATCATACTGCAAGGAGAAGAAAGAAAAACCCTACGCTTTGCCGATGATATTGTAGTATTGGGAAGTCAGAAGAAGACTTGGAAACCATAATAAATGTAATGAACGGAGTCACGGAGAAAGAGTTCCATGTGAGGATTAATAGAGTATAAACCAAAGTAATGGAGTGTAGTATAGAAAACAGTGGAAAACAAAGGGTGTTAGATTGGGAATGGATATTTTGACGGAAGTTAAGGAATTCTGCTACTTGGGAAGCGTAATAACTAGGGATGGTAGAAGTATAGTAGGCATGAGGGTAGGATAGCACAGACAAGGAAGACTTTCGCGAAAAAGAGGAATTTAGTTACGGGTAATGTAAGTGTGTAGTAGTGATTAACTTAAATACTTAGTACATCGAACTTCCTAGGCATCAGGTACTTTTTCGTACAAAAATTAACAATTAAAATTAAAACAATGAAATATGAAATCTCGTAACGTGATAGTTATTTGTCAGCATGAGTTGTTCACTCCGGCCGATGACAGTAAGGTCAGACCAACGTAATTTCGATTGGTTGTTGACGCCATACGATGACGTCTAACGTTTGGAGCATTAGTTATTTAGTCAGTCCGGCACGGAGATTTTAAGAAGCTAGAAGTCTAAAGGGTGTGTGGTGTTTGATCCACGGCACGACAGTTGGGCAATGGAGAATTTAACGATTAGCATGTCAGGGGAGTGCGTGCTAGTTTAGCAACACAACTGGAGAATTTAGTCGGTCAGAAACGAGCATTGAAATAATCAGACGGAGAGAAAACGAGGAATCTTGCTGGCGTAATAGAAGGAAGGAATATCCCTACAACGAGGCGAACTGCAAGCAGGTGGAGTCCTGTCCCAGTAATTTCCCAGAGTCCAGGAACGAGCTCCAGAGGCGACCTGAATTCGTGGAAGACGGATCCCAATATACCGGCGTGGGCAAAGGACGAAGCTGTTTACGAACCACAGTAAATCTCAGGTGTGTTAGTGCCAATATCGAAAAGTGCGTCATTACTATTTTGTTGCTGCACGAGAAGCCCATAACATTGGCCCTTAAGTTGATAGAGTCTTACTAATTGCAATTGAGCTATCCGTGATAAATGTTTTAAAAATTGGACCCTAAAGTTTAGTAAATATTGTTTTTTTTCTGTAAATAAATTTAATTTATTTTTATTTGATCTAATACAATAATTCATTTTAATTAAATTATAATCCAAACCACCCAGTTCATTAGTCACCTGCGTGATTATCCTCATCATATAGAAATAAAGTAACAACTTCTTCGCACTGGTAGATGAAAGTCAGGGTATATAATCACTGGCAGTGGAATAAATAACGCTTAATTCCTATCAAAATTATTTGAACGAAAGGTTTGTTTGAAGACGTTCGGCCTGTATAATTTTGTATATATAAGCAAAGACATCCGATATTAAATCTCTAGTGGTCGGAGGGCTATAACATGTTATTAAATAAATAATGTGATTAGTTGAAAATTAATTTTCTTCTTTCTTTTCTCTACACTCTTCAAAGGTCATGAATGTAATTTGCAGTAAACTTCACGTCGAGAACCATTTTTTTATCAACTAAATAATTCCACTACACATTGAAAGGTTCAGTCTGGTCGAAATGCTTCTCGTGTGATTCAACAGCTATCCAATAATCCTCGGTTCTTTTTGGAAATCTTATCCAGATAAAAAAACTCATTGAAAGAGCAATAAAAAATCGACACATTAAACTTCAGGTACATTGATTACTAATGATTATTCATAGCGTATGTATGAATAATAGAGGCATATTATCTTTACTCGCGACCCACGATATTCTTTATCCAAGTAAGTCACATCAGTACTATTTACATCATCGCCGGAAACTAATTATTAATTCAATAACTGAAAATGTTAATTGCTAATACGCCATGTCACAGGTTCACGTGAAATTTTTTTGTTTATTTACATTCATTCTGTGTTGATAACACTGTTATAGAATGTTGTAACAGTAGAGGTAAAACGGAGAAAGCTATTATTCAGTGAAGACACGAGAAGAATGAAAAGGAAAGCGGATAGCGTGAGAGAGAGAAGCAACAGAGGCCAAAAGTTAGATTTGAAATATTTCCTGCTTATTCAGACATTAATTGAACGAAGCTCTCAAGGGATATTCAATAAAACCTGAAATTATAACAGTTGTAAGATTTCTAGCGGAGTTAGAAGGAGATAACTTTTGTTCTGTAGCCTGTCTTACAGAAACGCATAAATAACGGCGAAAGACTAATTTTTAAAACAAGCTCTTACAACATAACACGGAACTTGGGATAAATGAGCGTCTTAAGTCAGGGCGTGACGGTGCGGCAGAATAAACGACTTTTGCCGCACTTGCCTCATTAATATCTCAGGTCAGGCGGGGAAAAGCTCGGTAAAGAAAACTGCCGTCGGCTTCCTCGCGAATGCGATTTGCCGCTGGAATTTCGTTCTGTTTGGGGAAAATCTTCAAATATTTGTGCTAGACAATTTCTCCGAGTGTAATGAAAAAGCATGTTCGAAAACCCAACGTCCTACAGAATAACGTTAACTTTTGAAAAAGATTATGTAAAAAGAACCTTCAATATAGTGAGAATATTTATCGATGTTTTATATAATGTTATATATATGATTCATAAAAATTGGCCCATATTGAGAATACAGTTGCAAATTTCTCTGTCTTAAGTGAATTTATATTTTATCATGAAAATAAAAAAGTTAATAATACTACGCTTAAAAAAACATTTATTTTCATGTAACGAACGTGCTGTAGAAACTCCAAGTTCTCATGAATTATTTTTTGAAATTAAAATTAACAACCAGTCTTTCAGACACAGCATTTATTAAGATTAAAAAACGTTTCAACACCACAACTGAGACTCTTCAGTTGCTAAGTTTACAATTTTTTATGAAAGAAAATATGCCAGAAGTATAAAAATTCAAATTTGACCCAATCGTATCTTGTATCTCATTTCGGTTAAAGCTGCCCTTAGAAACGGTTAATTTTTTACACATTGATCTGAAAAAGTCCCAAAAGGATTGACCAAACGTGATTTAATCCGAATAAAAGCTGTGTCTTTAGTTTATTTCATTTAATAATTTGATTATCAAACAATCGATTAACTACTCCGGATTGAATTTTTTTTGGCAATTCTTAAAGATACGAGATCATAATCTAAGAAAAAAAGTTTAGTGATTTCTGTATTATATATTTTATTCTGACTTAATTGGCCATTAATATTAATGTGTTTATGACTTATCGGCTATAATAGCAGACTGTATAGAAATAAATAAGACAACAGCCAATTTGGTACCTTATCAGATGTGATTTTAAATAGAACCAGAGATTAAATTGGTTTAAAATTCTGTCTTATTTTTAATTATAAATAACCAACAGATTAATTACAATTTCGAACATGAAGGAAAAATCCGTTGAAATATGAAAGCATTGAACGTTTATGGTCAAGTAGTCCAAGTAACAATTTATTAAGTATATTTTGGCTAAGGCAAGACAAATATTTATTGTACAAAAAAAGATGCGATTATAAACGAAACGCTGATGACGTCATAATGTCACGAAACGGAAATAAAAATTCTAATCATTTTTACCAGGGTTAATACGCGGTTTGCTGCCACCAAAATCAGCTACTATACTAACAAATAGATATAAATTATGTAAATTTTCACAAATATATTAAACAGGTTTGAATGAACCAACAAAATAGACACACTAAACAAACTTTTTAACCTTAGTGAAGTGATTGTTATTGAAAATTCACTGATATAGGCTTCCCAACCAAAGCATGTCTATCAATGTCTGCCGTTTAAGACTCGTCTCTCTCCGCATATTTTGGTTTCCAATCAGGTAAGCTTCGTTACAATATCCGCCATTTCATCTACAGAAACGACGCACCTCACTGCAAAAGGTGATATATTTTCTTTCTCCCTAATTTTGTTTGAATTTTTGTAATTTTAAAGGATATAAAAATTCAGTTAAAACATTCTAACCGGTGACAGGCAGGTAAGAAGTGGGTTTTCGTGGCGTCAGACTGGCGGACGGGGGATATGCCTGTCTCCAGATTTATAATACTAAGCTTTTTTTGCTGAAGGAACATTCACCCTTCAAACTTTCCAAAGGAAAACACGTAGGATAGCGTTTTCCCTCGCAGAAGGGATATAAGGGTTGAGATGGGAGGTGAGAAGCCGAATAATATTGAGAATGGCTGTAGGCGTTGAGAGAGCGAGGAGATAGAGAGAGTGGCTCAAGACGACGTTGAGAAGACGAGGTGGAAAGGAGAAGAGTTGATCATGACGTGAAGGGAGGAGAAAGCTGACAGTTGAACGGATGTTGAAAGAGAGGAGGAAGCTGGATAGTGCAACAAGAGTTGAAAATGAGGTGTAAACTGTTGCTATTAGGTGAGAACGTATTGAGAACAAGAAAGGGTGGAGTGAAGGAGGAGGAAAAACTGAGTTGTCTTCAATCACCGGCAGTACGATTTTCATCCCACTGTCCGCCGGGAGAGGGAAAATCTACCATTCAATCAGAAGGAATAAGGAGGGTCTAGTCGCCTAGTAACCTGCATAAAGACTCGAATGAAGATAAAATAGGTTCGTCAAGTGAACGAAATCTCTGTTGCAAGTGGTTACCCAATTTTTAATTAACCCTGATATTACAATAGTCACCTTATTTTATTTGTAATAGTATTTTGGGGGGGTGGCGGTGTTAACAGGCTACATGAGGGTGATCCTGAAACAGGCAACTCCCCTTTAATAGCATAGGAAGAGAATTGAAAAGTAAGGTAGAGCAAGGTAGCCAAGGGTTGACTAGGGCCCCCGGGCTGTGGTTTAAAGTTCCTTCCCAGTGTTTCACCCTAGAAAACCTGCATCAGGAAGGTCGGGCATTGGGTACTATTCTCAAGCTCTTCCGAATGACAAGAGACGAGTTTGCTTTGGGGTCGCAGCATTCCCTTCTCCGTGTCTGCACTAGTTTTAGAAGGCAGTTGGTGCGCAGGACCCTTTTTAAAGTAATTGTTTTTTATAAATACTAGAAAGTTATTTCATTAAATAATTAAAATAATAGCCCCTATATTCATTTGTAGTTTTTAAGTCTTATTTTAAGTACAATAACTTTAGGAAATGTTTATATCCGTGGAAGGAGTCGTTTAAATAAACTTAACGGTAATTGGGTAGACATTCTAGTAATAATTGGCGACAGTAGAACGTTTTGAGGCAAAACGTTATATAAGTGCGCCAAGTAATATACTTTTCACAACTACAATTATGTGCGGTTGAGTGAAATTCCAGATATAATACTTCCATGAAAAAAATAAGAGCTGGTTGTATATCATCTTAGTGTTTCATGTCGTAACCGTTTACTTCTTTACTTGAAAAGATCTCCTGTTTCGGTAGCGTGCCAAGAGCCCGTTTACGTGAAGTTTAGTTTCACAATACACGTTCTTTTGGTGTCACGATAAAAGAAATTAATTTCATATTCGTATTGAAATCAAACAAGGAGACTTATCCATGATGCATCCTCATTATCATCTCACTGGGTATGGAGAATCAGTTTAGGGACCTGTGAATTTCGCGCGAGTTCCACTGAATGATTTATTTCCAGCACGCAAGGTCCGTCGCCATGCGACGCGACGTCAGCGCGTGGGGCTTTGTTAAGCAATGACGTACATGCCCGTATTTATTAATGCTTTATTAGCACACTCAGACGAACAATCATCAATTAGCATTGCTGGAGATGGAAAAAAAGAATTGACGATGGCATCAAAGAACTGCAAACGGTTTTATTTTTCAGTCAATCACTCCGCATTTCGTTTTTCTATAAAACACGAATATCTTGGTTTCAATATTTGCTATTTATTCCTCCTGAAGAACTTGAGGATAATTTATTTTTCATCTGGAACATGGCACCATACAAATAGCTTAATTTACAATGATCGTCTTGTAGGGGTTCACTTTAATACCATCTGGCAATGCCCGCGTAATTATGTGTATTAGTCTGATACAGTTTTCAATTAATGTTTATAATATAATTTAAGCGACATAGAGGGCGTATGTTGTGCCATGAAAACTAACATTGTCAGGCCTATATATCCTATAGTTCTAAAGACGATTTTAGAAATTATATTTTAATATGTACTCTTATAATGGAGATCTATGAAAGTGAACTTTGTGAATCTGTGCCACAAGCCCGAGAATAATTTCCTTTCCTACTATGTGTAGCGTAACGAAGAAACGGTGATTAAACATGAAATATATCAATACTATATGAACACGTCCGTCCAGTCCAGTGGTTGACAAAGAAGAGAGAGAAAGAAAGCTTTTGATCGCTTCACGGCAAACCTTATAAGTCGCAGTTGGTTTACGGCAATAGATGGAGTGATATTGCTCGCCCTCCATCCCTCATGCTGCTAGTAAATGGGTGGAAAAGTATAGGAACGGCTAATAGGACTTTTAACTCGCAGTTGTGTTTTACACCGTTTTTTGCGTGACAATTCAATGGGTTTTTAATTGTTTACATTAATATCTTCTGAACTCTTCAAGATATCAATGAAACATACATGAAACTTTACGATAAAATTCTTGTTTTAGTCCTTTAAGTTTTCATTGTAATCTGTTGAGGCGTTTCGGAGTATAAGTGGTTGTAAAGCAGAATTTTTTCATACTAACAGATTTTAAACTTCTCCGTACGATTATTAAAAATTTTCTTTTATACAAAACTTGGTGCAACAAAAAAAAGAATTATCCAATTTGGTTCGTTAGTAATGCGCTTACATATATTACGGCGATTCATTTATATATATATATATATATATTATAAATTTGGCAACAAACCTGTTAAATTACTAGCTATGCCAGCGACATCGTTCGTGTGGAAAAATTCCTTTCTTATTATGCCCTAAAAATGAAACAAGTACATAATTTTTATAAAGTTGAATTTATTGAATATATAAAAACTACGGTATCTTTTATGTATCCATTTTAATTAAGAAATTGGAAATTAATTTAATATCGTTACTGTATATTTGTAAAAAAATGTCTAAATATATTGAATAAAATGCGTTTGGACGGTCACAAACGAGACGTTCTGTGAATTAACGTTGTCAGTTTTTTAACTGTAATTGACAGTTAATACACTTACATTTAATTACGTGTTACATTATTTTTCATAATAATTATTTTCTTATAGATAAATTCGTAAGCTCATTGTTCCTTGACAAAAACGGATAAAGTGAAACAAAAATAAAAAACATGCAATCGGACATGGAAGCTAAGAACCGTTACCAGATTCTCTTCGTCAATACGGCCATCGATTTTGAATCATGGCGATTGATTGGGCGTCAGGTAATTTTATTAACAAAAACTACCAAAAGATTTATATTTAAACAAGTCATTTTATTCGAGCACTGAGATAAAAGCTGTAAAGGGGAATAGTCATCGTTACGAAATAATCGTAGTGGCCGGCTTAATTAGAAATCATAATCCGTGTTGGTGTCTCGTTACTCTAGTGACGCCTAGCCGTGTTCGAGACCCTTCACTTATATTCACAGCCACGACTAGCTAGATTTTTGCACCTTCAACAATTGTCGGTTTCTTCTGTTAGCGAGTCAAACAAGACCGACAACAACATAGTCTCGCGGTTTTAATTGCATTAGGGACGGGACCGTAACTTCTTAAGAATGTCGTAGTGTTTCCTTCCTTACTTCTAGATATTATCAAGACCATATACACTGGTGTAGTTTCGTATTAGGTTTATCTGATCTCCTGATCAATGTAAAATTTTTTCATTTCTTGGAGGAAACTTTTTCTAACCGCATGTTTGGAACAGGGTGACTTGTAAATGAAAATATATATCAGTAACTGTCCACCAAAACGCTCTTCTCATTTTTTTGTACTGATTAGCGAAAGAGTATTTTTGAGACTAATCTCTGTGTTAGAAGTTTTATGTGTATCTAGTGACAATGAAATTATAAAATTTTAACTATGCAGCAGGGAAGATTTGCGTTCTAAGCTGAGACGACGGTTGCCGTTGAAGTTTTGTTCACTTATTGCAGTCGAAGGTGGTTTCCCAGGTAACGGACGCGACGCCACGATAGCTCAATCGGTTATGACGACGCCTCTATTCAGCAAGTCGTCCGGTCGCGCCAGTTTACAGGTATTCACTTTCGAGTCCCGTGATTAAATTTCGCAACTGTGCTGATATCTCTTAAAACACGCAGCGGCGCGTGTGACTGCATTCTCTCTGCGAGTGTTAACTTTTCCCTTGCACTAAATACGGCGCAAGTTTTATTGCGGCGCCCAGTCGCCAGTTGTGCGCTATTACTTGTCCCTGCTTTGTGTGAGCACGCGGCACTCCCTATCTATATTTGCCGGGTCCATTCTACATCCGCGACTCTTTCACAGTGTAATGAAACTACGGAATATCAGCCTGTCGTTTATCTGAGGGGGAAAAAATTCGTTTTTTTTTTCGTGACAAAGGGGAACAATTTTGAGACTTAATATTCTTCAATTTGCTCGAAATGAAATGCAGTATTCTAATAATATTTTAAGCGTCATTCGGGAAAAACACTAAATACTTAACAAGTTTACTGATAGGTTAATGAATTATATATTTCGCCGGGCAAATTTCAGATTAACTTGAATTTATTTTATATGACTGTGAAGTATTTCATATGATATTTTATAATACCGTCTTCACTAAACCGCGTTATTTACAATTTCATATTTATATTTACTGTATTAATTTTTACCGTCTATCGAAATTAACTATTAATTCTCTACTATTGAACACTAATGATCATGATGTATAATAGTCCTGAGTAACTCTCTTCCTGAAAATCTCGGAAACGTTCGGCTATCGCTACGTCAAAGAAAGCACGGTGCAGAGAATAAATTTCAAACCAGTTTTCGATAATAACAATTACGCTATGTTAAATAATATTTATTAGAGTGGTTGGAAGTAGTTACATAATACGGTAATATTGAACACGTGGTAATGGCCTGGATAAAAATTAAACCGGAAAAAGTTGGTTTTTATCATTTTTAAAGAGTATTTGTCAAATGAGGTAATTGGAGGCAACTGATAATTACGGAGGTAGAAAATTATAATGTGACGTCATTATTTTGTCTCATGGTGCACCAAGCTACCAGTAAAAAGTGAGGAAAAGTGCGTATTATCATTCCTTATACCCTTCGACAATTTTTTTCATTATCACACGATCCGAACGCAGGAGACTTTGAGTAAGTGACGTCATCAGTTACTTCTATTTTACATGTTTACTTCGTCTGAGTGGGGAAATGCTAAAGTTGGCAACGTATCGTCGGGAGGAACATGTTAAGGATGGTAGCAGTATGACGAAACACACGGCCTCTGGTTTGTCAATTTTTATCTTAGATTTCTTTATCTTCGAAATAACTTTCCCAGTCTCGAACCCCTAATTTTTAAGCAAATTTTTTTTACAAAATTCAAACTCCTCCCTGAATAGATAGCTAGATTCAGGATTACGAATAATCAAGCTGATTTAATGGGCGATCTGGTAGAAAGAAGAGGACGCATGGTTAAAGCATTTTTTTTTGTTAACAAGCTACATTCATCAAGAGATAATTTTCCAGTAAAATACCTGGGCATCGCCGGGTAACTAGCAGTTATATATTCATAGTATGAAAGAAACATCACTCTCCTCACATGCTCTGTAAACCTCAATACCAAGGCGAAATACACGTTAAATCATTCAACCCTATAAATGGAATTACTACAATATCCAGTCATACGTAAATCAACGAATATTCGTCAGTTTAATTTTTTTCCATTATGTCACGAATATTTTTCATCCATATGTAAAATATTGTATTTCATTTTTTGTTTGTGTCTTTTATTAAATATACAGTTTTTTTGTGCAGCCTTGTTGGTTTAGTGGTCGTCAGGACTAAATACAGAACTGGGATTTGCTATAAAACTTTTAGAGATAATTTGCAACCACGTGAGGAGAGGATAAGCGCTCAACAGAAAGGACGTTACTGAAGAACCGATAAGAGACCGTTTTCATGTTGCTATATAATAATTTTAGCAATAGGAAAAAGTTTTAATGTAATATATAAATTTGGTTATGACGTAAGAGTAAAAATGTTTGTAGTGAAGTTACCGAGGAATGTATATTTGAGCGTCAGGACGACCGGTGTTGGCCATCAGTTAGGATTGTTGTGAGAAGGATGTAGTGGTATATGAGTATGTATGTGTACATGAATGTGTTCGTATGTTGGTATGTAGGAAACAATAACCGTATGGGTAAGTTAGTCCTCCATCGGCCGTCTCTCCAGGTTGCGCAGTGAGGACCACGACTGAGATATGAGTAGTACCGATTTTTCGTGGTGGTCAAAAACTATAATGGTGAGGGGCAACAGAGACACGAGAATAGTGATCCGGGAATGGCTCAAAGTTGGACAATACAAACATGGCTGCAACAGCTTTAATAGTTGTGTTACTGTTGCACGGCTGAAAGCTAGGGGAAACTACAGCCGTGTCTTTAAATTCCCGCCCACATGCAACGCTCAATGCATAAAAATGTGATGGCAGCCTCTCGGGTAGAATTATCGGAGGTATAATAGTCCCACATTCGGATCTCCGGGAGGATGTCAGAAGAAAGACAAAGAGTGACGGTCTACGTGGAATGTCAGAAGTTTAAACCGCGCGGGTAGATTAGAAAATCTAAAAAGGGAAATGAAAAGGTTAAACCTATATATAGTAGGAATTAGTGAAGTTAGATGGAAAGAACAAGATTTTTGGTCGGATCAATATAGGATGATTAGCACAAAATCGAATAGAGGAAATCCTGGGGTGGGTCTTGTAATGAATAAAAATCTGGGGGAACGCATAATAATAACAATATAATGAAAGTCTAATTACTGTAACGTTAGAAAGAAAATTGCAGCCGAGGAAAGTTATTTAAGTTCATATGCCCGCAAGTGCCGCAGAGGAAGAAGAAACTGAGAAAATCTACGAAGAAATTGAAGAAATAATTAAGTATGTCAAGGGAAACGAGAATAGTAATGGGTGACTGGAACGCAGTAATAGGAAATGGAAGAGGAAGTAATGTAGTTGGGGACTGTGGGCTTGGGGAAAGGAATAAAAGAGGAGATAGGCTAGTAGAATTTTGCATTGAGAACAGTTTAGTTGTGACGAATACCTGGTTTAGGAATCATGAAAGAAGACTCTAAAGATGGAAGAAACCGGGGAACACGGGCAGGTTCCAATTAGATTATATAATGGTTCGACTGAGGTATAGGAATCAGGTGTTAAACTTGAAGACGTACCCAGGAGCAGATATCAACTGTAACCATAATCTGCTGGTTATGAAATGCAGGCTGAAAATGAAGAAACTCGAGAAAGGAATTATAAAAAAGATGGGAAATAAAAAAACTCCAACTGTAGGGGGTGCTTCAGAATTTCAAAGAAGATATCAAGAGTAGATTAATACAGAAAGGAGAAATAAGAAATATAGAAGAGAACTGGGTACTCTTGAAGGAAGAAAGAGCAGCAAAAGAAAAAAATAGGAAGAATAGTTCAAACCAATAGGAAAGCATGGAGAACACAAGAAATAATAAAAATGATTGTTGAAAGGCATAAATATAAAAACGCGAGAGATGAAAATGGTAAAGAGCAGTACAGACGCTTGAAGAATGAGATAGATAGGAAATGAAAATCAGCCAAAGAGGCTTGGCTACAAGAGAAATGCAAAGCAGTTGAAGGTTTCATGGTGAAAGGGAAAATAGAGACAACTTATAGGAAGATCAAATAAACATTCGGCGAGAAGAAAAATATTAGAAAGAACATCAGGAGAGCGGATGAGAAGGCAATTATGGATACAGAAGAAAAAGCAGAAAGAAGGAAGGAATATCTAGAAGAGCTGTATCAGGTTGGAAATCTAGATCAGTCAGTAATAGAAGAAGAAGAGGTGGTAGATGATGAAGGGCTGGGGGTCAAAATTATAGGGTCAGAGTTTGACAGGGCACTCACAGACCTCACAGACCAGTAGAGCTGATATGATCATCGGGCGAAGAAGCAATATCACGGCTATTCTGGATACTTTGCAAAATCTACGAAACAGGAAGAATTCCAGCAGATTTTAGCAAAAACATACTTATACCCATACCGAAGAAAACTGGGGCTGATAGATGCTAACAGCATAGGAAATTTAGTGTCCCATATATGCAAAATATTAACTAAAATAGTATATTGGAGAATGGAACGTCAAATAGAATGCGAGTTAAGAGACGATAAATTTGATTTTAGGAAGAATGTAGGGACACGAGAAGCAATATTAACCTTGCGACTAATTTTAGAAAAAAAGGATAAGAAAAAACCGGCCTACGTTCATAACATTTGTAGACTTATAAATAGCGTTTAATAACTGGAATACACTGTTAAGGATTTTGAAGTTCACTGGAATAAAATATCGAGAAAGAAGGCTTATACATAACCTCTATGAAGCAGTAATTAGAATAGAAAATCAAAAAAAGAAAGCCGTAATCAAGAAAGGAGTAACACAAGGATGCAGTCTGTAACCCATGCTATTCATCTTATATATAGAACAGGCGATGAAGAAAGTTGAAACGGAATATGGAAAAGGAATCATACTGCAAGAAAAGAAATAAAAACTTTACGCTTTGTCGACGATATTGTAGTATTAGGGAATCAGAAGAAGACTTGTAAACCATAACAAATGGCATGAACGGAGTCCTGGAGAAAGAAGTCAATATGAGGATTAATAGACGGAAATCCAAGGTAATTGAGTGTAGTTTGGTAAACGGTGGAATAACAAAGGATGTTAGATTGAGAAGGGATATTTTTACGGAAGGAAAGGAATTCTGCTACTTGGGAAGCTCCGGACAGGAAAAGAATGCTAGGCTTTGGAATGTGGTGCTGTAGGCGAAGGAAGTTCTATGCAGAATAGGGGAAAAGCGAACAATACGGAGGACGTTGACTAAGAGAAGGGTAGATTAATAGGCCACGTTTTAAGGCACGAGAGTCTTGTATAATTAGCATTAGAGGGAAGTGTGTCGGGGAAGAACAGAAGAGGAAGGGGAATATAGTATGCTAACAGATTACGGAGGATGTGGGTTGTACTAGTTACGAGGAAAAGAAAATGCTTGCGTAGGATACGTTAGCTTAGAGAGTTGCATCAGACCAGTCTTAGGACTGTATACCACAACAAAAACATAAGTTTGAATCGTAAAGTTCAGATATCAGACTGCCTAGATGGGAAATACGTCAAGAAATGATGCAAGTAATTTTTCATACCAGTGTCCGGTACTGGTGGCAATATTTTTAGACTTTTCTGCACATATTGTGAGAAGCTGCTTGAACAATTTTGTAAGTAAATGAAACAGTACAAACAGAGACGTCGGTGGATTGATGGTGGTTTTCAGGATTTACAGGAGAAAGATTATTGAGTAATATAGTGTAACGGTCAAACATATCTGCTCGGACTTTGGCGGTGCGAAGTCAAAAGAAAGGAGACAATATTTGTGCCAGGGGTAATAAAACTCAGACATCACAGCGCGCCTGGGGTGTTTCACAATTGTGCTGTTTTCACCCAAAACTCTTGAGGGAGAGGGGTAACCATAAATGTGATTGGTTAATATTCATCCCTGCCACCTTCGTGATGTGAACTAAAGGAGTGGGGAATCAAACGTACATTTTAAAAAATATTAAAATATATACAAAAATGAATAAGCGTTCCCCATCTCTTGTCGGTTTTGTTTAGATTTGATAACAAGTCTTTCTTCAAAACTCCTAAATTGAAATACTAACCGCAATTTTAAGTAACACAATGACCAGATGTCCAGATTTTTGATGGGACAGTCCGGATTTTTAACAGTTAGTCCCGCGTCCCGCAGCGCCTTAAAAGATCCCGATTTTTGAAAAGAATGCAAGGCGAGTTTAGGGAACGGCGGAAGAACGGGAAGGGAATATACGGTTTTCGGCGGCCACGTGGCTACTTAGCCAGAATGTTGTTGTTGTTGTGATATTCATTCCTAAGACTGGTCTGATGCAACTCTCCAAGCTAATCTATCCTGCGCAAGTATTTTCATTTCCTCATAACTAGCACAACCAACATCCTTCCCTAATCTGCTTAGCCGCTTCTATCCTTGGCCTCCCTAGAATATGAATATATTATCCAGAATATGATTTTTAAGATTTTTAATATAGTGCGTCAGAAAAAAGCATGAAAATTCAACGATTATCTAAGAAGTAAACTTCCTTTTATTTTAATGTGAGAGATGTAATGGTGAATTTCCTATTTTTCACGGCAGAAAAATGTTATTTCATAGTACTTGGAGAGATAAACGTGAAAGATATTTAAACACTGCTTTATCTTTTTACAAAATACAGGAATTTTTTCTGAAAACAACTTATGGAGCGAAGAAAAGAAATTAGCACTAGTAAAAGGACTTATTCCCCTTCATGCTATTAATCACAATCATTCCTTCATATCTCTGGACTGTACATCACAAGTTGTCCAAAAGTTATTCAACAAAATATTTGCCTGTACTGGACCAAAATCTAAAGAAATTGGGTGTAAACGTGATTTCCTTATATGCATTTTCAGAGTTCAACAAAAATCTAGAAAAATTTAATTTTATATCCATATATTCTGATGCATCTAATCATAAAAACATTAAGTTATTTCTATCCATCTATAGATTTTTTGATTTAGAAACTGGAATGAACAGTAGAATTAGATTTAGTTTCTTTGCCCGGCGTAACTTCTGAAATAATTTTCAGTTCCAATATTAATATTTTGAGAAAAAAAATTTAAAACATAAAATATTTCAAACTGTGCAGACTATACGAACATAAAAGTTGGAGAAAACGTAAGAAAACATATAAATAATATATTTTTATAAATTAAACAAAACCTTATTCTAAATATTATTGGAGCTGGTTGTGGACATTCACAGTTGAGTGTTGAGACTATGAAAGTAATTTTATGTCTAACATATAATGCAAAAAATTATCGTGAAACATTTCATGACCTTTTAAACAACAACAGCAAGCTACTAAAAATGCACTCAAATGAGAAATATGCCAAAGAATAAAATAATAATATACATGTTGAAATTTTAAAAAACATTAAAATTCTATTTCTGCGTTCTATGAAAATTTAATTCTCCATATATTCTAAATTTTTAATCACGCCCCCCCTCCCCCGCCAATGAACGGTCAATGGTGTCCCTCTGTACCACTGTTAAAATCTGGTCAATGAAATATATAACGTTTGATGAAAACATTAATTACATAACACACTGACTTTATACTTCGTGTTTCTATTATATCAAAGCGCCAACTTCTCTTTTAATTATTCATATTATGTTGCACTCAATGGTCACTAATATATATTCTTTTATTATTTATTCATGATCAGGTCGACTAGATGGTATTACACCGTATTAAATGTTACGTCATATTATTAGCTTACATAGAAATTATCTATGTTACAATCCTAATTACATTTAAATATTTTCGTACCGCTCAGTTTCCTTTAGAAATAATAAAAGGTTCTTCATATTGACATACATAAATCCTTGAATATTTAACTTCGTAAATAGTTCAATATTTTATTAAATTATCAATTGATTGCAACGAATTCAACTGACTCCCAATTTAGAGTTTGTTGTATTGACAATGAGAACTTTTGAAAACATAATTCCTGAAATATGTAATTATTGTTTTCTTGACCATGATGATTAATTCGATATCTTTAAACAAAACTTTCAGGAGTAATTTTGTATTAATAAGCATTGTATTTTTTGTAACGAAATAAAAATAATTATGTAGTTACATATACGGGCTGTTTTGCACTAGAAATAATTAAGTGTGTTTAGGATTGTAATGATAAAAAACTTCGATACATTTGGAGTTGCTGATTTTAACTTGGTTCTTTCAGCTCTATTGTCTTTAATTAAAGCGGAGCTTTATACATGAATGCGAAAAATTCTAAAGGCTATTGTTTAATTTATTAAATTTAATCCATTGTTTTTCCCAAGTCATAGTATTCTATTAGTGGACTGGCAAGCCATGAATTTGTTTGAAAATAACTTTTAATCGTTGCTGTAACTTTAGACGTATAAAGGTGTGTTATATGCTGACGTGGAAAAAGCCATGCGTAAACCGAGCTGATCTTCAGACTGATTGAAATGTCTGTTACGTATTAATACATTCTAATAAGTCAACATAAATTGTAAATTCCTGTAAGGAATTTTTCGCGACAGGTGTCGGTAAGGGATTTCGAGCTGGAATGAAATTTATATTAGCACTGTTAGGTAAGGTAGCAGCTGGTCTAGTACTTAGGCCACGGTGTAGCTCGCTTAGCGTTCCGCAAGGTAATGAAGACAAATGGTGTTGGCGAATGGATATAACCGCCCCCTTAGTTGATAGCACACACGCAGCTATGTACACCACCATCTACTCAGGGTCTACCAATAGTCCTTTCCAGGGGCAACCAGCTTTAAGTAGCATTCTTCCACACGTGCGGAAAGTCTAATATGATATTTACGCACCCAGAAAGATTTTTCTTGTCTTTAAATGTGAACGGGTTATGTATCGATCCAAGTCAGATTTTTTTTTCTGGAACCGTACTACGTTTACGGCTGTAGATAAACTAAATCAACAATTTTGTATTCATTTTATAAATTAAGAAATTTTTTTCTTCCCTCTAGATTTGGTTATTGTGACTGATTAACATAGGGAAAAATTATTATCAGAATTTTTTTAACAGCGAATCTTTTTCCGTTGCACAATTCCGGCTGTTTCATATTGCGTAGCATGATTATCACCGAGCCAACCTTGAGCTGTAATTTTGTGTGTTGGTAATCCTGGCAAATCAAATGAATTTAGGAATTCAGTTGAATAATTGACCACTTCATTAATCGAATCGATTGACTTAAATGAATGCATTTGCCCATCAATTTAACTATGAATTTTTATTTTCAAATCATCTACGTCCTTGTTTTCTTCTGCTAAAATGGCTCTTTTGCATAACGAAGTATGGTTTTTGTAATTTGCACCAATATTTGGGAGCACTTTCGATATTAATTCTTCCTTTCACGTTGCGAATTGACCAAAATTTGGAGGAAAGGAAATGAGGTCTGTAGAAGTGCCAACCGAAATTTTCCTGCTGTCATAATTACTCCCTTTCCAGTAAGGAAGTTATCACCTGCTGGCTGAACAACTGAACCTGCTTAAAAATAAACATTCCCCTCAATAGTGATAATTAAATTGTACAGCTGAGGGCCGATGGTTTCATAACTACTTTTATTTGTAAGGCAATATCAGACTGTTAATAATAATAGGATGTTCATACATTTTTTAAAAAAATTCTTTAATACAAACCTTCTCCTGACAATAACGAACACACACAAAAAAATAATTATCCAATTAGGTGCAGTCGTTCGGAAGTTTTGGGGGTATATACATTTGTCCGCTGATACCATTGGATCAGTCGGCCAACTGCCTCCTGAAACTGGTGGAGACATGGAGACGGGAATGCTGCGACCCCACAGCAAACTAGTCTCCCGTCATTCGGAAGGGCGTGTGAATAGTACCCATTGCCCGACCTACCTGATGCAGGTTTTCTATGGTTTTCCCTGCATCACATTTAGGTGAAACAGCGGGTAGGATCCTTAAGCCATAGCCCGGGGGCCTTAGTTAACCCTTGGCTACCTTGCTCTACCTTCCTATGCTATTAAAGGGGAGTTGCCTGTTTCAGGATCACCCTCATGTAGCCTGTTAACCCAAAAAAAATCACACACACACACAGAGAATGAATCTCTGAATGAATCGCCGATATGTATGTACGCGCATAACTTCCGAATGACCACCAAATTGGATAATTCTTTATTTTATTGTGTTAATTATTGTCAGGACAAAGTTTGTGTAAAGTTTAAAGATCATATTTTTCATTACAAATCTCGGTAGCTATGCAAACATCGTCTCTCAGCTGTACCTTTGAATTATTACTATTCAGGGGGATGTTTATTTTTAAGCACGTTCAGTTGTTCAGCCAGCAGGACATAATTTCCTCACAGGGAATGGAGTAATTGTGGCGGCATTGGTAATAAAAAAATTCCTGTTGACACTTCTACTGGCCTCATCTGGTTTCCACAGTAATTAGTAAATTCTCAACCTCAAAGAAAGAATTAACATCGAAAGTATTCCCAAATAATTACTGAAAATTACAAAAACCATGCCTTATTGTGATAAAGAGCCATTTTAGTAGCACAAAATAAGGATGTAGATGGTTTGAATATAAAAATTCATAGTTATATTGATGGGCAAATACATTCATTTAGTCAATCGATTCGATTAATGAAGTGGTCAATTATTCAACTGAATTCCTAAATTCATTTGATTTGCCAGGATTACCGCCACACAATTTACAGCTCAAGGTTCGCTCGGTGATAATCTGAATCTGCGGACATTTTGCAACGGAACTAGACTCGCTATTAAAAAAATTATGAAAAATTTGATTGAAGCTACTATAATCATACGAAAGTTCAACGGCGAGGATGTATTTAATCCAAGAATAACATTATTGTCGATCTGCTTTCCTTTTAAATTTGTGTCCAGTTTCCGGTGCGCCTTGCATTGGCAATGACAATTAAAAAATAGTTAGAAGGGTGTTGAATAAACCTTGAATTGCCGTTTATTTTTCGCATGGGTAGTTGCTTGCTCGAGAGTCGGCAAACCATCAGCTCTATTTGTTTTCTCTCCGGAAGGACAAAAGAAAGCCATTACACTTAAGTATTTGTGGAATTATTTAATTATAATTTTATTTCATTACATGGCCGTATTGTAAACGAATGATGATGTCTCATTTTTTTCATTAAGTACACCACCCTTCGAAGTCGGGGCGGACAGTTAGTCCTTTAAACAAAAGACATAAAATGGCCGCCTATACACTGACAATTACATTTGACATTACTGCAATTGTTGGTTCCAAACCTTACACAATTTAAGCTGGGACAAACAACTTACCGGCGTTTGTATTCATTCCAAACAATAGAAAGAATGGAACGATGAATCAGCAGTGACAGTCAAGGTCGGCGAACAATTAGGTTTATATGCGAATAAATGATTATGGGAGCCTCACCTTCATAGTAAGACTCATCGATAAGCTCTGTCTGTGTTTCTAATAAATTTAAGTATTCGCCAATAATATCCCGTGAAATAAAATAAGTTTATTATGTTATTAACGTTTCTCCTCGTATGCAATTATAAATCTCATAAAATTACTCAACAGCATAGAAATACTGACTAAATTGACAGTACATAAAATTACTCTTAATATAATGCATACAATGGCTTATTGCAGACGAAAATTTATTGCAATTAAAGTTGTTTCTTTAGCATGCTACAATATTATTATTCGCAAGGTACTTTGCTTGAAAGGGACGGTTAATAAATGTAAATAGAAAAATGTTATACCGGAAATATGTAAATTAATTTAATATTCTAAGGATATTAGTAACTGAATGCCAACGTGACGAAACAAAATTTTACAAGTACAGAAGAAAATAAATTAACTCTTTAGTACGTACTTAAATGAAGATGGCTGACAAAAATTAAATTAAATATATATTTTTTCTTTTGTAAAATGGAATTATTTACGACGTTCTGATACTTTTGTGGTAAATTACAGGTATTGATATATGTTTATTGTGCGTCATTTTCAAAACCTCGAATACGTCATGAATTTATCCAAATGTTGTATTGCGGTTTTCAGTATTTATAGTGACTTTGCTGCATTAGACGTTACACCAGGTACTTGTCATATGTTGATAAATATATTACAACTTTAATATCATTCAAGACTCGGTTACAGTTTGCTTGTGGAAGCAGTCGGATGTGGCTGTCTGAGAATTAACTAGACAGAAATAAATTGTGATACTAAGAATCGTCCACAGTTTTTCATTCGTGTTAGGTTTCAGTAATAGGTCGGAATAAATTCTGTTTGAACTAGTTTCGGAGGAGGGCCCTCCAAAACCTCGTGACCATTTCTTGGACCTGAGATTGTATTTCTAACTCGCGCGTTGCTGATTCACACTAGTTAGGGTAGGGGGGGGGGAGCGGTCTGCCTGAAATCATTCTCTCAGTCAAAGTATGAGCCTCTCTTTTGGAGGGTTTTGCTTCTAGGCCCTTACACTCCGGCGTTCTTCTTCAAAATTTACATTAAACGTCTTGAAATATACTAGTGTTTATTATTTATATTCAAATTCCAGATTGGTACCAAGATATAAGAACCCACGTTACTATATATTTCGTTTTCTATTCTCTTCCTTTCGTTCGGTGAAAAAGATGCGTCAGTTGAATTTCCTTTGACCTTATCTGATCCAGTTCGATTCATTTCCGTTCCTCAGCTGAAACTCCAAAATATTAACATATTACTTCATTTGAATTCTCTAGGTTTTAGCTACCTACGTACGTCATAACATTCTGAGAGATTCTTAAATCACGGGAGGTGACACAAAATGATGAAGTTTTCCAGTGTGGTTTAGGTAATAGAATTATATGTTGAACTATTATTAACTCAGGAAGTTGAAATCTGAAATCATAATAATAATCAATTTTATTGAGATTTTTATTTTTATATACACGGCGATACTTTTATTTGAGTACGCAACTTATTTTTCTAGATTCTTCCAACTGGAGACTTTCTTTCTGTTTTTATCATGCGATGATTTTTCTAAATAGTTTCCTTATAATTTTATTTATTTAGAGTTTAAATTCACTTCGACATCTAGGTTATTAGCAAAAATTTAAATAATTTTAACTAATAACATTGCTTCCACGAGGAATTACAGAACAGCTACAAGGTTTGTGTAGAGATCCTCCACAATGAATTGCGCATTGGTGGTATTTCTTATCTTAATGTATGTGGGACATGAAAAAAGAAGTGATGCGTTGATTGAAAAACAGTGCATCCCTCACGTATATATTGGGCCGTCCTAGAAAATAGAAATGAATACGTTAGCTGTGTCGTTCGATGAATTATGATAATTACCTTTATGACAGGAAGGAAATCATAATGCGCTGAATTTCACACTAGACACTGAAAATTGTACTGAGGTGTCCTAGAACGCTTCCACCTAGAGGCCAGTGCACGTGTTCGCAGGCTTAAGCGCCCGCTGTAAGTTCCTCAAGAGTGCCAAGACACTAGAGTTCAACAAACTGAGAGTGTGTGTGCAGTTCTACGCCACTACTTGCTGACACCTTGTATGACTTTTGGCGTGGATTACTTCATATTTGCCAATGTTGTGCATGGTAAAGAGTGCGAGACCGCCCTTACATGTTTTTATCTTCCATTTTTCCTCTTGTTTCTCGAGGAACCCCTTTTTATAATCATTGCTTGTACATTGCTTGTCTTTGAAAGCCAACTTGGATTTCGATCGGGTTTTTCGTGTGGAAGTCAGATAATCAATTTGTTTCAAGACCTAGCAGACGAAGTCGATCGCGGTGGTAGAATAGACACCATTGTTATTGATTTTTCAAACGCTTTCTATGTAGTTCCTCACGACATCTTGATCCAGAAGTTAGATGGAACAGGTATTGACAAAAGAGTAGTTCTCTGAGTGCAATAATTCTTAAAAAATAAGCTAAAAAAAGTCAAAGTTGGGAAAAAAACTACAGAACTCGGATCTGTAACATCGGGAGTCCCCCAGGGATCAGTTATTGCATCATTATTGTTTCTCATATTTATTAATGATTTGCCTAATGTTATAAACTCTAAGGTCCGATTTTTTTACAGATGACTGTAATTTATAGGGAAATAACGAGGGAACAAGACGTAGCTGCTCTCCAAAATGACTTACATACTCTAAGTACCTGGGCTAAGCGAAATAAAATCAAAATAAACAATAATAAAAGTAAGGCGATTAGTTTTACTAAAATGCGCGTTCAATATGCCTTGATATATAAAATAGATGGGGAAACAGTGACCGAGGAGACAAACTGTAAATACCTCGGCATTTATTTTCACAGTAATCTGGAGCAAGTAAACTATGCTACAAGGAAAGCGTGGAACACCTTGCACTTTGTAATGAGAACACTCAACAAGAGGAATGCGAAGAGGTGGCATATTTGTCATTAGGACGCCCACTTATGGAATACGGTACAGCATACTGGGATCGGTACAGGATACGTCAAATAGAATCCTTAGAAAGGGTGCAAAGAAGGGCCGTAAATTCGTACAAATAGTACCTGGACATGGGAACGAAAAGCTAAAGCGACTAGGGTGGGATACGCTACAGACAAGAAGAGAAAGAGCTAGGCTACACATTTTCTACAGCGCCTTTGGAGATCAGAAACCTTGGCAGGGAATCCGAGATAGAGTGAAAGAATCGACTTGGAACAGGAGGCGTGATCACTTGTTTAAATTAAAAGCAAGGCACCAAAACACAGACGTTGGAAAATACTCATTCCTAAATAGGACAATTAATGACTGGAACAATCTGCCTGCTGGAATATTTGGGGAACTTCCTCTAACAGAAAGAGAATTGAGACTTAATGTAAGTGTAGTGTAGTGTAGTGAAGTGTAGTGATCAGTGCTCCGAAATCTCTAAAATTATACTACAGTTAAATATATTTTCAGTGTTTTTTTAAGGAAAAAACAATATTATTCCTTTATCTTCTTATAATATGATTCCACATTTATTTATATTAAATATAATTATACTTTTAATTATGGTTTAAATATGGTACTTACGACCAGATTATTAATTATTGTTTAAGTTTTATGTATCTGCCACCGGGAGTTAGCTCACTTGGCGGATCCTTCATAGCGTATGGTGGAGTTTTGGTGAGGTCTGTAATAATATGATTTACCGCTGCATGGAATTAAAGGAAAAGCTAAAAACGTTTAATTTCCTTCAGAAGTCTTATGATGGGGGTACTTTTGTAACACCACGTTACGACTCTCAGAGCCTACTTATGAATGCAGTTCAATTTTTGTAAGGTTCTTGCTCCAGCCGTACTGTGGATATGAAAACCGTATTCTACTTTGGGTTTCATCATAGCCCGATACGTGTTGTATAGGATCTCCTTTATTGCACCCCACTTGATTATTAATAATCTTTTCCTGCACTCCGTCAACAGTTGCTCGATGTGTGTTCTTAAAGAGAGCTTTGAATCCCAGAAAATTCCCATTGTTTTCTGTTGATTGATATATTCCAATCCTGTGCCGCGCATTCTGATAAAGGGGAGATTTTTTTATCTTATAGAGTAGAAAATTATATTGATCTTAGTAGGGTTAAAACTAAAGCCCGTTTTTCAGCCCAAGCTGTTGCGTTATTGATTTCTCCCTGCATAAAATATGAAGATCGTCTTACGTTTTCCTTCTAGTGAGTAGGATAATATCTTCCACATATATATTATACAATTCTTGTGTAATGAATACATAGTTTGCTTACTAGATTAAAGTAAAGTTTGATAAGTTACAAAATTTACATTTCTGTTTGTACCCCTCTTCAATTAGTTTTCTGAGGGTTCAATATGTGTGTAAATCACCAGTAAAGGAATAAAATACATTTTAATAAAAAATAAACTGAAATATGGTTTTAAAACCAAAAGAGAATAGTTCGATTTTTACGTTCATTTCGAACCTCCTCCCCTGATTTTTAAAGGCACCGTTTTAAAATCACAATTTTATACAATTAAGCGCTACACACACGCTGTTAATCGATTTTTAATTACCTATGTTAATATTTGAGTGCGCACTCCTGCTGTCTCTCCTGATGAAGACAAATTTCCAATAAATGAAGTAGAGTAGTGAGCTGGGATCCTATTACCCGGCAGGCCGGAATTTCTCGTGAGGGTTAGGGCGGCGCCAATAGCCAGAACGAGGCGCTGCCTCAGGAGTTGGCGCTGCCATCGTCCGTAATTGAGTTAGCGCTGATTACCACCGGGAAAGTTAGTTGACAGCGGGGGCGAGGGCCTTCGCAGAGAGAGCCTTGCAGGAAGCCATCAAGTGCGCAAAAAATATATAACCAATTTCAGTCGGCAATATGATTCAATCAGCGATTGTAATCTCGTTGTGTTCCATCTTCCACCGGGGGGTTATGACGGCCGCTTACGATGCCTTTGGGATTCCCCGTCGTTAACGCCAGCGGTGCGGAAAACGTTCGACTTAGTGCTGAAAATACTGCTGAGGAATCTGAATGCGATGCAAATCTGCTACGCTACCAAGCCCGATACAAATGAAATGTTTTAGAAACGTGTAAGCACACGCCCGAATAAATAAGACAGTCCAAAGTTTCTGAGATACATTACGCCTCAATCTGGTCACGCTTCACTTAGAGCGATAAATATTATACGTTAAAATGCGACAATCGTGTTGAGTGACAGGCGAATGACTGATCAAATGACTGAATACAGATTAAATTTCTGTTTTAATAGACTCAATTCTTTACGCTCAATATTTCTTCATTGGCGTGCTTTGATCTTCTCCAGATTTTTTAAATCACTTGGCCATTTTCAATTAATTGTATTTTCATAAGAGGGGTAACTAATGTGTTGATTAAGTAAAATACAAAGAAACTATCTGATGTTGATTCATAAACATATTTTGGTCCAGTAAAGTTTATATAAAATTATAATAAATAAAAAAAATCAGCCAAATTTGTCAACAAAAGTTATTTATTAAATGAAAATTATTCCTTATATTTTTAACTAAACATTAAGAATTCAAAATTAACATTCATTTTGTACATATTTATGTCTAGTTACGAAACATCGTAATTCTATTAAAAAATATATATTCATTTTAAGTATAGCGCAAAGAATGGTCAAAAAAGTAAGTTTAATTAGAATACAAATTTAAGGACGCCCTCAGTTCTCTAATTAAAATAATGATATTGATTTCAGGCCGAGACATTGCAACAGCAACATGAAATTTTGTAATATTTTAATTAAAGAACAGAGGTGGTCCCTAAAGTTAGGGGTGGAACGTATTCAAATAAAATTACTCCATTTTTTACTTTTATTTATAATATTAAATCATATTAATGTTATTGCTTTATTTATAATAAATTTATTTTTTCCCGACTAATTGACTGTATTTTGGATTCATTATAATTGTTAGATAATTGATTTCATGACGTGGAATTAATTTTGCTAAGAGACCATTGAATGAGATTCATTCACTTGTATATGAATAGTTTTGGAGGTTAAACCAGATATAAAAACGTATTTCTAATGGGAGACGGTTACCACAAATTTTAAAGCAAAGTGAGACCGCAAGAAATGGACGTTGGGAAATCTCCTTTCTTAAACGATTGGAACAATTTGCTCAGGGCACTGTTTCAGGATAATCTTCCTACATCGAGAAAGGTTAAAGAACGGCCCACATAATTTCTTGAAGAAATGTGAATGAAGTGGAGTGTTTTTCTAGTTTTTTGTAGGTTGTGAGATGTTACAAAAGAGAATAACCTGTGGAACAATTTTCTTTGACATTGTTTCTGCTTTTGAAAACTATATACTCTGCTGTTTGTTCACAATTATTTCCCAGTCGCAGACAATAATAAAGTCAAGAAGGGCGTGTATGTTTCATGATAATAAGGATGTAATAGTTTAAGCTAATGTTGAAGGAGCAGTCATAGCCAATGTTTACTACTCATGGTGAGCAAATATTGATAAGCATTTTGTAAAACAAATTTACGCAGTGACAATATGATTTTATAGTAACCTTACTGAAACTGCGGAGTATATTGAATAATTCTGTTCTTCATAGCAAAATTCTAGGAAATTACTTGGCGGTCGCATTGCAACGAAGATTAACATCGGTAATTAATCCCGTTGACACCCAACTGAGCCCATAACATCTTCACAGGAAAGCAGTTCTTACGTTAACACTGAAATCAATTGGCCGCTTTGGTTTTCAGTGAATGAGTGCAAACATTCTCAAAAAGTCTCATACCCTTACTGAAGCCAAAGAGTACCTTCAATCTGTTTAACATACTCTTTGACTAAAGCGCAGCTACGTGAACACTAAATGTGGCAACGTCTCATGAATTTTATTCGACGGCACACGGGAGATGTTAAAGGTCAAATCTGCTTCCTACTGAAAACAAGTATAAATCCTCTTTAATATTTGAGTAATTTCATTCAACATTTATTTGTTTATTTCAAGTCTATATTATATCATAGAGAAAAGTTATTATCTCATATATTTACACTTGAGGAAATACTAAAATAGGAACGAAATGTTGTTTTATTTTATATTAAATTCTTTCAGACTTGTTGGTAGTTTAACTTAATTATTATTTTATGTACACTTTACGTAGTTGAATATCTCTTATTTCAACCCATCATTTTCATCTCTGTAAAGGTGTACGTTTTACTTTTATCCATTCCATTGCATTTTGTTTGACGGAATTCCAACACAGTTAACGTATTTAAATTTATAAAAATATTTTCAAGTACATTAAGGTGTCTAACCTGATTGTCACAGACTTGTAAACAATTTTACCATTTTCTGTATTTCCTACACACACAGTCTGTTCTCGTGTTCCATTATTATTTAAGTTTGTCCAGTGTGCTAACAATTTTAATATTATTTGTAAAACTGATTAAAATATATTATTCGTTTATAATGGAATATAGTTTTAATGGTGTCAGCATTCTCTTTCAAGAAGACCATTCTTCCATCTTCTTGGATTCCGCCATAAGATGAGGTAGACCAATCCGACGATTGTGATGTATTTATCTTTACAAATGCAAAGATAGCTGCGTAATACATTTCTCGTAGGGTCTCAGGAATTTAAGCGGCCCTTTGCTAATTTATGCATTAAGATTAATGCTTTAAGACGTTTCGAATTAGACTACCTTTAGGAGTGCTTCGGTCGTCAGCATTTACTTAGCGTTTAACGTTCTCATTAGGCAGGCCATTTACAACCGTGGTCTTTTGTTCGGGCTGCATTATCAATGGCGGAAGCAGGCACTCATCTAATTGCCGGGCCTCGGGTTCTTCAAGAGTTCACCGTTCTCAATCACCTGGACAGTGATGTTAAGAGAAAACTAAGAACAATCTTTGCGTTGGCCTAGAAAATTATACTTATCTAGAAGTAGTTTCAGTTCATAATAGCTTAATTATTTCAATGTCGAAACATTTAGAAACTTAAATAGGATTCAATAAAATAAATAATTGGGTAACAGAGGAGAAACTTATCTATTACTATAAAATTAATAGAAAAGAAGAATCATTGCAATGTCGGATCCAATAGTTAATAGTAATACCTTAATACTGAGATTAAAATTAGTTGGTTTCTGCTGGGCAGAGAATTTCGTGTACAAGTCTCTGATGAAAGCAAAATACTTTACAATTGTTCGGTAATGCTGCTTGTCCCACCCTTCATTTTAAGCATTCTCAGCAGTGAATTCGAGGCCAATCGCGAGAAATAAGAGAATGGGACCCCTAATTTTAATTACAGTTGTAATAATATTAACTGGAAAAGGAAAAGTTTTAAATCTGTGGTTTCCCCTTATGTTCTTTCTTTTGTTAGTTTACTGATATTAGTAATTTTGCGGTCCCTTACAAAATTATCTAACCTAAAGTCATATAACTATAAAGACTATATTCATTTCCATAATTTATCATTAGTTTCAGTACATAACACTACAAAATAACCATCTGCATGATGAACGTTAACGACTGTATATTCACCTAGCAACAATTTGTTAAAATAAAATTTTCAACTGTCTTTTGAATAAAAAAACTTGTTTTGATGATTTAAAATGTTTTATAGCATTAGAAACGTATAATATTACTAGAAGTACTAACAGCGATAAAATATTATAATCTAAGGAACCGATCTGATTATAATTTCTGTAAGAGACAGTTCCTTACTTTAATATATAATTTTTAAATATATTTATTTTGAAATTTAATTTTAGTAAATTTATTTATATCAGTCTCTAATGATACATTTTTAATAACATTTAATTAGTTGCTATGACCTAAATCCACCTTCTAAATCATAGTGAAATTTTATTTAATATGTTATTATTATCATAATAATTTGAAAGTATTACAAATAATTGCTATAAATTAAATATAAACTTTTATAAAAGTAATAAATTTATTTATTTTTTAGTTTATGAACTTTTTCATTATGATTACATTCTCGATCAATTGACTATTTATATATAAATAAGCATCTACATGACTTATTATACACTTCAATATTTTTTATGTATCGTTGTCAGTCATAAACTGAAGAGGATATTAATTTTAACATGATTTCAATGCTTATTTTTTAAATATTATAGAAACATTTACTATATTGAAAGGATATTTCGGAAAACAAAACACTCTTACAACAAATCTTCATGATGTAATATCAATTTATAATAAACATACAGCAGTATCTAATATATTTAAATAAATCAGTACTCGAAAAATCTTTTTTCGAGTGCCGTTGTGTACATTCGTCACTTGTGACAGTATCATTTCGATTAAAATTGAATTACACTTGTTATTTAATTGTTATTTCCTTGAAAGTATTTTAGTTGACGATAGCGTTGCCTAATGCTTCTTTGACAAAATAAGTTGGTTCAAAATATTTCACGCGATTGGTACTAAACATACGAACGTTTTACAATACAATATTAAGTAAATAAATTGATTAATACATCTGAAACGATTTCATTTACATAATGATTTGTTAAACACCAGTTTACAGATACTTTTAAATTCTGTGTCTACAATGTGGGATTTAATCAGGTAATCAAAGAAGACCCAATCAAATTTCTTCAGGTTTCTAATTGATACATTTGTACATATATATTGTTAAAAAGTATATATTTTTGTTAGAGACCATTATCGGTTATTTCTGAAACTTAAATTAATAATATATATATATATATACATATACATATATATATTCGTTCGGTAATATTATTTATCTTCAATGAAAAATGTATTGCGCGTATAATATAACAATTTTTACTGACCTACTACCTAGTTTTCTAATTTATTAATTAATGTATTTCTAGACCATTTATAATTCATTATTACATCTTTATACTGTATTTAACAAATAAACACCAAACAGAAAATACGTCTGGATTGTTAAATTTGTTCAAGTCAATAGATATGTTACAACAAAGTTTCGTCCACAATTTTGAAAATAATTCGGGTAAAAGTGCATAGTAAAATTTTTCTTGTATTAATTTTTTTTAATGGATACAAATGAATATATTTTACTGAAAAGTAGAGATCATAAATGAAAACACTGCGTGTTATGCTGACTGTTTTGATATTCAGAATTATTTTAAATACAATATTCACCACAGTTTCATAATAATAATAATTTGAACTATAGAACTATACTGCCTTGCAAAGTTACGTGTTGAATTAAATATATAATTACTAAATATTCAAATACATAAACATGTGAAACTGATTCAATCTGTTCTGTGATTGCATTTAGCATGCTTCACTTTAATAATTATCGAAATAATTATTTACTGTAATGAAATACGTTGGTTTATTTTTTGATGGCGAAAAAATGTAAGACTACACGCTGGGAATTCAGCAGCGAAAGGTATTTATGCATGTAGTCAGTTTGATGTTTGTTGTAAACAATCCGTACAAACAGCTTCCTGCTTATTTTACACTGCCACATTCATCAACGATCAAGCGCAACATGTTTACTGCTTGTCCGAGGAATTCTGCACTACGTGTAATGCTATCTGATTGACAATTTGTGCGCCCGAGGGAAATGGACATTCCACCCTCACCCTCACCCTCCCCACCCCCCACACCCCTTCCCCTTTCGCCCATTTTGCATTCACGCGGTGGATGAATACGTTGTGGCGAAGGTCACACCCCGCACACCCCGACAGAAGGTGAAACGACTACGCTTCCGGGCTCGTAACTTTACACCGACTTTTAGCTAGATTGCCAAAAGGAGAAGCGAGCAGGTCAAGCGGTCAGAGAGGTTGCTACATCCAGAGATATCACCACATTCACGGCACGTACAAGCTCGCGGTCAGACAGAGTCGTGTCCTGCAGGTATATCGCTCCCTGACTTTATATTTTTTTTGCCAAAAGTATTTATGGTCGTATTTATACTAAACCAGGGTTCTTGCTGCTGTTCCCTAAATAGTCGCAGATACGGTTCGCAATGTAATATAATGCCTTTACGCCAGTGAAATTGGAAATTCACGTCCACTACCGATTGAAATATCTAATACAAGCAATATTATTACTCCCAAAACATTTCTGCGTAAACATTTGTAAATATACTAACAACAATATTTGGATATTGTTGCCCTTAAAAATCGTAGAGAAATAAATGATTAAATACCTTCAGAATTAAAAGGTTTATGGTTTGTCTGATACAAGAACATCTCGGAAGAACGAAAATTATAATCCAATGATATATTCCAATTTAAACTTTAAAACAATTATACATTTTCATCAAATCAACTTGAACAATTTATTGTTGACAATTCCTTGTTTGTTCTTTACTGCATTTATGACAGAAACACTCAGTTCTTCTTACACATTTTAAATATTTTTAGCAGTTGTTTCATATAAATTTCTGATATGAAGTATTATATTGTTTGTTCATTATGCCTCTTCAAACCAAAATATCCCTGTCTATTTCTTATTAAAATTTTTAATTGGAAATATTACCTTGCTGACAAGTGAAATTTTTAATTATCTCATTTATTAAGGTAAATAAAATTTTATTTTATACAATAACTAAAAGCACACAGATCAATAAGTTTGATGTTCTGATTTTTTCAGAAGAGATCATGAAGAGGATGCAAATAAGTACAAAAATTTTGTTCTTCCCTCAAATAATTTTTTTTGAAAAAAGTTAATAATCGATAAATATTTTTCGCTGAAGGAAGTGGGTGTAAAATTAAATATTACTAAAAATTATTCCTTGAACTACATATAAACAGGTATACTTTATGCAATTTTAATTATGGGTTATCTTCCTAATGGCGGTTATTCAACTATGGACGATGTACTAACAACGAAACTGAGAATTCTTCCAATAGTCAACCACGTTTTTCTCACCAAGTAGGAAATAATTGCACTGCAGTTCTACGTTAACAATGCATGAGCGCAGAGAGTTGTAACTACTGAACTGGGAAAACTAAATAGGTCTCGTTGGAAACGAAGTTAAAGTTCAGAACATGCGTCATTTCCTAAAAATCATCACTGAAAGTATTTCTACCATCCTTCAGAATTGAATACTACCCATTTTTTCGTTAGTTTTATCATACTTTGTTACATAATAAAATGTTGAAAATCATTTTAATTCTGAGCCAGGTTTGACTTACAAAACGAAAAATTTACACAATTTAATCAGTGATTGCTTATTTTTGGAAGGAAATATTTAATAATACACGTTGTAAGCATATTTTGAACATAATACTGATTTTATTCAGTTTTATGTTTTAAACGATCGAAATTCAGTAAGAATATTCAGAGATAGATAGGCAAGAGGTGGAAATCCCCTCTGCCAAAATGTCGGGTGCAAAACGTGTCTGTTTGCATGTCCAAGGGATTAGGATTGTTTTCAAACCGGGGACAATTCACCCGAAAAAACCGAAGGACACCCTTCTCTTCGTCAGCAAAAAATTCCCACGGTGGACGGAGGACGAATAAAGATTGGTGAACACACGTCATGTGGGGTGGCTTTTCCCTTGGAGAAAGGGAAAATAAGAGTTAATCTGGGAGCTGAGAAGACGAATAATGAGCAGATTGATCAAGACGTTGAAACGGCGATGAGGCAGAAGTGTTGCTTGGAATTGGAAGAAGAAATGAGCAATTAAATAGTCAGTGTATGTTGATAGTGGAAAAGAAGATCAGTTATATTTTGAAAGAAGAACTTATCGAAGAAAGTACAAGTTCATCAGACTTTTAGCATATTAGCAAATTTATCGGATAAAATATAAACATTGTCAAGGAGGAAAACTTGTTTTTCTCAGTTCCCGGGTAGCATTTGGTTTGTCGACCAAGTGAAAATCTACAACCCGACAAAGGAAGCAGGAGAGTGAGGAAGGAAAATACATTACAATAACTTACCACCACACTATTATCATTTACATCTGTCACGTTAAGTCAACTTCTCAGTAATATATCGCTATTTAACTATATTTTCTTAATAGTATAAATTAATTATAATTCCATATGATATTATTAGTTGTATTTGGCAAGAAATCTGTAATCTCGTTTAGCATAACAATTTTTTTTAATCTTATCTTAAAATATAATTCACTGGGGTTAGTTTCTTTTTAAGACGGAGGAGGGGGGAGCGTAATATGATTGGTTTATTCTGAAACAGGCGACTCCCATTTAATATCATTGGATGGGATTTGAAAAGGGGGGGAGTAGAGTAAGGTCCCCAGAGTTGTAATTCAAGGATCCTACCTGGTGTTTAACCTAAAACAGATGCAGGAAAAAAACCTAAAAACCTGCAGATCAGTGCTTTTTTTTCTCAGCTTGCTATTTAATCCCTCACTTAGTGATGAGTGCTGGCAAAGGTTCAGCCAAATTATTCTTTCTTTTTCTTTATTATTATGTATATTGGTTTTAATTATTATAATTTAATTTATACTGTAAGGAAAAACAATTAAAAACCTTACGCTTTGCCGAAGATATTGTAGTATTAGTGGACTTAGAAAAGGCCATAATAAATGGCATGAACGGAGTCTTGGAGAAAGAGTTCAATATAAATATTAATAGAGGGATAACCAAGGTAATGAAGTTTATTTTAGGAAACAGTGGAATAACAAAGGAAGTTAGATTGAGAAGGGATATTTTGACGGAAGTTAAGGAATTCTGCTACTTGGGAAGCGTAATAACTAGGGATGGTAGAGAAATATAGTAGACATAAAGAGTATGATATCACAGGCAAGGAAGACTTTCGCGAAAAAGAAAATTTACCTGTGAGTAATATAGTCTTAGAACTGAATACCAGAACAACAATTTAAATTAAATAGAGGAAATCGTTGCTAAAAATTTTCGTATGGTGCGTGGCGTTATATGGGTACGAAATGTGGACGGTAGGAGCTGCTGAAAGGAAAAGAATAGAAGCCTCTGAATGAGGCTGGAAATCAGATGGGCGGATAGAATCATTAACGAGGAAAGTTGAAACAGAATAGGGGAAAAGCTAACAATACGGAGGACGTTGACCAAGACTAGATAACGTTTTAAGGCACGATGGTCTTGTAAAATTAGCATTAGAGGGAAGCCAGATGAGGGAGGCAAAGGATGGAATTCACTAAGTAGATTAGGGAGGATGTCTGTTGTTCTAGTTATGAGGAAATGATAAGGCTTGCACAAGATAGGTTAGCATGGAGGGTTGCATCAGACTAGTCTTAGTACTGAATATCAGAACAACAACAACAATTTTATTTAAATATGATTGTATATAGGAAGGATATTTTGATGGGTTCTGTATCTTCTTGTCCAGGGGTCTTTCTGGGCTTTTCGTCTGTATTGGATTGAATGGCCACGGGGCGTCAGGATTTAATGGACGGGGTTGATGTATCAAGGGATTTACATAAAGATTGAGTCGATGGGTAGCTTTACTTTCATTTTTTATTTTGAGAAAGACGGTTATTTTGGCTTCTTGGTTCGTCATCATATATTTATTTTGGTATGTTTATAACTGGGGGGAAGTTTTATGTTGGTCTATAAGATATGAGTTATTATCCTGTTCTTCGTTTCTATTCTCTTGGTTATATAGCTTTTTCTTATTCTTTTAGGTGTTTCGTGATTTCAATTTAATTTATTTAATTCTATAGTTCTGTTATTGGCGTGAATGGCTTTTGGCGGTAGCTAATTCTTATTGTGTGTCTTTCTAGTAGGTTTATCTTCTCGTAGACCTTATCGTCAGATGAAAACCTAGCTACATGAGTACTGATCTGATTTAAGATTTGTCTGTTTTTATGCACGTGTTGGCGTGTAACCTTCATATTGTTCCAGTCAGGAGTTTTAAGAGATTTAGTCTTCCTTTTTTTGTGATATATATAGTCTATATGGGTGTTACACGTACGTTTTCAATTTATTATAAGGTCCAGATATTCGACTGCTTTACTATTCGGCAGGTATTTGTTTTGGATTTTTATCGAATAGTTATTCCTAAGGACGCTTTTTGTTTGTTTAACGATTATGAGAAATTGGCACTTAGTTGGATTTGGATTACACCAATCTATGAAGTTGTCAATGCATATTTGCATTTCTTCGAAACTGATTGTTGATAAAAGCGGCTTGAGCGGCCCAACGCATCGTATTTATATGGTGCAGTGGGTGTGCCACATTCGAGAGATAATTATTATTGTATATTTTTAGGTACTTATAATATATTGTTACTTAAATAAAACGTTCGTTAGATTTACTAGTTTCAACTTCTGAGCAGTGACAAAAGCGGTATCGTCAGCAAATTGGAGAGTGTAAGACGGCGGGCTCATTTTTTGGAATTCAAAGTGTTTATAATATATCTAAGAGAGGAGAAAGAACTGAGCCTTGCGGTTCTCCTCCTTTTGGGGGTAAAGACGTCGGAATAGGGTTTATTGACTGTCTCATAGATCGTCCTGACTGAGAAACGATGCTATGATTCGCGGATAGTTTCCATGTTGTCCAATCGTCCTCAGTTTGTGTATCAGTTCTTCGTTCCATACTGTATCAAATGCATTTTAGGTACCGAGGAGAACCAGAAGGGATTATGGGTTCGAAAATTTTTCTGAACACCGGAGTGAATTGAGATCGGAAAAGGATTTGGATCATTCCATGTCAAAACACCTCTTACTCGACCCTCTTCAAATCTCAGGAAATTTTGTAAGGAAGTAAACCCACATTCCAATTGGAAATGTGCTCATTGTACACTGGTTCTTCATTGGTCTGTCTCCGCCTTAACGCGTACGCGACTCTGAAAAGGTCAACTTTGATACCTTGTAAAATCAGTTCTGGAAACCAGATAAGTATTAAACTCGGACGAATGAAATATAAATAAATTCAAATACAGTCAAGTCGTGCTACAAAGAATTGTGGTTTTTCACCGTCATTTTTCCTCGAAGTGATCACTTTTGGATATAGAAATGTATATTTTTTTCGTGTTTGTAATATTATTTTCACTCACATACATTGTAAAATGATTCTGTTTAAATAATGGTTAATCGTTAACATGCAAAATAAATAAATTCTTTCATAATACGCAAGCTGATGATTTAACAATTTTATGAATAAACCTCACAAAGTAATGAGTTGGATAAACGGGTTTGGAAATGAGGTTCTGAAATGGTTCTTCCAACGTCAATATTTCAGCCGTATATTAAGTCAGGCGCGAATAACAAGGCTCTCAAAATACATGTTTCAGCTTGGCAGTAAACGCAGCTACCATTTTGCGATAAATTCTGATTTGCCGAACGCGTACCAGCAAACAGTCTGCGTATTTGCCGTGCCATTCCACCGTTAATGCGGAAAATACCTGGGCTGAATTACTCTACTGTAAGCTACGAAGAAACAGGTTCCAAGAGAAAGAAATGCACACCATGAAATACTACCTCAGTCATACGAATATGTAATGAACTTAAACTACGGCGTAAAGGTCTTCAACATATATATTTTGGTTACTTTTACATTATATATCCGCCAGTCAACTTGAAGCTGGCAGAAGATGAAAACATCTCATCTGTCATGATGCCAATACACATTTTCTACTCCTCCTATAAAGAAAATTTTAATAGCATGAATCATTATGATGCAATATTATATTTCAATGTTAGTCAACTCAAGAAAATTTTGCTCAACATTTGCCAATTTATGACTAGTCGAATTTATTATGTTTTATTAATAAGATAAATGCAATGACTATTTTAACAGGTTCTATATAATTCAGAAAACTATTTCATTATTCTATAATCAACACTAATTCCCTTACAATTTTGTAATCTCATTCGGTTGCCTATTTACGAGGGTGGCCCTGAAAGTAGTGCACCACATTCTTTCTTCTAAAATTATTTATTGGTACACACACTCAGTATTTTTCCACTTAAACTCCTGCATGTTCTACAGTCTTCATCCAGGCTGACACAAGGGCAGAATTAGTCAGTTCTCTGCGAGACAGTGTTGGAGGAGATATTCAGGTCTCAGGAAAATTGCAGTCAAAACGGCAATGAGTCAACGAAACGTAATGGTATCTAATTTTGTAACCACGGTAAGAGAAAAGCAGGGCACACAAACAAATTGCCCTTACCACGGTATGAGAATACCGTTTGTTGAAATTGCAATTGCCCTGAATACTGTATTTAATATAAAATACAAAAATTAATTTTTAAAAGTTTCAAATACTTTTCGGTGACTTTTTTCGAAATACGTATATATAGTTATGTCAACTACGGAGGAAAATTGGAAATAAAGAAGGAAATTGGATAAAAATCTGTGTACAAGATAATTTTTTATGACATGATTCTTTTTAAAATTATATTTACTAAATGTACTCCCATTAAACATTTGTATAATTAACACACAAATTTTCGTTGGCAATAAGAACAGGTTTCTCATTTAAAAATTCACGACGGCTGCAGCATTTCGTAACACTCAATATTTCATTCTTGTCGTGTTCGACGTCTCGCCAATGTGGATATTATCAATATCACGGAGCTCCTCTGTATTTGTACCTTGTCTCCGACGTAATTTCCACACCGATGCATTAATATTCATGAAGCCTTTCTCGGCAGGGCGACACTTGGAGGCCTTTATAGATCCAGAGCACACATTGTAAACAGGGATGGTTTCGCAAAGTGTTCCCTGTCGCTGGAATTATGAAATTTCCATAATACATTTGCGAAATTTTTTTCGTGTCGTTACAATTAAAAAAATTTCCTCTGTTACACTTATTCTACTCACGCTACGAAAAAATAAGTTCCATTTAATGCGTGGCCTATCGTTCTAGTAAAATAAGTACCTATAAAACTAAATATATTTGCAATAGTTATTTTTGAATTAGAACTAAATGGCAAACCATTATTTTTAAAACTTCGGTGATGCTCAATAAGTAATCCAGTCCACAATTTTACATTATAAACCAGTATCTTTTGACCCTCATAGCCATATTGCAATTATGGTATTATTTTGTACGTACAATTAATAATAATATTGTAAAATTGAAAAAACTAATAGTCTGTCAAGTAGAATTTCCATAAAGTAATTCAATGTGAATTTTACTCAAAACTTAAATAATATTTAGAGATTATTTGAAATAAAACACTAATATTACGGTTCGTAATGTCCGTTAAGTTTTTTAAAGAAGAAAATGTTTGTTTTTGTACGACAAATAGTAAATAAATATCGTAAAAAACAGTTTCGAAATATGATAATACCTATACGAATGAAATTGTTACGTATTGCAACAGTTTCTTTAATATCAAGACAAAAGCCGTCTATGAAATTTCATTTAGAGAAGAGAATAGTGTAGTAAAATATGGATCCGGAAATGAATAGCTAAAAATCCATCCGAACTTTTATGCATGACGTAATGCTGAGTTATCAGGACCAAAATGTAAGACTTTGGTTAAAACCGTTACATCAGGAAACGCATTTTAAATAAACTTGATGTTGACCTGTGTGAATTTGCACCCGCAATTAATTACCTGCTATGTACTAAAGCTCCGTTCACAGATCGCTGCAACCGGGCAGATAGTACGCACTACACCAGGCATTTTGATACTATTCAAAACTGAATGTAAACTAGAGCAACTACCTAAATTCAGTCAAAATATGGTCTCTGCGAACTTTTACACTCGAACAAAAAGCTCCAACTAGTCAGTTGAACTTCATACAAACCAATCAGATACGACTAAGTAACATGACAGGTAATCATTTTCAGGTGCTAAGAAGTATTCAGGTCAACTGCAATTTTATTTTCAACATTTTCCATCATAAAATAAATGTAAAAACGTTTTGAACTTAATTCAGATTTTTATTATTCATAATGATTATCAGTTTGTAAAATAAATCATCCAGTATATACAATATTAAAATAATGAATACAAAAATAAAATAGTGTTTTTAAGTAACGTGTAGACATGGAGATAGGTTAATCCATTTAATTAACCTACTTTAGTAAATGGGTTAGGGTAATTAATGTGTGTACCTGAGAGGCATACAACGTGGGTGGTTGAGGGTTGACATGCGGTGAACTGGTTATTGGAGGATATATGAGGACGTGGTCTGCGGGCATGATGGTAAGGTGGGATAGGGTGTGCCTGAATGATCATTGGGAAGGATGAGGTCAATTGGGAGTTTTCTGTTGAGCCGACGGAAGCGTGGAGATTGAAAAGGATCATGGGGTTTGGGTCGTTTAGAACGCTTTTAATTAGGACGCGTATGGATTTGGGGGTTACCGAGTCTACTTTGGGAAGTTTGATGTTATGGCGGATGAGGGAATTTCTAAGGTATCCAAAGAATGTTTGTAATAGATCGTAGGATTTTGTTTTGTTTGAATTTTGGCTGAATAGATTTTGACTGTTGTTCCCCATATGGACGAGGAATAGGACCAGGTGGGTTGTATTATGAAGAGGTATAAGAGGCGTTTTGTGCTGATGGTAACAGGGGCTCATAATTCGAGATTACAAAGCCGAGGACTAGCATTCATACAAGTTCTGATAACTCTGCAATTATGCATTTCCTGACCTATTACGTATATACATCTCTTTTGGAATCCATTCCTGAATTTTTTTCCTTTTTCTTTTTCATAACCTTTGAACATAATTTTAAATTTTCATTTATGTTAGCGATTATTTAGATTCTTTTCATTAATTTGTCGTAACTTCAAGGTTTTTGAAAATAAATATAATTCTCATTTTCAAAGCTTCACTTTCACTTTTGCATGTATTTTTTCCCGACTAGCTTTAGCAATCGTTCAATTCCTGCAATTTCTGGATCCAATTTAAATCACGTCTCTATAGCACTATGTTTTATAATCTAATTGATTATCTTACAACCCTTCTCTAGGATTTTCTATACTATCCTGAGACCTCATGACGGTATCTGAGTTTAAACAAAGCAAGTCTCCAACTGGTATCACTACAAGAAAGTTGCTATTCCGACAAGTGTCTCAAGAGCCTGTGTTTAGTACTAGATGAAGCAGTGTATGTGAGAAATCAGGAGATTGCTCCTTTTATCCAAGTTTTTGAGAATGGTGAAGAGAATAGGTTTGCAAACGAACAGCAAAACGTGACTAATCAAGATAGAGACAAAAGACGACAAAGCAGAAGAGAAGCCTTGTGGTGGACTTGGGGATGGTTATTATTAATTAAGAAATTGCAATGTTAATAAAGAAAAGGGAACAATTGTATTAAATTATATTCAAACAATTTGGATTAGAAAAATAAAACATTATGTTTCAAACATAATTGTAATTTTGGGCCGGCTGCTTGCTAAACTCACCGGAGACCAAGAGTATCTACTAGGAATTAAGTGGAGTATAAACAAAAATTGGCATCGAAAATTTTACTAGCACTTAAATAAGCCAGGGGCGAGAAACTTGTTTGGTACATCACCACTTGCAGATGAAGGAGCTGGTGATGTTAGGTCAGGCTGTGGTCATGCTGTCTTCTGCTCCTCTACGTCGGTACTCCAACAAGCTATTGGAAGCTGAATCTACTCCAAGTCGTATCTCCATCATACTCGGCAAACTGATGCAGAGTAACGTAATGTACTGTAACCTCATCTAATATAATGGAATACCCTGTAATAGCAGTACGTTATGTAATCGCTAAAGTCTTCTCTGTTTCTTCTTATATTAACCTATGCCCCGACTTCTTCTGCATGGCGGATGGCGGGGTGTGTTGCCTTTCTCCGAGGTTTGGTGTTGTTCGATGGCTCTTATCCTTTTTTCCTGGACTGACCTGGGTCGCAGGTTGGAGTCCCTTCGTCCTTCATTGTTGCAACACCTGTTTATGTTGCAAGAGATGTTTTTAGAGTCCCAAATTCAGGCATTTGTCCCATTTTACAAGTCTAAGGGCTGACCTGCCACTTCCATAATGGTACTGATTTGCGTTTCTCGTTCTGGCTATCAATATCATCTTAAATGTTTGTTAATTTAACATTAAGCAATAGCGATCATTATTTGCTCTGCCGTTGGCCTGGAAAGCAGCCTAGCCCGCTTCCTAATAATTATTTCCTATATACAAAATTAATAAAAGTTATTATGGGGGAAATTGTTTCTCATATAATATGTATGGGGTACAAATGCACATCTCAACCTCCCATCATGTTGTGGTGAAAGAATCCGACACAATCCGTAAGAATGGTCGTTGTAATATTTCTCTTAAAATAGGCAATAAGCTCTGTCTACGTCGTTAGACAATATTTCACACCTTCTATATTTCATTATTTTCATGCCTGAAAATTCCGATATTTCTGTCATTTTTGAGCGATATGCTCATTATCATACGAGACTGCATACAATAATGATTTTCAATGAATACGAATAGATTTTAGCATATAAATATTTTAATATTTAGTCAATTAAAATGTATAAGATGTATGGTTATTGTTAATGGATATTGACGTAAAGGATTTGGTTTTTAATGCCAAAGAAAGGGAAGAGTGCTAAATGCGTTGTATGCATCGCTTACGTCCATCCTTCGAGTCTGTCAATGCAACTGCCTGTTTACGAAGCCAACATTCGTTCTGCTTGTTCGTCAACACTCATGAATGGTTGCGAATCGTCTTCCAAACCGTCGCAAAATCACATCCGTATTTGTCCTTTGGGAGATCCGGTCAGTTATCGGGTGGACGTAATATTTGCGCTGAGAGCGTCTGCCAATGTCTGTCGGTAAAATCAATAGTGCTATGTACACAATTGCAGAAGCCTATTAGGCAAATGGGGCGGGCCGCGTAACGCAAACACAGGGGTGATGTTGATGCGAGTGCCCTGATAGGCAGGCAGGCGTCTTGGTTGTCCTGATGAGACACACCTCGAAAAACAACAAACATACCAGTTTAGTTACACTCTAATCATCGCCAAACATCGCTTCCACTTGAATTGATTTCTGTTGTTTGTACTGACTGGATGGTTGTATTAGTTCCAACCACCATGAATATGATCCAATAACGATCAACACGTAATTCCTTCCTTCCCACCCTTCATCTTTACCGACAAACAGTCGAGCTTTAATCTGGGTGGAATCTGCACGGCAATAATAAAATTATATATATATATATATATATATATATATGTGTGTGTGTGTGTGTGTGTGTGTGTGTGTGTGAACTACACCATACGGCGTCTCACGCATCCAAGCTTCCACCTCCATTTTATCTTTCCAATCTTCATCTCGCATACATCTGTCCTCCATTGTTTGCATCATTCCATTCCATATAAGTTTAGGTCTTCCTTTTTTCTCTCCTTTTGGAGGTTGACAGTGGAATACTCTTAATGGCCACCGTTCCTTTGGCATTCGTCTCAAATATCCATACCAATTCAACCTCCTACCTTCTATTGTATCTAAGGTATTTACTGATGTAACCCTCATTTCTTCCCGAATGTATTCGTTAAGTATTCTTTCTGTTCGTGTCACATCACAGCTGCGACTCCAGAAATCCATTTCCGTCATTCTTAACTTTCCTTCATTTTCCTTAGTTATTTCCCAAACTTCAGAACCATACAATGTAATACCCTCCACTATCGTTTTGTAGATTCTCCTTTTCATCTTATTTGTTATATGATTATTCCATATAATTGAGTTCAAGTGTCTTGTTGCTACTCTACCCTTTCTGCTTAATTTCCTCCTCTCTTCCTCCTTTACTAGAATTATTTCTCCCTAAGTATTTATATGTGGTGCAGCACTTTACTCCCCTTCCGTTTTCCATTTCTAAAACTCTTCCTGTCCCTCCAACTAGCATATAGTCCGTTTTATCACAATTAATTTGTTAGCCCCATTTCACTTTACTCATTCAATTTTCTTAGTATGTAGTATGCTTCATCTTCACCTTCGGCGAATATAACCTCATCACCGAAAAAACTCAAAGTATACAGGGTTTCACCATTAATGGGTATACTTATGGTGTGGCATTTCTTTCTCCAATTTTTGAGTGATTCATTCAAATATATTTTAAAAAGCGTAGGTACTATACAGCAGTCTTGTCTCAATCCTTTATTTACGTGGAATTCTGATGAGTCTATGTTTACAACTTGACCCTGATTAAATTTCCTGTATACAATTTTTCATGGCATTAATATAAACTCCTTATATTTGCTGATTTTCCATCACCGACCATAATTTAGATAGAGTAACATTCATATGATTTCCGTAAATCTATGTATATAAGCTGTCTAATAGTGGCACATGACCTGTCTGCCCTATAACCGCTTTGATCTTCAGATTCATACATCTCATGTTCGACTCTAGTTTTCAGAATCTTGCCTTATATGCGGCCAATAGAGGTTAAGGACAGTGATTCCCTAGTAGTTGGTACATTCTGTTCGAGTACCTTTCTTAATTATATTGCTAACAATACCTTTAAAAATGCCCATGTATTTGTTGTCCGAAAGAGATAAGATAGACAATATACAGAAAATTTTATAAGTAATTGCAGGTGCGGCTTTTATTAGCTCTATAGGTACAGCTCCAGAACCCTGATCTTTCCATTTTTGCATGCCTTGACTACTCTTTCAACTTCTTCAGGGGTTAAATGCTCAATTTCTTGGTTGTCCGGGACATCTATTAGCCACCTGTTCTCATCATTAAATTCCACTCTATCTTCTTTCAACATTTTTATAGTAATCTTTCCATTTATTTAGTGGTATGAGTTGTATATTTCTGCCAAAACAGTTAATATTATTCAAATAAAATAAAATCATTAAAATTTACGGTCCTTTCGTCATAGAAAATTTAATATATTTTTGAATAGAAACAAACCTGGCTCGCGCCGGTCTGAACTCAGATCATGTAAGATTTCAATGGTCGAACAGACCAATAACTTAAGCATCTTCACCCAAATAATAATCTTAATCCAACATCATTTGATTAGAAGTTTTTTATTACTTTCAATGCTTCTCTTGACTTTGTGGTTCCCATGTAATTGTTAATTTCCTCGCACTTTTTTCCCCAGGTATCAATTTTTGTTCTAATTATGTCTCTTCTTTACTTTTCTACTTATCCACAAATAACACTGTGTCGTATGTTCCTAGCCATTTCTGATAGGCTCTCTTCTTTTCATTTCTTTCATTTCTATATCGCAATTCCAACAATATGTTTTGTTTCTGAGGATCTTCTTTTCTACAATTCCCATACTCCTATAATGCAGTTTGGCTGTAGTTGCCTCGACCTTTCAATTAGTCTTAGTTTGTATAGGATTAAAACCGAGATATCTTGAAGGAGCTGTAATTTGTACTTTGGACACTTTTCTTCTGTTTTGTCTGTATTTATAAATTCTTGTTTTGAAGATGTTAATCTACTGAAAGGAAATGTTACTATTGGCTTTAGAAATAAATGGTCCGATCTGCAATCAGCTCATCGATATACCTCACAATCATTAACTTTAGTTATATTTCCTGTTTTTCCTACAATATAGTCAATAACAGAGTGAAGATTTCGGGTCGGTTGGGTTCAGGTATACTTACGCATATTTCTGTTTTCAAAAAAGCCATTCCATATTTTGAGGTCATACTGTTCACATATTTCTATCAGACGCTCTCCATTATTATTTTTATCCCCTCCCCGAAACTTCCTCCTACTTTTCCACTTTCTTTCTGACCCACTGTTTCATTTAAATCTCTTAATAAATAAAGCTCATTTTTTTAATTCGATCTAGAAGGTTTGTCAAATTATCAAAAAACTATTTTCTCCGCATAAAATTCCGCAAATGTGTCATGCATGATGACAGTCCGCAGTCGACTCGGTAAGCCCAGGCCCTCAATGGGCTGCAGAGCCAAGGAGGGAGAAAGGAAGGAATACTTCCTCAAATAATTCGTCTTGTAAAATTACGCTTAATCGAAGCTTCATTAACGTCGATATAGGCTCAGAAATTCACGAAAATATCTATAATATGCCAATGACGAAAGTGGCTGGCCTCAAGAAGAAAGTAATGACTGTCGTCGTACCTCTACTTGTGCAGCTTCGTGCCGAAGTGAAGTTATGGGATCAAGACTCACACGCGATAGAACAATTTATCAGAATATGAGTATTGTGCCAACAATAGTACGGATACTATTGTGACACTGTCACCGCTGCAAACTATGTGTACCGGGAAAAAGTTATCACACAGGGTCTATTATAAGTACTGATGTTGACTTTGTACCCTGTGCTGTTTGTGGTTGTGTTTGGTTAGAGCTCAATGGAGCGTTACGATGTGTGTGGGGTTTGGTGATTGTAGCCGCTTTGTTAAGCGACTAATAATCACTCCGCCCAGGTGATGAACAACATTCACAGTCTCGATATTCCAGAAGGATAATTTTCAACGATGCAAACGACAGTGTCCATCTAGTAGATCGGTTCCGGATCGAGGAGTCTGACCGCTTGAAAATAAAAAATAGTTCCATTTACATGTTACGAAGTGAGACGGTAACAGTAAATAATTATTGAAAAGAAATTATAACTAAGATAATAATAATATCGTTTTCAGTCTCCAGATGTGTTCGCCAACTATTATTTTTCGGAAGCTTTCGACAACTTATCATATTCATCCTAAGATAAAATACATTGTAACAACAATAATAAAAGGAATAGAAGTGTACAGAAAACTGATGTTTATTTATAACAGAATACGGTTTAATTGAAAGAAGTAAAAATGAAGTTAAATTATAATACAATGTTTCGCACAGTTTTATGCTTCACTTCTTGAACAATTTCACATAAACAGATTTGTAGTCTCACTCTAACACCAACGCAACACGTATGCGAATTCAACAATATTATGAAACGGTGGGGAACCCCCGGCCTGCGGACCACATCCGGCCTCGTGCAAGATTTATCCAAACCGTAACTAATTTTCTCTGTTGCATGGATCACCGCGTCGCGCATACGATATATTTCCAAAGAAAAATATCCAAGTATAAATAACATTACATGTTAAATGGTGTCCGTCTTCGGCAGTACTTATTGTTAATAATCGACACTAATTTGGTAAAATCCTTACGAAAGGCAACGTTGCAATGGAATTTTATTTCATCTTTACTTTTTTAGCTAAAAGGTAAATTTTTAAATAAAATAACTTTTTTCTTTTCACATTTCCCTGATTTTAGCATTCTTATAACTTGTATGTATTTGGCATTAGTTGTCGATAGTTTCTGTATTGAAAAATTAGCAGTTTATCTGGGACTGTATACGGTCATTCTAATTATTATTATCCTCAATAATAAAATAATAGTCCTTTTTAATGTCACAATTTATTTATGTACTTCATCTCCTGAATAATGTTTGTACTTCTTATAGCCCTAGTAAAATTAGTTATTTCTTGTTTCTTATTTTTCTTCAGGCGTTTGACTTGAATCCAGAAAATCTAACGCTAAAATTCAGGGTCCGGCGTCGACGAACAATCGCATATTGTTTTCAGTATGGTGTATACTAAATATAATTACGCTCTAACGGTCAAAAACATCAAAAACATCATCTCGGATCTCGGTGGTGCGGAGTTAAAAGAAATGAGACAGTATTTGAGTTAGGGGTAACAAAGCCCAGACATTCGGTCGTCAGCGGAATTAGTACAGCGGATTTTGGATTGTGATGGACGGAGAATCCAATACCGTGGGGGAGAGGGGCAAACTCTTCTTCCCAGAGAAGAGCAACGATCAATCTGAAAGGTTAATATCCATCCTTGCCACCTTCGTGATATGAATTTAAGAAGTGGGTAAGAAGTATTAAAAACTCTTGCAGATGAGGAGATGGCACAGACTTCGGGAAATATGATTGGAAATTAACAAGGGAGTTTGGGAGACGAGCAGATAATCACATTATCGGACAGGTAGTCAGAGGAGAAGAGGATAAAAATGGAAATTGTCCTTTACCAGGAAGAATACCAGTGGCGGCTCTGAGGCGTGATCGGGTACGACACAAATAGGAGGAAATTGCAACGAGGAAGGCGCAGGAAAATTCAGTAAGCTGACATGGTAAATACGTCTACAACCTTTTTGTTGATTTCCTATACTGTTAGGTCCCAATAGATTTTGTGTGAAACATTTTTCTCTATGAAACGGCCCATACCATACAACGCTGCGTGTAGAGATTTAGAATTTAATCATAAGAAATTTATTTGTATTCATTTTTTTGTAAATATATCTATAGCGTTTAAGTAAGAAAGAATTACGGGTTTGAAAATGAGAAAATTGTAATATTTCATGTAAAGTTATTTAGTACCAAGTTAATTTTTGATCTTATATTGGAATTTCGTTCTTAATATACTAATATTCCATTAAAATAAATAATTTCCCCTATTCATTTCATAGCGTGACATCAGCGTCTCCGTCCACGTAAATCCTGTGTGTTGTTTTATTTGAACGCATTACACTAACTTTCCGACATTAATTAGAAGAAGTTTTCTAGAAAATTGTATTTTTCTTAGTAACTTTTCCAGTTATCTATTTTAGTTACTTCGATGTGTAAGTACCGATGGTTTCCTCGTATCATCGTTTTCCGATTAAGGTTTACTATCCCTCCGCCAGAGTACCATTCCCTTAGTTCAATTTTACTGTCTGGCCGTGATTTTTACATCATTTTCTGGCACAGACATTTCAGGTATCTCAACACTATTTAAGTTGCGTAATATAATATAAGAGAAAGTTTGAGAGTAATTCCTCCTGAAACTGGTGGAGAAAGGAATGCTGCGACCCCACAGGAGACTCGTCTCCCGTCATTCGGAAGGGCGTGAGAATAGTTCCCAATGCCCGACCTACCTGATGCAGGTTTTCTAGGGTTTTCCCTGCATCTCTTTAGGTGAAACACCGGGTAGGATCCTTAAACCATAGCCCGGGGGCCCTAGTTAACCCTTGGCTACCTTGCTCTACCTTCCGCATCCCCCCTTTTCAATTCCCTTCCTATGCTATTAAAGGGGAGTTTCCTGTTTCAGGATCACCCTCATGTAGCCTGTTAACCAAAAAAAAAATATAAGAGAAAGTTTGAGAGTAATTTATAGTTTCTGAGAACGTCATATTTGAATTCTCCTGTTATTCTGTCACCATTATGACGGAGAGAGCAATATGTTACCAACGTTGCGGTCACCTAGGTCGTTAAAATTAGTTCCACAAAGCTGCTAATTTACAAACCGCAGTCCCAGTTTGTGAGATATTATGAGCTTTTAATCTCAATAGCCTTCTACATTACAATAAATTAACATCCTTTGTGGATAAGGACGAGGGAGCTTAATTTAATTTAAACAGGAATAAGAAATTTCTATGAGTCAGTACCCTTTCATTCATAGAAAAGTGGCATCATCACTTTTACTTACCTGGAAACCATAGCAGCTTATTAATTTAATTAGATCAGAAACCCTCCGTTAGTCCTTTATAGGTCAATTTATAAACCTTTAAAGTACGAGGATGGCCGATAAAGTAAAGCACCACATTTTTTCTTCAACAATTCTTTATTGAACACAAGAAACAATGATGTCTCTTCTACACTCATTATTTTTACACGTTATCTCCTTTCTGTTCTACGGTCTTCCTCCAGCGTGTATGCCCTGTTCTGTTTACGAAGCCATTTCTTCACTTCTTCGTCATCCTCAAAATGTCCCCCACGAATGGCATCCTTCAGTGGTCCAAACAAGTAAAAGTATGACAGAGCTAGTTCGGAACTCTAAGATAGATAGGGTAACACTGTCCGAGCCAGTCTCTTGACGTGTTCCGATGTCCTCAAACTTGTGTCAGTGCGAGCGTTATCATGTTGAAGTATACCATCATCACCTTGGTTGTTATGACGCCCCTTGCGTTTGTTTAATGTGTTCACATATGTATCATAATTAATTACGAGGGCACTCGGCATCACATCCCCGACCCCTGCAAATCTTGCAGCTCTTCCGAACTGCTTTCTGATTGCCTTACTGTCAGTCCACAGCGACTAACTGTACTCCCGTTGACTGATAATGCCCCATAAACGTTTCTGAATGTTTCCAACCGTTTCTTGCGCCGCAGTGAGAAATTCAATGACGACACACTGCTTGTAACGTACAGCACTTACAGACGCTAAGTTGAATTACCTCTTCAAGTACGCTATCTGTCGCAAAAAATGGAACTTCTTTCACGCACTACGAAAACTTCAAAGAATTCATGTCTCAAGTTTCTCATTGTTACTATTGTGGAAGGCTGTAAAAAACTGTGGTGCATTAGTTTCTGGGCCACCCTCGCAATATAAAATATAAATCAACACAAAGTAGTGTTATTGGTAATTGTTTTAAAATTATCTGTATTTATTTGACTTACTAATTTCCTGACGAATGAAATTAATCGTTTGTGTTAACGCTTGGGAACCAGATTCTATAAGTCAATTTTACACGACACACGTCACTGAACTGGATGCAAAATAAGCAGTTGCACATTACTCCTTATGTACACTCGTATATTTAACAATATTTTACTTCTGTATTTACTTTCATATATAATGCTAATTTTACTGGAGGTTCACTATAGCTGAGTGTTGACGAATAAGTATGTTTTGCGTTTTATGTGCTACGTCATAAACTGTGTACAGTTTAAATTTATCAAGTTAAAACATTTGTATGTCTAATAAAGCAAAATTCGGTACCTTATTATTTTCTTTGATTAATATGTACAATTTTAATACGAGATATATGGTCATTATTTAATTCAGATTATGAATACAAATTTCCTTTTATCTTTTCTATATGATTTTTCAGAAATAAAATCTAACTGAAGTAATTCTCATCTTATAACGCCCTCGCAATATCCTACGACTTAACACACGGAAACGCTAGATGATAAATCAACTTTTCCCAAATATGTTACCTCTCAAACATCGATCGGTTCGTACCTGCACTTTAGCTGATGAAGTCATCTGTTACTGGATGAACCTTTCTACGGACGCGAGATTTGATTGGAACTTTTCACCGTGACGAGACGGAGCGATATGTTTTATCCGACATATTAACTAACTCAGATCGGTTCGGATGCGCTGCCTATTTGAAAAAAAAAGCACAATATTCCATTCACATTCGTTGGTATAAATTAAATCATTATACTTAACATATTTCATCTGATCTAGGAATGCAGTTGTCCAACTCGAGAGCGGTTCAATCTGAAAGATTGCGATGAAATAATTTGAAGCTGAGTGCCGTTTATATATTTTTGATTCAATTGTTTGCCTTTATTTATTAGTAGAATATTCGTTGGAATCATTTTAAAAGAAAAGTACTTATGGACCTAACACTTTATAAATCTTTGATTGAAAACGGCTCCTGCACATTCAAATATGTGAGTACATAAAATTGTCGGCGTAGACCTGATTGCCAAATTTTAGTACAGTAATAGTATCTTCAACGAATTTTTTATTATTAAATAAATGATTTTAATTTTTACGTACAATGATGTAATCCCCTATGTCTTAAATCAGACACAAATTTTAATGAATATAAATATAATAGTTTAATTTTTATGTAAATTCTATGAAACAAGTTATATAGAAACTGTCTGCATTCTCCACAGTCATCTTCATTTAAAAAGACAAATTAGTTGAAACATTACACCAATAAAAGTTATATTAGAATTAAACATTATAACAATTAATTTTCATTATGATTGGTTTCAATTCTTCAATCCATTGTACATACCTTCATTTTGTCAATCTATTTTTTTTCAATATTGTTTAAATATAAATTTATAATTTTTCCGACGGTCTAACATGATTTCCGATTGTGTCGCCTCACACTGGGGACTTTTGGACCTTCGGAGTTATCAAAGTTTACTTATTTAACGTTCCTTTGCTTACCGAACAGATTCGGCAACATACACCCATGAAAGGTCTAAGTATTACCTTTAATTTAGATTTCAAATCAACCGAAACAGTGAATTTATTAAATAAATAACGAATCTCGACGTTTTTAATCAAGATTAAAATCGATTTATCGATTCTCGAATAACGAGATTTGATAAATCTACATCCAAAATATATCGTTTAAAACCTTAAATGACTTTATTTACTCTAAAAATTTTACGTAAAGTTTTGATGTGTTTTAACCCTCATACCTGGAATTGATGACTGTTAAAAATCATGTAAATTCTACGGTAGCTATATATTAAACAATTAAAAAAATAAAACACAAAGAGTGGCCAAAATACCAAACTAGAAAATTTTAATTGGAAAACGTTTCATATCCCCACTTTAAGGACCTCCGCAGTTCTTTAATAAATACATTTCTTGTGTATTTGTTTTCTTTCGCCTCCGGACGTTTCAGGAGCAACAAGAAAATTTCGTAATATTTTTATAACGAAACATATTCTAATTAGAATTTTCCGTTTCTGACGTTGCCCACGTTTATGTTTATTCATTTACAACTAGCTAACCCCCACGACTTCGTTCGCGCTGAAACATTTATTTTTATTTTGCCCTAAAAACGAAACAGCAGGTACGGAATTTTGTTAAAGTTGAATTCATTGAATATATAAAAAGAACGGTAACAACTATCAAAATCGCTTCAGGGCAAACCTTATAACTCGCAGTTGATTTTGAACAGGTCCCGCTTAACACGTTTCGACTCTTGTGCGACCTTCACCTATTTTAGGAGGTATATGTACAGGGGTCAAAGACCTTGGGCATATGGCAAGAGTTGTCCGCTAATCCCATTGGATCAGTCGGCCAACTGCCTCCTGAAACTGGTGGAGACACGGAGAAGGGAATGCTGCAACCCAACAGCAGACTCGTCTCCCGTCATTCGGAAGGGCGTGAGAATAGTACCCAATGCCCGACCTACCTGATGCAGGATTTCTAGGGTTTTCCCTGCATCTCTTTAGGTGAAACACCGGGTAGGATCCTTACACTATAGCCTGGGGGCCCTAGTCAACCCTGGGCTACCTTGCTCTACCTTCCGCATCCCCCCTTTTCAATTTAATTCCTTTGCTATTAAAGGAGAGTTGCCTGTTTCAGCAACAACCTCATGTAGCCTTTTAACCCAAAAAAATAATGAAAATGGGCAATTACTAAATATTAAAATTTACCAGACGACAAATAAAACCAATTTAATTTTACATCGTATCGACGATCCAAAGATGTTTCTCAGGGAGTTATCTCTCTGGCAACTATAATATAAGCGTGAATCCTACTTTAACAACGAATAGACTGTTTGGGATCTTAAACAGATAAAGAATAAAGGCATCCTGAATTCAATTTGGATGTATATATATTTATATCTCCTGCAAAATATTGAAATGAAATACACAGGAATAATTAAAGTAAATCTCCTGTTTTGAAACCCTGAAATTTTCGTTGAAATCCGTTGAGCCATTTCAGAGCCTATTCAAGACAGACAGACTTAAATTTTATTTGTTCGCATAGATATATAAAAAAATTTGATTGACGACATGAAAGTATGTACAGTAGATTAAATATTTAAACAAATTGTAATCATTACCTGGCATAATGTGCAATTTTAATAAAAAGTTTGTTTTTATGATGTTTTAACTAATTTGTCTTTCTAATTAAAGATGACTAAGGCATATGGTGAATGCTCCTCTACAATTTGTAATATAAATTAAACTATAAACTTGGTATTTGTTAAATTGTGTGACTGATTTTAAACCAAGGGTTTTTCATCTTTGTACAACAAAATTTCAGTAGTATTTAATTAATTATTGGTGCCTAGAATGACAAATAGTATCAAAGTTGCACATTAAGTACCGTAATGTATTCCAGAATTGCTGATATGTGGAATACTTTGTAAAATTTGTGTCATTACTAAAAATAATTTATCGTCAGGACCTGCAACGAGGATTCATATGTCACGATATCGAAATAAACAGACCGCGTTCAAATTTTGGTGATTTGGCCTTAAACTTATCAAATCTCGTTCTACAAGATTCAATAAGTCTATTTGAATATTACGATTATTATTGGCACTTTTGACATTACATTTTCGATGCGGCTAAATTACAGAACTCATTGAAAAGATTTTCAATGTAAATTCTCGACAATTCGTGGTTGTCTGTTTTTCTGGTTGTGCATGGTGAGGACATGAGCATGAACTTCAGGACGCATTGAAAAGATGTTCAATGTAAATTCTCGACAATTTGTGGTTGTGTGTTGCCGGTTGTGCATGGTGAGGACATGAGCATGAACTTCTGGAACTCCGAAGATCGACATAGTCTGGAATCACGTTCATTCCATGAAGAAAGTTAGAAATTATATATACATACTAAATTAAATTAGGGTATGTACAATAATTTTAAACATTAAAACATTTTATATTGTCATCATTTCAAACAAATTCCATAAAAATTTTTAATGTTTAAAAAAAATTGTATTTAATTTTGTAGATGACTATGACAATGCCAGAAGCTCCTTCTAAATAAATTTTGAAATCTAATTTAAATTATAGTTTTGTTTATTTAAGTGGCTGATTAAAATAAGGAAAAATTATTATCATACCTTGTTTCGTTTTACCCAGAGCTCATTGATCCTGAAATGTTTTGCTAGAAAAATTATTTAATAGCTTTGTCTGATGAAGACAGTTTGAATATTTCCGGCCACATCTGTTGCAGGCCCTTTCTCACTGGAATGTAGCAGCAGGCGAGCATAAATTCTGTCTGTACAAGTTTCCAGATGCACCGGTTTCTGGAGAGTCTAACCTGTATTCCCTGTAGCAGAGTGACCAACACCCAGCACACGCTTCACCATGTGACGTCGAAAAAATAAAGATATCGTTGCCATCATATTTAAAGTTAAAGTGTTTGAGTTTTGCAGTGCTGTCTGGGGTTTGCCGTTTGATGTGTGAATTGTCCAGTGTCGAGGGAATCTGGCTCCACCTTTGCGTATCAGACGTGAGTGGACCGTGGTACACATCGCACCTGTTACACTGCTCTACCGTTGTGATAACTCTTTTGATATAGCGGATGGTCTCGTGGTTTAATTTCAGTTCATGATTTTGAGCGTGTCGGATTCTCTTTGATCCTCGCTTACATTCGGGCATATCTCTCGTTCCCTTACAATATTGTTTCCTTTCGCTTTGTCTTGCACAGCAACCGTTTAATAACTACGGGCTGTATTGCTTCTTGAACAAAGGTCTACAGTACGTGGACTTGAATACTCAATTTTTTCAAAAGTTTTTTTAATATTGACCGTTCTGTATTTTTCTACTCGGCTTTATTTAAATTGTATCATATGCTTGCCAACTTTCCTTTATTATGTTGAAGTTTTTATAACCTAGTTGTAAATATTGAAGACAATGAAGAAATGCGCGCTCAAAATACATCAATTCATAATCGGAAACTGAATTAATTTGGATATATTGTAATTAATTATTCTAACTATATTATGACCAATTTTTAATCTCAGTGTAATGTTGAATAATTGGGTGGGAGGGGAAATTTATTTGGGGAATTATTATTAAAAAGAAAGACTAACTTAACTTTAAAATTCTGAGGTTAATATAAATAAAATATTTTAGGAAGAAAATCTATGGCATTTACAAATTATAAAAGAATATTATTAAAACAATTAATTTGCAAGAGACTTATAAATCAGAGTTCTCATTGGGGTGAATTAAGAACCTATTTTCATAATGGCAATAGGCATGGCAAATGCGAACTCTTTATAATTAAAAAAACAACGATACCCGCGAAGTATCTGCATCTGCATCCTGCTCAGCGTCGATGAAAGATGATGGCTGGTAGCTGCATCAGGGGATGACCTCTGTTCATCACCGTCCGGGCTGAATCTCGTGGACAAATCTGGCGGAGACTCCCTTATCTCTTTCCGGCGGCTAACAATTTAGTTTAACGTTTGCATTAGCCGGCCTCTCTCCTTCTCTCAGCGGCTAACAATTTAACGTTTTCATCGACGGTCTTCCGTCTCTCATCAACTTGTTTCTCCCGTCTCCCAACATCTCTCTCGCGTCTCCCAACACTTTCAGTTCATCCACTATCCTCCGTCTCCCAACATCATCTTCCTTCTTCTCGAAAATCCCTTCCCTCGTATCATAGATGATTAGCTACATAATTTTAAACCACCAATCAGCAACAATCCTCAAATGCTTCTATTGGCTTGCTCCTTGAAAATTGCAGCTCATAGGAAAAATTTTAACTGCAGCAAGTGTTTTACGTTTCTCCGTGAGATTCCAATTTCTCCACAGAACTTTCGTTTTCGCCAGATGCAGGGCCTAATTATTCACGGTGATCCCTTTATTTCGTGAATTAGCCTCTCTCGCACATTCAAAAGGAAATATTAACCCTTTGTCCCAAGGAATGCGAATGCTCCCCCCACACACACACACACAAACACAAACACAGCCAGGAAAAACAGGTGCACTTACTTAAAGATTCAACTCGCGTATTTAATTCATTACATCAGATTAAGATTACATACAATATCATTAATCTGCGTGCCACAATAAAAATTGTTTACGCTATCTGTATTTGATCATCATTATCGATACGACACGTGGTTGGAGCCTGATTTGATCAAACAGAAATGTTGGAACGGCTTGATCGACGTGAAAGCTCAGAGTGAACAGTCCATCAGGAAACTCCGGAGGGGATGGATCGTCTCGAAAAGCGTTTTTCTTGGTTTCGCGTTTAAAATATCACTCTTTCCCAGAGTTATGATATTCAATGTTTTTACCATATCCTCAGCAAAAAAAGATACCCGGAATCTGAGATGAATAGGGATTTAAGATTTTAGTGCAATATTAATATAGTAATAATAAGATTTTATAATAAAAAAGAAAATAATTCACTTTATCCTAATTTACATCAATAACACAATGCTAATATTTTCAAACTTCAAGCCCACAATTCTTTCTTAATTAACACTACATATATATTTACATAATGATACAAATTAATTTATTAAAAATAACAATTCTCGATCTCTAAAAACAGGGTCATATGTTATGGACCTTCTCCTAAGGCAAAACATTTCTTACCGTGTCGTCATAATGACCTTTCTAGCGTCTTCCTCGTTGCAATTTCCACTTAATTTGGTCGTGCTCCATTCAAATCGGAGCCACCACCGCTATTCTCTCTAGTTCAGGATACCTTCCAATTTATTCTCGTCTCCTGGAATTACCTGTCCGATAATGTCAATCATCCTCAATCTGACTCTAATCTCATCTGCTCACCGTTCTCGACTCCACAATCTCCCTTGCCTAAATTCCCATCATATACCCAAAAATCTCCCTGAAAACCTTTTTATAGCTACTGCTCACTTCTTTAGTTCATATCACGAAGGTGGCAGGTATATTAACCAATCACATTTATGATTTATGGTTACTCTTCTCTGGGAGTAACAGTTTGTCCTCCAAGGTTTTTTGGGAAAAAACACCACTCGATGCCGCCAAATCTAATTATATTTGGGAAACACCTAAGACGCGCCGTGATGTGTGGGTTTTATTATCCTGGGCTCAAATACTGTCTCCCTTCCTTTAGCTCAACACCGCCAAAGTCCCAGCAGATGTGTTTGACCGTTAAAAATTGTTGTCCGTTTTTATTGCATTACTAGTGTAATAATACTGGAAGTAATTCGTTAGGATAAAAATGATAGGTACTTTCAACCGAATTCTTACTCCCAATTCATATCTTGAATATTTTAATGTTCTTGAAAGTGACAAAGACATAATAAATGCTATTTTTTCTGATATACTGCTGTTATAAATTAAGGTGGCTTATTTCCATAAATCCCGTAAGTATTATTTTTGTTAATAATCGACCAACGACATGTGTTTAATTAGAATTTCTTTCAAAGAACAGAAGCATTCATGGAGTCGTAGTAACAAAAATTTGTCTTAAATAATACTGCATGTCAAATTTAACGTTAAACTTTTCTCAACTGTGTATAAATATATGAATAATGATTAGGTTCCTGTCATCTGAACGAGGGGCTATCACATAAATTTCCCAATATATATATATTGTCTGATGAAATTGATATATTCAAAGTAAAATCACCCCAAAGTGTATTTTATGCCACAGAAACATAATTAATTAACAGCTCCGTGTAATAAAGTTCGTTCTTGCTGCGCAGTAATGAGCCTGAGTATTTCTTTCGGTTTGAAGTGAGGCGAGAGACAACCGAATAGCCTCTAGCTAATACGCATACGGCGTCTGTGGTTGTGTGTGGGTGAAGCCTACTGGAACATCGTTGGCGTGGTGCATGTTCTCTCCCCAACACACGTTCGACCACAATGTATTGGTGCCTTTGTCTCACCCCGCGGTGCCATTCTACACATGTGTCTAATTAACAACCTCCACCCATGACTCGGATGGGACAATGGGAACCAGGTCAGTCTGCGTAAAAGCAATTCCGATTTCATTCATTGGTGGCTGTCAGTTTAAATTGCATGTTTAATACAGGAAATCTTTATGACAGGCTTATCAGTAATAATGCATTATTATTGGTAGGAAGGAAAAATCAATCGTGGAAACAGACAAGAGAAACTACACAAATGCCGTTAAACCAAATTACGTTTGGCGAAAAAGAGAAGAATTAATCAGCAGCGAGAAGAAACAAAGTCAACTGGCAGTGTAAAGATGACTAGAAAATTATACAACGTTTGAACACAAAGGAAAGCTACGGAAAAAAGTTAATTCAGGTATATTATTCTAAAATATAAAAATCTAAATTCAGCCTGACCCTAGAGATATATTTATCCCTCAATTAAAAAACGTCCAGTTAATGATCGGCTTAGACAGCCTCTGAAAAAAAGGATATTAATAGCTATTGCTTTAACCACAACTAGACATGGGCTCAGATAAGACGTACAGCCAAAGAATAATGTAAACTATATCCCGTCTTATTCCCGCCGTGATCTTCTTTCGGTCTTAGTGAACATCATTTCCGACTGTCGCCCCGGACATTCTCTTTATTTGCATTTTGTAAATCCCTTTGTCTATCTGTCTTTCAACTGAGTTCGTTGGCGTCTTCTTCAAGCCATTCTCTCTCTTGCGCAGAACTGCTCTTTCGACGGATGCAGAAGTAAAAAATAATCCTTAGGCTTTCCTTTCTTTTGCTTTGCATAAAACTAACGATCCCAATTCGGCCCACAATTTGTAAAAGATCCGAAAATTCTCCAACGCGGACTGTATTTTTAATAATGAAATAATCTTACATAACAACAATACTTTTTAACGAACGAATTTAATACTTATTTATGACCAGGTAATACAGACTAAATTAACAGACAGTAATACTATACAATGCATTTCAACTTTTAGTATTCCAGTGATCCTGTAACAACCCTCCGATTGCTTCCAATTTGTTTATATACGCAAGATTATTCAATCGTCTGGTCGGATGCATTCAATCACACTTCCCGGACAAATAATTTTTAAAATAAAAAGTATTGTTTATATCATTAGATTTATAACACAACTTACATCTAACAGTGGGACGAAGTTGTTACTTTAGTTCGCTATAGTAAGTTTAATAGCTCAGATGATGTCACACGTTTTAGAAAGTTCAGACACCTCTGTCATTAACACAGACAGGAACCACACTACATAGGTTTAATATTAATAATAAGATATATTTAGAATATTATTAACAGTAACATCTTTCCTTATTTTAACTGTATATATCATTATGATATTTTTAAAATTATTTTAAGTCATGGGCCCCAACTAATGTTCAGGCCAATTGGCGAACCTGGAAATTATCTCATAGAGCAAGGATCTCTTTAATATAGACAATGTGTAACGTTTCCATAATTGCATGCACATAATTCTACTATCATTCAACAATTACCCATCAAAGACTCGAAATTCAAGAGCTTAATGGGTGACCACACACGAGCAGATATCATCGGCAGATCTGATCGGCCGACCAATCGCCGGATTGGAGCGCAGATATGTGAACTGTCAAATCTACGTTGCGTCTGCACGTACACATCACATACGAACAATTAACAGTCGTCAAGCGCTTAAATTCAGCCAGAATCGGATTTACGCGCAAGTTCAAATTTGTAATACCTGCCCTTTTTTAGCATAATAGAAGCTTTATAGTGTCAGTTGTTAGATACATGATATTAAATTGTGTGGTTCAATTTCAAGAATTTACGATTTATAAGCTTTAAATACATGAAAAAAAATAATGCTCCTTTTTATTTCCATGGTTTGTTTACAAATTTAATTATCAATCAAGATTTAGTAGTTTACCTCAAATATGTATTTTAAAGACTTTAACAATGTCAAAAAGGTTAAGAATTGCTATATTAGTAGACATATCTCTGATAGTTTAACAGCTGTTCTTTAATAAATTTTAATAACTTTCTCTTTGATTTGGCTTTATTAATTAATGATAATAATTCAGCAGTTATCTGGAAGAAACACAAATAATGAATTCAGGTATTCTAAACTTTCAAACTTTCTGTTATTGTCAGCAACGGTTTGTATCATTACTAACAGGAGGAAGTAATTGTGTGACGAGTACATATAAGTAAGGAAACATAAGTGAAGTGAAATTAGAACTAAAATCACAGAAATGTATTTTTATTTATATTTAAAGTGAGAACACATGAAAACAGTATTATATGATACAATGCAATAGAAACGTTTATTAAAATGCACATGTTGTTACAGATTTCCCGGTAAACCAAAGTACTTTACAACCTCACACACTAAGTACGACAACCATTACTGACCCACAATACTTTGCGATCGATTATTGTATTGCGCAAGCGAGACTCTGCACAGATCTCGGACGTACGATAAATGTCAGCATCCCTACACTAACGTGTAAACGACCTGCAGATTTCTTAAATTTGCCGCAGATATCTTCACGTGTGTGGTCACCCAATGATATTCATACGCTTTCAGTTAATTGGTAAACATAACTCCAACTGGAATTATCTTCCAGTATTCCATGCATACATTTCTACTTTCCAAATAAGAATAATTCCTATCCTTCTTTCCAAATTATTAATAGGCTTCCCATTTCAATATATTCGAATTTATTTCAAATCTTTAAATTGCGACATAACCAATAGAAGGTGCAGTTGCCCTGGCAAATCGCCTTCTCAATCTCTCTACTACTCCCACTCCCCCCTTTCTCTAACATTTCAAACGAACCCTCAAGTGGCCGTTAAAATCCATTTCATATTTACCCTCCACTGTTATTAGCAAAGTGAATCGCGAGTTGGGAATGTAAACCATAATTTCCTGTAAGGTCGAATTCCGTGGTTTCCTGTGTTAGTGTGTTGGGAATATCTTATTAGTAGTCTCTGCGAGAGCGGGTCGCGCGCGGATGAGCTATTCTTGGGGAACAATGTCTTGTTCAGGCTGGAGGCAGATTTTATTGGCACAGTCGCTCGTGAGCTGTCGTCGGGCGGAAGGCGATAAGCTCTGTTGTGCCGACTGCAGTTTTCAACACCCGACGTGGAACAACAACGAGCGGCTGGCTCAAGTAAACGGACGAAATAGATGCCCCCTCCCTCAATCCTGGGGAAAACGCGCTTCCTTTCATCTACGCTTAAATATTTACGTGTCGTCACGTCTTTTTCAAAAAATAATCAGCAGAACTACGAGTAACTTAAACATTTCATCGAATTTTATATCAACACCAGGAATACGTATAAGAGGTTGCGATATAAAACAATCCAACGTTTCAATGATAGAATAATAGTAATCCTTCCTTCCTTCCTTCCTTCCTTCCTTCCTTCCTTCCTTCCTTCTAAAACGTATTACACCGGGAATTGATAAACAGTAATTTAAGAATGATTTTGTGTACTATGTAAAAGTTACTCAACGAGCTAGATAAAACTATAATATTTTGTCATTTTACTGTAACTCAGTCTTTTATTATAGTAGCATAATGAAGGTACAATTCTGTGGTAAAATATGTGTAACTCAAGGGAAAAAGAAAATATATCTTTCAGACGTGAATCACTTACAAATTAAATTGTTAAATTTCCTTTAATAATTTAGTAGTATAATGAGAAAATTGATGAGTATAATCCCCATTCATTTATTTATAATATACTAAATCTTATAGTTGATAAATTTGCATGACATTAAATATTTTAGAGAAACCTTCGCTAATAGCTCACTAATAATTAACAAAAACACGGCTTGCTCTTAATTATTAAAATCAATTTATTAGAGTATATATATATATTAATTTAACTTTTAAAGTACCACTTAGGTAACTATGAATTTTAGATTTTTATTTTTCAGAACTTAAGCCTTTTAAGTGTCCATTTCAAGCTCTGGCTTTAACTGTTAATTATTTTTGTGTGTACCTTTTATCACAATACACCATCAACAGTAAATTCACCATAGAATTACAATATATTATATAACGATTGAACAGTGAAGCTGTATTTGATCCTCTTGATTATATTGAATAATTTTTGTGGCATATTTTACAAACAAGATAAATTAATTGAAAATGGAAATAATATGTTTAATCACATATTTTTAATCAGAGGAAGTGACGTTATTGTGCCAGCGAAAATATTTTCTGGTAATCCGTTAAGCTCGAATGATATAGCATTTAAATATATAAAACTGAATTGTTCTTTTAAAATAGTTGGTAAAAATAAACTTCATTTTAGAGGAACTCAGCTGCTTATGAAGCTTTTGTCGGTACGCGAAATATGTTTAAAAAAAGTACACTAACTGTAAAGCTATGTATCCAACAATAGATTATTCTTCTTTCCTTAATCTAGTTTTAAATTTGTTTACATGGTGAGGTTATATTATAAGTATTAATCTAGCATTCAATTTTCGGGTGAAAATGAAGAACTAAATTAGGAACGATTTACAACGGTGGAGACGTCCAAAAATAAAATGAACAGGAAAGTAGGACACATAAAATACCCTACCAATTATGACATCAGTCATCTGTCGAAACATTGCGTTTCCTGAAAAATATAGTTCCGGTCTGAAGCCAGAGAAATATTCTTGTTGAAAATTAAATGGTAAATATTGGACACTTTTTAGATTGTAGCAGTAGAAGGTGGTACGCTGGGATCTTTCCACACACCAATTTCTTGTCTAACAAACGTACATACGTTTAAACAGTTTATTATAATAAATAATTCGTCTTAATTTGTGGAAAAATCAAACTTAGTCAAAAATATTAGCTATTTAAATAAACCAAGAAAATAAATGTCCGACAACTCGGAATCGCCATATAAGCGGAAACGGGGCGCCTGAAGGCTCCACTCTCGTTGGCCTCAGAAGCAGATCACACATGTTCGACGAACGGCAACGCTAGTATGAGAGTTATTAGTGAGCGTCTGTGACTCTCCACTTGCGAAAAGCTCGGGAGTACATATAACCAGGTGGCAGATACTGCGTCAAGAAAGGGAGCCCGTAGAAGCCAAATTCGTGTAAATTTACTTCTATTTTACCATAGATAAATACTACCTCGCAGTTACCCAGGTCAAATTCCAACTTAACAAAATGTTCAACTGGTTTAAAACCAACTATATGGATCTCAATAGCCATAAATACCAATCCATGTTGTTCTCTTGACGGAGAAAATTTGAGGTGGACTTTCTTAAATTAATAATAGAATATTCCGTAATACTCCCTGGCAACAATCTTGCAAATACCGTGAAAATTAAATTTTATTCAACACATACGGGAAACCAAAATAATAGGCAGGGAATCTTCACATCCCCTTATCAGAGCCAAGCACCTCAGCAAGAGGCATAAATTAACTATTATTAAAACAACCTAACACACGGATGTCAAATCTGGGGCACAGCAGCTTCAAATAGTAATATCAACATCCTCCAAAAGACACAAAATCGTTGCCTAAGATGAGCCATGGGCATCCCTGGAAGAACAAATATCTCCGTCCTACATGACTGAAGTAATGTTCACTACTTAAAATAGGAAATTTCTAGGCTAACAACAAAGTTCTTTAAAATATTACATCCAAAGAGAAAACTATAGCGCAAATTGAAAATATTAGGTAATATCATCCCACGAAATTTAGACAGGTACAAGTATCCCAAAAGTATTACAACATATCTTCTCAGTATAGACTCCCTTTCTTTTCTTTCAAATCTCCATAATGGTCCTCAAAAGCTGGAATTTTATTGTTTCCCCAATAAAGTCAAATAATACAACCTAAAAAAAGGCCTATATCCACCTGGCAAGGGCTAAATCAGCTCGGAACAGTAGGTTACAATTTAGGAAAAAAAGTACAATATACGTTCCTTAAGTTTCATAAAGATTGAAAATAGAGATTATTGCTACGTTTAAGACAGCAGAGAAACTACGTTCGTCATCAGAGAAGAGTAACATTTAGAGATAAAATACAGAGTCCGAATAATTATTACCACAGTCATTAGTTCATTTTAGCTTTACTTGTTCTTTCCTCCTTTGTAGTCAAAATATACAATACTAGATAAATATTTGTTTCAAAGCTCCACACAAACTATTAAAATGAATTTATAAAAATTGTTTGAACATAATAGGAGGTATTGAGAACATCTGAGAATGCGTTTTCTAGAAATTACAAACTCTAGTAGAAGACCCGCTGGAATATTTCAGTGCATGATCGATTTCGTAAGTAATAATCACCCCTCCACTTTTCCTTCATTGAACGTAAATATTGAGACACTAATTAGGTATACCCTTGGCAGGGTTACATATATGCATTTATCAGATTAATGCTATGTCAGAGAAGTCATGTTTGCAACCAAATAATATTAGCTGTGGACCCGGCGCTGCCCGGTATTTATTTACATTATCCCGGTACATTATTTAATTATTGGTCAATACATGAGTAAAACGTCACAATATGAACCTAAAATATACTCCCAGTGCCTCAAGAGATTCAAAAATACTCCCAGTACAGGGCTAAAATATTTTCAGTTCTTTTAACAGAATATAAATGCTCCCCAATTTAAGGGATGCACTTTTACTTAAATCGCATATTAAAAGTCATAATGTAACACAGCGACTCATTTTAAACTGGTTTCGACACCAAACTTGATAATTTCACTGTTATTTTCATGAGACATTTCCACCCTCAGATGCTGCAAGGGATTGAAATTATACTCAAATATTTTCGGAAAAACACTATAAATGTTATTGAACTTAATAATTTTTTTGACTCACACATGAGCCTTCATTACATTTAAAAGTGCCACCCCCTCCGCCTAGGGGTGGTAGCCGTGCCTTATCTCCAAAGTATTTGGCTTTGGGTCGTGAGCAATATGGAAACAAAATTTTGTCAAAATTATTCCATCCCTTCAACGTATTACACGGAAATGTGTTTTACCCCTGTCCAATTTTTGTTATGGGATGAACTGCAATTTAATTCACATGCAAAATGTCGGAATGAAGATTCCGACAGGACCGATTTCAATACGTAACATCACTTTTTTATTTTTATTTTCATATGACGCCCCCTACACCCCAACCATGAATAGGGTTGAAATTATACGCATACAAATTAACCGGAAACGCTATAAAATTAATTAAGGAAATAATGGCAGTTTATGGATTTTAAAAACTACCGCCCTCCGTCCCCTCCCAAAGGGTTGCAGTTGTGTATTACTCTAATTGTGTTGAGTTTTATTCGCCGTGAACACCTGTTCAAAATTTGGTCGAAATTGTTCCAACCGTTAAAGATAGTATGCGGAAGTTTGTTTTACCCCCTTCCAACCCCCCTTAGGGGATGATCTGTAACTTAAGTTGAATTTTTTATGTCAGAATTGAACGCAGTGGCTCACATTACAGCTGTTTAAAGCCTAGGTGTAGTAGCCGAGTCTTACCCCGATTGATGTATACCACGTGTCAGTCTATCAAAATTTACCAAAAATCGATATGATGCGGGCAATATAGAGGGGGAAATGGAAAGATAGGTAACCCGCTTTCATTTTGGAGATTCAAACGCGGGGATGATAAAGCAGCCTGAAATTCTGAAATTTTCTAATTTTCTGCTAATTTTTCTTTTCGTAAGAACCTTCTACATAGTATTAGATAACTTGTAAAAAAAAGACGAATTAAATCGGTAAAGTTCTTCTCAAGTTATGGCGTAACCGAGGGAAATAGTGATTGAATTTTAGGTTAGGGGAAACAAACACAGTTTCAAATACTGTTAGGTATTTAAGGGAATGTTTCGACCTAATTCGTTATTTGCATAATCTTCGACCGGATAAATAGCCTAACTATAAACACGAAGGTGATCATAATTTACAAAAATTTACAAAAGAAAACTTTAGAATAGTGAGTCATTACTTCTAAATAACTAGAGAGTCTTTATATAAGTTATATTATTTGGAAGACAGGTGACATTCATCATTTACAGAAGTGGAAAATTACCAGCCTTTTAGAATTAAAAACACTCTATGACCGGGTTTCCCAAACTGTGCTCCGCGGTACCTGAATAGGTGTTCCACCAAAAAATTGGATGATTCTATCTATACTACGGATTATAATATCCTGTTATCATGCCACTTAATCAGTTTCTAAGACCGTATTTAGTTTGCATCTAACAGGAGAAAGTGGAATCATTTCTCACAGCTTTCTTTGCCGCTGTTATCATAGTTTGTTTCGAAATCTATTGAATAACGTAGACAAACGAAGAAACCCTATTCTTTTCTTCTTGCTAGAATTGGAAACATGGGTAACAATTAAAAGTGTGGACGTGTTCAATAAAATAGAATCCTGAACGAGCGAGACAGAGATTGCCATAACCCACAGTTGTACAGATAATATTTTATTTAGAAATTTTAGCGGTCCCCGAAAGATAATTAATAGTTCTTATTGCTGACAAACAAAAAAAACACATGGTCACAAAAGTATCTATTAATTTATGTATTTCGGAATCTTTCGACATATTGTCGTAATGATCAATTTAAAATATATCTCCCTTTTTAAGGTGTTAACTTTCACTGTTTTTAAGACATGTTAATTATGTCCTGTTAAGTAAGTTCACAAAGCAGCAAAGCAGAACAAGTGGGGCGAATAAGGATCTGAAATTGTTTTTAGAAGAAATACTGGTGACAAAAAAAGTTCCACAAATTTAAAAAATGATATTGGTGAAGCCGTGAAAGTAATAAACTATGTAAAATCAAAAAGACTTCAATCCTGATTAAATAAAATTTTATGCGATGAAATGGGTAGAAGGTACGAAGCATTATTAAGACTTTTTGACTTGGAAGAGGCACAAAATATTTCAGGAGAATATTTTGTTGAAGTTTTAACAAATTTTTCATAGTTGATAAACCTTGCATATAAGGCAGATATTTTGTTACAAACTGCAATAAACTTATCATTATAAGGAATAAGTATTACAATTTTTAATATTAGAAATGCATCTTATGATAAAAAAATACAATTTGGATTTCATCAGTTGAATCTAATAATTTTAATTCTTCTCATCGCTTACATGAATTTTTGAATGATATAAATTTTAAAGTAGATCATGAATTTGCCAAACTGTTTTTAGAACACATACATAACTTGAAATCAACTGTTTTGTAATATTTTCCGAAAATAGTAAGGGCGATTCCTGGGTTCAGAATCCCTTTTCCGTGACAGCTAAACCAGTAGCTTTAATTCAACTGACTATGAAAATCTAACTGATATTATTAGTGACTCTCATTGGAAACAAATATACAAATATTTATGGGCGAATTTGTTAGAAGAGTTTGCCAATATTTTGAAACTAGCTATTATAGTTTTACTTCAGTTTTCTATAACCTATTTATGTGAAGCAGGATATTCTTATTATGCTGAAATGACTCGACGACACACCAGATATTAGAATTCAAAATACAAATATTTTTCCCGAAATCAGCAAAAGATGCAATTCAAGGACCCAACAATCATCTAAGTCATTAAGTGTTTTATTTAATAAAATTTTTATGTTTATATTATAAAACAATTTTTTATTTGAATCTGATAACTAAATAATTTTTTTTTAAATTTCCTAGTAGGAATTACCCAATTTAAAAAACAAGCCGAGGGTTCCGTTAAAATGTCTGATTCTGAGAAGTGTTCCATTGCAGAAAAAGTTTGGGAAACCCTGCTCAATGAGAATGTGTGTCTTTTATTGCCCCTAATATTAAATCTGAGAATTTAAGTTTGAATAGGTAATTTTTATTGATCCAATCTCCTTTGTAATTCAAAAGGGCATTCAGTTAGTTTACCGTTAAATAGCGGAACTTCTCTGGTCACGGGATAGAATCCTGGCACGGGCATCGGTGTCTAATTCATTTCAGAGGTCCAGCTGCCAAGCTCGGGCCATCATCATCCGGCGGAAGGAAACTGGAGACCAGGAAAGAGGAAAAGGCTTTTCGTAGAGAACTGCCGTCACTTGGAACTTTCGCTAGGCAGAACGCTAACTATTAATTACCGTAATATTCAGAAAAGCTCATGGGTTATTCTACAACTTTCCTGATACATTAACGGATAAACAGAGTTTAAAGGCAGATGTTCAAATTAAAGGGAATTCAAAATTAGAATCCCACAACAGTCGTATTGTGAACAAAGCGATACTGAAATCGACAAAACAGTTTTCAGTAAGGTCAACCACAAATATACTCTACAAATCCCCCTAGATAATAGTACATCCCTTTCTCACTCTTCCTCACCTCTCTATTTCCTTCTAAGCACCACGGCTTCTTCCTGAAACGGTAATATTAAATTACTATGGCAATAAGCTCCATAGCCCATTTCCCTTTAGCTTTAATTTCACCCGTGTGCTTCGCATATTGACGATAATACCAGTTCGCCTGACTAATTACCTATATAGGCTGAGAGCTTTTGTAACTTTTTTTTAGTTGGATGATGCTGGTGTACGGTGGCAATGCTGTTAAATCAGAAATGTGCCTGCTTTTTGAGAGATGGCGAAGTGCTTGGAAGTATTAAATTTGTCGATGGCTCTGTCAAAAACAGGAGCATTGTGTTCATGAAAAAAAAATGAATATACGCCGTTGCCTCGCTCACGAATATTTTCCACGGGTATTATTAATAAAGATTTCCCTCATAATACCCATGCCTCATTGGACTCTCCAATATAATTCATCAACAGTTAAATTTTCAGCATGGGAATTGTGCATTTTTCTCCCTCAATGAATAGTCGAAAACGGAACTTTAGCTAACAACCCGTTTAGTAATGTGATTAATATTAAATACTTATTAATGAAACTAGTCAAAAAAGGTATTCTACTCTAACGGTTAATACAAAACATTTTATGTGGACTCTTTTGATTGCTATATTAGTATCTAAATTAATAATTTAGACACAATAAAATAAATATATATAGCTTACATGTTTCTATATTAATAAATTTCATTAAGTAGTGTTAAGATCGTTCCTGGATGTATTTCAGATACCAAACGCAGGTTTATAACAGTATATTGATGGAAATTTTATTTCCTATTTAACATATTTGTCATATCCAACCAGTATGAGGCAAGTTCAAAATCAATGCAATGCCCTTTTCAGAGGCCACTAGTTCTCCACAGAGAAATTTATCCGTTGCTGTGCAATGTTTTCATGATTAAAATAATGAAATTTAAATTGTTTCCAGCGCTACTTCTGTCAGGAAGTTGAATGATTTGAAAGAAATTTTGTGACATTACATACACTTCCCGATATGTTTTGTAGCGTGACTTGTATTATTAGTGGTGGATCTGTTAAATAAAGGAAAAATTTGTTGTAAGTGAAATTAAGGGCGCCACTTGGTAGAACTACCACGAAATTTAAATTAAAATAATTATGTTTATTCAAAGAAAAGAAAATATCTACAGAAAATTGAATTTACTAATAAATTTTGCCCACCGTGTTTCGGGCATAAAAATATACTTTTAGCGCCGCAAATCTCGAAGATAGATAAACGGCTTACCGGCGAAAGAATTCCGGCCACTGAGATCGAAGCAATGTCTGGTTCATTCCGACACATGTTCACCAATCTTCTGTGTCCCACATTCACCGTTTTTATAATATCAATTGTTCTGTGTCAATTTAAACCAGAAAAGATACTATCACGCTCTTCCGCCTTTCTCCCCTCGCTGGCTTCTTCACTTTCCGCACAGCTCATCGCACGCATTGTTGGAAATTTGTCTTAGAACTACCAGCCAAATCTGTTAAGAACTTGCCGATTGGCTGGTGAGAATACAACACCACTCCGTTGGAGTATGCTCGCCTTCCAGCAATTTCCAGCCTACCCGGGTACTATTTTTATCCGGGTAAGTTCCATCATGAAATTATCCACCTGGGCTTCTTAACGTTATATATATTATGTAAAATTTTAATTCAATTTAAAATTAGGTAAAAATGTGTTCATGTTATAAAAGAAAATTTCATATCGTATTTTGCTGTAATTGCATACCATGTTTAAATTTTAATCATATTGAAAGCTTATTTAAAATATTTTCATTATCCAAGTTTATAAATAGTAATAAAAAGTTTGGTGAATCGCAAAGACCACATCTAGAATTAAGCAGAATATATTTAAAGATTGCATTATGTAGGAACAGCAAAAGGATCGCAATAAGAGAAAACCCTAGTCGTATTCTAAGATTTAAACTAGTGTTAAAAAAATTCATTTATTCAATTATAAACCTTATTTAATCAACTCAGGTTATTTCTGTCAACTTCGGAACCATAAGGAATCGGGGATTTAGCTGTTAAGTGCTTTTCAGCTTAAAAAAACTACAATGAAACTCGGCTTCATCCTTATGTTAGACTGCTTGGGTCAATAAAGTTCTAGAATATGTCGCAATGGAGACATTTATTGTAGATGGAGAAAGCGGATGGAGACAAAATAAGTCTTGCAGCACTCTTCACAGTATCAACGCAGATGGCACTACCTCAGACGTACTTCTACCAGTAGGAAAATCAAGAGCACAATTTACATTTTGGGATTATAGAATTACAAGTAAAATATAAACGAAAACAGTCCCAATCCTATTAGTAATTTGATACATCCATATATCCATGTGCAACGTTACACATATTTTCATAATATTGAACTATTCATAAAAATATATTTGTCATGAAAAGCAATCAATTCCCAGCATGTTTTTATCATCCAATACATAAGAAAACATATTTTATTTTTAATCTAAAATAATAATTATTATTAACGAATTAAAAATACCGCTTTGAAATATTTTTAATTAATACGTATTATCCATTAAATTTGAATAAAAGCGAATATTATATATGCATACTTTTAAAAAGAAGATAAATTTAAAATAAAAATAATCAAAGTAAATGAATCTGCAAATAATTTATATTTTTATATTACGGACAATTAACTAAAACTTTAAATAAACTATTTTGAAACTTTATTTATATGATTACTTTATAATTGATAGCCTACTTAAAAATATAAAAAATTATATAAAATTAATTGTAGTCATTGTTACTGTCAAACATGTTATAGATGGTAATTTAAAAATGCTATAGAAACTAGATTAAAAGAAAACACACACAAAACTTTCTATCATAATGATGTTAGAATACATAAATTTTAAGAAAATAAACAACTTTATGAGGATAATATTGATATTTTAGATATTATCAAAATTATTATAGCGAAGTTTATCACAAGTGCCAACATGAAAACAAATATTCTTAAAAATAAGAAATATATATAATATTAATTATTTTTAGTAATGATAAAACTGCAAATCATGGTCAAATTTTAAAAAATTAATTATTGTATAATTTTATTTTCAATATTACATTTATATGCATTGAATGGTTCCTTACTATCGTTGAGAAGGAAAATGAATTTTTTATTTTATATTAACTAAATTTATATAAAAAGTATTATAACATCGTGTTTCCGATTTTTATATTGCTTAATATTGGCATCACTTATGGTAAAAAATATTTTATTTTAGTTAAATCTGCGATACTAAATACTTCATATGTAAATACTTGAATACATTTAATAATCTTTTCGGCTGTGGCAGACAAGAAGCAAATGACATGAATTGCTAAACTTTATGAAAAGTCGTATTTAATTAAATAATCATAAATTTACATGCTGACTTAGTGGCATTCTTTTTATTTATTGTAAATATTTAAAGTCAGAAAACTATGTTGGCATTTTTATTTTACTTTTGGATGTGTTTGATTTTTAAATTAAATCGTATAGTAAGAATAAACTTAACATTATTCAGTTTTAGTGAATTAAAAACTTGTTATGCTAATTACGTAACTGCAGACCAATTGGTGAAACGTAGTTGTATAAAATATTTTTAAAATGTATGCTATAAATAGTCGTTTAAGTTAAATTAATAATAACATTAATATTCCCAAGTAGGCGAATGGCTTCTAATTGAAGGACATGGAACTTAATTATAAGATCAGGAAAGAAATAACCGTACAGGGAGCCCAGGTTTCGAATCCCAGTCCAATCGAGACTTCTTTTTCGCCTTCTAAAATTATTCCCTTTGATGCGAAATATTCACGTGATATATATATATATATATATATATATATATATATATATGTGTGTGTGTGTGTGTTAGAAAAATTAGTCTATAACATCAATGAAGGAAAACACAATTGTAATCTATATATATATATATAGATTACAAGTGATGTTTTCCTTCATTGATGTTATTATGTTATTATTATATGTTATATATATAGATTACAAGTGATGTTTTCCTTCATTGATGTTATAGACTAATTTTTCTAACACACGCACGTGTTTTAAAATTAAATTTAAAAGGCGTTCTAATTTTTAATCAGTGTATTAGTTTATTCAGTTCCAACAATACTTCCACTGTAAGTACCGTCTTCCAAACTGACTGGGTTTAAAGGAGTTACTTCTCTCTGTTTAGTTATCTTCTTCTTCCAATGGCTCAACAGCCCTCTTGAGGGCCTAGGCCTACCTAGGCGGCTGCGTACTGTCATCTGGCACATTCCGAATTTGGGGTGATGCGTGGTCTGTATATCAATTCCCCAGCCGCCTTAATCCCGGTCTTCGCGTCCATGACGACACAAACATCCAAGCCCATGCCAGGAATCGAACCCGGGACCCCTGAGTTGTGAGGCAGCAACTAGAGGCTAGCCACTACACCACAGGAAGTTGGCCCTGTTTAGTTATGGTCCTTCAAAATAGAATACAAAATAGAATTTTTCTGCACTGTTAATGTTCTATTATTCATTGTGACACAAAGATGGAAGTGACACTAAAAAATAAATTGTTTTAACTAAGTTTCATACTTGATAGGATGTTGTATGTGTACGCCATTTATTCAATCGTAGTTGACAGGTAATTCCTCAATAATATCTTTACATATAAAATTCTGGTGTGCGTGTTCGTAATAGTTTTCTAAACGACTTGACCAGTAATATTTAATTTTGTGTTTATGGAGTCATCTGGATGGTTCTTAGCTATGGCTGGATCATGTAGATGACGCTGTTGTCAAGATACAGTAATTTTTTTAACTTTCCAAACTTTTTTTTGGATTTCTCACATAAAAGAACCATATAATCCCCTATATTCAGCCTCAGGGTTTGAATAATCTGTTACATTTGACTTACACATTAATACATGTGCAAGCTCAATGCGTCGTAGCTTGTCATTGTTTTGACATTTCGATTTCTGATTGCCGATTCTGATAAATTCCGGGTATTGTAATCGAGTGCTCACTTTGTTATTATTTAACGATTAATTCAACTCTGAACAAATGAAATGTATTTGGAAAAAATATTACATTGAAATGTGAAAGGTGCATTGTATGCACCTGTTCAATCGGCGGCATTTCATCTAACGACCTAAATAAAACATTTTATTTTCAGCATTTTGGTTGTGCGATTTCAACGACAGGGGTAGTGAGAAGGTATATTTTCAAAAATGTGACGTTCCATGTTGACAAAGAGATTACTGTCGTATTAAATACTACAGCGGACTAATATAAATGAATTACCGCTCAACGCCGGACACCCATCTACGAAAATGATAAATATTCCAGCTTCTGTGCAGGGAAGTGGGGGTTCTGAAAGTTCTGGGCCTGTCGGGTAGAGTGCAATTACACGTGACCATCTATTGTGGTTGATTTATTACATTTACTACTATAAAGTTTCAATCTGAAATCAAGAGAAGAAAATGAGATGAGAAGACTGTCAACCATTCGCAATATATTACTTTTTAAGAACATTTACAACGGAAGAGTTCACCTAGTATCAGTACTTCCTACGTTATTCCCAACTAACTGACTTTAAATGAGTTACTCCTCTCTGTTTAGTTATGGTAATTTCAAATTTTGATGCAGGATTTTTATAAATAGGTGTTTTACATATTTGTATTAATGGACTGTAATAATTACCAAATGCCTGAATTTCAGTAGCCATGGTCACAACTCCTTTGCCGGCTAAATGCAATTGACACATGCTCAGGGAGACGTCGTGTCAGTGTTAGCACAGTGACAATAGGACTGACCCTGCTTTGAACGCGCATCCTACTGCCTTGTGTGATTGGATTCCGCTCGGAACGAGCTCATCAATGTTATTGAGCAGCAGGAAAACTCCGTCCTCAACCAAATAATCAAGCATTATTATAAACCAACACCTTATACGAATAATGTATGTTTTCTGTTTTCAAGACTCAAAATACTTTTTATTATGTGCTTGGTAATAAAGCCAGCAAATTAATAATTTATCAAATAAATATTCAACCCAAATCGAAAATACAAGGTTTATAATTTTCTTCGTGTTAATATTATTGAATTACAACTTGTTTTACAAATAATTGATTAATGATTAGCCAGTGGAAACGTGATTGAATGACACAAAGAATGACCAAAAGTCAGAAATGGAATTAATTATTTCAATTGAAAGCGTTCGTCCTCTACTTCAGGACCTCCTCAACTCTTTAGTTAAAATAAAACCAATCATACTAAAAAATATTAAGACTACCGTAAAGAACTCTCCAACCGCTTCCATTAAACATCCAACGTCTTTGTTTATATATGAAAATTATTCAATCGTCCTCTAACAGATAATATTTATAATACTTAAATATACCATTGGTTATATAGCCTGACTTCCATCCGACAGGGCGAGGAAGATATTACTTTAGTCCGCTATGATGAGTTAAATTCAGCAGCTGACGTCACACTTCTTAGAAACTTCAGACGCCTCTACCAACTTGTAACGGTCAAACGCATCTACTCGGACTTCGGCGGTTTAGGAGTCAAAAGAAAAGAGACATTATTGGACAAACGGGGGTAATAAAACGCAGCAAAGAATATGTCCCGCGACCGCTGTAATGTGGAGACGGAGGCTGCGAATAAACGTGGATTTCCCCAAAAGCATTGGGGAAGAGGGGCAAACCATTTCTCCCATAGAAGAGTAACGATAAATCTGATTGGTCAATATCTGTCCCTGCCACATTCGGAATATGAATTAAAGTAGTGGAGAAGAAGTATTAAAATTCTCTGCAGATGACAGGAAAGAGGACAGGGTGAGGAGACGAAAGCTGTTGATCAGATTGTGAGATTTCAGCGCAGATGATCACATTATCGGACAAATAGACTGAGGATACGAGGAGACGACTGAAAATTATCATGAACCAGGGACAATAACAAGTTCAGTTGAGGCGCGATCGAGACCAGGACCGAAGTCATACGAGGAAGTGCAAACGAAAAAAGGCGCCACTAGGTCCAAATTAAGCTGATACGGTAATTACCTCTGTAACTTTTTTGCTGCTTTCCTATACTGCCTGGTACGAGTAGATTTTTTGTGAAATATTTCCTTTAGAGGTCTATAATTTTAGTTGTAAGAAAATTAATTATTTGAATTATTTTTGAATACATATACTATATTATGTATATTTTTTGTTCATTATAAAGAAAGACCGGCTAATCAAATTAAAACTCTTTGTAATCAGTGTACATTAATAGTAAATAAATGTTAAAAACTAATATAATTTTGCGCTGCTAACGATGTATCATTATTATTAAAATAAATAATATGCCCCCGCAATTCATCTCAAAACTTACATAACGAACAGAAACCACAATACGTAGGTTTATTATTATTATTATTCGTTGGCTCTGCAGCCCATTAAGGGCCTTGGCCTACCACGACGACTGCGGACTATCATCTTACATGACACATTCCGAATATGGAGTGACACGTGGTCAGGATATCGACTCTCCATCAGTCTTAACCCCAGTCTCTGTGACCATGACATCACAAACCTCCAAGCCCATGCCAGGATTCGAACCCGGGACCTCTGGGTTGTCAGGCAGCAACGATAGCCACTACACCACAGGAGTCGGCATTATTATTATTATCAGTAAAATATAATTAAAATATTATAACTCAATCTTTTTTTCCTGTTTCCACTTAAGTTATTATTTTTATAAATTTTTATTAGTTCAATCCATAACGCCATCCAATTGTGAACGTTTATTCAAGGCAATTAGTAAGGTTGGAAATCAGCTGATAGAGCAAGGATCTATTTAGTCTCCGAAATGTTTAACGTTTCCCTAATTACACTCGCACACTGCTACTATAATTCATATTATTTAACCATTACTAATCAAATACTCGAAACTGAAGAGCTCATTGATATTGCCAAATCTGGGAACCTGCGGCCATAGTGAAAATGTTGAGAACTGTACTGCAGAAATGTCCAGTCCACTCAACGCAGTCATATTTTATTTGTTTACTTACTTTTCTTTGTTTCCCTTCAGTTTCCAGTATTTTCTTTTTCGGGAATGTTCTGTTTCCAAGAATTTATAAGTTGTACTGGATCTCGAAGCCGAGACAATCTTTCGCAGTACGAAACTTTGTACAGCTCTCCGTGCTGAACAAACGCCTTTAAGCGTGTTGCAGTATCTCACGATCCTTCAGAAACATGACAATATTCAGTTAATTGGTAAACATAACTCTAACTTACTTATTAATGATCATTCTTTATTCCATGTGCATATTTCTTATTTCTAAATAAGAGGAACTACTCACCTTCTTCCTAAATTATTAACAAACTTCACTTTTCAAAGTCAAATAAATTTATTTCTACATTAAATATCATGGAAAAATATCTTCCTAACGTTCCCCAACTCTACTACCACTCTCCCACCTCTCTCTCCACCTCTCTACCCCCCTCTCTCTCTCTGTCCATCACCCTCCCTTCAAACAATATTAGTTGTCAAAAGGACGCAATAGTAGTTGCACAATAACTTTATGGAAGATGTAGTAAAATTATTAATTGACAAATACGTGTTATTGAGTCAATGAGAAGTAATAAGAGGAAATATATAATACCGTAATTCTTCTCTATGAAAAGCACGCATTTTAGTCAGACCTCTGTAATATAACGTCAACCATTTTTTCATTTACTTAGGAACTTCTGATATCAATCTAGTTAGCAATAAAATTGTATTCAAATTTTCGTAATACCTACACCAGATCCGTCTAACATTTTTCGTGTTATGTTATGACTACTTCGTTATATCTTCGTACGGATTTGAACACTCACACGTACTGGTTTATTTTATTACCTGAGCTAGCTCCGGGTACGCAAATAATAATTATCTCTCTCTCCCCCTCACCCCTCAATTTGTTCCATTAGTATCTGGATAGTTGTGCCGTTCACTGAATACATTTGATGGATTAATGTTCAAAAGCTATTCTACAAAGCGTAAGCAGCTTTTCCCATAATAAGATTAAAAATTATTTGTATTCGAAAAGAAGTAGAGCCATAAGCCGTCTCAATGCAGACGCTCACAAACGGTTGGGCTTTCGGTTTGTATCTGAATTGAATATATGTGGGCGACTTTATATCTTTGCTTTCATGAAAGAATTAGGTTACTTCTAATGTAAAATATTCTTTGCAAAATTCAGGATTATGGTTGGATAACATTTGCATTGACAAGGATTTGTAAACTGAGTAAAAATTGTATGCAATGAAAAACGTATTTAGCAGCCTTTACAAATTTTTACGCTTTCTTCCTCTGTGGCATGTAATGAAATGCTACGGCTGCGTCTCACGCTAAGCATACATTTAAATTCACTGAAAATCGGGCATTGATTTTATTTGCGTCAATATTCAGCTCCGACGAATAGAGTTGCAACGGACGGCTTTCTGCATTTCTTTCTGATCTTCCTCGAGAGTTATCGATCATTTCAGTCTATTCGTTTAGTATTAGCATGAAATTTTAGGGCCGTTTGAAATTTAAATTAATAAAGACGCCATCGTTATTTAAGTATAAAAATGTTAAGAGAATGATAGGTGGATGGCAGCGTATATAACGAAGTGTCGTTACAACGGAGGTCACTTGCCTCTGTGATTTGACGCATTCTTCAAGACGTCTGCAATTTAGGTAGCGATGTAGAAACAACGACATAATGCGTATATGTCAGCTACATCAGCCTTCTCGGATCATTGACTTTTCTCGTAAACCTTTTAAAAAGTCTGGCACCAGCCATCGTCGGAGTTGATTACGTACAACTTACCAGAAGGTTACGTCGATTTCCCGGTTAGAGTTCTCATCTAGCCGTCTTCCTTTCCTACTTCCTTTACACTGTATATTAATGACTGTTATAATATACATATCTAAACTGAATATCTGTGTAAATAACTGGTAAGTACTTCGGCCCTCAGATTCTTACCTGATAAGACTCAGGCGATTTCACTCGCACTACCAAAACTATACTAAACGTTCCTTGAACACTTATAATCCTACGAGATAAGACTTATATTTCACTTTCCTTTTATTCTTCCATATCAACTTGGATAGAAAACTCAAGCTCGCCAAAATCTTGGTTCTTGTTCGCGGTTACCCTGGGGACCAATAACCTCAGGTGAACACGTGATACTTAATTACAATCGTATTTTTAAAGAAAGATTCCGTAAGTATTTATCTTTAATTTACTTAAAATTATATGTTCCGAAAGTTTAATTAATATACCATTTAGATGAATTTTTCCTAATTTTTTATCACAACTTGTTATTGAATTTATATTGCACCATTTCCCTCTTGGATTTTATTATTTATTTAACGAAATGATACAGGAATATATAATATTTATTTGCATAAGAATTAAGCGAACTAATATCAATAAAATTTGGGAAGGAGAAATTTCCAGTGGGCTAAATAGAAACATAATAAATAACATGATGAAAATCCTAGGAGGACAGAAACAACGTTGATTAAATAATTTTTAAAAAGTGTGTTATAAATAGTCACTTAAGTGGGTCTTAATAATAAAAACTCTCTCGGGTTTTCATAAGATGTCTATGCTTGTAAGAAATATGTTACAAAATTCTTATCCATTATATTTTGCACTATCATTCCTATTCTTTTTGGTGGATAATAGGCTATATGAGTGTGATCTGGAAGCAAGCAACTCTCCTTGAATAGCATAGGAAAGAAATTCAAAAGGGAGGATGTGGAAGGCAGAGCAAGGTAGTCAAGGGTGGACTAGGGCTTCCGGGCTGCCGTTTAAGGATCCTACCCGGTGTTTCACCTAAATGTGATGCAGGGAAACCCTAAGAAACTTGCATCAAGTAGGTCGCGCATTTGGTACTACTCCCACGCCCTTTTGTTTACGGGACACTGGATTGTTGGGGGAACGCAAAAAACCCGCCTCGATGCCGTGGGGCAGCTGGCCTGCTGGTCCATGGCATCAGCGAAGAACTGTGATCTGTGATCCCCATTCACGCACCCTTCAAACTGCTCAAAGTCGTGTCAGCGTATGGGAGACTTAATTTAAAATCCTTGGGGAGGGGAAGGGGAAAACCGGGAAAGAGGCAGTCAGCCCCGACGGACTTTTACTGAACTTCTAAGATTCCAATCTTCCATTTTATTGATTACTGGACTGCGTTTCTAATCAAGTATATTTTTCAGAAGTAGCTGAAAAATAAACTACCTTTTAAACCATTTAATTTGATACGCAAAGTCATAATCCTTGTACATCACATATACAAAATGACAAATAGTACACAAACCGCGTGATCAAGAAGGAAAACAGACACATAAAATATTAAATAAGTATTTATCAAGGTTCATATTTTAACAAAGATTTCAATAGTGATTAAAATACATACTATAACTTAATTCTAAAAAATCTTAGAAATTTAAATCCTCTATACTTTTTTGATGTAATCCCACATAATTTGTCTTAAACTATTCTGGAAAGGAACATAAAACAACCTGACATAAAAGATATGCAACGTTCAATTACAAAGTTCTACATCTTCTAAAAATCTTTAAATTCTATATAACACATAAAAATAAAACCAAAATAATATTTAACAGTTCAAATTTAAATACAAGGGAAAGTCTAATAATTTATCGTAACTGGCCTTCAGAGACGTCTTCGACACTGAAATTGTACTTATCTGTGATTTTTAAGTTATAGGAATCTATTTAAATATTCCTCAACACTTACGTAACCATTTTAGCAGACTATCATAATTTTGTAGAACTGTCTAAATAAGAAAGAGGCACGTGGAACTGCGGGGTTTTAGAATTCAGCGCTTGTAGCGCTAGGAATTGAATCAATACAAGTTTAGGCCCACAATGCCTCAAGACTTTGTTCAGCAACTCGTAGGTGTTTCTAAAGGTTTAAGTGGTTCTTTGCGAGAATGTGAATAGATTTTAAATTAGGAATAACTTTTTCAGAAAGTAGAGGGAACTTTAAGAACATTCTTTAAGCACAGTTCAAAAACTGTTATTGCAAGCAGTTCTTATTTGAAAATATTTTTCGTTTTGTATGTCATGTTTTCTATTTAATTCACACACAACAATATACATTAGGGTCAGTGTATCTTCCACATTATTTAAATATCCTGTAGTTATTTTTAAAGAAAAGTTACTCAGTAATTCCCACTCAGAGTTATTGTCCACAATGTTTGCACAACAAATATTAGGATATATAAAATATATTGACCCATTTATATTTTGAATGTACTCACTAATCACTGTATTGGAAACTTAAGAATGTCTATTTTAAAATGCACAATTTACGTAATTGAGATATTAAAACGTAAAATTAAAAATAAATACTTTAATTATTGATAATACTTAATATTAGGTATGTTTTTAATTATTTGGATAAATTTAATTTACTTTTATTATAGATTATTTAATAATATTTTATTCAATGATCTTTCTGTGCCTGTTTACATCTCCATCATATTATTAGTCATTTTTCTATGGTAGCAATATTTAGCCAACTACACGTTTTTCCAATAAATAAAAAGATGGTCAATAAGTTAGCATATAATTTATTACTATTTAATTAATAGAAATACGTCGGCTAGTTTCCCTTTTGAGACTTCCTCAGGGCCAAAAAAATTAGTAATTCATGTCATTTAATAGCATCCAATCGCCCGACCTACCTGATACATGTTTTCCAGGGTTTTTCCCTGCATCTCTTTAGATGAAACACCGTGTAAGATCGTTAAACTATAACACGGGGGCCCTAGTTAACCCTTGGCTACCTTGATCTATCTTCCACGTGCCCCTTTTAAATTCACTTCCTATGCTATTAAAGAGGAGTTGCTCATTTCAGGATCACCCTCATGTAACCTGTTAACCGTCCTGCGGACGGTTCGGCTGAAATTAAGTTTTCCTTTACAAAATTAATTAATGATTTTGGTTTCATACTATTAAACTTCAACCAATATCCTGAACACGAGTATTTTGATTTATAAACAATAAAATAGATAATCCAAAATTATGTAAAAATTAAAAGAGACATAATTTAAATATGAAAGTTGAGATAAAAAATTTTAAATGTTCAATAAATCTATATTTCTGTTAAATATTTTACTCCTCTAATGTCCCAATATTATATTTCGACATGTTTGTATTAGTGTTACCAACTTTTTCTTACAGCAACAACTCACAATAATTATTCCTCATTTGTGAACATCTTTCCCTCGTTTGTGTGTGTCACATTTTCTTATCAAAATCCCAAAATAAAATCCTGTAACTACGACACCAATTTCACATACGGATTAATAGCATTTATTTATTATCACAATAAATGATCTTGTTGTTTTAAGCGCTATTATTTTTATTCCTCGGACAAAAAGCAATTCCGCAGCTTAATCCTTATTGACGAAAAGCAGAAGATCCGTAACATCAGGTTAAATTATATTAAATAACTGGCAATGTCCGTGACATCGTTGCCCTAAAAACGAAAGTACGGTATCATTTATTTATGATCACTTTACGGCAAACCTGATAACTCGCAGTTGGTTTTGAACACGCTCCACTTTTACAGTTTAGAAAAAAAGGTTGCACTCTCTCTGGGTATTTTTTATTTAAGTTCTCGCATGCCGAGACACCTTCATCTATTTTAGGAGGTATATGTACTGGGGTCAAAGACCTTGGGCATATGGCAAGAGTTGTCCCCAGATCCCATTGGATCAGTCGGCCAACTACCTCCTGAAACTGGTGGAGACACGGAGAAGGGAAAGCTGCGACCCCACAGCAAACTCGTCTCCCGTCATTCGGAAGGGCGTGAGAATAGTACCCAATGCCCGACCTACCTGATGCAGATTTTATAGGGTTTTCCTTAGGTGAAACACCGGGTAGGATCCTTAAACCATAGCCCGGGGGTCCTAGTCAACCCTTGGCTACCTTTCTCTACCTTCCGCATCCCCCCCTTTTCAATTCCCTTCCTATGCTATTAAAGGGGAGTTGCCTGTTTCAGGATCTTCCTCATGTAGCCCGTTAACCAAAAAAAAGGTGGAATGAGAATTCTCACCCTCCCCCGCCCCTCTCATGTTGCCAAAATTAAGTGGGATTAATGATATAGGAGCGCCTTTTTAACTCGCAGTTGATATTTTATATATTTTACCCCTCTCGTCATCTTAGACAGAGGTAAAAAAACTGCCATGTGGTAAAACGACCATTACACTGTACTTATTTTCTCATGTCTATTATAACCAGGTCATGGAATTAGTTTTCAGAGAATTCTGTATTCATTGGTAAAGGGAATAGATGAGGCTGTACTTGTAAGAAGAAAATTATAAAAGAGACTATAAAAAGAATATGAATTGCTGCTAGCATAAAATTAGGAACCCTGAACACTGATGAGAAGATCGGAGATATTACGCTTATCTGAGTCACACGGCGTTTCAAGACAAAGGGATGTCGTTTCTTTTTCTCAAGTAGCCGGTATGAATAAGTTATTGTAGTGGAAGAAGGTCAGCAGACCCTGCATGTTTTATTTGTGTCGGAGGGCTTGACTGAGGGCTCACGTCTTCTCTAAGTGAAATCGGCCCGCCCTACGCCGTCCATTCCGCTATCTATCGGCAGAAGAGAACTGCTGACATTTCAGATGCCTGCAGGAGAAATGACGCGAGATTCTGGACTTCTGTCGCAGGGGGAGAAAAAAAAGAAAGAGAAACGCTGCCGTCATCGTAATTCGCCAACGTCTGGAGGAAGATAGGTGTTACACCCTTCTAAAGTAGCAAAATAAAAGAACTTTCACTGAATAATTTACCGAAATGCGATTACAATTGAGTAGAATATCTCTTGGATCTGGTGTGGAAGAAATCCTTCCGGAATATGGACTGATTCATTATTTCAGTACACGAATTATGACAAGATTTTGATGACTTTTGTTATCAGATTCCGATTATCTTCTGTAATAATGTTAATTTATTAATGCAAATATCAGTGTCATTTGTACAAATTAAAGGCGATACCCCGTTGAAATTTTACTTATAAATTATATGGGCAAACTCGTCCCATTAAACCGAAGTTCATTTTGCCAAGAAGAGCACAGTGTAACGAATCGTCGTTATCGTGAATACCACATAAGACATTTGCCTTTATGGACGGACGCATTCCGTAAGACGTTTGCAATTTAGGTTATTAAACCTGGCAGTGACGCAGGAATACGGACCTAATGTGGGAATGTCAGCTGTCCTCGATATTTCGGAACAATGTCACACGTTTTAAAAGTTTTGAGCGAAGTCGAACACTTACAACTTACCAGCAGGTTATATTAGGTTTGCTCTTAGACTCCTAACAGACTTCTATTCCTTTCCTACATTCTTACAGTGTATATTAGTGGCTAATAATATACATATCTAAACTGCACATCTGTGTTTAACTGATAAACACACCGACCAAAATACACACTACCAAAAACCGTCCTAATCGTTCCTTGAATCTTTACAATCCTTTGAGGTAAGCCTTATCTTATTTCTTTAGCATGATCCAAACCAGCTTCGACAGCAATGTCAAGGACAGACTCCAGGCTCCCTAAGGGCCTATAATCACAGGTGAACACGTGACAACAGCTTTTAGATGCCGACAATAAATTTGAAACAAAATACAGCAATATATCCTCGCAATGCAAAAATACAAAATTTTTCTAAGAATTAAAACATTTTCGAACATTAGTTATGATATTATTTTCTAAAAATATTTAAATGTGATAAAACAGCAATATGGTTGAAATTAAGTTACAATAACTATTTTACAACCTCAGTGTAATAAATATTTTGTATAGATATTCACGTACTTCTCTATAATGGAAGAAACATTGATGGAGATTTCGTTTAAATATTTTTAATATCGTAATCCAAACACAATTTTATTGTGAATGTTAACTCTTACACTCAAGAACTCTCAGTAGATATACACACAGCATGATAGTGATTTCAAACGCTATGACCTAAATTTACTGAAAAATTTAGTAGTTTTTCGAATTATTTAAACAGACCCAGTTATTTACGAATATTGGCGAAACTAATTTACATTGTAACTCTCGCTGTTATTTCTCCCCGAAGAATGAACCTTACTTGCAGGAATACATCTTTCTTTCTCTGGGCTCTAAGGTCGAGGAGCCCTCATCTAATTTAGGAGACGTATATACTGGGGTCGCAGAATTTGGGCATACGGTAAATAATCTCACAAGCCCAGGCATCATGATCTCATTTAGGAGGTGTACGATCTGGGGTCGAAGACATTGGGCATGCGGCAAGAGTTGTAAGTTGATCCTATTGGCCAACTCCCTCCTAAAGCTGGTAAAGACACGGAGAGAGGAAAACTGCGCGACCCCACAGCAAACTCCTCTCCCGTCATTCGGAAGGTCGTGTGACAAGTATCCAATAGCCTGACCTACCTGATGCAGCTTTCCTAGGGTTTGTCCTGCATCTCATTCAGGTGACTCACCGGGTGGGATAATTAAACCATAGCCCGGGGACCCTAATCAACCCTTGGCTGCATTCTATTCCCTTCTGCATCCCTCCTTTTCAATTCCACTTCTCTGCTATTAAATGAGAGTACTGAGTTTCTGGATCACCCTCAGGTAGCATGATTTCCTAAAATATTGAGTAGAATTTATGGACAGTTTTTCTCGTGTTATAATAGTGTTTATAATCGCAATAAAGTTGAATTGCGTTACCATCTATTAAAGATATAAATAATTTATAAATTTTAATTTAAACTTGTTATTTAGTATCTTAGCATTCCCGAGTGTTTCTCTCCAGAGTAAGGGCAGAACTCATCTTACGGAATGCCTAGTTCTCTCTCTCCATTTAAAGGTTCTCGCATGCCGTGGCACCTCGCTCATTTTTCAAAGGTGTATGTTTCGGTGTCACAGACCTTGGGAATAGGGCAAGATTTGTCCGCTGATCCTACCGAATCAGTCGACCAGCTGCCTCCTGTACTGGTCGCGGTATAATTAGGAAATTCTGCGCTCCCAATGCTGCCAATAACTACTTAGTTGACAGTTTAATAAGAAAATTAACGAAGCACAGCTAAATTACAGATCATCTGTTTATTGGTAAAAAATAAAAATTATTAATGCAATAAAATGATATTCCACTCAGTTCCGAAATTGTTAATAGTAGCAAACCTTTTACGAATCTATAACAAGATAAGGCTCTTAAGAAATTGAACCTGATGTGTATGGCATTTTTACGTGAAAGATCGTCGAAATATGTTTAAAAGACGCAAGTTGCGTTCATCTTGTTAGTATTATAATAATTAAATGATCAGAACCATACCCTGTTAATGTATGATATTATAACATAGTATTGAATATTTTCAAGTACAATCGATAGTGTATAATGGAAGATGGAAGAGAAAATTTGTCTTAGGAAAATAAATTTCACTTCATGAAACCTTTTTACATAACGAACAATTTCGTAAGCCCTGAACATATATTTTTTCTGGGACGGACGTCATTTGAGATTTTCTCGTTCGTCAATAAAGTACAGAAAAAAAGTGCGTCCTCAAAACCCTCATCTCGAGATCGTATGTTAAGATATTACGTAAATCGAAAAGCATTCTCTTTTTATAAAACAAAAAAACGTCGCTTTCCATGACGACTCGTCAACGGCTGGATTACAGCTCTCTAAATATAATAATATTCCCGAAAGGGAATGCTCGCTAAAAATATCTGTCCTCGTGCACAGTGCTCAATAATTGCCCGCGTAAAAGCAAATGAAGCGCAAGCACTTAAAATCTCTTCCGCGCTCCGCCTGGTTTTAATCTGCAAATATGAGACCAGCCAGAAGAGAGAGAATGCATTTATACGATGAAAATATTTCGTCCCACGGCCGAGTGTCTGCAAATGTCACCATTATTCGAGTGAGGTTGGAAAGTGCTCCGGGGCAATTACTGTTCCCTCGCAGACGGTAAACAATGCAATTACCGATGCCTCCCGTGTGAAAGGGGAGATTCAGAAGTTGCACAGCTGAAGGCGTTAAGCGTTAATGTGGTTGCTCTCATTGACCCTGCTCCTATTTATCTGGCATTATGCCTTGTATTCTCCAAACCTGCGCGTGGTTACGTAATGTGAAACAATCGGGGTCTTCCCGTCTGCTCATTAGGGTTGCAGCAATCCTTCACAACCTCATCCTGTAATTATGATTTAAGCTAATTTTGACACTTGTACAAAACAGTTGACAAATTTATAATTTCCTGAGTTTAAAATACATATTTCTTATAATCTTATCGTGAAATTATAATTTCAACATAATAGTGAGTCTACTATAATGTTGACACTTGTATAATAAACTTTAAAATGTGATCTTTAATTAAATATTATTTATAACCTAATTTTGAAATTATAATTTAAATATTACGGCGATCCTTTCATACTTTAGACACTATAATAAAAAATTAAGAGGGAAAACCAAGGTAATCTAGTTTTTTTTGGGAAACAGTGGAATAATAAAGGGTGTTAGATTCAGAAGGGATATTTTGACGGAAGTTAAGGGATTCTGCTACTTGGAAAGCATAATAACTGGGGATGGTAGAAGTGTAGTAGACATAAACAGTAGGATAGCACAGGCAAGGAAGGCTTTCGCGGAAAATAGGAAATTAATTACGGGTAATATAAATGTGAATATTACGAAATCGTTTCTAAAACTGTTCGTATGGACGGTAGGAGCTGCGGAAAGGAAAAGAAAAGAAGCCTTTGAAATGTGATGCTATAGGAGAATGATGAAAATCAGATAGGTGGATAGCATCACAAACGAGACAGTTCGAAACAGAATGGGGGAAAAGCAAACAATATGGAGGACGTTGACTAAGAGAAGGGATAGATTAATAGGCCACGTTTCAAGACTCGTGGGTCTTATAAAATTAGCATTGGAGGGAAGCGTATGAGGTAAGAACAGACGAGGGAGGCCAAGGATAGAATACGCTAAGCAGATTAGGGGGGATGTGGGTTGTTCTAGATATGAGTAAATGATAAGTCTTGCTCAAGATAGGTTAGATTGAAGGGTTGCATCAAACAAGTCTTAGGACTGAATACCACAACAACAAACAACTTAAGGAATCTAACAAATGTTTAAATATGTCACGTGTTTACCTGAGAATGTAGGTCCTAGGGAGCCGTAAGCAAGAAAAGAAGGGATCCTTTGCAGTTTCTTGATATAGCATAATATAACCTTGACCCTTGAACGTAGAAAGGAAAAGAGATGTGAGTATTTTCTCGAAGAGTTGTACAGATACAAGAAAAGTCAGGAAGGTTTCGGCAGTGTGGGTAGGTACCCGATGAGCCTGATAAGGTAAGAACTAGAAGGTTAAAACACAGATATGTAGTTTTATATATGTGTATAATTACACAGTGTAAGAAGTAGGAAATTAAAAGGAAGGCTGTTGGGATAGAATCTAACATGAAAGCCACCGATAGCCTGCGGCCAACCTGTACGATATCGACTTCGCATGAACTCGTGGAGTGAGAGAATTTTAAAGATGCGCGGTGTGTGTCATTGCCCTGATATTTAGAACCGCTGATATGCCATTATTCGTCAGAATTACGGTGTTTCTGCCGCATTTGTTTACCTGCATTGCAAATGGCCTATGTTGTAGCAACGAAAACGAGATTTCGTTACAAATGTTGTGATAATACTTGCAACCTCATCTTGAAATTATAATTTAAACTTTAATTAGCCAATAAGCCCAGCATTAAAATTATTTGCAGTAGCTTTCGTCTTTCGTCATCCTCATCTGCAGCAATTTATTAAACAATCAGTCATACACACAAAATTATACGATAACAACTTTGAATAAAGTTAACATACCTGAACGTTATCGTTACATTCTAAACCTTAGCTCACATTATTATAATACACTTTCACGCAACGATTTTGTACTCATCGAGCACACGTCGCAAACTGAACATTCGTACGTAACTCAAAGAACCTAAAATACAACTCTACTACATCATATTTACTCTTACCATCTTAAATACCAGCTTAAATAACTACTGACTCATTAACATCTTTGACTATTGCTTAAGATAGATTTATTTACAATTACCCTAATTTTTACCCTTCTTATTAATCATATTTCAAACATAGCATAATGAATTCCCACAATAAGATATTTTTACAAATTTATATGTTCTTCACTTTTAATTAAATATTACTTATAACCTCATTTATAAATTTTAATTTAAATATTACAGTGACTCTTCTATAATTTTGACACTTGTTTAAGGAATTTGACAAATTATTAAATTTTGTGATTTTTAATTAAATATTATTCACAACCTCATATTGAATTTATAATTGAAACATTACATTGAGTCTCATATTTTTAAATTTGGTTATATATTATAATTAAATACCATTTAGCAGCATTAAATTAGTGGATGTTAATAAAATTAGTGGACGAATGCCGTGTTCTAGTTATGGATAACTGGACATGGAAATAATAATAACGTATTATTCATCAATTACGAAAATGGTTTCAACAAGTCAAATTTACTTAAAAACAAATTTAAAATAGCATGGAAGTAAATCTAAACTGATACTTTTCTGTATGTCTACAAATTAGCAAATAATTCATTATGCTAGGTGGACTGATTTAATTTGGCATTTGAAGTCCTTCAGGGAGTAAAATATAGTACTTTATTCAGATGTAGTCGGAACTGTTGTAGTTAACGTCCTCCTCACCTCCACACGTATTTTGGGGTTAACCACGAAGCCCCAACCCTTGCCAGTTTAAATATTAAAGTCTTCAAATTGATTTAAAAGCGTTATAGAATGGAGGAAGATCTTTTACGGAATTAGAAATATTTAATATTTATTTAAAAGCGTTATATAATGCACAATTGAAAATCGTATTAATGGCGGCGTGTCGCGTGACGTATGTGGGAGAAGGGGGGGAGGGGATGGACGCGGAATACGTCCTAACCCATTTATCTTAAGCCTATTAAGATCCTTCTTATATCTCAAGTTTAATGGATTTCCAATATAGTTCAATGTATATGTTGAATGTTGAGTATATTAATACTCCAATAGATTTGAAATAAATCCATGTTCAGACTTAGAAATTACAGTCTAGCATATGAATACTTGGTCTTGTTAAAACTTTTAAACTTAATCATTTTTGTATATTTGATTACGTCACGGGTAATTATATAATGATCGTAACTATTATTTTCTGTATCGAGGTAGTATTATTGGTATAATAACGAATTCAGAATATGTAATCCTTACTGTTTTGTCACAAACCTTGCTGAGACATAATTTTATAATTACTGGGCCGTAACCGTCGCGACACAAAATTACAAGTTCTCCATTTAAGTCACCTGTTTGATTTACTTTATAAAAAATTGCTCTTCATGTTTTTTAAAACGTTATAAATTCAAAACTTTTATTGAGTATATAATTTTTGTGTCCACAAAGTTAAATAAAACTTATTTATATTAATTGAATACTAATTACATTTATTTGCTGACTTATTTGGCCATATTTATTTATTTACTATTAAACTTAAATTCAGAAAAATGGTGTTTACATTTTAAAGTCTTACCAATCCAGATTGGTTTCTTTCGATTGTTTTTCGTTGGTGTGGCAACCTTACATCGAACCTATTTTGCGCAAGCTTTACGATGTTCCATATAATACCTCTTCCGCGATTACTAGCTTAATCCATATATGCCAATTTGAACTCAATAAAAGTAGCAACAAATAATTGTGAAATAACTGAAGTTGAATGTACAAAATTTTTAGGTATATCCATGGACAATAAATTAAACTGGAAGGATCATATTAATATTCTCCTACGAAAATTAGGCTCGGCAACCTTTGCTCTTAGAATTATGTCAAGTTGTAGTGATCCTAACATAAGAAAATTAGTTTATTTTGCATATTTCCACTCTATAATGACATATGGTATAATATTCTGGGGCAATGCATCAGGGAAAGATAAAATATTTACACTTCAAAAAAAGGCTGTTAGAATATTATGTCAGGTCTCACCAAAAACATCTTGTAGGGGACTTTTCAAGAAAACTGCCAGCATATTCAATCACTCATGTTATTTGTTATTAATAACAGTAACCTCTTCACACTAAACTCAGATATACATGACTTTGATACCAGAAGTAAAAACAATTTACACAAGGAAGGAGGAAGGAAGTTCAATTGATAAATTTAGGAGACTATAACCAGTTTCCATAATTTTAGTTCCTTACGTTTCTAAAGACTTGTTGTTGTGGTATTCAGTCCTTAGTCTGGTCTGGGGCAACCTTACATTCGAACCAATTTTGCGCAAGCCTTTACATTTTTCCTGCCTAATCTGCTTAGGCTAATCCATCTTTTACCTCGGTCTTCAGTTCTTACACCACACACTTCCACCTAATGCTAATTTTATAACTCCCTAAGTCTCAAAATGTGGCCTATTAATCTTAAGACTTAGCATCGGATAAAATATTTGTATCATCTGGAAATAGTAGGGACCTACTGATAAATCCCAGAAGATTTTAGTAAAAACATAATTATACCCATACCAAAGAAAACTGGGGCTGATAGATGCGAAAACCACAGGACAATTAGTTTAGTATCCCGTGCGTGCAAAATATTAACTAAAATAGTATAAAGGATAATGGAACGTCAAACAAAATGCGAGTTAGGAGACAATCAATTTGGTTTTAGAAAGAATGTACAGACAAGAGAAGCAATATTAACTGTGCGACTTATTTTAGAAGTCAGGATAAGAAAAAAACCGGTCTACGTTTATAGTATTTGTAAATTTAGAAAAATCGTTTAATATTCTCAACTGGGACACACTATTAAAGATTTTGAAGAACTCTAGAATAAACTATCGAGAAAGGAGGCTAATACATAACCTCTACAGAAGAGAGGCAGCAGTAATTAGAATAGATCAATAAAAAAAGCCGTAATCAAGAAAGGAGTAAGACTAGGATGCAGTCTGTCGCCCATGATGTTTAACTATTATATAGAACAGGCGATGGAAAAACTGAAAACGGAGTATGAAAAGGGAATCATACTGCAAGGAGAAGAAATAAAAACCCTACGCATTGCCGACGATATTACGGGAATCAGAAGAAGACTTGGAAACCACAATAAATGGCATTAACGGAGTCCTGGAGGAAGAGTACAATATAGCGATTAATAGAGGGAATACCGAGGTAATGGAGTGCTGTTTGGGAACAGTGGAATAACAAAGGGTGCTAGAGTGGGAAAGGATATTTTGACTGAAGTTAATGAATTCTGCTACTTGGGAAGCGTAATAACTAGGGATGGTAGAAGTATAGTAGACATAAAGTGTAGCATAGGACAGGCAAGGAAGGCTTTCGCGTACTTACGGGTAATATAAGTGTGAATATTAGGAAATCAATTCTAAAAATATTCGTATGGAGCGTGGCGTTATATGGGTGCGAAGCGTGGACGATAGGAATTGCGGAAAGGAAAAGAATAGATGCCTTTGAAATGTGGTAATATAGATGAGTACTGAAAATCAGATGGGTGGATAGAATCAAAACGAGGAAGTTCTAAACAGAATAGGGGTAAAGCGTACAATATCGAGGACGTTAATCAAGATAAGGGACAAATTAATAGGGCACGTTTTAATTAAGAATTAAAGGGAGGCCTGTGGGGTAAGAACAGAAGAGGGAGGGAAAGGATAGAATACGCTAAGCAGATTAGGGAGGATGTAGGTTGGGCAAGTTATGAGGAAATGAAAAATCTTGCGCAAGATAGGAGTGCATGGAGGGTTGTATCAGAACAGTCTTTGGACTGAATACCACAACAACAACAATAACTGATAAATGATTATAGATTCGTACAATTAAACAAATGAACCGGACAATCATTACCTTTGGAAATAGCATTGTTCAAAATTTCAATTGGAGGATGAAGCATAGAAGATATCTTACTTCAGACACTTTTAAATAATATAATAGTTATTAGTGTCCGTAACTTTAACATAAATTTAAATAAGCCCAAAAACAGACAAAGAATTTGTGAAACATAACAAACTATAATTTAAGAACAACTACATATGATATGTATGGTATATATGATATGAACCCCCTTCAGGTTGAATTTTAATTAAATTCGGTCATTGTATGTTAAGAGATTGACCGTTTAATCTATTAGTGAAACATTGACGTGTAGATCCTGTAAATCTTTCAGAACCGCAATTGAAACATAATGTCTGAAACAGTGGAGAAATAGAGAATTTAAAGGCTAGCTCGAGCGTGTCTTTTCTGACCGGAGGGTCGCGGAAGAAAATTGAAAGGGTCGCATCAGTTATGCAATACGAGTAGGGGGTGATAGGCGAGGAACTCTGAGACCTTTCTTCTTTTCCCAGATGTGCGTGGTGCGGAATTCCGATCAGCTGAAGATAAAATAACAAGCCGACTAAAATGTGACCGTGCGTCGTCCTCCAGGAGCTTCCTACAACGATCCCACACAACGTATTAATCATTAATTAATTAAAGGGAGAAGAAAATGGATGCCACTGGAATAAGAATCATGGAGGAAAAACGTAGAACTTTTTGGTAAGCGATTAACATGTTTAGTTCAGGAACACACGCTTAGCCATAAAGTCTAAATTTAGTGTACCTAATTTACACCCATTTCTAATTAAACTGCATCATATCACTTCAAGATAACTATAAAAGCAATACACATATCAATAGGGTGATAAAGGGTGGCTCTCTTTTTAATAAATTATATTCGCTTCTAAAATGTGAAAATAATTCTCTAAAATTAACATTGTAATTTTTCCAGACATTTAGGTTTCAGAATATATCAATTCTCCTGTAAAACGATTTCTCAAGATATATTTCAGTGCGTGGATCAATTTTCAAGGATTTATTTGGAGTTTATGCACACCGGATAGATGAAGTGCATTCGCGTGTGCAGTGAACTTCACTGGCGACAAGATAGCGCTGTAGAAAACCCATCAAGGAGAAGTTTGGAGCACGAATATCCGTCGGGAAATCCTTATGGAGATTTTCCGACGTGTCCCTAAATCGCTAACCAAAATACTGCAAAAAACTTCCTCTGAATTAAAGGCATTTTTTTCTTGATTCATCTCAAGGGATGCTACATTAATGGATTGCATCAAAGGGGATGTGAATTTATCTTTTCTGTGTTAAGCACTAAGGCTGTATGCACCAGTGAACTTAATCACTTCTACTCTATCAATCATAATCTGTACATGACTTATTTGAAAATAATTTCATTCATTAGTAAACTAGGAAAATTTAGTACTTTTCCGTGAATAATTGGAATGGACTAGTGGTAGTCTTTCATCAATGGAATATTTTAGAGTGAAAACAATATTTAATTTGTAATCAAAATTTCATTTTAATCTTTGATAAAGGAAAAGATATAGATATTACATTATATTATAATAAATAATTGTTATGCAATTAAGTTATGAATTAATTATATATAGCTACAAAACAATGTAAAATATTTCAAATACAGTTCTCGGGTTTCAACCCGGGGCAAAGTTTGTTTACTCAACGTTTCGAGAGCAAGCTCCGCCTTCGTCGTCAGGTTTACTGTCTACCGGACAACGATGGCGGAGTTTGCTTTCTAAACGTTGTGTAAACAAACTTTGGCCCGGGTTGAAACCCCAGAATTGAATTTGAAACAAATTCACCGGGAAAGAATTCGCTCTTTACTGTAAAAGATATAATTATTTCCACATTCTTATAGCTTTGATTCTCAGTAGGTTCTATGGAAAATTAATTATTTTTTGGCCACGGATGTTGCAGTAGCAACACGAAATTTAAAAATACACTAAATTAATGCAAGAGTTGGGGACGGAATGTTTTAAAATTCTTCTGTTTCTGACTTTTGGGCATTTTTTGTATTTTATTTATTTATTAATTCTATTCTATTTTGAAAAATCGAAATGATTTTTAAATAACTTTTTATGATAACATTTTTTCTGAATATTCCGAAGCATTAAAGATTCATGATGGGATTGAACCGTTCTTATTAGTAACATTATCTACTTAATTCAAGTGCAGCAGAGGGGTAAAGAAGCTTTAATTTGTACTTTGATTCACGGAAAAATTATATGTATATATCACTCAAAATAAAGAGTTATAAATTGAAAAAATTACTTAATTTTTTCTACAATAAATTGAATATAATTTCAAATTTTTAGTTCTTTGTGATAATATTCTTTAAAAAAATTTAACCTAATAATTTGTAAGACGATTTAGTATGACGTTCATAGAGAAACCCCAGAAAATCTTAGTCGGTGTGTAGTAGAGGATTCTGAAATACGAAGAGGGGGAGGGATTTTTATTAATGATAATAGCTAGTCGACAGTTGCAGACAGACAGGTTGTAGGAATATTCAAAAGATATTGTTAAATATAATCGGTAAAATGGGTGCTGTGAAATAAAGTAAAGGATTATGTGACATAGATAAATTAAAGAAACTTGTTCCGATGTCAAGAAGTGAAGGTCTCGTTGTTAAACGCCGTGGAGTGTTAGAGTGACTTCGCGGGAAAATTACGATTCGTAACGTCAGGTCGTATTAAGTAAAACTGTATTATATTGAAAATTTTAAATGAGTGATGATGGGATAAATGAATTTAATGTGTAAAGATGAAGCATTTTTTTGTAACATCAGTAATTATTCATGACCTGTTAGGAGCCCTCATTTTGTCGATAAATATTTTTATTGTTTAAATTATGTGTCTTTATTCAAATCTCTAATAATTTCTGTGGCTATCCCGATCAGGGAATGAATCGGGCTTTGTATTTTCCCCTGTCTTTGAGTAAGTCGAAATAGGAGATGGTATCGTGTGAGGATTAATTAAGAACACAATAAGATGGTAAAATTATTAAAATCTAAAATTTAGTAAGAGTTCATTTACAGGTACATAAATTACTGGATAGCTAATAGAAATATTTGATGGAGAAGTAGGAATGCAACAGTTAAGACTTTATTAAGTGATTTACGGATTAAATATATTAATTGATGAAAGAACTTTGCAAAGTCATGTCTCAGAACGAAACAAATGTGAATTGTTGTATATCTTCAAATAGGTTTGAATTGGTTTTGAATCATTATGATTCAAATAGTTTCAATAGTTATATGATTATGAGAAAAAACATCCGGAAAGAGTGCATTCTCTTAAAACAAAGGTCATGAGTACAGTCATTCAATCATATTGAGATTTCGAAGACCGACGATTCCTCGCTGGGCTTTGTTGGTGACGTTAGGGCGGACCTGTACGGTGTGGTAATGGTCTAGACCCTTCAAACCCAGCCCTGGAGATTACCCTCTGACGTCGGTGATTGATGGTCATTAGCGGACCGGCGCGATTATCGAGCGAGTTGCGACCTGCAATTTTTGCCGTCGGTTCGGGCGTCCTTTTATTCTCTTTTTATATTTGGCGGTTCTTTGTTCTTATCGTCACTCGAAGCAATGGGAGACACCGATAACTAGCGACTCTCGAACATTTCCTCGAGCTGCGAATTCCACTCAAAATCCAAAATGTTCTTCTGAGGCTTCTAACCTAACAAATGAATCAAACCTTATAGTTATTAGTTTTTGACATAAACGTCCACGAATTGGTGACTTAGGGTATTTCAAAGAAATAACATTGGGCGCCCATTATTTTTAACAGAAATAATACCAAAAGTTCAAACAAATAATTTAATTGAAAACCAGAGACGTGAGAAAATAAATTACCCTAAATCCACTCGTTCATCTATGACTCAAATACTGCTTACTTCGATGACATTCAATTACTTTGCCTAATCGCGTTTCTGTTCTAGCCTAGCGCCACTTATGCCGTGGTTGTTTTGCTAGCCGTCTTTAAAACCGTGGTCGCGACAATGTGCGTACCACAAAACACATCTTGCTACCACGACATTCAGCTGGCGACTGATAAGTCCCGTTCCTTCCTGACTTACGCCATCTTGCACCAGTCCGGTTACCTGACTTCATCCACCAATCACGTGCATGTGACTTCCCGCTCTGGGTCGGCCATTTTCAACGCCAAGTCACGTGTACACGGCGTGCCCAGACGTTAACTCGCTAAGATTTGCGATCTTTCGTGCTGTCAGTTTGAGGAAACCTAGAACCGTAACATGCACAGCCTGTCTTTTATGTCAGCAGCAACGCAAAAAGTCAGGCCGCTACTCGAGAAACAAGTTGTAGCTGGCATGTTACAATGTATACAACTGTGTTCTCTCAAACTCTTAGGAATTAGCACCACAATTGAAAATTTCACAGATTTATTTATTTCAGCAGCTAATAGTGTCATAAATCAACAACATTTCCTGGCGACTATATTTCTAGATATATTAAAACGCGTTTAATGTTCATTCGTTCTTGTGTGGACAAGCCAAATATAACCCTGTTTCATTATAATTTACTGAATATTGGACAATTTAACTACGTAAAGTGTAGTGAATTTAATTTATTATTAAGGCAATAACAATTAAATAATAATTTATTCTTCAAATTAATTTTTAATAAGAACCACTGCGCAGTAACAATCTCTTGCCAAGGGAATGATGCGCTCCTAAATCATGATCTACTTAGTTGGAGGGGTGGTCATGGGACAAATATTTAATTGTACCATTTGCTGACACTTAAGTCCTCAGTTTAAAGCTACCTTCATCTGCTCAAACTTAATGAAACGGGAAACAATCGTTTTATAATTTTTTCCCAATAGTCATCTCCTCACATATCACATCATTGATACCAGATCGATGGTTGAACATTCGTCTCTAAATAAATTCGCACCCAACATGGAGATAAATATATTTTCACCTCTATTTAGCATATTTTTCCCAAATTTGTTTGCAGTCTTTCATTGACTTGCCACAGTCTCTCGAAACTGAGCATTGTACAACAACAAAAAATTATTTCAACCCTTCGAACTCCTACCCCATTACTATATACACGAATCCTACAGACTTCACAACAGTACATAATACTAAACTAATTAAATTAAATATTACTCTACTTAATAGCTCTACAGAAAAAAATTCCGTGTAGGGGAACTTCATAAAAGCATAAAACATTATTTTATTCTCTTACTTGCTTAATCTAATATCAATATAAATTAAAACAACGAATTATGAATTTTGATTAATTTTAAAAAGAGACAAATTTTTCGTTATGCCCCATCCCCGAGGCAAAACGAGAAAGGATGGTTTCTATTCACAATTAGTGCAATAAAATTTTATTTTATTTAAGAAAAATCTTACCACCTTTTGTGTTTTCTTTTCTTATATTTACTAAAACGCTTTGTCAATTTTTTCTTTCGAAAAACTATTTATTTTGCAAGTGCACAGTCTTTGCTAAAATTTTACCATTTTTCCGTTCTTTTACAGTATTCTGTAACTCATTCTTATAAGTTGAGTCTGCCAATTTTTCTTTTTTTGTCTTGAGGAACACATTACATTTTACCTTATACAGTATTATCCTGTTATGCTCCGTACGGTAGTCTCCGTTTAAGATTTTTCACAGTCTTAGTACAAACCGACTTAAACCTTATAAGTAACATATACAGATATGGACAGCCAGTTCACAATTCTATCCATTAAAAAATTGGGTATCCCGTTCCGTCCCGCTTTTCCGTTCCGCCCCGACTTCCCCTACATTTTCTAATCACTTATAATACGTTTAATCGGAATGCGTACTGAGCATGACTGTTAAACAGATTTTTTTTGATTACATGGCTGAAGCTTTAATCAATATACGTAAGATATTCTTTACAAATTCATATTTGCAATTTTCAAATAGTAACTGTGTTAAGTTCTATCGTTTAATAGTGATAGACAAATCGAACAGCACTGGAAGGACTAACAATATGTAATTAGCGAAAGTCGAAAAGGTTTTACGGAGACAGTCCGGTATGCAAGGGAGTAAATATCCCAGAAGAGAGTCAGTCCTTCGGCAAGAGCCACACACAATTAGTCCCTCCCCCCTTTCGAGGCAGAATTCTATCTTCAAGTGGGGCAACTCCAAACTTTTTTCATCACTTTAAATTTGCATAAAAGGTAGAACGAATGCGAAGCAAATTCGTCATTTCTGAAATGCAAGTTCCGTACTTAAATTGATCGATGTAATTTATTCAGCATATTAGTCAGGGAGGGAAGTAGAAGAAGATCCTCAGCTAGAGAAGAAGTGGCCCCCATCTTTTACCTAGCCTAAAAAATGTCGGCTGTCAAAAGTATTACGGCGGTATCTCCCATTAAGGAAATTGTTCGGCAGATGCTGAATGGTATGTCTTCCAAATAACTCCGCATTTCTGAAACAGTAATAATATTAAACGTTGTCATAATAAACCAATTCCCCAGCATGAGAAGTAATACTTTGACGATATACTTTAATATTCGAATTCAATACAAAATGTTAGTATTAATACAGCGACATATAAAATACAGAATTAATTACATTAATTATGGTGCTATATTAAAGTAAGTAATGTTTACTGACTTATTCACATTTTAACATAAAATATTACAATCATGAAAACCATTCTAATTTCAGTATCGTGTTAATTCACAAAATTGTGTTAGTTAACAGTAATTAACTATTTCAACTTCAGTTGAGAAAACAGAATTGGAAAAAAAATTAAAGAACTATTAAGAAATTGGAATTTAGTAAACGAATTGCAGATGTGTGAGAAATAATGCAATTTAAAGTATAAAATTTTTTTCTCGTATAGCAGTCTAATACACAAAATTTTGAAGTAGACGTTTCGAGAATTATTTATAAACGTTGTCAATAAACTAAATCTACCAAAGATATAACGCAAAGAGCTTAGCCAAAACATAAAACTAACTAAAACAATTTAACAAAATATCATTAATTTAGTTGCAAAGTATTGACAGTAAATTTGTTTCTTTTAATATACAGAATTTCATAAATTAATCTTTCCTTAAAATTCACTTTCTTATCTAAAACAGTAGTACTATCGAAATTAAAAGAGATTTTTTTGTTCACAGGCGTTTATTATTTCTACACAAAAATTAGTTTGGAAGTCTATTAAAGTTAAGTTTGAATCTAGTTGGTTCTTACGTTAATTAAATTTTATTGAATTGTACAACCAGTACCTCTGGGAGATATTAATTTAAAAATTTAATGATAAAAATGTAAACTGATACATTCTCACTGAATTCTAGACGTCTACGATATTTTATCATAATAATTACATTACGTAGATTAAGGTATATAATTCTCATCGATTCTGTACAGTAATGGGCGAATTATGTATTCAGTTTCTCAAATATTTTCAATTAATTTTACTTTTATGTTTAAGAATTTATTTGCTATTCAGTGACAGATAAAAGCTGCAGTAAGGACTTATTTTCATTTTTTCTCAGGAGATGTTTTCTATTAGAAAATCTGCCTTCTTCTTTCTACCTTAACATTTTATTGAATTTAAATTCTCTTAGTCTACAACCTTCTTATAAAACTAAAATCTCTTCCTTCCATACTACCCCTTCCAAGCCCCATCCCTTACCTAGTAAGGGGAGCTCTAATCCTGTAGTAGACTGTCACTATGTAAAAATATCTCTCAGCCACACTTGTTTATTTTTTAACTTGGCACTTCATTCTTCACTTGATTACTTCATTTATTTTCTAATTTATATGTTTTTGTGTTTTCTAATACATGTGGATTATAGTACTTTTTTATTTAATTTATTAATATATATTATTTTTTTACCTGTCCCATTTTCTCAGTAAGGACTAATAGTACGCTAACCAGATTATGGCGGATGTGGGATGTGCTAGTTATGCGGAAATTAATAGGCTTGCGCAAGAACTGAATACCACAACAACAACAAAGGGCTAATATCATGCACCGCCCGAATTAAATGATTTTTAATATTTGAGAACTAAGCCAGGAAATATGGTAGTCTATAAGATAACTATTATCATTTACTGGATCACTGAAACCTAAGAAGAATCATATTCTAAATAATATGATGTTATAGCTGATAACTGTCCAGGGACGGAACCATGACAGACACAGAGAGGGAATGTTCCCTCATCAACAAAGAAAGCAATACAATTTTTTCAAATTTTAATACATTTGGTTGGGGATGTGACAGAAGGGAAAAAATGTTTCCTTTTAAAAACTCAATAAAACCTAAATTCGTTGTTTTAAGTTGTATTGATATTTGATTAAGTAAGTAATAGATTAAACTAATGATTTACACTTTTATGAAGTGAATTTACTTTTTCTATAATTTTCCGAAAATTTTTAAATAAGTGTCCCGTTCCACCCCGACGTTTCCTATAGCCTATTGTATCTTCGTTAAAGATAAAAAATTATTAAGAACTAGCTAGGGACCCGGAGTTGTTTGCGTATTTATTTATAATAATACATTATTTAATTTCTCGTCAAATCCTGACTAAACGGACATAAAAAACACCACAATATGAACCTCAAATATATTCCCAGTATCTGGAAAGAGTAAAAAATACTCCCTGTGTAATAGCACAGCAAAACTATTTTCAGTACTTTAATAGAATAAAAATTCTTCCCCACTTAAGGGCCGAATTTTTACTAAAATCGCGTATTGAAGGTGATAATATAAAAAACGACTCGCATAACACCAAAACCGAAAGTTCCCTTGTTATTTTCAAATGACTCATTTCCACCCCCACCCCTGACATGCTGCAAGGGGTTAAAATTATACACAAATATTGTCGGCGAAAACACTATAAAAGTAATTGACCTCAAGAATTATTTTCTACTCTGATACCTGCCATTATTACATATAAGTTTTCCACCAGTTCCACACCTCCGTTTAGAGGAGTCGTTCGGATGCTATACGCCAAAAGTTCACAGGTAATTGTTACGTATGATCGTCTGTTTTGTCGCCTCTCGCCTGAGCCCATCGGTATGGGTTGATCCCGAGCCGTGGTCGTTCTCACTTGAAAAATTACCATTCAGTTTGCCTATGAACGCTGCCTCCTCTCTTCTTCGGTGTCATTGTCTCGAAGATTATGAACTCGACTTGCGTTACGCATACGCCAACCTAAATTTTGACCCTTTACTGGTGGCATTTTCTTATCACTAACAATAAATAACACGACGATAAACGTCAAAATGCACGAAACACACTAAGTTTTGCTGTTGTACAAGTCCCTCCAGTCCAGTGGTTGGGCTTATGATCGCTTCACGGCAAACCTTATAAGTCGCAGTTGGTTTTGAACAGGTCTCGACTTCTCAAGTTTTCAACAATACTCTCTCTTTCCTTCTCATGCTGCCAAAATTACGCTTATAATACCACAGTAAGTGGGATAAATGGTATAGGATCGGCTAATAGGACTTTTAACTCTCAATTGATTTTACGCCGCCTTTAGCGCGACAATTCAAGGGCTTCATAAATATTTACATTAATATCTTCTGAACTCTGCAAGATATCGAAATAAAACATACACGAAAATTTAAGTTGAAATTCCTGTTTCAATCCCTGAAATATAAGCCGTTTCGGAGCACAAAGAGATTCACATTTGGAGACTTCGACGCGCGTAATCAAAGAAACCATTCCGTTGATTTAATATTTATACTATATTAATATCATTATAGAAAATTAATTGAAATCCGTTGAGCCGAGCCGTTTCGGAGCGTAACAGATCAAAAGTACAGGCAATTCGTACTTACTTTGGAGATTCAAACGAGCGTAGTTAAGTTTTCTGATATTTTCCAATTTTCTTAATTTTTGTTTCCGTAAAAACCTTGTACAAAGTATTAGAAAACTTGTAAAAAAAGTTATTGAAATCAATAAACTCGTTCTCAAGTTATGGCGTGACCAAGGGAAATAGGGATTCATTTATATATATATGTATATATACATTTACTGAACAATACCATAATACGTCGACAGTTTTTTATGAGAATAATCCTTGCATTATACTTGCATGGAAAACCTTTTGGGTCTTACACCATTAATTTATAAATTATACAGACATGAAGTCTTCCACGCAGCCAAGAAATTACTTTTCTCTGAACAATATTAATTTTGATTTTGTATATAGTTTGGAATTCTGTACGCAATTTTCACGCTAATTACATAACACTAATTGTTGTTGAATAAATCTTTATTGAAGAAAACTTTATCATCTATTAAATATGTAATGTAAAGTAACAGGCATAAAATAAACTAGACAAGTTATTTAGAGTTGAATTAATTAATTATTATACTAATCAAATATAAATTTTACAAAACTACCCCTCTCCTCTCCCCAATATTTCTCTGGATCAAAACATTTGTAAATATTTATTTGATGGAAATCTAGTGATGTTAAAGTATGTTCTGCTCTTTACCATTATTCACAATTGTTTGAACTGAATGGTCGAGTCCTCGGACGCTCATCAGCCAGCATGTCTTGTAAGTTAAGGCGACCGCCGCATCCTCCTTAGCAAGTTTCAGTCGCTTGCCACCGGATGGGGTTGCGGTCGGCGCGTGAACCACGACCACCCCCGCACTCCACACCCTTCCCTCTCACAACCAAAGATAGAACTAACGAACGCCAATGCAAACTTTCCAAACCGATATCCTGAATCCCTTTGGTTTGACTTCCAACCACGAGTTCTCGCCTTTACTGGATGTCCCGCATGAATTATTCAGCGAAAGTATATTTTCTAAAAAAGTTATCCTTTATTTGGGGGAAACCTTTATTTGATTTTTATAACAAGCTTCACAATATGATAAACTATATTCACAATTATGTTCGTAAAAGCACTGTCACAAATATTTAGCGAGCCTCTCCGAATGAAATACGCAAACAGCGTTGAGAATCATGGGAAATTGACTCTGATTCGCTATGATATAAAATAACTCAGCCCTTAACAAAATATTTAAGGAGTCATAGCTCCTAACCCACAGTTTCAGAATTAAAATATTAACTTCTCTTACATTAAAACTAGACCCGAAAAATGATAAATTTACCATCCTAAGACGGGCCGGGATGTAAAGAAAACCTACAAGATTCCTTAGTGTTGTGTTTAGAAAAACATTGAAATATGACAAAAGTTTGTTGAACATTTTACTGGAAGGAGAGTTTTTTTTGCGAGGGCAGGTGAAAATCTTCTAAAGACACTATCTCAGGGTCCTCACTGGATAGTATAGTGGGATCCTACCCACTAAAAACACTTCCGTTTCCAACGATGACTGTGGGACCGTCGTTAGACATTACTTCACAGGAAGCAGTCGTAGCGTCAAGCTCTCTCTGTCTCCTTTAAACATTATTATTTATCTCGTTTTCGTAATTTCTTAATCTTTGAATTACTGTAGAGGCATATGCGCTTACTTTATTCCAGGTATTAGGTGAAAGCAAGATATTGGGTAGCAAATTATCTGGTGTTATTGAAGTTCCAATATCGCTTTCTAATGCTCGTCTCTCATATGAAAATCTCGAGCAACTGAGAAACACGTGTTCTGGTGTATCATTAAGTCCACATTCAAGGCATGCAGGTGAATTATCTATGGCTCACCTGTAGAAGTATGCCCTGAAGCAGCCGTGACCGGTCAACAGTTGAGTAAGATAATAACTCACTTCTCCGTGTTTCCGATCAATCCAGCCTTTAATTGATCTTATTAACCTATGGGTCCATCGGCCTTTATTGGACTCATCCCAACGTCGTTGCCATTCCTCATGTTTTGAGCCTCTCAACTCTCTTGTAGGTTTGTGTGTATGTGACAATGTATTAATATGTATATTTATGTAAAATCAAAGAATATGTAAATTCAATTAAGTTGGATATGGGTAATGTTACGCATCGAGAATGTTAATGCATCGAGAAAAAACAATTAAATAAAATATACTTTGAATATGAATTATTAAACCCTAGCGGTAACATAAGCAATAGAAACCAACTAACTAAACCTGGTTTTGGAATATCTAAGATTTTGTCGGCAGATTACTGTTCCCTGTAAGATATCGTTAATAACATTCTCATGGCTTTGTAAAAAAGGGAAGAAAGCTAATTAAAAGCATATATTAAGTTAGTAAATTATCTTAGTACATTTTTATCTTTATAATAAAATTTCCTGTATATGCGTGTGTCTGTCTGTGTGAATGTATGTTCCGCATACAATTCTAAACGATTGGACCAATTGGTGCACATATCCTTTGTGACTTGGAAATATGTACTGTTGTGGTGAGATTCGGCTATCACTCTTAAGGACGGGGTAGAGGAAATTTTTATCATATAAATGCATTCTTGGATCAATTAATTGGATAGTATGTCGTCCGTTACTGCTAGCGTATAATTTTAACTCCATCCATAACCGAAGGAAAGTAGTCTTAGGGGTAGGGGTGGAGGGGTTAAAAATAAGAATAACCTTAAAACAATGAAGATTGGGCTCTAGAGCGGTGTAATGTGAGCCTTCGATTTTATTTCTGATATAAAAAAAATCCAATTCAAGTTACAGTTCAACACCTAAGAGAGGTAGAAAGGGGAAAAACACTCTTCCGCATACTATATTTAACGCAAAGAACAATTTTGACCAAATTTTGAGTAGGCGTTCTTGGCTATCGTTCTCAACACAATTAGAGTAATACGCGGCAACCACCAGTTGGAGCGGGAGTGGACGGGTGATTGTTTTTAAATGTCCGTAAATTGTGAACCGCTTAGTTTAATTCTCGTATAAAAAATGAAATTTAAGTTATAGTTCATCCCCTAAGTGAGGTAGGAAGGAGGTAAAAATATCTTCCGCATATTATTTTTAAAGGATGGAACGATTTCCACAAAATTTTGCTCACGTGCTCTTGGCGTTTGAGATGTTATGTCTGTTGGGATAAGACACGGCTACCATCGTTATGGCGGGGGGTGGAAATTTTTAAATATCAAAAAGCGGCCAATATTTTCAAAAAAAATTACAGTTCTGCGAGAATTAATTTTATAATGTGCCCTCCAATAATGTGAGTATAATTTCAACACTATCCGTAATCGAAGCGGAATAAGCTTAGGGGTGGGGGTGACGGGGCATCACATAAAAGTAACCAGAAACAAACAAGATTGGGCTCTAGAGCAGAGTAATGCGAACCGCTGAGTTTAATTCTGATATAAAAATTTAATTTAAGTTACAGTTCTTTCCCTAATAGGAGTTGGAAGGGGTAAAACAGTCATTCTCATATTATATTTAACGCGTGGAATTTATTATACCAAATTTTGAATAGGTGTTCTTGGTGAACGATCGCAACACAATTAGGGTAATACACGGCTGCCACCACCAGGGGCGGAGGTGGACTGGTGATTTATTTTAAGAATCCATAAATTTCGGTCATTTCCTTTTAATATATATTTTTGAGTCAATTAATTTGATAGAGTTTTTGCGGAAATTTTTAGCGTTTTTTAACTCCAATCATCATATAAGAAGAGGTCTGGCGGTGTAGAGGAGGTCATATGAAAATAAAGGTAAAATAGGCAAGTTCGGTATCAGTGCTATGGGAGTCTTTGAGTTTGATTCTGACATTTAGAATGCGAATTAAATTGCAGTTGGTCTCTCCTTACAGGAAGTTGGGATGGGGCATAACAGTTATACGTACGACATTTAAAGGACATCCATATTTTCGCGACTCGAAATAAAACACTTTGGAGATAAAAGACGGCTAATGACCCCTAGGGGGAGGGGATGGAATTGGTGGAAATTATGTATGTCATAAAGGCTCATTTTGAGTCAAAAAGAATTCTTCATCTTAATTACTTTCCCCGCCAATATTTGTGAATAAATTCAACCCCTTTAACGGGTGGGGGTGAAAATGAGTCATAATAAGGAAACTATCGAGTTTGGTGTCGAAACTGGTGTAAAGGTGATTGCTATGTTACATTATGACCTTTATGTATGCGATATAAGTAAAATTTCTTCGCTTAAGTGGAGAAGAAGTTTTCTTATGTTAAAGTACTGAAAATATATTTAGTCCTGCTATTGTACCGGTAGTATTTTTGACTCTATCGCGATACTAGGAGTATATTTGAGGTTCATATTGTGATTTCTCTATGCCGATTTAATCATGTGTTGACCAAGCATTAAATACTGTACCGGGATAATATAAATAAATATCCGGGAAACACAAAGAATGGCCGAGAGTTATAATAGAATAAATTAATTTTAAAATGCTTCGTTTATCGTCTTCCAACAACTCCACAGGTTATTAATTAGAATATTATTAAATTTCATATTGCTGCTGCAACGTCCGGCCCGGAAATATGAAATTTTGTAATATTTAAAGGACGTCCTGGGATTTTGGAACGAAAATTTTCAAATTAAATTATATTTCTGACTTTAGGCAATTCTCTGAATTTTATTTAGTTAATTAAAATCGGTCCTACCATGAAAATAACAGTCAAGGTGGCAGAAAGGTTTTCTGTTGACATCTGACCCGGATGACTTTGTTACACAAAACGTAAATGCAAATTGAAATACTTTTATTTCGAGTAAGTAAACAAAAGTACAAATGTTTATATGCTGTAGATTAGCCCTGGAAGCACATGCAGCAATGTTGCAGATAAGCATTTGATAAATTTTACTTGGTTAAGAGTGAAATTTGCATTCATAATGAACTGGCCTGTAGGTAAAAATGTTCTTAATAAGTTATAACATTTTTATTGTAAGTGAAAGTGCAGAAAAACTTCAGTTTATTTTACAATAGGGGATGAGGCTTTTGTGTTGCGGCACAGGCCGGTAACCGGAAATGCCGCGTCGGGAAACTGACGACCATCGTCGTGCCATGAAGTCGGGAGTCAATCGACTTTCTCCCTCCCTAAATCACCCGCCTCCACATCCACCCACACACACACTGTCTCTCTCAAATTCACTTCCTGCATGCGTACCATGCATACAGGAAATACTGGCGGAAGCTATCGTTGTGGGGCTCCTTCATCCTCTTGTACAGTGACCTGGAATTCCATGTGAATATTTTTATTACAAATATGTAACAAGATTTAGAGGCTATCACTATTCAAATATTTTTACGTAAAAGTAAATAATCTGACAACTCCTTAAAATCTAAAATTAACTTTATCCCAAAAAAAACGGAATAAAATAAGTCAAATAAAGCGCATTTAGTTATACATTTTTCACGACAGTTTCATATATGTTTTCAGCAACTCCTGTTTAACGAGCCAAGTTATAAAGGTGACTGCACACACAAGGCAAGACTATATAAAGGTCAAACATGTCAGGAAACAAATTTACTCCCACAGGCGCTAGCCTCAAACTCGCCAGTTATCACTAATTTATACGACTTTTATAATTCAGGAAACCATTAATAAATTTCGTTCTATCATCATATTTGAAATTTATAATCCACGTGCACAGGACTTCGAACATATCGCAAATTAGATACAGTAAATAATTTTGATGGTATAATTTAGAAAGAAAACAAAATATAAAATGTAAAGTTGAGTAGAGGAATGAGAAAATTTTCGAAAATAAGACTAATATTTATATCAAATATTACTGTGTTACAAGTATTAAAAAAATTAATAAAACCAAGCATTGCGGCTGAAATGACAGAAACCACAGATCTTAAACTCGAAAACAATAACTACAATAAAAGAACCAGAGTGTTTATAGTAATCGATAATTGTAAATTTTATTTAAATCAGCATTAAATCTGATGTGAAGCAACTAACTCGTTAATCTAGAAGAAAGATTACATCCTATACATAAACTTCTTACATTTTACCGGACCATTTTATCAATGTTTAAATATATATTCTTCGACAATATTATAATTTTGTTCTCCAATTTTCAAATTAATTTTGTGTTCATTAATGACTGTTTGGTTTGGTCAATGTAACAAGAATTGCAGTCTAATCAGTTAATTCAGCATTTAACATGTGTGTCGTATGTTTAGTAACTTTTATGATGTAAGGGCGACTCGATTACCATAAATTTTAAACTTGTCAGTTAGTTTCCCGAAAATGAAAGATAAATTTGTCTACGTAATTAAAAGTTTATTATTAATTTTTTCCGGCGAATAATAGTTGAACATAAAATTACTTCTAATTCACGTGCGAATAAGTAATTTACAGAAATTAATTTCGCGCCGATGGACTGTTGTACAAGCGATTTGCGCCATATTTGGTTTCTATTCGCACTAATTTATGAAAACAGACTATTATTTATTCGGTGTTACGTTCAACGATCCCTTACTCTAAAATTAAATCGATAAAAATCGCTTTGTTTTAATTGGAGAACGGCAAAGAAGGTGACAAAGAGGATGTAGAAAACGAATAAAAATTAAACAACTCACTTACCTTACAAAAAGAATAAAGAGAGAAAGTGAAAGTATGACACAAAAGAGAAAGAAATACGTTAAAACAGCAAAAATGGAATAGAAATATCAGAGCGGCGTCAATCACATATCCAGCCAATCAAAATTCAATAAACGTTGCCCAGCTTTATTTCGGACTGATTAATTTCGTAACTGTTTCATTTTGGAGAGCCCACAACTTCCTCATTGTTATCGAAAAGGAACAGTGAAATTGCTGTCGATTTTGAAAACCACTGGAACGTTGAAAATGTTATTAATTGAACAAACTGCAAATGTAAAAGAGTTCCAGAAAAGGTATTAAATTTGTAGACTGCTCAGGTTTCTTTATTTAATCCGATTTCGTTTTTATTAACTTTAAAACTACTTCCTACTACATTTCGTATGAGAAGACTACACATGTACAATCACATATTATAGTAATTAAGAACCATGGGCTTTAAGGAGTCAACTCAAATTTTGCGTACTCACGTTGAAAAGACTGACGTTCCTTCTTCGTATTAAAATTCCGCTTGCAATTCCGAATATTGTGTATGAGAACCTTGAAATTAAGCTCTTAATATTAAACATCCTGCGCTGCTTGAATATTTAATTATTTATATATTTTGATGAAAACAAACTCATCAATTTTGTGTTTCTATTTTCAAACAAAACACTGTTTAATTAAGTTTCACTTTGAGAAATAAACTGGAAGGGTGTTCGTTATTACACTTGTTTGAAGGCAGTAAGACGGCGCTGAGGGGACTGCAATATTACTGCTGACGGAAAAGATTTAAATTGTAAGAGGAGTGCAAAGAAAGGCGACGGAATAGTCACAGAATTAAGAGCGTTAATATCAAAGGAGGCTGTGTAACAATCTGGGAGTTTATGCACTGGAATACTCAGACAGTTAAATGGTAATGATTGATCTTTTTTTCAGACTCATATACGGACGGAAGAAAAATAGTTATTAACAAATACGTATTTAGCAACAGCCCGTGTTTCATACAAATGACGCGAAAAAATAGCCTGTATATTGTCTCACTATTTATAAATTTTGATTACATTCCGTTGTTAACTGGATGCAAGGCTTCCAAACTATGTGCTTTTAGGAAGTACCTGATAACGGAATAGTAACATTTAAGATTGGCAATATGTGGAGAAAATTTTTTATAAAAAAGCATACATATAAATAACAACATACTTAACATTACAAAAGAATTACTAATTAAATTAAAATTATATACTTAAGTGATTTTATATTAATGAGCAATAAAACATGTAAACGTACATGTAAATTGCACCATACTAAGCTTTACAAAAATTATTACACATTAAAAGAAAATTATTCCTGTTGTTAATAAAACGGAACGTTCCAAATAATCAGTTTCAAGGAAAAGATCTACATTTTTGGAATAATATACTTTTTTTAAGTGATTTTAAATCTATGAGCTATAAACAATCATCACGAACTGGTGAGGTGATTTTTTGCCTGAGTGAAATTTAAATCAGAGCTGACGACAAGCTGCGTATACTTTGATTAATGTACTTGCTTTACACAGTGGTACGTGATTGCCTTGTACCACATTATATTAATTAAATTGTATTTTTTATTTTAATGTACATGAGTATTTAGATCTAAGTAGGACGAATTCGGGAACATGAATGAACGCGATAGGTTAATTAAATGACGAATTACAGTTATCTCTTCGGCCAGAAACCGGAAACATTAAGGTTCGGTAAATATGATTGGACGAGGTAGCCTGCGGAAGACATGGGCGACAGACGGTGCACTAGGTGACGAAAGCAGTTTACAGAAACATTTTTCGGACGCATTTTAGGAAACAACATTGCAAAATTTAAATAGTTACGTCAGGCAAAAATTTAAGTTTCACTGGACGTAAATCCGACAACCATCCGTCCATCTTTGAGAAACCTGAAATATCGAGTCGACGAGCAGCCCAGGAGTGAAGAAAGAGACGCCCAGCATACCTCCGACGCTCCCAGCAGCCATCAGCCGAGTAACCAGCTAGCAAGGACATCGGAGATCGTCACAACGTCGTGATGATGTACCCACCTTATTGTTTCTCGCCTCTGGTCGTTTGTCTATAAAGTGTTCGCTTCCCCCCCCCCCCATATTTGATTTATATACCCACTGAGTATTTAGCTTTCCCTGAGATAAAGAGTCAATCATGTTCCCGATGAAGTAAGCGAGGATCCCCTTAAATATATAATTTAATAAATCAGTATTTGTTAAAATTAAAACTTATAATTTTTTTATCCCGTATTAATTAAACAACTTAAATTCATCTCCCCCACCCACCAATATTAGTACAAGCACCGCAACACAATGTTAGAAAATGGATTTTCGTGTTTCTTGCAGTCTGCTTTCCCGATAAACGGCTTCACACAGTAATCTCGTCGTCTGGTCTCCTTTCTCACTGTTCTCCCTGATAGACTGCGCGGAAGTCACCTCAAACGGTTATCAGTCTGTGCGAGTTTCCAACTGTGGGAACCAGGGTGATTCTCGAACATCCGTCTCCCAGTAAGTATCTCTAATCCCCGTTATTATAATGTTCACAATAACTTTAAAATTGGCTACCACGAGCAAAGAACATTAGAATGTTTATAATTTCTAATTAAACAATTGACAACCTTGTATAGGCTTTATTCTATTAATTTACATGTTACGAGTAAATTTAAAGAATAAAGTCTGTACCGGGTCATCAATTGTTTAATTAACAGAGTTATGTTAGCGACCCTCAAATATTTATGTGCAGCGGATAAGTATTCTTTAGAGATTCTCCCTGCTCGGATGCTTTCAGAAATTCGTTTTACAGCACAATTCTCTTTCACATTTTAGTCGAGACTTGGCACCACACCACAAATAAATATGTTTCTTTCTTGCGGCGGCATTAACTCGCTCTGCGAAGCATACCAACAATTACAATTCACTATATTACGTCAATAATACGGTCTCAGCATACTGCCAAAATCGTTATGTTAAAAAATAATTAAATTGTAATTAGAGGTTGAAATTCAATTGAATAAAAAGTTAACTTGAAATACCGAACTTGTTCATTGCAATATGTTAGGTCCATCGTGTTTCAGGGAATATATCGCCCGAAGATCAACAAATGACTATGCAGATGAGCTCATGCCAGAAATTTCGAGTTTCTATATTGGCGGATCATATATATTTCATTATTTTTTACACAATATTTCATGATATGATGTATGATATCATCTATATCGGCCAAAATAAACATAAACGTACTGTCGTGAAAGCATCTCTGGACAAGTGCCATGGTCACAATAAATCATATTAATGTTAATAAATATGCTAACTATTCTTTAAAGTTAAGTGGCTTAAAATACACAGACAGCCAATCTGTCCCATAAAATTGAATTCAAGGAAATAAAAGTCCACAACGAGCAGAAGTGTGACTTTTTATTGCATTAGGTACAAATTCTTTTATTTCTATTCGTATGGGCTTTTTATCAGCCATTAAATCTATTATGTGATCGTAAATCCAGCCTTAGATGTTAGTTTGTGAGTTCGTAACCAAGTTGAGCCAGGGAAATTTTTGTCTTAGATAGACCGTCAGAACGAAAGGGCTGTATGATAAACGATGTCAGAGCACATAAAGGAACGCTTTCATTGCTCAGATCCCAGATCGGCAATATTTTCCGGAATAATAGCCTACCCCTCCTCACGGTAATAGCCTCGTTGCAGTAGACATCGAAGTAGAACAAGAATCAATCAAAGAAACAAACAACCGAAAAGGAGAAATAGTTGACATATCTCTTCCACGGAATGTCACATTCAGTGGGGTAATCATTCCAGATATCACAGGATTATTTTGAAAAATTAATATTGCGGATTCAGTTGCCCTCTTAAACGTTACCAACCTATTAAAGCCATGACAATTACCGGAAAATTTCGTCTATAATTTTATAAAAACACTTTTCTGTATTTTTGAGGATAGTATCAGATTGGAAAATCACCCTCATATACATGTAGTGTAAATGATTAGGGGGGTATTATTTTAAGTGTTTTAAAATGAATTTACTTTTGGATATAATACAAACATTTATTTATAAAAAATTTAAATGGGTTCTGAGCGAAGATTATAAATACACAATAAATAATTAAAGGGGACGATTTTAAAGTTTTCAGGGTTAATTATTATTTCGGTAACCACGTGTAGCAGTTTCCGTCCACTGGACGAACCTGTGAGTCTCGGTTCAGATTAACATGCGACTGGACTTCCTTCTTTTCTCGTTGTTCGGGTTCAGCCTGAAGCTGCCGGTAAATAATTGTATGAAGTCGTGCCGCCGGAATTGAGGAAAAGTTAGCTTTATCGTTCTCCTTCCCTCGTTGTTAACACCTTAATCCTTCTCTGTTTACTCGAATGATCAAACCATGCTCTTCTCTGGTTCCTCCACTTTTCAATGTCTCGCCTCAACTTTCCACTGTTTCCTCGGCTGATCAAAACATACTATCCTTCTCCGCTGCTTCCGCGACTGTTCAGTCCATACTTTTTACTGTCCCGCTGCTTACTCCACTTCAATGTCTCACACTATACTGTCCACAGCTTCCGCGACCTGTTAATCCATACTTTTTACTGTCCATTTTCCAGGGTTTCACCTTCGCTGGTAAACCCCGTATATGCCCCCACCCAAGGGGTAACGCTATATCACGTGACGTTTTCCTGCCAATCGTCGTAAGTTCTCCGTCACCGCGGGATATTTGATGACACAGGTAACAGGTCTCCTAGGAAATTCCGAAGGTGAACGCTCTTTTAACGAAAAACAAGCTTACCGTTATAAGCACGCAGAGAGCCGCCCGGCGCCGGGAAAACCCCCTTTCACCTGCCCAGTGACATGTTCTTACTGAAATTTTTATATAATTTTAAATTACATAAATTGTATTTAATCAGAGTTCTACTGCCCTACCATAGGATAATTTACCCTGTATTAATGATTTCGTATTCAGAAAAATAGGAAACGTATTGAAGAATTTTATTTCATTATTAATAATTACTTCTTTATAAAACACCACAGTAAACTGTAACTTCCTAACTGCTCAAAAATGGAAATAAACCATATTAATAATAAAGAAATGTGCAAGCCATTGTTCCGCAGAAGACACTATTTTGTTGGTAAACTACCTCTATTACTAATATATACTAAAAAATTATTTTATTTTCCGTACCCTTCATTCTGATGACTTATTCCAATATAGAAATTTTTTGTAATTTGAAAGACATTTCAACTTTACATTGCAAGTAAAATATAAATTTCGTGTACAACAGGAAATACTTTATGGCCTGACAAATTACTGGCTATAGCGTGAATTCTGGGGGAAAAAATCTACATACAATAAATACGAAGGGTTAATATTCGTAAATAAATGAAAATGTACACACAAATAATTGCAGTTCCATTAGCGTGAAAGGAGAGCAATAATAAAAGAATGGGGCATTGTTAATCTGTTTTCAACAGCGAAAAACCAGTGTTGTCCGCCATAAAACATTCGTAACAACCAATCCCGTTGCCATCAGATTTACATTAATAATTTCGGGTATAAACATTGTCAGTACGTAATGCCGGAATGTGGACAAAATATGGGATTTACTGTATTCGGGCCTGAATTTGGCATAATGAATTGTTGAGCACAAAAGCTGTAATTTGTCACAAGGACCCATTAAATGTTTTTCTCAATAACGTATTGATGTATTAGTGGACAATGAGAATCCGAGTATCGGAGCACGACGGGAGGATGGTTTAAATAATTTCATTATTGTAAAATTCTAACAGGTATTTGAAAGGTGCGACTAAGTACACAATGTTGCTCTAGGTAAAATACTAACCCATCTGGATAGGTTGCGTTTAAAGTTTGGGTGAAATAGGACTGTTGTATGCTCGTGAAATATTCGCAGCTCGTTCCAGCAACAAATAGCCCTGACTCGAGCGAACACTATTTCGCTAACTCAAACATGTTAGAAGCAAAAATCCCTACATTAAATCGACTTTGGGCAACTTAAAAGAAATACATGAGGATGTCCGACACATTCAGGAGATGCCAGATTGATTGATTAATTATAATTAACTTGTGGCTTGGATTTTAATCTTAAAAAAATGAATTACTGAATTAGATTAAACAAAAACAAAGGAAATATATTTACAGAAAACAAAAGAAAACTACAATAACTACGAAACTTTATGGTCCAATTTTTTAAAATTTACCTCAGGCAGCTCAGTTGCATTAAGTAAGACTCTATCTACTTAAGGGTCATTTTTATGGGCTTATCGTGCACCAACTAACAACTGATATTTATTGTGGGTCGTAAACAGCTTCGTCCTTTGCTCACGCCGGTATCTTCGGGTCCTTCTTCCTCGAATTCTGGTCGCCTCTGGAGCTCGTTTCTGGTTCTGGGAAATTTCTTGGACAGGACTCCACCTGCTCGCAGTTCGCCTCGTCTTCCTTCCTTCTATTACACCAGTTACTCGTTTTCCCTTCGCCTGATTATTTCAAAGTTAGTTCCTGACTGAGTAATTTCTCTAGTGTCGTGGCTCAACTAGCATGCACTCTCCTGACATCCTACATGTTCAATTATCCATGACTGCCGTGCCATGAATCAAACACCAAGCACCCTCTAGACTTCTTCCGTCTTCAATAATCCACGCCCGACTGACTAAATTTCTCTCATCCATTGTCGCAGGTCATCTTCTTCATTCACCCCACCATGAGATGCATGGCGGATCATCTGACCTTCAGCCTCCCATCAAAATTCAGCTTGTCCCGCGGTTTCTCTCCCTAATTTCTGACCTTCCAAATTTCCCGGGGTCAAAGTACTGGACTCAGGTATCAGATTTTTAAGCTGCCAAACAGTCGATCTGTCACGTTCTGAAACCCGACGTCTCGCCTCTCTGGCGCCTTGGTGTTGACTTGTACTGAGTGTCTTCATCCAGTGAATAACGTGGTGGTAGCCACATACTCATTACATGATCGTTGTCCTACAAGTAATTGAAACACGTCCAATTGACGTTATAGTTTTCAATAGTTGTAATAACCTAATAGCATCATACTGAAAATTAGATTATATCTGTATGATTACATTTTAAGATTTTTACAAAAAAAGTACGAAAATGTGATTGATGCTTGTACTGCCGAAATATTTTTCAATTAACTAAACGCTTTTATGAATTATACCTTTTCACCCCTGTGTCTAATAAAACGTATGATGCAATTGAATTAATAAAAAATATTTAAAACTTTGGGGATCTAATTACAAATTAGCTTACTTCAGACTAATTTTGTGGGTATTAAATATATGTTTTAAATGTAACAAGGGAAACTGGTAATGATTTATATCGTGGCTGTTGAAATTTTTGTGCGTACTTCTACGCGCGCAGACTCGTTAGATTTATGACTGATTCAGGTTCCCGCTAATCATTTTCACCTAGTAATCAATTTCTGAGCTCAACTTTGAATGGAAAATGCATTCCTAACGTTTTGAAGATCCTAAGTTCGTTCAACAGAGTTTAATCTTCCTCTCTTATCAGAAAACCAAGAACTATCTCCTAATTATTGCTTTATCAACAGTTCATCCTTATCAACTGAATGCATGATTCACTTGAATACGTCTCCACTGTCTACCACATCTACTAGACTGTCTACATTTTTCTCGTTGGCGATCTTTTTAGAACAGAGTATGAGTGTTTCTAGCAATGCCTCTTACACGCTCACTGTGGGATTCACCGTCAGTAAAATTTGTCACTGGTCTCCTTCTCAAACCTTTGGCTCCCAATTTTTGCTAAGTCAGCATTGACTTGATATTCTATTCCATCTGTCAAATGTGATTTTTGATTAAATGTATTAAATGTCATATAAACTTCGGATGATTCTTTATTACTTAAATTTAGTCAAACAAGTCGCCCGACATTCTCACCTTAAGAATTATATCTGTTTGAAATACGAGATCCATCTCCAACAAACTACAACCAATGAATTTGTTCATAAAAAAACTTCACATTCATTTTAATTAGCTCTTATAATAAATTTGGCGACAGGTATACTACAACCCGTGACGCTCAATTGGCCAGTTCCTCAGTAATTGGTAGTGACAGCGTCAAAGTCAGAAGGAATAGAAGACAGGGAAGTTTAGTTGGTGTGTTCGGTCCTGTATGTAAAACCAGGCGTTCCAGAAAGCATTGTTCTACCTCCAGAATTAAAGCTTATTATAATAACTATAGCTGATAATGTAGGTTTAGAGAACCTCATTAGCGAAACGTCCAAGACAGACTGACTGGTTAACGGCATTGGTAAAGCTTCCTCGAACCTTCCCCACTCCTAGTGAGTCGGTTCCCAGTATAAGTCGTAGATCAATCAAGAGCCTGCATTCACCCTGCGCGTGTTAAGGGGAACAATGAGACTTCCACGTTGCACCAATGTGGAAAGCACTTGCACTTGCAAATCCTATCACGCATGCCCTTGTCAGAACGCCTTCCTGGCAGGACATTCATCAGCAAATTTCATGTTACTGCACTGAGTGTCAACGCAGGCAGCAATAAGCGGGAATAAAATTCAAATATATTACTGGGTGTAGCGGTTAACGTTTTTTTCCTTGCATCGCGGAACGGGTATTTACGCTTGTACCTGTCTACCATGGCCAAGGGAACGAGTTAATAGTTATAAATCATCTCAGGGTTGTTGGTTCGGACAGAGTGAGCAGGACTTAGTAAAATAATAAATTATAAACCTGTCTCGTTAATTGGTTTGGTTTCACTGTAGATCTTCTTCTTCCTTGGCTCTACAGCCCAATGAGGGCCTTGGCCTACCAGGTCGATTGCGTACTGATATATAACACGACACATTCAGAAGTTAAAGTGATACGTGGTCAGCGAATCGACTCTCCAACAGATGGAATGATAGCAATTGCTCATGCTGATGTCCTAGTCACACTAATGATACACTAATGCCTTGAAACAATTTGAATTTCAAAAAGAAATAATCGAACCGATAAATCAGACAAAAACCAGATCTTACTCGAATTAACTAAAGGTTTCTTTGGGGCGGTGAAAATCCCCCACTATCCTGCATATAGATTCACTGCTATGAACCAATATAATGAACAGGATGCCTATACTGGAGAGGAGCGGCAACCCTCGTAACCTCTCTGGGTAACCAGCAGTAAGGGTTTTCTCCTTCAGGGCAATTTTCCCCAGGGTGAAATGTGTTCACCTAGCTAAAACTTGAGAAAATCAAAATGAGATGGATGTTCGAATTTTAGTTGTAGCCAAGAACAGGAGTTGATCAGAGTGAAAGGGAGGTGGACTGAAGATATATCCATCATCGTCTCTTCTTCAGCGACAAAACAAAGAAGGATTTTAGATTATAAGGTAGAATAGATTCAGGACGTAGGTTCTTTTGCCAAGCCGTCCAAACCTGAACGGAGTCAAAGACGCTAGAATGGATTTTGAAGATGCAGTTTAATAAGTATGTTGAAATTACCGAGCTGAAGAGAGCATAGGAGCCTAGCAGAGATTCCAGATGGAAGCCCGAACTCAGACTAAAGACTTTAGAGCTCTGAAATGCTTCGGTGCCCCCCCCCCCTTCCCCACCCCTCTGTCAGTGAAATAAAGTTGGAGAAGATCAAATCAATATTTAGAATTTAGTCGCGTAGGAACTTTCTGCCGACCTCCTGTTGTGTAGTGGCTAGCCTCTAGTTGCTGCCTCACAACCCAGAGGTCATGGGTTCGAATCCTGGCATGGGCTTGGATGTTTTTGTTGTCATGGTCGAGAAGACCGGGATTAAGACTGTTGGAGGATCGATACGCTGACTACGTGTCGCTCCAAATTCGGAATGTGTTATGCAAGATGACAGTCCGCAGTCGACTCGGTAGGCCCAGTCCCTCAATAGGCCGTAGAGCCATGGAGAAAGAAAGGAAAACGAAAAAGGAACTTTCTAATTAAATCCGACGTTGTAGAACTGCATCTTTTTAAGCGAAAACTGCCTTTGTTGTTTATTACGGCGCAATTTCTGCTATCGGTCTCATGGAAATTTGTAGAAGGTTCAATATGTGAATTTAAGAATGAAAAAAAAAATTGGGTACCATATAACAAGGGTCATACGGATTAAAATGGAATGGAATATTAATCCCTTTTGACCATGACGGTTCAAACATCCAAACCCTCGCCAGGATTCTAACCCGGGAGGTCGGTGTTATGAGGCAGCGATGTTAGCTACTAGACCACAGGAGTTAGGCACTATATACCTCCAGAAAGATAAAATTACGTTGAGAATAGAAAATATACCCTCTCTGTTGTGTGTCTACCTGAATATTAATCTGGAATGTTCTTATTTTAAGAGATTAAAGTCGTTCAGAAATTGTAGTATTAACTTGGTAGTACGTCACTGCTTTGGAAGAAGAGTGATACAACTCCAAAATATAAAAAATTGGATTTTGCGCAATAAGAATAAGGAAACTGGTTAAACATTTTTTTAAGAAAAGCGTCACAAGTCTTAGTTTTTTGTGTTGCTACTAGATGGTAATTGTGTCAGTGTGGCATTATTGGAAGTCAATAAACTATTATCGATAAAACTGTCATATCTTCAATTAAGTTTAGTTTGATTTCAGAGGTTGTAGTGTTCGGATGCAGTTTTTAATCAAAACGAAAAGCGTAATTCATTCATTTTTGATTTTTTTGTTAAAAGAGTCACATTTTGACATGTGACAGTTTTCTAAATAATAGTACCGGAAGTTGTTATTTTATTTATTCAAAAAATTTAAAAGTTTTCACAAAAGAAGTATATAATTATGTTCGGAATATTGTAAAAGAAATATAATTATAATAACTAAATCCAGTGGTGTCAAAAATTAATTTTACCAAATAAAAGTCATAACTCTCGGCATTAATAGAACGTGACTTTATAATAAAGACTTTCACAACTCGAATCCTTTAAAGGTTGTAAAGGGTTTAGCGCTGCACCGAGACCGTCAAATCATCTTCCAAGTTTGTACGTTTATCATGTGCAGAGTGACTGCGCTATCATCTATAGAAAATTCAGAAAGCTGAGGTAAATAATCATTCACCTTTTTCGACAACGTTTTCTCCAAATTCTAGTTATTTTATTTGTGTCAGTGTTCTTCCAAAGCAGCGTTGTGTTGTATTAACAAGTTTGACGTCTGACGTCGTGTCGGAATTGACGGTAAGCAACCTCAGCAGCGTCGCAGAACCCCGAGCATCCACCCTTAATAATGCTCCGGACAATGTCAGGTATATATCGCGGCATCGGTAATCCTCTTTGGGAAAGGGCCCATCCCTCCCCTCCCCCCCTCCCCCACTCTCCTTCACCGTTGTAATAGAAAGTGGATTAAATACTCATATTCTGCATACATCGGCCCAAAACTCCAAGTTCCCCACCGTACACACAGTTTCGTCTATCTGTCTCTCTCTCTCTCCCTCTCTCTCTCTCTATTCCTCTCCGGGTTTACATTGTCCGCAAATCTGCGTCGTCCGCCGCAAACACAGAGGTAGAACCAACCCTCTATGTATTACGTTGCCCGCTGCACACAATAAGGACTCGAAGCGAATAACGTGTTGTGAACAAAAGAAGGGAATGCATGTGACATGCTGAAATTCGGTTTACGATTTACTCATGGATGGTTTCCTTGAATATTCGTTTTTCATTAGATCTGGAAAGTTATAAGCGCATTGATGACTGAATTTCAGTGACGAAAGAAAAATATTTTCCCACACGAATAGCATAAGACTGTTTCAAAAGCTATACTTATTTTATTTTAGTATAAGTCGATGGCATACCTGTAATAATGCATAATAGTTTTTGAGGTTTTTAAAGGTGGAGTGAAGCGGTTCTCCCGTAGCGTCTTCCTCCATGTGAGTGTAAGCCTGAGTGACGCCTGGAATCCCAACCCCAGCAGTTAACTAACGACGTCAACGCCCCTAAGCAGATGGGCAGAGCGCATGTTGCTCTGAATTATCGAGACGGTTAAGGCGGACTAAGTATCGTGTAGCCGCAAGTGTATCCTGCCTCAGGACGATGTATTCACCACCACTGAGAAACCCAAAGTGCTCAGTCTTGAGCTTTGTACTCAATACTCTTCCAAGAGAGATCCCTAGCCTAGACACGAGACCGACCTCATTAAAAAGCGACCCTATTGTCATATCACATCAATACATATTTTCCGCTATCATTCAAGAAGTAAAATATTTCAAATTCAAAAAAATGGGAATATGCACGGATAAAATTGCAATTATTCATTCTCCGCATGTATAACATAAGTGGAAAGGGATGTGATGTATGTGCTATTGAATATCGTTCAATTTTGTATAATTTTGAATTTATTCCCCAAATAATAAAATTGTAGTTCAAAGACAGAAGCACTGCTTCCAATCGAAGCTCAGCCGTGAAGGATGCGGGTTCAGACTTATACATTCTGATTTAAATTTCCGGCGGACAATGGTCGGGGCCCGGCCAGCAGGCAGGGGTTCCACCCTACTTCACCCTCCCGCTCCAATAAACCTTTCCTTTCTCCCACCACTATTTAAAAAATCGTACAATGTTTTGTAGCGTTGCTACATCAATGAAGCTTATATTTTATATTTATGACTTTCAATCACTACATGAAAAAATTTGTTTAACTCTTCTGCTATGTGCAGTCCAAGAGTTAGCAGATGTCCACTAATTAATTAATTTAAAAAACACGTAAGATTCACAGATGAATCAAACTTTACGGATAAATATGCAGACCATTTAAAGTAACAGTTTGAAATCTATGAGTTCTCAAAGTCCAGCTAAATAAAAAAAACAGACTTTTTTCAGTTTTTTCGTCAAAACGCAAGTATAAAATGTTTTTAACATTAAATTATGTGTAAAATGAGATCTTTTACAATAACGTAGGTCAATCCGATTGGGCACAGTGAGGTTTCAAACTCAGGGCTCTACTATTATGACGACGACAGTAGAGGTGACTAATATAATGTGTGGTTAGTAAGAATGTAACAAATGTTTTTAATAACGGTTGTAGCGTTACTCCAGCTTCCCACCGAGCGATTCAAACGTCAATGGCAACAAAATTGTTATCGGGAGCCGAGAAAATAATTATATAAACATAAATCTGAAAATTTTGAATGCAAAGTATTCATTGACTGTTTTCAGTAATTGCAGTAAGATTTGTCGAGACCTTTCAGAATAATTAAATTTATGTGTATAGCAGAAAGTTTGATAATAATAAGAATTATTTTAATTTTCTAAATATTGGCTGATATTGTAATCAGTTTTGGGTTAGAAAGGAATGACAATTTTAAATCAGTAAACGATAATGTTCTTCTTCAATCATCCAGCTGGAAATCGGATGTCAATGGGCGGAAAACTAATTATTTCTATTAATATTAACATCGGCATCTCCCCTCCTGGTCAAAAACGGGATGAAATGTCTGAGACAATGCCGACTCCAATTAAAAGCTCCTCATTGGAAGAACAAGCAGCAGCAGCAGCAGCTCTCCCCCTTGCCCGTGCAACAGCCAGCTGTAGTAACTTGATCTCGCGGTAATGAGTTTCGGGTCGCGGCGTTCCACCAACATTGTTCGCCAACAAACTCCTGTAGAAATTTATTTCTAATTATCTCTTCATTTCCACTCCGAATGTACATTTCCTTAACGTCCCAGCGTTCTTCGTAGCTACCTACCCTCACCCCCTTGCCCCTCCATCAGTCTTTTCCCCTTCCACCAATCCTTTACTTTCCCGTTTCAAGGGGCCTCGACTACTCATCATATTTAGTCAATTAGAAGACAGTTCATTAGGACATCAGCTCTCTCCCTGTTTGTCTGTTGATTTTATTAAGAGCTGGTACTGAGTTTATTGGCGCGTTGCTACCTGAGCCAAATAATTATCGACGTCAGAGTTTAATTGTCTCTGTTTTTATTTTCAATTCGGAATGGACAATAGAGCTATCTGAAGAAGCGCGCAGAACATTTTGTAATCTCAAAGTGTTTCCTTCAATTTTCTTCTTTTTGTTGTGTACTTCCCCCAAAAAAATTATATGAGAACCATCGATTAAATAATAAGAAATGTTTCGATAAGTTTAATAATACATAAAATTTCTGAGCACTTTCAGACTTTATTCTCAAAACAATATCCAGAAAGAAGAAAACAACGTTTCAGTACTTGTTTGAACCTTTTTCAGGTTTTTATCCTGTGGATAAATATTTATAAACCTCGTGTTAACAAGAATACAACATTTTACAAAATTCCTTAACAGCAATATAGTATAAACAAATAGGTACACAACTGAGAACACTCACCCAATTATCACAATCAAGTGTCACTTTTAAAGAAACTATGTTTATAATAAACAATTTACAATATTTTAAAAGGTCTCCCCGAGGCAAATGTACCACATGCGTCGTCGTGGTTAAGCTGAAAGCAAGACCAAGAGGTTCTGGCCTGCCCCTCAAATATTTATAATGTATTCCGACTGTAACTTTAGGATGGTTTAATGACAAACACAACGATTATAATTTCATATTAAAACTAATAAAATAATACTATATAAAATAGCAACTAATTTTTTTTCCCGCGGCTAAATAACTGTCCTCATCTAGTAGTTTTAAAACTATTGACACTACTAGGCGTAGATATCTGAAGATATTTACTTTGCTAGTCAGATGATTGCTTGTTAGTCTTCTCTGTGGCTGGATGTCGTTGGTGGTTTCTCTAGATCCTTGTCCAGAGGTCCATTGTACATAAAGCCTCCTAAAATAGACGAAGGTACCGCGGCATGTGAGAACTTTGAGAAAACCCGAGTATGAGGCATTCCCAACGCTGTCCGATGAGCCCCCCGCGGTGAATCTGGGGAAAAATGACTGCAAGAGAAAACTCCCACAGATTCTCTTTCTTACTAACTAATTACAATTAGAACATGGCTAATACTGAAATCACCCATCTCAACGGTAAGAAAATATTATGTTGAGTATTGTGCAGTTTTGCATCACCTTTAAACATGGTGAAATTATTTACGAATTCGTTATTATCTAAATGTCCTGAGTATTATTCTGTCAAATACATTTTATTATGGGGGTGGATCAGTAAGTAAAGTGTTATTTTTTCACTTTTATTTGTCAAGAGAATTAAACTCAATTTACACACCATAAACCCACAACATCGTTGATTAAAATTTCAATATAGCTTCCGTCCTTTTGGCATTCAGCACGGGCATATATTATTCCACTTCAGTAAAAAGCGTCGTCTTGCTTCCTAAGCCACAGACCTCTTCATCTTCAAGTTGAACCCCACCATGAGCTTCCTTCAGTGGTCCGAACAGATGGAAGTCTGATAGTGCTAGATCAGGGCTGTATGGTGGATGAGGTAGGGATTCCCATCCAATTTTCATAATCTCTTCAGTGGGGTGACGTCTGGTGTGCGTGTATTGTTGCATTGCCATGCAAAAGAAAAACATCCGCCTGTGTTGAGCGAACTCGTTAAAGGTGTGCTTAAAATTTTTTGATAGTGTTGACGTATTGGGCAGCAACTATTGTGGGCCCCTACTTCAGAAAGTCGACCAGAATCACACCCTCTGAATCTAATAATACTGTCTCCATAGCTTCACCTGCTGATCGCACAGTTTTGAATTTTTTCTTCCCCGGCGAGGTTATTTGATACTGCCTCATTCGTTCAGGTTCAAAGAAATGAACCAAATTCTCCCTTCCTGTCATAATTTTCCCCAAAAACGCTGTCTAATACGTACATCAATTTGAGCCAGTTTTCAAGATGGAGTAGTGCTGACAACTGTTGGCTTATGAAGTTGTTACTGCAATGGACTGAAGAAGAATGTTCGATGAAACACCTTTCATTGTTTCGGAACCGATTTAACAACGTTGTAAACAAAGAAACCCTATTATTCGTTTTCCGCTACAATAGGAAACATGGATAACAATGAACAAGTTTGGACATGTTCAGGAGTCTAAAATATTACGAGTGAGATAGAGATTGCAATAGTTATACAGGCAATATTTATTTTAAAGTCAGAAAATTGTATTTGAATATTTTATTTAACTTGACAATGAGCAGCTGTTACCAACAAATAAACCTACGTTATACACCTTTGTTATGTAATGCACTTTAACAACGCATAATTGAAGTCTCAGCACCATCTAGTGCAGCAGTTCGCAACTGGAGGTCCGAAGGAAAATTTTAGTGGTCCGCGAAAGATAATTAATTTTTTTTTGCTATGAAATAAAAATTATGGTCACAAAAGTTTCTATTAATTTACGTATTTCGGAAGCTTTCTACATATTGTCATAATGGTCCATTTAAAAAATATCTGGATATTTAAGATGTTAAATTTCACTCTTTTTAAGACAATAATCACGTCTTGTTACGGAAGCTCACAAAGCAGCAAAACAAAACAACTGAAGCGAATGAGGATATGAAATTGCTTTTAGAAAAAATATTGGTGACAAAAAATTTCCACAAATTTAAAAAATGTTATGAATGAAGCCATGAAAGTGATAAACTATGTAAAATCATAACCACTTCAATCCAGATTCAATAAAATTTTGTGCGATGAAATGGGTAGTCAACAAAAAGCACTATTAAGACTTTTTAAGCTTGGAAATGAGTTGCTGTTCTTCTTGAAGGTACAAAAAAATCACGACACTATTTGGTTGAAGTTTGAACAAATCCTTTATGGTTGATAAAACTTGAATACACGACAGATATTTTTACAAAGTGCAATTAACTTATCATTACAAGGAACAAGTATTGCAATGTTTAATACAAGAAATAAAATTGCACCTTTTGATAAAAGAATACAATTTTTGATTTCATCAGTTGAATCTAATGATTTTAATTATTTTCCTACGTTACATGAATGTTTGAATAAATTAAATTTCAAAGTAGAATATGACGTTTGCAAAATGTTTTTTATAAAATAATTGGAACGTTTTAATGGTTTTTGGGATTTACTTTAAATTAAATGTGCAGGTAGAAACAAATGATAATAAAATCTACAAATTTAAAATAAATTTGAACAAGAAATAACAAATTAATAAAATAAAATTTATCTCCTTGCTCTTTTAAAAATAATTATATATTACGAAAATGAATTGATTTTATAAATTGAAATAGAAAGAAAATTGGTTCTGTCGCCCAGGGGGATGATTGTCTTATTATCTTGGTCCTGAACAATGGCAGCAATTGCTACTGTGGCTCATTAGAAGGTCTTGAGGGATTTATGGTACGTTACCGACACTGGACCTCGTAGGTACTTTGGCTGCAACCTTTTGGAACCCTTGAAGATGTACCTTCTGGAATTCGGTGGGCTACTACCTCAACCAATCTCCAACTGCTCTCTCTCCTCCACGATTCTCCACAACTAACTCCTCGTCCCACCATCTCCATAACTCCACACCGGCCTCCACCCTTCTCCAAGACCCCTCAACAAGCTGATCCCTCAATCTCCACGACAATTTCAAAACAGGTCTCTCTTTAATCAAACACTAACAACGAAACCTATGATTTCCCCTTCCCGGCAAATAAGAAATAAGCTTGCATTTTCTAGTTCGCGAATCCAGGATTCACACACCTCCCCGAAAAGTAGCAAAATGACACGCTTTAGAGGTTACTGACCCTTCTGTGAGAACGGCTGAACGTGACAAAATATTGAAACCTCAAAGTATTACTATCCGACACATTTATGAGTTTTGCTGGACAGCAGTCTCTTAATCCTTCAAAGGCTAACTACATCAATAGATGTTTTGACGTCCCGAAGGCCAGGCCTTCGGGTTGTTCACCTGAAAGGAGCAGCAAACCCTCTCGACATTCGCAGCTCGGACAAATTCAGTTAACAAAATTGTATTTAGTTAAAATGAAAAACAACCCCTTTACTAAATTATAACTCAGGTGTACACTTCAACTACATAAATGGAAATCAACTCGTTTGTAAAATAGTATGGGCGTTTCCTGGGTTCAGTATAAATTTTCTGGGACAGCGAAACCAGAAGCTTTAATGCTAGTGACTATTAAAATCTAATTGATCTAATCAGTGGCTCTCACGTGAAACAAATATACAAAACTTTCTGGGCGAATTTGTCAGAAGGATACCCCAATATTTCAAAACAAGCTATTATTGTTTTACATCAGCTTTCTATAACCTATTTATTCGAAGTGGGATTTTCGTATTATGCAATGTAATCAAAATGCCGAAACAGGCTCGATGCCACACCCGATATTAGTATTCATTTTTTCTGATATCAACAAGATATGTCATTCAAGGACCCAAATTCATCAGTCATTAATTGCTTTATATATTAATATTGTTATGTTGTATTATTTTAAGTTTTATGTTTAAAAATAATTACTAAATGTTTTGTTTTTTTAATTTTTACAAGCAGTAATTCCCCAACATAAAAACTGGTCAAGGGTTCCGTTAAAATGTCTGATTTTGGGAAGCGTTGCATTGCATAAAAGTTTGGGAAACCCTGCGCTAATGATATAAAAATTTCATTTCAGACCGGTTCAGGGAGAATTCAAAATGTTACCCGTTTGAGTAATGCGTTAGCCGAATGAAGGCTAGAAACAATTACGAGGACAGTCATATAACAATGTTGAATGACTATTATTGTTCTCGAAAACGGCGAATAACTGCTAAAGTTTGCACAGTACAGGGTTACTATGTCTCGTTCACCTTGTGTGTCCTGGCTACATAAAACCACGAACTGATCTTAAAGATGTAAATATTAACCATCGATTATAAACGAAAATTATCCAGACAAAAAAAGATCCTTGCCTCGCAATTTTAATTAGAATAGAAACATTGACAAGACTGTAGTCCATAATTTTTAAAAATCTGTTACTTCTGTCATTACTTATTTATCAAACACAAGTTGGTTGCTTAATTTAATGTATCGTTATCAAGAGGTTTGATCTATAGATATTACGATTTAACGTACGCAGTGCAGATGTGCGAATTACCCCATGAAGGTAAACTGATTTTTGATTCATGGAGCGAGATCGCTCAAATTAATGCGCAACCTTCAGGGAACAGCCACAGACTTTACCTTCCAGCAGATCTTATCAAAATTTCATTAATACGAATCCTCGGGGAGCAGCCCATAGCACCTACTCTCATACTGCGTATTTACTGCTTAACTAAATTCTAGTTTACTTATACTCCCTCGTGACTGCCATTAACGTTTCACGGGAATAATACAACATATAATAAATATTGTAGTGAGAGCTCAGCTGATGGTATCTCGTAGGAGTAGGAAGTCTTATTTTTCATCCCGGATGAGTGAATCGATGTGAACTGGTCATGCATTAAATATTTAACATATAACGCAACGAAACAGTTGTAGGAGAAATTGGCTATCAATATATTACTGTGCCACTGAAAAGATTCTTGTTTGATGTGTATTAGAAATAGGAATAATGTAATTGGAGTACTACACGGGAAGGTAATGGAAGGAGATGAAAGCGACTAATTTAAACGGGATATATAATCCCTTGCATTAACTAATATAAAACCATGATACCTTTTACGTCCGTATATTAACTCTGGAAGTTGTTCATTCCTAAGACTATGATATTCAAAGGGTAACAAAAAAGTATATTGGAATATGGGACGTCAAATAGAATACGAGTTAGTAGAAGATCAGTTTGGTTTTAGGGCACAGGATAAGGATAACAAAAAACAGGCCTACATTCATGGCATTTGTGGATTTAGAAAAAGCGTTTCATAATGTGAACTGGAACACACTGTTAATAATTTTGAAGAACACAGGAATCAAATATCGAGAAAGGAGACTTATAAATAACCTCTACGGAAGACAGGCAGCAGTAATTAGAATAAAAGATCAGGAAAACAAACCCATAATCAAGAAAGGAGTAAGATAAGGATGCGGTCTGTCACCCATGCTGTTTAACTCATACATAAAACAGCCGATGAATAAAGTTCATATGGAAGATTGAAAATGTATCATACTGCAACGAAAAGAAATAAGAACCCTGTGCTTTGCCGAAGATATTGTAGTATTAGGAAACCATAATAAATGGCATGAACGTAGTCCTAGAGAAAGAGTTCAATATGAGGATTAATACAGGGAAAACCAAGGTAATGCAGTGTAGTTTGGGAAACAGTGGAATAACTAAGGGCGTTAGATTAGGGAGGGATATTTTGAAGGAACTTAAGAAATTCTGCTACTTGGGAAACGTAATAACTAGGGATGGTTGAAGTATATAGACATACAGAGTAGGATAGCACAGACAAGGAAGGCTTTCCCAAAAAGAAGAATTTACTTACGAGTAATGTAAGGTTGAATATTAGGAAATCGTTGCTAAAATATTCGTAAGGATCGTGGCGTTATATGAGTGCGAAACGTAGACGATAAGAGTTGCGGAAAGGAAAAGAATACTAGCTTTTGAAATGCTATAGGAGAATGCTGTAAATCAGATGGGTGGATAAAATCACTAACCAGGAAGTTCTAAGCAGAATAGGGGAAGAGGGAACGTTGATTAAGAGAAGGGATAGATTAATATGCCACGTTTTTAGACATGGACGGTCTTGTAAAATTAACATTAGAGGGAAGTGTGTGGGGGAAGAACAGATGAGGGAGGCTAAGGGTGGAATACGCTAAAAAGAGTAGGGAGGATGTATGATGTGGTAGTTATGCGAAATTAAAATGGCTTGCGCAGGATAGGTTAGCATGGAGGGTTGCATCTGACTAGTCTTAGGACTGAATATTACAACGACAAACACAATAACAATTATTTCTGAATAACGGATTGTGAAATTCCCTGCTTGTTTTAAATGCGTATGAAGGTAAAGGCAATCTCTTGCTCAGTTTGTTTACTTTCTCCCCTAGCATCCATCAAGTAGTATACAGATTTTAATGGTATCTCACGAAATTGTATGACACGCTATTCTCAAATTTATTAAATAGCTGGTATGAGATTTCCTCGGAAGATAAGACGTGTGTCAGAAGTTGTGTGTAAAGTTCTCGAGGCAGAGATTTCAGTTGAGCTGACAGAGTAGGTCCATGTCCTCAAAAAAACATTAGCTGACAACTGTTCAATTAATATAGGACGAATCGGAATTAGGCATTCAGCTACATATTAACCAATACCATGTGGCACGTATTGTAGTTCTCTCTTATAAAGAAAGAAAAATAATATGTAATTTAAATTTATCAGGTGAAAAGTCCACCGTTTTAGAGTTTCGGGACAAATTTTGGGATAATCCCTGCGCCCTTAAACTCAATCATAAAAGTTTGACCATTTGAAACAAGGTCAGGCGACGTCACCAGAAGTTGGATGCGCCGGGTTGGCGGAGGTCTAAATAAGGGGGGAACTGCACGGTTTGAATGATGAATGAGAGGAGTCAATCAGGTAGCATCAATCACGGCGAACCAGACTGACAGTATTCAGTTGCCTGCCGTAAGCCAGCGGGAGCAGTTGTCCATTTAAAAGAGATCAACCGGTTTGGCTATAATAATGGCAATAATGCAATCATTAACGTCTGTGGAACCAATAAAAAGAGATACGATCGTATAAAATAAAGAGAACGAATTAACAAATTTAGATATGCCGATGTTTCGAAGTTGACTTTGCGTCTTACTCAAATAGCTCTTATAAAGTAAACTGACAAAATTTGAAACAATCTAAAAAATAAGATGTCTATAATGACGTATTTATTATTATAATAAAGGCCATTGTCACTAAAAGAACAAGAGGAAGCGTTGATGTTGCCAGAAGAAACTCGCGAAAAGTATACGTATTTATTTACTGTGTAAATTGCACAGCGACAATTGCATTATTTCGTAACAAGCAAAGATTCAAGAAATTTCTCTAAATGGTTGAAGTGCATCCGTCCAGAAAAAGGATAGTAGAATAAAATAATGTGTCCATATTGAAAAGAGCCAAATTGGTGTAATAGAGATTCTGAATTTATTTCGAGAGTTCCGTTAATGGGGTGAAAGTTGATTAGTGTAATATTTAGTTTAATAGATGCTCTAAATTTTTACTTCACCTATTGTTTGCCTTAGTTTGGATATAAATCCCAGCGAAATACTTAATATAAGGGCAGTAATAAGCAATAATCATGCAATTATTAACATTTATTACGAGCATTTTAACTATTCAACATGAAATATGAATAATTTCCCTCTACATAAAATTACTGCCGCTAATAATATTAATTAAACGTCTTTTCAAAAGTACCCTGGTCATGAAAATTTTCTCGTCTTATTGTAACTGACATTCGTTTTGCCTATCGGATATTATTGTTTTTTTATGTCATGTAATCTGACTCTTGTACCGCTTATCCTACAGTTCCTTTAAACTCCAAGAAATAATTACGGCTCAACCACACGTGCCTTTTCCGTGAATGCAGAGTAAATTGATGACAGTGAATGTATAGCACGTGACGAAGTATGTGTTGGATATTGTTCACTTTCTGAACAATTTATCTGAATAGCTTTATTCGCGGGATCAGCTTCGCGAGAAGACTGAAACAGAATTGTATAAAATTTTTGCAGCTATTGAGAAAGCTTCTTTTTCTCGGCTACTATAGGGTCATTAAGCCCTCAGCAACGGCAGACGGGTAGCAGGTAGAAATTCTGTGTCCTGGCCCCACCAATTTGGGAGGCGGGGTCTGGACGGGGCTAAACATCCCTAAAATTGACATTAAGACATAAAAATATCTTGATATCCGTGATTCACGGTGTCAGTCCACCATTCACACTCAATAGTATTGGCAGTTTCTGCTAATACTTACTGTCAGATTGGCCGTGTGAGGGCCCCTTAAATATAGTGCCAGAGAATATTGATAAACGACAAGTCACGTAACTTCCGAGACCAATAATCGTATAGTTATTTCTACGGTAAGAGAGTGACACATCTCAGGATTCGTATTAAATTTCTGGATTTTGATTCTGACGTTTGTTTTTCCAAATAAAAAATTGGACTGAAACATATTGTTTTAGTACATTTATTTATCTATTCCGTAATTGCATTTAATTCGTCATTTCCATAGAACTCCACTGTGCCGTGTGGAAGATACAGCGGGTCTGAAGTGTATAATTTGACGACTCGGGAAAAGGGGATACTGTTAATTTAGGATGGAGACTAGTGAAAAGTTGGAGGAATGATAGAAAGGAATTTCAAAACACGACGCGTAAATTGACTGCTGTCAAATAATGGATAAATAAATCAAGCTTGGTGTGGTATAGAAAGGTGCGACGGTGCCATCGTTAGAAGTTTTGGAGTAACGACATGGAAAAGTACGAAATGTATCCTCATGTCACGTTAAGTAATTGGACACTCACTCTCTTTCTGACAATAAGTTATGATTGGCTTAAAATACTGGAAGAGTTATAAGTAATTAATTTTACGTGATTCAACCATATCAATTATAAGTTGTAAACTCAATATTAAATAATTATATTTTCTCTGGTTGTATTTATGACACCATTTGTTACATTACATTTCCATGATGCGACCCTGAGTTTTCAAAATGGAAACCACAAGTATTGATCAAAAGAAACTCAGCTCTGTTACTGTTATCCCGGAAGCTGATTTAATATTCAAAATGAACCTGATTATTAATCAAATTTATGCAAATATCTTTTGTTCAGTATTTCTAATGTGTAACGTTGTTTCCTACTTCCGCTCTAAATCTCCCTGTCCGCTGAATGTTGCGTATATGAGCGGAGGATACAACAAAGAATTACACATAACATACTATCAGCATTACACATATCTTTACGACTTTGTTTCAATCCAACTTCATATTGTTAATTTAATTAGACTGACTTGTACACTCGCGATATTAATAACGGAATATATACAATGTTCATTTATGCTTTCACAGAGAAGTACTTTCCAAGCAGTTATATATCAGTATTTTATTTTAATTATAAAATTTTTGGTCTGGCAATTATTTTAGAAAATTAAAATATTTACGCTCGCAAATATGTAATTGTGTTGAAACACAAACTTGTACATATTTATGCCCGACTGTGGGAGTCTCTCCTGAAGTTTTTTAATTTTCCTCTTGGTTCTTCGCAGTCTGCATCTGAGACAAGCAATAGCTCGGGGTTGTGATGACTACAAATGATTAAGGAAAAGGAAGAGGGAGAATAAGAAAATTAATGAGGACAGCAGGAGAAAATAATTGAGATACAGAGGAAAGGGGCCAAGATCCAGCGTTATTAACTGTACAATGTAACTGTTTTATCATCATTGTAGGAAATAGCAAATATTGAATTATTACTGAATAGTTACAAATATTTTCTTTAAAAAGTGACGATATGAATATTTTACTTTTACCGGAGACCGTTTAACTAAACTACTCTTATAAAATGTCATTAACTTTGGTCAAGATTTAATGTTGTTGAATCGGTGCTACTGGTTGAGTCGGTTAAAATCCTTAAACCGGCAAAAGACAAATTCAAGTGTATTACTTAATTATACAATATATTAGTATTTTAAAATATATAAGGTACAAATATTAATTAAAATTGGAAAATTAAAAATAAGGAGCATGTTTCGATCTCAGTATTGCGTGTTGGATGCGTAGGGTTTGTTTCTCTTCTCCTTGTAGTATGATTCCTTTTTCATATTGCATTTTAACTTTCTTCATCGCCTGTTCTATATATAAAAGTTAAACAGCATGGGCGACAGATTGCATCCTTGTCTTACTCCTTTCTTGATTACGGCTTTATATTTTTTATTTCTATTCTAATTACTGGTGACTGTCTTCTGTAGAGTTTATGTACAATCGATATTTTATTCCAGTGCTCTTCAAAATTATAATAGTGTGTTCCAGTTCACGGTATTAAACGATTTTTCTTAATTTACTAATGCCATGAACGTAGGCCGGTTTTTTCGTATTCTGTCTTCTAAAATTAGCCGCAAGGTCCCTACATTCAACATGAACTGTGAACTTTAATTTACTCTTAGGAGTCGTATTTTGAAAACTAATTTGCTAGTAGCCACATAATCAATTATAGGTATTACTTTTTAACGGTTATGACAAAAAAGACTATAGTAAAGTTGTTGTAATGACTCCTAAGACTGGCGTAATGCAACCCTCCATTCTCACTTATCCTGCGCAAGACTCCGAACAACCCTTTCCAAATGAAAATTAAATGATAATTAATCCGAGTATTTTTCTTTGGAATATTTTAATAATGGAGATTTTGTATTTTCTTCGTCATCTTCAGAAAAGATACAATCAGTAAACACTGTTGGTTTGTAAACTAGTACCTGATTTTCTGCGGATAAGTTGGAATTTAAACTTATTAATCAATACACCTTGAATGATTAGAATGATCTGTTGTTATTTTTCATTATGTTATCCAGATGTTGAATGAGACTGTAGGGTATTCGCCAATCCTAAAAGTAAATTTTATTTCAAGAGAGAAGAATTGCTTCAATTAATGCTCAGCGAAAGTCCATGAAAGTAAATTTAGTAGACAAGACTAGGAATATGTCAACCGTACCCTGAAATCGAACTCGGGAACTCCCGCTTACCGTGTGGCTGCTCTAACCAACTCTGCCGTCCTAAAAGGAAAGGCAGTAATTCTGAAAAAATGCTTTTGAGAAATCAAGCGCTTAGGTTTTTTTTAGCTTCGACATTTACATAAAGCTTTTATCTCCTTGATAAAATGCTTTTATCAGCACCAAGAAATATGAGTTTGTCTTAATAAATAAATTATAATATTTTAAAAATTATAAGAATTTTACTTACTACCTTTCTACGAGCTTAGGATTACAAGAGTGGCATCGGATCTGGTAGTCGACCTGTACTAGTTCAGTTTGTTAGAGCAACCACGTTGACTTTTTTCCATTCCTACCTTCTAAGACTAAATTTTATTTTTAAAGATCCATTTTAAATCAATTTGTTATTTTCAATGTTGTTGTCTATATTTTGTAAAACATTTAAGTGATGCTGCCTAGTAATACGGTATCGTGTGGGAAAGTACCAATATAAATGTTAGGTGTTGTCCGTAAATCCATGAGAATCAGGAGCTTAAGACTCTACTCAGCAACACGCCTCATCCCATCGTGTGTCACGGTTTTCCATTATATCTTGATCTACATTTTCATTCGCATGCAGAATGATACATATGACTTAAATAATTTGAAATAGGATGGCACACAACGTCTTATTTCGTGAAGAATTCACGCCTTTGTGCGGGTTAATTTTAGCCGAGAACGTCTATCAAAGTAACCGATACCTGGGCCTTTTCTCCCCTTTTAACAGACAAACATTTAACGGAATTATGTCATATTGCATCTAAATTAATTATAATGCATTTATCGCTGAAACATTTTCAAAAGTTGAATATTTTTACTTACTGCGTTTCTACTTTGGACGACAGAACTGAGCTTAGGTTTACAAGAGTGAAGTAATGTGGCATCAGATCTGATAGTCGATCTAGACTAGTTCAGTTGTTTAGAGCAACCACACCGTAAGCGGAAGCTTGACTTTTTCCATTCTTACCTTATAAGACTTTTATTTTTAAAGATTCATTTTAAATTATTTTATTATTTTCAATGTTGCTGTCTATATTGTCCTCAAACCCATAAGAAACAGAAGCTATGTATTGGGTCTAAGACATTACCGTGCGGCACGCCTGATCCGATTGGGAAATAGTGTCATAATCACTTGAGTTACATTTTCATTCACATGCATATGATACATATTACTTAGATAGGAAGGTAAACAACGTCTTATATAACGTAGAATTCACACCTTGGTGCGGAGTAATTTTAACCTTTTAACAGACAAACATTTAACGTAGTGAAGTCACATTTCATGTAAATTAAATATAAGACGCAACTGAATCAAATTAGAAACGTAGGTTGAATCGTAGATGTTCAAATAACCAATTGAGCCAATATGTCAGCTAAGCCTATCAAGGGACATTTTCTTCTTCTTTTAAGATTTCATTAATTGAACGAACAGATCTATGATATTACTGGGGATGTTTTAAAGATCCTTGGTTTTTTGTAGTAGCGGATCAAGTTTGTAAATCAGGAGTTTTTGAAATAGTTTTGATATGGTGGATTGGATGCTAATGAGTCTAAAGGAATTTATAAATTGAGAGAATTTTGCAGGCTTTTGAAGTAAAACTTTTAAACAGTTTGTAATATATTGTTTATATGGTGTTTAAAACGTACAGGAACATAACGGCGTGCCTATTATTCTCTAGATCTTTGAGCTTTACTTGATCAGGTCCTGCACCTTATTCCCTTCTGTTTGCTTCTGAATGACTCGAAAGTGAACGTGCTATTCCTCAGTCTGCCATGTTATAACGGGTGTAGCTCTGAAATGTCATACATCTGTAATTTTTTTCTTTTGCTAATGACCTCAACTTTGCATTTAAGTATTATTCCTGAATAATTAAATTATTTTATTCACGATAATACTGAACGCAAAGAAGTATAACCTGAAAAATATTATTAGGCGGGTAGAAAGTATAAATTGTGACCGTCACAGACGATGCGTCACTATAGTACATTTGCTCGAATTTTTAATTATTAAACATATTTTTCAACAAGGATAAATGAAATGAATTATATATATATATATATATATATATGCCTGTATCGCTGTAATAAACCCAATGAAACGTATTCGTATTCGGATGTACCACCCTTCGCTTAAATTAGTTTTTGGTAATTTTATCAGCTCAGGTTTATTTACCAATTTCGTTTGTATATGTGTGTGTCAGTGGACTATGTCGGCATAGTAGTACGGCAAGGATCCGCGTAACGGCAGCACCGTGGAAATCAATACGCCATCGCGGTGTGCTCATAAAAGTTTGCCAGGCAGGGCCGTTGATTGGAGTGCTATTTACCTCGGCCGGCACCATACCCCAACACCAACCCCAACCCTAACCCTAACCTGTCTGGTGGTGGTCAACAATGATGCACCTCGGATGTCTCTCTGCGTAATTAAAACGCGTCGTATTGTGCAGGTGCCGTTCCAGGTGGCGCTCCTGCTGTCACTTTCACCTTTCAGTTACACTTTTGAACGTTTAAGTAAGCCACAAAAATTTAAATCAAAGCCCAAAATGCGAGGTTGCGGATTGTGTCATTAATGAGACTCGTGGTGACAGTCTTATTCCGCGAAATGGGGTAACTTGGCATGTCGGGAAATAGGAACATATCGTAACGGAAGTGGTGTCGACATCTACCACGTTAATTTACAAGCATGTATTAAAAACGACGAATTAATTTAAATTGGTCTCACGTATCACGAATCTGAAAAAAAATCTGGGGCTGTTACATAAAAGAAAGTAATACCAGAGGAATTGGTTGGTGAGACAATGGGTGTCCACACACGAGAAGATATCTGGCAGATTTAACAAATCCGCAGCGAAATCTGAAGGTTGTTTACACGTCAGTGTCGGTCTGCTGACAATTATCTTACGATCGAGACCTGTGCAGATTCTCGTTTGCATAATATCCTGTGCGAGGGGATATCTGTTTACTATCTTAGCTAATTATCTCTAATTACGAAATAAACAAGTCAAATGACTACTTTATTATTATATTAATCAGATATTACCAACACAATTTTTTAATGATTCAGTGGAATACTTTAAATAATAACATTTTATATTTCGTTGTTGACATCAAGCTATATTATATTTTGAAATTGCAATACTAACAATAACAACCTATTACGGCTTATTGTTCACCACTACAACCAACAATTGACATTATAAAGCTTCTAATATGCTTAAATTCAAAAGAACGGTTAGCGTAGCTGTAACAAATTTGACACGGAATTTTTGGAATACGCAGATAAATCCGTATTTCAGCGCTTGACAACCGTCAATTGTTCTGATCTGATCTGTACGTGTAAACACAACGCATGTTTGATCGTTCAGACAATTATCTGGGGATTGGTCGGCCGATCAGATCTGCCGATGACATCTGCTCGTGTGTGGGCACCCATTGGGTCGCGCAAGTTGGAACCTTGCAGAGAAGGTGGAGAATAACTTTTAAACGCTTAAGAGGATGCCGTCTCCCTATTCTTCCGAATTATTGGTTCCCAGAAGACGAGATTCTTTGGTCAATTCTAAAGGTGTATACTACGGGGTCGTAGATGTGGGGCATAAGGCATAAATCTGTTAGCAGTCTCCGAAACTGGCCGAGATATGGAAACAGGAATGGTTTCTCTGAGATATAATTTAGACGTAAGGAAATCGCGCATGTTAACAACAAATTTATTTGAATGTTTCCGCCCAATATTAACAAGTATACAACAAATTTTTGTTTTGCTCTTTTCCTGTTACAAGACAGCAACAATGACGCCAACATGTTGCTTCCCAGTGTGGAGTAGGCTTAAGAAACACTTAAAGTCGGTGCTTAGAGATGCAGAACGAAAGATTTTGCTGTCGGGATTTATTAGTTACGCTTATTGATACACCAAAGCCAATTTTGAACCAACCCCGCTGGCCACACGCCAATCCAAAAAAGTCCGGCATGTGTCTCTTAAGATGACAGTCTAGCAGTCGCCTCGGTAAGTCAAGACCCTAAACGGGCTACTGCGCCTTTATGACGGTATTTTTTATGGGGGGTTAACAGGCTACATGAGGGTGATCCTGAAACAGGCAACTCCCCTTTAATAGCATAGGAAAGGAATTGAAAACGTGGGATGCGGGACGTACAGCAAGGTAGTCATGGGTTGACTAGTTCCCCCGGGATATAGTTTAAGGATCCTACCTGGTGGAGAGTTGCCTGTTCAGGATCACCCTCATGTAACCTGTTAACCCAAAAAAAATTATGAAGGTAGGATCAATAGGATAGGATTGCCTGTGGGAGTTTCCTCTCGCAGGCATTTATCTCCAGAGTGAGTACGGGGCTCACCTGACTTTCGGGAATGCCTCGTACTCTCTTTCTCTGTTTTTTTATTCAAAGTTCTCGCATGCCGAGACACCTTCACCTATTTTAGGAGGTACATGTACTGGGGTCGAAGTCCTTGTGCATGAGGCAAAAGTTGTCCACTGATCCCATTGGATCAGTCTGCCAACAGCCTTTTAAAACTGGTGGAGACACGGAGAAGGCAATGCTGCGACCCCCCAGCAAGCTCGTCTCCCATCACTCGGGAGGGCGAGATAATAGTGCCCAATAGCCCGCCCTACCTGATACAGGTCTTTAGGTGAAACACCGAGCAGGATCCTTAAACTAAAGCCCGGCGGCCCTAGTCAACTCTTGGCTGTAAGACTAAAATGAAAAATTAAGCCTGTTAAAACCATAACACTGTTGTATTAAGATAAATAAATTCAGTGAGTAGTTATAAATAAGTAAAGAAGAAAACGTAGAGGAATGTATAGTACTGGCAACAACGGATAAAATAAACTTTTTCATGACATAATTATCTGGCATCATTATGGTGTGCCTCGCTTGCGTAAGGTGGGTGGAATCTAATAAAATAACAGCAAAATAATTTTTTTAATGATTTTTTGGGGCGACATGTGGTAATACTACCACTAATTTTTATTCACAATATAAATTGAAATTTAAAATTCTACATTTATTCAAAGAAAATACGATATGTACAAAAATGTAAGACAGGAATAAATTTTCCCACTACTCTAGCTTGAAAATCTATGCCATGTTACCCGTGTTTTGGTATAGAAACTTGGATCCCCAAGAATTTATGAAAAAATGATTTTAGCGTCTTAAAGCTCCAGGATGGAAAAACCCCGATGGCTTACCGTCAAATGATCGCTGCCACAGAGATCTAAGCAATTGTGTATCAGGTCACATGTTTACCAATCTTTGGCGTTTCTTCTCGTCGCATTTCCAAGACCAACTGCACTCCATCAATGCGAACCAAAAAGTCCCTCTCTCATTCCCTCTGCTCTTCTGGCCTCGCTGTTCTCCCCTATCTTATTTTTCATACAGTTCCGCTCATTGGTGTAAATTTTTACTCGCACCTACAGCTAAATCTGTTAAGAATTTCCTGATTGACTGGTGGATATATTCTCCCCGCTCCGTCAATGTACAGGGTCTTCCTGGAATTCAGATATTTGCCTCTTACCTGCGGGGTATTTTTAACCGGGAGGCTTTATCAGTAAACGTCCTAGGTGGGACTTTTTACGCATTTACAAATCATTTAACATGGCGAAGCCATATTGAATGAAAATTAAATCTAAAAAATCAATTGAAGCAAAAGGAAAACTACAATAAATTATAAATTTTCTAATAATCAATTCAACCAATATGTCAGCCAATTCTTTTCCAGTGTTTCATCTAGGTTTTTGGCTAGTTCGAATTTGATTATCTGAAGAAGACAAAAAATCTGGTCTAAATGTCGTTAAAGAACTTAAATTGATAGTGTCAAGCTGACATAATCCTGAATTGTTAATTTGTAAATAAACTTATTCTTTGGTAAATTTATACTTGTAAAGCCATATCGCACGTGCCAGTCATTCTTACAACAATAAGTCTCTGAAAGTAATAACTATTGTCAATTGCAAAATTACTTTAATATAAATTGATTTAATTGTGAACCCAGCCCGAAATTAGGAATAATAAATCGGTAATTACTCATAGATAACTTTTAATTGTGAAATCTCTATCATTGGAAAACTTTAAAGTAAATGATATACTGCATTCCCAATCGGTCTAAATCGTTTATGCGTTGTGTGTTTGAGGTACACACATACATAATTTTTTAAATAGAGATGGGAAGAATTGTGATCCTTGAAGGAAGTCGTAACGCCCTATCTTAGCGAAGTTAAAATACAAGTTTTAGGTACCATTTTCCCAGAAACCATCTTATATACAAATAGTGGCAATATTTTAAAATCGAAATATTTTAAAAATGTTTCCACTTTAAGTTATTTAGCATTCAAATATCCTTTTGAAGTTTTACTTATACATCGCGTTAGGATCGCGCATGATTTAATTTTTATCTGTAGGTATTATTTATGCGATTTCATTTATATGTATGTCTAATACTAATTATATATATATACATTTGTTTTTTTATGCTTTAAGCTTAATTAGTCTATATGAATTGTAAGAAACAACATGAATTTGTACAAAAAGTTTTGTCGATAAAAATTAGCATGAAATTTTACGTACTTTTGCTTATTACAATGGCCTTAATTACACTCCACTGTATGAAAATGAGAACTGACCGCAGAACTAGAGCCCAGGTTGTTAACTACCTCTATATGTAATGCTGTGGTCTAGTGGTTAGCCTCATTGCTTCATTTTCGAATTCCATAAAAGTTTTTCGTTTGTTCTCTCGTCAGACCAACGCCATTTTTCTTAATTGCAATACAGTCTGAAAGAAGCCAAAATCTCAGCTTACAAATGTTTGCCTTGATATGTATTAGTCCAATACGTCAATCACTTTTAATGTTTCCAAGTCAATGAAAGAGGATGGTTATGAGGATTTACATAGCCATTTTGTGACCTGTGGATGGAACCAGAACCATCTAATAAATGATTTTAGCTTATAAATGGTATCGTGAGCCAACTAATCATTTTACAAGAATCGATCACAATGCCCTGTTGGTACGGAGCGTAGAATATCGACTTGCAACGGGCTCGGAGGACTGAGCTACTTACAAGTCCACTCATTTCGAATGCCAGTGCATGGAAATTTCGCTCATCCAGTGTTACGGCCTAGAAATGCGTTCTTGAATATTCATTGTAACGGGGTGGACTTCTGTGGGATTAGTTTTCTAAGAAAGGGAATTTTCATTGAGGAATGGTACACAACCTCACGTAGCCTGCGGATAGAGATATTTAAATAGCTTGTTAGCGTGAAATACTGCTACAGTTTAACTAACATTTGGTTTATGCTATGGAACTTTTTAATTAGTTAATAATAATGCATATGATTCAGAATTGCGGCTCTGGAACCCGAGATACATTTTTCTGTAACTGTAAGTTATGTTGAACAAGGGGGTTTGGATTTTAATTTAAATCAAAATAAATTATTTGGTTAAACTAAATATGAAACAAATTCAATTTATGAACAGAAAACAAAAGGAAACAACATTTACAAAACTTAGGGTCCAATTAAAAAAAGTACCACGACTAGCTCATCTTATAATAAATCTCATAAGGTCATTTTGTGTGGATTTTTGCAGTTGAACGACAGTCATGATACATTTAAGACAGAGGCACAGATACGCACGTCTTCTCCTTTGTGAAACGGCGGCTTCCTCCTTCCTTGAGTGATTCAGTCTGCTTTCGTCGTTCTTTCGCGTTCGGCAGCAGGTCCTTCCAGTGATGATTTCTGCCGTCAGTACCTGGTCTTCCTTATAGGAATTCTGTTGCACGGATTACGTACACGGGGCACCTTCTACTCGTTGCCGTCTATCTTCTTTTCGGTTTTCCCACGGATTAGATTGCAAATTTCTCTAACTTTCAAGCTACTTCTTCTTAAATTCTGATGTTTATCGTTACCTCCAAACTCTATCACTCATCTCCACCTTTCTACTTCCAAGTTTCGTTTCCGACTGAATCATCTTCTAGTTCACGACTGCCCAACTTCTTCCTCCTTCAAATGTCTGTGTCCGTGCCGTGGATAAAACACCACGTACCCTCCAGCAGACTTCTTCCTTCTTCAAATATCCATGCCCGACTGCTTAAATTTTTCCCATCCATCCTCTAGGTCATCTCATTCATTCACCCCACCATGACATGCATGGCGGATCACCTGAGCCTCAGCCACCAATTAAAATCCAACTTGGCCAGCGTTTTTTTCTCCCTAATTTCTGGAAAAAGGCTCACGCTTCAAAATTTCCGGGGTCAAGAAAGTGGACTAGGTATATTTTTAAGTCGCGAAACGGTCAATCTGTCACGTTCGGTACTCCGATGTCTAGACTCTGGCGTTTTGGTGTTTACTTGTACTGAGTGTCTTCAATATGGGGAATTCTTCACCCAGTGTCGATATTACAAAGTCATTGAAAAACAATTAAAATGTATAATAACTTCAATAAAATGTTATTTTACACTCATTACGTTTATGGCTTCACACAATACATTTTATTTCTGCAAATGAGTGACGTTGGGCGAAGTCGTCTCTCACTAATATACAGGTTTTTAAGAACAATAAGTATATTGCTAATGAAGTATAGCAATCGACGTTTATGTTTAAATATGTATAATAAATTTTTAAAAATAGAAATAGAGATTGAAATTTATGTATAAATTAATACAATAATTATTATTAAATCCTTCGTGATCTGTATAGGATTTTCTGTTCTCCATAATTGTACCACTGGTGTAATTTTATGCAACTGTCTACTGTTTTGTACTTATAATTTATAAATTCTTAGTACAATTTAATTAAACCATTTGTTAATTAGTATATCATTTCACGTCTGTTTTTCAAAATAATTAAATCAATAATCAATTCGGAGAAGTACCAACCTTTTTACTTTATTCAAACCACGTTTCTTCCAAATCATGGGACTTCGTATAAAAACAACGCAATCAAATTTCTACTGTTGTTAAATTTTGAACGGATGCAAGCAAATTAAAGTTAATTAAATATTGAAGATTAAAACGTTATAAACTTCCATAGCTTCAGAATAAATTTGATTGCTTATATCTTTAACCGAAGAAGTGCGAAAATGAGAACTAAACGTCGCTTGAATAAAATAAGAAACTTGGTTAGTCTTTGAATTGGTCGTTAATTAAACTATATTCAGTTACTCACTTGTTTGTTGAATATTCCTTATACACTGATGTATTTTCTAAATTGATATAAATAATATTGGTCGCTGATCGCTGAAGTACATTGATTTCTTTTACTCCAGAGAAGTGAATCGTTAAGGCCATAATAGTGAGCTGTTCTACCTAACAGAAGCACTTGTTACATGGCTGTATTCTTGTGATCTCGAGTCTTGCTGTTATCCATGCAGAATTCAAGCAGCGCTTTTAGAGCTCGCTGAACTTACGCAATTCCAGTTCAGCGAGAGAATCAAAGGTGGAGCGGAGTTCCAGCCTCTGCGAAATGGGAGTCGTAAAGGCGAACTGTTCAACTGATTTATTCTCACCGGGAGGCTTTTTCGCAACACTTTGGTAAGATCTTGTGCTATTATAACGATGTTTTAACTCGTTTGAGGGCGGATAAAATAATTTAATTCATTAAAGGAAGAAGTCTTACACGTGAAAGAACCAGGAAAAAACGAGCGGGCTCAAACTGACTATCCCTGATAATCTGGTAACGATTTATATATGCGTAATTTGTGATTCGCGAAGATAATGTTAAAATTGTAACATGTAAGCATATATACTTAATTATCACAGCCAATATTTCAGGCTTCAATTTCATTTCAGTAAAAACCTTTATGTTCGTTTCTCTTTCTGTCTTTTTCCCAATTACCCATTCATAATCTCTCTTCCTTTGTCATTTTCGATCACTCCTTTTGTCCCTTGTGTCAACACTCCCGAATCGACATTTCATATTTTCATTTGGTTTTCAGCTGGAGTAATTAGTTATTAGCGGTATATTTACCTTTCCTGCCAAACATATTAATTTTATGTGTAGGCAAACCATGCTTTGAATGATTTTACATTATTGCGCCTCTGTCCTCAAGTATAGTTGGAGAGAAAAGCTAGTCGTGTGAAAATCAAATGCGCAGTTGTCCAGTGCCATGTATTTGTAAGAAGAGTAGACCGGAACAAACTTTTAAGACGAATCCTTGTGGCGGAAGATTGATAGCATAAGAACTACTTTGAAAATACAACATGTTTGGTTCTCTTCAGGATATTACTCAAAAAATCAAGATATGATAAGTAGATAAAGTGTGTATCCAGGTGATAATAATTTAATGAATAAGTTGTAATTCGACCCATAAGTCTGAACAAGTTTAACATAAACTTTATGAGCATTAGTGTATTAACATTATTAACAAGACGTTTCGTTTCTCAATTTAGAACTCATATGGTGAATTTTAAGTAATCAAGATATTTATGAAGATTAAAATTTATACGTGTATGTTGTACATAAAGGAGGCCGAAAGAAGAAAGATGTTTTCGGTCTCTTTCGTCCCTTCTGCGTCATGCACGTCTAAATTATCATATTCGTAAATAAACATAGATTATTTATTTTCGTAACCAAAATTATATATATACGGTAATAACATTTTTTAAATAAATTATATATATAATTAATTAAAGTATAATAATGAGTATTATTATCTCTAAAGAGTGACCAAAAAGAACTTTTATTACCCATGTTAATTAAGCTTATATTAAATTTGTTTAGAGTTATAGGTCGATTTACTACTCATTAATTCCAAACTGACAGATAATGTAACTGAAGAAATGAGTGTTTTTTAAAATATTTGTTCCTCAAGGCCGACAATACTTCCCTACATATTATTCCATCTAATTCACATCTCATCCACCATCCTGTTTCACGGACAAGTTGAACCAAACGGCTCCTGGCATGTTTAAACGCCCACCGTAAAGTTTAAACTCTGATTAGAGTGGCACACAAGTTTCTTTTTATTAGGATTCTCCCATATATTTGGCACATATCGAGAGTTTCCTGGCGTCATATTTCATCGGCATTGATCTCGTTTTCGATTTTCGACTCTGGAATCCCGAAAAACACCTTTCGGGTCGCCCGAAAGTCACGCATTTCAAATGTATATAATACATATTTTGTTGAAAAACGATTTACAATCCCCTTTGAAATGAAAAAAATAACTGCAGGAATATAGGGAATTGTACTTTTAAAAATAAAAATTGAATTACCTGACATCTCGTGTGCGAGGATGTGAAGTCGGAGCGGAACGGGACACTTATTGTTTAACAATTTTAGAAAAATTAAAGAAAAAGGAAAATGGCTTCATAAATTTATAAAACATTAGTTTATTCTATTCGTTTCTTAATCTAATATTAATATAAATTAAAACAGCAAATTATGATTTTTGATGAATTTTTAAAAAGAAACACAAATTTCCCGTTTTGCCACGCCCCCTGGGCAGAATGGACTAGTGTAATGATACTAAATTCAAATTTAAAAAATCTTTTTGCGTTTTTTATACTTATTTAGCTTATTATTGATCGTCTTATCAATTTTTCCTTTCGCAAAACGATTTACTTTCAACTTCACAGTATTTGCTAACATTTTTCACTTTTTTTCGCTCGTTTTCTTTCTTAATCTAGTCTTTTTGGGTACAGTATTGCTGTAACTTATTATCATAATTTGAGCCTGCCAGTTTTTCGTTTTCTTCTTAAGGAGCATATAACATTTTACCTTATACAGTAGTATCTCGTTCCTCCCCGCACGCTTGTCTCAGTTTAAGGTTTTTCACAGAGCCTTAATACAAGTTGAATTAAACAATATACGTAAGTTATATGTAGTTAATGATACCTAGTTTACGAATATGTACCATTCAAGAGTTAAAAGGGATGAGTTTCGTGAATTACCTTCTGTAGACGTGCTGCTAAAATTATAAAGTCACAGATTTAAGACGCCGAAACAAGAGTTCATTCACAAGGTGGAGTCAAAACTCGGTCAAGTCGGCTGCCAGGACTTCTTCCTTAACCATCCTATTTACTAACCTCCTGCAATATCCAGCAAATAGAACTGTAACCCGTTCTACCGCGGTATCCCGTTCCGCCCCGACGTCCCCTATCACGTGTGCGAGGATATTTTATCCGTATCGGGGCATATTGTTAACGAGGAGAGAATATTGTCATTGATGAATATTTTATTGGAAGATAAAAGAAATAGACTTTCTGTGTATTTACAAAATAGTTTTCTGACTTTTAAATATACAAAAAAATAAAAAAAGGACGACCAAAAAGTCAGCATATAAATTTATGACTATTTATTATAAAACGACGTTTCGTCTCCTTTTTGAGACTTGTTCAGGCGTACTACAAACATAATAAAGTCAAGGAGTAAATATGATAAATAGCTAAATTTGTACGTTTTGAACCATATTTTTATTTATAAATTAAATTTTTTTTACATAGAACCCAAATTTAATTTCTTGTAATATTATGTTTGTAGTACAGTACGTCTGGGGAAGTCTTAAAAAGGAGACGAAGTGTCGTTTTTGAATAAATAGTGATAAATTTAAGATGTTGTTGTGGTAACCAGTCCTAAGACTGGTCTGATGCAACCCTCCATGATGTCTTATCTTGTGCAAGCCTTTTAATTTCCGCATAACTAGCACATCCCACGTCCTTCCTAATATGCCTATCGTATTCCATCCTTTGTGTCCCTCTTCTGTTATTACCCCTCACACTTCCCTCTAACACTAATCTTACAAGACCCCCATGTCTAAAAACGTGGCCTATTAATCTATCCTGTCTCTTGGTCAACGTCCTCCATATTGTTCGCTCTTCCCCTATTCTATTTAGAACTTCCTCGTTAGTGATTCTAACCTCCCAATATAACCAACCATATCAACATTTTCAGCAACGATATCCCAATAGTCACACTTGTATTACCCATAAGTAAATTCCTCTTTTTAGCGAAAGCCTTCCTTACCTGTGCTATCCTACTCTTTATGTCTACTCTACTATACTTCTACCATTCCCAGTTATACGCTTCCCACATAACAGGATTCCTTAACCTCTATTACAGTATCCCTTCCCAAACTAACACCCTTTGTTATTCCACTATTTTCCATACTACACCCCATTACCTTGGCTATCCCTCTATTAATCATCATATTGAACTCTATCTCCAGGACCTCGTTAATTCAATTTATTATGGTTTGCAAGTATTCTTCTGACCCCCCTATTACTACAATATCAAATGCCATGAACATAGGTCGGTTTTTGTTATCCTGTCTTCTAGGCATCAATTCAATATTGCTTCTCTTGTCCCTACATTCTTCTTAAAACCAAACTGATCTTCTCCTAACTCGCATTCTATTTAACGTTTCACCCATTTACTTAGGCAATTCTCCGGCAGAGGCAGCTCAAGTTGCCGTTGGTCAGGCGTACAAATGTATTTAAACAATACATTGAATATTATTTAAATTGTTGTCAAATCATTAGTATGTAATCAGCCCAAGCGACCAAAACCTCGGGGAGAGAAAAATCTAACTGGCTTAATATTGTTGATTTTGGGTAAAAGGGGTCCTTGTTCGACTTGTAAGAAATCTGGCAAGCCTTGACATATACTGTACTGTGCCATGGCGGTAAAACTGGCCATGTATCATTTCAATATTTTATATCCGTAATAAAAAGCTCGTGTACTGATGAATTCGTACGCGTTCCGTAGTTTTGTATTATTCCAATGAGCTGCGGCAGTTCATCCAGAAACCTCTTGCTTATTAATGCCGATTTACTATGACGACGTACTTTGACAAATTATTTCTTGTAAAACGATTCAGAAATTTTCTCACTCATCCGCATCGTACACAGAGTTTTTCCCTCGTGATTTATTGCGAGCGTTCCAAGTTGAGGCATTAGTTGGAACATTTAGCGATAGATTTATTCATCAGTACAGCAGGCAGAAGTTTCCTGGCTACTTGGGCGAGCACGACAATGGCTCCCTGGCAACAATGCTGCGCTCTCCAAAGCCGGGCGCCGCTCAAGCGCGAAATAAAGTTCCTGTGCTTTGCTTGGTAGTCGTTATTGATAGCCGAGAGGCGAAAATTTATTGCGTTAATCTATTGAATTTATCCATTATGAATTTATGACTGAGCAATTACAGATTTTAATCTCGTTGGCACTGCGACAAAACTTTAAATATGGGAATAGACGTTAATGTATGTGTAGTTAGCTTTGTGTAGCCCTTGTTTAATATTCATAATATTCACGGGAGCAGAACGCAAGTGGTGTGAGTTATGGGTCTCTGTTATCTGCGTGCTTCACAGGGGATTTCTGGCCGCTTGATGGGTCTATCGTGAATCCGCTTTGCATTTCAACTAACATAGTATTGAAATGTGCTAAGAGATTATGATATCGGGCTGTCTAGCTGGCCAGCTAGCCCTTGCCTCTCTGTGTTTGAGACCGACATAACAAAGTGCCAGCCTACGCTGCTGCGATGATAGCGAAATGCAACATCGACGAATTGAATATCCAGCACATCCTGTACGCGGCCATTATTCCCCGCCATATTTAACAGTCGTTTTTATTGTAGACAACACCCGAAGCACCTATAATATTTTCATTGCTACAACGGTGAACCCATAAAACTGTCAACATTATGATCATAAACATTTTATCACATACTTCTCTTCAACTGTGTTTGAAGGTTTTTCAAATTCATTTTGAAATCGCTCCTTTTTTTCATGTAGCCCGACTTGCCGGAATCCAGTGCGCAATAACTCTCATGCTCGTACTCTTTCACATTCCACGTACTTAATTAAGCAGGCTGTGCATCCCACAAAAAAGAGACAATCCGCTTGTCTGAGGCAAAATGGATTCTTGTTTCAGCACCCAATCTAGAGCTGTTATTGCCTCGCAGCTAGCTCGTGAAAAAGAGTTTTAATTTCAGCTCGCAAGAGGAACCACAGAACTGGAAGGTATGTTGTACCATTGCATAAAAATAACTTCGTACACATGTTTCTTACTCTTCAAAATGCACATATCGTTTCTTCCCCCATGGATGTTATTTGACTAACGTGGCTCCTTCATCGATAATACAATGCCCTAGAGCAAACATAATAGTAAATATGCAAAAGTTTAAAAATGAAAACTACAACAGCGTCTGGCGGATGAGAATAAAACAGAACTCTCTAATTCAACGTATGGATTTTCAACTATTCTGATATTGGTCTTCATATAAAATAAGATTTAATACTTAACGTTATATAATCATAAAACCGTGGAAAAACTACTTTATGAATAAGACTTTGTAATAATCCTTTCCCAAATCAATATTATTTTAACTTTAAATATTCCCGGTTCGTTGGTATGAGAAAACAACGCTATGAAGTCACATGTCACACATTTGAAATGGATGTATCACGGGGCTCAAAATAGTGGTTTCACTTACAACCAAATAAACTACTTTGTTATCAAATGCATAAAGTTTAGATGAATTTTCACAAACATTAAATAATTTTGAATTAACCAACACAATCGACACTCTATACAAATCAAACGTTTTTACCCCCAGTGAAGTGATTTAATATCCACCGTTATAGGTTTCCATCTTTCCATCAATCTCAACCGCATAAGTCTCATCTCTCTCCATATATTTTTGTTTCAAATAAGATAAGGTTCCTTACAATATCCGCCACCTGATCTCCAGAGACCGCACACCTCTCAGTCAATACTTTCTTTCTCGTACGTAGGCAACGACGTTTATTTTTTTCTTTGTAAATGAATAACTACACACAACTAACTACTAAAAGTGTATCTTCCATTCATTTGAAGAATTTACCAATAATGGATGCCAATTCAAATAACGCGATATTCAAACTTGATACGCTTTGTGTAAGAAAACATTGTACCTGCTCCAACACTGGAATCTCATCTGGAGCGAAATATGAGAAACCCCAAAACTCTTTGTAACATGAACTGCTCTTATTCAGAAAGTAGAGTTTCCATTACTTTGGGTTTATTTAGGCTTTAGTTGTCAATGTCTGTGCTATTCAGTCTTAAGACTGGTCTGATGCAATCCTCCATGCTAACCTAACTTGCGCAAACCTTTTCATTTCTGCATAACAATTACATCCAACATCCTTCATAATTTGCTTAGCGTATTTCATCCTTAGTATCCCTCTTATTTTCTTTCACCACACACTTCCCTCTAAAGCTAATTTTACAAGACCCTCATGCCTTAAAACGTGGCCTATTAATAGATACCCTCTCTTAGTTAACGTCCGTCATATTGTTCGCTCTTCCCCTATTCTGTTTAGAACTTCCTCGTTAGTTACTCGATCCACCCATCAGATTTTCAGCATTCTCCTATAGCATCACATTTCATCTTTTCCTTTCTGAAACTCCTATCGTCAACGTTTCGCTCAATACGACAATTTTTGCAACGATTTACTAATATTCACAATTATATTACCGTTAGTAAATTCCTCCTTTTCGCAAAAGCCTTCCTACTGTCATGTCAACTATACTTCTACCATCCCTCGTTATTATTCTTCCAAAGTAGCAGAATTCCTTAACTTTATTCAAAATATACCTTCCTAATCTAACACCTCTTATTAATATATATATATACGTGTGTGTATATATGTACATATGTATAAAGTCATGTCTTCTTATCTTATCTTAGGACCGAAATAACAAATGTGCAAAATGTTAACACGGCGTTGAAAAACGAATGCACGAAATCGTCGATAGGACTCTTTTTTTTCAGTTATTTTTACTATTACTGGCTGAAATATAATACACTGAGATATATATACATTCTTCTTTCATAATAGACTCGTATATATACGATTCACTCGAATCATACTAAAACTCTACGGTTTGCTCATGATAATGTAGTATTAGGTGAGTCAGGAGAAGACTTAGAAACCGTAATAAACGGTATGAACGTGGTCCTGGAGAAAGAGTTTAATATGAGGATTAATGGAGGGAAAACCATGGTAATGGAGTGTAGTATGGGAAAAGAGTGGAACAGCAAAGGGTGTTAGTTTGGGAAGGGATTTTTTGAAGGAAGTTAAGGAATTCTGCTACTTGGGGGTGGTAGAAGTATAGTAGACAAAACAGCTCTCGTAATAAAGTTTTTTCGTCACTTGACATTTAAGTGGAACATGAACATGCTGCTTGCTGTCTTGCACAGACTCCAGAGACTGAAGTTTTATAAAGGGAGGAGAAAACTAAGTGTATGAAATTGTCCTACAAATAAAACTGTAAGGCTTACCGCGTTTCAATTTATCAACTGAAATATGTATGACAGGTTATTCATTCTTCGATATTCGGAACAACGTCTTGGTCTCGGCATCGAAGAATTAAACTCTTCGAGAAGTTACAGGTTATTCATTATTTAAACTGGCACTTTTGTAGGGAAAAACAACATAATTTTTTTTCGTTTTACACGAATGTCTGCAAATTTCGTACACACTGATTAAATATGATGAAATGGGACCTTGGCGTGGTGATGCTCCTCTTCGGTTTTTGCAGGATCCGCCCGCGTGCCTTTGTGTTTGCTTTCGTGGAAGATGACATCTGACGTAGGGGGCGGCTTTACCCAATTGTGTAGCGAGAGAGCCCTTAAATTCAAGAAAGGCGACGCTGCTCGAGATGTGATTTACAAAGCTTTCGCGAACTTGTTGCGCAAGTTGCTGCTGCCACGTCTGAAAGTCAGGGGCAATAATTGCGTTAGTGCGTTCGCTCAAGCGGCATCTGCGATTATCGATCCTCCAGGGCAGGTGTGGTGGGATCAGGAGGCGGCGGATCTCGACCCGGCCAGGTAGGAGACGCTAATAGGTCACTGGGGCAATCAGCCTACCACACTCGCTTCGCAACTACAGCAAATTACGCACAGACACGGGAAATAACACTCTAAAATCAAAGGAAAGCGTTGCAGAAACACGGTCAAATATGAAAATTTGTTTTACTCAAAACAAAAAATGAGATACTGTATTCTAATTATATTGCAACACAACTTTTAACTGGACTGTATGTGCAACTATAAATTCAAATCATACTAGGCAAGTACCTTTTCTCGGCTTTTATTAAAGTTACACAAATAATTCACATTTATTTAAATAACGAGAAGAAAAAAATTTAAATAATATACGGACAATGTCTGGGAAGAATAAATAGCAGACCAGAGAATCTATGTGCCTGCGGAGAGATACGAACACCGTAACATACCGTACTGGAATGCACCAATTATGAGGTAGACAATGAGAGAAACCTTAATAAAAGAAAGACTATGGGAAATGAGAAGAAACCCGGCACTAGAAAATTTCACAAATCAGATATCCGCTATAGAACTGACAAAATACAGGAGTCTAAAAACATAGAGTCTTAAATACAGTGCTTTAAAGCAATGAATATGAATAATAATAAACATTATTAGATTCAAACTACTCTTCATCGGACCGGACTCTCAAAACCTGGAAGCGGATGACTATAAAGACCAAAATATAGACATAACAACATGAAATAGAATATAAATTATAGCAATAGTAAGATTAATCAAGTAACTATCTTAAACAAATTACATAACTCTGCTATTACAAATTATACAAAACCCATATTATCATAAATAAAATTAACATTTGCTAACAGTGGCAATAATAATAAAAGCATGAATAATTAGAATATAAAACTCAGAGTAATTTTGAACTAACAACTACTCGACCAACGCTTCATAGATATCCGGAAAAATGGAGTTGTTCGATAAACAAAATGTATAAAAGTTGTAAGGCTGGAATGATGGAATGTATTTAGGACGGTTTTGGCTCCCAATTTTCATAAGAAGGATGAGGAGACAAATAAATTAAGAATGCTTTCCTTCAGTCTCTCAACGAAAATAATATAATAAGAAAAAAATTAGTAAACCGGATGACTCTTGTATAATGTGAATATAAATCACTAAAATATCTTACTTACCAAAACTAATTATAGCGATCAATATGAAGGGCGTTCAGTAAGAGAAGGGATAAATTAATAGGGCACGTTTGAAGACACGAGGATCTTGTAAAATTAGCATTAGAGGGAAGTGTGTGGGGTAAGAACAGAAGAGGGAGGAAGGATGGAATACGCTAGGCAGATTAGGGAGGATATTCGTTATGCTAGTTATAAAAAATTGAAAAGGCTTGCGCCAGATACGTTAGCATGGAGGGTTGTATCATGCCAGTCAATAGACTGAATACCACAACAACACATCAACAAAAGAAGAACATTGTGACCTGTTATTGAATCTAGAAAACCGGTCAACTAAGTTATTACGATTAATATATATATATATATTTCTAAAAAGTATATAATTTTCAATAATTATTCTATAATTAAGTCTCATAAATGGTAGGCTTTAGGATTAATATTAACAAATGGACTTGAAGATAAAAGAATGTTTTGTTCCAAAATTCTACTGATGATGGTCATAGATGTGCTGATCGAACACGCAAGAACACACGCTTTTGTCAGTGACCATTCTCCACGAAACACATCTTCCTTCGGTTTTCATCCTCTATACGACTATATTTACTTCCGAACTAACTTGCTCTCTTCTTTTGTCCGTCATTGTTCTTTAATATAATTTTCACCAGTGTCCACAATTTTTCATTCCCTACTTCGTTGTCACTTTTCGTCTAGAGACAGGAATCCGGTTTGAAAATTCCCACGCGAGTTTAAAGTTTATATTCCAAACTGTTTGTTTATTGAAAATATTAAAAATTAAATAAAATAAATAATTAAAAATCATGATTTAGAATAATTTAAAGTTAAATTATATTTTCAGTGTGAAATACCACTTTAGCATATTAGTAAAATTTATTTGACACCATTAAATAACCGTTACGCCCACAGATTTCTTTAATTCTCATTTCATCTGTAGGAGGTAAATTTACAATTCGAGCTACAAATCCTCCATGCCTGTATTCCCCATTATACCAGTTTCTAAACTTTCTCTTCAATGGAACACTTGGTAAAATCGGGCATTCTAACGGAACACTTGGCTTATTTTTTAGGATGGGTGATTCCCAGTCGTAGAAAGTAAAACAAGATTTAATTTAGTAATTATTTTTAAATATAGGCCTGTAATATAATGTAAATATATAAATAAATAAATTACTTAGTGACTTTGATATTGCATATCTTGTTGATATCAGGCAGAATATTTGTAAATTGATTTGTAATATCTGGTGTGACGTCTAGCCTGTTTCTGAACTTTGACGTCATTGAAGAATAATAAAAAAAATACAGCTTCACATGAATTGGTTGAAGAAAACAGAAGTAAAACAATAATAGCTTGATTTGAAATATTGGGCTACTCTTCTGACAAGCTCACCCAAAAATCACATAAAGACTGATCATTGTACTTTTCTTTCACTGGTCAAATCGATTAGTTTTTCATAGTCACTGGTACCCAAACCTACAGGTTTACCTGTCACAGAAAATGGATTCTGATCTCAGGAATCGTCCTTACTAGTTTTCGGAAAATATTGCAAAAGAGTTTATTTCAAGTTATGTAGATCTTCTAATAACATTTTCGAAACTTCTTCATCTACTTTAAAATTTAATTCATTCAAACATTCATGGATGGCAGGAATCCAATTATAGTGTTAGATTCTACTCATGAAATCAAAAATTGTATATTTTTTTAATCAAAAGATGCAATTTTATATATTGTATTGAAAATTATAATACTTTCATCGCACTTTGTAAAAACATCAGCCAGATATGTGAGTTTAATCAGCCATGAAGGTTTTGGTGAAACCTCAACAAAATGTTGTCCGGAATTATTTTGTGCCTTCTAGAAGACCAATAAATCATTTCAAAGTTCAAAAAATCTTAATAGTGCTTTTTCCTCTGGATACCCATCTCACTTCAGTAGGTAATAAAAGTGTTTTGTGTTCATTAGGCATGTTATTGCACAAAATTTTAAATAATCTGGATTAAAGTGGCCGCTATAATTTTCCTGTGGACCTCCGGTTGACAGGAATGCACTGCACTGAATGATTCTGATAAACTGCAATTATGTGCTGTTCAATTAAATTCCACAAACGAAGGTGTGTAAGGATGCTTATTGTTTGGTCATAGCTGCTCATTGTCAAGTTAAATAAAATAATAACTGCATAATTCTCGGCTATGGCAACCTCTATCTCATTCATAGAGGATTTGGTTGACTGAACACGACCACGCTTGTTCATTGTTGCCCCTATCCCTATTGTAGCGGGAAACAAGGAAAGCAATGTTGTGATCCGATTTTCTCCCGTTCGATGCAAACGAACTGATTAAGTGGTATAATAACATGTTATTGTAATCCGTCGCATAGATAGAATCACTCCAATTTGTTGCTGAACACCTATTCAGGTCCCGTGGAACAGAGTACAGGAAACCCGGCATTAGACAAATGCGTACCAAATAACTTAATAATTAGAATTCCTAATACATTACAAGTGTTTGCCTACATCTTAATAACTATCAGTTATTTATTATGATACTTAAGCAGTTTTATGTCTGAATTTGTTGGTCAGATTGTTAAAATATTTTTAAGTTTGTGACACAGGCACAGAGAGAGGTTTTCCAACATCTTGAAGCTAATTCACAAGTAATTCCATGGAACTGGTTAGTTAATTGCTGAAAGTCACAGAATCAGACTGCCATTACTGTATTATCCACTGCGTTTCAGTTTTGAGTCCTAGAAAGTCATTCGGACATTTGTATTTCTTTTGAAATGTACCATCAGAAACTAATGATGGGCCATTTTTCATATTCGACGACTCATTCCGATAAAAATTATGCGGTTAAGACAAACGTATTTTGAAAATAGCTCGTCATCTCATGAATCGTCTTTCTTGGGTCAACGGTGACATGGACTTCAAACTAGGTGCAAACAGAATAGCACGGATATTTTCTTTTGTCAGCTCAGATGTTATTCACATATGAAGTCAAAGGCGTCATCTGCTGTCAACCGCGCGCAGAAACAAGATCCACCAACGCACATAAAAGTTAGCGAATACTTAATAGCTTGCTCTGATACAATTATTATCAGAAATGTGAAGTAGTCACTGATGAGCATATTAAAGCTGTCAGGCTGAATAATGGAAAACGCACCAGATTCTGCACTGTTACTTAGCGAGCTCATTGCATTGTTTATCGGTTAAATTATGAAGATAATTTGAACGGGGCTCAAATACAACAACATTATATAACTATTATTAACATTACTGCGCCGAAGTTATTCCTAAAAATAAAGCGGCCTACAAGAATCGGTCCTATTTCCCTTTGAAACACTGAAACAGTTTTACATTATGGGCCTAACAATTTTTGCAATGAAATTGGTCAATCTCAGGTCTTATTGGTTAGAATAATTGTTTGAAACGACCTCGAGTGTGGAGTGATGACTACAGTCAATTTGAAGGCTTCTTGATCCTTTTGGACAGTGTTGGTACCTGGTTATTTATTTAAGTAATATAAATATTGGGTGTAGGGTATAGGATAAATGCGTTAGAATGACCAAATTTTTTTACATAAGATTTAAAAATAGATATTCATTAAATAATTTAGTAAAAAAGTAATGTTAAAAGATATCAGAAAATTTAGCCAACTCACAGATTCATGGAAGAATTTAATTTGTGGCGGAAATAATAGTATATTTCATTGAACGAATTAAAACTGAGTAAAATTTATTATAAATATACATAAGACGGTATTTAACTTACTTGCGCTACACTGTAGTATATTATATCTAATAATACCTGCTTCACACACAAATATTCGAATATTAAAATATATGTACAGCTTGTAACCGTTTCAATGCAGTATAAAATTGAATGTTTGTTGCCTGTGGAAAGATTATTACAACGTACAGCCAAGACGGGGACTACCAGAAACAAACTGCCTTTGTGTTTACGAGATTAAGTTACTTTACAAACTTGTGCATGCGTTAAGTAAGTTTCCAGGCCTATACTTATTCGTCCCGAACTCTGCTGGACTCACGTGGATTCACTTCTACTGACTGTATGTAGGTCTGGCTCCTGGTGTTTACCGATGCAAAGCATCTTCCAAGAGGAATCCTTGCTGCAGGGTTAGCGTTACAAATGCTCTAATTTTACCTTAGAAGGATGGGCCAAATGAAGCTCCTCTTTCCCAACACCCTTCGAATGGTCTGAGTTCTTTACTCGGAGAATCTACTCCGCGATGAAATGGAAATATTCTGTAATGAAGTGTTGTACTCTTGGGTGTTCCGCTGGACTTAATCTGACACGAATCCTATTAATTACGTGGGACCTTCAAAACTGTCAAGCTCTGAACAATGTGTGGGCCCGCACATCGTCGTGGCGTCTACGAAATGAGCTTGATTGTTGCTGTCAGGGACTGCATTTACGTCGGTCATTGTCGCAGACAGAAATATAAGCTCGTTAGTGATTCGTCCAAATATTGCTGCGTAGTTATATTCAAAAATACTGGATTGCTTATGTACTGCTCTCTCTTATCATCTGGAAAACTTCTAGTTTTACTAATAATGATAACAACAAGGTTAAGATCCTAATAATTTATTTTTCTGCCGTTATAAACAGGTATATACATTTTCCACTTAGCTCCTTTTCTCAGGGTGTCGTGGCTTGGGAGAATAAATAGCTAGCATATTGGCAAAATGGCAAATAAACCCGCTCGTCCCAAGAATTCACAATACCTTGGCTTAACCTTGGCGGAAGTTCCGTCTCTCTCTCTCTCTCTCGCTGCTGGCTGGAGGCAGCCTCTGGTGTGGCCCTACAGTATGCCCGTGATTCTGGGTGTAAGCTGGCCCAGCATAGGCCACTGCTGCTGCCAAGTCCGAACGAAAACTCTCCTCTCCTTCCTCTCCTGGACCCAGAATGCCAAAATCTCCTCCTGCCCGCCATTTCGACACCTCGGATTCCCCTTTCCAGAGCCGTAGTTTACCAATCGTAGGGGAGCTCTCATCAGAAACTATCCCCTATCCCTGGTATTTCCCTGGCGCGAAAAATATATTTTTCGCCTAATGCCGCTGACTTTGGTCTTTTGTGCTCTGGTAATCCGACGGGTGCCTTGGCAGATGGGAGCTCCTTTTATCGGCGTGCGCTTCCCGCTCAAGAGTTAAGCCTCGGAAAACCCACAATTTAGGCATTTCCCCCCATTAAAGACAGTTATAATTTTGAAACATTACAGTTAGTAAAATCATTATATGCGAGAGAGAGAGAAGCAAGCAAGTTTCGAAAAAGTAACGCGGAACTGAGAAGGCGAGCCAACTAATGCACGGCAGTTTGATATAGAAGGCTCTGAGTCAGATTCCAGGTAGATCTGCTTTAAACGTTGCGTCGACTCCGTTGCTTCAGCCATCCATCGCCGTGAGAAAAGTTCAACCTGCTTCAAACCAGCAAGCCCAATGTTCGAGACTGTGGAAGACATCAACGATAAGATAAAAAAAATCTTTCTGTAAAATGATTCCAACCCATTTTAAAACTTTTGCTCTTCACATTTTCACCAGTAATTCTCCCCATCTGATGAAAAGGATTCACATGGGATTGAGTCACGGCATTATTTGAAATTCAACCCAATCGCTCAATTTTGATTGTTTAACCTCACTAATTGTCATTCATTAAAACTCTTTCTCTTTTATCAAAGAGCGAAGGTTTTCTTCAACGTATTGTATGTTTTTAAGCAAATAAATTTTGATGTACTCGGTAATTTCCTTTAAAACAGTTTTTCATTTCAAATGTTCCACTTATTTATTAAAAGATAATATAACACATTAATATTTTGCCATTGTTGAAATGCCATGGTTTGATTTACAAATTCATACGTAGCATATAATAAATTCCATAAGGGTAACCATACAAATTGATAATTTATCTCGCATACAGACGCATTCATACTTTCATTCATTCTGATTCGTACCGCCGCTTATTCTTCTTCACCTTCCGTTATTTCTACCGCCTGGCTGACTCCCTCCTTCTAAAATCTTCTGTTTAGTCTACCCCAATCTGCTACGGCCACCAATCAGATTTGCCTCACTTCACTGTGCGTAAATTCTTGACCAATACAATTGTCTATTTCATCCTGTCACCGTCGCTTTAAAACGTTTTAAAATAGAGTCTGAAACGATCAATCAATAATATAGTCTGGCCAGCCGATAATGAGAATTTCAAACGAATAAATAACAGTTACCCAGCTTTTACTTGCAACAAACCTAATTAATTGGCGATAATAAAAGAACAATGAATTCCGAAAATTGTGTCCATTTGTTCTGTTTTACCAGAAGAAACTGGAAAACCATAGCAAACCTCTTATAGAACCACTGCTGCAATACAGAAACCACAGAAGTTTAAAACAATGCTGGTCAACTGATCCCAAAAATGGGGTAACAGATCACTGGAGAGGACCTCATCAGGACACTCCGAAAACAGCAAAAATAGCTTACAGAACCTGTAATTTTGATTCCTATATCAATAAATAAAGTTTAAAAAATTGTTCTATTTTCTATACTTCTTATCTTTTTTACTCAGAGGCCGAATAACACACTTATTTTAGAAGATGATTCAGTGTCTAAGAAAATACTTATGACGTTCTCTTTGTACCAGCACATTAATTGAAACTGACCTGACTGATGGGTGAGATGATCACTTTCAGAAAAAAAGAATAGCAGTCAAAACAAAAAAGTGTCAAATGTAAATTTTTCGGTTTCTGCAATTAGTAAAACTACACAGCAGAGCGCGAAGATAAATTAGGTAATGACTGGGAGAAGACATTAAGGAATATGTTAGCGCCAAAACTCGTTTCAAGCAAAACAAGACGCACGAATGCAAACACTCGAAGTGTTTGACAGTTATAAGTGGGTTATATTCGTTGGAAAACTTTAGCGATGTTTTGTGCTGCCTGAGCGCTTTAGGCCCTTCCTTCTCTTCTCTTCTCTTCCTGACCCAGACAAGCATGCAATTCGAGCTAACAGCTCCTGCTCTGATGCCCCGGCGGCGGGGGAGTTAATATATTACCCGTTTCGATAGCCCAGATAAGCTCTCCTTGTTCTATCATTGCTATTCCACCCACGGCGCGCCGCATGCGATGAGTTTTGAATTGTAGGAGCCATTGTCCATGCGATGCTATTTCCTGCGCGCTAGTTTTTAGCCGGTCGTTAGGCGTCTCCCACTCCCTCAAGGTGGCGTTTTTAACCGTGGCACGACGGTTTCTAATCTAGCAACGAGTAGCATGTGGTCAGAGCGTGAGGACGGAGTCATTATAAAGGGGACACCACGAGACTACAGAGTGCTGCTAATGCAAGGTCAGCCAGATGCCTGGACGCAGCTGCTCTCCAACTCACCAACACCAAAATTGCAAATACTTGATTGACAATTATCCTCCTTTATTAAAATTATGTCTGGACCTACTCGTAACTGCTGGCCCAACTCAAAATTATTACTCCATATCGTCGTCTCAAGTTTCTTAGGAGGAATCAATGCATCCGGTTACCATTTTACTCGTCTTTTATGTATACACAGACTCATGATCTTGTTTAAAAACAGAATCACAAGATGAAAATTCTTAATTTAAACATGCCACTTCCTAAATTTAGGCATTATAATAAAATCACTTTTTTCGTCTTTCAGATTTCAATGTAAAAGTGTTGTAATACAATCGCCAATACCCACGGGGTTCTCTAAATAAATAAAAGAAAACCAGGGCTATAATGGATTATACTAGACCAGTGATGGTCAAACGTTTTAAAGAGAGGGCCAAAGGAAAGGTAAAAAAACTTTGCGCAGGCCAATGTAAATTTTAAAAAAGTAACAATAATACATTTTACAAAATTCTTGTATTTTTTGTTGTGGTGACAGGGTGATTATTTATTAAAAAAGAAATTGGAGTTTAACAAATGAACAATTTTATTAAATTAAATTTTAATCAATTCGAAATATAAATAAAGGAAACATTAATTTATATACAACATTTAAACTTTAGGGCCGGCTGCAAGAGTATCACTAACGGGCATAGGTGGGATTAAACAAAACTTGGCATCGAAAATTTTAAATTACTCAAAAAAGCCAGGGGCGAGAAACATAAATCGTGTACATCACCGACTTGAAGGCCAAGATCTGGTGATCTCTTCCTCGGTCAGGTTGTCTCGGTGCTCCTGTGCGTCAATGCTCGTACAATCAGCTATCGGAGCTGAATATTTTCCACTAACACAGATGTTTGAATGACCTATAAGGGCAATAATTGTTGTTCTACTCTTGCGTCCACTACTCATAATAATGTTGGAAGAAAATGTTTCTGCGTCCACTACTCCTCATAATAACGTAATGTACTCTCCAGTCCACTCTAATCTCTAAAATCTTCTTTGCATCCTCTTACATAAATTTATGCCCCGTCGTTTTCTGCCTGGCGGGTTTTGTGAACTTTCTCCTAAGGATGGCCTGAGGAGAAGGTCGAAGATCCGTCCCTTATTCTTTCGGGGATGGCCTGGTCTTTATTGTCGCAAAGGGATGTTTGTGAGCCGCTAACTCGGGTCTTTGTCCCAAGGACTGACCTTCCATTACTGAATTGGTACAGATTTGTTCCTCTTTCCTGGCTATCGATATAGTCAATTGGACATTAATTTAATTTTAAGCATACGCGATAGTTACTTGCTTGCCATTGGCCTGGCAAGCAGCGTAGCCCGCTTCCTAATATACAGCTATATATATTATATTTATATACAAAATTAATAAAAGATGGGGAAATTACTTTCCTCCATATATAAATATATATGTAGGGTGCAAACGCCCACCGCATTGTGATACTAAGCCCTATTAATGACATGAAGAAGATTGTGTTGAATGAACTGCAGCTGCTTTTCTAAAAGTTTCTCATAATTTGGTTCGAACTGCGACGCATTTATCCTTAGAAGATAAGTTAAAAGCTCATCTGTCAGTCTGTTTCTAAGACAACTCTTTCGAAGTTTCATTGTAGAAAACACCTGTTTACACCTGTGTATGCGTAAATGCATCCCAGTGAGAAACTTTTAGAAAAGCAGCCACAGTTCAATATATATATATATATATATATATATATATTGTAATTATACTTGTTTTTGTATAAAACATTTATTAATTTAAAAGTTACAAATATGATCAATTTTAATATTTTTTGTTTATTAATTTAAGTGAAACACGGGCTTACTCTCAGGGGATTTTGGTTCTCTCAAGAGATGGAGTATGCATAGCCCACAATTACTGGGCAACAAACATCCACCTTTCGAAAGTTTGTGCGTCACTCTGAGGCGTCTTGCAGGATTTCGATCCCACGTCCTGCTCACTCCGTCACTCGCCTGCCTTCTGGGACGAAGCCACGTCCTCTCCTCTCCTTGTTTCACTTCTCTTCTGGGTCTGGATATCTGCTCTCAGGTTCACATCGCCTGCCTTCTGCCCGCCTCCACTCCGCGTGCCCTTCTGGGGTCTAGGCCCCGACTCGCCTGCCTTCTCCTCTCCTCCACGCGCCTGTCTTCTCGGTCTGGCGCGGAGCTCACCCATCGGCTTCCTTTTAACCTTCCGACGGGAAATTTCCCCTATTCGCGGAACATTTCGGGGTTCCCCGCCCTCTTTTTTCCCGCGGGTTCCACCATCGTCCATTTTTTATACACGCTCGGCGGCGGGCCCTCCCCCGCGGGAATCCACCATCTATCGGCCGACTAGCCATTGTTGTTGGCCTCATAACGCCACAACGTTACAAAATCCGCCTTTTTATCACAATATATATATATATATATACATATACATATATATGTTGAAGCAAACATTGCAGTAACTTTCTGGACAAGTGATATAATATTGTGGAAAAGACTTGTGGAACACTAGTTTTGTAACATTAAGAAACAAGTGTTTGAGTTGAGTGATACATTGTAAATCAATCAATTCAAGTTGCAAATTCGGTTTCACTGTTCCACAGTTCACATAAAAAGGCATACTGAAAATTTCAGTCTTTTTCAATGACACTGAAGTCTTCTGACCTTCGTTCAAATTCGTAGAGTCTTTACGGACTATCTTCGTAGATCTTAAACTTTTCCTTCATCACCTGGGTTATTAAATTCGACCTCGGGAAGTGAGACAAGTCATTCTTCGCAAGTTGATTCGTGAATAGAACAAGTTGTAGTTGAAAACCTTAGAGATGGCCCCACATATCAACGTTAAATTTAATTTTGCCTTCACATTCAGTTTGTAAATATCGCAGAGAAGATCCGTAAAAAATGTAATCCGAAAGCCGTGCAGTGTCTTCCACTCTACAGACCCAGGACTGTTTCTCCAGGAAGAATGTTACTAATTCGTCTTTCAGCTGCTTAACTCGCTTGCAGCCGCGTCCAGCGCTACGTCACCTTACTTTCGAGTAGTACAACATATCAGAGTACTCAGATAGCATGGGTTATAGAAACTCCCGAAATTATTTGGGAGCAATCCCTCGAGACCGAATAGCATTAACCTGCTTCACAATTACGTCAAGCATAGGTTTCATATCCAAAGCAGGTTTACAGAGAGCGTCCTGTGGTATGTATGATACAATGTAGAAATATAACATTGCTATCTGGATTTTTTTTAAATGATCCCAACAAATCCAGATTTCTTTCCCTGTCATATTTCTTGCTCTATTCGTTGTTACACTACGTATGCAATTTCAAAATTTAAATTCCTTCCATAAATTCTTGAAAAATATCTTACCCTATTGTAGTTCCCTTCAACGACCTCATGCAAGCTAGCTCCTCTGTAATACTGAAGTATTCGTCAACACCTCTTATAAAAAATTGCAACTGAGCAGCATCATTTATTTCAGAGCTTTCATTCATAATAATCGAGCAGACTTTAATTTGGAAAATCTTTGATTCCAACTGTCATAACATGTTTTCATCTGTTGCTTCGATTTTAGAAGTTACTTTTTTCCAAAATAATCTTATTGTTTCAAAATATTTTCTATCAGACGAAAAACCAGAACAGTCTCATAAATGTATTTATTATATTTACAACATTTAATGTAGCTTTCGACTTTTTGTCATATTGATCAAGCTGAAAACATCAAACAATAGTAGTTCATTAGTAATTAATTACCTTAATACACATGAAAGTAATAATAATATAGGAAATAATCTGTTTATTACCACTATTACGAGAGATCTTAATGATTGCAAAAGGTTTTTCCAAACACGTGATAACTTAATCTTATCTAAAGCAGACAATTCAAAAATGGTGGTGATAATTTATAAAGATGATTATATTTCTAAAATGGAAAACCTTATTAATGATAAAAATACATATTAGAGCATAAGAAATAACCCTATGATTGATATTGAGAAAAAAATCACAACGTATATTAAGAAGCTGGTTAAATTAAATTTTTTAGATGGAATAAACACTAATACTTTAACCAGCAATTACTATAAGAACCCTCGTATTTATGGTTTAATTAAAACACATGAAAGCGACAATCAGATCCGTCCTATTGTCGACTCAAAACAGTTGTCTTTATAAACTAACAAAATTCTTCAATTCTTCTTTACAAATTTTCAGTAATAAAAATAATTTCGATATAAAAAATTCTAAAGTACTTAAATCAGAATTAGATGACGTTGTTCACACAATGGTGAGTTACGATGTAACTTCATTATACAGTAATACTCCCATAAGTCTTGCTATTAAATTAATTTCTGAAAACTGGTCAAGTATTGAACCATATACAGGTATAAAAATCAACGCTATCTATGTTGAAGGCCTAAAATTAATATTGGAGGACAGATACTTTACGTACCAGAAAAAATTTGTTCAAGAAAATTTTTGGCCTACCTATGGGAGGTTACCTTAGTGTAAGTGTGGCAAGAATAGTGATGAATCACATTCTGGAAAAATGTATCGAAAGATCAATAGCCAAACCTAAATTTATAGTTAAACACATCGACGATTTTAGAGAATGAAGGCTTTCCCGGGATTTCACCCGGGTTTATGTCATTTGTAAGATACAACGTTTCGAAGTCTAACTTCAGGTAACTGAAGACGATGGCGGATTTAGCCTTCGAAACGTTGTATCTTACAAATGAAATAACCCGGGTGAAATCCCGAGAACTTCTTATTCACATCGACGATTTATTTGTATTTATAAATAAAAAGCAACAACAAACATTTCTCGATGTATTGAACTCTATGAATTCTAGAATCTCTTTTACTATGAACCGGTTAATTACCAATGAATTAATTTCCTTGATATGACAATTACTAATATCAATGGTAAACTAAATTTGGCTTGGTATTCTAAACCGATTGCTACGAGTACCATTTCAAATTATTATTTTAATCATCCGCGACATATGATTTTTAATGTAACAAATAACATTTTAAATAAAGCAATTGATATTACTGATATGAAATATTTGAATGACTTTAAGATTAAAATAATGACCATATTAAAAATAGTTGTTTCCCAAGAAATGTGATTAATCGACTATGGATAGTTAATCTAAATAAGAAATACGACACCAATAATACTATATGTATTATCAATTGTGAGAGAAACTGTATACCATCAGACAATAACACTGATATTAGTAGAAATGTAATAACGCTGACTCCAAACAGTATAATGAATATTTTCCACCTATATGCAAGGAAAATACAAATGAATAGCATTAGGAAAGAAAGAGCTGAGAATATAACCAGAAAGTTTCTTAATAACACAGAAAACAAAATTTATCAGTTAAACATACGTTAAAGATTTAACATAAAATCATGACGGTTTTCCAAAAGTATGAAATTAATGACTTCCGCCTCACCATGTAACCGGTAAATCACATCAATAAATTTTTGACGCAACTGGAAGAGATTATTGACATTTCACAACAAACTAACGTTGTTATAAGATTCCGTGTAAGGAATGCAATAAAGTGTTACACAGGCTTCACAACAACTAACCTCAAGACCAGAGTGTAACACCACCAAGCAACGTTCAACCACAAATCGAAGACAAATACAGGCTTATCGGCCCATACAAAAACTTCTAACTAGATTTGATGACATTAGCATTCTGCACAAGAATAATATAAAAATTCAACTCAATCTTAATAGAAATAACGTAGTAAACAACACAAATGAAGACTCTGAAATAGAAACACAATATGCGGAAGTCATGGATATCGTAGTATCGAGAAGGTTGGCAATGCTGTCTGGCGGCAAACAACCCTGCAGTCAAGACAGTTAACATGACACTGTACGAATGTATGAAGATCTGACTATGTGAATACAAATTGTTAATGACGAGGCACTGGCTTGCTGACAAATAAATTTAAGGTATACTATGCCAATTTACTACTATATATATGAATATATGTTTCTATATAAGGCAACTACTATTGTATGATGTTTCAGCTTGATGAATATGACAAAAAGTTGAAAGCTAAATTAAATGTTGTAAACAAAATAAATACATTTATGAGACTATTCGGGTTTTTCGTCTAAATATTTTCTTTTGTCAGGACATTAAAAGTCGCAAATTTTGAGAATACAGTGTTAAACAAACTCTCCACCAGAGAGAACATTGTTACATTTATCAATATTGTATGGTGCAACATAACTTGCATGTGTAGCTGAGAACTATTTCGTTTGTTAAAAATTCTTTGCTTACCTGATACTTTTCTGCGTAGATCTGCTTTTTGTTTTCTTTCTTCTTCGTACATGCCTCTAATCTTCACATCGTTGTGCTTAGAGTTGAAGTGTCGTGAAAATGTTATATTTTTTGTAGACTGCCACAGTCTCCTTGCAGATGAGATAAGGTGGTTTATCCCTAAAAACTATGAAAAAGTAGTTATTCCAAATCCATTCATCTCTGAAAACACGGCACACACAATAAACTTCGCTAACTTTTTTTCCAATATGCAGAGTAAAACTAGCAAACAAACAACGCTATGACAGGTCTGAATCAAGAAGCTTTTTTTCGATATCTAACCGCGGTGGAGGGGGTAGGTTACCTTGCCAGTTTTTTTTCTTGCTACTAAGTTGCCAGCAGCTAGTGCCTCTCACTCTCCACATCACTGTACTAGGCCATTTCAGTCAAATAAAATATTATTCACGATGATCATTTTCCCTTATTTATATCAGTCACTTCATCAAACCAAATTTATTACAATTTTGATTTCCAAACTTTATTCTGAAGGAGCTTTCGGCAATTGCCATATTCATCTACAAAAAATTACAGTATTTGAAACATTACAATTTTTTTAAATATATATACATAAATGTGGAACTTGCTTTAAATTTACGGTTATATGATATAATGTTTAAAAATATTATTAAACATACCTTCATGTATTTCGAAAGCAAATAAAATTTCTAATTTTCTTCATGGATTAGTATGTTATTCCAGACTGTTCTGTCTTACACAGAGCATTTTTTCGAACTTCGGATTTCCAGAAGTTCATGCTCTTGTGCTCACCAAGCACAAACGGCAACATACATCCATGAATCGTCGAAAAATTTTTACATTGAAAAATTCTTACAATGAGTCTTAAATTTAGACACGTCAAATTTAATTGTCAAAGTGTCGATCATAATCGTAATTTTTAAATCGACTTATCGAATCTTGTAGAACGAGATTCGATAAGTCTAAGTCAAAACTTAAATTAAAATTCTGTTTTTACTCTAAAACTTTGGCGTAGTGTTTGGATATTTCCTCACTTTCCTTTCTTTAAAAAATTATAATGTTTCAAATATTGTAATCTTTTGTAGATGAATATGGCAATTGCCGAAAGCTCCTTCAGAATAAAGTTTGGAAATCAAAATTGAAATATATTTTATATAAATAAGGAAAAATAATCATCATAATAAATTAATTATCAGTCTTTAAACAAATAATTTAATAAATTAATTCACGTTAAATTTTCAAATTTTATTGAGTCCGATTTCCTTGATTTTTGGGAGGCATGTTTATTGACAATCAGTGTTTATCGACATGCTGGGCAGATTAACGGAGTTGACCCTTATTGAGGCCTCCTAGATAAATGAGCAAAGAATATTGTTTGTCGGTATAAGCTAAAATACAGTTCAGGAACAGTCATTTTAAAACTGTTACAAAAGCAGGTAATTCTGTGACACAGATACAGCGAAATGAACGTCTGTAAAATTAAAGGAGTTGATCACCTTATAAGAAAACAGAAAATCAGGCTAGAGTAACGCAGAGTCGAAAAAACCACACAGAAGAAATAGACTTTATTAGTAGTATAGATCAGCTATCATTATTAGAAGTCAAAAACGTAAATTTCCTAAAAGTCAGTCAAGTGAAATCGTCTTGTAAGAATCGACGCAGACATCATCAAATCATCAACTACAGGCAATATTAGGGGCAAAATTCAATAAAGCCGCAAACACTATTTATCACATAAATGATGTAAGTGGTGAAAATACAGAATATTTGTCACATATTAATTTATATGTGTAATTAAATAATTCTGTGATGATGCTCTGATTTATTAGCCGCCTATTACTTTAAAAGAAACAATTGAATATTTTTATTGTCAAAGAAATCAATAGATAATTTTTCATATAAAATTAATAATATCTAACACAAATAGTTGTTTATAATTCAATTAATCCCCAATTACATGATAATATTAATCATCGTAATATGTTCTCTGGTCCGTGAAGTTTGTTAAAATTATGTATATGGCTGATTCTTTTCCAGTTACGCTATTATTCCAACTTCCGACTAACATAATATACACAGAGGTTTGGTTTTTTACTTTAATTTTAAATAACGTTTTTTCACCGTTTCTGATATTTATTATTTTTTTAAATGAATTTCGTAATAATGGGTGAATAATTATAATCAATATACATGTGTTTATGTATGTATAATTTGAAGAATTTATTCAAGACATACATTTAATTAATTTCTCTTATTTATTTTTACAGGTGAGCAGTTATGAAAGTTTTCTCACATGTAAGTAGTTCTTCTTTCAATTTTAACATATTTATGCAGAGCGAGCATGTAGAGGAGGAGCATTTTGTTATACAATCAATGGTCTGAAAAAACAATAAATTGTATTCAATTCGTTAATACATCCATCATTTTTCACAGGATTAATAACGTTCTAATTAAGTATTTGCATTTACGTAAGTTGCATTATAAGAAGGTTTCGTTGAAACGTATTTTAGGGAAACTGCGATTAAGTTGCATGAATTCATTAGATAAATAAAGGATGGCTTAGTAAGATTTTATTTGGATTACGCTTTAATTTTTAATTAATTTTTACCTTTATCAACAAAATTTTGTAGTTCATTAGAAATATTACTATACCATTATTTTACATCTTATATTATTATTATGCACTTTAATGATAGTGATAGGAAGTGCTGGAAGGTCCACGTAATGAATTCACAGTTCACAAAGAGCTGTCCCCGTTGTAGAATATATGGTGTCATTCTTCCAATTTTTTGTGTGAAACCTCGCTTTCTGTTCGTGTTACTTCCTGTTTCTTATTGATGAAATACTGCTCACGGCTACGCTTTTCAGTGACCTTAATATTGATGACTGACTGTCTGATTTATTGCCTGTCTTTATATTCTCCAGCCCTATTGTCCGTTTCGAGTAGTTGTTGCTGCATTCACGTCAGCCACCCTAAAATTTCTATTTATGGTACTGGAAGGTTCGTGATCTGCGAGCGTCGTCAACTCGAGTCGTTCTGATAAATGCAGTTAGCGTCATTGCTCTCTTAATCAGACACTCCTGTAAATAACCATTTATCTCATATTCTATACAAGTACCCAAAATTACAATATTCCAAATCTCTACTACACGATGCTCTGGTTGAATATTATCATTTTACACAATCCGTTGAATATATATTATATTTTGCATGTTTATGTCATTTATTAATGCTTGGACTTCATTAATGATAATTTCTATCAAGGCATGGGCAGAATGGAAACGGAATATTTGACAGGGGTAAACCACAGTTATTTTGAGTTGATTTCCTGTATTTATGGCTATGTGAAATAAATTCTACGGGAGCCAGTATGATAGACAAAACAAGAAACCAGTTGTTGGCCACAATGGTCACATGACCGTATTTAAGTAGGAGAAAACACCTGATCACTGGCGTTGTTGAATAAGATTTGTATTAAGTCGCTTTGAGTTGGAGCAAGAAGACGGAGGACGTAATAGCTGTCAATAAAAAGCAATTCAGAGTGTAGTATTCTGGCCAACGCTGCCGACTAAGAAAAAAAGCTCCAGAGTCCGCCGTCACCACCGATAATCATTTCCGCACGACCCCGGCGTCCATTCCAAGCACGTAAATACCTTGTATACGTTTCATGTGTGCCATAAATTTGGTTCAGTCAGCTTACCTGTGTCCCCCGAACGAGAGATAAGTCTTATAATTCTTTTCAAAATTAGGCTAGGGCCTGTTGGAATGTATTTTAAAGATTATGTACAAATGAATGCCGGAACGTTTAATCTTTGCATTTAAGAGATTTTTCTATTAAGTATTTTGAAGACAACTAGAATAGAATATCGAGAAAGGAGGCTAATACATAACTTCTACAGAAGACAGGCAGCAGTAATTAGAATAGAAGATGAAGAAAAGAAAGCAGAAATCAAGAAAGGCGTAAGACAAGGACGCAGTATGTCACCCATGCTGTTTAAAAAAATACATATATATATATATATATATATATAACAGGCGATGAAGAAAGTGCAAGGAGAAGAAATAAAAACCTTACGCTTTGCCGACGATATTGTAGTATTAGGAGAATCAGAAGAAGACTTGGAAATCATAATAAATGGCATGAACAGAGTCCTGGAGAAAGAGTTCAATATGAGGATTAATAGAGGGAAAACCAAGGTAACGGAGTGTAGTATGGGAAACAGAGAAATAACAAAGGGTGTTAGATTGGGAAGGGATATTTTGACGGAAGTTAAGGAATTCTGTTACTTGGGAAGCGTAATAACTAGGGATGGTAGAAGTATAGTAGACATAAAGAGTAGGATAGCACAGGCAAGGAAATAGTTGCTAAAAATGTTTGTATGGAGCGTGGCGTTATATGGGTGCGAAACGTGGACGATAGGAGTTGGAGAAAGGAAAATAATAGAAGCCTTTGAAATGTGGTGCTGTAGGCGAATGCTAAAAATCAGATGGGTGGATAGAATCATAAACGAGGAAGTTCTAAATAGAATGGGGAAAAGCGAACAATATGGAGGACTTTGACATGAGAAGGGATAGATTAATAGGCCACGTTTTAAGACACGAGGGTCTTGTAAAATTAGCATAAGAGGGAAATGTTGGGGTAAGAACCGAAGAGGGAGGCCAAGGATGGAATTCGCTAATCTGATTAAGTGTGTGCTAGTTATGCGGAAATGAAAAGGCTTGCGCAAGTTAGGGTAGCATGGAGGGTTGCATCAAACCAGTCTTAGGACTGAATTCCACCACAGTAACATTTATTATTATTCTTAGATAATATAAGATGAGTTTATTAAACTTATTTAAAGTTTAAAAATGTCAATAGCAATTAAAACACTGATTATTATTTGAATGGGCCAGAAAATGTCTTAAATCGACAAAAGTAAATTTTATTAAAACTACAAAAAAGCAAAGTAGATCGGATGCCAACAAACAAGGTGGCTTATTTAATATTAACGTTGATAACATACGAGATTTCTGCTCACGTGAGAGCGAATGAAAAATGATGATTGCTTGGAGTATTGTTAATCCATGAAAAATGATGGCCATACATAACGTTACGATTTCCGGCACGACTCACATCCGCTTTCAATTAACCCTGATACGCTTGCACAAGTTTCACTGCTGCGAAATGGAGCGTAAAATGGGAGCGTGTATTCGCCATGAGAGGAAGTTTGGAAGGGAATCCCCCTGTATTGTAAATCAGCAACTTCCAAGACACAGAAATTGCGAGGCAGGCGGTAGCGCACGAGCATTATTGATGACGTCCATTGAAGTTTGATCAAAACGTCGAATGCAAAATTTACGACCCATGGGGAGCATAAAATTCCGCGGCAGCGACACACAAGTATAATACTTCGGTTTACTGCATTTTGCATTCCCTGTATGAATATTGTATCATAGCTTTCTGAGCGTCGGTAACTGATTTACTGTCCGCGTTATAACTGGATACGTGACGATGCAGTGGAAAATGGAGAATCTCGGATGCGTTTCCATTATTCAGGTATTGACCCAGGCTGATCTCGTGCAAATATTTACGGACTCATTTCCCCAGCCCTCCTTCTGTCTCAAGCAGTATCATTACTTTTCCATTAAGAGATTAACTAAAACAATGCATAACTTTAGTAATGAAATAAATGAAAAATATTTGACATTTTCTCATCTAGGGATCATACAATTAGATCTCAGCGCTTACCTTTTTTGAACTTGCATTAAATCAAAGAGTATTTTAATGTTATTACAAGTACATTTTATTAAAAGGACTTTAAATTTATGAACCTATAATTACTTTCCTTAAAATATAAATTATATCCTGCTATATCATGATTTAGTATATTGAGTAGAGATAGAAATGACTCGGATTAAAAATATCATTTTAAAACTACATTTCTCACCAAGTAACAGCAACCGTGATTCCTGCACTCTTTTCTTTTCTTAGAATCTCTGTTATTTAAAACAAAAATTTTAGTTTTAAATACCTGAATTTTACTTTTTTCATTTGTTTTATTTATACTACTTCAGTACGAATTCAAGTAATTAAATCAATGATAATCGTTAATATGGACGTTTTTGTGTTAAATGTGTCTGTAAAAAGTTTAATAGTCCGTTTAATCTTTGTTGGATCATGTCTGAAATGAGAAAATAATAATTAAGCAATAAGTAACCCTACTTAGTCAGAAAATGAATTCCATCAAATAAGAAAATTTTTAGTTCAAATTAATTCCGCAAGTCCCGTTTGCGCATCAAAAAGGGTCTTGCCTTTAATTGAAAACTCTACAGTGAAAGAATGAAGTATTAAAAATTACAATTACTAAGAAACAGATTTTATAAATCCAACATATATCATAATTTATAGAAAAATAATTTGTCTCTTATTATATTTTATTTTCTTTATAAATTAAAGTAATGCAAAATTTATAGATTCAAAAATATATATGAGGGAGAAACTAAAACGTTTCGTTCTTCGTTTATTTTAAGAGAAATTCAGTTCTACTATGATCGCGTTTTTTTAAAATTTTTTTAATATGATATAGAACATCCCAAGTGTTGTCTGTGAGGGCCTTGCGCGAAACAAGAAAATGGCCTCTTGATGACATAAACTTGATTCAATGTCATCATACTGTATTTTCGTAAACCATTGTACTTTAGCGCTTTGCCCGGACGATATTAATTTATGTTCTATGAAATCAGATTACTATAACTATTAATAATTATACAAATTGAATTTTAATATTTGTTTAAATCTATTTCCTATTCTAATATGTTTTTAATTTAATCTTAATATAATCCTAGTTAATGACTAATTCACTGGGATTATAAATTAATTATACTTGTGATTTACGAATCAATTATAATTATATTTCAATTTATTAGATTCTGAAATGTATGTTTAAACCAAATTAAAATGATGGCAAAATCTCGACCGACCCGGAATCGAGCCCGAGACCACGATTTCATCCTTGGTACTCTTTCCGGGTGGATTTTCCGATGGGTGCAACATTTCTCCATACGATTTACGGTGTTGAATACAGGACTTCGCTGATGAGTGGAATATTTTGTGTAAATGGATGAAATATATCATTATTTCAATTCAAGAACAGAAAAATTGATTTTAAACAAAGCTCATTTAAAGAGGTTATGAAATTGAAAGTGAATTTCTTATAAGTAAATATTTTACACATCATCATAGTCTGATCATTAGAATATCACATGCTTTTACAATGTGTTGCATAACTGTATGAGTAATGAAGATGTCACATATCTTCGTTTCAATATATTACGGCAAACGTTATAACACTTGCATGTACTCAGATGAACATTTTAAATTTAGTTACGTTCTTCTTCAAATTAGGAAATTTGTCCTTTTGACTAGTGGCATAAAAATAAATTTCTCATCCCTATAGTTTCCACAGTTAACTTGAGCAAAGGACTCGTTTAGAGAGTTTATTGAAGATTTTGTTCTTAAGATATTGTTTTACATATGAACATTCTGGAAAGGTGTCTTACACGTTTATGCACAAGAATAAGGAAAAAACGATCTCAAATAGCAGCATATAACCATTATATTAATGAATTAATTTGATAAAAGAATTATATATATAAAAGCAATAGAAATAAAAAAATTAAATCACCGTTAAGAAATGTGCTTAAGGTTTTTTGCGTAAGCTATGAGTAACTATTTGAATTCCGTATGTAAAGTATTAGCAACAGTAATTTATGAATAATGATAATATAAATATGTTTCAACTAGATAAAATTGTAATTTTCTAGGTAAAATTTATTCTACAAGGTCGTATCAAATCATTTGTGTTGGAAACAGAAACTGATTACTAAATTTAATTTATATCCGTTTAAAATTAATAAGTTGAAAGTATTTTACAGATACATTTGTAATAGAAAACATACGAAAATTTGATTTAGTTTTAAAAATTCTGCCAAATGAACGAGGTCTAAATTTTACTTGCGGGTCCAATGTTATTTAAACTTACAGTACAAATCAGTTAGCTCCCAATCACTCGTCTATACTATTATAAATTGTTAAAGGGATTGCCCGCAATTGTGAGAACCATCACGCGGTCCTCTACTGTTTATCGTAATCGGATCACTTTATCTAATCAGGGTAAAATTAGGTATGTGGCACTTGCAATTCAACGGATTTTCACGTAAAGAGCCCTCCTATCTTTTATTTGTAACGTGTAACGAAACAATTGGACTGGCTGTCAAATCCTGTTTATTGTTTCGGTGAATCGTAAAATAAAGCACATGTCTGCCCGCAGGTCAGATAAAATACTTTATTTCAATTTTACAATAATTTATTACGAGAATAAACATAATTTTTGAATGAATATGTGAATTATATTTTATAATAATTATCTGTAGTAGTGAAGTTGTACGAAACTTTCTTTCCATCATTGATTATAACGTTAAAACTTCACTGAGAGACAAATGGCTTACTCATAGAAAATCCCACGTAATAATATTAATGAACTGAATTTTATTAATATAGTATCAAAAATATCAAACGAATTAACAAAAGCCAAATTTAAACTTTACAGTATTTAATTATTTCTTTATAAAGCAAATTTTATATGTTCAGAAATAAATATGAGGGAGAAACTTGATTTTTTTAAGGAGAAGTTCAGTTCTGGGATGATCGCGTTGTTTAGCAAAAGACTTACTGAGTTCTTTTATCTTTTTAATTTTTTAAATACAATATAAGACAACCTAAGTGTATGCGACAGCTTTGTTACCTGTGAACTCCTTGCATGACACAAGCAAATAGCCTCTTGATGACGTCATACAAATGAAACGTCAAGTCCCTTTTTAATTGCCCTTCTTGTGTGTTCTTAGCCAAAGAAATATTTATAGAAAACATCACGTAATTAAAACTGTATATAAAATTAATGTTAAAGGTCTGCTTTATGTAAGTTTTGTTAACTATTAAGGATGAATAGATTTGTAGTTGTAATAGGGTAAGAATCTGTAAATGAGGGGGGATATTATTTAATGAATTTAATAATTGAGTTTAAATATATATATTTATTAATTATAATCTCAGGGTATTAATGGTTTGGGTGATCACGTGTAGCAGATCTGTTCGTTGACGAACCTGAGTTGTTTCATAGGCGTCTCGCTGTAATTTCCGTGTTGTGGAACTTATAACGGCCGGTAGACAATCGTACGAAGTCGTGCTGGCAAAGTAAGGAAACTCCGCTTTTTCCTCTTTCTTCCCTGCTTCCTGGACTGATCAAAGCATGGTCTCCGCTGCCACATAACCAATCTGCTCTCGCCGTAACTTCTCTGCTGCCAATCTCCTTTCGCCACCACCTTCAAAAATCTCCTCCACCACTCTCCTTCAATATCCTCTCACCATCACTTTGCAAAATCTGTCCAATCTCTCTCCACTCTCCTTCAATCTCCTCTCTCCATCCACTGCAAAAATCTCTCCAATCTATCAAAATTGTCTCCGCCAGCCTCTTTAAAGCCTTGTCCCCACTTATCCGACACCTATCATTAAGGTGGCAGGGATGGATATCCTCCAATCCTATCCCTTGTTTCATTTGGGGAACACACGTCACCAAATTCCTAAGCAGATTAAGACATTCCGAAACGGCGCCGAGGTGTCCGAGCTTTATGGTCCAGGTGGCAGCCGCAGTCCCTTCTTATTCCGAAACGGCGAGTCGGCGGGCGGAAAAACCCCTTCTTCCTAGCAAACAACTTGCTCATGCCGGAATATTTGGTATTTAAGTTCCCGTAAATTATAATAAAAAATTGGACGCGGGTTCTACTGCGCTACAAATCCACTCAGCTCAAACTTCGATAACTATGTAACCATATGTCACCATAGTAACGAACGTGATCATAGACTGGTACACACCTAAGTGGTTCTACATATATATCTTTATAGTAAGATAAGGTTTGTTGGGCGAATAGCTTCCACAAAATTTATTTCGTCAGCTAATGCAAAAGTGAAAGTTCTTGCATTTTCCCGCATTTTATTATTGGCAGCGATCAATAAGATCAAATTTCTGTGAATAGTTGTGAAAGTTCGCAGTTTTAGATTTATTTCAATTGTGTATGACTTGTACAAACGCAGAGACAATTTAGTTACCTTAAAATTTGGATGACAGAGAAACATTCAGTTTTTTACTGTAGAACCCCTCCCTATTTATTCGAATTTTGAATTTTTGAATGATCTAAATGTCCATCAAGAATATTAATCTAAATTTTCATCAAGAACATTATGACACGGCGACAGGCAAGTAACAAGTGGTTTTTCCCGTCGAAAGCAAGTAACAAGTGGTTTTTCCCGGCGCCAAGCTGCCGGATTTATAATACTAAGCCTGTTTTTCTGAAAGAATATTCACCCTTCAAATTTTCCCAAGGACACTGTTTGCTGAGTCATGGAAAATTTCTCGCGCTGGACGAAGGACTCATAAGGATTGGCGTGGGCTAGCGTTTTCCCCTTTAGAAGGTATATACGAGTTTAGTTGGGAGGCGAGAAGATGGAAAAATATTCAGAGTTGTTTTAGACGTTGAGGGGGCTAGGAGGTAGAGATTGAGATGGCGAGGTGGAAGGGAGGACAGTTGATCAGGACGGAGAAGAGATGAGAAAGCTGGAGAGTGGAACGTATGTTGAAATGGGGATAGGAAGCTGGAGAATGCGACAAGTGTTGAAAGTGATGTGTGAATTGTTGCTCTTTATTGAGCAGATATTGAGAACAAGGAAGTCCAGAGGGAATAAGGAGGAAAAGCTACGTTTTCTCAATCACCTGAAGAACCAGGTTCAAGCCACTTTCCGGAAAAGGTAAAATTTTCTATTTAACCGAAAGGAAGGAATTTCCGGTTGGCTAGTAACCTGAATCAAGACACGAATGAAGATAAAACAGATTCGTCAAGTGAACTAAATCTGTGCTGCCCTTGGTTACCCCATAACTAATTAATCCTGATATTTAAAAATCGTCCCCTTGAATTAATTTATTTAATTTTGATAGCGCGCAGGACCCCTAAAAGTGATTGTTCCTTTAAAAATAAAACTATTATATTATATCTTAAAGCGCAAGTAATTTCTTTAGATAATTAAAATAATAAAACCCCTATAATCATTTACAATACGACTATACTGAAAGACGAACAACAACTCGTTTACTTTTTAAGAGGTTTATTTTCAGCAGTATGAAAGAAGTAAGGTATATTACTATAAAATTGGAACAAAAAATATTATTTCAGAGATTTTTGATTTTATAAAAACTAAATTATTTGTGAAGGTCTTTGAAGGTTTCTTCATTTTTATAGAAAATAAATCAAGTTGTTTGACTTTCAGAAACCGGAGTAAATTAGTGCACGTGTGTGAGTGAGTGTATGTGTTAGCTTCACAGCTGCCTTCAGTGCTGGCGCTTATGGACACAAAGCTTTCCACGCAGTCAATTTGCGAGAAAGGCGATGGAAGTAGGGGGAGGAGGAAGGGGGTAACTGCTCGCCCTGTGAAACACGGGGGATGCTGCATCACAAAAAGCTCTAATGGGCGCCAAGCTCAACACAAAACAGGGGGAAGCGTCCGCGTGGGAGGCAGTGTCAGAGCCGATAATTAAAACCGCCAGCAAATCCCAGAGACTACTACTGCGCCCGCTAAGACAACCGCCCGACAGGTCGCTTACACCGTGGACACTCATCTTTTTACCAGCACCTGCTACAACCTCAGACAGCTGAGTCTTCCTACGAACAACAAAACGACAACGAAGATTCTAGTCAGGGGGAATTATTTCCTTATTCTCAGCACAAAATACAGGTTTATAATAAAGGCGTTGTTCCAATATCCGCGTCTCATTGGTCTATTGTTTTCGCTAAAAAGACATTTGGCTTAAAATAGTGGAAGAGATACTTCTCCACTGAGTAGTCTATTGGAATTCAAATTAAAAAACTAGAGAATTTCAATTGAGAAATTATAACTCTGAGGGTAGCAGGGCAGAGATGCTGGTGTATGAGAGAGATTGGCAAAGAAAACAAAACCAAAGCAGATCGTGGGGCGCTATATATCTTTGTTGAACATTTCTTTGATAAAAACTAGGGACATAACCCTTCTTTGACTGGCACAACGATGTTTGGCGTTGGCAAGAAATAGAATTTACAATGACAAAGTGATCGTGCTTTTCGACACTTGAAGATAGCAGGAAAGGTTCTCCAAATCTACTGCACTGCTTATACCTTTGTAATTGTTTGAGCAATTCCTCTACCTTCTTTATCTTCTTTGGTTCTACAGCCGGGTTCCGGCCTTGACCGCCTCAGCGATGTTCTGCCATATTTTCCGTTTTTCTGCTTTTTTCCCCATCCTCTGGTTCCTACATCCTATACATCATTTTCTACGTCATGCAGCCGTCTCAGTGGGGATCGTCCTTTTTTTCTATTGCCATAAGGGTTAGTAAATGTCACCTTTCTGCTAGGATCATTTTCCTCCTCCCTATATACGTTTCCTAGCCACCACACTCTTCTTGCTTTGATTTTTTCTGACATCACTCTCATTCAACAATATATACAGCTCATGGTTGAGCCTTGTTCGCCAGTTGCCATTAACGTTTACTGCTACGTAGATCTTCCTTAAAATTTTCCTCTCAAATATTCACAATCTTTTTTATGTCAGTGATCCCAAACGTCCCCGTTTCAGACCTCAGACATTAGCACTGGTCTTATTAGTGTCTTATATATTTTACACTTGGGCCCACGGCAAATGTAACGTGATGTTAGTTTTTCTCTGTTCGTTGTTAGTATTCTGTGTTGGATTTCTGTGCTAACTTAGATGTCATCAATGTAGCTAGATATTTTAATTCTTTAATGTTTTAAAATTTATAGTTACCGATCTTGAGAGAGCTCAATCTTGGTTGGTTTTCTAAAACCACCATATATATTGTCTTTTCCTCATTTACGCAAGTTCCATCCTTTTTGCTTCTGTACCTAATTTAATGAATGTTTCTTTGATATCTCTTTCTGTTCTTCCGATGATGTCGATATCGTTGACATATGCCTGTATTTGTGTTGATTTGTGGAGTATTGTGCCCATTATTTCAATTCCAGAGTCTTGGACGACCTTTTATAAAGCAATATTAAAAAGTAGTGATGTCAATGCATCTCCCTGTTTGCGTCCCATTTGTTTATAGAATGACAATTTTCCCTGTCGTTTGACTTTACATTTGACTATTCTTAGGGTTGTTCTTGTTAGTGCTACAAGTTTTTTTGATATACCCAGTACTTGCCTCGCATTAATTAGTTTATCCCGTTTCATACTGTCATATGCGGCTTTAAAATCGACAAATAGACGGTGTGTGGTGGTCTTATACTCTCAGGTTTTCTGTAGGATCTGTCTGGTCGATGGTCGACTTCCCTTTTCTAAAACCACATTGATAGCTCCCTATTATCTTTCCTTCATGATGCATTAACCTCTTATTTAATATTTTGGAAATGAGTTTTATTCTATGTTCAACAACATAATAGCTCTGTACTTTGAGCATTACAATGCATTGGGCAAATCAATCTCTCTTCCATTCTCTAGCTAAGCGTTCTTTTCCCATATTTCACAGATTATTTTTATAAGTTCTGCCTTTATGTCACCAGGTCCAGGTGCCTTATTATTCCCCAGTTTGTCGATGGCATACTCAACTTCTTTTATTGTGAGTAGTTCCACTTCCTAATTATCTATTCCTGTTGGTCTATTTTTCAGTATTACATATCATTTTATACTCCTTCAAGGAAATTTTGGTTCCATCTTTTCAATGCTTCTATGTTGCTCGTTAGTTGGCTTTTCTGCAATATACCATTCTCGATATAAATACTTTCCTCATACTGTTGTTATCCTCGCCGCTTGGTGAGTTCCAACCGTGACACTGCGGCACCGATCTGAAGAGGGAGTAGTCAATACCGAGCCCCAACTACCAATTAAGGTCGAGAAGGGACAACCAATCAGGAAAAGACAAATAGTGAATCAGACTGAGAGCAAATGTGAGGGAGTGTAGGAATCTCAGCAGGTACTTCACCTGAAGTTGGCAACGGTGCTAGTTGCCGAAACGTCGTGCCGATTCAACGATACCACCCGGTTAATATCCCGAGAAGACTTCATACAACAACTTTACCGGGAGATCCTCCAATCATTAACATATTTAATCTCTATCACAAGTCTCTAATTACCTTTCTTTAGTCAGACCCTTCCTACTTTTCCACTGACTCGCTATACCCCACCACCACATCATTACCGTCCTTTTCATCGAAGGTCTCAATTAAAATTCCATCTTCTTCATGAAGGTCATTATTCTGACGACCGACAGAAAAAGTCATTGGCCTGTTGTTTTCGATTAAACCGCCTTCTGTCCCTGATACCCAATCGATGTGGTTGGGACGTGCTTTATGACATCATTTTCTATTAAACTAGCGGCAGTGAAAATCCCGCATTCGGCATTTCATAAAAAAAGGTCATCGTTGGTTTGTTTTAACGTCCCGTTAGCAATTAAATTCATTGGGGGCATCCAAACGAACACCTTGTACATAGGGACATTTATGGTTAGATGCGAATAGACAGAAGTTGTGGGTCGAAGAGAATGTGAACATTAATATTTTTTCGATGTAATAAAGAAACGGAATCTGTAAATGACTAGGTTTTTTTAATTTAATTTATTTAATAAAATTTCTTGCGCTTTAGGATATAACATTTTTATTTATAAAAGACAATCACTTAAAAGGGGTCCTGTGCGCTATTACAAACAAATAAATTAATTCAAGTGGACAATTTATAAATATCAGGGTTAATTACTCATTGGAGTAATGACTTGCAGCAGAGATTTCTTTCACTTAAAGAACCTGTTTTATCTTCATTCGAGTCTTTATACAGGATAATAGGCGACCGGAAATTCCATCTTCCTTCGGGATGAATTGTAGATTTCCCACTGCCGGCGGAAAGTGGGATGAACATTGTACTGCCGGTAATTTTTAGGAAAACCCAGTTTTTCCTCCTTCTTACCTCTGGCTTTCCTTGATCTCAATACCTGCTCACTAAAGTACAACAATTCACACCTCACTTTCAACTCTTGTTGCACTCTCAAGCTTCCTCTTCCCTTTTAACATCCGTTCCACTTTCTAGCTTTCTCCTCCCTTCCTCCTCGCCATCTCAAGGCCATGAACAACTCTGCCTCCTTGCCTTCTCGCGTCTTGCATCACTTTCCTATTCTTCCTGTTCTCCTTCACAACGTCTTGCACTACTTCACGCCTCCTAGGTAAACTCGTATATCTTCTTCTCCAAAGGAAAACGGTATCCCACGTGATATTTGGTCCGCCAATCATCATGAGTTCTTCGTCCAGCGGGAAATTTTCATTACACAGGGAACATTGTCCTTCGGAAATTTTGAAGGTTGAATGTTCCTTCAGCAAAATAAGCTTAATATTTTAAATCCGGAGCCTGGCACCGGGAAATTCCACTTCTACATACCTGTCGCCAGTTAGAATGTTTTCGCTGAAATTTTATGTCCTTTAAAACTCTAAGTTTGAACAAAATTAGCTACGGGACCTACTGCGCTACAAAGCCATTATATCCATTAGTACTGGAATAATTCTCATTCTTGTAATTTGTTTCCTATTGGCATATTAAATCAGGATCAATCCAAAAGGTTCATTAAGATTCCCGTCTTCTCTGCCATACCAAAGAGTTCCATTTCAGTATGCTCAGTTCCCTTATGAATATAGCATTATTAGATACCAAGTTGCCTTACCACATAGTTTCTTAGCTTCGTAATTTTTCTCTTGATGTCCTTCTCGTCCAAATTTGTATTCATCAAATCCAGAAGGCTAATGAACCTGGTTGGATCCTTTTAAAGAAGGAAACCGCTTTATAATTACGTGAATATTAAAACCAATCGAAATTATGGAAGGAAGCAACACAATTTAAAATTAAGAGCAACACTGGATGTTTTTTACACACAAAGAATGTAACGCAATAATTTGAAACAATTAGTGAAAGTTTTACTAAAAATTTCAATATTCACAGTTTTATTATAATTTCTGTATGGATTAATCTAGAGGGTTGCAGATAACCAAGTCAGTCAATGTTCCAAATATAATTACGATTCCTAAAATAGAATTGTTTCATTATAACAGTACGTTCACTCATTTTGAAGGTCTTCTACTAAAGATTTAAATTTTTATGTTAAAAGGATGTTAGTTGCGGTATCTTAAACGTCACGTTGCTGGAACGCAGCTCTTTCATTCCTCAGAAAGTAAAGACCTCGTTTAAAAGTCGTCCGTCACTAGAAGCGTCAGGGTGGCGGTAGGGAGGGTGAGAAGGGGTTGTGAGGTGCAGACGAGTTTCTTGGTAATGGGGCCGCCCCAAAGACGCTGCTTATTAACTCACTTTGACGCAACTTTTAATAACAGTTCCCAAACTCCCATCTTTAATTGTCCTTGAATGATTAGATCACTGATTATCTCAGACGCAGCAACCTAATTACATCTAAGGAAGGCGCCGAACGAACGGTTTTCATTTATTAGAGATCTCTGGGGTTCACCTCTACCCAGATAATTATTCGTTACTGCTGTATTTCAGTTAATAACTGTTACCTAATAAGGCTACTGCACAAAAGTTAATGAATGAGATTATATTTATTTTTCATTATGTATATATATTAGAGAATGGTAAAACCGTTCTTTTCAGAGATCGGATCGGAACCACTCGCTCAGTTTGATGATTCACCGCTCTTTATATATATATATATATTCGGATTATTCATCGAGCCCAATTTACACTGTTTCCATGAATGAACACATAATTTCCTAGAAAAATGAGAGTTTATAATTTTTTAACAAAAATTATATACATTTTTTGTTATTTATTACTATAAAAATAAATTTTTGTAAAATTAAACAAGTGCCTCTAGAAAATTTATTTTAATAATTGTATTTTGGCAGTAACTAATGTATTTTGATATTTATTTAAAGAGGAATAAAATTACTGCCTATATTCATACACACATGCTTATATTACAATTGTTATGCCACTGAATTAAAATTATTACACAACTCTACAGCAGTCAGGCAAATAGAACAAAAGTATTTTTCCACTCGAAAAGTTGAATTTTTAATTTTTTTTTCACTAATCATGTACACACGCCCTTTGTATTAATATTAAGATGAATTTAACGTAATTAAAGACTTTATCCAGCAGCTGACATCCAACTGCAGGTCCTGACTCCTCTTCTATTGATCGGAGTTCCTTACTTTTGGAATCTGCTCCGCGATGACTAGAAAATATTGACCTATAACGTACTAAAAATTTGTTATTAGTAATTGTCATCGTTTGATTTACTCATTCATCCATAACAAATAAATTGTTGCCATTAAGGCTACCTAACTATATGATAAATTAAACACACACATTCATACAAGCATTCATTCTAAAGTACCGCTGCTGCTGCTAATACTCTCCGTTACCTGAACGGTTCGTCGACTCCGTTCAAATATCTGTAAATAAAGGATTAGGGGAGATATGTTGGGTGTAATAACAAATAAATAATTGTTAATAAATATATATGTAAATAGATCTGTAAATAAATAATATAAAAATATAGAATAATTACAAGCTTTAAAGATGCTTGTAAACCTAATATAGAATGTAAATTTATATTAAAATGATTAGGATTGTTGATACGTTACAGTAAGATCTACAAAGGTCGGTTTCTGTTAATCTTCTTAACAGGGTCGTATCGACCAGCTCATTGCTAGAGTCGTGTAAACCCTCTCTGAGGTTTGTAGAATCCTCTCCTACAAGTTGTCGACTCCTGACAGCTGCATAACTACGGTGTTGGATGTCCGTGGCGGCAGGTGGAGTGCTCTGTGAAGACACCGTCTCTCCAGAGCGAAGATCCTCTCCAGGTGACCCAGACTGGGGCCGCGTACTCAAGGATTGGGCGGTTGAGGGAGAGGTAGATTGAGACCCTCACTCGCGGCGACAACCTCGAGCTAGAAATAGGATATAATGCACATACCTTTCTGCTTGTATCCTTAACGTGGTGCCTCCACGTTAGCCTCGAATCCGAGGTTACCCCTAGATATTTGGCCCTCGCGGACCACGGCATAATTAATATCCCCGAAGAATCGGATCACGGGTCTCTCTGGCCGTCGTCAGGTGATCAGCAGCGCCTGGCTCTTCAACGCGCTGATCTTGACCCTCCAGTTCGTAGCTCAGCGCTGGATCTTCTCCTAACTTCGCGTTCAGGCTTTTTCCCACGATGTCTGGGTTTCACGACGCAGCAAACTGTCGACCGCGTACTGAGCGATCTAAGCTCCCTTTCCTAGTTTCGGGATGTCCGCGGTGAAGACGTTATACAGGACAGGTTCGAGGACATTGCCCTGCGGAACGCCTGCGCGGATCTGCTGTGTCGATGATAGGGCCTCGCCCAACCTTACTGAGAAGGTTCGCATCTGTACGTAGTGACCTATGATGCGCACGTAACAACTTAACAAGGCGGTCCTCGCCAATTTGAACATAAGCCCCGACTGTCAAACGGAGTCGAAGCCTTTAGCGACATCAAGGAGCACCACTCCGCAGTGCTGGCCTCTGTTCAGGGCAAGAGGGGCACGCTCAACGACCTGCATGATTTGCTGCGTCGTGCCGAAGCCCTGCCTGAAACCTATCTGAAAAGAAGGAATAAGCTGTAATTCATGTATATGAACCTGGAGTCTTACCATAAAAAGCGCCTCGAAAACTTTCTAGAGCGTCGGCAGCAACGATATCGGCCGATAGTTGCTAGGGTCCCTGCGATCCTTCCCTGGCTTCGGGATCGCGCAGGCGCGTGGGGATCTACGCTGGCTCAGCAGGGGGTTGAAGACTCACTTCACGAACTCGACGGCCTCCGGCGGTAGATTCCACAGCAGGATGTTGCTTCCAGGCGCTTTGCTGGGAGGCAGCTTCCGGAGAATGCCTCGCAGCTCCTCGGTTGTGATCTTGGGGATGCCTTCGTCTTCCTCCTGTCTCCTAGAAAAATAATTGCGTAAGTAACGGCTGACGTATTCTACCTGTGCTACCTATATTGGATCTTCGACAGGGCGAAAGTTCCCCTCAAGGGCGTCTGCTTGTTCCTCTGCCTTCTGAGATGGACTGTACGCCACGCCGTTTACTCCTGTCAGGTGTGGGATCCCGGTCCTCTTCTTAACGAAGCTTCTCGTCGCCTGGCAGAGAATGCCGTCAATGCCGGCTCAATGTCCTTAGGATCGGAGGCTTCCTCGGTGGATTCGGTGAGGCTTTTCTTGAACTTCGCCCAGTCGACGTTCTTGTAGTTTCTCGGAGCTGCCAGGAGGTCGACTTCTGCTTGAATTCTGAAAACCACAGGATTATGATCAGAAGATAGCGCTTGAAGTGTAAAACAGTCGCAGTTACCTGTAACTCCGTTTGTTACGGCAATGTCAAGGACGTCTGGGGTTCGTCCGCCAGAAGGGAAATGTTTCGGCTCCTCGGGAGACCATACATACACTCCCCTCCCGACTACACGCCGTAACACGATGCCACTCTTGTTACACACGAAGGAGTTCCATTGTGTGTGTTTGGCGTTGAGGTTTCCCATCATAACGACGTTCCTCTTGATGGCCAGGAGCTCCCTGACGTCGTCCGCAGCGATCCGGTGCATAGGCGGGTGATAGGAGCGCAGCTGGAGTACGAAGGCCCGTCGCCTCGATGGTTGGTGTTGGTGGCAGTGGGATGGAGTAGTGCGGGATGCACTTCTTGACGTAGATAGCCACTCCTCCTCCTGCTGTGGGCCTGTCATTGCGGTAGCAGAAGTATTCCGCGACTCCGACTACTACCTTAGGTTTCAGGTGCGTTTCTGTAACAGAGCAAATATCGACATTTTCATTAGAGAGGAAATGACTGAACTCGTCGAACTATTTCAAGATGCCATTGGCATTCCACGTACAGAAACATAATTTACGGATATTAAGTACCAATAGCTTGGCACTGTAAGTGGTTGTGCAGAGGATATGGGTTCCCACATCATGGCTTGACACATTTGTCCGAACATTTAAGTGACCATAGTCAATACTTGCGTCATCATGGCCTGTATCTCCTTGTGGAAATCGGCCATGATTTCGTTGACACCGGCTAGTGTCAACTGGGGTTCCTGATTCTTCGCTGCTGGTGGCACTGGCTGGACCTCCTCGTCTCGGAAGGCTGCTGGTGGCGGCGTCGTTGGAGGGCCCTCCTTCGTCTCCGTTGGCCTTTCTCGTAGGGCGTCTGCGAACGAGACGCACTGGCTGGCCTTCCTTGTTGGATCTGGCTCTTTGGCAGGACTCTTCTTTTCCTGAAACATTTTAACGTATTTGTTTTGTATTTGAAACATTCCCTCCCATTGGCACAGTGCCCGTCCTCGTAGCAGTTCGCGCACTTCAGAGCTGCGCAATCGTCTGTCTTGGGCTTTGTGCAGTCCTGAGTTTGGTGTTCTTCTGCACATCACACGCAGACAGGTCGCCTTGTGTAGTGTTTGGGCACATGCCAAAACAATTGGCAGTTAAAGCACTGCGGGGGACCACGACTGGCTTCTCTACTGAAACCTTAATGTTACAAAAGTACTCTAAGAGAGGTATTGGGCAATTCTTCCTCGGATGGTTAAGCCGGTGTACCGACTCGGGGAGGCCACGAAACACCACCTTAACGTGATTAATGGCGGAATGAGTATGGTACTCTATCTTCCGCTTCACCAGCTCTTTAAAGGTGGTGATGTAGTCATCCGATGACTTAGTCCGGATACGGATTCCTCCTATAACTAATTTAAAATCAGGCATTTAATGACATATCTTGCCCATTACCCTGGTAAAATTATGCAAGCACCCTGTATTTTGGGTACGATATTCTGCTGCTGCTGGTTGTCCTCACGCTGTTGGTCATCATGGTAGGCCGTGGCCATAAACGCGAAGCTATTGCTCGTAGCAACTTCTTCGACGGTAGCTGGCTTTGGCCTGGCTCCATTCTGGACCAACACGAAGTCCTCGTTGTCCTTAGGCGGTGGTTGCATTGTCGTCGCTGGGGCGTGGTCTGTCGGTTTCTGGGACTGCGGAGTCGCAAGCGAGGTCTTCCGAGCCCCTTGCGAGGCGAGCGGAGTCCTCTCAGGAGGCTGAGCCGCACCTGACAAAACTTTGCCGGCAGCACCCAAACGGGTTGCCGGCGCAATGTTTTTACCTGTGACAGCTACACAAAAACAGGACAATATATAACATGACTATATATACAGGACTAGTGGTTGGGGTAAGATCTAAACTTTGCCTACAGTACGCGGGGTGATCCGACGCGAACGGGCTGATTTCCGCGATCTGATTCGTAAGTGATCTAAACACTGGGATCTATTAGCCGGTGATCTGATTCGCGAGTGTGTGATTCAAACAACTGTTTGTTCTCGGAGTGAATCAAAAGAGCTACCGCTCTATTTTTACAATTCAATCATCACTCACTCCGCTGAAGAAGCTAGTTCTTTGAACCAGATCTTGATCGGATCGCCCATCTCTATTATATTTCCCGACAAACAATCTCCGATGTAAACTATTAACTAACTCAGTTAATTGAGAACGGATTTTTAACATATAATTATTTAAGAAAACTGATTTTCCACACCACGCATCCTTTTTTCCACCACATTAATAGATTTTTGTCTCTCACCTCTGCACTTCCTATCAAAAATATTATAAATATTATGTAATAGAACATTCATTACATTAATTGGTAAAAGTCTGGCGCGAGTATTTCAACTTTTAAAATTGGTTGAAGATGAAATCATAAATGAAGAGTCCTCGTAACATTCGCACTAAAACAGTCTGTTGATACTGCGCACTTCATCAAAAATCCATTCTTTACCTAATAATTTCATTACAAAATAATCACAAAACATTTTCCACGTTAAAATAAGCTAAATTGAATTTGGAGCCTACAATTCCCACACTTTGAACATTCAGGCATATGCTAACCCACCTTCTCATTATTCCCGCCGACCACATCCTCATATATCCACCAATAATCAGTTCACCGCTTGTCAACCCTCGCCCACCCACGTCGTATGCCTCTCAGATATTCACACACACACACAAACCTAACATATCTGCCAAAGTAGGCTAACCAAATGACTAACCTACCTTCACGTTTACAGGTGAATTATACACACTGTTTTAATTTTGTAAATTCATTTTATGTACTAGAATCAATTATTATACAAACTGATAATCGTAAAGATCAAAGTTTATATGAATCAAAATTTAAAAACAAATAAACAATTCCCACATGAATATTTACAACATTATGAGTCAGTGATATTATACGAAAACATAAACTAAAGTAACTGTACATATTGTTCTAAGAAAAGGTTGTTCTGTTCAGGGCGTGGCAGTGAGGAGAGAAATATCTGATTGTAGATAGTGTTTATCTCTCATCCCATTTTACTCGGTCCTTAGGGGAAAAGGTAATCCATCTTCCCGTTGTTGACGTCACTACTCCTGTTACTTCTTCATTCTTTCGTTTTAATCATCGAATTTCCTTTCCCCTTTAGTAGAACCTGCGACGAGATTAAGGACAAACCACGAAGCTCAATGCGTTAAGAGAAAAGTTTAATAATATATTTCATAAGTATGGAGGAATTTATTCGGAACGTGCTCAAACTGAGTAAAAATTACACTTAAGCATTAACATCTTTTAACTTTTATATTTACGTCCGTGTGCATAAATGTAGCATAATATTTGCCTATGCTTTGAACTGATTCCGCATTTCCTCTGAAAATGAAAAAGTTTATTATCATATCAAATCCTCCATTTATTATTCTCTCAGTCTACATTCCTCCCTACCTGCAACATTTGGTTTAAATTATCTCTCTAGTCTCTTACTTTACAAATAATAAAACATCTTAACAATAATTATTCTGAATTTTCTTAGTTTCTTTGCGTGAATGACAAATTGTCCGACTATCAAAATCACGCATTCATAAATGACTTAACAATCGGTATAAAATCATAGATGGTTGTATGGTTTATAGAGAAATTGTAAACGTTGGATGTACTAATTCTGCAGACTGACTTAGATAAAAATTTTCCAATGTTCAGTTAAAAATAAAATGCAGATAAATGCAGCGAAGAGTAAGGTAATCGTTTTTACAAAAAAGAGAAATGTCCCGCCAGCTCGATTTAACTACGCTATTATGTGCAAAAGCATGGAAATCTTTGAGGTTCGCAAACTGTTTCTTCTTGGGGAAATACGCTTTCGAAAATGGAATTTTCTTCATTTGGAATCGACAACATAGAGCGCATGAAAATATAATATTAGGTTAGAAAGTATGAATGTCCTGAACACGATGCAGTTTATTTGAAAAGGATACGGGGAAACAGTCGTGAATAATTTAGAAATTCGTAGATACCTGCAAACGCGAAAAACGCCGTGCGAGCTACAACAAAAGCGGCGGCCATATTTGAACTGAACACAATATAAATGAAAAAAAAAGTTCAGAACTGTCAAAACATGAGGTAATGCACAAAAAAAATATTAATTTTTTTAAGATGGTGCGGAAACCAATTTCCTTTTTCCTGGACCAATTGGCTTGGATTGACTCCATCGAGCGGTTTTGCTAAACTCCCCGGTTTTCACACTCCTTAGTTGGAAAACATTCTTTCACGTGCCAAATAAGCGGAGGAGATTATCACAGCAAGTTCCAGAATCGCTGGATGTACAGCGTTTAGCCTGTATTAAAACCATTATTTTTCAAATGTATATATGTATATATATGTATAAAGCATACCATTATTTTTCAAAAAAATTACTAAATTAGATGTAAGTTATTCTATATAAACTAAAATTTTCGACCAATTTCAGACTTTATTTTTATTTTTAAAAATATTAGTAAAGAACGTTCCGGTATTTATTTGTATTTTTTTCCACTTTGGAAATTGTTAAAAATAAAGTCAGAAATTAATCAGAAATTTTTACTTATTATTACAAAATAAGACTTTAAAATACAACCTTTATAAATATAAGTTAACGAACTAATTTTTAAATTTTTACTATTATGACTATTTTTATTCTGCTACTTATTGAAATTATTTCTTATGTATTATTTTCATTATTAATCGGTTGAGAATAATTTTTATATTATCCTTGTTATTTTTTTAAATTTTAGGCTATAAGGTGTGTGCGTATACACTGACAACCAAGTGAGGTAAAATACATCAGTATCTAAATATTAAAAGTGGGTCCTTTTAAATTTATAATCCTTACAGTAAATTAAGTTTTAACATACAAACTTGTGTATTTTAAATGTTAAACGTCATCTTTAATTTACAGTTATCGATTAATGTAATTAGAAAAAAAACAGCTTCAGTCACCTATTTTCTGTTAGTGCAATTACATATACGTTTTTATTTTACGAAAAGGGTGACCATATATAAATGAAATAGGCTGTTTACAGTTGTTCCTCTGGAGTATTAGACACACGTTAGACTTGTACGGGATTGTGATGACACCACTAATAATTTGTTAACTACCACAACCTACCACACTACAATAATTAATTACACGTCTGACATAAATTGGTCAAAATATTTTTCTGTGCCGTTTTGTAGTTATACTTACTAATGCGTATAATTAAGATTTCCTCACAAAGCCAGGAATAAAGGCAAATAGAATTTATATTAGATCATTTATCGATAACATTGGTATACATGAAATGGTAATGCAAATGTAAACAAATGATTTTAACCCTCGGAACCTCCAGCAATACGATGGCCACTGTCGGAGTGATCTATATTACAAAATTGATGAAATACTCAGTGTTAAATATACAAAAATATAGACAATTGAATTGGCGTAAGGTAATATGACATAGGGAAAGTCGGGGCGGAACAGGAAACGTATAGTATTACAATTTTTGTAAAAAATTACCCCATAAAAATATGACAATTTATTCTATTGTTTACTAAGACTAATATCAAAATAACTTCAGACAACTAATTTAGATATTTTATGAAATTTTAAAAACGAAACCCGTTCTGCCCCACTCCCGGTACACAACGCGATAGGGTTTCTTTAATTACAATAAATACAATAAAATTGAATTTAAGACAAATGTTAACACCTTTTGTGTTTTTCTTCTTATATTTACTTTGCGTCCGGTTGATTGCTTCATCAATTTTCCCCTTTCGCTAAGAGATTTATTTGCAACTGCTGTCTTTGCTATAATTTTCTTTTTTCCTTTCTTAATCTATTCTCTTTGGGTACAATATCCTGTAGCTGTAAGTCTGTCAGTTTTTATTCTTTTTCTTGAGGAAAACATAACATTTTGCCTTATATCGTAGTACCCTCTTCCGCCCCCACGCAAGTTTCAGTTTAATGTTTTCACCGAACCTTAATACAAGTAGATTTAAACCTTATACGTAACTTATATGCAGCTAAAGACACCTAGTGTACGAGTATTTGCCAGTAAAGGGTTAAAAGAGAAGAGTTTTGTAGCTTAATGTATGCCTAAATCGGGCAAAAATTATAAATTCACAGACGTAAGACTACGAAAGAAGACGCAGTCAGAACTTAATAAAGTCGGCTGCACAGACTTCCTTGAAATGTTCTTCCACTCATTCATATCTCATTCTACCCCAATGCCCCGAAGAGGACATGACATATCGTATGACTCTTCAAATTGTGATGATTTGATCCTGATATCACATATAACTTTAAAGAGATGCAATGTAATCATTTTAATTTTTTATCAAAATATTTTGTTAATTCATTTATCCGTCTTTATGTATTGCTGGGTTGTAGGAGTCAATTGTATCATATTAAATGGACTGTAAGCCTAATACAACAGTGGAAAGCTGCTAGCCAAATTTGGTCGTTTTCATTGTGTAACGTAGAGTAGTAAGTTTTACTGTAGCAGAGCCTACTAATTGCAACACGTTTCGAGGTTAGACCGATTCGTCATTAACGCTCATTACGCGGGATGCAAACCCCAGGTCCCGCGCATCTCGTCGACGCATGTGCGTAATTAAAGCAACACTTGGCCATTGACGCTAAGCGCTGAAAGCGTGGCCCCGAGCACTGAGGATGGCCTCCCATACCCATACCCACACCCTGTTCCCTCCCGCCCGCCACGTATTAATTAACGAGTCGACAACCCTGGAGTCAGTGTGGGGGAGGGGGCACCGCACATCGATCACGCTGCGCCCCGCTAATTCAGTGCAGGTGCAAAAGCCCATCTGAAAATACAACCGCAATTAGAAATATGCGCAGGGGAAAACGTCGCATCGGGTCGATACTTGCGGCCTGGTAATGGCGATACCGCGATGCAGATTTCGTGTTTATCCGGTAGGACGAATTAGTCGTAGATACACATGCCCGTACTCTGAAAGAGCACAACCAATAAAAATAACACTGCAGATGCATCATCGAGCAATTCAAGACACACGCCGGTTCGTTTTATACACGTAGAGTGGATTGGTGCTTATGAAGAACTGGGGGGGTTGGATTTTAAAATAAATCAAAATAAATAATCAGGCTCAATTAAATAAAAAACAAACTAAATTTATTTACAGAAAACAAATCGTTATGGTGAACAATAATTACATGACTTGGGTCTAATTAAAAAAAATTACCACTGCTAGCTCAATTACATTTAGTACGACTAACTACTTAAGGGTACTTTTTTGTGGGCTTATCGTGCACCAACAAAATCGTCATCACGGATTTTTCGATATTGGCACTAACCTAACACACCTGATATTTATTGTGGGTGGTTAACAGCTTCGTCCTTTGCTCACGCCGGTATCTTGAGGTCCGTCTTCCACGAATTCTGGTCGCCTCTGGAGCTCGTTCCTGGATTCCTGCAGTTCGCCTCGTTGTAGGGATATCCCTCCTTCTATTACAATAGCAAAATTCCTCGTTTTCTCTCCACCTGATAACTTCAAAGCTCGTTCCAGACTGACTAATTTCTCTAGTGTCCTGGCTCAACTATCACGCAGTCTCCTGACATCCTACTTGTTCAATTCTCCATGCCCAACTGACTAAATTTCTCCCATCCATCCTCGCAGGTCATCTTGTTCATTCACCCCACCTTGAGATGCATGACGGATCACCTGACCCTCAGCCTCCAACTAAAATCCATCTTGGCCCGCGGTTTCTCACTCTAATTTCTAGAAAGGGACGCGCCTTTCAAAATTCCTGGGGTTATGAAACTGGACTCAGGAAACCAGAATTTTAAGTCGCCAAACAGTTATTTTGGCGTTTTCGGTAATCCGATGTCTCGCCTCTCTGGCGCCTTGGGGTTTACTTGTATATGTCTCCAATATTGGGAATTATTCAACCTGTGACGAAATAAAATGGCGATTTCCTCATACACTCATTAGGCTGTTCACAATATTCTCCGAATACTCCAAACCACAATACTATATCAACCCTATTTTTAACTTTTACTCATTTACATTTTTGTATATTAAATTATAAATTGCTTCATAAATATTTCCCCTCCACGTAATACAGGAGTTTGAGTAACTCTGTTTACATTTTGTATAATGCCTATTCTGACTCGCAATCATTTGTGAGCCACGACTTAGTGGGATTCCAGAGAATTAACCAAAACGAACTTGAGGAATTCTATGCACGTCTTTTATTATGATTATTCGGACTCGCAATCCTTTTTTTGGGCACGAAATTCCTGAGAAGTAACCTAAACTTTAGTAGCTGTTTGTGTACTGCAGGAAACTACCAAATAAAGACCAACTAAGTTGCTGCAAACTTGAGATTTTTTCTTTTGCATTACAATGCATTAACAGCTAACTGATAATGTTACAAATATACTCCTGACCGGGAATAAGCATTGTCCCATTATTAATCTTGCTGTTCCACGTTGCATGATTTTCGATATGCAAAATTTATAGATCTGCCAGGCTGTTTAAGCCTCTTATCAACGAACGCCAACAGAGAACCCAGAAAGACGTCATTAATACCTCCTATCCGGGGTTGGTTTTACTACCCTCTATTTAATATGGCTCCATAATTGATTCACATTAAACAGGAATTTTTGCTGCTTTTAATAATTTAATTTAGGACGTATTTTGTTTACTTTTATTGGAGTAAAATTTCTTTTGGAGTAAACTACCACTTTATTCAATGCCCTTTTACATCTCTTAGAGGACAAAGTTAGCATAGTATTGTTTCAAAAATAGCATAAAACCATCGAGCCTCTTTTCTGAATGAATTAACGCTTGGTTTCCGTGAAATTTATGTTAAATTATTATTGTATTTAAAAAGTATTAGAATAAACTACGGAAACTATCCTAATGATTGGTAAAACACAAAGCGTTTTCAAGCTTACAAAGTTTCTAATTCAAATAATTTACATTAATATTTAATTTTAAATTTGGCAATCAATAAACTGTTGCTGGGCGCGCTATATTTTATCACTACAAATTTAAATAAGTTACTTGATTAATATCTGTGTGATGTAAACTGATTGCCATTGATATTAGACATACCTCTATCAATATATCTATCTCAATATTTACCGTCTACTTAACATTTATATTCAATTTAGATCGGTAATTACTTCGATTACGATCGGGCCTAATGACCTGTTTTCGTTTCAGTTATCACAGGTTAACGTTTTGATTTATTGTCTCCAGAGGTATAAAGCTTTTAGTGGGGATTACATTCACCGGTTACATGTTTTAAACGCAATTCATTTTATGTGGCATTAATAATTTTATCTTCCCAACATTACTTCTATTCTATGTAAGATAACCGGTTAATTTTTAGTTAAATTGGAGATAATTGTAGGATTTTATTTCAATTTTTTCAAATTTAGGCTTGGTTAGGATAATAAGGATTTGCATTAAAACTTAAAATATTAGATTCTATTTAATTAAGTATACCTTTCAGCAGTTTTCATAGTAATTATTAACAAACCGAATAAATGAATTGTGACACACACAAAATTATACACATTTCTGATAATTTTATCCATTTAGAAATTTACCTGAGGAACTCTATCGATATGGACGAATCGTGTAATAAATTAACGATATGTTAATTCAATATTTTGCTGACAAATTAACTGTACTTTATATTTATTAATTAGAAATTTATTATCGTGATTATATTAAACTAGTCCAATTTATATAACTAATTTATGAAATGAACTGAAGATTTACACTTATTTCCATATTTTATTATCGTTTAAAACGACAAACTGTTTCAAATTTCCATTTTATGATTCCTGTTACCAAATACAGTAACACACAGACAAAGAATTAATTCTGCCACATGGCTTCAACACGTTTTTAATTTTTACTAGTACATTTGCAACGTAAAGAAATATCGTAAATTTATTAGAATATTTAGAATAATATCAATACATCCCAATAACCATATATAAAAAATTTATTAGATCATTTTCAAAGTGAAGATGAAAGAAAATGAAAGGTTAATTTATTTTATTTATCGGAATAATTTAATTAGGACAGTCAGAAGAGACTTGAGTATTGAATAAGTAATTTCTTTCTTTGTTTCTATTACTGCGATTCACATTAAATTTGTGATTTATGGCATATGCTAAAACCTCATTTTCTACAGTATTGTAATTACTCCACTCTGACATTACTGTTCTACTGTAGTTCACTTTTTTAAATTAACGGAGCACTATTTTCAAGGATATACACAGGTTATTAGGAGTTGTTGATTTAAGCTCTCGAGTTAAATTTAGTACGAAAAATTCATACATTATTTGATTCTATACAAACAGAATAATAACAAGACTTCTAACACGTTTCGTTTTCCTTTATTTTCCTTTCCTTCTGGCAATTTTAGGAGTACTGGATGGTTCAGCCAGAAATCAACAAACGTGTATTCGTTTTTACTTGTATATTTCGTAGCTTTATGTAAGGAATTTACGGGTCTTAGCAAAATACATTTGAAATATTTCGTATTTTTCTACCATCTATATTTATTACGCTGCCCAAGGAGCAGACTTCTTTAACTTTCTTCCGAATCTAACACCCTTTGTTATTTCACTGTTTTCCATACTACATTTTATCACCTGTGTTTTCCTCTTTTTTACTCTTCTTCCAGAACCATGCTTATGCCATTTATTATGGTTTCCAAGTCTTCTTCTGACTGCCGTAACACTACAATATCATCGACAAACCTTAGGGTTTTTATTTCTTCTCGTTGCAATATCATTCATTTTTCATATTCCATACATATATATATAAATATAATATATAATCCTTTCCACGTTTATGCTAAACTTCGTCCAAATCTGCCCACGGTTTTAAATTTTTAAAAGAAAATACAAAACATCGTACAGAAATAGAACATTTCTGATTATATACGTTGCAATTAAGAAAAATATCGTTAAATGGAAACTATTCCTCTGTCTCGTTGTATTTGATAGCTACCTTGAATGGGGTTGATTTATATATTTATACAGGGCGGTATTTTTAAAAGTAAAAGTCAGATTCAAATAGGTTTCATCGAGGCATCAAAAGATAGGACGATTTTTTTTTAAAAAATAAAAGGAATGTTTTGGAGTTTCCCAGTTTATCTTTCACAGATTTTCCGGCATGTTCGATGTGAGTAGTCGGACAGTCGCCAGATATCGTGCCTGTAGTCAATTTGAGGGTACAACACGCATCGTGCGCGGCGCGACTTCAATGGGCGCTGCTCACGACAGGAAGTGACGTCAAGTGTGAAAGCGGCGGTGCTGCGACACACGTCGTGACGCCTGTCGATCCTTGGCAAAGGCCGTCTATAATGCAGTCACTCACCAGTCCAGTCCTCCTGGTCATCAAGCGCACCGTCATTAGAATGAACTTCAGACCTCTGATGCTGTTAGAAGTACAATTTCATCAAAAATGATTTTTAATTCCAGTGTGCTACGGATTTCAGTTTGGATAACAATTTGTACACACTTTTATTTAACGTGTTAACTTGCTGTATGTGAAGCTTGTAGCGCATTGTTCAACAAGTTCCCTGCATTTCATGTACTAGAAATTTGGCAATGTTAACCTTTCACGTGAAAGTTCAACTTTACATAGTAAAATTTCTCGTTAATATATTTATTAAATTTTTTAATTATTAGTTAAAAATATGTTTAATATTCAAATAACGTATACTTCTCCTCTATAATGAATTAATAAAGGATACTCAATTAATCAACCAGTTAAAACGTTGACTTGACCCGCTTGATTAATCGAGAATGCTTAATATTATTTACAGTATCAAATTTACATAATACTATACTTTTAGTCCTTTTAGTTTCTTAAAAAATTGCTATTGCGGCTGGACTGTCGCAGGCAGTTTCAGGTAAAGGGAACTTCATTAGTCACTATATAGACTTTTGCAGGTCAAACAAATTTATTGTACTTAACGTTTTATTTTGAAGTACTTAATATATATTAAATATACGCACAATTACAAGGGAAATGATATCAGATAATGTATAATTTAGCCACCTCTGTGGTCTAGTGCCAAGTCTCAAAGACTCGCATCACAGATTCCTGGCATTCTCCTGGGTGTTTGTGTTGTGTGTGTTTTCACGTTCCCCAACTGGACCAAACAGAAAATCATTTACTCAATTAGATAGTCACTAAGGTTATCTGGTGTTGGTGCGACTATAACACATAAGTAAGGAAAGAGAATCTGTAATTTAACGAAATAGCTAATTAAAATTCAGGCAGGTACTGGATTCGTAATATAACTAAATTTATAATTTTTTTAATCAAATGTTCAACAGTAAATATTTAGTTTATAAATAATCCTACATTTAATTTCTACCCACCTAATTTGTTTGCACTCCTAGACAGTAAATTATGGAATAACTGGTAACATTTTTCTTTTAATAATGAGTATAATTATATATATATATTAAATATTTTCTGATAATATGACAAATAAAATAAATCACAGTTTGATATAAAAATAGTTATTAGGGCCATTCCTAATCCCCTGAGCCAGGCAGATGCCCTTTTACCTGCTCCTAGGACAGCCCAGCTTCAATTGCTAGTAGATAGTTCTATAAGTATATATGATTATTGGCTTCATTAAAACTGAATACTGTTTGCTGTGATATATTAAAATTCATAATATAAATAACAGAAAGTCAAAGTATCACGCTTATATACACCTCTATAATTAATGCCAAGACATAATTAGTGTATCACGGAAATCTACATTAAATACGATTAGAGGAATTGTTTCCAATGACACAGTCAAAACATACTTGATAATAATCAGGTCACAAAATATTGAAGTCAAAAATGTTAAATTTTTACATTTGTTTCAACTTTGATATAAATTTTGGTTTGAAGCAATTTTGCGATAGTTTATTTTAATTATAGTTTTCAATTAAATTTAATAAATTAATCAGCAAGTGTTCAGAAAGAAATTATATTATATTGTTAATTATGGCATTTTAATTTTGGTTTGTTCAAATTCAATTACAAAATGTAATTAAGTTAATCGCTTTAAATGATTTGCAGTTTATAAGTGAAAGTAATCTGTTTGTAATTGAACGATAGAGAGCTCAGTTATTCGAAGTTAGCAGATTGTATATTACAACTGTTTTAAAGGGTTTATCTTTGTTACTTGGTGATTTAGTGGCCAAGAATTTCGGAGAGAGTATTCTTTCTTTTTCCACTTGTTTGTCTTCTTTTCTGTGCGCCTCGCTCGCGAAACGCGAAATAATCATCCTGACTCAGAGCGACTGACAGAAGCCTCGCCTTTAGGAGAAGGGGGCGGACAGGCAATAATTTAGTATTAAAACGATTCCAGCTGGGAAGCCGAATAAATAAACGGCACGTTGGCAGTTCTCTGGGAGAAAGCCAGAACAATATCGCAGTTATTGTGGCTGGGTTGCGCCTGGTTGTCAGCGAGCCAGCAAAACAGACACAAGCCCACGCATAATACGGTAACGTATGCGCACCAAATAAATCCTTAACAATACACCAATTACAATTAAGCGGTGGCAAACATCCTACGAACATTCAGATAGCAATTCTCTAATTATAGAGGCCTTTGTTATGCAATTCTCTTTCTTGAAAAGTTATAATTATATTTACTGACGAGAACAGTTTGACTGTTGGATTAATAAATGAATTATTACTTAGTTTGCTAACAACCAACATTCCGTGCAGCTGTAATGTATATTTTAAAAAATTTGTTCCTGTAACGACTAATGCCTCTTATATAAATACACCTGCAAAGATCGGACGTCAAGTTTATAATTGAGTACATACATAAATAAGAAAAATATCAAAATAATTTTATAAATATGCTGAACGCAGTAATTCTTATTTCGCTGAGAATGAACAAATGTGTCTATGAAAAAATGAATAACAATATTTATAAAAGTTATACAAATTAAAATTAGAAATTTAGTGTTCCTCGTAAAAGTAGTGCTTTTAAAATTGCTTATGTATTCTGTAACACGTACTAGCTTTAAGGTCTTTTAACAATATGATAACAGAATATGTCGTTGTAGGTTAAATGTAAAATTGTGGCTGTATTATTATTGAAAAACAATTTTAATACAATTATTTAAAGGCAATTTTTTTAAAATTGCTTATATTAAGCTAACGAAGTATACAAGCAAAATCAACACAGAATTGTTGACTTCTGGTCGAACTATCTAGCATTCGTAAAATTGCCAGAAGGAAAGGAAAATAAAGGAAAACGAAACCTGTCAGAAATCTTGTTATTATTCTGTTCGTATAGAATTAAATTATGTATGAATCTTTCGTGCTAAATTTAACTTGATAGCTTAAATCAACAACTCTCAATAACCTGTGTATATCCTTGAAAACAGTGCTTTGTTAATTTAAAAAAGTGAACTACGGTAGAACAATAATGTCAGAGTTGCAGTAATTACAATCCTGTATAAAATGAGGTTTTTAACATATGCCATAAATCACAAATTTAATGTGAATCGCAGTAGTACAAAGAAAGAAAGAAATTAATTATTCTCAATTCTCTTTCAATGTCATTGTTTGAAATGAGAAGTTATTCAATTAAATAAAATAAATTAACCTTTCAATATCATTTTCTTCATCGTCACTTTGAAAATGTAATTTATGCATTTCAGAGTATCAGACTAGTATATTATTTTTATTTTATGATCTACTATTTTTTCCGATGGACTTATCAAAAATGTTTCGAAGTGAAATAATCAACAAATTGATTTCCTTATAAACGTAAACGAGGAGAAAAGTGGAAATACGGTCTACGTCAAATGAGTGTGTATTGCAAGATTGCCTGTGTAGATACCAAGATTGACTACTGTAACGCGTATAAAATTTAAAATTATGTTCTGCTTTATTCAGATAGATTAAGTTAACAATATGAAGCATTTTGTTTAAAATTCTATAGAGAACAGTCCTGAGGTATTCGCAAGGCAGGCACCATTCCGTGGAAAAACCAGACAAGACAAACAAAACAATAACTTGTAGACTGACGGGTGCAGTCTTTGTCTCAAAGGCATTTGCGTCTCACCGAAAAAACCCAGTTCCCCAGGATTGCTAGGGTGGCCCCTCCCAAAATTTGAAATTTTGGAGAGGAAGGGTAGGAACGCCAACCCCATTGGAGGACCTGGGAAAAATAGAAAGAGCAGGGAGACGAACCACGTTTGAGGAGAGGTTAGTTTTGAGGTAGAAAGGACCTCGCAAAGGATTCAAAAAGTAGAGTCGGAGGTGAGAGGACGGCACGACTGACTGACTTCGATTCAGAGCTAAGAGGAGAAGCGGCCTGACTGCAAGGACAACAAGGAAACTACACAAAAATTTGTGGCTTGCTGACTGCCTCTATGCTGACCCGGAAGCTGCCTTTGTGGAAACCCAGGACTGCCGGTCAACAAAGAAACATGGAAAGACGCATGTACAGTAAGGAACCAAGGCAATCTCGCTCTGCTATGTGTATAAACACGTGATACAACCCTGAGGGAAAGTAGATTGTATTTACTAAGTCTCTTGCAATATAATTTCTAATTAAGGCTGAGCTAGGAAAATTAAATTCATTAAATTTAAATATTGTAATCTTGCTTTTTAGTTTTGTTAAGAATAAAAAATGTTAAAATTTCAAAGCAGATGTTTATTGGCGCCCACCCATCTAAACATAACTAATATTTAATATATTTATAAATAATAAAAACCACGTCACACTACCTATAAAATATGGTTCTGAAAGTCTAATTACACAAACAATCAAAAGAGGCGAAATTTAAAACTCTGTAGCATTTTCACGATAAGTGGCATAGTTAAATTTATGAAATAAAATGTTCTGAAATATTCAGATACTTGTCAAAGGACACCATATTTATAAATTCACATGAAGTTATCCGTAAATTTGAATGTGGGAATAGAGATTTATAATTAAAATTCAGTTTGCGAAGTCTACGAAACAGGAAGAATAGCAGAAGATTTTAGTAACAGCGTAATTATACCCATACCGAAAAAGATCTGACAGATGCGAACAGCACAGGACAACTAGTTTGGTATCTCATGCCTGCAAAATATTAACAAAAATAGTACATAGGAAGATGGAACGTCAAATAGAATGAGAGTTACGAGAAGATCAGGTTGGTTTTATGAAGAATGTAGGGACAAGAGAAGCAATATTTATTTTGCGTCTAATTTTAGAGGACAGGATATGAAAAAACCGGCCTATGTTGATGGCATTTGTAGATTTAGAAAAAGCGTTTGATAATCGCTGGAACACACTTTTAAGAATTTTGAAGAACAGAGGAATAAAATATCAAGAAAGAAGGCTAATACATAACCTCTACAGAAGGCAGTCAGCTATAATTAGAATTAAAAATCAAGAAAAGGAAGTAGATATCACTATATTTTAGTATAAATATAAGTAAGGTGTTATTCAAACCTAACGATTACCAGCATTTCGTGTTCAGTTTTATCATTATAAATTTATGGTAATCGTGATTTTGAATGATGACCAATCTGAAGAGAGCAGATTTTCGTTGTGTACTATGTCTACAATGAAAAAAAAGCATCTTTTCATAGTACGTGAAGAGATATCATCTTTTAGACGAAGGAAATATGTCATGTTATCTGGAGATGAGAATTTTTTGCAAGCTGAAAGGAAAATAATATGAAGAAAACTATTGGCTGGGGAGAGATATGCAGGATATTTTGATTGAGGTTGTGTTATTATTGTTTCATGAAATGGCAAAAAGGTTGATTCGTAAACTTGACTACTGTGGTGTGAAAAAATTGTAAACTTGTAGATTGACTAAATTATTTGATTGAAAGTAATATCATGATGTTGAGAGAAAAAGCATAAATTGGTTTACGTGACTCTTTAGGACGTGTCATGGCGTCATCTGAGTTTTTTCTTTCATAACAACGAACCCGGCATATTTAAAGTTTAAGTAATCTTGATTTTGGATAGGATTAGTACAGTTGTATTGTGTTAAATTCAGCAGATTACCTCGCATTACTGTCAATTGTGCTTTTAGAAGTCTTTGATACTGTTGGAAGACATTTATATTCAAAAGGTTGTACAATTAATCAATTTAACGCGACGATGTTATACTTTGAAGCGTGAAACGTCTCATATACTTCGGAGTGCATTGTTCATACAAAAGTGATGAATGTTGCAAAGGTGTTGCAGCTGTGTAGAGAAGCCAAGGACTGGAGCCCAGCTACTCTCAGCTACACTGCGAGATCGATTGCTACACCGCCATAGATAAATCGTTCCGTTAATGAATTTCCGAGTCCTCGCGTTCAATTTGCGCCTTAGGGTGTAGGGCCTTGTCAGCGCTAAGGGAGTGGCTAACCTATAAGCCTAGTTGTGCAGACTTTTTGCACGATCCAATCTCGAGCAAGGCTTTGCCAAAGCTGGTAATAAAATAGAGAACCATTGCGCCGACATCAGCAGGTCTCACTCAAATAAAAAGTTACGGTTCAAGGAGCTTCGCCACCTTTTAGACAACAAACGATTTCTTCATCGAGCCTGTGTAGGTAGACAGACATTACTAAAACCCATAATTAGAGGCATGTAATACAAACAGAATCTCCATTAAGGATACTAAATCCTCATTATAAGTATTTACCTTCCTAATATTAATGTGGTTTCAGCGAAAATCATTTAAGTGTGTTGAAAATCAAAAAGTGAGTTTTTCTGGTGTCATGAAGATCGAAATATGTGAATTTAAATTTCCATTATACAGATAGTAAGACGTGTCTGTCTGGAAATAACGCCATAATGAACAACAAAGGCGTCTTGTTTCAAGAAGCCATCTGCAGAATTAAGGTCGCGTTCAGTTACAAAGATCCACTTTCATAAAATCGGTCATGACTAAGTTTTAGATTCAGATTAACTCCCAGTTTATTACATTGACAAAACAAAAAGTGGTAGGCACCAGAGGTTTTTATAGATCGAAGAAGTCAGTCTATGGTCGGACTTTGTTCTGGAAACATGGCTAGGCTCCTGGGTTTCCTTCAGCTCAGTAACCTATTTCTAACCTATTAAACTTAATCTTCAAAACCATTCTAGTGTCTTTGATTCCGTTAAGGTTTGGAGGGTTTAATGAAAGAACCTGACGTACAAAATCTTTCCTTTTATTTATCCTCATTACTTAGATCGCTGAAGAAGAGAAGAAAACGAATGTATTTCTAAGTCAAACTCCCTTTGAGTCTGATCAATTCCAGTCCTTGGTTAATAACTTAGATTTAAGTTTTAACCGGGAAGAATATTTCTCAGAATAACGACGGTTTAAAGGAAAAATTATTGCTGATAATGATGAAACCCTTGGTTTTAAATCAATCACACAATTAAATAAAACCAAAATTATAATTTAATTTTGATTGTAATTTTTTTTAATTTTCTGAGGAGTTTCGGCATACTCCATGGTCATCTACAATTAAGAAATAATAATTCAATAACAAAAAAATTAAAATCAGTCATTTAATATTAAAAAATCCTTGAAAAAATCATTGCTTTCTAACAGAGAAAGCTGAAGGAAGGAATAAAATAGAAACACAAAACTTCAGAATTAATCCTTATCACTGTTTTGTGGTTGGTCCATAATAGTAAAAAAATACTTAATACTAGACGGGTAAGCCATTTTAGGAGTTGCAGATGCTACTAGTTGCAGATTATTTTATAATTGGACTCTACTTTGGTAATTTTTATTGTATTAAAACATATAAATTTCAAATCTTGAAATATTATAGCTTATTAAGTCCCAGATTTGATGGGAACTCGTGATAGCATTTGACTAAAACGTCTGAATATTCTGTAAATACATAATATTTTAAAAACAGACGTAAAGTAAAATATTAGTGTTATATATACATAAACATTATAACCTAGTACCTCTCATGTTTAATGGTAACAAAAAACGGGAAAGTGGTACGATAAAGATGTTTACTGCACAAAATTGCCTTTCGTGACTCCCGTTAGTGGAGCAATATCGCAGAATCTGTTATGATAGCAAGGTTTACCAAGTCACAAAATTGTAGCACTGATAAAAACGTATATGTAAATTAGCAAAGAAGAAATTTTGGTGATTATGAGTTTACTAAGAGGATACTACTTATTAAATTTACTGTCGTAGAAAACATGTTAAATGTAACTATATAAGTAGGTATTGTTGTTGGTAAAATATTATTATCATTTTAATTATATTTTACTGATTTAATAAATAAATGAGAATTCAACAAAATTTATGTTTAAATTTTTTTAAAAATTTTATGACAAATTTACATTAAATGAATTAAAACAGCCTCTATGTCAGTTTTTATTTTATTAAATATTGAACTTGTAATGATGTTACTAAAGAGGGGAGGGGAATTTTAATATATTAATTTTAATTATTATAATATGATATTCCCCACGTTGGTGGACATTTTGTAATGAATAAATTACTGGTGGGATGATGGGGAATTTAATTTATTAATTTAATTACATAATATTGTATTAATGGGGATTTACTGTTGAAATGAAAAGACTAATTAAACTTTCAATTCTGAATTTAATATAAATAAAATATTTCAGCAATTATCAAGAAAATGTTACTGAAACAATAAACTTACACGAAACTAATAAATCAGAGTACTCATTGAATTGAGAATCAATTTACATTTCTAAAGGCAATATGCCTCACAAATGAGAACTTTATTCTCATTCAATGAAACGATGCACGCGAAGTTTCTGCAATTGTATCCTGGTCTACGTCGACGATGATGTCTGCATTGGCGGATGACCTCTGTTCATCATCGTCAGGGCTAAATCTCGTAGATTGGTGGAGACTCCCTTATCTCCTTCCGGCGACTAACAGTTTAATTTTAAGTCAGCATAGGTCGGACCCTCTCCTCCTCTCAGCTGCTAACAATTTAACTTTTGCATCGACACCTTCTCTCTCGTCTGCCAAAATCTTCTCTTCATCTACTCTCTCCTTCGAATCTCCACATCGTCAACCCTCTCCGTCTCAAAATCCCTTCCCACGTAACCTTACTGAGAATTTCAAACCACCAATCAGCTGTTAGACTCAAAAGACTTCTAATGGCTTGCTCGTAAACAATTGCAGCTAATAGGAAAAATTTCAACTGCTGAGCCTAAATACTGAATGTGTTTTGTGTTTCTCCGTGAGATTCCAAATTTTTTACGGAACTCCGTTTTCGCCAGATTCGGTCCCTTAATTATTCACGGTGATCCCTTTTTCCGTGAATGGTCTCTCTACCACATTTAACTGGAAAGGAACTCCTTTTGTCCTAAGGAATGCGAGTGCCACAGAGCCAGGGAAACAGATGCACAGACTGTTTCTCTTAATGTATTTAATACATTACAAACTGTACTACGTTTCGTCGTTATTTGGACTTCTTAAGGTATAAGAATTTAGCTGTTCATGGAACCTAATTTTTATACTTGAAGAAGTATCAAATGAGAGACGAAACGTAGTATATTTCGTTTTTTTATAAAATAGAAAACTGACAAAGAGACTGTTTTAACTCACTTTTAATGCCCCCTAATTTTGTTACTCTTAATTTACACTAAACCTCAGCTGCTGTGAATATCAATCTAGTATTCGTCTCAATTAAACAAAATAACTTTGTTTGAAAACGTTCGTAATTCTGTACACCTTTTGGCTTGATTAAATTTTAAAAACAACAATTATCTTCCTCAATTATTACTTTATTTAGATAGCTAGCACATTCAGTGTATTAAAATAAATTACGGCCTTTTTAATATTTTCATTTTCCAACGAAAAAGAAAAATCTCTGGATATTGTCATACTTCATCGTGAAGAATACAAATCATATTTTATGTCATCCCTGCGCATAGTAAGAGAGAGAAGGACGAGTTACTTAATCTGACTTTCCAAACTGATCTGAATTGGAAATTCTCTTATTGACATCAACCGTGGTTTATACTTGCTGATTTTATTTGTCAGTTCAATCCTAAACCAATATCCTACTAGTACTATACATACTGTTTATCGTTTGTGTAACAGGTGTGGTTTTGAATGCGTACAAACAACTTAATTTTAAAAACATGAAATAGAAAAACAAATTTAGTCCATCACTGAAAAAGCCTTCCTAACTTTTTGGAGAGGGGGGTGGTCACTCCGAAAATTTAAATAATGTCAAACGTAACATGGAGTCTGCCATCTGTGTACCTCATGTAACTCGCCTACTTTCTATCTCTCATACCTTTCCTTATTAATTGTTATCTACATAAGGGGGGAAATAAAAATGAGATTAAAAAAACATAATTATACCCATACCGAAGAAAACTGGGGCTGATAGTTGCCAACAACACTAGACAATTAGTTTAGTATCCCATACATACGAAAATAATATACAGGAGAATCGAACGTCAAATAGAATGTAGTTAGGAGTAGATCATTTTGGGTTTAGAAAGAATGTAGGGAGAAGAGAAGCTATATTGACTTTGCAACTAATTTTAGAAGACAGGATAAGAAAACGCCTGCCTACGTTTATGGCATTTGTAGACTTAGAAAAAGCGTTTGATAATGTGAACTGGAACACACTATTAAGGATTATGAAGAGCACTGGAATGAAATATCGAGAAAGAAGGTAGCAGTAAGTAGAAAAGAAGATAAAAAAAGGAGGAGTAAGCAATGATGCAGTCTGTTGCCCATGCTGTATAACGTATTTACAGAACAAGCGATGAAGATGGTTAAAACGGAATATGGAAAAGGAATGATACTGCAATGAGAATAAATAAAAACGATATTGTGTTATTAGGGGAGTCAGAAGCACACTTAGAAACCATAATTAATGGCAAGAACGGAGTCCTGAAGAAAGAGTTCAATATGAGGATTTGCCTTCATTAGCCATTCCTCTTCTTCTTTCTTCCGAATTCTCTATTTAAAATAGGTCTATGAATTAAAACTGCAAGATTTAATGAAAGCAAACGATTTCGATAGACCAAATATAATAATAGCATAATAACTAGGGATGGTAGAAATATAGTAGACACAAAGATTAGGATAGCACAGGCAAGGAAGGCTTTCGCAAGAAAAGACGATTTTACTTACGATTAATATGAGTGTGCCTATTAGGAAATCATTACTAAAAATATTCGTATGGAGTGTGGCGTTATATGGGTGCAAAATGTGGACGATAGGAACTGCGGAAAGGAAAAGAATAGAAACCTTTGAAATGTAGTGCTATCGGCGAATGCTGATGGGCGGAAAGTAAGTACGGACGAATTTCTAAACAGAATAGGGGAAGACCGAACAATATGGAGGACGTTGACCAAGAGAAGGGATAGATTAATAGGCCACGTTTTAAGACATGAGGGTCTTGTAAAATTAGCATTAGAGGGAAGTGTGTGGGGTAAGAACAGGCGAGGGAGGCCAAGGATGGAATATGCTAGCAAATTAGAGAGGATGTTGGTTGTCTAATGAATAGGCTTGCGCAATATAGGTTAGCATGGAGGGATGCATCAGACCAGTCTTAGGACTGAATAGCACAACAAGAACATATATATATATATATATATGTGTGTAGTAATGAATTACTTTATTTATTTATTTAATTATTTGTTGGAATTTATAATAATAAAATGGAAGGAGGAATTAAAAAAATAAAACATATTCCCTAAACTAAAAAAACATTAAATTTTATTATTATTAATTACATCATGAAGTTAATTTATATTCAGGTCAAGTTTAAAATATACTCTTTGGATTGGGGCCAAGTACAAGAGATCACTCAATAAAACATCGGATCCGTCAATGCACCTGAAAAATTATTTTACATCAATAGGTCCAAACTTGAATCGTAAGTGAAGGGCTTTGTGCAGCCAACCATGGGTATCTACGGCGGTCACGTGCCAGTGGTGATTGTGGCGGGAACCTCGATGACGGTGTCGTAATTCTGCCCGTCGGCATCTCTCCACTTCCATTCATAAGAATTACAAAATAATTACAATCCGTCACCTTCTCTCTAACCATCTCTCTCTAAAGACTTCCTGTCAACCGCTTTGGAGAGGGGGGGGGGTTAACCGGCTACATGACGGTGATCCTGAAGTAGACAACTCCCATTTGATTTGATAGCATTAAAAAGGGGAGATGTGGAAGGTAGAGCAAAATTGCCAAGGGTTGAACAGAGCCCTCGGGCTATTTTTTAAGAATCCTATCCGGTGTTTCACCTTAATAAACGTAGGGAAAACCCTATAAAACCTGCATCAGGTAGGTCCTTTCAAATGACGGGAGATGAGTTTTCTGTGGAGTGTCATCATTCCCTTCTCTGTGTCTGCAGCAATTTTAGGAGGCTGATCCAATGGATTAGAGCACAACTCTTACCGTATGCCCAGGGTTTTAGAGCTCCATACATACACCTCCTAAAATAGGTGAAGGTGACTCGGCGTGTGAGAACTTTGAAAAAACCAGGGAGAGTACGAGGCAATCCCGACGGAGTCAGTTGAACCCCGCAGTCACCCTGGAGAAGAAATGTCTGCGAGAGAAAATTCCCACAGGCACTTCTTGTTTCGCCTGTCAACCGTAGTGTCCTTGCATATTTATTAAAAAATGTTCTCCCCAGCATCCGGGGCTCACAAACCTTTTTTTCGTTCAGCTGTTTTGCTGCCTGACCAGGCTTGAGGTCAACTTTCGCCACCTGCACCTCTCACAGCTGGCACGCAACCCTTGACCGTAGGTCCCTATTGTTCGACTAAGACTACGAAGAAAGAGACTCACTTTCTTGGAAACGTGAAAATTTTTAAAATAAAATTAACAGTTGGTGATGATTTAGGCCACAATATATGTATTTTAGACACATTTTTCTGTGACAATTTTTTGTCAGATAGTGTGTATCAGATTTGACGTGGCGATACTATAAAAATATCCTGGAAATCGCAGACAAACTGTAAGAAATATATTTAGGTACCACTTTGATCTCAGATGAACTTCAGACAAGACAACTATGTAAATCAGGTAACAAAATAAATTAAAAGCATTGTTTACGAATATAAGGGAAACGTCTTTGTTTTAAGTTCTTAAAATGTGGCCATTCTGGCATTTTATCCTTTTCAAGGAAAGATTTATTGAAATTATATTTTTATTAGGCTTTTTGGAATGTGCTACGTGCGAACTGGCTCAGTCATCTCCATAGAAAATGTACTTGGATGATCTTCGTCACAGGATCTGCTCATTTGCTCGAAAGACACTTACATGATGCACATTTTCCCAGCGATAATATCCCGATTGACGTTTCTGCTTTAGCAGCTGACACGAGGACAATACATCAAGAACATACACCTGCCTATTACCTATAAACGTGAGCGATGAGACAAAAAAGTTGTAACTTTACTTCGTAGTAAACCTATCACCTAACGTCAAATCAGTGTGTACTGCGAGGTTGCCTATACAGGTACCAAGGATATAAAGGGTGTTTGAAATGGAATAAAGCAGGCTGTGTGTGGTACTAACGGAATTATTATATTTTTGTTAGAAAGAGCGTACATATGCCATTAAAACAGAAAAAGAATTTTGTTAATACCTCACACGCAGTTTGTTTCATTCCTGTTAAAAATCAATCCGCCCTCATTGAAAAACCCTCAACTATCTACAAAATAACGTTTTATTTTTTAATTTCTTTCGATGTTCACGAATACTTTTTTGACAAAACTATGTAACAAACCTTATTGAAACACTTTATCTAATGACACAAGATAATTATATTTCCACATTTCACGTTCAAATTTAGTTTCCATCTTGGGTTTGGAATAACAATTTTAAATTCTGTAATTTCCTTTCCTCCGTCTAAAACCATATAAACAAGTCGGATCACAGATCCGATTTCAATACTACGTGCACACTTTACTACTATTCATTAATTAATTATTTGTAGATGTTAGATGAATTAGGCTTATACCATGCATTTATTAAATTTTACAATGAAGTGTGCTCTTGCTACATATTATAAATTGTTTGATACAATGGATGATTCTATAAGTAACGGCATTAATTTACAATAACGTAAATAGATTTCAAATTAGAGGATTACCTTCAATCCTCTATTGATTAAATAGGAGGTGCCAGATTGAGGTTATCCACAGGTATGAATATAATAACGACGATTGATATTTAGGATTATACATTAATATAAGGTTTTGGAGAGTATATTAGGGTTACAGAGAATGAAAACTGTAATGTACTAAATACAATAATTTGTAATTTTATATTACCGGGGTATTTCTTAAATAATTACGGGGTTCAAAGACCTTCGGCATACGGTGTGAGTTGTTCGCTGATCCCATTGGACCAGTCGGCCAACTGCCTTTCTATACTGATCGGGGCACGGAAGACGATTTGTTGCGTTCCCACAACAAGCCAGTCTCCCGTCATCAGAAGGGTGCAGGAGTACGACCCACTAAGCCGACCTACCTGATGCAGGTTTTCTAGGGTCGCATTTAGGTGAAACACCCGGTAGGATCCTTACACTATAGCTTGGGGCCCATAGCCAACCCTTGGCTACCTTGCTCTACCTTCCGCATCCCTCCTTTCCAATTTCCTTCGTATGCCATTAAAGGGTAGTTGCCTGCTTCAGAATCACCCTCATGTAGCCTGTTACCGCCAAAAATAAATTTGCGCAGAGGTTGGTTCTGTGTGAGGTTTAGTGGAGACTGGATGGAGGTTGTGGATAAAGATTTTTAAGCTTCAAAATCTCAGGATTTAGGAAGTATTGTGTGACCACGGGTTGGAACAGCTGATGTTGGGAGAAATCAGCCTCGAGCCTGGATTCGTCGCCGCAGATACCTGCAAAACTACCTGCAACTTTGCCGCCAGGCTGCAGACACCGCTGTAAACGGTAATTGAAGTTCGCGTATTCCTCGATATATATATATATATATATATATATATATATATATATATATATGGGAGAGAGCAGAACTTAAAACTTCCATAATGGCCCACCAAATCCTGTTTGTAGAGGCACCTCAGACACATATTCATATGTAAATTATGAATCAATGTGAAATATCTTGTTAATTATATTTAAAATAAATACAATAAATTTATATGTGTAATTTTATCTTGTTAATAATAATCTTTGTAACCAAAGACCTATTACAATACTGGAAAGGGAAAAAAGTTTAAATGTGAAGTAAGGATAAAAATTAATATTTTTTATATAAACTTACATCACATGTAACATTAAATTTCGCAAACTACATTGCACTGTAGAAATGACGTACAAGACGTTCATATAAAGTTCAAAATTTAGTCATATCTGAATAATTACTCCAGTAATTAATTACTTTGCAAAAAATGATAGGCAGTGTTCCTTATTTTAATTCAACACGGAAACCGAACCGTTTTCTGATGACCTCACTATCAGTGTCCAGTGATTGCCCGTATTTCTGCTGGTTGTTGATACACCATAAACGGGACAGAAGCGTTTCTTGAATGTTTCCAACCATCTCTTGATCGGCAGTGAGAAATTCAATGCCGACCGCTGCTTTTAAAGGACACCACTTACAGACGCCATGTTAAACTATTGCTGCAAGTTGGAAGAAACGCAATCTTTTTTTGCGCACTTCGTAAACATTAAAGAATTTCAATACTAATGTTTCGTATTAGTACTATTGTTGCAGGCTCATATATATATATACTAACGATTTATTTCATCGACTCCATTTCAGATGTCAAGTCACAGGTTCTTTGCTATGGCCTCCAACAATTCACTTGTAATCAAATCCCTAACCAAAATAGTTTGTGCGCAACCATGCATAAATGTCATGGAATAATAAATTTTCAGAATTTTGTCTCTCCAAATAAAGATAGCATGAGAATAGGAAAAGGTGAGTAATAAACACACCAACCATATCTCATACAGCTGTAATGAACATCTATCTTATAAAATAAATAAATAAAACAGATCATCAATTTTCTTTCACTTATGCTAATGAAAACAAGATTTTTATACTTGACATACGTTTGAGTGGCAATCAGTCCTAAGAATGGTCTGATGCAATACTCCATGCTACCCTATTCTATGCATGCCTTTTTAATTATACATAACTCCTACATCTTCCCGAAACTACTCAGCGTATTCCATCATTTACGTCCATACCCCACATCCCCTCTAATGAGGGCCTATTAATCTATCCCTTCTCTTGTTCTAAGACCCCCATATTGATCTTTCTTCTCTTTTTCGACTTATATCTTCTTTGTTAGTTAGCTTATCCACCCATATGAATTTCAGCATTCTTCTATAGCACCACATTTCAGAGGCGTCTATTCTCTTCCTTTATGCAACTCCTACCGTCCACGTTTCACACCCATATAATTCCACACTCCATATAAACATTTTTAATATTGATTTCCTTATATTCATATTTATATCAGCCGCGACTGTGCCAGATTGCAATGTAAATTCCTCTTTTTGGGCAAAAATTTTCTTCGTAATGAGGTTTCAAAAATCAACGGAGAATGCAAAATAACTTTATCCTAACAGTTTCGAAATTACTTTTCTGAAATAACGATAATTTGGCTTGTTTTATATTAGTTTGCAAGTTTAAAATGACTAAATGAGAAGGTATTATGCGGATCGCCTCGGCTTATTCTACACCAATGAATTTTGGTTTACATTAGCAGGAAATCGGACTATATGTATGAATAAACAATTTTTTATAGAAAAACAAAATATATAGTGTATGCTTACTATATGAGTTAGAAATTTATACTAGTAGTATTTTTATATTTATGCTTTAGTCTTTTAAAATCTAGTCCTGATTTACCTCAGCCAGAATTAAGCTTAAGGAGAATTTTTCTATTAAGTTTTTTGCAAGGGGATGTTGTTGCCACTGCTTAATTAACAGTGACCGATCTGAAAAGTTTGTAGGGAGAAGTGTAGTCGCCAGCAGAAAGCACAGCCAACCCTGGAGTTGTTGTCGCGATTTGTCTCCGTCCTGCGGGAAAGAGGGCGCTAGATAAAAAGCGATGCGGCAGGAAGCGCGCCTGCCAAGGGACTAACGCGGTTTCCTGCTCCTGGACAGAGAGTGCTGCGGCCATCTCTCACACTTCACTTCAATTAATTATTCAAGATAGCGAATTCCGGAATGTGCTTTACAGAGCAATTATGACAAAAATTGCTTTCCCAGCACTCGGCAAAGTTCCATCTATATGTACCCTTGCTCTATGCTTAAAGCAGTCCTCTTTAATCTAGAAAGAGCATTTCGTTATCATTTCAGCATAACATTCTACGAAAATAATTGCATTAAAATTTTATATCATACATTACCTAACTAATAAACGTACTACCTATTGATAACTAAACATTCAAAATTCGACTTAAATATTCTGAAACTGTCGATTTTAAGCTATGCCAAGCATAAGAACTATCGTGTTAAAACTTGATGAATTTGAAAATGTTTTCAATCGTTGGCGACGTCACATTACTTTATTAAATAATTTATTATTGTCATTAAACCTCACATGAGGAAGCTAAGCATGTCATTATAATAAATGCCTATGTAAATTCAGACGAATAACCAGAACCGTCTCATAAAATTTCTTTATCGTATTAACAACACTTAAAGAAGCCTTCGACCTTTTGTCATATTCATCGTAGCTGAAATACATCATACAATAGTAACAGACATATATTCTCATGTATACAAATATATATTAATAAATTAGCATAGTATACCTTAATTTTATTTGTCAGCAACACGTAACCAATATGTATTCTCATAGTTAAATTTTCATGCATTAGTATAGTGCCATGTTACTATCTTGACTACAGGGTTGTTTGACGCCTGGCAGCATTCTCTATACATCGATATCGATATGTATTACATATTGGCATTATACATATGTTATAAGTGACTTCGCCCTCCAGGCATTTTGTGAATATTTGTGCGGGGTCTGTCATTGTAGCAGGTAGAGGGTACGACAGTGATCCTTGGTATTGTGGTTAGCGGTTACCCCTAAAAGCAGGTCAAATGTTTTGATATGTTGAAGGATCTTTGACCTGGGAGCTAAAGCTGCGGGCATAGCGGTTAATAAAATTTTATTTGAAACCTCTCAGGAAGTTGGGAAAGTTTGCGATGTAAGAAATATTAACAGTACAGTTTTGGAGAGTGAAGGAGATGGATTGTTAGCGGCGGGAGGAGGAGATTGCCACGAGCGGCGAGTGTGTTTTTGGAAAGAGATTTAGTAGAGCTTGAGAGAGAGACAGAGAGAGAGTACATATTTCAATGTAGGAGGAGGTGGTGTGAGCGGCAGGTGAAGTAGTTAGAGAGTGCCGTTTTCGTGGAGTCGACTGACGGCGAATGAGATCACGAAACTGTTACAATTTGGAGCGCGTGTCCGCGCGCGTATGACCAGCTTACTTGTATCAAGCGATTGTACCAGCCGAACAATATAATGTTTAGAAATTTTTGAAATCTGTGAAATTATTTTGTAGTTAGGTTAGGCATTAAAGTATTAGTGAGAATGAATGTGAGCGGTAGTGGGTAAAAGCAACATTTAATGATTGTTTGAATTTTTAAATCTTGTTCAGTTATTAAATAAACCTTCACCTCCCGTAATTAATTAATTGAAGTCAAGACCCCAGGGAGTCTCAAGCTTTGCTCAAAAACTCACGTGTCTTGGCTCGACGCTGGCCATCTCCCTCTGGATCACGCGGTTCGCGATTGCCATTTTCTTTGATTATATAAAATGTCACGTTTGTTAGGGATCGTGAGATTCAATAACACACACACGTAGAGGTTATAGGCGTTTAATCAACGGCGAAGTGCTGTACAAAGCTCGTACTGCTTAAGACTGACTCCGATTTGGAATCCAGTCCTATTTATACATACATGGAATATTCTAGAAGCAGAACATTCTAGAAACAGAAAATACTAGAAACTAAAGGCAAACAATGTAAATAAATTAAACAAATAAAAATGGTTTCGTCGGCTGGGACTCGAACCCGAGTCTATGTGTCTGCAGTACGGCTCGCTACCGCTCTGCCATCACTGCAGGTCTTGAGTTGTGGCAATATATATAATTCTTTATATGCAGTGACGTCTGGGTCGGCATTTAACGTGAAAGGATCCGAGGGGAGCGTTACAATATCATTGTATGTGTTATACTAATATTTAATAAACTTATGTCTATCATTTATGTTTTAGTAAATTAATGCTCCCGCATATTGAGTTTCTATTTCCGAGCCTTCATTTCTGTTGTTTCTATTAAGATTAATATAAACTGCTTCAGCAATTCTGAGTTGAATTTCTATATTATTCTTGAGTAGAATTCTAATGTCATGAAATCTAAACATATCGTTTCTCATTTTTGTATGGGCCGAAAGGCTTTTATTTGTCTTTGATTTAGGTTTTAAAGTTGCTTGGTGGTGATACACTCTGGTCTTCAGGCTAGTATATGCAGACATGAGAGTACATTTTTGTATATAAGTCTGTTACTATTGTATGATGCTTTCAGTTAAGATGAATATGAGATATGTCGAAAGCTTCTTTAAATGTTGTAAATACAATAAAGACCTTTTATGAGACTGTTTTGGTTGTTCGTATAATTCTACTTCATTATACAGTATATTTTATCAAAATGTATAAATGCCTATATAAAATAATAAATACAGAAAATTATCAGCAGATTGAAATGTCGTGCTTGATTCGGAAGTTAGCAGTCGAGTGGGGATGCATAGATTCAGCAGTCACCTTTTTCTAACCACAATCTATTATATTGAAAATCAATATTTTTTACTATGAATTCATTACATTTTCAGTTATTCGTTTTGTGTCCGCATCTGTTGAATGACTTCACATAATAGTGCCTACGTAAATATTTGTGAAGATATCTTGTAACATACGCCACAAACTTGGTGGTACAATGTTTTCAAAAATTATATTTTAACTCGACTATCGATTCAGTAATACACGGGCGCCAGGTAATTCCTTAAAACAATTTACGAAAATATTTTTAAAACATATAACGATTAGTTTTTGTACAATATGATAAAATTATTACTCAGGTCGTGGTCACAAATTAACTACAACTTCCACTATCGGTGCACTCATTACCGCGGTAACGGTAATTTGTTCCAGTGACCTGCTTTTCCACTAAATCCATTCCATCTAGGGACGCTGGGAACTCAAAATTAAGCTTTTATTGCTGTTGAGTGTCATTTGTCTGATATCCGAACGCGTCCTACAACCTTCTCCAACCTTTTACTGAAGCTCTCGCTGCAATGGGTACCTTATTTTTACTACCGCCACTCCGATAACAATGTGTCTGCTCAGCTTTCCTACCTCAAGCGCTGCTGCCTGGTTTCATTTTGTAATGGACTACTAAAATTTATTCTATAAACAAGAACAACACTCAGTATGTTATTTTGCATTATTTCCAACACTTTTTTACACCAGGCGGATGACTGACATTTTCTTGTGAGAATATTTGTGGAGGAGGATATTTGTTGCACCGTGTTTATCTATCCTTTTCAGTGTAAAAGACTTTTGCATTAAAAGTACGTCTCCAATTGTACTATCTCCATAATCGGTGCAACTGTCATGCAATATTTGCTTATAATTATCAATTATGCCAGAATCTGACTCGTTATCTAAGATTTCTTCCTCCAAAAGCTTATGAATCAGATAACATTCAGATTCCTACCTACACAATAGGAATAGTACCTCACAAGAAACAGTATGCTTTTCGCGCATGTGTACTGGTAGGCCGCAAACGTACGTAGTCCTCGGAGATTCAATAAACCTAATTGTACTACACAATAGTGCAGTAAGACCCCGACCTATTTTTGTTCGAATTTTTCGTATGTTAAAGGATCTAAAAATTCAGCAAGAACATTCTAACTGGCGGCAGGAAGGTAGAAGTGGAATTTCCCGGCGCCAGGCTGCCTGACGGGAGACATACCTGTTTACAGATTTATAATAATAAATTTTTTGATGAAGGAACATTCACCCTTCAAATTTTCCGAAGTTTTACCTGTGTCACGGAAGTTCAACAAAAAAAATATTCAGATTTGTTCTAGACGTTGAAGTCGGAGGTAGAGATGGAGAGTTGTGTAAGACGTTGAGAAGGTGACGATGAAGAGGAGGTGTGAATTATTGCTCTTTAGTGAGTGTTTTGAGAACAAGAAAGGCAGAGGGAAGGAGGAGGAAAACCTGGGGTTTCTTCAATCACCGGCAGTATCAGTTTCATCCCACTTCCCACCGGTATAGGGAAGATCTACAATTCAACCAGACGGAAGAATGAAATTCCGGTCGCCTAGTAACCTGTATCAAGAATAAAGATAAAACAAGTACGTAAAGTGAACGAAACTCTATTGCACGTGGTTAACCGATAAGTAATTAACCCTGTTATTTAAATATCGTCCCCTCGAATTACTTTATTTGTTTGTAATAGCGCGCAGGACCCCTTAAAATGATTGTTTCTTATAAATAAAATTATTATATTATTTCTTAAAGCGCAAGTAATTTTATTAAATAACTTAAATAAAACCCCTATAATATCTTTACAACACATTTACTGTTTCTAAAACATAGGTATGTGTATACAGGGTCCGAGGTACGTAAGATTAGTGGATTGCGTTAAGTACGGTTTAGAAATACGCGGGGATCCTTCATACCCAACGCGACTACCAAATGTACCTGTTTTCAATGAGTGCGGGTCTATGTTGAAATGGATTAATAAAACTGTGTGTAAGGTATATACAAAATTCAATTTTTATTTCAATCCCCTTTCTCAATTATAAAAAGAATTTTGTTAAAAGCTCACACGCAGGTTGTTTCATTCCATTTCATACTGTTTCGTTTAGGCACTCATCATGACAGAAATTGAAATACATTTATTTGTAAAAAGTAAAAATTTCCGACCAATTTCAAACTTCACTTTTAACAATTTCCAAAGAAGAAAAAACAACGTTTCGGTTCTTATTTGTACCTGCTTCAGGTTATAACATAATAACTTTTTGATATCATTTATATATTATCTAAAGTTGTTTTAAGTATTCACTGAGGCTCCGATTCTTGTTTTTCGATTTCCAAGGACACAGCTTGGACAGATTGTAAATCATTGTAGGAACATCTCATGTACTTCTGTGGCCCTTGCCTCTCAGTTTTGCCACAACTGAGCAAGTTTAAAATTATCGTATAGCCTCGGGAAGACGTTGTAAAAATATTGAATTTTTTTGGTTATTTTCGTAAATATTGTTCTATTTAAAATGTGACAACAGATGTATTGATTATTAGGTGAATGTTCTCTTTTGTGTACCTCTTTTTGTTTAGTTATATATTTCTACTACAAAATGTGTAAATTGTTTGGGTTTTCATGTTAACACTTGGTTCATCAATGTTTCTCCACAGCATAATAACCTGAATAAACAAAATGTTGCTTCTTTCCTCTTTGTAAATTGTTAAAAATTAAATAATTTCTGAAATTAGCCGAAAATATTTACTTATTATTACTAAATCAGACGTTAAAATACGACCTTACATTTATTTTTATTTGAATTACTCTAAAATGTATGCAAAAGGGTAAATAAATGTAATTTAATTTTTTGTGATTTAAAACTACTTTCCAACCTGATATATGTTAGCCATCTATAAATACAATTATTATACTGGCATCGCTATGAGGTTTGAGTCCTTTCGAAGCCAAAGTAGAAGGGAAGTGACTGACTGAACGAACGAATCACAACGAATGAAATAAAGGGTGGGCCATGAAGCCTCGAGAGGAGTGATTTGCATTACTTTGTTGTGTAGGCAAAAGTGCCTTCGTCCACGTGGACGTGTGAGAGGACTTCTGATTTAAAACGATCTATTATATTTACAACTAGAAACTGTAGTAAATATTTCTTCTGTAACGATATGAAGTCGACGTATACGTAGGCCGCTTAAACTATAAGTATATTGAATTGAAATTAGTATAGTTTGACAGGAATATAAAAGTCTAAGAACTGGAACATGGATGACTGGAATAATAGTCTTAAAAGTTGTTTGTATACTCTTATTTCCATTCAATTTAAATGTTTATCCGTATACAAGTAACATCTCAGAGATATTGCCAACAATAAATTGTAATGATGTTTGAGCGTCGAGGAGGATTCACGTCAATAGTCAGAAAGTCGCGTATATTTTAGGCTACTAATTATCAGTATTCTGTTTCCTCGCATTTAGTTGCAACTCAATGCTCAATATGAATGAACATCAATGCATTAATGCTGTTGTCGCGTGATAACTAATTTTCGAAAAATTAACTTGTGTAATGAATAAATAAATTAAATGCTATTCGTCATCTAAACTTTCGATTAATGAAAGATTGAAACATATTTATTGATATATGATTTATATGCACGTAGTATGTTAATTCATTCTCCACTTCAATGCTGTTGTTTAAAGTTATAAATGAATAGATGTTCCATGGACATTTCTCTGCATAATTCAGCGTTATTTGGGCTAATAGTTGCTTTGTAGTTATGCATTGCTGAGTAATATTTATATCAGTATGTTAATAGAACGATATTGAGCTCGACATTTCTCGGTGAAACCAAAATTACCGCAAATGTCTCTTTAATTAGGCTATAATTAAATTAGTTTCAAATATTTGCTTTGTCAGAGTTGCTTGAAAAATTTCGAGTTCCGAATGCTTTTAGTAAATTAATTTATTTTCCTGTCATTTCCCTGTAACTGAAATACAGAACTTTGGAGTCAGCCACTCTAAGACCGATTTGATATTATAAGGATCGGTAAACATTCCAGCCAGAGAATCTCCTAGCTTGAATTAAGCTTCATTGTCAAAGCACTCGTTGCTTATTTGTTAAACAACGACTGCTATTAATTTAATTGAATGCATCTCCAAGATAATGCAATATAATCTGGCCTTATTGTTTACCAATAAAGTTAATTACTATTATTTTTATACAGATTCAGACCATTTAAAGCAAAAGTTTGAAATTATGAGTTTTCAAAGTCAAGCTACATAAAAGAAAAACAAAAAAGCCCAGGCTTTTTTCAGTTTTTTCACCATAACGCAAGTATAAAATTCTTTTAAAAAATTATCTACGTAAAGTGAGACCTTTTACATGAATGTAGGTCATTCCGAATGGGCACACTGAGGCTTCAAACTATTTTGATGACTACAGTAGAGTCCTTGCTTGCTCGCGGTCACAAGTGACACGCGTTTAGTTTCATATGCGGGACATACATACACAAAAATAATTTGAAAACGACAATTATATATACATATTTGTCTACATCTATAAAAGGAGAAGATATTTATTTATCTCTTCGGACTGTGAAATAATATGTATACATAGATGCATTTCACATGGGTGGATAGACTGACTAACGTGGATGTTCTAAGCAGAATAGTGGGAATAGCAAACAATATGGATGACATTGACCTAGAGAAGGGATATATTAATTGGTCACGTTTTAGGACATCAGGACTTATAAAATTAGCATTTGAGGGAAGTGTGTGTGGGTTAAAAACAGAAGTGGGAGGCCAAGGATGGATTGCGCTAAGTAGATTAGGGAGGATGTGGGATGTGCTAGTTTTGCGGAAATGGACAAGGCTTACGCAAGATAAGTTAGCATGGAGGGTTGCAAAAAATCAATCTTAGGACTGAATGCCACAAAAACAACATGTATGTGTCAACACGTCAATGTATTTGAGGTCACCATCATTGAGCCAAGAATATCTCCCATCTTTAATCAGGCAATGTGCCGTTAATTTGTTTACAATGTAGTAAGCTCACTTTTTTTTCTTCATATTTTTAGCAAAATAAATTTTGTGTGCGGTCCTGGTCCTTACATAATCTGCACTGCGACTTATAAAGCATTCTGCATATTTATATAATAATTAATAGATAAATAATTCACTCGTAATGCACGCAATTACAGTACATAGAATATATCAGAACTCTGCAATTTGAAATATAAATGTCTAAACAATATCAAGCTCCGACGCAACGAACTTGCGCATATTTTGATGTGACATGATTTTCAATTTCAAAGATACTGTTTAAGAGACTCGAATTTTGAGGTTTTTTTGGGTAAAGTTATTTTTGTTGATCGTTAATAAGGAATGTCATGATTGTTTGGGAATTAGTAGATAGTTTATGGTCCCACCATACGTGGACATTAACTGGGAAAAAGTAGAACTAAAATCAGGATTGTCTGTTGAATATCTGAACCTTGATATTCTTACCCTTTATGAATGCTTGTAGAACAGCCTGACTAATGGGTAAGCTTGAGTGTTATAAAGGAGACGGCTAATTCTAATTGATCACTTTTTTGTACATGTTTATTACTTTTTTACTTGGTTTGTGTAATTGTTTCCACTCGAGCTCACAAGCCCTGAGGGGGTGCTTCCCGCAGCTGGAACCCTATGGACCCCTGGGGGATGATTTAGGGCGGGATGTTACGGCGGGGCGCCATCTTGGTAAGAGGTGCGACGAAAACTTTAGGCCATCAATAACCATGAGTGGCGTCGCTGCAAGGAACACGTGCTCCGCACAAGTGTCGCCAATCCGAGATTTATTTTCAGTGGGTTCGTATCCAATTGGAAAAGAGAGTCCAATGGACACACATGCCTTGTCGTCTAGGGGAGAATATAGTGCAACAGCGTCAACCAGGTGCCGTTTTATAAGACAAATTATTAAATGTAATATACCCGCTTGATAATCCACTCTTAGCAGATTCACTGTACAAAACACAATTCTTTGTACATTTTTTACCCTTATCTTTAGCCGAAACATATTTTAGCCAATTAATACTGTATTATTATCTTCTTACAAAGTATGAAATATTCGTTGTTGTGATGTTCAGCCCTAAGACTGGTGTGATGTAACCCTCCATGCTAACCTATTGCGCAAGCCTTTTCATTTCCTTATAACTAGAACAACCCACATCATCCCTAATCTATTTAGGGTATTCCATCCTTGGCCTCCCTATTCTGTTGCTACCCCACACACTTCCCTCTAGTGCTAATTTTACAAAACCCTCCTGTCTTGAAACGTGGCCTATTAATCTATCCCTTCTCTTGGTCAACGTCCTCCATATTGTACGCTTTACCCCTATTCTGTTTAGAACTTCCTCGTTTGTGATTCTCTCCACCCATCAGATTTTCAGCATTCGCCTACAACACCAGATTTCCAAGGTTTCTATTCATTTCCTTTCCGCAATTCCTATCTTCCACGTTTCTCAACCATACAACGCCACGCTCCACACGAACATTTTTAGCAACGATTTTTTATTATTCACACTCATATTACCCGTAAGTAAACCCCTATTTTCCGCGAAAGCCTTCCTTGCCTGTGATATCCTACTCTTTATGTCTCCTATACATCTACCATACCTAGTTTTTACGCTTCCCAAGTAGCAGAATTCCTTAACTTCCGTTAAAATATCCCTTCCCAATCTAACACCCTTTATTATTCCTCTGTTTCCCACACTACACTCCATTAACTCTATTAATCCTCATATTGAACTCTTTCTCCAGGACTCCGTTCATGCCATTTATTATGGTTTCCAAGTCTTCTTCTGACTCCCCTAATACTACAATATCGTCGGCAAAGTGTAAGGTTTTTATTTCTTCTCCTTGCAGTATGATTCCCTTTCCATATTCCGTTTTCACTTTTTTCATCGCGTGTTCTATATATTAGTTAAACAGCATGGGCGACAGACTGCATCCTCATCTTACTCCTCCCTTGATTTCTGAAGTCCTTTCTTGCTCTTCTATTCTAATTACTGCTGCCTGTCTTCTGTAGTGGTTATTTATTAGCCTCCTTTCTCTATATTTTATTTTACTTGTCTTCAAAATCCTTAATACTGTGTTCCAGTTCACATTATCAAACGCTTTTTCTAAATCTACAAATGCTATGAACATAGGCCGGTTTTTTCGTATCAAGTCTTCTAAAATAAATCTCAAAGTCAATATTGCTTCTCTTGTCCCTATATTCTTCCTAAGACCAAACTGATCTTCTCCTTACTCGCATTCTACTTGACGTTCCATTCCCCTATATGCTATTTTCGTTAATATTTTGCATGCATTGGATACTAAACTAATTGTCCTGTGCTGTTCGCATCTATCAGCCCCAGCCTTCTTCGGTATAGGTATAATTATGTTTTTACTATATTCCCTGTTATTCTTCCTGTTTCGTATATTTCGCAAACTATCCTTTACAGCCATGATACTGCTTCTTCGCCCGATACATATCCGTAGTACTCATAATTCAATAATATTATTTGTTCAATACGTTCTCTCTGATTAGTAATAAAAAAGATATTCAAATCAGGTTCACATAACGCCATCTGCACCTGAACTGTGTTATGGAAATAGGGGCATTAGACAATATGATCCGATGACAATTTTGTGCTGTAACGGCAGATTTTTTTTACGCTTATGAGGGTGCTTCGTCCGTTTTGTTGAGCTCAGCCGCTTAACATATGGCACCAGCACTAATTATTAATCGCTTGCCATTGCTTCTCTGCGCAGGTGACAGATAGCCGAGCCGGGCGTTTTGCATTCTACCTGCTCATTTTAAGCACAGAGAATCGGATTGAATATATATAGCGCGCTAGCACGCGTCGAGTTGTAAAAATGGAGAGGATCGTTCCGACCGAAGTGATTGTACTTTGAGAGATTATCATGGGGAGGTTAGGTTTGGTTTCATTTATGAAGATTACACGTCTCCCTACATGAGCTTTTAGCCTCGTTTCCCTATCACGATAAATAAGAAATCGGGAGCGGCACCATATTCTTTCTTTTATTTTTCACAGAACTCATAGTGACCTCATCTCTGTCCTATTCGGAATTTCAAACTCGTCTTTATTTAACACTTACTAAACGGTTATTTAAATGAATTACTATCTGAATTCAAATAAATATTAAACAAGGAAAAAACCAACACAATTCGTATTCTTCGAAAGAATTATATAGCTATATACTCTTGTATTCAAATTAAATACGAATAAACTTATAATGGTACAATATTCGGCAAATTCAACACTTGTAACAACTTTGAGAATTAAATGTCTTTTTTTTGGGGGGGGGGTGTTAAGGGGGTAAAAGAATGCACGAGGGAGAGCCAGAAACTCGAAAAAACCTTTTAATAGCATAGGAAGGGAACAGAAAACGGTGGTGTGGAACGGGCAGAAAGGCGGAGGCAGCTGGCCGACTGATCCAATAAGGGCAGCGGACAACTCTTGCCGTATGGCAAAATCTGAAACTCCGGAACATACACCTCCTAAATGAAATCAAGATTCCTCTGCATTTGAAAAACTTTAAAACTCTGAAGGTAAGGGCCATTACCTCTCTGTGGGAGAAACGCCTTAGGTCCTACAGATATCCCTATCTAAATATTATGTCATTCTAATACCATGAAAATTACTTCTTGGAGTAGTATGGTTATTAATACTCTCAATTTTCCACTAGGGTACTAAAAGGATAGGACTGAGTAGATTAAAGGTAGGACTGAGTAGATTATAGGAAAAATATTCTGCAAATAAAATAAGTAAATTAATCTGAATTAATATTAAAGATCAAGGAAAGAATTCAGAAATGAAGAAAAGAGTCAGATAAGGATGCAGTCTGCCGCCCATATAGATTACTTATATTTAGAACAGGCGATAAAGTAAGTTAAAACGTAATTTCGAAAAAGGATCATACTGCAAGGAAACGAAATAAAAACTCTACGCTTGGCCGTATTAGGTGAGTCAAAAGAAGACTTGGAAACCATAATTAATGGGACGAAGGTGAAAATGGAGAAAGAGTTCCATATGAGGATTAATAGAGAGAAAACCAAGGTATTGGAAACAGTGGAATAGCAAATGGTGTTAGATTGGGAAGGAATATTCTGAAGGAAATTAAGGAATTCTGCTACTCGGGAAGCGTAATAACTAGGAAAGGTATAAGTATAGTAGATATAAAGAGTAAGATAGCACAGGCAAGGAAGGTTTTCGCGAAAAAGAGGTAGGTCGGGCATTGGATACTATTCTCGGGCCTTCCGATTGGCGGGAGACGAGTTTTCTGAGGGTTCGGAGCATTCCCTTCTCCATGTCTTCGCCAGTTTTAGGACGCTGTTGGCCGACTGATCCAATGGGATCAGCGGACAACTCTTGCCACATGCCCAAGGTTTTCGACCCCAGTACATATACCTCCTAAATATAGGTGAGGGTATCTCAGCATGTGAGAACTTCGATAAAAAAAACCAGAGAGAGTACGAAGCACTCCCGACGGAGTCACTCTGGGGGAAAATGCCTGCGGGAGACCCTTGCATCTCAGAAATCAGGAAGGGCGTAGAGCCGAGCATAAGGATACACTAGGTAAACTAGTAATATAGCTGCGAGATATAAAAAATTATTATAGGGATATGTTTGGAAAGTAATAAGTAAAATTTATGATTTTATTGTGTTGCCATATTATGGTTACGTAAGAGAAAAATTAAAAAGAATGTTAACGAATTTGGGCTTCAAAATTAATAATAATTATCTTTCGGGAATTATTAGCAAAGGAAAAGACAAATTTGATAATGTAGGGCAACATAATGTTATTTACCAAATTAATTGTTCCGGGCAAAATAGCAAAAACTGGTATATGGGACAGAATAAACATGCTTTGGAAATCAAACTTAAAGAGCATAGAAACAACTATAAAACTTATAACCATAATATGATCACAACATTCAGATTTGAGGAGAATCACGACTTCAATTGGAATGACGTTAAAGTTTTAGACATAGAACCAAATTTATACAAACGCAATTTATCTGAAAAGGTATATATTGAAACAACTGAGAACACCATCAACTCTCAGAATGAAACCATTAAATTAAGCAATATTTGTAATACTTTATTTTTTTAAGTTGCAATATTAATATTTTAGTAAGGTATTTGTTATTTTTTCTGTCTCATTATATGGACCAATATTTTTCTAATAAGATTTTTTTTAAATTTAGGTATTAGGTATTAATTATTTCCATCTATAGTGCTTAAATAATCACTGAGGCTCCGACTCGTTGTTTTTCGATTACATTCCAAGGTCACAGCTGCGACAACATGGAAATTATTGTTGGGATAGCTCAGTACCTCTGCCTAAATTTTGTCACAACTGACCAAGTGTAAAATTTTTGTATAGCCGCGTGACTTTGTTCATAAATGTTGTTGTATTTTTGATTTGACATTGATGTATTGATTATTAGGTGAGTGTTCTCATTTGTGTACCTCTTTTTGTTTACTTTATATTACTACTACAAAATGTCTCAAATGCTTAGGTCTTCATGTTAACACGTAGTTCATCAGTGTTTTTCTACGGGATAAAAACCAAATAAGCACCGAAACGTTTCTTTTTCCTCTTTGGAAATTGTGAAAAATAAAAATAAAGTCTGAAAGTGGTCGGAAATTTTACTTATTATTTCAAAATCAGATGTAAAATTACAAGCTTTCAATATTTGTAAAGTGCTATTGAAGAATGTATGAAGCGCTTATTTGTCGACCAGGTTAATGTATGTGTGCTATAGCTGAAACATAATATACTGTTTAATATATTGTGTCACATATTGTTTCTGAGCCGTCGTTTTATTGAGCATGAGAAGGTTGTGTGTATTTCCTTCGGAAATAGCTCCCTTAATCAACTTTCGCTTTATGCCTCTCTGTTTCACTTCTTTGCACAGCGAAATAAATGGCCATGCTATGGGCTGGAACCTGTGGGACGGGAGGCAACTCAGACCGATAACTGAGCCCATTTCGTGGCTCCCCTGTGCTGATAGATGTTGGCCGTGGGGTCTTAGAGCCTTCCATTATTCTGAAAGATGACCAGAGAAGGTAGCTGGGTATCGATTCCAACTGAGGGCGAGCGACACGCATTCTAATCAAGAGTATTAGGATTTATGTCCTTTGGAAGCAGTAGGAGAGTAATGCAAATAAAGTGCGCCAGTTTTTATATAAGCAAACAAAAAAATCTCAGCTTCCAATGTTCTCCCAACAAATTTTGCGTAAGTAGTAAACGCTCGTAAAATTAATTGCTCAGATGTGAGTTAACGAAATTACAAAAATATATAATAAATCAAACACGCGTTACTTGTAATGAATATCCCCAAGTGCCTATAGATTCTGATACTAATCGGCGTACAGTACACTCTTCAACCCAAAAAAAATTAATACAATGGAAAAATGAGATTCAAACGTAAGTTGGTGTAAGAAATGAGTTTTCTTTCATATGCACCAACATGTTTACTGTTCTTAATAATATAAATCTTAAATCTCATGTAATGCATACGTCAATTGAAACATTAAGTTTGTGTATCTGTGTGTGGGTGGCACTCGCATTCCTTAGGACAAAAGGATAACGGTCCTGGCTGAATGTAGAAAAAGGCCCCATTCACAAAGAAAAGGGATCACCGTGAATAATTAGGGGGCTGTTTTAGCGAAAACGGAAGTTTCGTGGAAATTTTTTAATCTCACGGAGAAACGCAAAACACATGTATTCAGGCCCAGCGGATGAAAATGTTCATATTAGCTGTAATTGTTAAGGAGCAAGCCAATAGAAGTCATTTGAGGATAACAGCTTATTGGTGGTTTGGAATTATGTAGCTCCCCACCGAGCTTTCGTGGGAAGGTGTTGGGAGAAAGAAGACAGAGGGTGTTGGGAGAAGAAAGACGGAAGGTGTTAAGAGACGGGGGACAGAAGCTGTTGGAAGACGGGAGATAGTTGATACAAAAGTTAAATTGTTAGCCGCTGAGAGAAGAAGAGAGGCCGGCTAATGCTGAACTGTTAGACCGCCGGAAGGAGATAAGGGAATCTCCGCCAGATTTGTACACGAGATTCAGCCCGGACGGTGATGGACAGAGCTGCAGATGCAGCTACCAACATCATCATCAGCGCAGACCAGGATGCAGACGCAGAAACTTCGCAGGTATCATTACATTGAATTTGAAAGAGCTCACATTTACCAAGCCTACTGCCCCACAGAGTACCCTGATGTTAAAGTCTCATGTATATTTATTGTTTTATTTATATTGAATTAGACTTTTATTTACAATAATAAAACGCCATTAATAAATAATTGTTGTTGTTGTGGTATTCAGTCCTTAGACTGGCCTGATGCAACACTTCATGCTAACCTATCTTGCGCAAGCCTTTTCAGTTCCTCATAACTAGCACAACCCACACCCTCCCTAATCTGTTCAGCGTATTCTATCCTTGGCCGCCCTATTCTGTGTGACCCCACACACTTCCCTCTAATGCTAATTTTACTAAACTCTCGTGCCGTAAAACTTGTCCTATTAATCTATCCCTTCTCTTGGTCAACGTGTCAAGGATAGTAATTTACGCCAAACGTCATTTTCTTTGTCCCTAATATGTTGCTAATATTTGTCACGTGAATATTAATATTTATCCACTGTTGTTAATATTTTTATCACCAAAAATTAGACAACGCAACATAAAGACTATTATTATAATATCTCAAATCCCAACTAACAATCGTCGCGAAACGCTCGATCACCACGGAGACGCTCGGCGTTAGATTCGTCTAAGAAACCACGTTGCTGAGAGTACACTACAAACCACTTTCCTACAATAACAATTACGGTATATTACTTAATGTTTATTATTTAGTATAAGGTGATTGAAATACTTACTTAATATTTCTCTTGCATATGGTAAGTTGTAGATTTTCATAAATTATAATGATATACATACTTAGTATTAATTGTTGTGTTTAAGGTTTTTGAAGGTTATTAATACTTCTACAAAATATGAAATAATGGCTACTCCACATAAAGTACTATTTGGGTCATTGTTGTTGTGGTAATCACTCCTAACACTGGTCCAATGCAATCCTTCATATATATTGCGCATGCATTTTCATTGCCGCATACTTACCACACATCACATACTCCCTAATCTGGTTAGTATATTCCATCCTTGACTTCCCTCATTTGTTCTTACCTCTAATGCTAAGTGAAGAAGGTCCTTATGTCTTAAAACGTGGCCCTTCCCTTCGTCAACGTCCTCCTTATTGTTCGCTTTTCTCCTATTCGGTTTAGAACTTTCATCGTTACTTACTCTATCAACCCATTTGATTTTGAGCAATCGCACCTAATTTCAAAGGTTTCTATTGTTTTCCTTTCCGGAGCTCCTATCGTCCATGTTTGCACCCATATAACGCCACACTCCATACGAACAATAAATTATTATATTATAATTTATTTCACTTAATTCTCCTCATCTTACCAGCAATTAACATTACATTTAAGTAAACAGCAGTTCTGATATTTGATGAACATATGTAAGTTTGCAATGTTTTGTTTGATGTTGTTTTTATTTAGAACAATGTCTGACCAACAATGTGATGAGTAGTTAAATTGTATTTTTGCTGTATTAAACTCTGGAGGTATGCGCCAAGTTTTAATAGAATAATAGACGTTCATAGTAGTTTAGGTTTAGAAACAGTTAGGAATTTAGTAGGGCATAGGGCGGACACGTTCTATGAAAAAGCAAACGTGTCCCCCTATGATGACATTAGGTTAATTTCAAATAGAAATAGTTTATTAAGAGATAGGGCCTGTAGACATGGCGTAGAATAGGCAAATTAGGATAGGTAATTACTTTAATTTAGATAACTGTAATATTAAATTTAGGGCATGCCTGGGCCCAATTAGACACGTAGGCAAGTGATATAAACAGTTTATCATCAAACAGAGGCAAGGGCTCCTGCCCGGAACTCAATCGTACTTGCGTCCTCGTGACCATCACAGGTCTAAGCTTCATCAACAGAGGAAGGGCGCTGCGGGAGTTTTCTCGCAGGCGCTTCAGCCCAGAGCGACTGTGGGGCTCACCTGATCATGTCGGGAATGCCTCGCACTCTCTCTGGGTACCTTTTATCAAAGCTCTCATATGCCGAGACACCTTCACCTATTTTAGGAAGTACTGGGGTCATAGACCTTGGGCATATGGCAAGAGTTGTCCGCTGATCCCATTGGATCAGTCGGCCAATTGCCTCCTGAAATTGGTGGAGACACGAAGGGAATGCTGCGTCCCCACAGCAAACTCGTCTCCCGTCATTCGGAAGGGCGTGAGAATAGTACCCAATGCCCGACCTACCTGATGCAGGTTTTCTAGGGTTTTCCCTGCATCTCTTTAGGTAAAACACTGAGTAGGATCCTTAAACAATAGCCCTGGGGCGCTAGTCAACTCTTGGCTACCTTGTTCGACCTTTCACATCCTCCCTTTTCGATGCTGTTCCTATGCTATTAAAGGGGAGCTACCTGTTTTAGGATCACCGTCATGTAGTCTATTAGCCAAAAATTAAGCTTTAACCATGTTGTGTCTCCTACTTTTACCATTAAATGCGCTAGATTTTTCCTAATCCTATTCAGGGTTGTCTAGCCCTGATCCAGCCAGTCGCTCATTAGCATTTTTATACCGTCCCCCCCATTAAAAATAGATTTATAATATATTGAATGAAAACTGCAAGGTTTAATGAAAGAAAACAATTGATATTTACTTTGATGGCCCAGAAAGCACTTTATGTAGTAGGCCTGTGTCTTATTAAATATGTTACGGTTATTGAAGTTTTAAGGAACACTAACCTTCAACTACCTTATACAAGACAATAAATAATTAAGTATGTAAGTAAGTATAATTAATGGAAATCTATTACTTATCACATGCAAGGAAGTATTAAGTAACTACTTCAAAGTACTTCAATTACCTTAAAATAAATACTAGACATTAAGTAATATAACATAATTAGTCTTATGGAAAACTGGGTTGAAGTGTACTCTGTGCAACGTGATATCTTTTACTAAGCTAAAGCCGAGTGTTTCCGTGTTTAACCGATAGTTTCACGAAGAACCTTGCTATATATATATAGTGATTATAATAATTACGTTTCACAGTATTATCTGTGCCGTTTTGTGTATTTCTATAATACACTTTTCCTACCATACATACACTATGGAAATAACCATAAAATGTAAAACCCAGTATTCTTGTAATTTTGCCGAAGATGAAGATAATGCATACTACAAACTAAGAAAATTGAATGAGGAATTTGTGAAATTGGACTTACAAATTAATTTTGATAAAACCGAGTATATGGTTGTTGGAGGGACAAGAAGACATTAAGAAATGGAAGATGGCAGCGTAGTAAAGTGCTGCACCACATATAAATACTGAGGGACAAATATTTCTGTTAAAGGAGGAAGCGAGGAGAAAATTAACCAAAGAATAGCGAAGGGCAGAGTTGCAACAAGATAGTTGCACTCAATTATATGAAACAAACACATAAGAAATAAGGTGAAAAAGGAGACATTACAAAAATATAGTGAGAGTATTGCACTATATGGTTCTGAAGTTTTGGAAATAATTAAGGAAAAAGAAGGAGGGGGTTAAGAGGATACATGAGGGTAATCTTGAAACAGGCAACTGCCCTTTAATAGTATAGGAAGGGAATGCGGTAGGTAGAGCAAGGTAGCCAAGGGTTGGCCAAGGCACCTAGGCTATAGTTTAACTCACTCTTTTCTTTGGGTTAACAGGCTACATGAGAGTGATCCTGTACACATCCACTATATAACCACGAGAGAAGTATGTTACTGTATTAAATACTTTACTACTTTAAATACTTAAGTACTTAACCGAGTAAAATAAAAGAGATAGGAGGGGAGAATAATTACTTTTCCACTCAAATTCAAACAGAAATAAGGGTCATAATATTTTGTGCATTCAATTTATTTGTATGATTTAAACTACACTTCCGTTACCCAAGTCAGAATAAATTATTGAGTGTACCTAATCTAACGTGAGTTTAACTTTGATCAAAAATATTGGTTCATGACTTGCATGAACCTTGCTGATATATTTCAAAACTCTGTGTTTACATCCTTTGAAGTGGTTCGATAAAGATCGTATTAATTCATGAATTCGGAATTTCCCCCCCCCCCCCTTGATCCTTTGCTACGTTGCTTCCGCAAAATGCAAATTTGGGTCACTTCGTCTGTCCGCTCTGTCTTCATTTTTACGAGATTATAATTATTCCTTGCGGCTCATGAATTCCTCTGGTATTTTATGGCACGTCCGCCCTTTAATTTGGCTGGTGGAGATGTGCTGGACAAAAAATCGTCCCCGTCGCGCCGTTGTTGGTTGGGGTGGCGTCCCTGGCGCATCAACGTGCTTCATTTGTTACTCGCCGCGCAGTCTTAATGAGAGCAAGACAGATGGCGCCTCGAGCGGTCATCCCTCAGCGCCAACTTAATTCTTCCAAGAGTCCGCGTCGCCACTTTCTACATTTATCATCGATTATCTCGATGCCGTCACAATTATACTCGCTTCTTCCTGGAAGAAAATTCCTCTCGTTTTACAATGCAAAGAATATATTAAAGTAGTAATAAAAACTCTTAATTTTAAATCAACTACTTATGAGAAAATTTAACGGCGAGTTGTAGTTTGAGTCAAATAAAATAAAAAGTTGCCCGCTGTTTCAGAACTTTAAATTCCAAATCGGAATTTTTACAGAACAGTAATTTCGTTAATTATTTAGAAAAAACTCAGATATCAATCTATTGTTGCATGTGTAAATAATAAATCCCTTTGATGGACAGAAGAACTTGGTTTTTTTCTGCGACGGTTTCACCACTTCGTATATTAAACATTATAAAATATACTAGAAATTCAATCAATTTCTTTAAGCGCAGTAGGACCCCAACCTAATTTTGATCAAATTTTTAGAATTTTAAAGGATCTAAAAATTCAGCAAGAACATTCTAACTGGCGACAGGCCGGTAGAAGTGGAATTTTCCGGCGCCATGCTGCCTGTCTTCCGATTAATAACTGTTTTGCTGAAGAAACATTCACTCTTCAAAATTTCCGAAGGACGCTGTTCCCTGTGTCATGGGAAACTTCCCGCGCTGGACGAAGGATTCATGAGGACTGGCGGAACAAACATCACGTGGGAAATTGTTTTCCTTTGGAGAAGGGATATGCAAGTTTAGCTCGGAGGCCATAAGTCGAAAAATATTCACAGTTGTTCAAGACTTTGAGAAGGCGAGGTAGAAGGGAGGTGAGTTAATCAGAACGTGAAAGGGAGGAGAAAGCTGGAGAGTGGAACGGATGTTGAAAGAGAAGGGAAGGAAGGCTAGAGGGAAGAAAGAGGAAAAACTGGTGTTTCCTCAATCACCGGCAATATCAGGTTCATTCCACTTTCCGCAGAGAGGGAAAATTTACAATTCAACCCGAAATGAAGAAAGAAGTTCCTGTCGCCTAGTAACTGCATCGAGAAGACAAAACAGGTTCGTCAAGTGAACGAAAAACTGCTGATTACCCCAATAAATAATTAACCACGATATTTAAGAATCATTTCCTTTATTAAGTTAATTGATTGTTTTTATAAATAAAGTTAATATATTTTATTCGAAAGCGCAAGAAATGTTATTAAATAACTTAAATAAAAAAGCCTATTATCATTTACATTCTTATTGAACTTCAATATCTAAGAAGACGAATTCTGGTAGAAAAATATGATGGTCTAAGTTTTTATTTGTAAATGATGGGAGATATTAATTAATGAATTTAATAATTGAGTTTAAATATATATATTTATTAATTGTAAACACAATTTTTAATATGGGTAGTGCGTAGATTAAGTTCAAAATAATTATTTAAAAAATGGGATTTTATTAAAGATCTCAGGGTATTAATGGTTTGGGTGATCACGTGTAGCAGATCTGTTCGTTGACGAACCTGAGTTGTCTTCATGGGCGTCTCGCTGTAATTTCCGTGTTGTGGAACTTGAAGCGGCCGGTCGACAATAACACGAAGTCTTCCTTCCCTTGTTGCTAAGACCTTTCTTCCTTTCTTCCCTGCTTCCTGGACTGATCAAAGCATGGTCGCCGCTGCCACCTCACCAATCTCCTCTCTCCACCACTCTGTTGCCATCTCCTTTCACCACCACCTTGTATCACCAGCAATCTCTTTCTCCCAAATCTGTCAAATCTCTTCCTTCAATATTTTCTCGCCATCACCTTGTATCACTTGCAAAAATCTGTCAAATCTGTCCACCACTCTCCTTCAATCTCCTCTCTCCATCCACTGCAAAAATCTCTCCAATCTCTCAAAATTGTCTCCGCCAGCCTCTTTAAAGCCTTGTCCCCACTTATCCGACACCTATCACTAAGGTGGCAGGGATGGATATCCTCCAATCCTATCCCTTGTTTCATTTGGGGAACACACGCCACACATCACCAAATTCCTAAGCAGATTAAGACATTCCGAAACGGCGCAGAGGTGTCCGAGCTTTATGGTCCAGGTGGCAGCCGCAGTCCCTTCTTATTATTCCGAAACGGCGAGACGGTGGGCGGAAAAACCCCTTCTTCCTGGCAAACAACTTGCTCATGCCGGAATATTTGGTATTTAAGTTCCCGTAAATTATAATAAAAAATTGGACGCGGGTTCTACTGCGCTACATATTTAAAAAAGGTAAGTAGCAAGACCTTAATTTCATTGAAGTGTGCGTGCTTCGAAAGACAGAATCAATTTTTCCAAATTATGTCTGATGGTTCTAAAATGAAGACGATGGGAAGTTCGACCGACAGAGGTTTAAAAATAAGCAAAATCCATTGTTAAACTTCCTCAGTGTATCAAGGTATAACAGAAAAAGTTGAAAAGAATCAACGGCTGTAAAAGCTGTAATCTGCCAATGTTAGAGTCATTTTTACGTTTTGTAATCTTGTAAATAGTCCACCGAAGAAACCTCGATGATTATGATCGCTTTTGGCGGCATCATGAGTTCACGCCACGAGGTCTTATGAGTCCAACGTCGTTTACGTGAAGCAATCCGAAAAACAAGACGCCTCTGACGATTATGTACATGCTTAAACGTCATTGCGTGTTGGCACCTTTTCGACAACAAAACGCACTGTAATCATACTTTAGCTTTCATATTCCCCAGATATTGCCCGTATGACTTTTTTGTAAATAAAGAGATCCATGTACAAGCATTCAAAACCCTTGCTCTTATATCAGTCACAAAATTTAATAAAACCCAAATGAATATATTACATTATGATTATAAATTTTATTAAGAAATTGCACAGAAGCAGTCTTCAATTCAAAACATAATTTCATTTCAACAGTAGCAAAACAGAATTTATTTTTGGAAAGTATATTATACTAGTAATTTTGAATATACTGCATATACCTTCATTTTTTCGATAGGAAAAAATATATATTGTTTAATATATAAATTTCTAATCCATATTGTGCCCGTCCACATAGTGCATTTGCCTAACTTCGGAATTCACGAAGTTTACTCATTCAAAGGCCCTTTTCTTACCGAACACACTGAGCAACATTTAATAAAATTAAAATTTTTAGTAAAATTTCGGATGTTATTAAACTTTGTGACATATTAAAAAGTATGGGTTTTTCATAATTGTACATCAAGATTAAATATTGACATTTAGTACACAAAGAATTCCTTGAAAGTATTATAAAAATATTTCACAAGCTTAAATGAGAATAAAAGCACATTGCTAAAGGAGTTAAACATTATTCTATAGGGGATTGGAAGAAGCATTAGCTAAGGAGATAAGATTATTGGAGACTACCCTAAAAACTTAAATTATTTCCAGAAAACGAAAATCACCAATTCCTTTTTAACACAGTTCGTATTGAGAAGAATAGCGCGGATATTATATATTTTAATGCAATATTAATAATGAACTATTGTAATAAAAAGAAAACAATTTACTTTATCAAAGAACGAAGGTTTCCACGGCTTACAGTAAGCTTGAAGATGACGGCAAGGCTATCGACCGTCGAAACGTCGCGCTTTGATCGCAACTTGACCGGGGCGAAAACCCGACAATACTTTATACAAAACAAATATACATCAATATTAAAATTTTCTCATTATTTATACTTTAAGCCGGCAATTGTTTCATATTTAAACACTAAATATATATATACATAAAAATGATACAAATTAAGTTATTAAAAGTAACAATTCTTGATCTCTTAACTCAGGGTCTTACTGATATAATCCTTCTCATAGAGCAAAATACTTCATACAAGATCTACTCTGACGTGGAAGTATTGAAAAACAGCAAAAGGTTACAGGGGTAATTACCGTCTCGTCATAATGGACATTCCAACATATCCCTCGTTTCAATTTTCTTCTAATTTGGGTCGTGATCGATCCAAACCAGAACCGCCGCTGCAATTCTTCCTGGTTTAGGACACTGACCAGTTTATCATCGTCTACTCGTCTCCACAACCTGCCCTTAATTTCATGTGATCACCGCTCTCGTCTCCACAATCTCCCTTGCCTTATTTCCAATCATCTGTCTTGAAATCTCCCTGAAAAATGTCCCTGCAAGCCTTTTTAATATCTACTCCCCACTTCTTTAGTTCATGTCACGAAGGTGGCAGGGATAGATATTACCAATCACATTTATGGTTAATCTTCTCTGAGAGTATGTTTTCCCCTGTCCCCCGAGGTTTTTGGGGGAAAAAACCACCCGATGCCGCCGAATTTCACCATAGTTGGGAAACACCCCAGGCGGTCCGTGATATATGGGTTTTATTACCCCTGGCTGAAATAGTTTCTCCTTTCTTTTGACTCTGCACTGCCAAAGTACGAGCAGATGTGTTTGACCATTACTGTATATCGTCAAAACTGAGAATTAAAAAATAAGTTGTAATGGATTGGGGGTATGAATTTACTTTCTTTAGGATATAATATATGATACTTTTATGTATATATATGTATAACAATCATCTTAAATGGGCTCCTGTGCGCTATTACAAATTAATAAATAAAGAAATGAAAGGGGATGATTTTAAAATCTCAAGGATAATTATTGTTTAGGTAACCAACGTGCAGCAGAGATTCCATTCACTGGACGAACCTGTTTCCTTTTTTATGTGCCTCTCGATGCCGGTTACTTTGCGACTGACTGTAACTTCGTTCTTCCTCCGTGTTGAACCTGGTGCTGCCGGTAGATAATGGGAAGAACTCGTGCTGCCGGTATTGAGGAAGACGCAGCTTTTTCTTATACCATACTGACTATTTTTCGGTCCCTCACCTTCGCAGGTCAAGTCCGTATATTCCCCGTCCAAGAGATAACGCTATATCACGTGACGTTTTTTGCCAATCCTCGTGAGTTCTCCGTCTGGCGCAGGAAATATTTCATGACACAGGGAACATTGCGCTTCGGAAATTTTGAAGGTGAATGCTCTTTCAGGCAAAAATAGCTTACCGTTATAAACACGCAGACAGGTATGTATCCCAGCCGCCAGTCCGGCGCCGGGAAAATCCTCTTTTACCTTGTTTTAGCTGAAATTTTATACAATTTAAAATTCCATGAATTGGAATTCAGATTGGGGGAGAGGGTTCTACTGCACTACAAAGTTATCTTATGAAACATCCTCTGAACAGAGTAAAACATTTATTGAGATATTTATTTTATCAAAAAACTGAGGAAACTTAAGATATTAACACTTACAGCACTTATTTTTATTTTTCATGTAATTTAATCTGAATTTTACAATTCAGCTTTCTCATTAGTTTGTCAGATTCTGTACGTAGCTGATGCCGCATCTTAATTTTGCATTCACGTCTTCTAAATTAACTGTAATTTCTTTTACGGACAGTTATGTAAAATGTACTTCTCGTTGACATTTGAAGCCAAATTTCTGAAATTGTGTAACGTGTTGCGAGGACATGATTTCAGAGCTGAAATGCGCGCACGGAGGAACCGCAAAAACTGACAGAGCGAGCCGCTTCCCGTCGCGTCGGTCACTGAGCCGCCCCCCGTCCCCACCCCCCGCCGCCCTCGCCTGTCTTGGGATTCATGCGACATGTGGCCAATCATAAATCGCTCGAGTCGGGCACAGCGCGTCATCTGGCGCCGACGTCGTGTTTTGTGTGAGGGCGGGGGACGTCCAGTGTTCGAGACACCTGATTGACGCCGCCCCCACCCGCCGCCCCCGCCGGGCCAAATTACGGCGGCTACTGCAACCGTTGATTAATGAGACTTGGAGCTCCTCACGACACCTCCTCAGTCAGACCACGAAGCCAAGTGGCCGATACTATTCCCACCTTCCCATTCTTCATTCCATCGTGCTGGTGGTCTGCCTCTACCAATACCCCATGGTTTAAGTACTTTCCACTGGAAGAAACATTTAGCCCATCGGGGAATCGAGATGTATTTACATATAAGAGCTACTATATTTATATACAAAAAATTTACTTTCCTACCAAAACCAAGACGTAATTTACAAGATATTGAAAACCTGCATATGAAACTATCAATTTTGGTTGTTTATATGTTTTTCCTCTAGACTCACCGAAGTTTCAAAAATCTCTGTGTCTGTGTAGAAAAAAACTATGCGTTTTACATTAAAATATTTCTAAGGTCTCGAAAGAATGCTATTTTGTGTGGCAATATTATTTCTTAGTAGAATTTTAATTTAGGGATCGTTTGACCCTTTAATGTGTAACGTGATTTTAATTATAATTTAAATTTAGACAGCAAGAAGAATGTTGTTGCTGTTGTATTCATTCCTAAGACTGGTCTGATGAAACATTCCATGCTAATCTATTCTGCGCAAACCTTCTCATTTTCGCATAACTATCATAGCCCATATTTCCTTAATATTCTTAGCGTATTCCATCCTTGCTTGGTCTCCTCTTCTGTTCTTACCCCCCCACCCCCACACTTTCCTCTAATACTAATTTTACAAGACCCTCGTGCCTTAAAACGTGGCCTATTAATCTATCCCTTCTCTTGGTCAACGACCTCCATATTGTTCGCTTTTCCCCTATTCTCTTTAGAACTTCCTGGTTTATGATTCTATCCACCCATCTGATTATCAATATTCGCCTATAGCACCATATTTTGTAGTCGTACTTCAATCTCATTTCATTAATTTACTTTTACCAAGTTCTGGGATGAATTTTTATATTAAATAACAATAATAATTATTTTTGAACCCTGTATTTAAATATTGGCATATAAAGCACGTTTATTCCTCAATAAACATGCGTTTATGAATTAATATACGTTTAGATAACTTAGATATTTTCACCTTTTATTTGAACACTTATAAGGATAAAATGTATAATTTATTGTTAATAATAGTACACGAGTGTTGCACAAATGGCATAATTATAGGATTATGTGCAAGTTTATATAAATAGCCAATCTACAAGAATTACATGAATTAGTTGTTTAAAACTATTGTAAATAAGGATATTATTTTCTCTGTTTTAGGTGTTTACATTAACAGTTATGAACTTCTATTGTTTTATTTAGGCACCACTGCCAACATAATAAATGGACATTTGAATAAGGTAGTTTTAAGAATATAAATCAGACCAGCGATTAGAGTTATGCAGATATTTGAACATTAGTAATACGTACTATGAAATGACAAACAGTTTATGGTGCTATTGATAATGAAAAGTATATAATATTTAAATAATAAATGAGATAATTTTATGCAACGGAATAAATTGTATAGTTCCAATATTGGACAGCGTTGTGGAATATAAGAAGTTACGCGAGTTTTGTAATAAATTTTAGCCTTTTAACAGTATAACCAACAGGCTTCTATAGTATGATGATTGATGACGTTTTATTTGCTAGTGAAGTGTGCCCACGCTTTTACCAGACACGATGCTTGTTAAGAGCGACAGAACTAAAACGATTTGCCTCAACGCCAGAGCGTCCAGTTGATTGACCGATCATGTCAGTTCGAGGAGAATTCTGACATAGATTCAATCTAGAAAATAATTCGCTTCTACTTCGATTTTTGTTTTGGTAAAGGAAAGAAGAGAGGGAGAGGGAGAGAGAGAACACAACGTTTTCAATATGTCAGCAATTTATCACTCGCGAGGCTTTTTGAAAGACTTTGAAGCTTTGGACTGCTCATCAATCACTTAGTTGAGGCCCCCGCTTGTTCATCAAAGTCTTCTGACAACATGCTGGAGCCGGGGGAGAGGAAGAAAGGGACAGAGAGAAAAAAATGCACGAATTGGAGGTGTGATAGAGGGAGAAGAGAGAAGACGAACTGAGTTATAGATGCAAAACGCTGGAAGCTCGCCTCGCCCTATCCATCCTTCACACAACTGAATACCGTACCTCGCTTTCAGACTGAGGAAGCCTGGCTACTGTCACCGACTTTCAGTGAGTTCAAGGACTTTCTCGGTTCACTGAACTTTCACTTAAAACCTTGACAGATTCAACTTGAATTCGTGTGACACACGTTGGCAGGCAAGGTAATGAAACTGCTTTTAACATGAACCATACCTACGAAATTTCTGTTACCTGTAAAGCTGTAACACTATCGTTACCTAATTGTTAGTTACAGATATATTGATTGAAAAATTGTTTATGTTGTTTATTTAAAGTAAGTAAAATATTTACATTGTTTTCAGGTAATTTATCTCCTGAAAGGCAAAAGTGGTATCCGCTAATCATTGATCCTAATTATGTTTTGTTTGGATCCTACCATTCACGAATAGAGGAAGAGCGAACAATATGGAAGACGTTGGCCAATAGAAGGGATAGATTAACAGGCCACGTTTTAAGACATGAGAGTCTTGTAAAATTAGCAGATTAAGGATGATGTGGGACATGCTACTTATATGGAAATGAAAAGGCTTGGGCATTGATGTTTGCATCAAACCAGTCTTAGGACTGAATACTATAACAACAAAAACCATTCACATAAAATTTTGAATGGAAAGAATAATGCGTACAATGACGTGCTGTTGATTTATGGCATTACCTATTATTTATTACTGGTTTTATTGTTTTTCTTCTTTTTATTTCTCCCCTAATGAAAATCATTAGCCGTTCCCTTACTGGCTGTTTCAACGTTTCAAATCTACATATTTACATTTTGCAAAATACCTTCATTGCATTTAATAATTTATTTTGAATTGGCTAATCTCATGATTCCTTTAGTGAAAGGCAGGCTAGTTTTCAGTTTCTCACGGCGTTTGCTTTAAATGGTTTACTTAACGCTCTAGTTTACCCTGCTAACATCTTCCGCCAAAGTGTACTGAACTCCAAATATATTTTAACTTCTGTTACGAAATTTCCACATTCTTACCATAAATGGTGTATGATATGATTCTGTCTGAATCTTTCGAAATGCTGTTAACTGAAAATGTAATTAAACAGTTGGGATTAAAATTAATATAGACAGTTCACTCACTGTGGCAGCGTTTGTATGAAACATAGTAGTGTTAAATTTAATAAATAAAAGGTCTCTGGAATCATGTAGGAGAAGTAAGCTAATAAAAATTGAGTGATAAAATAATAATATCAAACAACGCTCCTTCTATAGTTGTTCCTTTCGTCAGGTGATTCAAAATCCAAATAACCGGAAGAAAAGCAAACAAACCAGATGACGAACTAAAAGAACTGGATTTTGAGTTCGTCTCCTGGTTTATTAGGCGTGTTGTTCTAGCGACTTTGAATCACCTAACTAAAGAAGCGAGGATTAGAGCAACGATATTTAGTTTTACTATCAGTTAAATTTACCACTTAATTGAATATTTCTAAACTAATTACCATATGTTAATTAGGCGATTTTTTAATCTACGCACAAATGTATTAACTGATCGTAATGATAACATCGAGCAGATATTGATGCATTATACTGTCTCTTAAAATGTCATTTTGCCAGTCGTTTTTGGTATAACGTCCACAAATTCTTCTTACGTTAGTGCAAACTTTGTAGTGCGTGTTTATGATTCTATAGACGTCAAGCAAAAAATCTGAATACGAATTGTCTTAGCGAATAGATTATAACAGTACAAGTTAAGAAAACCATGAAGCCAAATTATAAAATTACTGTCTCTGTCTTTCACTGATACGGATAAACGTCCATAATATTTACTAAAATTAAACTTCCTCTTATCTCAATGACGGAGCGGAATAGAAGGGATGCCATATTCCTTTTTTACTGGATAGTGTTGGAGGTCAGGCCAAGGAAGAAGTCCTGGCAGCCGACTTGACCAAGTTTAGACTTCACCTTGTGAATGAACTCTTCTTTTGGCGCATTACCTCAGTGACTTTATAATTTTTGCAGCATTTCGACAGAAGGTAATTCACAAAACTCATCGCTTTTAACGCTTTAATGATATATATTCGTAAAATAGGTGTGTTTAGCTGCACATAAGATACGTATAAGGTTTAAGGCTCAGTGAAAGCCCTTCAACTGAGACTAGCGTGCGGGGTGGAACGGGATACAACTGTTTAAGGCAAAATATTATGTGTTCCTCAAGAAAAAAGGGAAAGACGGGCAGACTCAACTTTTAAGAATGACTTACAGAATACTGTATTGAAAAAGAATAGATTGAGAAGAAATAGAAAATGTGAGCAAAGACTGTGTAGATGCAAATAAATCATTTTGCGAAAGAGAAAAATTAATAAAGCGATCAACTGTTCGCTAAATAAGTATAAGAAATTATGCACGAAAGGTGTTTAAAATTTTTAAAAAAGGAATTAAACTTTACTCGCTAATTTTATATACAAAATATTCTATCCCATTCAGCCCTGGTGGGGTGGGGCAGAAAGGGAAATTTGTAAGTTTCTTTTTAAAAATTCATAAAAAAATCTAAATTTGTTGTTTTAAGTTATATTGATATCAGATTAATTAGGTAAAAGAATAAAATAATGCTTTATATTTTATGTAGTCACTTTCTTTTTCCATAATTCTACAAAAATTATTAAACAATAAGTGTCCCGTTTCGCCCCGTCTTCCCCTATCCTATTAGTTACTTAAGGACAATAGGTAAACGTCTACGACCACGCGCCGTATAAACAAGAACATAAGAGATTAACCCCAACGAATTTAATTAAGAGAATCATAACTTTGAGCTATAATTAAATTGCACGATGAAAATTAAGGAACTAATTAGAATTCATATGTTTTTAAATGTCCTGAAACTGTTTACGTTGTCGGAAGGAAATATATACTGAAAGAGGAGACAAACGTTCAGGCCTCTGTTGTATAGCGAGGAAAATATTTTTGCCGCAGTTTCCATATTTACTTTTGCTTCTTCATAAAGCGACCATTGCATATCTCGCGTAGTTTACCTTAGGTCCCATATATCAACGTTAAGAAGGAATTGCAGCAATTCTATTTACGCGGCTCAGGACGATCGCCTGAGCGTGATGTATTGCTGCTTCGGAGTGAGTGAAGCCAACGTGGACTTAACCCCTCACCCCCAGCATCTAAAGTCAATCCCGAGGCCTGGTGACGGATGTCCGACATTTTTCACTTCCGCACATGAGATATTTCTACTCACATTTTCTTATACCACATTTCATTTCCGTTTTCTTTTCCATCTTTGATATACGCGTGGGCGAAAATAAGATTTCATTTGGCCGCCGCGTTAGAGAGAAAACTCCTTTTTTCCTACAACGCAATATGTTATGCTAGAGGTTAGTTTCTTCCTTTCACGCACTCTAACGATAATGCGAAATTTTATACACTTCACAACTTTATCTGAAATGATGACGTGTATTCTGGTACATGAAGAATCGTGATAAGCACATGTAGTTAAGAACGTTCTAAGACATCGTATGCTCAATTACATCAAGAGCCAAAGAAGAGTACAGAAATAATAAAATATTCTCTAAGATATGTAATTACGAAAAACCATGCGTCCCTCTCCGTAATTTAGTCGGTATGAAACGCTCGAAAATTGAGAGTGCGTTTCTTGATAAAGATGAACCAGGTACTGCACAGAATATTGCGCATACCGTATACCGATTGTGTTACAGAGAAGGCGGCAGCATCCTGAACTCGATGCTCGAATTTGAAATAATAATAACTAAGAAGTTAGACTGGCGAAATTAATTACAACCTAACAATCACGAGGACATAGAAACTAGTAAATTAAACTTTTCCGGTGATTGAACAGTTAATTTATTTAACAAGTCGACAAGCGTTAAATGAGTGGAATCAAGTGTAGTGCAGAGGAGTAATCTGTACTTAATTCATCGTTTAAGTTTAATATTTAATAATTCGCCAGTTAGACGAAAAGATATTCAGATATAGACGGGGAGGCTTTGGAAAATTCCTATATTAGTTTGGCGCCGTAAAGTCACATAGGATTAAGGCAAATTAGCAGCCAGAGGACGCTGAGCTGCGGAAACGTACCCTTTTCATCGTCCTCTTGTTAGATTGTACAGGATTTAAGTAGAAGCGTCACGTAGAGTGGTGTTTTACCCGTAGTGGGGGTGACAGAGAGACGAGCTGGGAAGAGACACTTCATGACTCGGAAGGAGAGGGAGGTTCGGGAAGAAAGGAGAAGGAAGATGTAGAGATAGAAGAACTCGCCACAAGACTTTAAAAAGTTAGGAGTCCTAAGAGGGAGGAAGGAAGAAGATATTAGGACACAGCTAAATTCGTTGCCTAAAAGAAGAAAAAGATCAATAGCGAAAAGAGAAGTGACTTACTGTAAATAAATGAAACTAAAATAGAAGCTCAACATAAATTCTACCGTTTACAAACCCACACCGAGTTCTGAGAAGACCCTGATAGCTGCTCAGGAACCCAAGTTCGTTTTCCCGCTCAATGTGACTGATGAAATCTTTGCTTCAGGCTTGTTTCATTTCCTCCCACGGCATTGGCACTGACGACTAACTGAGTGTCATGAAAATAAGTATCCTGTGCCTAGCCATTATAATTTCTTAAAATATTAAACCGCTTCAATTTTCCATTTATTAACAGAGGATGCAACTGATAATTACAAAAAAATTAAATCAATTAATAAATAAATTTTGTGTTGATACTTTAATAATTCTTTACAGAAGCGATTATGAAAAGAGGAAACATTTTACAGGATATAGCAACATAAAAATGACCATTGAATTGGATGAAAATAATTAATAATTATTAATAATTTATATGTGGATTAAAGTGATATGTGGGTAGTATATTATAATTATGAGGCGTGACGCTTTTCTATATATTGAAAGAGCACTAAATATTATTTTCATTAATTTTCAGAAGATTATCAAAGATATATCCCGAAAAGACTATTTATTTATTAACAATAGTTACAGGGTTTTTTAACTGTGTTAAAAAGAAAGTAAGTTATTGAGTAAAGATACACTCTAATTTATGCCTATTTTAATTATTGAGCACTGCAGATGTGTTGCAATAAGGGTTTACTATCGTGAAAGAGGAAACGTGATATCAGAAATTACACATTTTGTAGAAACACCGGACTATCCATCAGATTATGCAACATATTTAACTTCACATACTTTCCTTTAAATAAAGTTGCAGGGGCTGAATTAAGTAAACAAAAGTTTCTGAAGATAAATTAAAAAACTTCTGGAGAAATTTATCTTGTAAAATAAAAAATAAAACTCCATCTCGTAATGTACAACTCGAAGGAAGCACAGAGAGATAAACATTAATACTAACTAATTACATGAAACTTAAACTGCTCGCACTTTACAGTCCTATTGGAATATTTATTTTTAAATTATTTTACTTTAACTTAAAACTACACATAAGTAGTTACATTCAAGGAAAGAATCACCGAAGATACATTTTGTGGTATGCGTTATTCTCTTGGAAAAGAAAATGATCGGACAATGTTTACAGCTGAGACGTAAGTAAAGAAATTACTGATAACAGTGAGAACTAAAATACCACAATGAGTGAACTGTAAGTTAGTTATTTTTTATTATTAAACATTACTAAAGATTAATTTAACAAACAAGAAAGAAAAGAGACGTAAGACTTAGGAAATGTAATTAATAAATTTTTAAAACTGTATTACACAGTACCTTATTACGAGAAAGTGAACTCCAAACACTTGGAATTATAAGAAAAAATCGTAACATTTGAAATCAATATTATGACTGACGGTAAAACAACAGGATAATTTTATTCAAGCATAATGTGTTAAAATGAATTATTTAGTTTCACGCAATTTTTAATTTTATTAAATTCCAGATTTTAGGTGTCTTTATGTAGTATTTACAATAATTTCTCTATTAAGAACAATATATTGTACAACTAGGAAAATGTAAGCGTTATAATTGTTTTACGTCGGGGGATTTACTGCGGATTTTCGCTAGTTTGTAAATAAGCAATGTGGTGCATGAAACAAGGTTAATTTACAGTGAAATGCGTTTGAATTAAAATCACGCATGGTTTAACCAGCTCCATGATCCATGCCAAATATTCTTGGTTATTATCGGACAGTCATCAAAATTTAATTACGAGTATAATTAATATATTCTTGACGTTCACCAGTAAGCATTTTTTAATAACTGGCTACATGAGGGTGATCCTGAAAAAGGCAACTCCTCTTTAATAACATAGGAAGGGAATTGAAAAGGGGGATATGGAAGGTAGATCAAGGTTGCCAAGGGATAACCCCTGGCCATAGTTTAAGGATCCTACCACGTGTTTCACCTAAAGAAATGCAGGGAAAACCCTAGAAAACCTGCATCAGGTAGGTCGGGCATTGGGTACTATTCTCACGCCCTTCCGAATGACGGGAGAAGAGTCTGCTTTGGGGTCGCAGCATTCCCTTCTCCGTGTCTCCACCAGTTTGAGGAGGCTGTTTGTACAAGAGCTTCTTATATAAAATTATTTGGTGGGAAAACAACTGACATTCGATCTCCGGCACTTTTAAACGATATCCTGATAATTGTAACAATTTAGGTGTTCTAATGGATGTTAGATAATCCTGAAGTTAATTTGTAATTTTGTTTTGCAATTGAACTATAACATTTATATTCTGTTCGCTTGGATAAATAATACAGAATAATTTTCCACAGATCCCCATGAGAAACAATGCTTCAGTACGTGGAATGAGCAATCCAATTAATTATTATTTATATACAATTAAATATTTTTAAATACAATTTATAAAATATTATTAAACATTGCAATTTTATGTTGCATCAACACTGAGACTTCACATTGGGGGGTTTACTTCTTTAGATATTTAATCATTTCCTGAAATATTAATTCAATTTTTGGTGTATATTAAAGGAAGGAATATGTAAAATACTGTCCGAGAAAACTACTTACCTCTGACGTAAATGTTCCTTTCGTTTAGAAAGCAATAACAAATTATTTCAATTAGATAATAACACGAAGGTTATTGAGGAATAATATGCACAACACTTGAATATTACATTTATGGCGTCAGTTATTCATATTTGTAAGGTTTGGGTGTTTCTGACAATCAGTTTTAGGGTGTGTCCAAAGATGACGAGAAATAGTTCGGGGGGTGACCACTACGAGCGCATGGGGACGGCGATGCTTGTAAGAGTCATCTTTCGGCGGATACAGAAACTCCTTACCTTTCAGGTTAAAATATTCTCTACGGCGCTCCATTCATTTTTATCGTTACAACTAGACTTCCTTAAACTAAACTGGTTTCTTTTCTAAATTTTTAATTACTGTTTGCATCAGAATTGTAAATGAGAAACTAATCATGGATTCATATAATAATTATAATATAATATTTTTCAAAGATTTAAATTTATTGTTGTTTCCATTAGTCCTCGATTGAGGTAATAGGATACGTCATACATTAAAAATTAAAAATGAACAAAATAAAGTACATAATTAAAGACAAATAATCTTAAAATAAATTAATAAAAGAAAATGTATATAGATAAAAGTCAATACAAACACAACACGGACACACGATGTCACACACACACTGGGAAATACAAACAAGCCCCAAATGGATAAGCTTTCATATAATTAGAGTAAAATCTTCAAAACTATCCTCTTTTTCATAAATGTTGTAAAGAGTTGTAAATGAAGCTTGCTGCTTAGTCTCGTTAAGCTTTGAATTTGCTTGGATAGTTCTAAACCCAAATTTGATAAACTAATAACTCTCTGTAAAAATGGTATTTTAACTATTGAAATGTATTTTGTATACTCGCCATCCTTTAATAAATAATTACTACCAATAAATTAAATACAAATCAAAATTTGTTCCTTAAATTTTTTAAAAACAAAAAAATTTAGAAACAATACTATTAAAAAACATCTGATCCGCTTATTCATAATTCGCCCATAATGACATCTTAAGTATAATTTACTAACTTATCAAAAAACATCTGCGGGATGACACCTGCACCATAAACCTGGATGAAATAGAAAGACAAGCATAAAATATAATATAATTTCCATAAACCTAAAACGAAGCTCTTAAACTTTGAGACAAATATTGGTATGTACACTCCCAAACAGGAACATAACATTTATGCTGCCTTCGGTAAACAAGAGAATTAACATTCCCAATTTTAATTTTAGATAAAAATACATTACCAGATAAATAAAATAACTATGACAACTAGAAAAAAGCAAAATTTGAATTATGACAATAAAACTAGAATAAAAAGTACGGATGAATTTAGACCCGAAGCAGATTAGGGAACATGTGGGATATGATAGTTATGCGGTAATAAAATGACTTGCGCAAGTTAGGTTAGCATGGAGGATTGCATCAGATCAGTCTTAGGACTGAATACCACAACACAATAGTAATTAACGAGTTCTCGGTATTCAGCCAGTATATCGAACGATTGTCGTTATAATGATACCCTTTACTACTGATTTTTCCAAAATGCCTCATGGTTGCAGTTATAAATTAACTATACAGACAAAAAAGTTTCCAATTAGACGTTAATTTTTATTTTTAATTTATTGAAACACCTTCCTACAATCCTATTTATTTCATCATTCTCATGATTCTTTGATACATAGCGAAAGTAAGACATGGGATAACCTTTCCAAATTAATAAAATTTCAACAAAAAAATGACTCCATACAAAAGAAATGACAGAGTCAAGTAAAATTTAAATTCCTTATGGATTAATTTCAAGAATCTAAAACATATTTTCAACACAATTATCTGACTTTAAAATTTAAAATGAATAAAAAGACGGCCAATAAGTCACATATAAATTTATCACTATTTACTAAAAACACTACGTTTTGTCTCCTTTTTGAGACTTCCTCAGGCGTAAAATTTATCAATTCATCATACTTGACTCCCTCTGCCGAAAAGATTATTGAATGCACATGTGAAGAATTTAGTGTCGCAGACATCTCAGCATTTTTGAATGTTGATGTTGTGGTGTTCAGTCCTAAGACTGGTCTGAAGTAAGCCTCAATGCTAACCTATCATGCGCAAGACTTTTCATTTCGGCATAGCTAGCACATCCCACTTACTCCCTAATCTGGTAGCTCATTGCATCCTTGGCCTCCCTCTTCTGTTATAACCGCACACACTTCCCTCTAATGTTAATTTTACAAGACCCTCGTGTCCTAAAACGTGGCCTATTAATCTATCCCTTCTCTTGGTCATCGTCCTCCATATTGTTCGGTCTTCCCCTATTCTGTTAAGAACTTCTTCGTTTGTGATTCTATCCCCAAATCTGATTTTTAGCATTCGCCTATAGCACCACATTTCAAAGGCTTCTATTCTTTTCCTTTCTGCAACTCCTATCGTCCACGTTTCGCACCCATATAAAGCCACGCTCCATACAAACATTTTTAGCAACGATTTCCTAATACACACTCTTATATTACTCTAAGAAAATTCCTCGTTTTCGCGAAAGCCTTCCTTGCCTGTGCTATCCTACTCTTTGTGTCTACTACACATCTACCATCCCTAGTTATTACGCTTCCCAAGTAGCAGAATTCCTTAACTTCTGTCAAAATATCCCTTCTAACACGATTTGTTATTCCATTGTTTCCCATACTACACTCCATTACCTTGGTTTTATCTTTATTATTCCTCATATTGAACTCTTTCTCCACGACCCCGTTCCTGCCATTTATTATGGCGTCCAATTCTTTTTCTAACCCCCGTAATACTACAACGTCATCGACGAAGCGCAGTGTTTTTATTTGTGTCTCCTTGCAGTGTGATTACTTTTCCATATTCTATTTTAACTTTCTTTATTTCTTGTTCTATATATTAGTTAAACAGCTTGGGCGACAGACTGCATCCTTGACTTACTCCTTTCTGGTTTATGGTTTTGTTTTCTTGATCTTCAATTCTAATTACTGCTGACTGTCTTCTGTAGAGGTTATGTATTAGCTTCCTTTCTCGATATTTTATTCCGGTGCTCTTCAAAATCCTTAATAGTGTGTTCCAGTTCATATTATCAAACAATTTTTCTAAAGCTACAAATGCCATGAACGTAAGCCGCTTTTTTCGTATCCAGTCTTCTAAAATTAATCGCAAAGTCAAAATTGCTTCTCTTGTCCCTGCATTCTTCTTGAAACCAAACTGAATTTCTCCTCACTCGCATTCTATTTGACGTTCCATCCTCCTAAATACCGTTTTCGTTAATATTTTGCTTTGTGATGAGGAAGGGCGCTGCGGGAGTTTTCTCGCAGGCGCTTCAGCCCAGAGTGACTGCGGGGCTCACCTGATCATGTCGGGAATGCCTCGCACTCTCTCTGGGTACTTTTATCAAAGTTCTCATATGCCGAGACACCTTCACCTATTTTAGGAGGTATATGTACCGGGGTCAAAGACCTTGGGCATATGGCAAGAGCTGTCCGCTGATCCCATTGGATCAGTCGGCCAACTGCCTCCTGAAACTGGTGGAGACACGGAGAAGGGAATGCTGCGTCCCCACAGCAGATTCGTCTCCCGTCATTCGGAAGGGCGTGAGAATAGTACCCAATGCCCGACCTACCTGATGCAGGTTGTCTAGGGTTTTCCCTGCATCTCTTTAGATGAAACACCGGGTAGGATACTTAAACCACAGCCCGGGGTCCGGACAACCTTTGGCTACCTTCCGCATCCCCCCCCTTTTCAATTCCCTTCTTATCCTATTAAAGGGGAGTTGCCTGTTTCAGGATCGCCCTCATATAGCCTCTTAACCCAATATATTGATATATAGAGATTCTAAACTAATTGCCGTGTGATGTTTGCATCAATCAGCCCCAGTCATCTTCGGTATTGGTATAATTATGTTTTTACAAAAGTTTTCTGGTATTTTTCCGGTTTACTATTAATTGCTGCTAATTGTCTTGTTTAATTTTTTATTATATACTTTCTAGTGTGACGCTGAAGAGTTTGATATAAATTTATAAATTGTCTAATAAAGTATATTTTGATAGTTTTAGTGAATATATTAGACACGTGGAGTTGTGTTCTACAGGACTACGCCGCATAAACTCAATACGTGTGTACTCGGTGCGGTATATTTTGCCTTTATTTATCGTGGCCCCGATACACGGCGGGAACAGGCTCGTAGCTATCGGCAGTTTATGAAACACGGACTGTGAGCCGCATCAACACGGTAGCTATATCGACATCATTACAAGACAGAATCTCCAACGTTGGCTGATACGAGTCGAAATTGGTTCGTTGTACACGCTGCTCTGATCTATCTACAATGAATATTGGTGCACCAATATCCCAAATTATGTTTCCGCCAGGTGAAGTTTGATTAACACGTCAGCTGAAAATTACGGCGTATAGCTACACGAGGTTTTATTTTACTTGTTTAGAAAATTTAAAATTAAGGATGAATAGAAACCAATATATAATTTAACACAAGGACCTCAATGATTGCAGACATAAAAGACGTCAAGCAACTTGTCTTCAGGTCTACATAGGAGTTTCCTACTATATAATACTAGCTGCGTCAGGCCTCCGTGTTCCCTGCTTATAAGAACTATTTTTGAAAGTCTTATTAACAGAGGGAGATTATGTAATGGAATTATGTGATTCTCTTATAATTTTCCATTTGTAGATACCCATCATGATTCCAATACCCGTAAAATATTTTTGCAATACCTACTTGTAGTTACATGGATATGTTCCTGTGACGTCATAACTTACTCCGTTACACACTCATGTTGTGTACTTGATGCTCACTGAACCAAAAGATGATCTCTAACCTCAAAATTGTGTTTTAATCAAAATCACGTAACAGAGAGTTCACTTCAGTTCAAAGTAGTCAGTGATACTTCAATTTTTAAATATGATATAATTTTAAATATTATCCTACTTTATAAACTGAAACTTAATTCCATCGAAATAAATATCAGGTATAAACTTTTGCTTCCATCAAAGCTACCAGTGATCATTTAATAGATTTTTAACCTATTTTATGAAGTGAAACTTAATATTTCAAACCGAAATACGAACACATGGAAAAATATTGATAATAAATACGAAATTATAAATTAAACTATGTTAACCTCTTGTTATTTTGCAGTATCTTATTATGGTTCCAACTCCCGTAATAACTTTTTTCAATTTCTACTCATAATTATGAACTTTTTTCGTTGACACTCTACCCGAAATGAAAGCTGTAACCTCAACATTGTGTTTTAAAATGTCAAAAGTATAAAATGAGAACGAACATAAAATTTAAAATATACATCACCAAGTTTATTGAAAATGTTCACTCATGCAATTAACAAAAATTTTATTAAATTATAATCATTACAAGATCTTAGCTTTTTTTATAAATTTCTCTTCGGCAAAATATTTCTTATTTATTATCATCATCCTTCCAGTTTTTCATGTTTTAGTTTAAAATATTACGTTTAACTTCATAAAATAGGTTAAAATTCTATTGAATTAAACTGCTTGGTTTAATGGAAGCAAAAGTTTATGCTTATGGTATTAAGTTTAAGGTCATAAATTAGGATAATTTTCAGAAGTATATAATTTATAAAAGTAGAAGTAACACTAACTACTTAGAGTCAAGTGTAATCTCTTTACCGTGGTTTCTTTGGCGAAGCTTAAACCGAGCGTACCCGATGTGACCCGAGCGTTACTTGGGGCTATTATATATATATATATATATATATATATATATATATATATATATATATATGTGTGTGTGTGTGTGTCTGTTTGTGTTATTAAATTAATTTCACTGAATCTCACCAGCACGAAATAACTTTCCGAAGTCGAAAATATGTTAATTGTTATAAATTAGGTTTTCATTATTTATTTCGGTTTGATTGTGTATGTAATCCACTCAATGGCTTAATCATGATAATTTCAGTTTGTCCTGCCCTCACTTATGACTGGCATACGAATTTTTTTTCGATACATTGGAGAATGTTTTCGTTGGAAATTTCGACGAATGTTCACTGAGCCAGGTTTTAAGAAAAATTAAGGTGATCAGGCGGTCAAGCGTCAAACATTAATTACTTACAGTAATTGAGAAAACTGAAGTGAAAGAACTGATACGGTTAAATCACTTTAAAAATAATTTTTTCGCAACATTTTCCACATAATATTGTAATGAATTATGTAAAATAAAATTTAGTGTACTATGTGCGTCTATGTTCGCATGTGAACGTATGTTCCGCATACAAATGTAAACACGTGGACCAATATCTAAGAAAATTTATACACATTTTCCTTACGAGCCAGAAACACACACTGCGGGAAGAGCTGGATATGGATGGAAATTTTATGACATTCCACAATGGCCGAAATTTGCGTCGATTAAATTTTTATCGGGGTGAATGAGATTTATTTGCTTTCTTTCTGTATGATTTCAACCTCTCTGGGGACGGGTCGCAGGCACTGTTAATGCGTAAACCAAGATTTGTGTCAATTCCGGGTAGTTTAATTTCTTTCTGACATACAACATGACGGTTAAGTTGTTGTTTATTAATTGTATGCAGGTTTCACCGACTGAATAACATCCGCCGGCGAAGTAAACTTCTTCTCTGCTGTTTACAGAATATAACATGTAGCGTCTATTGAAGTTTTGTTTAATTTGAACATTATTTGATGCAAATAGCTGCGTTGAGATTTCAGGAAAATTTCTTGGATTTGGTCAATCATCGTTCCTTAAAAGTGAAAATTGAAAAGTTCATATTTCAACAAATACGTAATAGTAGTTTAATTGGAATTGATTGTAGGGTGAAATAATTAAATAAATATTTTCATTAAATTATCAAGCACTAAATAATTATTAAATCACGCACGTGACAACGGCACATCAAATTAATTTATTTCTGTTCTTCAACTTATGGTTTAAAATTCCTTTCATTATAACAGTATATATTGCAATGTATGATATTAATTCCGTATATCTTTTTCAGATCCTGACGAATTTGAGCCGAAGTTCCCTGTTATGGTATACATTCATGGCGAGTCATATGAATGGAATTCTGGAAATCCTTACGATGGGACAAATCTCGCGAGTTTTGGGAAAGTCGTCGTAGTCACACTTAATTTTCGACTTGGAATTTTTGGTAAGTTCCTAACTATTACACTAATCATATTTCAGCAATTGTGATAAAAGGTAAACTATTAAAAATGTTATGTTCAAGAATAAATAATTTATTGTAGACACGTGATTGCATATTTCAAGTAATTTCTGTTATCGTTTGAAAAATAAAAGTAAGACTTTACTTTTTGGATGGTAATAATATAAAAGATTTAAATTGAATGAAAATAAGAATTATTTTCTTGCAACTTAAAATAACTATTAAATTTTCAGCCATAATTAAATTTTAAGGAACTATAAAACATATTACAAACAGGACAACGTGTCGTTACATTCTTTGTAACGTCTTCAGGCGTACAAAAAAGTTTTATAAATAAAAGTTAAAACTAATTCTTCAATTTTTGAGACACATTTGTTTGTTCAAATTAAAGAATAACGACGTTTCGGTGCATATTCACGCCTTCTACAGGTTTTTCTTTCAAATTACTGTTTTCGAATACGGCTTGAACTAAAATGTAGTTGCGTCGGACCTCTCTTTAAATTGTTTTCTCAACTCAATATGTTAACTGTTACCTCTTTGTGGATATTACAAAATTTTAAAGAAAAACCTGAACAAGTTGTGAATATACACCGAAACGTCGTTATTCTTTTATTTGAGTAAATAAATTTGTCTCAATAGGTCAAGAATTTCTTTTATTAGTTTTATAAATAATTTATCACCTGAAATTAAAGGAAAGGTTCTTTAAATGTTGTGCTCCTTATATTATGATACAAAACATTTTGACTAAATTGTATTATAAATTTATTTGAACTTATTTCATTTAAGGTATCTTGAAATCTCAAATAAATATTCAGCAATATTGTTTATTACGTAACAATTATCTGAGTAAGTTTAAACTTGTAATGATTATTTGATACTACGTGAAAAATATCTCGAAAAAAATTAGAAAAAAAAGTTTATTATCACAGTTTCTGTCTATATTAATTATTTGATCCTGAAAACTCAACCTAAGAGCTGTACAAAAAATTTAGTCGCTTTACAAGATACTTTATGACAGAAGAGTGAGTGAACGATGAAGATTCATCCAAATAAACATAGGAATCAGTTAAATGGAAACTCCCGACCACTGTATTCGAAAATTACTGGAATTCAGTACAATTTTCGGAAGTTATCACTTAATACAAAATATTGTATTTCGGTACCCAAGTAATTGGGTTGGACTTTCATGAACTAGTTTAATTTTATTTTCTCTTTTTGGTTATAGCCATTTCAAACGCCCTTTTACCCGATTGTTTGTTCCAACATCTTCGTCTTTTATAGTGTTAGATTTAGATTTATTGTTGTTTCCAGTTTTTACTATTAGGAGCTGCGCGACCAGGAATCTGGCCTTTCGTGGTAGCTCCAGGCAATACACGAAACAAAGAAAAGAGCAGTAAAACTGTTCAGAAAATTTAAAACTATGTAGTAGGTGATTTTACAAGGCAACAAATTCAACACTTTTGCAGGAACCTTGATTTTAATTAGTAGGGAGATGATTAAGAAAATCCTGTACAGATAGAACAATTTTACTTTGAGTCACGAAACTTTTGTAGTTATTATTGTTCTTAACCTGTGCAGGAAGGCTGTTGAATAAAATTACCCCGGTAATATGAATACTTTTGTGGTGGAGAGTAAGAAATGAACGTCCGATTTCTTGCCGCGTATTCATAAAATTCGCCATTTGTTTGAAACAAATTTATGGTCCGCTTCACAAAATTTAAGATGTCATGAATTTATATGCTTGGTAAAGTAAATATTTGTAAACTTTTGAAGAAAGGCTTGTATTTCATTGCTCCTGGAGCAGTTAGAAATGCCATAGCACATCATTCAATGAAAATACGCGAAGTAAACCATTTATACTTACTTTTTGTTAAATTTGTTGCATTAGTGATCTGACAAAATAACAATATGAACTTAGTTTCCGAGCAAGCAAATCTATATGGTCATTACACTTTAATTTATCATCAATCCGAAGGCCCAAGATAGGCTGAAGCAGTTGCTTAAAATTTATCTACAGGTCTGTTACTGGTATCAGAACTAACTTAGTCTTACTACGTTGAGGGATAATTTACAAACGTTAAGCCTAACGACCGTCCAGAGTGCTGACTACTTTCTTAACCAGATTATCGAAACTTTTATCTGCTACAACTATATTTAGTGTCATCCACGTAGAGAATCGATTTTAGAGGATGTACGTATCCTGTATGATCATTTAAGTATATTTTAAAAAGTAAAGGCTCAAGAATTGAACCTTGAGGAACTCCGCATTTTATAAACTCCCAATCAGGTGAATGAAGTTTCAACTACTATTTCTTGTTTACGGTTTGTAAGATACGATATTATTAAAAATGACGCATTTCCCCAAATTCCATAATATTCTAACATTGGAATCGTGTGTAGATTTCTATCAATTAAATAACAAATTGATTCTGTTGACAAAAAGGGAAATCTTGTCGTAAGCGAGAGAAACATTTGCTGAAAAGAGATATCCTTTGTTTCCAAAATGTTATGTTCTTCCATCATCTTATAAACGAAACGGAAAATAGTATTTGGTTTGTTTAAATGTATCTACACCTATATTTATTTATATACGAACTGTTTGAATTAAGATATTTGAATAGTGTTTTAACTTCGTCAACGTTTGTTATTATACTTCCTGTTTGATTTGAAGGACAGAGATGTCCTGTAAAATTAGATTCATCACGCTGACTCAACGCCTCATTACTTCGACTGAATAGCAGCTCTGTGATTCACAGACCACATCCAACTCGACACACACTGACGACGAGGACAAACGACCGAACGTTCAGACCAATCAGGGTTAAAATGGAGCAGGGTTTACTTTAACTCGCATGGAACATTGCTTGTAGTAGCACTAATAGCTAAAAGTCACCTGGTATTTAGTTTATAAACCCTCTGGGGATGGAAACTTGGCACAGTCACCATGGAGTTTATATCATTACCATACGTTTTATTTGTGATATGCAAAACGACGGGAGTATGACAATACTTATACGAAAAGTAGAAATCGAGTAGTTTATTTAAATGTTTCATATACAATTATAAATATCACCATGACGTACGCATACGTAATCACATTCAATAAGAGACACATCCTACTTACAGTCTTCCTTCCCAAGATTTAATGACTTCTTTAGTAAAATAGCATTATAGTGACTATCTTCAATGGAAAATATGCACTGTACAAGAATTTGACTTCCGTTACAAATTTATAACTTTTTCCGGTTATAAATAATATCCATGAATGATTATTGTAATTCCGGTCATTGGAGTAGTTAAGAAATGAGAGATACAATAGGGTTAATGTATTGTTACTGTAGTTATGTCTGTACGTTAATACAACTCGTAATATGAACGCACTCCAATACGAATAATATATTTAATTTAATTAAAGTTATTCGCGTTTTGTCCACATCTTTCTCTGAGTCATGGTTATAACCCCTCTTCACTATGGACCACACATTGGCTGTCAATCATTATTGACTTGGCTCCTAACTACGCCATGGCCCAATACATCGGTGAATATGTACACGCCCCGTTTGACACTGTGCTCTTTTCTTGCGCACATTATTGGTGTGCGGGGAAAACTGCTTCCAATGGCGGCCAACTCCATTTCCAACCTTCACCAACATTGGCCAATAGAAGTCAAACCCCCTTCTCATGGCTTGCATTGGTGAGCCATAGTGTAGAGGGTCACGAGAAATAGCAAAGAGTATGAGTTGCGCATTAAAGGAAAATGTAATGATGTCGACAGCAAAGAACAACTGTTGCTGAGAAGCTACTAGCATTTTTCAAATATTCATTTTATTTTCACGAATAAGATATACAGACAACACCGTGGTCCTGTACTTTACATCCCCTAAATTTTACAAATGAGTTTTTCACGTACAACATAAACTAAAAAGAACACAATAAGTGCTTTCTAGTCATTGTTTACAGAATAAATTTTACATTAGCAAAAGTTTTTGTTAAAGTAGGTCCGGTCTATCCACACTACTAACGGATCACTGGACATTGTATTTCGGCACGATTTGCTATTTCCATCAAGTTGTACATTGTTATTCATTCTTTTAACAATATTCGTCTCTTGTCATAATGATTTCGTTTGGCAAATTTATTCAACGGCATCGCCCTCGATACATGTAGTAGACTTTGTAATAAAACAAATTTATTTTTTATAAATGCAATCTCATTGTGTAAATTTCATTTGTTTTAATTACACAATATTTTAACATTAAAATATATGCTCTTTCTATCATTTTCTTTGCTACCTAACCTCTATAAAGTGCAACATAGGCCAATTTTAATGACACAGTAATTAGTAAAATGGGTGCAAATATTGTTTATTAAATAAATCCAAACTAATTATCAATTTTATTTTTAAGTATGCACGTTAATCACTACTGGAATGTTATATATGTGAATAATTTGAATTACGTAGCACCCACTAACGCTTTTTGGAGCAATAGACTTAAACCACTTAACAGACAACAAAAAGTCCTAAATTTTACTGCCAGACGTATTTTTCCCTATCTGGTTATACATACGCAGTATGGGCAGATTAATACGAGAGACAACCAAGATTTAATTTTTTGCGAAAATTGACTGACCGTAAATAATCTTACGGAATGGATCTATTCAGAGGCGGCCCTAGGGCGGCGCGAATGCTGCCATTTGATTGGGGCGCCGAAATCATCCGTCCACCAGCGTCTGAAGAAGACAAACGGAATTCAGACGTGCGTCCTGTACTCATGTACGGTTGCGAGGTCTGGGGTGTAGCAGCAGATACAAATGTCAAGAAGGCCCAGGCAATACAGAATTGGTGCATCCGATTAATCACGGATGCGCCAAGATTTACTAGGCTAATAGACGTACATAGTAGTTTAGGATTAGAAACAGTTAGGAATTTAGTAGGGCATAGGACATTAGGTTAATTTCAAATAGAAATAGTTTATTAAGAGATAGGGCCTGTAGACATAGCGTAGAATAGGCAACTTAGGATAGGTAATTACTTTAACTTAGATAACTGTAATATTAAAGTTTAGGGCATGCCTGGGCCCAATAAGACACGTAGGCAAGTAAAATAAAAAGTTTATAATCAAACAGAGGCAAGGGCTCCTGCCCGGAACTCAATCGTATTTGCGTCCTCGTGACCATCACAGGTCTAAGCGCAAGGCAATGCAGACCGATTATTGGCGACAATGGACCAGTTCACACGGCGTGATTGTGCTCCTTCTTGATACAATTATACAAGAGTTTGACTTGGATACGAACGATTGTCGAAGTCAAGGGTACGCTAATGATGCGAACATGGTAGGATTAGACAAATGTATCTAAACAAGAATTCTTAACAGATATCTTTTGGCATTTTTTAATCCATATGGCTGTAACAGCATGAATTTGGTGAAAGCAGATGCAGCCGAAACATCCGTTAAATCAGTTTCTTTACTTGGATTTCTCCAAAGACTGTTTGTTTTATTCGCTGGATCAACAATATACAAGTACATACAAGGATTATCGCTGAAAAAATTGCGAAATTCGCTGGAAGAGAAAATTTTCAACCTTGCTGATAATCGCTTTCACTACTCTTCAGTTCGTGATAACCTTCTGGATCTTAACGAAGATACAAACGACCCAGTTGTAGAATCAGAGGCCTTGTCGCTGATCCAGAGCATGTAGCAATTTGAGTTCATACTTACAATAGCGACGTGGTATGATATATTGTTTCAAGTCAACATTGTAAGAAAGTCTGAAAATATTTATTAAAAGCATCGGAATTAATAGAAAACTGTTCGAAATTTGTAAAACAGTACTCGACCTTTTCATATACTCCTATTTATGCAGTATAAAATATTTCCTGAAAAGTCCATATTGGAAAAAATCATGTGCTGATTTAAAAATCAGTTTATACGATGAGTAATAATGTGACGTGTCTGGTTGTGAATTGGTGAACTTATGAGCCTGAACCCATTATTAAATATCTTCAATCAGTTGTTGTTGTTTTGGTATTCAGTCCTAAGACTAGTCTGATGCAACCCTCCATGCTAACCTATCTTACGCAAGCCTTTTCACTTCCTTATAACTAGCACAACCCACATCCTCCATAATCTTCTTAGCGTATTCCATCCAAGCCTCCCTATCCTGTTCTTACCCCACACACTTCCTTCTAATGCTAATTTTACAAAACCCTCATGTGTTAAAACGTGGCCTATTAATCTATCCCCTCTCTTGGTCAACGTCTTCCATATTGTTCGCTTTTCCCCTATTCTGTTTAGAATTTTCTCGTTAGTTACTCTATCCACCCATCTGATTTTCAGCATTCGCCTATAGCACCACATTTCAAACGCTCTTCAATCAGAAGAACCATTAAAAGTTCTTCAAATGATATTTTCCGGAATGAGCAGCGCTTCGTGCCTTGCTGATTGTACCTGTAACTGTCGCTAAAGGAGAACGAAGTTTCAGAAAATTGAAACTTATAATAACTTACCTAAGTTCTATTATGTGTAAGGAAAGACTTCCTTATCTTGGAATTTTGTTCGTAGAAAATGGTATTGTTCAAAAATTAAATTATGCCGACTCAATAAAAAAATTTAAAATCTAGGAAGGTGGCTATCAAGGTGTTCTTTGTAAAATTAGTTGTCCTTTTTATAAATAAAAGTTGTCAAACAAATTAATAACTTTTTTCTTATTTGTATAATTTTTCTCTTCAGGTTTACTTATAGATATTTATTCGGTGTTATACTGTTTTAGATGATAAAAATTACATTCCATTTCCTCTGAATGCAAACTATGTAGAGCATAATCACGGGTAACCAACTGCATATAAAGAACACTATGATTTCGTATTTGGAGAGGCGCCACTTTGAGGGCCGCCACTGGATCTACTTCACAAATGTATACGCAAAAAATTACATGTTTCATAAGCACGAGCTGGGAAACAAAATAACCGTAGTTGGTGTTTCCTCTAGTAACGCACATTGATAATTTTGACAAAAGAATCAAATTTTTTTTTAGAGATGGCATTCCGTAGATATGATCCTCCATCAACGTACTAGACGGAAGTGTCTCTTCCAAAGAGTATCTTAAATAGATAAAGAGGCAATAGCGTGACGTCATCCCCTCCCCTCCACTGTAGGTGGAACTCGCTCGTAGGCCCCTAAGAGCCCATGCAAAAACAGCGCTTTTTGAAGCCGCTAAAATCCTTCTTAAAGCAGCAAAAAACAAATTTAAGTGGATTATTTATTTACCCCATATATTAGTATTTCCAAATATATAAGGCAAAAGAATCAATTCAAATGGAAATATTAAAAATATTGAGCATGTTTCGAAATCGGTATTGCGAGTTGCATGCGAAATTATATCAGCATATTTCTACAATAAATATTAAAAATATATAATTCTCTAATCTCAAATGTTGGTGGAGAACGGAAATTGTTTTTCCTCTGGTCTAACTTGTGATAAAAAGGAATTTTCTATATGCTTGGGACGATTGGACTTTAAAAATGAAACACTATCTCATTAAATTATTGAAACGTCACCTTTTTTTAAATTAATCATAAAACATTAAAATACGTTTTTAAACATTTTGATAGAAAAATAATTATAAAAATTCAAATTACGAAAACGTTTCTTTAAACTATTTATGTAAGAGCGACTTATTTTGTGCGAATAAATAATAATAAAAGGACCAGACTGAGATAATAAGTCTAGTTGATATATTTTTAATTTAATCGATTAATTAACTATGAAAATTAATTTGAAAAGGTATTTTAAATTTTAATTCAATAGTGACAACACTACTATTTGTCCGTTTCTCGTTTCAAATTAGGTGTATTTTCGGATACAATCGATGATGTAGTTAAATCTGATAGTGAATCAAATTCTGAACAAGTTTTCTTCTAAGACAAATTAATGTTGGAGCGATCCTAAGTCACCTGAGATAGATAGATGGCTCTCACTCACTCGTCGACAATTCAGCGTGCATTGTTATACTTACGCAATACTCGGCTTTTGACACTGGGCTTAGTTAATAACACAAGATATACGACCTTATTTAACACAGAGAACTTAAGAATCAGAGTGAACTCATTAAAAACCTTAAATTCCCTTTAAGAGCCATTTGCGAAAGATGCTAATGTCGCTTCGAAACGTCGGCCTATCTAAATTATATTATAAATATATCTTATTTACCGAATTCAGATCCTAGGGAAAACAATTTACTTTCTGCTCCAACATTTGTGAATAGAAAAGGATATATTTTTAACATTTAATGTAGAAATATATTGATATAATTTCGCATCCAAATCGCAATACCGATTTCGAAACATGCTCAATATTTTTAATATTCTCATTTGAATTGATTATGTTGCCTTATATATTTGAAAATAATATATATGTGGTAAATAAATAATCCACTTAAATTTCTCTTTTACTGCTTTATGAAGGATTTTAGCCGCCTCAAAAAGCGCTGTTTTATTTTTATTTTTGGATAAACAGGCTACATGAGGGTGATCCACTTTCAGGAGGCAATTGGCCGACTGATCCAATGGGATCAGCGGAAAACTCTTGCCATATGCCCAAGGTCTTCGACCCCAGTACATGTACCTCCTAAAATAGATGAAGGTGTCTCGGCACGTGAGAACTTTGATAAAAAAAATCCAGAGAGAGTGCGAGGCATTCCCGACATAAATCAGGTGAGCCCCGCAGTCACTCTGGAGTGAAGCGCCTGCCTGTGACCCTCAAAAAGCGCTGTTTTTACATGAGCGAGTTACACCTACAGGGGAGGGGATGACGTCACGCTATTGCTTCTCTATCTATTTAAGATACTCTTTGGTCTCTTCTACGTCACCTTAGCATCTTTGATTAGAATCTACCTGGCGAATGCTGGAGCCCTTTTCTCCCGGCGTTTGAAAAGTCGACTCCATATTGCTTTAAGAATAGGAGGATGTCGATTTACAAAAGTTTCCCGTACAAGCAATCAACAATGCTTTCTCGCATTCCGATAATAAGATTCCTTCCAATATTTTAGAGTTATAATTAATTATTTTAAATTCACTAAGAAATAATTAATCAATAACACTATATTAATTCAGAATAATATAAGTTCTTTAAAATATATTACGTATTCAATTTTCTACAAAATATAAAGTAGGAAAACAGGTTTTGAAATTTTTCTGCCTCCTTTTAGATTTTTGAAATTTCCTTTATCGGCAAGGGAATAACCGATAATATTTTTACTGAATAATTCAGTAACGATCAGATCATTTGAAGGAGAGTTACTGCGTTCTATGTGTTTTAAAGAGCTTCCAACAGCATTCCTTCCCAATAATCAATTTTCATTTTATTCCAAGCATTAACACTGCTCAAGCATTACAGAATAAAGAGAAACGAGTGCGTGTCCGGATACAAGCGGGGCTGAAAAATTTATGGGGAAAAATTGCCCGGAAAGCAATACACTATCAGTTTATCTAAAATATTTAAAGTCTTTTACCGAATTATGAATGTTATATTTAACACGAATATATCGATTTTACTGAAAACCCGATTCTTACGTATGAAATTTTCTTACGTTTCAAATATTTGCAGAGAATTATCCATAGGTTTTGAACAGTTTCACGTGTTCAAATGTGTTGTTTTAGAGTTTCTCTGTTGCTATATTCGACGTAAATAACTTTCGGAGTGTAAATGACTACAAACAGACTGTCAAGATTTCTATGTTGAATAGATTCAAATAGATAAATAAATATAAAATGAAATTACGAAAGAAATCAGATATAAAACACAAAAAGCTGCCAAAAGACAAAAAAGTAATAATTTATTTGAAAACGTTTCGTCCCCAACTTTCGGGTCGTCCTCAGTTCTTAACAAAAATTGGGGCCGAAACGTTTTCAAATAAACTATTCCATTTCTGACTTTTGGCCATCTATTGTGTTTTATTTATAAAAAGTCAGTTAAATTACTTTATTTAATATTAAAGTTTATTCATTCCCATATTTTTTAGGTTACTCTGAAAGCTAATTTAAAATTTGTATATGGCCTGAAGGTATGTGTTTGTTTATAAGTGACATGCAGAAGTAAGTGTAAAAATTTATAAATCTACACAACTAATGCATCTTAATTATAACTCAATTTAGGTTTCTAAGATGAACTATTTTTTTTCTCAAAAAGATATTAAAACGGTTGATATTGTAAAGTCAGACCTATGTTTTATATTATATTAAACCACTGTAAGTGCCGCAGTAATTAACCACGTTTCACAACGGGTCTTAATATGGATAACCTGTTAAAACGAGTCGTCAAATAGGTATCGTAACAATTTAACACAATAACTTTATTAGTTTTAAGAATAATTTGCAACGTGCACTCCTTTGAGACTAAACTGAAGATAACATGAAGTTCAAAAGTATTTCCAAGCGTCGTAGTTTGTAATAATAAATGGGCAAAGTTAGGGCGAAGAACTCTTGAAGTAATTTGAATTAAAAGCCGGAGAGACACAGCAAGCAGCACAGAACTTAGCTACGTCAGAAACTTTGTTGTTCATGGTTGTCAGAAACTACGTGCATAGTCAATTTCAGCCCGCCAACTGACAAAGACCATTGAAGGAAACTGTTATTTCGACTGATAAATTCTCAAAGTCTGTAATATACATTTTAAATCTAGAACACAAACTTATTTATAATAAAGTTGAGAAACGCTCTATTTAATTTTTTTTTCTTGCGGAATTTCAGAAGGAAAGTTAAGAATCTTCCTTAATTCCGAGAAAGTTTCTACATCAATAATTGTTCCAACTTTAACATACTTTTTCCATCACTTCCTACTAATGTCTGCCACTCATTATTATTTGTAGTGTTTTCTTACTAGAAATCGGGGCTTTTCTGACAATGCAGCTTATCGTTCTTAACATATATAACATATTTCTATGTTTCATACACAGTTATCAGTACCATGAGTATCCATTTTGAAAAGTTCTAGCTTATTTTTCTAGACACAATTCTGTTAACATCTAGTTACTAACCCAATTTTGATTCTAAATTATATCATTATATATTAAAACAATTATATATTAACTATCCATTTTTAAGGGATAGACAATTGAAACTGTACCATTGGGAAAACAAAAGAATTGTTAATAAAGATTGCCATGTGAATTTAGGTGGAAAAAAAAGTAAATATCATTCACGAGTGTTATGCTGTAACATATAACTGCCCCCAGTGTATAAGAATAAAACCATGTAACTAGCTATATTATTTGACTATTTTGTATAAATAAATAATAAAACAGCCTATAGGTCAGAACAAATTTAATATAAACTTTATTATCAGTAGCTGTTACGCCACGTATTGTTATCAAATTATAATTCTCATATGGTTAATTGTAACTAAAAAAAGAAATATTTACAATATGATATGGTTAATATAATTGTATAATAAAATGAATCAGGAAATTTAGGAAGATGAAAATGCAGCACAAGCGAAGAAGCCGAAATGACAGTTAAAGCCAATAGCTCGTGTTTGTGTTCAGAATAAGAACAGAGGCTTAACAATGAGTAAAAGAAAAAGTTTATAACAGAAGACAATCATAAATTTCATGCTTAAATTACTTGTGTCATTTTTAAAATAAGTAGCCAAAATTTTTAAATCTAAAACTTTTACATTTCCCGTATTAATATTATGGTTATTTAATTATACCTATTTCAACAAGAATAAATAATTTTATACATTATATTTTATTTTATGTTCATTATTTATCGTTTTTAATGAACGTTTGGTTTGACCAATATAACAGGAATTGTAATATCAACCGTTAATTTGGTATACAACATTACATGTTTAAAAATTATTAATTTTACCTTTAGTATTTTTAGTTTAAATTATTATATTTTTAGTTTAAATTATTTTGAGTTTGCAAATAATCCTGATAGCATAATTTTGAAACTAGACAATGCGACTGTACTGATTCTTTTTTTTAAAATAAAGGGTATAACTGTGTACAAAAATTTGTGAATTATTAATTTCATAAACATATAATAAACTAAAATTTTATCTTTACTGACAAATTTGCTAGTAAATAAAATATTTTATTTTCTCAGACAAAAACATGAATTATTTAGAAATACAGATTTTTTACCCTCTTTTGATACTGACGTAGTTTATGTGTTGCTGTGGTATTCAGTACGAAAAATTGTCTGACGTAACCCACAAATCTAACCTTTTCATTTCCGCAAGACCCTCCGGCCTTAAAACGTTTCGTATTAATCGATCCCTTCTCTTTTTAACGTCCTCCATATTAATCGCTCTTCACCTATTTTGTTTAGAACTTCCTCATTAGTGATTCTATTCACCCATCTGATTTTCAGCATTCTCCTATAGCACCACATTTCAAAGGGTTCTAATATTTTCCTTTCTGTACCTCTTACCGTTCACGTTTCGGACCTATGTAACGCCACACTCCATACGAATATTTTTAGAAATGATTTAATAATATTCACACTTATATCACCCGTAACTAAATTTATTTATTTTTGTTGCGAAAGCCTTTCTTACCAGTGCTATCTTACTCTTTAAGTCCACTATACGTCTACGATCCCTAGTTATTACGCTTCCTTAACTTACTTCAAAGTACACCTTCCCAATCGATCAGTCTTTGTTATTCCAGTTTCCCATAATACACTCCATAATCTTGGTATTCCCTCTATTATTCCTCATATTGAACTCTTTCTCCAGGACCACTTTCATGCCATTTATTATGGTTTCCAAGTCTTTTTCTGACTCCCCTAATACTACAATTACATCGCAAACCTTAGGGTTTTTATTTCTCCTTGTAGTATGATACAATACATTTTAACTTTCTTCGTAGCCTGTTCTGTATATAAATTAAAGAGCATGGGCGACAGATTGCATGCTTTCCTTAATCCGTTCTTAATTTTGCTTACTTTTCTTGATCTTCAATTCTAATTACTGCTTACTGCCTTCTATAAAGGGTTATGTAAAAGCCTTCTTTCTCGATACTGTATTCCTCTGTTATTCAAAATCCTTAATAGTCTTTTCGAGTTCACATTATCGAAGCCTTGTTATAAATCTACAAATGCCATAAACGTAGGCATGTTTTTTCTTATCCTGTCTTCTAAAATTAGACGCAAAGTCAATATTGCTTCTCTTGTCCCCACATTCTTCGTAAAAACAAACTGATCTTCTCCAAGCTCGCATTCTATTTGTCGTTCCATCCTCCTATATATTATTTTCGTGAAACTTTTAAATGCATAAGATAATTTATTAATTATCCTGTGTTGTTTGCATCTATCAGCCCCAGTTATATTATCATAATCATTCCTGTAGTCTGTGTACCTACCCGCTGCCAGGATATGTCAACATGCAACTTTTAACTAAGTTATGTAATCTATCTAAAACTGATTAATTTATTATTCCTGGAAAAAAACTTTAAGGAACAGTTAGAAATGGACTTCGATTTTATAATGGGCTGTGGAAATGAATGAGGTTATTTTCACCCGATCCGCCATTGGAATTTTACTCTTTCGCAGTGTAATAAATTAATTTCATCCGTTCTGAAATCCGTTATTCATCCCGTTCGTAACTGTGAACTTAACATTCCGCAGTCTGAACATCATCACTGAACTACGGACTCTTGACAATCAGTAAGTATCATTAAATTCTACATGGGCCATGGGATGTAAAAGTACTGTAGCCTAGTCCATGCAACCTATTTCTAAATCATATTTTTCCATTGCCTCTATTTTTCTTAATGAAATATTATTAAAACAGTTAACAAACCACTAAATCATCATAAAATATTTAGTTATATGCACAACGACTTTTATGTTCATATTTGTACCCTCTTCAGCTTGTCTGACAGAAATATTTCTTCATTATGTATTAGGGAGAGTATTACTGTTAGGTTTCAACGGAAACGGAACGTCAAATGTATTAATGTGTGTGCATTTATGTATACAATGATTTGGATAATATTTTAAATCAAAATGAATTATTGGGTTGGATTAAATAAAAAAAATTAAATTATTTCACATAAAACAAAAGAAAACAGCAGTAATTACAAGACTTGGCGTCCAATTTAAAAATTTACCACGACTAAATCAGCTTGCTCAATAAGGCTCATTTTGTGAGAATTTTTGCAGCAGAACGACGATCATGACATCAGACAGCTTCTGCGTTCGTCAGGCGACTCTTTCCAGTGGTGAATTCTACCGTCTAGGCATTCTAAGCCCTTCTGCTCGCTGCCGTTTTATCTTCTTTTCAGTTTTCCTCCAGATTAGATTGCAAACGTCTCTAACTCTCTAGTTACTTTTTCTTAATTTCTGACGTTCATCACCAAACTCCAAACCCTATCTCCCATCTCCATCTCATCTCCATCTTCGTACTTCCAAGTTTCATTCCCTACTTATCAACTTCTATTCCACGACTGCCAACTTGTTCCTCTTTCATATGTTGATGTCCGACTGCCGCGCCGCGGATCAACCTCCACGCACCCTCCAGACTTCATCCTTATTCAAACGTCAAATGTCCAACTACTGAAATTTCTCCCATCCATCCTCGCAGGTCATCTCGTTCATTCACCCCACTATGAGAAGCATGGCGAATCACCTGACTTTCAGCCTCCAATTAAAAATACAACTTAGGTCTCGAATTTTCTCCCTAATTTCTGTAAAGGGACGCGGCCTTCTAAGTTCCCGGGGTCAAGAAACTGGACTCAGATACCAGATTTTTAAGTCACCAAACGGTGTTTTTGACACGTTTGGTATTCCGATGTCTCGCGTCTCTGGCGCCTTGGTGTTAACTGAGTGACTGACTGATTCCAATCGCCGGTCCAAATGGTGCATTAAGATGGAAAACAATGTTTACATTTTTTAGGAACATTAATGACATATAATGTATGCTAAAAATGTTCGTTTGTTGAAGAAACTTTATCTTAAATGATTACAATTAAACATTTATAAATTCCTCTATATCCTAATACGGTATTCCGGTCGTTTATTCCCTTTGAACGGAATAATTGCTTTAATATTGGTCACTATATTGGACTTTTATAAATATCTGCGATAAATAAATTACAAAGAATGTCAGAAATATAGGAACTTTATTTAAAAACGTTACGTCCCCAAATTTCGGGGCCTCCTCACTTCATTAACTAAAATACTATAAAATTTCGTGGTACTGCCACAACATCTTGGGCCGAAATTCTATAATATTCTAATTAATTAACTGAGGAAGTTCTAAAAGTTGGGGGTGAAACGTTTAAAAACCAAATTCTTCTACTTCTGACTGTTCGCCATACTTTGTCACTTATTTTTAATATTAAGTCAGATTATTTTAATTATTTATTTGTAATATCTTGTGCCTGAAGTGATAAATAAGCTCTTCGTAGGTCTGGAACTAATTCAATATGCGTCTGATTTGTATTTGCATTTTTTATTCAACGAGTAAGTTTAATATATCTTTAGTTTGTATTGATTTCCAATTAATTTTTCGTACTGTTTATTTAAAGATATCCATGTTATGATGGTAGGAAACGATGTTACAAATTCTTAATTTTTACTCCTGAACGTAATTTAGTCGTTCTTTTGTCTTCAGAGAGGAAGAAACGGGTGACTAATCGTTATTCAACTTATGTGCAAACGTGAAGCGAGAACTTAGTCGTCTAAAACGGCAATTTACAGTCATGGAAAGTACGAAACACCATTGTATTGAGTGGTTGTGGAAATCGCCATTTTATTTCTTCACTGGGTGAAGATTTCCCCATATTGGAGGATATGAGTTGGAAAAAGGAAAAGAATAGAAGTCTTTGAAATGTGGTGCTATAGGAGAATGCTGAAAATCAGATGGGTGGATAGAATCATAAACGAGGAAGTTATAAAGAGAATAGGGGAAAAGCGAACAATATGGAGGACGTTGACTAAGAGAAGGGATAGATTAATAGGCCACGTTTTAAGACACGAGGGTCTTGTAAAATAAGCATTAGAGTGTAGTGTGTGGGGTAAGAACAGAAGAGGGAGGCGAAGGATGGAATACACTAAGCAGATTTTGGTTGTGCTAGTTATAAGTAAATGAAAGGCTTGCGCAAGACAGGTTATCATAGAGTGTTGCATCAGACCAGTCTTAGAACTGAATACCACTACGACACGACTGTTTTGAGATTGATTATAAGTTTAACTAGTCGTGGTAAAATATTAAATTGGATTACTTTTTGTTTTCTGTTAATAAATTTAATTTGTTTTTATTTAATCCCAGTAAACAATTTATTTTTGATTTAAGTTAAAATACAACCATCCAGTTCATTGTACCACGTACACATTTTCTCTACATAAATTTGTCTCTTTAGTTATTGTTTGTTCCTCAAATTTTACACTACATCTTGGCTCAAGTAGTCAACATATAGTAGTCAGTATAGTAGTCTTCTAAATTTCCGCTGAAACGATAAAACGATTTAATCGTATTCACTCTCTTTGGAGAAACACACTTTATCTGTTGTCTGATCAAAAGTTATGTCTAAAAGGGTTCAAATTAGTCACCACACCAAACGGTTGCATTTATTCTCCTCAGATAACAACCGCGGCACCCATCTTGCTGACAATATTTGAGATTCAACTTGAGGTCTCTGAGCAGCGGGATATGACAGAAGACAACATCGCAAAGTATTACATTTTGTATAAGCCGTATATTAAACGGCTGAAAAGTCAACAATACACCAAATACACTCACATTGGCAAGAACTGTAGAAAATACTGGAGTATAACATAAACACACAAGACAGTATACGATAGTGTAAAAAGAACTGCCCAATACAATGCAATGATAGAATTTAGAGTGCCAAGCAAGTTGGTCAGTCTGATAAAACTAACAATGCAGTCAGCTTATGCTTAAGAATCGAGGGAGAAAACTCCACATTTTTTTTATATTGTTAGGGGACTAGTAGGGCGACGCGTTGGCGTGCCTTCTCTTTAATATAACCTTGGAAAAGGCAGTCAGACCGACAAATATAAGAGAAAATGGAACGATTTTCAACAGGTCAGTATAATTTCTCGAATTTTCTGACGACAAAGTTATAGTGGGAAGAATGATGAATGCAGTGTTTCATAAAATTGGTGGAGCTAGGATTCGTGGTGATCGAAGATAAAATCAAATACATGTTGTTTGCTAGAAACTCACCTCAGAAAGTCCAACAAATAATTCAAATTAACAACTAACCTTTGAACAAGTAACACAATTCATCTATCTTGGGTCGTTGGTAAATTCATCTAACAGAATAAGTGGCGAAGTAAAAGAACGCATAGCTTAACAAAGAGAACTCTTAACGATCTCCAGAAACATCTGAGAAATAATAAAATAAAGCGTAGAGTAAAGCTCAATATTTACAAGACCTGTACTGTCATATGGAGCTGTGACATGGACAATGTCTCAACATGATGAGAGACTACTTGGTATCTTTGAGAGAAAAATCCTCAGAAAGATTTTTGGAGCAGCTAATGAAAACGGGCTATGGCACCAGCTGTACAACCATCCAGAAATTGCGAAAGTACAGAGAATTAGATGGGCTGGGCACATTGTCCGAATACCGGATAATGAGCACACAAAAAGACTCACTATGTCAAACCCGGAAGGTAGAAGAAGCAGAGGACGACCACGTATAAGATGGCTTGTTGTGATGGAAGCGGACATCAAAGATGTCGAAGATGGAGAGAGGTCGCGAGGAATAGACAGGAATGGCGATCTCTATGCGAGCAGACCAACATCCACAGAGGATTGTCGCCCAATTATGATGATAAATCGCATACCAAGGTGGTTCAGAGTATTGTCGTCATGGAGAAATAGCCGTTGGAGTTCTTAAAAGCATTCATTATGATTATCCCAACGGAATATACAGGTGGCGGCACAACCAGTACTTATCACGCATTAAGTTTCACGAGTCATATTTCTGACGTACAACATATACGGTTATTTCCTTGAGAATATGTTTACAATATGCCGTAATAAAGCTTCGTGGTATGATAAGTTATCTCCATTATTTTATTCGGCAGTGGACCAGAGATTATCATATTTTGACACTACTATCTACTTCTCACCGCATTCGTACACTGACCACGTATCACTCTAATATCGGAATGTGTCACGCCAGATTACTGTCTGCAGTGCCCCGGCAGATCCAGAGGAAGATCTCCTTCTCTCCAGCTATAACCTGAAAATAACACCTTTGATTGGAATACTTTTTTAAATTATTGTTTTCTATAAGTTCTGAACACTAGTTTGCTCTGGTCCGATGTGATTATTTCCATATTGGTATCTGCATAGTATTTGGTATGTATCAGAGCTGCGCCTATTAGTCTGGATGGAGGTTGCAGGTAACAGCGTACCGTGGAAGATTCTTGCAGATAAGCTGAGCCAATTACGCGTGCTCCGTGTACACCACAGTAAACCGAACGAATTACTTTTGCCCCCCAGTGACAGATTTCATGATGCAGTGTGCATGCCGCGAGGTAAACAGCGGTTTTGTGGAGCTTTAACTGGAAAATGTCGGGGTGGGAGGGCAGGCGGCAGGCTTGACAGTAGATACGCTACCCATCCGACACGGACCGACAATACTGAACAACATGTAGCCTCTCTGTCGAGTGCAGGCATAAATCATACCAAAAAAAGCACACACAGCACACACAAGCGCCAGCGCCAGCGCACGGCCCAGCCAGACAATAAAGAGAGTGGGCGGCAATTATGCAAGAGTAGTTTCGAATGGACCGGTAACATCGTGTAACCGCACTGCTGTGCCGACGCTGCGCTGAATTAATGACGTGTCGTCCGCCGGCACCGCGGCGTCATTTCCGAACACAAAAATCATTCCGCTGTCACGGGGCAACAGGTTCTGGATTTGGGACTCCACATCAGATCACAAAGATTTTTTAAAAAAACTATACCCTCATTAGCTGCATTTTACGAAAGACGTGATTAAATAATATAAATGGGAAAAACTGGAGTGTTTCTCCATTGGCCGTAGGTAATAAAATAAATGATCATGACTAGGAACCGTCCTTATGAAGGGGAGAGAGAACTGGATTATAGCAGGGCTGCCAAACTAGCGGTCCACGAGCAACATGTAGCCCGTGAAGAGATTTTTTTTGCCCCTCTGAAATAAATTTTAAGTCAGAACAATATTTTACGTCAAAAATAGAATTTATAAGAGATGTCTGGATAGTGCTGCTACTTGATGGCAGCTCTAACTTTTGTAGAGGTAAGCCAATACGATTTGTGCATCACGTTAGTCAGTTGTGCAACTTTGTGTCATAATGCTTTGTTATACTTACTGGTCACAATTCAAGAGGTAAGGTAAGGGAGGGTAAGAGTACGCAGTGAATTTTTATAGTGTTGGCTGCACTTTAATTAAAATTTTTGGTTATATTTTAGTGTCTACAAGTGCAGGAGAACACGCTGGCCGTAATGACAGCTATTTGTTGGTATTTGTTTTTGGAACTGTATGTAATAATTAGTTTAAAACCTAAGAATTTCGAGGCACATAACAATGAATTATAATTTTGTGAAGACAACTAGAATAAAATATCAAGAAAGGCTGCTAATACATAACCTCTACATAAGACAGGCAGTAGTAATTATAATAGAAGATCAAGAAAAGTAAGCAGATATCAAGGAGTAAGCCAAGGATGCAGTCGGTCGCACACTCTGTTTAACTGATATATATAACAGGCGATGAAGAAAGTTAAAACGGAATATGGAAATGGACTCATACTGCAAGGAGAAGAAATAAAAACCTTACTCTTTGCCGACGATATTGTAGTATTACGGGAATCAGAAGATGACTTGGAAACCATAATAAATGGCATGAACGTAGTCCTCGAGAAAGAGTTTAATATGAGGATTAATGGAGGGAAATCCAAGGTAATGGGGTGTAGTATGGAAAAAAGTGGAATAACAAAGGGTGTTAGATTGGGAAGAGATATTTTGACGGAAGTTAAGGAATTCTGCTACTTGGGAAGCGTAATAACTAGGGATGGTAGAAGCATAGTAGACATAAAGAGTAGGATAGCACAGGCAAGGAAGGCTTTCGCGAAAAAGAGGGATTTAATTATGGGTAATATAAGAGTGTATATTAGGAAATCGTTGCTAAAAATGTTCGTATTGAGCGTGGCGATATATGGGTGCAAAACGTGGACGATAGGAGTTGGGGAAAGGAAAAGAATAGAAGCCTTTGAAATGTGGTGCTATAGGCGAATGCGGAAAATCAGATGGGTGGATAGAATCACTAACGAGGAAGCTCTGAACAGAATAGGGGAAAAGCTAACAGTGTGGAGGACGTTGACTAAGATAAGGGATAGATTAATGGGCCACGTTTTAAGACACGAGGGTCTTGTAAAATTAGCATTAGGAGGAAGTGTGTGGGGTAAGAACAGAAGAAGGATGCCAAGGATGGAATACCCTAAGAAGTTTAGGGAGTTTGTTGGGTGTGCTATTTATAATGAAATGAAAAGTCTTGCGCAATATAGGTTAGGATTCAGTGTTGCATCAGACTAGTCGTAGGACTAATTATCACAACAACACAAAGATGAATACGTCGATTTTCCAGGATGTGGACAAAAGTTTTCCGATAGCTGGTATTTGCTTCGACTGGAGCACGAGGCATACTTCGCTTACGAAGGCAATAGTAAGTACGCTTACCCTCTTGGAAGGTCAAGAGTACCAAATGACATTTTTCCTTAAAATATTTTTAATGGAAAGCTTGTTTATTGTTATCTTATTCAACGTTGTGTGATTAATGACTAAATGTTAAATAACATTGTGATTGTTTTTGGTGTTTATTGCGTCCATAGATATATCAAATACAACACTAAGTGCCTACTCTTACCCTCCTTTACCTTATATGAAATATGGTGTAATAAACGTTTTCATTCAATTATACTCACTTCCAGAGTACGTAGAATGTTAGTGGTGTGTTTATAGGTTATAAATTTTATATATTCCATTTTTAATCGTATTTGTCTAGAGTAGTCTATTAAGGATTTTTGGGTTGTATTTTTTTTCCAACTAATTTTAAAACTAATTGAAATCGCCCTTTCGTTTTTACAGAAAATGTCACTTTCAGCTCTGATTGCGATCATTATATAAATATCACTGGAAAAAAGTTGGAAATTATCACTCTTTATTGAACTACAAGGATTGAAAACATATTTATGTTATTTTTAATACTCCTCGTGATAGGCTTGTTTCTGTAACAACTGACGGCGCTAAATCGGTGACTGGTGTAAGTAAAGGATTTGCGTCAAGACTAACAAAAAAATTACAAGATATATATCCAAATAAATCAAAAATTAAAACTTTCTAACGCCTTCTTCACCACCAATTCTGTGTTTAAAAATATGAAAAATGAATGGAGTACTAAAAGCAGTAATAAAGACAGATTACTTTATTCGCGCTAATGGAGTTAACAATTGAAAATTTACTTGGTTCCGAATTCAAAGATCTTCCTTATTACTCAAAAGTTCGTCGGTTGTCCTGCCACAAAGTTCTGAGGACTTTCTACCAACTTTTCAGAGAAATTATTTTATTTCTCAGATGAACGATGAAAAATACGAATTCAATAAACGTTATAATGATTTAAAAGATTACCAAAAAATAAATTCACTTTTCACTGGGCCTTTTTCGTTTCAAGTTGAAAATGCTCTTACTTCAATACAACTGGAGTTAATTAATTTTCTGAATTTGCCGAATTTAAAAGGCAAATATCGAGTAGGAATTGTTGAAATATATTTTTATTTACTTGAAAAATAACCAGAAATTAAAAAAAAATACAGCACAAATTGTATCCTATTTTGGGAGTACATATTTATGTGAGCAACTATTTTCATCCATGAAATAAAATAAAATAGATAAGTGTGTATCTGCCATAATGAATACTGTCTGTTCTCAGCCTTTGAATCCAGTAGAAAACTAGTAGACGGAAAGCGCTGGCAAAGTTTCTGGTAAAATATATTAAAATTATTACCTTTAAATTAAATTAATTCCGTAATGTGTTTAATTATACTGTCCATATTCTTAGAACTTCACTACAACTTACAATTTTAAGAAAATTTGTAAATGTATTGTGGCCCGCGTGAATTTTATCAGTTGCATTAATTAATTGAGCTTGACGCGCCTAGAATAAAGAATTGAATATGAGTTATTACCAATAGAACATAAGCATTCAGCAAGTCGTTCAGAATACAATTTTGCGTGATATTGTAATAAATACCTGCTGATAATACGTATATTTTTTAAAATACAGTACACTTATGTTCGCGTATTATAAATGTTACCCTAAATCGCCGAATTTCACCCGGGTTTTATCATTTGTTAAATACAACGTTTCGACAGTTAACTCCGCCATCGTCTTCAGGTAACTGATGCCGAGACCCTGTCAGAGAATTTAATGAACTGCGGCAAAGGGTTCCAGCTCAGCGAGACCTGGGGCCCTATTTTTGCTTCAATTATATTAAAGCAGAAAGCAACACGAGGACCAAACGAAATAGAAGCGACCAATCAGGACCCTGCAGATGTGTGGAGGGGAGCGAGGGCCCAGATATAAACGACGCAGACACGGTCTCGACGATGGCGAAGTTATTTGCTACTTGTGGAGACACAGAGAAGGGAATGCTGCGACCCCACTGGAAATTCGTCTGCCGTCATTCGGATGGGCGTGAGACCTTGGCTACCTTGCTCTACCTTCCGCATCCCCACTTTTCAATTCCCGTCCTACCGTATTGAAGGGGAGTTGCCTGTTTCAGGGTCACCTTCATGTAGCCTGTTTACCAAAACAAAAAGAAAAGCTGTTGAAACGTATTTTACAAACGACATAACCCGGGTGAAACCCCGAGAACTTTTCATCCACCGGGATATTCTTTGTTACCTAAATACCTGACGATATCATCCATATAAGAACTACACAAAGATAGAGATGAGAGTGACGAAGTACAAGTTATAGAAAAATTAGAAAACATTCCGTAATAAACGAAAATAACTCGAGATTAATCAATTTCTTTGTCAGTATTTCTTTAAAAAAAACTAACCTGTCACTCTTAAAAACTACGAAATTCAACGAACTTTCTTGCCTTATCAATCGGCCTGTTTTTTCCCTTTGAAAGTATCCTTATATACAGGGTGAGGACAGTAATTCTTTAAAACTGCACGTAGTGACGTGAGAGGACGTTGAGACAAATAATTAGATATAGAACACTTAGGGCCCAAACGGACCTGAAATTGAACCTCAAGTTTCCATGACGTCATATTCGTTCCGTACCACTTGTCCCTGTGGTGGGTCCATACCAGAAGCAGGAGTACGATTTAACAAGGAATAACGTCTACATTGACAAATTTCGGACTTCAAATACTCACAGCGTTGAAAACACGTTATCCCTTGATTATTCGTACTCATGCGCCATGTATGGACCCACTGGGACACGTGGTGCGAAGCAGATGTGACGTCATAGAAACTTATAGTTCAATTATAAAGGATTTTCTATCCTTGTCGATCCAAAGTTCCTCATATGTAATTACTTGTCTCACTTTCCCCAACGACACTACGAACAGTTTTAAACAGTTACCGCCCTCACCCTGTATTATTTGTCTCTAGAAACCGAATTACGATTATCGTTTCTTATTAAATACAGCAATTGGTCACCAAGGTTCCACACCCAGGCCTCCTCGAGCTGACTCCTAGTTTCTAATCAAGCTGTTACACAATTTACTACTTCCTCTCGAGTTCCTTAATGGATCGTCGAAAAGGTTCAGGAGCATGAATAACTCAAGAATATCTCTGGAAATATTCTTATTCAGAAATAAATAATACAGCCAATTTTCTGAAAAATTGTTTGAATTTTTTATTTATGAATGTATAAGCTTGTTAATTTATTGAAATATTATCATATTTAAAAATGTCAAATTGCGATAAATGTGATTAAACGGAACGTGAAAGAACTTTTCTAGTTTTAAGCAGAAATATTATTTGATGGATTTGAGTTGCTCTCAATGTCTCCTTAGCGTCAAAGGGACACTAAACAAAATTTCACACTAAATGTTGGGAATTAGGTTGAAATTGTATTCGTCCATTTCACCTTCGCTTATAATTAGGGCTTCCTATATTTGCTATACGAACTTCTGACACTAGCCCATGAAACTTGTAGAGGTCACAGTAGATTTAGTAAATCATTGAAATGTATGATTGTAAACACAGCCGACAAACGCTAAATATGAAAGTTCTTGACTCTCTAAACAATATTCTAATGTTGGCGGTGGCGAAATAACAAGTTACATTTCACAGTGAAATAATCTTTGTAAATAAGGCAAATATTCCGTTCACCCTATTATGCAGGCGTACTGCAAATATTTACCTTCTGACAATTTACTGCAGTTCACAGAAACTTACATTCCATAAATACAAGGTTGCTAGGCTATGTAAACACGCCTTATAACAATACGATTATATACTTCACACAGAAAGTTTCAACGATTTACTCCATCATATTTAATCTCAATACAATTCATTCATTGTTTTTAAGGAAACACTCATTCATTTTACAGTAAATAGTGCTGCTTTAATTAATATTAACATGTATAATAATCGCTAAAATCATAATATTTGGCAATATGTAAACCTATGTTTCTCTGAGGAAAATGTGAATGTATATTTGATAAGTTATAATTTAAGTATTTATTTAAAATATTTGGCTACTCCCAGGTTTAAATTTTCAATTCATACTTAATTTACAAAAAAATGTCTCAATTTATAATTTTCTTAAAGAATAACAAAAAGCCTCGAAAATGATTAGAACCGCGTTTTACTATTCACTTAATTTATTTGTATAAAAATACTCTCCAATTAAGTATAAGAAAAATCTGACTTAAGTTTAAAATCAGGGCGAGCTTTCTCATTCCATCTATTGTTGCAAACGTATGAAAGCGGGACCTGTTCAAATCCAACTACGAGTAATAAAATTTGCGTGAAGCGATCGTAAATAAATGATACCGTAATATATTTTTAGTCGAAAATAAGAAGAGCTATTTCCACGCGAACGAAGACACGGGAATAGTTAGTCCAGAACAATTTTATATATTGTAATATACTTTTTAGGGTATAAAACATTAATTAATCAATAGAACAAATTATAATCAATTTTAAAATTTTTCATTTATTAATTTAAAGTGATTACATGGGCTTAATCTCAGGGGATTTTGGGTCTCTCGAGAGATGGAGTATGCAGTAGCTGAAAATAGAAAAAACAATCATTAAATATTATTTAACCAGAGCAATGAGCAAGTTTCACAGCTTTTTTTAATAACTTACCCACAATTACTGGGCCTACAAACATCCACCTCACGAATGTTTCCGCGTCTCTCTGGCGTCTTGCAGGATTTTTATCGATGAAGGTAGAAGGAACCAGATCCGCAACTCATCTGCTTCCTCGAAACATCTAACGTCTCTGCCCACCTCTCACAGCATCTGCTCTCGTCCGTCCTCTCCTCAACTCGTCTCACTTCTCCTCATCTGCTCGGACCACGTCTTTCCTCTCCTCAACTCATCTGACTTCTGATCTGCTCGGACCACGTCTTTCCTCTCCTCAACTCGTCTCACTTCTCCTTCTGCTCGGACCACGTCTTTCCTCTCCTCAACTCGTCTCACTTCTGATCACGTCCGTCCTCTCCTCCACTCATCTGCCTTCTGATCCCGAGCCACCCATCGGCTCCCCTTTTAAATCCTCCGACGGGAATTCCCCTTCATAGGTCTATTTCACAAAATTTCGGGGTTCCCCGCCCTCATTTTTTACACACGTTTGGCGGGGGTCTCCCGCGGGGGTTCACCATCGTTTTTTTTACACACGCCCCGAGGGAGATTCCCGCGGGGAATCACCATCTTTCAGCCGACTAGACATTGTTGTTGGCCGAACTGCGCCTCATAACGCCACAATACCACAAAATCCGCGTTTTTTTATCACAATATATATATATATATAATAATATATAATATATATATATACTTAATAATAATATATTGTATCGCAGTAGGGCCCCTTCCTAATTTTATTCACATTTCGTTGATTTTAATGATCTAAAACCAGCAAGAATATTCTAACTCGAAGACAGGCAAGCAAGATGTGGTTTCCACGGCGCCGGGCTGTCAAGTTGAAATGTGCCTGTTTGCAACTTCAAATGATTAAGCTTGTTTTGCTGAAGGAACGTTCAGCCTTCTAAATTTTCCAAGGACCCTACCAGGGAAAAATTCGCGCACTGGACGAAGGACGCATAAAGATTGGCGAACACACGTCTCATGGGATAACTCATAGGGAAACAAGAGCTTAGCTTGGAGGTGAGACGACAAAAATGAGCACTGAGGAATAAGACGTTAAAAAGGAGAAGGATACTGGAGAGTGGATCAAGACGTTGAAAGGGCTGTGAAGCTACACTTTCGAACAAGACGTGAAGGAAGTGAGACTGAGGATCAAGACGTCGAAAGAACTGCAGGTGTCTCCAAATATTATATCTGCGGTAATCTCTGCGATATTAAATAGGAAACTAGAAACTGAACTTTTATAAGGTAAAAAATAATCTTGCAAAGAGAAAAAACAGGCTAATACACAAACGGTGTAGAAAAGGCATTAAAATGATTATTATGAATTTATTTCACACGGAAGTACCTGGAAAATGACGTTGAAGTATTGTATTTATTAATAGTCTACAGTTGGGCTCAAGCCCGTGGCAGATAAAAAATGAAATTTCTTAACCATAAATACTACTAATTTAAAGAAAAATAATCACAGTCCTTTAAAATTTCTATAGCCCTGAAAGAGAAAAGAAAAACACTACAAGAATGATATTATCTTAACACTTCACTTTAATTTTTAAATTCAAATATACATTTATATTAATCAAAATACCCACAATTTTTTTTTAGATTTGTCCTGAATTTATTTTTCTGAAGAGGATTTCCTCCAAACTCTCCCACGGATAAATTATTCTAGTCGTTGAGGGTCCTATTTAGGAATGAGAATTTGCCAATATCTGTTTTTTGCTTTCTACATTTCACTTTGAATTGATGATCCCATTTACCTATATAGCTGGGCTTTTGAATTTTGGAGCCAATCCATGGTTTTCGTCCCGTATAAGCTTTGAATAGCAAATGCAACCTTGCTTTCTCCCTCCTTTCTGACAAATGCCCAATAGCAGCTTAGTAATAATAATAATAATAATAAAAATATCTACCAACCTAGCTGTTCTACTTTTTCATTCCTATGACCCGGCCCTACTCGCACAAAATTAGCAGCCCTTTTCTGAACCTTCACTAATGATTCTACTTGATTTTTTTATTTTGGAGGCCCAACAAGCCGCCACGTATTCCAAAACTAATAATAAATATGCCACCTCCTTTGATTTTGAACTTCCCTTTTCTAAGTTCCTCATAATTAAATGTAAGGAATTCCACGCTTTACGGGGCGTGAAATTCACCTGTTCCTCCCACCAAAGTCTGTTGTTGAAATATATCGCCAGCTCGTTACCTTTGGAATTAGTTCCCCGCGTACTCTATATTCTATCTCATTTATGAACGTGCGTTTTTTAAACGATATTGAACTGCTTTTCTTTCCATTAATTTTCTTTTTTATTCCAGAGCACAACTATTGACTTTATCTAGATCTTCTTGTAATAATATCGCGTCTTTCTCGTTCGTTAACTTTCTGTACATTATGCAGTCGTCAAGGAAAAGCCTTACGCCTGACTTGAAATAATTCGGTAAGTCATTAATAAATATTAAAAACAGTAATGGCCTGATTACAGAGCCTCGAGAAACTCCCGATGTTACAGTGCCTGAATCCGAAAATTGTTCTCCGATTTTGACATTTTTCAATCTATCGCTAATAAATATTTCTTACCCATAGTACCACTCTTTTATCTATACCTGTTTTATTTAATTTATCCAATAGGAATCATGAGGCACGACATCAAAGGCTTTAGCGAAGTCTATGATAACCCCATCTACTCAAACCCCATTATGTACTTCATCTCCTAACTCCTGAAATAGATTTATCACTTGGCTTTCACACGAGTACCCTTCCCGAAAACCATGCTGACCATTTCTATCAAGTTCAGATGTAACGTAGGCTGCTAATAAGTGCTCCCTAATCTTACACACTACTGAAGTAAGACTGATGGGTCTATAGTTGGTGGTGAAACATATATCTCAGTAGACACCTACAACATGCTTAAAGATAGCGCGAGTTAGGCCGTATAGATATTTTACGTTATTGCAAATAATATTTCTTTCATGTCAGTTCACTTATATACTACATTAAAAGAATTTTGTTCTGATTAAGTATTAACCTGCAACCCCAAAGAAATTATTCACAATCTTTTCTTTGTGTGTTTATTGTCACATCAACCGTCGTGGAGTTTAAAGATATGATAACGCGAGTGATGGTTTCCTTGCTGTTCTTATTACGGATTTATTCGATAACACTTCTTGAATCAGAGAAGATGGCGAACTTGGAGTTGTTTGAGTTGAGTAAATCATTTAGAGCTGCTTTAATTGCAAATGACTCGCAGTAGAAGATCGAAGCAAAGTCATGAAATTTATATGCTTTTTTGGTCCCTCAGGTGTCTTCGATTCGTCGGTGTGTATATGTATGCATTCATTGTATATTCTGAGTTTTTTGCGGAACAGAATTTGGTATATTTGAGGGCTGGTGAAGTTTTTGGGATATTTGGTGAGAGTTAGATCAATAGTTGGGGTTTTTAGTATTTCAGTGGGTTCATCATAAGAACAAAATTGGACTTCAGGATGATTGGGAATTGTTTTTGAGAGGATGTTTTGAATCCTGAGAGACAGGGGTTTTGGGTATGCGGGTTTGGCGTTGTAACTATTCAGATAATTATGGAAAATAATTTTTGATGTTGGGTAATTACGGTTAACACATTTCTGTAAACATATTATTATAAATAGCCAATAATAGTTCAGTTAGTCTAGGTTCTATTATTTATTAGGTAAACTTGTAATGAGAAATATTCGTTCAATGTTTCAGGTTTCCTATCGCCTGGATTTGAGAACGAATCTATGACAAATCTAGGACTTTGGGACCAAATCGCTGCGCTGCAATGGATCAAAGACAATATTCATGTGTTCGGGGGCAACTCCAGCAGCGTAACACTCATGGGACACGGAACTGGAGCAGCCTGTGTCAACCTTCTGCTGGTTTCGCCCATCGTAGAAAGGACTCCGGAGGGTAGGTGGAACTCAGTCTCCTTTGCTTTTACTAGAAACTAGGACAAGTTGAGTATTTTTCAAGGTACACATATAAACTGGTTAATTGTAAACTGCTGATTTAGTTCACAAAAGATAATCGATTTTCTTTATCACTGTATTGGTTGGAAAACACTGGTACACGTGCAATTTCGATGGCCCAAGTTATCTGGTTTGTTTTGAAAACAGTTTTTATAGGTTAAAGTTCAATAACAATAACTATTCAGAAAAGAAACTTTCATGCTTAAAAAATTTTAGATATCATTTGAAAATTTTTTCTGGTCTACATAAAATGTTCTAGAGGGTTTTCTCAATGATTTATTCATTACTGTTGATTGTATTTAATATTACTACAGGTGGGCAGTTTCCCGGTGGCAGTATTGATAAAATTAAAGTACAAAGATAAATTATTAATAAATTAATAGAACATAGATAAATTACAGACAAATAAATTAAAAATACAATTTTATAATATTTCACGCCCCTTTTTTCATTTAATAAATAAGCAGCTAATTTTTCAGTGTTTCTAACTTATTTTTGAAAACATTTGTATTGTTAGGGAAAGCCTCAAGTACCCTTGCAGGCAAAGCATTTCAGTCCCTTATCACCCTGTTTACGAAGGAATATTTGCGCACATTCGTTCTTTGGTCCCTTTCCTATATTTTGTAATTATGGTCGTTTTTAGAGAAAAATTTAGGAGTACTTAGCCGCCCTCTTATTTCTGACCAGGCCGTGTAAGCTTTGTAGAGTTCCCCAAGCCCAGCCTTTTTCCTCACCTTGTGGTTCCCATTTAGTTTCGCCCCTACACAAAACACCAGCCCGTTTCTGAATATTATCCAGGGCATTGATGTGCTCCGTATTCTATAATAGGTCTAACTAGAGAAGTGTAAGCAGCTGCTTTGGCCTGTCTTCAATATCCTGTTTATGCAGTGTAACGACCTCCATCCCTTCCGCGCTACTAAGTTTACGTGTTCGCCCCACTAACTAAAATTTAAACCTACATATTTACACGTTTCACCAAGCGGAACTTTTTCGTTTTCCCTGGGATGACCGTAAGACAATCACAAATACTTGAAGTAAATTCACTGAAACTACAAATATTACGAAGCACCGAGTGTATTTCGCTTTCTATGTTGGAATTCTAACAATTTTAATAAAATTAATTTAATAAAAACTTCAGTAAAATTACTCAGTAACTGTACCATGAAGAGGAAAATTTTGTAGTATGATAACAACGTGCATTAAGACGAACTTTTCCCCAACAAAAATGTTGTCCTGATGTTTGGTGTAATTAATTCTTAGGTTTTCCAGAACGAAACGTGATATGAATTATTTATACTTACTGTCAATATTCCATGCAGGAGAAGAGGAAAGGAAGTATAAAGTGAAACAAAGAAAGTAAAGACAAATCACAAAATTTTAATAGGGACATTCAATAATTTAAGAGATGAATAGAAAAATCGCTTTTATGTGGAGTTTGGTACCTCGACAATTTTAGGTTTCCTTCACTGGGATGGTCTGAGAACACCTATAGGATTAAAACTGTTCTGTTTATATCCTCAAAACAGCATGTAACAATGGCGTTTTCGCTCGATATTTGAGTATCAGTTGAAAAACTACCCCTAATCTTTTTCTTTATTAATATTGTCTCGGATTCGATCACAGTATGGTAAAGGTTTTATGAACCGCGTAATTTTTTAAAATTGTGTAAAACAGTTCAAAAACGACCGAACCTCAATGATTGACGCGCAAAGTCCGGGTCGGCTATTTGGTATGCAAACTCTTAGATTTGACATGACACCAGCATTGATGACATATCCGTGATGAAGACCGACGTATTTCTGTTGAAGATACAGGAGAACAAAAAGCTGCAGTAAGTATTAACACATCTGGTGGGATTGGTTAAGAATTAATGTTAGTAAAATAGTGAAATTTTAATAAAAAAATGAAAAAAGTTTATTCAAATGAAAATTTAAGACAAGTTGGTTTGAAACAACATTCATTACAAAAAAAATCATTCATTTAAATTTGGACCTGCTACTTGCTAAGGCCTACGGATCTTCTGGGAATATAAAAAAAAATTGGAATCAATTTTTTAATTAGCACTCCAAATATCTAGGGGCAAGAAACTACTATTCCCAATTCCTCCGGCGATTTGGCTCGCACGTCCTGCACATTCCTGCTTATTGTCGCAAGGGATGTACCCATGCAGTTGCTCTTGAGTTACAAGTGACACGTTTTGTAGGCTTCCAAGAGCTGCCCAGTCAATCTTCCTCTCCAAAATATTTCAACCAAATTGGCAGTAATGGTACTGGATTCCCGTCTCTCGCCTGGCTATATGTATCATCTCAATTTAATGTTTTAATTTAACAACCGCGTTCATAATTACTCTGGTGTTGGCTTGGCAAGAAGCCTAGCTTGCATCTTAAGATTAGTACGGTATACAGTATACACATATATACAAAAATATAAATTAAATAAACAGTTATAATGTAGTTAATTGTCTTACTTATACATGTGTGTGCAAACGCACAACACACACGTTTCATAACGTTATCAGTAACAATCTCAAGTACAGCAATGAACTGCAAGTTGGGTTCGTTACAGTTGTTACTCAAGGAAACGAAACTTAAAGTGTGTGTGCAGACTTGAAAGAACCTTAACAGGAGTGATGAAACTTGGGTTCACCATTTTGTGCCGGAGTCTTATGGGATATTATTTCAATTATTTAATGAAATCACTTTAATAATCGATATAATAATTTTATTTATATAAAAAACTTACTGCGCGGTCCTGCGCGCTATTAAAAACGAATAAATTCAAGGGTACGATTTTTAAATGGTAGGGTTAATTCCTAATTGGGGTAACCACGTGTAGCAGAGATTTAGTTCACTTGACGAACCTGTTTTATCTTCATTCGAGTCTTGATGAAGGTTACTAGATGATCGGAACTTCCATCTTCCTTCGGGATGAATTATAGATTCTCCCTCTACCGGTGGAAAGTAGGATGAAACTGATACTACCGGTGATTGGGGAAAACCCAGTTTTTCCTCTTTATTCCCTCCGGCCTTGCTTGTTCTCAATAGAGCAAAAATTCATACCTCACGTGCAACTATTGTTGCACTCTTCAGCTTCCTCTTCCCTTTCAACATCCTCCCTTCCACGTCCCTATCAACTCTCCTCCATCTTGATCTTGAGCTACTCTCCCTCTTTACCTCCACGTTCTCTCAACGTCTAAAACCATTCTGCGTATCTTCGGCTTCTCGCCTCCCAGCAAAATTCGTATATCCTTTCTCCAAGGGAAAACGCAATCCTACGTGATGGTTGTCCCGCTAATCGGCATGAGTCCATCGTCTAGAGCGGGTGATTTCCCATGAGACAGGGAATAGTGTCCTTCGGAAATTTTGAAGGGTGAATGTTCCTTCAGCAAACAAGCTTAGTATTATAAATCTGCATACAGAAAAGTCCTCCGTCCGGCAACCTGACGCCGGGAAATTCAACTTTTGCCTGCCTGTCGCCAGTTAGCGTGTTCTTGCTGAATTTTTATATCCTTTAAAATTCTAAAAGTTCGACAAAATTAGGTAAGCTACTAGTCCAAAAAGTAATCATACGTCAAAGGGTTTGTGGGAAAGTGACTCAAACATCATAAGGTATAAGGAAAACATTCTTACTGTTGGGAAATTTGTAGTAAAAGAAACACTTTTTAAGAAACACAGACTTTTTCTCTTCGTTAATTTGTCTCTTTAATTACTGTCCGTCCTTCCAATGTCACAGAAAAACTATGGTTGAAATATTATTACTGAAGTGTGCAATAATTTATATAAGACAAATGAAAGAAATAGAAAGCGGAAAAGATGCACCAAATCGATTAACACTGCAAATTAAATTGATCAATTATAATTTTCTGGCAATGCTAATTACTATAGCACCGTAAGTCAAAGTAAATAATTATTATCATTTCTAAACAAAAATGACAGGTAACTATTATCTAATGAATAAAAGTGCTACTTTCATTTATTTATCGAATAAACAGACCGAAAGCAGCAGTGGAATAGAGTAACCTTGATTTGGTCTATTTGACAAGAATAATTGCAGCAGTCAACCAGCGCAAAACGTATAACCCGCACGCTGTCAGACAGAACGATGAGTGTAAACACATTTACGGAATAATTCTCACTGTCATCTAATATTCATGAATGAAGATGAAGGCACGATTGAATCGCGCCGATGAAGCTAATCATTCATAAACAAGCTAGCGTTGAATATCTGTTCAGTTTATCGACAATTCCAGTAATCCGAGATATGAGCCTGATGAGTGGAGGAGGGGATTTTTAATGTGTTAACAAATCATAAGCTTTATCTTTGTAATTTCATAATTCCCAGTAAATATTTGACACATTTTCTCTTTTTTCAAACATTAAAAAACTGTTGAATTTCAACGCATTTTGAAATCTAAAATTCTAGTTGTAATTGATACTTGACCTAAGTCTCCCCATAACGTTGCTACGTACAATAAACAGAATAATTTACTTACGATCTAGTTTCAAAATATTTAGTAAATTTAATTTAAATGGCGATAATTAAAAAATACCTTCACGAGAATCTGGATCATTAAATAGCATATTAAATTTATGTAATCATGATCGCTTGAAACTTATACATAATAAGATTAATTAATAGATGATTTTGAGAACTAGTGAACATATGCAGAAACTCTAATGAAATTCATTGCACCAAATGAAAACTTAAAGTTAACATTTCAAAGAAGTAAGCAATAAAGAGTTCATAAACAGGCCATACTGAAATGATTAATTATAATAATGACCTCATTCCCTGAAATACATACCGTGTAAATAGTATAGGTTTTTTATTTCATTTAAATTATTTAATGAAATCACCAAGGCTATTATATAATCATTTTAGTTATGCAAAAATAATCACTTTAAAAGGGGTACTTCGGAAATTTTGAAGGGTGAATGTTCCTTCAGAAAAACAAGCTTAGTATTGTAAATTTTCAGTCATGTCCCCCGTCCGCCAGCCTGGCGCCGGGAAAAACCAGTTCTTACTTGCCTGTCGCCAGTTAGAATGTTCTTCCTGAATTTTTAAATCCTTTAAAAAACCAAAAATTCTAATAAAAATTGGTAGGGGTCCTTCTGCGCTACAACTGTTTCCAGGGAGTATTTATTTATCCCAATCTGTTATTGGACAGGAAAATGAATGACTTTTATCTAATAAATAAAATTGATTCTGTGGAGATATGTACTGTATTCCGCATACAAATTTAAACGAGTGAAGCAACTTAAATACACTCTTTCTTTGCAACCCGAAAACAAACGCTGTGCGGTTAGTACACGACTATTGACCCTAGGAGCAGGAGAATATTGGACTGGAAATTTTTATCATGCAAAATCACTCAATTTCATCAAATAAATGCTTTTGTTGATTGAAATTGTCTCCTCCGGTGTTGTTTGTGTATAATCTCGTTTTGACATGCACGAAAGGCAACTAATCGTAATGATAGTCGATTTGCATATGTAAACAGTTCTTTACTAAATATAATTTGCTACCTATTAGCGCATAAGGTAAATTAATCTTGATTTGTCAACCTTTTTAGTAAGTAGAAGGTACATCATGACATTGCACAGTGCTAATTAGATAATTAAGAAACTAAATTAAAACTGTCTGACTTCGCAAAATGATAAACCCGGATTTAAAATATTGTTTACTAATGATTTCGTGTGTTATGAATTGGGATAGTAAGGGACTTTCTTGTATCTCAGGTTCTATTCGCAAAGAGCTAATGTCAATAATGGCGTGCAGATTGGTTCCATGCTGGCGTCTGAATCTCGCACAAAAAGAATTCCCTCCGTGCTCTCGGGCCGGTGTATAAAACAGCCAGCCAGAAGCATTCCATTAGCCGCAGTCCTCCAGTAGTCCATCGGCTGTTTTTCCCCCATTCAGTGGTCAACGCGCCGAATGTAAGGACCAGTGCGCTCCATAGATATCAACTTTATCCATTAGGAGCAGGCGTCGGAGTCATTATTGAAATGAGAATCGTAGCTGATGATAGAAAGTGGCCACTGGGAATAAATATCGGCGAAAGGGGTTTTCCAGAGGGAATATAGGATGGAAGAGATTATGAGCTCAAGAAACGAGAGAGAGAGAGTGAATGCTGAACGTAAAATCTTGGCTTATGAAAGGTCATTGAATATGAAACGGTAAAACTGTAATCAATATTAAAATACATCATATCAAAATATTTCTAAATCCACTACGGTTCAGTTTGTTGCTTGAAGTACAATCTGTATTTTTGTGGGTTTCAAATACAGGAGTATGAACTTTTAGCACAGTAGGACCCCTTACCTACATTTTTTAAACTTTTATAATATTAAAGGATATAAAAATTCAAAGTTGGACGAGAAGGGAAATATTACGAAGCTGATAAACTCGGTGGTAGGGCAACTTGGCATGTGTTACTTAATGCTATATTAATAAATGAACTGAGCATACTCACATGGAACTCTTTGGTATGAGAGAGAAGATTGGAATCTTAATTAACCTTTTGGATTGATCCCGAACTAATAGACCTATAGGAAACAGAAGACAAGGATGAAAAGTACTCCAGTCCTAACGGATATAATGGCTTTTTAGTGCAATAGGACCCCTACCTAATTTTGCTCAAACTATTAGAATTTTAAAGGATATAAAAATTCAGCAAGAAAATTCTAACGGCGACAGGCAGGTAGAAGTGGAATTCACCGGCACCTGGCTGCCGGTCGGGAGACGTGTCTGTCTGCAGATTTTTAATACTTAGCTTGTTTTTCTGAAGAGACATTCACCCTTCAAAATTTCCAAAAAGCATTGTTCCCTGTGTCACGGAAAATTTCCCGCACTGGATGAAGGACTCATGAGGAATGAAGTAACAAGCATCAGATGGGATAGCGTTTTCCTTTGGAGAAGGGACATGCCATTTTAGCTGGGAGGCGAGAAGCCGAAAAATATTCAGAAATTTTCTAGACGTTGAGAGTGTAAGGAGGTTGAGATGGAAAGTTGTTCAAGACGTTGGAAAGGGGAGGTGGAAGGGAGGGAATTTGATCAGGACGTGGAATGAGGAGGAAGCGGGAGATTGCAACAAGAGTTGAAAGTGGGGTGTGAATTGTTGCTCTTTAATGAGAACGTATTGAGGATAAAATAAGGCCAGAGGGAAGCAGGATGAAAAACTGGGTTTTCCTCAATCACCGGCGGTACCAGGTTCATTCCAATTTCCGTCGGCAGAGGGAGAATCTACAATTCAACCCGAAAGAAGAAGGAACTTCCGGTCGCCTAATAACTGCATCAAGACACGAATGAAATTAAAACAGGTTCGTCAAGTAAACGACATATCTGCTGGGCGTTGTTATGCAAATGAGTAATTAACCCTGATATTTAAAAATTGTCCCCTTGAATTAATTTATTTGTTTGAAATAGCGAGCACGACCCCTTTCGAGTGATTGCTTTTAATAAATCATATCCTAATGCAAAAGTAATTTTATTACATAATATAAATAAAAAACCCTAAATCATTCACAAACCATTATCGAAATATTAAATGCAGTAGAATAAAATATGAAGATTGGAAGATTGAGCATGGAGCACCTATGCACTGGTGTTAAAATTATCTTTGGAGCTAAATTATATAAACACTACGCGTAATTATAATTTGAACATTCATTGAAGCATTGAAATGTTTTAGTCGAAACAGAAGGTACATTATTAATTTTCATGTGTCGCAAATATTATTAAACTTGTTCAGATGATTGAAAAGTAACTTACCTTTGTCAAACAAGAACCTTACAATTGCAAGTACACATTAATATTCAACTGGATGAGCAAAACGAGTGTAGATATCACGCATTACCAACAGGCCATATTATTCTCAACATTAAATTGACTGAACGAATAACAAGTTAAGTATACAACAAAGGAAACCAGCAGTTATATATTTAATTGCGATTATTAGTGAATTAAAGAATAAAGATAAAATTTCTTGAATCAAACACGGGATCACAGATTGGCAGGCGGCCGCTCTACCTCCGAGTTTACCGGAGACGTCTATCCAACAGGTATGACACTGCTCTATTTTTTTATAATACCTGAACCCATAGTGAAACATTTTCTTCTCTAATACTAAATTCGTTAAGTGTCTCAAAACTTAGGTGAAGAGATTGACAAAGATAATAATTTACGCCAAACGTCTTTTCCTTTGTCCCTAATATGTTGCTAATATTTGTCACATGAATATTAATATTAATATTTATCCACTTTTGTTGTTATTGTTTTTGTCACCAAAAATTAGACAACGCAACATGAAGACTATTATTATGTTATATAAAATATCTCAAATCTCTAGTTATAAAAGTCCCACGTAACAATCGTCGTGAAACGATCGGCGAACCACGGAAACGCTCGGCGTTAGATTCGTCTAAGAAACCACGTTGCCGAATGTACAATACAAACCTACAATAACTATTACGTTATATTTCTTAATGTTTATTGTTTAGTATAAGGTAATTGAAATACTTCCAAGTAGTTACTTAATACTTCTCTTGCATATGGTAAGTTGTAGATTTTCAAATATATAATGGCATACATACGTGGAATTAATTGTTATGTTTAAGGTTGTTGAAAGTTATTGTTACTTAACACTTCTATAAAATATTAAATAATGGCTACTACACAAAGAATGTTTTGGGTCATTGCTGTTGTGGTAATCAGTCCTAACACTGGTCTGATGCTACCCTTCATGCTAAATATCTTGCGCAAGGCTTTCCATTGAACATAACTACCACATCTCACATCCTCCCTAATTTGCTTAGTGTATTCCATCCTTACCTCACTCAACTGTTCTTACCTCTAATGCTAAATGTAGAAGGCCCTCATGTCTTAAAACGTGGCCTATTAACCTATCCCTTCTCTTCGTCAATCGATCTTTCCCTATTCTGTTTATCACTTCCTCGTTATTGATTCTCACCACCTATCTGATTTTCAGCATTCGCCTATAGTACCACATTTCAAAGGCTTCTATCCTTTTCCTTTTTGTAACTGTTACCGTCCAAATTTCGCACCCATACGAACATTTTTAGCAATGATTTCCTAATATTCACACTTACATTACCGTAAGTAAAATCCTCTTTTTTGCAAAAGCCTTCCGTGCTTGTGCTATCCTACTCTTCATGTCTACTATACTTCTAACTTCCCTAGTCATTATGCTGCCCCAGTAGCTGAATTCCTTAACTTCCTAGAAAATATCCCTTCCCAATTTGGCACCCACTGTTTTTAATTCTACACTCCATTACCTTGGTTTTCCCTCTATTAATCATTGTATTGAACTCTTTCTCCAGAACCACGTTCATGCCATTTATTATGGTTACCAAGTCTTCCTCTGACTCCCCTAATACTACAATATTATCGGCAAAAGCGAAGGGTTTTTATTTCTGTTCCTTGTAGTATGATTCCATTTCCATATTCTATTTAAACTTTCTTCATCGGCCGTTCTATATATAATGTAAACAGCATGGGCGACATACTGCATCCTTTGCTTACTCCTTTCAATTATTATACGTTGTTTTCTTGTTCTTACATTCTAATAACTAGTGACTGCCATCTATTGAGGTTGAATAAAGCTTCTTTCTAACCTTAGAATCCTTTTATGTTCTAAGTCCTTAATAGTTTGTTCCATTCAACAATATCAAAGGCTTTTTCAAAATCTACAAATGTACGCCTGTTTTTTCTTATCCTGATTCTAAAATTAGACACAGAGTCAATATTGCTTCCATTGGCCTTACATTCTTCCTAAAACCAAACCATCTTCTCCTAACTCGCATTCTATTAGTCGTTCCATCCTCCTATATACTATTTTCGTTATTGTGTTATATGCATAAGATACTAAACTAAGTATCCTGTGCTGATCGCTTCTATCGGCCCCCTGTTGTAAATGTAAAAGATTTCATTGTTTCCTTCCAACAACTGAACTGTTAGAATGGTTAACAATTACAATAATACGTAACATAAACATTATTTGTATCATATTGAACTATATAAGAATTATGAAAGTAAAGTAACGTATTAAATAGTAGAAATGATAACTATTGATGAATTTAAAAGTGTTAAATAAAATAGTCTGAGTTAGAGAGAGAAGGATTATAGGTTAGCGTCTTTTCAGAAACGGCACGTATAAACGACCAAATTTAGTGACCGTAAAAAAGTAAGTACGCAAGGAGAAGTAAATAACTGGCGAACGAAGAGCGTGAGTGGACTAGTCGATCAGAATTAGAAAAAATTACAACCATTACAATTTCCTGGTAAAGAATCTGGCAACCTTTATATGACATAACGTTATCTGCTCTTATCTAATTGAATTTCTGAAAGATTTGGTACTCTTACATATAATATTGATACGGCTATCCGAACTTTAACTTTGTGATAGTAATTTTAATTTAGATTTACACTTTGCGATGTTTATTGAGATGAGCATCACAAGGTGTAAAATCTCTTTCTAAAGGTTCTATAAATTTTTTAAATATATTAAATAATGCAATGACTAATGTTCAGTGAACAATAAGGTAAGCATACAAGGTGTAAAGTAATTATATGAATACATCAATAATAATGTAATGTAAAATCTAGTAGAATTGTCTAGAAACAGATGAATATGTCCTAAGAGACTGATAATGTCAATGAAGAAATGATGAAAAATAAATATTTTATGCAAGACTACTGTATTGTTAAATCAATTAAGTAAAATAAAGAAGCTTTCTAAAAATTTGATACTAAACTTATATTCTATTGTTATTGTCTGTGTACGATTTGTACTTTAATTTGAAGTAGTCGTTAAAAAATTAATGATTTACTTTGGGAGTAGAAATAAAGCAACGAGAGAAAATAATTATTTTATTTAACAGTTGAATTCATTTATTCGATTTTATTTTTGGTTATACAGAATTAAATTATTTCACGTTTCTGAGATCTTGGTAAGAGATTAATCAGGTGCAGTGGAAATAAAATTTTAGTAATCAATACACACTTGATAGATATAACTGCAATTCTTATAACCACCAAAGGTGCCGGAGAAGCTTAGTGTTATACTCTAGCTATATTACTCGAAAATATTTCAGATTCAGTGTGATTTTTCGTAGTTTTCGACATTTATAATTAAAGAGCTTAATGCAAGAAGGTGTTAACTCAGAAAATGGCCGAAGGGAATATTAGAGGTTTTGTAAATTTTCCCGGAACTTTTTATAGATCCCTTATTTTGGGGGGAGTTAACAGGCTACATGAGGGTGATCCTGAAACAGGCAACTCCCCTTTAATAGCATAGGAAGGGAATTGGGTAAGTCGAAATATCTCTCTATTCATCTTATAAAATTGGTATACCCTCTGCGCGTTTACTTCTAATACAACTAGAAAATATTAATTTCATTTATGCAATTAGTCACTGAGTTAACATTCAAGCCTCTACGTAGACTTTGTAAAAGATAGTGCAAGAAAGTGGTAACTCCACTCTGATAAATATTTTAGGAAAGATTATGATTAAAATTGAAATCAGAATTGTTCATTAATAACAATCTAACTGATAATAGAATTGTTTGCTAATGAAAATAGTATTCCTAAAACAACACAGTGTTTATACCATTTTTTCTCACAAATATAACTTTTTGTCTTCGGTATTAGGTAGAAAGAACTGAACTCTATTTATTATAATTTCCCATCTCGAGAGACTGAAAGAACCCCTGTAAAACTGGAGGAACATATTGTATTTGTTTCATTATATCATCTTTTTTTGTTGTTGCTGCAATGGGCAAAGTGCTTTTCCTCCGATATTCTATATTGCTGTTATTTGGTATTGAACCTTTAGGACTCTTGTCCTCCCGCAAATTGACAACTTGCCACTTCTCACTTTCTTGAAAGCAGTGCCTAAAAATTAAAAAAGGAAATTAAAATTAACATATATCATTACGAAATATGAATTGAAATATAATATGTTCTTTATAACTTGCCGATACTTTACTACCCCATATTCCTCCATCCTCGTCCATCGCACATACCTCAGTAGTACTTTATTCCCATTAACTGTTTTCTGATTATATGGTTCAGTAAATTTTAAATTGAAGTAACTGGTCTGCCATTATTGTTACATGGATAGAAATATTCCTTCTGGCACTATATATATGGGGCGTGTACCCATCAAACATTCCCATGTTTACGTATTTGCTTTTCGAAAGCAGCAAAGTCTCTGTCTACGACCATAAAAGTGTGATCTGTACAATCAAAATAGCCTTTCAGAACCAAATATTGAAAGAAAAAAATCATGAAGTATTTTTCATTTTTTCCCAGGTGCAGAGTCACTCCTAGCAACGACTTTCCTCGAAGTCTTTGCGGCAGTTTCTAGAAAGCTCATTAAGCAGCTAGCTATTTCTTATACACCCCTGAGACCTTCATTTTGGTCCATAGATGAAAATATGACTTTACTAGATTGTGATCTACAGCATGCATGCTTAAGTTATATAGCCACAACTGTCTAAGTAAAAAAGAAACGCTAGTAGAAATTTTCAGAAGCGGCAGAGGTTTTTGCAAGTCAAATCCCCACTGTCACAAATTTTACACGTCTCTGTTTTAGGTTGTCCAAAACCAAGATTAAATTTGGAAACAAAAATGTTCCTATAAGATGACTCTGACACTGGTACTTTATGATCTAAAATGTACTGTTATTTGTGTAAGTCAAACGTTTTAATGACAGATAACACTGATGACAAGTATAACCTATTTGGACTTTTAGATTTAGATTAGTGTGATTCATACGCAGGGAACTTCTTAATTTGATCACAAACTGCTACAATCTTCTCCACTGGGATTTTATTGGGTCTGCTACTATGTTTGCCCCTTTTGTCCAGCCCAAGTGACGACACACATTTGGTCACTTGATTGCGTACCAAGTCTAATTTCTTTCTTCCTATACCGAACATACTAAGGACAGCACTTTTGGAAAGTTGTTTCCTCTCCTCCAATATTTGCATAGTAACTAAATGATTTGGTGCGATTTCGCTCTCTACCGCTAACTTGTTTCACATCATACGATTCTATCATATTGAATTAAAACACGTTTTTTCCATCCATTGTATGATATGTCCTGAGTAAAGAAATTTTCTCGTAATCAGAAAACCTACTGCTACACTTTAATCTACAATTGTTGTCACACAACACCTCACACACTTTTTTGCTGGTCCAATATACCCACTGCTACTAGCATAGTCTTCACCATTGTGTCTAGCTTTCTTCAGCAAAAATACTTGACCACTGTCCTGGAAAACGGGTTCCTTTCCTTCACCAGGTATATCAAGATCCACATCTTCGAAAATGAAATGCCCACCTAGAACGCTATTTGATACACATTCCTCTGGTAAAGCCTGCTGAATTGCTCCTACAGTGGTTTCACAGTTATTAGAACTTATAACAAATGCAACATTGAACGTCTAACGTTCCATATAATTTCATCTTCACAAGAAAAACTATATAATTACAATAATTTGGCGTGACAGGTTCTGATCCACAGAATAGCAACTGTTCTCTTCAATACGTTCCATTTTAAGGAAAATCCGAAAAACAGATAAGTGGCTGTAACTTCATCATGATGGGAGATGGGAGGTCACCGTCACAAAGAACCCTATTATTTTGATTACCAAAGTGCACTGTTAATTTTAATACATTCCTATACCGTAACTAATTCAGAAGGTATCCTGTAACATCGTTACAATCGTTTAACATCCTTTCACAAATAAAAGTAAACCATAAAAAACAAAAGAATAGCATTTCAACCACACATGAGCGCTTCGGAATACGAAACGAATGAAATCGTTTCCGGCGGACCGCTAATCGACCGCATGCGAGAAAGTACCAACTGTTGAGTTAACGCCGTCTTGCTTGCAGACTATGAGATAATACCATCTCGCGTTACAACGTTTCCTGTACTTTATGAATTAACATCTTTTTCACATAAAATATTTCAGACAATACCGTGATTTTCATTAAATGTTGCAATGCAAACCATACAACCTAGAAAATTCGTTTTGACTATATAACTCAAATCAAAGAATTTTGAGTTACCACCTTCATACACTAAGCTCTTCAATTGAAATTTATTTTATTATTTTCATACTCCATTTAAGAAGTATTAATTTTCTGAAGATAAAATCGTAAATTGCTCAATGGCAAGTATTATGAGTATACGACGTTGCGTTTCAGCAATCTTCAGAGGTAGAAAAATAAAATTAGCTTACGTATTTGAATAATTAATGGAACAATTAAGTGGCGTAAAGCGAATTTAGATTTTATTTAACTTTAAGCCCAGAAAGTTTAAATGCGAAAAAGAGATGAGTGGCTGTAACTTCATCATCATCTAGTAGATGGGAGGTCACCATCACAAAGAAACCTGTTATTTTGATTACCAATTTTTTGTTGTACAGGATTGTTCCACCGAGCCATACTTATGAGCGGCACGGCATTGGCAGACTGGGCACTGACGCCCAATCATCCACTCGTCACGGTTCAGACAGCAAAAGAACTGAACTGTCCATCAGACCGCGGGCTGCTGCAGTGTCTCCGCAAGAAGCGGGTGGGAGATCTCCTCGGCGTAAACATTGGCCTCGAGCCATTCTCCACGCCATTCGGACCAGTAGTGGATGGCAGGGCTGTGCCGAACGAGCTCTCTCTAACCATGGGCGTCTATAACACCCTCTTCAGCAGGTACGTTGCGTCAGATCCACTCAAATTGCATTCAAAAATCACTATTGTTATCCAGTCATAAGTATATAAATTGATGGAATAATTTATATCAAGATAAGAGAAGGGAGACACATCAGATTTATTTTGCACGAAAACAAATTATATTTCACATTTCTGAACAAATGAACTTTAAAATAACCCTTATTTTCAAATAACGCATATTCTCTCCCTTCCCTCGGATCCATTCGCGTCGAATCCCGATCGGGCGCCGCTGCATACGCAGACTTTATATATAAAATAAAAGAAAACGGCAATCACGAACCGCGTGATCCAGAGGGAGATGGCCAGCGTCGAGCCAAGATACGTGAGTTTTTGAGCCGAGCACGAGACCCTCAGGGGTCTTGGATTTAATTAATTATTACGGGAGGGAAGCTTTATTTAATAATTAAGCAAGGGGTTAAGATTTTAAACAATTTAATTTACAAATTACAGGCAACGCTCTATCACACGGATCCACAATTATTGAATTTGCTTTTACCCACTCACGCTCTTATTCATATCCACTTTACTATTATGCCTAACCTAACTACAAATAATTACAAAGGTTTCAAAAATTTCTAAATATTAAATTGTTCAAAGGCACGTCCGAAATTACCGAAATGTAATTTCCGGTCATTGCAGCCGCAACCACACGATTAAAGGGAAGGGGAGGCTCTGTATGAAGATCTCGTTGCAGCGGCGACGATGTCCACTGGTTCCGCTGGTACAATCTCTCCGCTGGTCATACGCGCTCGGACCCGCGCTCCAAATCGCAACAGCTTCTCTCCAACACTTCTCCACAAAACGGCACTGTTCTCTCTCACTACTTCACTCACCGTTGACAACATCTCTTCCTACATCCAAATCTGTGCTATCGCTCTCTCTCTCTCTCTTTCTCTGCATACTGTTCTCTCTCGCCGCTCACAGCAATCATCTCTCTACCATGCAAATCTGTTATTTATTACTTCCCAAATTTTCCCCGGCTTCTTGAGGGTTTGCAAATAAAAGTTTACGGTTCGTTATGACCGCGACCGCTCCCAGGTCAATGACCGTGGAACATATCATTTGAGCTGTTTTTGGGGATCCGCCGACACAATAAATCCTTACCCACCAACTTGCCACAATGACCGCTCGCACACATTCTTAAGTTACGAAAATTCACTAAACGCCTGAAGGGTTCCGAGTGTTATTTATTTAAGTTCGTATATTTCTCCGATCTACGTTAGTCATTCATAACGAGCATTCTCGAAACTATTCTTTCCCTCAATTTGGTCAAAAATCAACGAAAGCCCGTGGAGACTGGGGAATATGTGCGAATGTGCTGAACAACATAAATTAATTTACGAAGATTTATGTTTTTCGTTATTTTAAAAACAGGAATAATAATTGTCTCTTTTGATTACTGTTAAAGGAGGACTCAGACAACGTGATGACTTGTCTACAATTTTATTTAACTGTATTTTAGGGAAAGTAATAAGGAACATCGAAATTAATGAGAATGGTATAACTATTAACAGATATGTGCAATATCTGGCATATGTAGATGATCAACGAAGATCGTTGAAGAGGCTTTAATAAAATTAAAGCAAGGAGCACAGAAGACAGGATTATTTATAAATGAAAATAAAACAAAATACATGAGAATATCTTGACCAGGTATCCGAAATAAGACTGGATGTTCATAACTTTGAGAAGGTTAATAATTTAAATACTTGGGTACATTAATTACCTCTAGAAATGTATAACGTGAAGAGATACGAGGGAGGATAGTAGCAGGTAACTCGCTAAAGCAACTTTTGAATTCTAAAGCAATGAGTAGAATTGCCAAAATTAAAACTTCTAAGACAATATTGAAACCTATAGTAATGTTTGGAAGTGAGACCTGGACTATGTCAGAGAAGGATAAGTTCTCATTGAACGCTTGGGAAAGGAAAATACTAATAAAGATATATGGACCAGTGCAGGAGCAGAATATGTGAAGAATAAGAAAGAATTATACAGGGGTTTAGATCTGATATTAAAAGGAAATGGTTGGAATGGGTAGGGCATTTGTGGCGAATGGAACGAGGAAGAATAACTAAAAGAATTTTTAAGACAAACCTGATAGAAGGAGAAAAATTGAAAGAATGAGATTGAGATGGATAGATGGGGTTGAAGAGGATTTGAGACATCTGAAGGTCGAGAGATGGAGACAAAAGGCTTTTGAATAGAGAAGACTAGACAGGTCCATAGAGGGCCGTAGTGCCTGGGGAAGAAGAAGTGTGTTTCTCGAGATGTTTCAATTTCTTCGGATAAATTGAACACCCTGTTTAGTTTTCCTGTTGTTATATGTTCTATTATTTATAAAATATTTTCAGTACCAAAAATGGAATATTGTTACATTATTTTAATCAAATTGGAATTATCTCTAGCATGAAATTTGTTACTATTCATTTAGGTGATTTATAAACATATGTCTACTGAATTATATTGTTGTGGAGTGAAGAAAGTGCGAAAAAAATTAAGAGATAAATAATTATAATTTATTTAAGAAGTGAAGTCTATGTAGAACAGTCTATTTCACTTAATGAAAACTTACTTTGTTTTATTGTAAATTAAAATGGCAATGAAATTTTGTTTTTAAGTTAAATTATTTGATTGAAATATAACGCTGTCTGATTTAGAGTTTTTTTGATAAGAATCTATAAGGTTATTCCCGAAACGGAAGCCCAAAGCTGAACGAGGATTCCAAATCGTACTGAAATAGTAAAATTGATGTCAGGTTTCTCATATTCTCAATAAATGTCCAACGGATTAGGTGGTCGCACGATAAGAGCAGTGATGCTCTTCCAGGTGCACTATTGTAATATTTGATCCAAAATGGCGCAGGAATTTGCAAGATTAATTGGAGGGAGCTGTCTGTGGCTGCGTGGACAGCCGGAACTCTCCTAGTTTGTATTCCCTTCAAGTTACAGCGTCCTTTGAGCTGGGAACTTCGCAACTTCTGCCCGCTGCCAAGTCGGCATAAATTCCGAGGAGAACTATATTAGATACGTGTTAGTCCAAGTATCCGAGCGTGTCACAGATGGTGGATGCTTCATTGAATACGCTGCCAGAATTTCCTATCGGAATTGACTTCGGCAGCCAGCTTCCTTTGGGGCGACTTCTTAACTCATAGTTTTTCCACTGATCTGATTTAGTTGCTTTTCGTTGACATCACGCTGTAGATGTGAGCTGAAACTTTAATAGTGGTTCAGACTTTAATCATATACAAAGCATAATTAAATTTAACAACAATAATGCGTTAAAATACTGCAGAGTTAAAGACAAATTTTAATAATTTTGTTTTACTTCCACCATTGGTTCATCATAATTTACATTGTTTTTAAGCAACATTGAAAAATTGCAACATAGAGAAGCCAAGAAGTCAGAAATGAATGAATTAATTAAAACAAAAATTAGTTGGCGAGAAAAATTACAATTACTCCGTGGATTTCATCAGGGATGAACTACAAATCAGGTAAAAAAATATACATAAGAGAAGACGAAAGAGTTTAATGGGTATACAGTCACAAATGTTCCTCACATTATTAATACCATTTACAACATTAATTGATCAACAACTGGATTTAATGTGTAACATTTCAGTATGATATTTGTTTTCGAAAATCGAATATTGTTACATTATTTTAATCAATTTGGAATTGGAACAAATGTTTTTATATTATGTTCCGAACGATGGAATTTTTCTTCTACTGTGGGAGTGATTACGGACATAAATTTGATTGCTTTCAACATAATTTCAAATTTTCATTGTCTGTCATTTCATTCTTCCCAAAACAAGCCCAATTATTTGTCGATATCATAAACTACTAATTGTGTGTATATATTTTTCCAAACATTATTTTATGCTATCTTTATTAGTATGAAATGACATTACTCACAGTAAAAGTACACCATCAAATCAAATATTTCCCTATGCTCAGAAATGAAATTTTTTTCAACATATTGGTACGTACTGAAATTATTTATTCAGTGATGATAAGGAAGTTTTTCTTATCACTACATTAAAATGGTTATAGGAATATAATATATTCATATACAACATAGTTATAAATTAATTATACGACAGCAGATATGTTTTCTTTTTTATTTTGGTTAACATGCTACATGAGAATGATCCTGAAACAGGCATGTGAGAGCTTTGATGAAAACCCCAGAGAGAGTACTAGGCATAATCAGGTGAGGCCCACAGTCTCTCTGGAGAAACTCCCACAGGCATCACTGTCTAAGACGAAAAATTTTATATATGGACCATTATTTTTTATCAAATTAATGATTAGTTATATCTTTCAAGACTGTGTGTAATTTAATTTATTTTGAAAGAATTTTTTTTTCATCACAATATTGTTACTTGATGATTTTTTATACAACTTGTAGTAGTAATTTTGTGTAACAGGATACATGAAGGTGGACTCTGCAAGGTATAGTTTAAGGATCGTACCCGGTGATTCACCTGAAAGAGGTGCAGGAAAACCCTAGAAAATCTGCAACAGGTAGATCGGGCTATTGTGTACTATTCGCACGCCGAATGACGGGAGAGGAGTTTTATGTGAGGTCGAAGCATTCCTTTCTCCCTATCTTCACCACTTTTAGGAAGCAGCTAGCCGACTGATTCAATGGGATCAGCCGACAGCAACAGTTCAAATTATGCTCAAGGTCTGCGATTCCAGCACATGCACTCCCAAAAGCAATCAAGGTGCTTCGGTATGTGAGAACCTTAAGAAAACAGAGTCATCCCCGAAGATAAGCTCATATTTACTCTGAAGACATTTATTTGTCACAAATACGAGGATAGAACGTAGTAGTAATTCAGTAAAACTTCTATTTTATCTGTAAATAGTTTGTTTTAATTTATATAAAAGTAGATCTTATTTATCATTTTATATTTCAGAATTATTATTTTAAATTATATTACGTCCAACGTGAAAGGACTGATATCCGGCTTCGTGGAATGAGTTCAATTATTTAATGGAAGAATGCTCTGACTTCTGTAACTACCTCTGATTTATACAGTTCAAACCTAAAGAATCTTCTTTACTTCCTTTTCTATTTTATAATAATGGGACACAATATTTACACGAGAACTGCGTTTATGACAACTTTGATCGTATGTTATGGCATAGTGTTATCATTTAAAATTGCCATGGACTGAGGAACAAATATAGTGAAAGAACTATAACACTATAATAGGACTCCAGTCAAAACAATGAGAAAATACGAAATTAATTTTTTGCTAGGTACGCACTTCATATGATTTCGTCATATGATTACTGAAACAATGCTATGACTCATTCATTGGCTTTCAACATACAGCTATTTTGTTACTTTTGTGATGGTGGCACTTCAAACAGATATTGAATAACAAGATCAATGCATTATTACAGCGACAGTATAGCTGTTTGCTGTGAATAACTCGCCATTTAACTCCACCACCGATTATAGTAGGTTTTTTTTACAGCAAGGAAAAAATATCTGTAAAAAATAACAATTACTGTTCCCATTTACATTCGTAAAAGCAACGTCGATATAAAAAGTATTAGGTTTGAGCAATGCTACTGATATGTGTGTTAAATTTTGTTGTAGAAGAAAGTTCTTTTTGACTTTAATTCAATTAACTACACCCAAAATCTTCGGGAGACTGCAAGTCATGAATTTTTGTTTAAGTGAATAAAAGTAATTAATCAATAATGAGTTCAGTGTGTTCATATTTTGACTTACATGATCGTAAAGTAATTGTTCTGATTTTAATACTTTGAAAGAAATATAAACGCTAAAACTTATATTAACAATTATAAACCGTGAAACTGTCCATAGTAAAGTTAATTTTTTAAAAAGATCTAATTCACATTCATTCAAAAAACATGCAAATTTGAATTATTATAATTATGAAACTTTCTTGCGCTGGTTGGAAAAATTTTAATCATTCCTTTTAAAATATGTATGTTCTTTATGAGTTTTACTGCAATAACTCCAAATTTATACTATTCGTTATTGAATTTAGTTGATTGTTTGATTTCATCGGGATCAGGAGTGTCACAGTTCACCTCTGGGGCAGAAATTGGCTCTAATTTTATAGGCACCATTGTCACTCTCTCAACTCTGCCCTACCTCTTTCATCCCAAAACGAAGAGAAAGGAATCTTACCTAACCTCACACACTCAATTTAACTATTCAAATTGTTAGAGGACCGCAAACTCGTTTTTGACATTTTAAATCAGCCAACAATTTTTTAAACGGCTGTACTCTTTAGTAATCGGCATCACATTATCAGAATAAAAATACTATAGTTAGAAGCGTCTAAAATACACCCAATAATTTAAGGAAATCAATAATAATAATAAGACATATGGGCGCCAGTGGGAAAAGGCCCACGGCCTCTGGTATGTGGGGACCGTGGCTGCGAGGAAGCGTGGCAAACTATTCTTTCCAGAGAAGAGTAACAATAAATCAGATTGGTTAAAATCCATCCCTGCCACCTTCGGGATATGAATAAAAGAAGAGGGGAAGAAGTATTAAAAGCCGTTGCAGATAACAGAAGTGAGGACAGGTTGAGGAGACGAAAGCTGTTGATCAGATGATATTAGTGGCAGATTGTGAGATTTCAGCGCAGATGATCTCTTTATGGGACAGAGTCTGAGGTGACTAGGTGAAGCCTGGAAATTATCCTGAACCAGGGACAATAATAACGGCAGTTCCGGCGTGATTAGGACCAGACCGAAGGCATACGAGGTCCAAATTTAGCTGACAGCGTAATTACATCTGTAACCTTTTTGCTGATTTCCTATACTGCCAGGTCCAAGTAGATTTTGTGTAAAATATTTCTGCTCTAAGAGAAGACCTTTATCATACGACCCTGAGTGTAGAGATCTAGAATTTTAGTTGTAAGAAAATTAATAATTTTCACCTTTTTTTGTAAATATTTATATTTTGTGTGTATTATAAAGAATGGTCGGCTATACAAATTAAAACTGCAGTAAAGAATAATAAATGTTAAAATTCAATGTAACTCACACTGATAATGATTTTTCATTATTATAAGATAAATAATATCTACCTTTTATATTCATTTCACACTGTTCATCACAGCGGCGACATAAACTACGATTTCGACTCTAATGAGCGACATGGTCCCATTACCATCACAATGGTAACTCTAACCGTTTCATTAAATATTCACATTATAATTGGAAGCTCAAGATTCAGATATACTTTTTACGCTGTGTTTCCAAACTTCAGAGAAAACGCCCTTTGTGGCCGCAATGTGTCACACTGACTATTCCACCATTTTACCTACAAATATTTCTGGCCGCCTACTCTTAGATTACAAACAAAATCTAAATGATATAACTGTTACATATTAGTGATTCGAGTTTGGAAAATTATGGTGTAATGATGGGTATGTTATAAATTTATAAATTTCACCGATCAACAAATATCGCCTACATTTGTGTTATACTTCATGTAGGTATTTCGTTTTCTGTACATTTGCCTTATAGATTATCTATCTGTCAACAACGCTTTCGTCACTGACGGCTCGTGAGGTTTTTGAAGTTATGTGCTGTATTATCCTCAGCAACAATGTTAAGAAGATAATTACGTTATATATCAATAAAAGACAATTGTTATTAAAACTATGGAAAAAATAATTCTTTATAAATTAATTTATTTGTTGTAGACTTAATTGAAAAACAAACGTTCCGAGAATACGCGTGACGAATAGTTACGGTAAATATGAGAAATAAACAAAGTTAAACAAATAACAGCCAGAAATAAGATAATGGAGTTAGGTAATAATAGTACTACAACAGCGATATAGTGTTGCCAACACTCTGCGGCAAATGATTCGTCCCGTAATTTTTAAATTTTTAAAAATGTATAATTTAAAAGTTGAAATATTTGTTACGCGAAACTACTTTTCCTTCGTAATATTATAAATTACGTTAATTTCAGGATATTGTACACCTGATGGCAGTATTTTATGGAATGTCGTGCGGTAGTTTCCTCAGCGGTCGAAATGCCATACCATAAATGTTTTTTTCTTTATGGTAACCCTCGGCTGTAATTTTTATAAATATTATCAAATTTTAATTAGTTAAAATAAAATTACTTATTACAGAATAGTTCCAATTGATTTCGATGCTTATATCGTCTCCTTGCTGTACCACCTGGTGCAGCCGCTTCATAGTACGGCACGGTTCTCTGTCTACCAACTAAGTAATGCGAAGCACAGGTAAGAACAGTAAGTTGAGCCTTACGGGTGATATAGAGGAGTGAAACGGAATGATGCGCATTTCTCTTTCCTGACAGAAAACGGTTGCTACAGCCGTAATTATCACCGAACATTGGCCATGGCTGTAATATAAATGTTCCACAAGTCTTGAAATATCACTAGTTTTCAACGATTTTTTACCCATTTCTGCTTTTTCTTCTTTATCCATATTTGGCTTCCCATCCGCTCTCCTGATGTACTTGTAAATATTTTTCCTCTCGTTAAATGTTTCTTGCACGTGTAAAACGTATAGTTTTCAATAAAATCATATGTAAATATGACAGCCGTCTAGACCACTTGATTGTCTGTAGTAACTGTACTGGGAATTTGAACCCTGGTACAACGGAACTTGTACGACAAATTGCCGACCAGTGTTCGCTATTGCATAACAATCGCTAGCGATGGAATGGGCAGCCCACTCACTGGCTACTTGCCAAATTTCGCAGAATCCAACAATAAAGAGCAGCTCAGTAGGCGCAAATTCGCGCAATGAAAATAAATAATTTTAACTAATCAAAAATTAATACCACTTTCATGAATTATGACAATAATTTTATAGCCACAAATATTTTCCACCTGAAAGTACTAAATTTTCTCTAGTTTTTCATTCCGTTCTTTTCCTGTGGTATTTAATTTTTTTAACCATAAAGTGTTAGTTGTACTTGTAAATCTTGAAGAAGTATATCATCTCTCTCACTGAATAAGTATGTATAATTTTCACATTCTGTACAAGGGAAAGCTTATAATTATAATTTATGCAGTTTAGTGGGCGTTTACTTTCATCCCAGTTTTCCTAACTCTGAATACAATAATGTATTTTCTTCAATGAATTCATTACATTACAAGACTGATTTTTATTTATTATGATAATTTTCTTTTTTTTATCAGTCACTTAAGTCAACAAAATTATATTTTAATTTTGATTTCAAAATTTTTTAAGAAACTTTCGGCATTGCCATAATCATCTACAAAATAAAATAATTTTTTTGAAACATTACAAATTTTTTTATGGATATTGTTTAAATTTATGACATAAAACAATTTGGTTTTTTCTAATGATTTTATGTTTAAAAATATTGTACATACCCTCATGTAATGTAGTATGTATATAAAATTTCTAATTTTGTACGCGATTCCGAACTGTGCTGCCCTACACAGAGCATTCTTCGAACTTCGGAGTTCATGCTCATTATGCTCACCAAGCACAATCGGCAACATACAACCATGAATCGTCGAAAATTTACATTGAAATTCTATTCAATGAGTTATGAAGATGTAATTTAGCCACGTGCAAAATTTAAATGTCAAAAGTGTCAATAATAATAGTAACTTTCAAATCTACTTATCGAATCTTGTAGAACAAGATTCGAGAGGTTTAAGTCCAAATCACCAAATTTTAACTAAAAATTCTGAATTACTCAAAAACTTTAGCGTAATGTTTAGATAATTATTCACTTTCCATACTGGAATATTTTTTCATCATTCCAAAAACTAACTTTGATAATTTAATTCAAATTTTCAATAGTTATCATCGAAATTTATATTAACTTATGAAATAGAAACAATAAATCTATTAATTTTCTTGATGTTCTGATAGGGGTTTTAAATAAAAAAATTGGTTTAAAAATCTACATCTACATGTCCAATCATCCCATTTCTCAAAAGAAAGCCATGGTTTATAATCTGGTAGTTAAGGCTGTCAAGTTGTCACATCAAACATACCACAGGGAATCTAAATAAAGTTACTAATACTCTGATACTAAATTCATACTCAAACATCTCAAAATAAAATTGAATAAAATCAGGCATTCCGACAATAATTTATCTGTTATAATTATTAATTACAGAAAAATTAAGTTCATAATTTTAATTTATATATCTAACATACATTATAAAATACTTGACTTGTTTCATCATTATGGAATAGAATCAATAAATAATTTAAATTTCGTTCCAAATCTTAAAGACAAATTTAACTGTCTTGAAAAGCATAATGTTATCTATAAAATTAATATTTTTGATTGTAACGCATTGTATATCGGTCAAACTAAAAGTTCTTTAAATCTCGCATTAAGGAACATAAAAACCACATCAAAAGTTCACAGTTCTGTCCAAACACATACATGTTAATCATCACAATTTCGATTGGCAAAATGTGTGAATAATACTTCTCCTGAATTATGAGTGAAATGTTGTATATCAGGTCCAACCTTCATGCAATTAATTTTAAAAATGACACGAATAATTTGAACAAAATTTACGATACTCTTTTTGTTATAGTAATTTAACTTTTTAATATTCTTCTTAATTGTTAAAGTTTAAATACCTAAAGCACTCATTGTTACCACATCATTTCGGCCGTAACCGTCAAGAGCTGGAGATGGTCCGCGTCACTAAATTCTTCACACGTACATTCAATAATCTTTTGATCAGAGGGAGTCAAGGCGTGAATATGATGAATTGATAAATTTTGTACGTTTTTATCCATTTATATATATATATAAATTAAATATTTGTAACATACAACCCGTATATAATTTCTTGTCATATTATGTTTGTAGTACACCTGAGAAAGTCTCAAAATAGAGACGAAACGTCGTTTATGAATAAATAGTGATAAATTTATATGCCGTCTTTTTATTTATTCCATTAATAGTTATAGTTACTGAACGTTTGGTTGCTGAAAAATTGTTGTCGGGGTGAAATTTTGTACTTATTCATTGAAGCTTCTCTTGGGATTGGTAGACTTTATCCTCGTTTGATATTAGATTACGTTCTGGGAATATGCTACTTGGCGGACCTTATACATGGTCATTCAACATTACCTAATGGTTTAGAAATTATGGAACTCAATGAAATTTTAAGATGTATTAAATTTTTTTTTTCAAATCCTACACAATTTGTTAGTATGTACTAAAATTAATATATTTTAAGATAAAGACAACTTTGTCGTTGGAAAACTTGGCGATCCTCTGCGTGAAGTTTTTCATCACTTTCTCCACCAACGTTTGGGGTTTAGAATGAATCTCTGGCTCAGGTGCACTTTGCTTTTGAGAGAAAGTTACATCCAGAGAGTGTCTACATGTTTACTTAAAGAACATTACCTTCCAAAAATGTAAAAATTAGCAAATTATATATTTTTATTTGTGTATATTCTGAAATTAAAATAATTGATGCACCTTAAACTTTCACCATAAATCATCAGGTAAATACGACTTCCCCTCTACCTACCAATGACAACGTCCTGTCTGAATTATTAGAATTTTCATTGATGAAAAAGCCGCGCGTTATACATAAAACACTTCATGTGATAAAGGATTATGTAATAAATATATTATAGTAGAGTCTCGCTATTCGAAACTTGTCAGGACCGGATCCTGTCTAGATCACTAAAAGTCAAGATTAAACAAAATAAAGTGTAAAATGTACAAAAAAGAAGTTTTATAGGTAAAAAGAAAAATATTATAGATTAAAAATCAACATTTATTCATTATAAAGAAAGTACATTGTACGCTACTGTAACTATTTTATTTTTAAATTATTTATTAAATGAAAAGAATGATTAGAATATTACATCATAATTTATCAAATGAAAGCATGAGACTCTTTATCCATGAATAATTAAGCAAAAGAAGGGTCTTATCGGTGGGTATATAGCATAGAAAGATTTCCGGTTGTATATGTCGCGGAGAAAAGCATTCACACACATGGTTTAATTTTCTTCCTTCCTCTACTGTCAAGACTTCCTTCGTCTTCCAGGTCGCGTTTGTGGATTTGCCCTCTGTTGACGGAAAAGGCTCTGGGCCTTGTACTTGTTATTTCTTTTCGATTTACTAACTCATTTTCCTATTTTTTATGATACTTCTTCCTTCCTCCTCCCGAACTTCTCGCCTTTCTTCCAAGTTCTTCTTTTCAACTCCAGAGCAACAGTGCTCACCTCTCGATCAGCACTCTTCTATCTCAAATACAATTCCCGGGTTGAACACAAGAATTGCATTTGAAACAAATTCAACATCGCTCTGTGACACTTTTCGCCTTCTCACCCCCAACCAAACTCTTGTTTTTCTCCACTCTAAAGGCAAACAGTGTTCCACGTGATGTGTCACCACCAATATATCTATCAAGCGGGTGATTCTTCACTTACCTACAGTAAGTGAAAAATCACTTAACTGCTGGCAGGCACAATTTCTATGCGACACCTTGGCACCTTCCTAATACAGGGATTCCCGTCTCTTGTCTGTCTGTCTCTGAACATTCTTACCGAATTTGTATCGTACTAAATAAAAAAATGTTAATCAAATTTGGGATTTTCGTGTGTTTTATAGTACAGAAATATTGTTTTAATATGTCGCATATGTAAATTATAAGTGTAAATACGATTAAAGACTAAATTATAAAAATTAGGTAATATTCATTTATTTTAATGAAGATGGTCGTCATTTTGCCGTTTTAAATTCGTTCATATTAGCCAGATATCCGGACTAGCGGGATATTACATTATTATTAAATAATTATATATAAAGTATATTCATTTTCCAAAGCTTTATGTCAAAAATCACAGGTTCGATCCAGGAAATCTTAAATATGTTCCAGATATGAGCTGCTGTACGGAGTAACCGAGGTGGAGAGCTACCACTGGCTGAACAAGGTGTCTCTGGCTCATGGGGTCTTAGAGCCGGAGCGGCAGAGGATCCTCAAGGAATACGTGCAGCACCGCTTCCAAGAGCAATCAACCTACGCCGTGGCGGAAACGGAAGATGTGTACATGGACAAGTTCCACGTGACCGCCGAGTATCAAAGAGATACGCTTTTAGATTTGCTCTCAGACGCGCGTGTAGTGGCACCCATGGTCCAGACAGCAGACTATCATTCTTCAGTCAATATCGAGTCCTACTTCTACGTTTTCAAGCACTCCAGTGTTTCAGGAGACTATGAGTCTGTGAGTATGAAATAACGTCTTGTTTACAATAATCGCTCAAATTTCCAAAGAAATCTCAGACTAGTTTATCATCTTATATTTCTAATTATTATTACGTTTAATCTATCTATAGTCCCAGGATTGAACACTAAGGAGATGTTTTGCTATTTTGTCTACTTCGTGAGATCTTGTCACATATCTGATAAAAAATACGAACTTAAGGTGTTTATATCACATTTATCAATTAAAATCAATAGAAATATTAAATTGAAACTTTTCGTAAGCAGTTTAAAATAATTTCATTTTTCTTATAATCAAAAGTTTTGTTGAAAACCCAGATTTTATTAGTTTTGCCAGAACACTATTTTACATAGAATTTGTTTTTTATATTGGTGCACAAAGTTGTGGTTATCGATAATAAGTAATCATGAATTCACTATCTGGTTGCCGGGCGGTGACAGGGAATTCATTTACATTAACCCGTTATATTATTTCTAAGGAAAACTCGCGCTGTGTTCGTACACTTCCTGGTATATAGCTCAAGATCAGCCTCATGTAGCCTTATATTCAAGGCGGATATACTAATAGGAAATGAATGAGAGCCACGTGGAGGTAGACTCCCTCCTTCCTGGTTTTCCTCTTTACCTCCCCCCTTGGTCCATGGCCAAGGTAATTAATTTAAGACTCCTGCAGTCTGAGACGACCTTGAGCAGTTTGAGACGAGTATGTACGGGAGTCAAAGAACTTAGACATACGGTAAGAGTCGGTCATCTGCCTCTCAACTGATCTAGGCACGGAGGCGGGTTTGTTGCGTTCCTACAGCAATCCAGTCTCCCGTCATCATAAGGGCGCAGGAGTAGTACCCACTAGCCCGACCTACCTGATGCAGGTTTTCTAGGGTTTTTTCCTGCATCACCTTTAGGTGAAACACCGGGTAGGATCCATACTCTATAGCCTGGGGGCCCTAGTCAACCCTGGGCTACCTTCCACATCCCCCCCTTTTCAAGTCCCTTCCTTTACTATTAAAGGGGATTTGCCTGCTTCAGGATCACTCTCGTGTAGCCTGTTACCCCCAAAAAATCAAGTAGCCTTGAAGATGAGAGGTGCCTGTGGGAGTTTTCTTTCGCAGGAATTTCCCCCGAGTGTGAACTGCGGGGCTTAGCTGACTACGTCGGCAATGCCTCGTACTCCCTTTGGGTTTTTTCAAAGTTCTCACATGCCGAGACACCTTCACCTATTTTGGCAGGTTTATCTACTGGGGTCGAAGATCTCGGGCATTAGGCAAGAGTTGTTCGCTGATCCCATTGGATCAATCGGGCAACTGCCTCCTAAAACTGATGGAGACACAGAGAAGGTAATGCTGCGAACCCACAGCGAACTCATCTCCCGTCATTCGGAAGGGCGTGAGAATAGTGCCCAATTCCCGACATACCGAATGCAGGTTTTTCCAGTGGTTTCCCTGCATCTCTTTAGATGAAACACCGGATACGATCCTTAAACTATAGCCCTTGGGGCCCTAGTTAACCCTTGACTACCTTACTCTACCTTCCGATTCCTCCATTTTCAATTCCATTCCTATTAAAGGGGTGTTGCCTGTTTACCCAAAAAAATGTAGCCCGTTAACCAAAAAAAAATTTTTCTTTCTTCCGAATCCTCCTTTACATCCGCTTAATTATTGTTAATCCTATTTAGCGCTTGTCCAGCCCTGAATCTAGCTAGTCGCTCATTAGCCATTCGAACTTCTTCTTTCTTCCGAATTCTCTATTTAAAATAGGTCTATGAACTAAAACTGCAAGATTTAATGGAAGCAAGCGATTTCGATTGACCAAATATACTGATAGCATAATAACTAGGGATGGTAGAAGTATAGTAGACAGAAAGAATAGGATAGTACAGGCAAGGAAGGATACGTTGGCAATGGAGGGTTACTTCAGACCAGTTTTAGGACTGATTACAACAACGATGATCCAAAAACATTTTATATGTAGTAGCCATGCGTCTTCTTTAATATTTTTAGATTATAGAAGTATTAAGTTACACTAACCTTCAACAGTCTTAAACACAACAATTAGTACTAAGTATGTATATTATTATAATTTATGGTAATCTATAACTAACCATATGCAAGAGAAATATTAACTACTTGGAAGTATTTCAATCACTTTATACTTCATAAAAAATAAGTAATACTACGTAATTGTTACTGTATGTACAGTTGTTCGAAGTTTACTCTCTGCAACGTGGTTTCTTAGACGAAGCTAAAGCCGAGCGCCTACGTGATTCACCGAGCGTTACTCAGGGCTATATTATATAGTGATTTCAATTATTTTATGTAACATCGTAATACTCGTTATGTAACGTTATGCAACCAAATTTTTGGCTATTGCTGATGTGTTTGACCGAATCACAAATCGACACGGGCAATATAATTTTTTAATAAATAGTAAAATAACTTATAAGTAAGGACATTTATGTAATTTAGTGATATCAGTTCATTATCTTTACGCCACGTTTCGGTCTTTATTTTGAAAGCTCATCTTGTGGATTTTGAAGAATCAAGGAATTAACAATAAGAAAAACTTGGCTTGCATGTCGTACGAGCGTAGAGAAACGGCCTATGTCAATAGAGACTAATAACTTGAATTATATTTCTAATTTTACCATTATTTGACTTATTAAGCTCAGAATATAAGTACGGTGTTTATAAAAACAGATTTTATTTAGAAATAAATTTAGCATTAAATGTTTTATGATGAAATTGTGATAAATATAAATTTATTTACTTTGATATGATATGAAATGGGAAACGAGGATTTGAAAGTAAATGGAATGTTTGAAGCAAAGTTCAATAAATTCTCAAGACCAGCCCAGCTGGTTTTGCCCTCATACACGCGAACCTAAATTCTTAATATTTAAAGTGCAGTGAGTGCAAAGTGTTGTTTTCGTAATGGAAAAGTTTAACGAATTTACTAAGGCTGCGGTTTTATCGAAGAATCCTACTAGGGAAGTGAAGCGATAGTGCGACACTATAGTACTTTGGAAATGCAAATTCCGTTTTGTGCGTTATATTTTTAAAGAAAAAAAATCAGAATCATCAATTCATAATTTATGATCTCTATTTCCAAAGTCTGAATGTTCATTTGTTTTCTATTTTTACTAATATTTGACAGGAAAGTTTTAGAGAAAAATATTCTGATAATGCATTATGAAAAATGTGTTCAATAATGGTGTCTTAACAATCTTTTAAAAGTAAAGACAGATATAACCTTTTAACGTTTTGGTAAATACTTTTATTTTGAACTTCCCCCGTATATATACTTTACTGTAGTCGATTAATATATTATTTCTCAACAGTACAGGAAACGAAGCATTGTTGGAGAAGAAATTCCATACGTTTTTGGAGTTCCACTCAAGCAGTATCCCAAAAAATACACGAAGCAAGAACGACATCTATCGGAAACTATTATGACTTATTGGACTAACTTTGCGCGTACGGGGTAAGTAAATAAAGAATACATGTATTTACATTTGGAGTATGGGTTACAGAGAAAAAGATTTACCTCAATATTAGTGATCGTAATTTCTCAATCTTGATTTTTATTATGTAACTAGCAGGGGACCAGGCGTTGCCCGGGTATTTCGCTATATTATTCCGGTACATTATTTAATTCTTGATCAACACATAAGTAAACCGGCCTCGAAATCTTCACAATATAAACCTAAGTATCTCGAGAGAGTCCAAAATACCCCCGGTACAACAGCAGGAATAATTTTTTTTCAGTATTCTAACAGAATAAAAACTTTCCCCCTTAATGGTTAAATGTTTACTTAAATTGCATATTAAATGTGATAAAGTAGCACAGCGACTTGCATTACACGCAATTCGATAGTTTCCTTTTTATTTTCAAATTAGTAATTACTAAATTTTAAAATTCAACTAACGCGAGAAATAAAACCAATTTATGTATACATCATATCGGCAATCGAAAGAATTTCATTTTTTCTCAGCCTGCTGCAAAAATTTATATAAGTGGAATGAATTAATGATAGAGGACTGATAACTCGCAGTTGGTTTATACGCCGCGGCAACTCCAAGAAACCTTCCCGTCGAATTAAAATTTTTATTTATATTCATATTATATTAATATCTTCTGCAATATATCAAAATTATGTATGCACGAATATTTAAATTAAATCTCCTTTTCTAAACACTTAAATTTTCATTAAAATCCGTTGAGCCGTTTCGGAGTTTATTCGAGAGAAACATACGAACAGACAGTCAGACAGATAGACACTTTAATTTTATTTATTGGTATCGATAAAAGAATATTGAAACAAAGTGTTGTCGAGTAATACTTGGTCGTAAATGTTTTGGTGACGTACAATGGAACCCTAGTTTTCCTTTATTTTCAATTCACATAATTAGTTTGGTGGTGTTTAAAAAATCTTAACACAATAATACTTAAAACTGTAATTATTTTTCCTGTTCGACGAACAAGAAGAACTCGCATGACGAATGAAATCTTTTATTTTGGTGGCTGTACTTTCAGAATTATTACTCCGATCACACCATTACACGTGAGGAACATTTAACAATGTAAACTTGCTGGGTTATATAATGGAGGGGAATGATTTCCTTTCGACAGGGAGACTCCATTATCTAGATAGAACATGTGTAATGGGTACTAATGGGCTCTCATGGATCGATCGTATCTCTGAACTCGGCGAATAAATTTATGTAGGAATTACTAAACGAATCTGCAACAAATGTGAATAAAGAGAAATCAATTCACAATCTCTTAAAATATTGTACACGTCGTATTTATTTCTGTCATTAACAATGCATAGAAATGTAACTAATCCTTATTCTAAGCCTATTCGTGTCGATAAATTTCAGGATATATTTACCTTGCTTGTTTCAAAAATTTTATTTGTTAGTTTACTCATTGTTAAGTATTTTTTCACTTAAGAGTCATCAATATATGTACAGGGTGAGGACGATAACTGTTTAAATTTTACGTAGTGACGTGGGGGATTCCAAGATATGTAATTAAATATAGGACACCTACGGTCCAAACGCTCAAATTGAGCCACAAGTTTCCGTGACTTCATATTCACATCGCTCCACTTGTCCCTGTGGTGGGTTCATAACAGGCGTATGAGTACAAATAATGAAGGAATAACGTCTTCCTCATGCTGTATCTGTGAGCGGTATAACGTTGCAAGATAAATGCTAGAATTGAAGAGAATTAGTTTTCCATGCTTCTCGTTCAACGTTCCATCACGATCCGCTCTCCAATTATAGTCCTCCTTGCAACTGAGGCTTGGAAAAAACTGTGAAATTATTTTAGTTATTTTAAGTAGACGCAAATTGGCGACCGCACGTACCAGCAATTACAGACGCTCTGCCTTATCTCCTCGCTCCAACAAATACGACAGCGGCGTCTCCTCAAACTATAAATAGTCTTATTGCAAAACGTAAAAGTAACTGAAATAATATTGTTTTTTCTTGTAATGAATTTAACTCATCTCTCTCTCTCTCTCTCTCTCTCTCTCTCTCTCTCTCTCTCTCTCTCCGTATTTCCATTTGGTCACGCCATAACTTGAGAATTACTATACCGATTTCTTATATTAACTTGTACAAGGCTCTTACGAAAAGAAAAATTAAGAAAATTGAGCAAAAAATTGGAAAACTTCAGAAATTTAACTAGGAGAAGGCTACTTTACATCCGCACGTTTGAATTTCTAAAGTAAATGCGGGTTGCCTATACTATTGATCTATTATGCTCAACGCATGATGAAAATTTCAGGGATTGAAACGGGAATTTTAACTTACGGTTTCGTGTATGTTCATTTCGATGTCTTGCAGAGTTCAGAAATTGTATATGTAAAAATTTATAAATACATCCCAGTTACTGTGTTATTTTAAGCGTAATTTTGGCAGAATTAGAGAGATGTGGGAGGGAAGATGAGCAATATCACTCCATCTATTGTTGTAAACATGAGAAAGCGGGACCTGTTCAAAACCAACTGTGTCTTAAAAGGTTTGACGTGAAGCGATCACAAGCTCAACCACTGGACTGTTCATGCAGTATTGAAAGACTGGCATACATTCGTATTCAATTACCGTTTCTTTCGCAACAGAAAACTTAGTGTGTTTCTTGTGTTTTAATGTGTGTTTAGAGGTTTATCGTAGTGTTATTTATTGTTAGTGATAACAAAATGCCACAAGTGAGGCGTTAAAATTTTTGCTGGCGTACGTTTAACGCAAGTCGAGTTCATAATCTTCGAGACAATGAGACTGAAGAAGAGAGAAGGCAGCGTTTGAAGGTAAACAGAATGGGAATTTCTGAAGCGAGATCTACCATAAACCCCATGCCGACAAGTTCAGGCAAGAGGTGAAAAAATAGACGGTCAAACGTAGCAATTACCCACTAATGTGGGGGGGGGGGTATAGCTTTCAAACGACTCCCCTAGTGTAAAGGACGAAATAGGTGGAATATTTGAGTGTAAAAAAATTCTTGAGGTCAATTATTTTAAGCGTTTTCCCCTTCAATATTTGTGTATACTTTCCCTTTGCAGCATGTGACGGGTGGGGCTGGAAATGAGTAAGGTAATTATCAACTTTGGGGTCGAAACCGGTGTAAAGAGGGTCGTTATGTTTCATTATGACCTTTAATATGCGATTTAAGTAAACTTCATCCCTTAAGTGGCAAGAAGTTTTATTATATCTGAGTACTGAAAATATTTTTACTTCTGATATTATACCGGAAGTATTTTTGACCCTCTCGAGTACTGGGAGTATATTTGACATTCATATTGTGACGTTTTAATGCTGGTTTACTCATGTATAAACGATGAATTAAATAATGCAACGAGATAATATAAATAAATACCCGGGTAACAATGGATCTGCACCTAGTATGATAAAAACGATGTGTCCTTCCCAGAAAATCACAAATTCTGCTGCAATTCTTCTACGGTTAGATTATTGTATTTTCCCTCGAAACTATAGGGGATTGGTATGGAGTGGTCCAGACGGCATTGATCAGTAAAACAACCATCATGAACGTTTAGTTTCTAGTCATATGACAAGTTAAATTACAAATTAATTATCAGGGACTCAACATGTGTGAGAATAGATGGCTTCAAATCTTGCAGCGTGTCATAGAGATGGCTGCGGTTCGCCGCCCAATTTTTCACTGTTGATGCGGTAACACAATTAGGCCTGAGCCTCACACGGCTCATCAGTCGACACGTCACCCGCCCGATAATGACGTCACTAGGCTAACGACGTGTCACGCCCGGACGGCCATTGTACCCGCGGATCTCGACTAATGGAGATTTATAAACACGATTGACACGACAGCAGACAGTTTCTTATTACTTCCACTCTGAATTGCGGGGTTCGGTTTCAGTTCGTAATGAAAGGATTAGTCTGTACAGATGCAATAAAAGTCGTCAACAGTTTAGTCGAATTTGATACATTTACTACAGGTAGAATTTCCATTATCTACAATCACTAAGACAAAATCAGGATGGTCAGTTCTTACAGTGCTGTAATTTAACATTAATTCAGAAAACAAAAAAATTTAACGCTTAAATTTCAATAAAATCGTCCGAGTGATCAAAATGTTTTATATGAATTAAATTTAAAAACTGTCACTTTAATATTCAAATCCAGCGATAGAAGTCATAATTTATGTATTAAAACATCATAATTGTCTTATTATTATTAATAATAATTAGCTGCTATTGGACATTTGCCCGGCTGCAGCTATATGCAAAGTTAGCATGAAATGAGTATCGGGGGATACGAATATTATTTCAGTGGAATATTGATACATTAATATTAAGATTTTGTAATCAAAATAAGAAAACAATTTACTTAATCCAAAAAGCATGCTACATTAATAATTACATTTTCATATTTCGGTCTTTATGCCGGCTATTCTTTTGTAAATTAAAACTACATGTATATTTACAAACGATGATACAAAATAAATTCTTTAAACTAGCAATTCTATCGCTAACTCAGGGTCGCATATTATGGGTCATCTCATAGAACAAAATATTTTACACAAATATACTCGGACCCGGCAGTACAGAAAATCAGCAAAGAGTCACAAGGGTAATTACCGTGTCGGCTTAGTGCTTCTTCCTCCTAATTGGGTCGTCCTCTCTCCATTCCCAGTCACCGCTACTATTCTTCCTGGTTCAGGAAGAATTTCTGTTTATCCTCCTGTCGTTGAATTGCCTGTCTAAGGATGTCGTTCATCAGCTCGAATCGAAATCTCTCACCAAAATTGTCTTGCCCTCTCTCCCGTTTCACTGCTCTCAAAAAATCTGTCCAGAATCAGTCCCAAAATCTCTCTGTTCCACTTCTTTAGCTTATATCACCAACAACATTTTTGGTTCTAATTAGGGAAATACACTTCCCAATGCTGCCAACTCTCACTAAAATTGGGAAACACCCAAGGTGCGACGCGGAGTCTGAGTTTTATTGCCCCTGGCTCAACCGCTGTCTCCCATTCTTTTGAGTCCGCACAGCAAAAAGTCCGAGCATATGTGTCTGACCATTACAAGTGCATATGATACAGTTACAATAAAAAATACAATTTACGCTCAGGAACGATTTATGCCTTATGAGGTTTTGACCTGAAAAAGAAAAGAGAAGTTAGGAATCACACAGAAATCACTTTTGTATTAGCATTTCACTGATTCTAAAAACTTAGCCTATTCCTAAACTGATTTACTCTACCCGGAAAAGTCGTCAGTATTTCTGCAGGCAATGAATTCCAGTCGCGTATTGATCTATTAACAAATCAAAATTTTCCTTCCTTTCTGCGCTGCCCCTTTTCTTTAATTTTGAACGTGTAATAATTTATAGAGACATAATTCGGTGCCGTAAGATGATTTGCTATTTCTTTCCAGGCTAGTTCACCCTTATAAGCTTTATATATTGAGCACAACTTTGCATGTTTCCTTCTATTCCTAAGAGCTTCATAATTCTTTGGATGATTCTTTGCGAATCGACTCCCAAACATCTTTTCAGCTATAGTGTGTTCATTTCGATATGGGTCCCAGAATGTCACACCATTTCCTAAAATTTACCTGGCCAGCGTTTTGTAAGCAGAAATCTTAGTTTTTCTCGTGCTTTTCCTCAAGACACTGTTTACAAAGTGAAGCAGCAGCAGCGCCCTCCACCCTTTACCTCGTTCACTTCATTACCCCAATTTAAATCTTTACTAATCGTGGTCCCAAGATATTTAGAGTTGTTTGACTCCGTTACTACTTCGTTCCCCATTTTATATCGAGCTGGAAGGACATTTATCTCTTTTTGTTTTGTAAAAACGATTGCCTTACTCTTCGTTGCAATTATTTGAATTTTATTTCTAACTGAACATTGGTAAAATTTGTCTGAGTCAGTCTGCAGAATCTGTGCATCCTCAACGTATACAATTTCCCTATAAACCATACAATCATCGCCAAAAAGTTCGATCTGTGATTTTATACAGATTTTTGTCATTTCTGAATGCAAGGAACATGATGACACTTCCTTGCGGGACCTCTGACGTCATTTTGAAAGTCGGACAATTTGTCATTCACGCGAGTGAACGATCTTTTAAAAATTCCTGAATCCACTTCAGTACTCGAAAATTTATACCAGTATTTTTTAACTTACTTAATAATAGATCGTGCGGCACGACGTCTAAGGCTTTGGAAAAATCAATAATTATTCTACTCTCCCTCCCTGACTGATCAACCCCTAATCAACTTAGAGAAATAAATAGAAACATTTGGAACTAAGTGAAAAATGTCCATTCCGGAAATACTGTACGCATTACCTGTCAAATCCATAACCAATTTTTCAATTTAAGAGTAGGAATAATAAGCATTCCGTATCAGAAAATATTGTGTCCGTTTTGCGCTTTCATTATAATTTTAGATGTTTCTTACTTCTTCGAGAATGTTGCTATGCGATTTCATTCAAATAAAGTGACAGACTGGTTTGTCCATTATTCGTCCATTTATTCTAATTTTTGATAAGCAAAAAATTACGGCACTGTATTTTCAAGCTATAATGTTTGATTTTCACTATTATTATTTTATCCGTACATTTGTAAAGTTTGGGAAACGATTTTATTATTATTTATTAGAGTTGAAATTTGAAAATAAAAGTATGATAATTGTGAACTAACATCTTTCAATAAATTAAACAAATTTATTCAGTATATATGACTAGTATGCCACTATATATTTGTGTATCTCAGAAAACTATGTTTTCCCTTCGAAGTACAGTGGAAGAGATTTTTTTATTGAGGGCATGCAAATATCAGTATCTCAGCTTACATATTTATTTGTATACGTATGTGAAAAATGTCATTGTCCCTTAATTCGATGCTTACTCTACACTTTTCCACATTTCGACCGTGTTTATCTCAGAATCCTGTGATTCTTAAATAAAAGTCCTCATGTTTCAATTGATGTACTTTAACCTTGCTGTCCACCTTTATCAGTATTATAAGTTAAATTTGGTATCGTAATAAAATCTTAAAATTTATTAATAATATAGGAATAAAGGATTATTTATTATGCAATTTATATGAATGTCTAAATTACAGTTAATCTGTTTCAGGAATCCTAATTCAGGGCAGAAAGGACGATATTTTAATCTTGTCGAATGGCCAAGATATGATAAAATGGGGAAGAGACATATAGAGCTAGGTATCTGTATTATTAGATATGAAAACAAATATTTAGTTGTAAGTGAGCGCTGTATAGTTCATCATAAAATAGAAATTATAGTACGATGTATATTCAAATAGTTATATATGTTAATTCAAATTTAAATGTTTATGTCAGTAAATGATCAGTTAAAATCAGGAATTTAAGTCAAATTACATTTTAAAGTAAATACATTTGTACACATTTCTTATTCACATATTAATGTCATTGTTTTAATAATGTAATAGAGTGTCTCTGTTTCAGATGTGAACACACGTGTAGGGGATCACTACAGAGAAAAATACGTAAATTTTTGGAACAGTGTGCTTCCCAATAAGCTCAAAAACGTGAAGGAGACATATTATCATCCTCAAATACCCGATTTTGAAGGGATAAATCCTCGCTTGGACATGCCTCCAATAGTCAACGAAAGAAGTGACATGTACGAGAATTTCGAGAAACCATTTGACGTCACGACAACACCGAGACCAGCGCCTCCAAAAGTTCCAGATCAATATTCAACAGGGCTGGTCTACGATCGTCCAGATATTTCAAATAATTCCAAGGCTCAACCACCCGGAGACCCGAAACAGGAGGAGCACGGAGCGGACAGCACCATGGCAGATTCTTCTTCGGTGGCCCTTAGTATAGTCATCATTATAGGAGTTTGCTTTCTGCTGGTAAATATGTGCGCTTTTGCTGGCTTGTACTATCAGCGTGATAAGCTCAAAGTTCAGGAGCAGCTGATGCGCCAGAAATACGAAGACGTCGCTCTTAGTGACGGCAATATAAACGTCAATGATCGTTACGTCAGGAAGAAGATGGAAAGTGATATGGAGGGTCGCATTACCTCGCTAGGGAAGAAAGTAAGAAAGAAGAAGGACGTTGGCGACGATGATTACGAAGCCATAAGAAGCGCCGGCCAAACTCTGGAAGGACTAGTGTCTCCACCTGGAGCTGCAAGTCCGCCGCGACGGTGGCGCCTGTCCAGGCAGTGCAGTGCCAGCACCATGGATCCGCACACAAAGGTCAGGGAATGGATAGCACACGAGATCGTTGATCGATACTCACCACACTTTATGAGACGCAAGAGGCAGCAGACACGAATGCAAACTAATCCAGCGGCCGCTGCACTTCAATCATCTCAAAGCATCGAAACATCTTTAGACCAGGAATCCACAGTTACCTCACCCAGACCGTACGTACATCAAACTGCTGTTGCGTCTCCTACAGAAGGATCACGGAAGACAACGTCAACCATGCAAAGACAGAAGGTGAAGAAAGTTTCAGTGGCAATAGATGCGACGCCATCTGCACGAGGTGCCAGTATGCAGCGACAGCTATCGTCGGATCTATCTATGAGCAAATCAATGGACGAGCTAACGACTTGTGTTTCGACATCGATGCTAACTTTGAGGAAGCCTAGTCTCAAACGATCCGCAACAACGGCGGAAGATTTAGCATTAGTTCCAGTGGAGGTACCGCTCATCGATTCAGAATCAAAGGGTATGATAAGGAGGAGTACAACTAGTATTAATTTAAGGCTACGACAGCCCAACAAAAGCGACCATGGTTTGATAGTTGAGCACAAACATTCGAGATCTGACCCTGTTCCATCCTCACAGTTGGTCGTAGATCCGCATAACGATCACACACGTCAACTAGCGAAGTCACAACAGATGAATCCCCAAGTAATTAATATTCCTGTAGAATCTCAAACGCCTTCAACTAACTACCTCCCTAATGTCAAAAAGAAACCCTTGCAAACCTTTCCAACAGGCGTCCACTTGAAAACTAAATCCGTTCCTAAAAAGGACGCAGCTATCACAGCTTCTCCACTATTGGATAACACTAAGGACATAAATGTGACGTCAAGAGACAGTACGGAAATATATAAAGTTCAGACAGGTGATCCTTTGACAAATATACAGAAAAGAAAATATCCCAAAGTACTTCCTGACTTTCCTCAAGACACTAATATAGATCAGGCAGATCCTACACCTGCTCTCTCAGCGGCAGCTAAAAGAAGATCTCTTCCTTCGAATTCTCTTTTGATAGTCGGCGCTCAGCAACTAGGATCGGTGTCGCAACCTACTACACCAACTTCCCCTCTCGTTAAAGACATTCCGGGTAAATGCAACTTTGGGAAGGTGCCGCCTCCTCCGCCACCTAGAGTATCTACGCTGGGTCGAAAACCTGCAAATACCACCCCTCTCATTCCCTTGTTACCAAGTGTCACAGAAATTAAGCCCATCAGTCCTCCCATGACTGCCCAACCAACCAGTTCTGCAGCACCTCACGTTCAAAGGGTTGAGCCAAAGGTCATTATCAAACCGACAACTCCCTCAGCCAAGAAGGCACAAGGTGCGCGTGCTAATCAATATATTCCAAGGGTAACACCCAACAACCCAATAACTAAGAAGGCAGCCATGGCATCTAATGCTGGTATCACACAAGCGGTATCACCCAATACTGAGGTAGATAAGCAAATAACACCGTCTTGTCTTGTACAGCCTAATGCACCTGATACTCCCAAGATTAAATCGGAACCATCATCACCTGGAAAGAAGAGAGCGCAGCTCGCACTGAAAAAGAACGCTAATTCTTCTACGGATGGTTTTGAAACGAGTTCTAGCACTGGAACAGTTAAGAGGGTCAAAGTTCCTTCAGCATCCAAAGTAGCAGCACCTAAAGCTACGTCGACTACAAGCACTAACACCGACACAACGACAAAAATCTCAAAATCGCAGCCACCTAAGAAATGGTACGCTCAATACAATCAGTCTTTCCTTTCCAAAGCACGAGATGACGGCGATCAACAAACATGAACATTTTTTCACGTGCCTTGTGTCATAATATCGTAAAAAATCACGTTTTTATTGTGCTCACAAAAACTACATAATAAAGAACTGATTTACTGTTACTATTTGGATCAAACAATAAACGATGGATTACAAAGTCTGTTTTTAAAAATTATATGAAGACGTTTGATGAAAACCAGAGGTTATTATAGGTTTTAGAAATTATTAAAAAATTACATTCAAACTCATTATTTTTAACGCGTAATTACTGTGTATGATTTCGCGTATGGGGTATGAATTAAGAAATTCGCTTACTCTTCTATTAACGTCTCATTAAATTTTCATCTCCAGCGAAAAGACGCGGTCCTAATTTATTGCGTAAATGAGTTTCTGTGTTGTAAGCTGGTCCAACTTCCTGAGCCGTAAATTACTTTTAATTGAATTCTCAAGTGTTCAACCTGAAATATAACTAACTTCAGTTTTCAGAACGCATTTTAGCACAGAGTGCTTTCTTCTGCAAAAAAGAACTTCGTATTATCGATCAGATACTCCAATATGATCGCACGTGGTAATTTTAACGAGTGTCAAATATCACAATAAAATAATAACAATGAATTGTTCAATTTAGATATATATTTAAGATAATATTATAAAACTATTAGGATTTAAAAACAAACCATACCAAAAATGACTGTTAATGAATTCTATATTGAAATACAATATAGAAGACATGTGACGAATTGATTCAACTTTACACTTATGAAGTGTATAAATGTGTTCATTAATCGAGTGAGGAACAATAACGCTGAAGTTTAACAAAAGTTGAGATACTATTCAAGCGAAGTATTTGCTTTTGAAACAGACGTTATATGTAGAGTCACTGGGTCAGTCCAGTAAAAGTTTTATTGTACTAAATATTAACGTACCAATAACTACCTCAAATTCAGTTATATATGGTCTGTATAGTTTCAAATTATTTATATTGTTGCCCTTAAATTGGTGAGAATGTGATATGTTCCACAGTAAAAATATTAATTTAGATGAAGACTTGTAGAAATAATGAGAGGAATTTCTGAAATAATGTTTTCAGTATAAGTATAATCTTTTTGTATAGTTAATCCTCCACACAAAATAGTAAGCACAAAACATGGACACAAAAATTTGATTTAATTACATTTCTGTATATGTACAAATAATGACAGTATTTATATACAAAAATTTATAAGTGAAACATTATTATGAATCTTTTTTCACGTTGTAATTGAGTACAGAATGAATTGTATTATGCATGTAATTTATTTTGTATAATAATGTAAATAAATTTGTGTTATTATTTACACTGTTTGCACCAGATATATAATATGCCTATGGGTCTAGTTTATGGTTCGTAACCAAACACTTCAACAGGGATAACGAGAGCGAATTAGCATGCAGCTGGACTGAGGACACAACCTGATTCTAGAGTGGGAGTGACCTGAACGACCCACACGGTGCATATGGCTTATCCTTGGACCTATCGAGCGAAACGTCGGCAAGATCGCCAGAAAACAACTTGACTAATATCCGAACACTTGTCACATAATCTATATATATGGTATATAAAAATGAATCCCAACATCCCTTGGTCACGCCATAACTTGAGAAGACTTTACCGATTTAATTCATCTTTTTTTATAAGTTTTATAATACTTTCTACGAGGTTCGTAGGAAAAGAAAAGTTAAGAAAATTGTGCGGAAATTGGAAATTTCAGAAAACTTAACTACGAGTAGGTTACTTTTTGCCTACGTCCCCCGCCTGTACGACCTTCATACTGTCCGAGTAATATCAATTTTTGGTAAGTTTTGATAGACTAATACGTGGTATACAACAATCGGAGTAAGACTCGGCTACTACCCCTAGGGGTAAATAAGCAAAAGCGGCCAATATATTTAATATATAAATACATTCTTGGATCAATAGCAGTATAATTTCAATGTCATACATAATCAAAGAGGAGTTTTCTTAGAGGCATCAAATAAAAATAACCAGAAAAATCGAGATTGGGCTTTAAACAGCTGCAACGTGAGCCACTGAGATAAAAAAATACAATTTAAGTAGCAGATCATCCCCTAACCGCAAACTATCTTTAACGGATGGAACATTTTCAACCCAACACAATCAGGGTAGTGCACGGCTACAACTACTTGGGGCGGGGGTGGAGGGGCGGTAATTTTTTTAAAATCCATAAACTGCCATTATTTCCTTAATTCATTTGATAACGTTTTTGGTTAATTTGTTTGCAAATAATTTCAATCCTATTCTTCGTGGGGCTGTAGAGGGTGTCATATATCAAAATAAAAAAGTGAAATTTGGTATCGAAATAGAACCTATCGGGAGTCTTCATTCTGACATTTTGAATGTGAATTAAATTGCTGTTCGTCCCCTAACAAGGGGATTGGACAGGGTAAGACACACTTCTGCTTAATACATTTAAAGATAAAACAATTTTGAATAAATTTTGTTTCCATATTCCTCACGAGCCAAAACCAAATACTTTGGAGACCAGACACGGCTACCACCCCTAGTGGAAGGGGGTGGAACTTTTATATGTAATGAAGGTCAATAACATTTATAGTGTTTTTCCGACAATATTTGTGCATAATTTTGAATTAATGCAGCATGTGAGGGTGGAAATGAGTCATATATATATATATATATATTATATAGAGAATGTTGGTCTACCCGCAACTCTGCTCAACTGTCGACGAGCGAAACTTGAAAGTCGCCGTTCCTTTACCGGTATTATTAATTATAATTTGTTATTAATATTCCCTTAATGTAAGAGTGAACAATTAATAGATAATTTCCGCACAGTTAACAATTAATACATGTATTTACAATGAATAATATATATTCTTCGTAATTTTCATACCTACCATACTTTTAAGTAGGAAATAGAGGTAGATTAAGGGAAGGCGTTGGTAAAGATTTTTTATTTTTTAAGGTGTCCTTTTCGCTTTACATCAATCACAGTCTAATTTCCCAATGACAGTTTCTGATTATTGTATTGACTCATGGCCATGGTGTCGATTCTCCTCCAGTCGTTTTGACGGTGTCCTTGGTGATTGTAAACACGTACAAACGTCCACGCAAGTGTCAGGAATCTAATAGAAGAGTCATTAGTTATTATTGTCACATGAACCACGTTCACTTTACAATTACTCCTGTATTTATAATAATAATAGATACAATAAAGAGGGGTTCAGAAAAACTAGTACATATATACATATGGCCACGAAAACAATCAGTAGTTTTGTTTTGCAATGTTTATACACCATACAACCCTCTGTTTCGTCCAGTAGAAATGTGGGTTTGTTGCGACACATGAAATATCTCTTTCCATAGCGTCATACATAAATGATAAGATGAGAATCAGTCCATCAGACCTACTAAATGAGGCCACCTCATAATTGTGATCACCTATTCAGTACATTTGCAAGCTTACAGTTTTTTGTCCCAAACTCGTCTGAACTCGCGTGATTTCGCTCCTGTTGACTGGATGAAGCCGTGGCTCCTGATGTTTGCGACTATGATGTCCATCCTGACGAGAGGTGAATCTTTGCTGCAGAGATTGCGTCCAGAAGCTAGCGTATTTGATATTCCCGTGGTCCACCAGATTTCCTAATTTTACCTTAGAAGCAAATACCTTCAGTAAACAAAATAAATTATTTATAGTATAAAAATTTGATGATGGAGTACGTATTAAATGTCGGCGATCTGCGTCGAATCCCACCGGCGATCAAGTGTGACTCCTCCGATCCTTCTTCCTTCGCTTCAACAAGAATCACTTCTCAAAAAAAAAAATTAGATTTGCAATCTTCCAAAGTTGTCGTTTTAATCGTGCGCTATATTTGTTGTTTCCGTAATATTTTCTCCAGTTAAGGAAACTGTTCAAAATAGCTTCTGAAATTCCGTTGCGTAGTTTGGCCATCCGCTAATGGGTCTAATTTCACAAAATAATAACAATAATTATTTGTTTTTAACTTGCAATACAATATTATTAATTAATGATATTTAAGATGCATTAATTCAATTCCAAGAAAGACGAATTACGTCAATTAAAACTCAAGAAAGCGCCGTGTAGCTAACCTTAGAAGATAGGAATGGAAAAAGCCTGGCATTTTAAAGTATTCGAGATCGAAGCAGAAATTCACACACGTAAAATACTATTATTTTAAAGTTTCGTAAATTTACGAAACAAATAATTACTTCTAAATTAATTCATGTGCTGTAGCACGCACCACTCACCATTTCTGTTATATTTATTTCATTGCATTGGAAAAGAAAAATTTTGTGTCGTTTACCGACTGTTTTTGTAAAAGATTACTAAGCGTTCACGGTTACATTTTATTTATTATTATTTGTATTAATTATATTAGTAATTTCTGCATATTTCTGGTTTTACACGGTTAGTCCAAGTAGATATTAGGAATGTTGTAATCCAACATTTGTATGATATATTTCCAAATTTTATCAAAGTATGCCAATTATACATTAGGTAATTTGAGCATCTTTTTTAACACGTATACAAGTACCACATGACTTGGCACTTACCACCCATAGTCTTATTCTTAATACGTTTCGTCCTTGTGAAATATATATTTCCTACTTTTGCTTTATGACATCATGCCTAGTATTGTGAAGCCAATATAAATGCAAATACGCTGGTGCAGGCGTTGAGTGTCGAGAGGAAGCTTTTTTTCTATGTACACATGACAGACAAGAGAAAAGCGGCGTGTCTGGCCAGAAATAAATCACCTATTCCGGCTGAAGCTGCTCCGGCATCCAATTTTATGGCAAATAGGATTCTCTCCCGCGAAGAAAGGAAATAAAGTTCTGGGGTTGCTGTATGTTAAATTTAAGCCTCGAGGATATATTTCCTTTCAAATGATAAATCATTCCCACCGACTGCCTTGAGAAAGAAATGTACATTAGGCCATTTGTTACCATGTGTAGAATGATTAGAAATACGTATGAGAATACACCATCATTGTTCAACTCTTGTTAAAATTTCCAAGTTCGTAAGTTTAAATCATTAAATGGTTTAATTAAATTTCAAATATAACTGTCTATTCATTCAGTAATCTCAGCGAACTACTTTAGATCAGTCAATATACTGGTAGCTTATTATGTTTTTTTAAAACAACATATTTCTTAAGATCTACTAATGTGTGAGCCATTTATTGGGACTTTCTACTTGTCCCAAATATTAATCAAATTTATGTATCGGTTATTTAAACTTCATGAAGGTACGTTAGATATTTTCATATTCATTCTAAATAACTGCCCGGTACGTCAACTAACTGACGTTTTTCAAACATTTATTTGATTGTGTCAACAATACAGCGATAATTAAATCGTCCAATTGTGTCTATTGTATACGTAAAATCTGCTACAAGTTTTAAAGGCATTTTTAGTAAATAACAAATTTGATACCCCGTAAATTTATTTATAACGCTAAATTTAAAACCATTGCTGGACATCTCAGACCGGCTGGCGAAGCTTATATACTGTGGTTCAGAGTGAAAAAAAAAGTCATAGAACAACAAAACACCGCAACTCTTAAATAAAGAAAATATTAGGCATATATATCTTTGAAATTATTTCGCAAGAACTTGCAAAATTTTACAAATACAGAGAGTTTAAAATACGTACATAACCTAAGATTCTCGATAATTCTTACATAAACTATTCCGATTTTCTTTGCAATTGTCATAAATACTTAAATAATGATTAAGAAAAAAACCAGTCGGTTTTTATGATCCTTCAACACTTTGCACATTTCGTACTGCAGGATATAAACGGACAAAAGCTGAGGTTGAAATATGCAGTGAATCCGTGAATATATATCTTGTTAGAAGGCGGTTCTAAACGGAAGTGTACAAACTTACGTATTTAAATAAATAACTCGTATTTTCTTAACATAATCATTTCTTTGTGTTTGTATTTTGGAGGATATAGTTGATAAAATATGAGAGTACGACACTATAAGTAAATAGAAGCCATACTGCGCAGAATTAAATGTAGGGCATTTCCTATATGCCGGCTTACAGTTTGAGCATCATTCTAGAAATTCAGCTACTTTCACATCTATCCACTTGGCTCGTCGAGGCTCAAATATATAAATGATATTTATCTTACATTTCTTTATTGTACTAAAACAATTATAGAAAAATCGAATTTAAAAGGAAAATTGAAATCACTCTACGTTTTTATTCCTACTTGAAATTTCGTCAGATTAGTTCAAAAATTCTAAAGAAATTAATTCACATTACTTAGAAAAAATTAAAGTAGTTACAATCATGTACAATACAATACAAAAACTTAGAGATTCATTATATATAAATTTCTGGTCTTATTGTCGTTTCGTATGAAGGAATACGAAAAATTAATTACAACAAATTGCATAATAACCACAGTTTGATTAAAAAATACTTTATTTAATTAGAAAAGAATTTTGAAAAGAAAATAATAAATAAAATAAAAACATTAATACTGGTAAGGTACTATAGATGACTGTTCAGATAACTCTTACGGATCTGTGGCCTTGAGGTACAAATATTTCCCGACTGTTCGTAGTACTGAATTGTATTATACATAACAGTGTAGTGTGGGGCAGGGTAATTATTAAAGTAAAAAATTATAGATGTAGAAGCACTGTCAATTGTCATGTCCTGATGACCTTTTTTCGTTTTTTCATATCGGAAAGTAGCTTCACTACCATCAGCTTAAATCCAACTACTTCATCTTCGTCAAACAATCCTAGCAAAATAATAATTCCGTTGAAGAAACAATAGCGACCCTTGTACTCGAGCCATAATGATATACTATTATATTATTACAAATAATATATATTTAATATAATTACTTTTATATTGTCTGACAATACTATAAATAATATATATTTATTCTATACATAAACAAAACATGTCTAATGTCGTATGCTATATAAATATCGTTTTCTTGTACTTACCTGAATTTAAAACATTTAAAATTAAAAATTAATATTTTGTACTGTACGTAGCAAATTCTATTATTTATTTGCATTCATATCTTCATAACCATTCTTAATTACTCGCAAACTTCTATTCAGGCTTTTTAAAAATCTATTCTGTCTTTATATGAGTGTATATATAGTTTTGTCCCAGTTAACAGGATCAAAGTGAACTAAATTTATCAATAAATCTATATTCTCCATGATAATATTGCAAAAATACACGTGCAAAAGAATTTTAGTTGAGGAACGCAATCGATAATTTGACTAGGAACAAGGCAAAATTGTAGACGGGGCGAATCATGCGGGACAGATGTCACAAATGCCGCAGACAAACCGGGTACTAGCTGAGGAAGAGTCGGGCTTTCTGGCTGCCGGGCAACCGGCAGGCCTATTGTGAAAGCTCTTCTGCAGTTTACCCTGCTGTTGGCGTCGGATAAACGTGTTAATGTGAAACATGCCTATTGCGTGATGAAACGTTTGTATATTTTTTATCTAGTTTATTTATTAACTGAGTGTAAAAAAATACAAGTCATTTAGGGTTTTCTGTTGTCTATGACTCAGCGACCAGATGCGGAGCATTATTAGGTAGTGAGATTCTAAATTATCGCTAATATAAGTTGTATAATGAAATCGAAGGAAAGGATCAGTTATGTGTGAAAGGGATTGTGCGACTGTTAAAGACAATCGAGCTTCTACATGCCATACATATCGTTCAGTCATGAAAGTCATGACTGGTGTTTAAGTCCCTCAGCAAGTAGACCAAGGGGAAATCTATGCAAAGCTATTTATCAAACGTTCAGGTAACCTGAGAATGCGAAAGAGCCAAAGGTTGTAGCGGTCATCGCTTAGAAAGTTCTCGGTCTGACTGTCATGTGACGCACAAACAGCCGTTATTAGTTTGAATATTATTAATATACTAGCTGGGTGGCGGCGATGCCCGGGAAAATAATATAGCTGACATTATATTTGATACCTTCTGTTTTACGCGAACGTTGTCGTCGTCGTCGCCGAACGCACACAGGTATCGGATAAGTATCTCGCTTGGCATGTTACGTTTAGGCATAATATCTTCTTCTTTCTATGGCTTTCTAGCCCGCATTCGGGCCTTTCCTTCCTTAATAAGCTCCTTCCATGCTTCTGTATCCACACATACTCTTCTCCATGTCCGTGCTATGAGAAGAGATGTTGCGTCCTTCCCCACCATCTCCTCTCACCTTGCCCGTGGCCTTCCTCTTCTTCGCCCTCCATCAAATTTACCGGTTAGCAATCTTTTCGGAATTCGGTTATCTTCCATGCGAATGACGTGGCCCGCCCATTCCAGTCTTTTAAACCTAATCCATTATCATATAGTTCTTGGTTATATCTTTGTCTCCAACTCTCCCATCCTTCACTAGGCCGAGTTTCCGCCTAAGAACTATTCTTTCGAATATGCCCAGGGTGTTAGCTGATGACTTGGTCATCGTCCATGTCCCACTGTCTTACGTCAACACAGGTCTTATCAGTGTCTTATAGAATGTGAGTTTGGTTTTCTTGTGGAAATCACGCCATTTCAAGAAGGGTTTAAAGTATCCTGTTATAAATTATATGTTCGTGAGGAAAGAACCTTTTTTTTGGCCTGACAGGGGCGAAGGACGAAATTCAAAACTTATGAATACACATCTACTAAAAATAATATTGAGTTTGTGCCACCAGAGTCTTTATAGAAACAACCTGCAATGCAACTATATAAAATAACATTTTAAGTAACGACAACTTTTAATGTTAACTCGCGAATAAGCGACTTACAGAAAATTCCGTCAGAATTATGTGATTTAAGATTATAAAACATTTGCGTTATTATTAACAAATTAAAAATTATTACTTAAATAAATATTAGTTAAACTTAAGCGTTAATTTACGCTAAACAACAATTTAATTATATTGTTTGACAGTCTATATGTGGGCATAATTTATGTATTTGCAATGTGTATTTGTCTTTAGGGTAGGACCTTTTCGGCCTCAAAAGGGGAAGGAAGGAATCTAAACCTTCAAAATATATAATCATTTTGTAAAAGATGCAAACATTTCCCTTTATTTATATCGGTTTCAATACTCTTAATTTTATGAACCAAAAGAATTAAATAAGTATAGCTGTTAAGTGGAAGATATATTTGATATTCGGGCACGTTTAAACTACTTCAATAAATATTTGCCAATTGAAAGCTGATTTTACATCCCTATTGGATGAGCGTTCATAATTAAAATTTCACAGATTTTAGGCGATGTGAGAATGTTACTATATCATGTGCACATTTTAACCACATATATATCGCAAACAATTAGGATAAAATATTGTTTCACAAAGCATAAAGATGAAAAACATAATTACGCATCAGAGTAGGACGGAATAATTGTTTATAAAGAGAGTAGGCGGATTGATTTGTAACTTTGCTCTTCGTGAAAACATAATAAAACTTAACTTTAAATAGACGAACGGTACATAGCGGTATTTTCTTTTCGGTATAGTTATTACATGATAATTACTGTGTATAACCCACTTAAACTTTCTCCATTAATTATCAACATCAATATGTATCATATATGTTGATAATCCTGTGGCATGGGCGTAAATTTCTATCAATTCATTTTACTGTTAGAACAGTCAATAAAATTTATATCAGTTAGTTTACTAAAACAGCCCAATGTAATGGTATTTTAAATTGTATGTTAACCAGATGACTTACCTTTGATTTTTGAAAGCTGCCATCAAATTGATACATTTGCTAATAGAGGGAGAAACTTCAAAATAAGAAGCCCTAGAAACCACACAAATTTAAATACTCAACGAATTTATGAAAACAATTTAATGCAAATATGTTTATATTTTGAAAATTGTCTTTTCCTCATACATCAACAGAAATAAAACACACTATATATTTTTGAAGTCAGTTTGCTTTCAGAGGCGTTAGGTATCTTCTTTGGAACAATAAACACTGAAAGACTACATTGATCATTTATATCTTACAGCCGATTTTTCGAAAATTATAAACACTTAAGTTTAAATTATTAACATGACAAAGTTTAGTGAAGGGCACTCTTTAATATATATTCTAATTAAATTCCAAAAGTTCTTTCAAGTTTTCAAGGAAATTAATTACAATATTCCTCCTTGATTTCTTTTTATACAAGTTTAAAACGTTAAGAATTGCATTGTTTTTCTCCATAATAATACATAAAATTCAGAAATGTTGATACCAATCAACTAGAGTTGCGTTAGAAATAAGTCTCTGACAACTTATAATTTTTTTTCTTCGACTGCAAGAACTTTTTCAATTAGAAAAAAAATTATGTTCATGCTTTAATGAATTCATTTTTTCATTTTTAACATTCACGATACTCACATTGTAGTCAATATTTTTTTCCCATCACTTAGGCACACGTATTTGTTCATGTAAAGTATAAGCTGTTCGTTAAGAAACATTCAAATAACTTGTTTCGAGTATTCAACTGGTCACAATATTGAGGTAATAATTTGATAATTCGTGAACTTCAAATGATAAAAAAAACTGATAACTCTGAAATAAGGGAAAAAATATTTTCAATTAACCACAGTTCAGTTTAAAAGAAAATGTCCTAATTACAATTAATATTATTTCCATAGCATAAAATCACTTTCATTCCTCGCAGTTGATTCGCATTACTCTTTTCACATTTCAGCACTTTCTATTACCCCTTTCTAATGCCCTTCCTATGCTGTTTCAGAATCACCCTTATATAGCCTGTTATCCAAAAAAAGTAAATATATTGCGGCGTCTGAGGTGTTTGCCAAAATACAGTAATAAAAATTTGTAATTTGGTTAAGAACTTTAAAATCCAAATTTAGGGACGTCCTAACAGGTCAACTTTGTAAAATTTAGTATTTGTTTTAAGAAACTAATAATAAAATTGAAGAAACCAACCAACATTTTACTTGCAAATGTGGGATAGGTACATTATTATACCAAACACTGATGTTCATTGTGAAATCACTATAGTTGGTTTGTAACCAAATGAAAATATTATCACTGACTAATGGAAATGAAATACAAGTTAATAAAAACCTTATGACATAAAGTAAATTATCTCCACGTCTGCTGTTGAAACGTGATTCCCATCATCAGTTTAAGCCGGAGTAAATCTACAATATTTACGTATACCTTTATAAAATTTCAACAATAAATCTAGCTCCTTGCAAGAAACAACGTACAGTGATATTTAATCTCCATCAAGGCAGGCACTTGTTACCTTGTTATTCCTGGTTTAAGGTTTCAGAACTTAACAATATTTTATCTCCACGAAAACCTGCGTGATTAACTTCTCAACCCACTAGATTACTCTTACAATTGTGACTGACTTTATGAATCATGTTCTTCCTTTCAGAACAAAAGTTTTTTTACAAACAGTGGGTAGCCTCTTGTAGTACTATTATAGTGTTTGATGATTACTTTCATAGTTTCCGTTGTGAGCCCATTCAAATACATACAATCAGTCGTAAAATAACTAAGAACTGTTTGGCCACGCTTATAAATTTTCAAAAACTATATATGTAACAGAACTAAAATGATAACGAAACAAAGGGGAATTTTATATTCAAGAAATTAATAGATTTTCGGACCTTGACGTGCCACACTATTGTTGTACCAAGTTATTGAGATCACCTGATTTTATGGCCTTATAGTAATGAAATTCATTTTGGCCATACAAGAGATTGGGCTGCGGACGAACCTTAGACCTTGATCGAATTAAAATAGAAATAACATACAGTGTCACAGAAATATTCAACACCTACTTTCATAGCCCTCGAAGTCAGTTCTACAGCTCAGATTACGATATGCGTCATAAAACATTCCAATTTTCGTAGGCGCACAGTTAGGATTTCACACGTCACATTCTGAAACACTAACGAACTTTGACATGTCGCTAACTCGTTAACGTTTACAGTTATCGGGCACCGAATGCTATTGACGAGTAGTGATAAAGTAGAACTAGGGAAGTGATTGAGCATTTTGCAAGAGTAATAAGGTAATGTATTTACACGAGTCCTGGATCAGACCCTCATCTCGTCCATCGCCGCGGCAGGCACCCGTAGCGAGCTCTTGTTGAGGGTGTGATGGTGAGGGGCCAGCAGCGGCTGGGACTCTGGCGGGCTCTTGTTCCTAGGGGGCGGCGGAGGCCTCGGCACGGGCAAGTGCATCGTCGCCGAGCCGTTGGGAGGCGACGCGTTCTGCTGCTCCGCCGCAGCGATGTTGTTGCCCATGGTGGCGCCCTTGGGCAGCGTCATGGCACCTTCACCGGCGCGGACGATATGTGGCTGCTGCAGGACGCTCGGTGACGGGGGCGGCGCCTTCAGAAGGTTGGGCAGCGTGTTGGCCACCGACAGGTGCTGCTTACTGAGAGCGTGGTGCGAAGGCGACGTGGCCATGGGGATGCTCTGCGCGCCTGCCATCATGGCGGCCGTGTCCTGCTCCACGTCGACGATGACGCTGGCGCTGCCCGAGTGGCTCACGTGGTAGTGACCTGCGCCGCCGCGATGCTTGTCGAAGTTTGCCGTGACGGCGTTGCCGCGCGTCTGCTGCTGTTGCTGCTGCTGCAGCGACTTGACCTCGAGCCGCGTCTTGTCGCGCTGGTAGTACACGCCGGCAAAGATGAGCACGTTGAGGATGAGGAGGGAACAGCCGATGGCTATAGTGACGCTGAGAGCCGTCGAGTACGCCGCGTAGCCCGCTGCCTCCAAGCTGGCCAGAGTGTCGCTACTCGTGTTCCCCTGCTGGAGGTGATGCGTCGCTTGCTGCTGCTGGTAGCTTCCGCCGGAGCCACCCGCGGCCACCGTCATGCACGTCGTCATGAGCGTGTCCATCGTAGTTACCGGAACCTCCAAACCACTGCCGTTGCGCTGTCGGAAAACACCACTTTCGGCAGAGCTGATGTCATAGTAATTAGCTCCCCCACCTCTGGAAAGAGGATCTGGTCGTACGGCTCCGTCGTAGAGGTCGGCATCGTTATGGTTGCGGAAAAGGTTGTGTCGAGCGACGACGTCCTCCATACCAGCTCGGTGCAACTCGGGGATCAGGCGTAGCCACACCGACAACTGGTGCGCTCGGAAATGATTCTTCATGCGCGGCTTCATGCCTGCAAATTAAACATTCAAGTTACCAAAGATACGTTTCTTCACTGTATGTCAGTGACCATTCTTATTACAGTAAATAAAAATACTACAGTTGACGTTAAAAATCAAAATGGGTTGCGTGGACTGTCCCATGAAAAGAGGCCAGTTTGTCATTTTGTCCCGATTATTTGATGAAAATACAAATAAATAGCCCGGAAAATGAAAATATCACGTGCGACACTGTCCGTTTTTCGTAAGTACTGATCAGTACTGATGGCTGAGAATATGGTTGAGAGCGAGTTGGCAACAGCACCGATAGTATAGTCAGTTATTTAATTATTGCATATTGTAGAGTGAAATCGAGTTCTAACGTGAACGTTTGTATGGATCTTTTTTGCAATAACGTTATAAATTATAATTAAATAATTGATAAATACATTAAATTTTAATTAAAAATAATATTAAGTTCCTAAAATGCCAAAAAAAGCATATATTTACAGACGAATTAAAAAAGATAATCCGTTTTTGAAAAAAGTTTATGAACAGTGCTTATCAGAATTTTCGGTGGCTCATGGCGTTCACTCAGACATACAAAACATTTGATGTGTGCAAAGCATGAGGCTAGTTTAGTAGCGGCAAGAAATTTCTCTAACGTATCATTATATATTTCAACAATGCTAATCAAATAGAGAATGAATTTTTAATAGCTGTTAAAGAAGCAACGTTCGCCTTTCATGTTGCTTAGCATAGATTAACTTTGCCGATATCAAAGTTTTTCGAAGCAAACTTTAGACTGGTCCGAACGAAATGTGAAGCCGTCATTGCTAATGAAATGCTATTTCAGCAACCTTTTGAATATTTAAACAATGTAAATTTTGTGACAATATCGACCGATTCTTCTAACAGGAAAGTGTTGTGCGGTATTTTATACCAGATTGTTAGAGTTTCAATCAGTACCTGGTGAAACTGCAGCAATATTAACAAATAATTTAACTGACAAGATTGTTGGATTTTGTGGAGAAAACTGTAATCCTAATTTCGGAGGTGTGAAACGCCAAGAGGAAAATAATATGTTCAGTCTACTGAAGTAAGAAACTAGGAAAAACTTTGTAGGTATTTGCCGTGTTGTTCACATCCTACACAACTGTCTTCAAACGATGTTCTATCCATTCAAATAGAAGCTTTAGTGGTCAAAAATATCTTATGGGAAAACGGTTTTGGTGAAGCAGAATTAACTTAGGCTGAAATTGGAGCTTGAAAATTAATGAAATTCGTGGAAACAACCCAATTAACTTACAAAAACTATTTTATGAAGTTGCGGTAGTAAAGTCTATGTCATTTGGATAAATTCAAGTTGTGAAGAAGGGATAAACTATTTAGTCATTTTAAAGAAAAGAACATTTCATTGCCTAATCTTTCTCAAATTATAGAATATGTTTTCTGCCTACCATATACTTGTACACCGCTGAAATAAGGAATAATATACGGTCTGAAGAAAGAGGCAAATTGGCTGAATCGGCAATAAAAGCTCTATTACGCTGCAAAGTAAAATTGTAGTGAATTTTTCGACTCGATTAAAAACAATAAGGACGTTTTAAAACAAGATCACAGTAGTGATAAATATTATCAATAAAAAGTTTTATTGAATTAACCCTCGCCTGAAGATGTTGTGGGCTAACATGATCAAAAAAAGTCTTGAGTGATTTTCAATTTATTTTTTCTCCGCATATTATGACGCAAATTCGTAATTATGGTTCGGATTATGTAAATAATGTCCGTTTGTTAAACAGACTATTATATACTAGTATACTGTCTTTTTTTCATTACATCGAACTATGATTTATAATTTGACTCGAAATCAAATAATTTTCCTTCAGTTTATGTATATTTTGAAGCAAAAACATCCTCCTCCCCAACTCTCCTTATTTTTAACGCATCCTTCCCAGAAAGAATTGTACGGACGCCTGTGTTATGAGTGATGAACAAATTCTGAAATCTGTCTCGGTCTGAAAAATAATAATAATTATGGTAAGTCTACGTATAATAAATGTGCAAACACATTCAGGTAGTAGTTTTGAACTCCGAAACTTTTAAATGAGCTCTGTGTCGCTTGTGTAAGTCCTAACAGGTGAACATCCACTTTGTGGCAAACTTTGGCGATTCCATTTTCTGTTTCAGGAAAGTTAAAGATCCCTCAAACCGAGGGCCGTCTCTCAGTTCTTACATTGGTAAGATCTGGCCGGCGTTCCCATTGGAAAAGTCGGCCAGTTGCCTCCTACAATGGTTAAAAGAGAAGGGAACACTGCGTCCCCACAAAAAACTCCCTCCCACATTGGACAAGAACCCGACAGTCCGACCTGTCTGATGCAAGTTTTCTATGGTTTGCACTGCATCACCATTAGGTTAACGCGGGGTATAATTCTAACACTAGAGCTGTCTTGCACTCCCTTTTGCTTTTACCATTCAGTCCCTATGTTATTATCGGAGAGTTACAACAATGATAATTACCCATATTCACAAAAAGGAGTACACATTACGCCAAACTACATGGGTAAGTATATATAGAAAATGGCTGCTAATGTAATACAAATGGATTAAGAAGCGTGGAAAGAAATAGGAAAGAGAGTATACACCTTAAAATACAACGTGAAACAAGCAAGAAGTGCATTGGATTGTTGAATTACAAATTTGAAATTTGTTTAAAAATATAAATTTCAATTGTTATATCTGAATCTCCAGCATTAGTTTGCAATATAAAATGTTAGAAACGCACCAATCTCCATCTCCACCAAAAGATGCATTTACCTCTCCCTAATCCGTCCCATATGCTCCATTTGGGGATCAACTGCCAGCTCCAATACAAATAAAATTCAAACCAAGCAAAACAGAATCCTTAAAATAATTTCCAACTCCCCCTGGTACCTTCAAAGTCAGTAATTCACAATGACATCCAAATTCCACTCATCTCATGCATATCCTCCTTAATCAAAAGCTCCATTAATCATTCCAAAGACACTGGTCATAGCCCTCTACACTTCCTCCTACACACAACCGAAGACTCAAACGAAAACTATAAATCGACTGAATCCTGAATCTCATTCAGGTATAACCTAGCATTAATTTCTCCCCTAGTTAGCTAGTACATGATTCTACTACTCTATAAAAATCCTCTTCCTCTAATACTCTGTTATCTGATACCCTTACTATCCTAAATTCTGATCTTCCCCGCCAATAATAACCTAAAGAAATGTTATTTACCGGAAGAACAAAATATATTCACAGCTCAGTCATTTCTCTCGCTATGAGATTGTCACTGGACATTCAATTATATCATGTAGTCCTGTTAATTACTATATACCATGCAAAAACCAAGTATCCTCGCATATAAGTGGTATTCAGTCCTAAGACTGGTCTGATGCAACCCTCCATACTAGCCTATCTTGCACAAGCCTTTTCATTTCCTTATAACTAGCACAACTCACATCCTCCCTAATACGCTTAGCGTATTCCATCCTTTGTCTCCCACGTCTGTTCTTACCCCACACAATTCTCTCTAATGCTAATTATACAGGACCCTCGTGTCTTAAAACGTGGCCTATTAATCTATCCCTTCTCTTAGTCAACGTCCTCCATATTGTTCGCTTTTCCCCTATTATGTTTAGAACTTCCTCGTTTGTGATTCTATCCTCCCATCTGATTTTCAGCATTCGCCTATAGCATCACATTTCAAAGGTTTCTATTTTGTTCCTTTCCCCAACTGCTATCGTCCATGTTTTGCACCCATATAACGCCACGTTGCATATGAACATTTTTAGCAACGATTTGCTAATATTCACACTTAAATGACCCGTAAGTAAATCCCTCTTTTTCGCGAAAGCCTTCCTTGCCTGTGCTATCCTAATGTTTATGTCTACTATACTTCTACCATCCCTAGTTATTACACTTCCCAAGCAGCAGAATTCCTTATCTTCCGTCAAAATATCCCTTCCCAATCTAACACCCTTTGTTATTGCACAGTTTCCCACACTCCATTACCTTGGTCTCCCCCCCTATTAATCCTCATATTGAATTCTTTCTCCAGGACTACGTTCATGCCATTTATTATGGTTTCCAAGTCTTCTTCTGACTCCCCTAATACTACAATACCGTCGGCAAAGCGTAAGGTTTTTATTTATTCGCTTTGCAGTATGATTCCCTTTCTTTATTCTGTTTTAACTTTCTTCATCGCCTGTTCTATATACAAGTTAAACAGCATGGCGACAGACTGCATCCTTGTCTTACTGCTTTCTTGATTACGGCTTTCGTTTCTTGGTCTCCAATTCTAATTACTGCTGCCTGTCTTCTATATAGGTTATGTCTAAGCCTCCTTTCACGATATTTTATTCCCGTACTCTTTAAAATCCTTAACAGTTTGTTCCAATTCATATTATCAAAGGCGTTTCTAAATCTACAAATGCCTTTAACGTAGGCCGGTTTTTTCGTATCCTGTCTTCTAAAATTATTCGCAAAATAAAAAGAATAAATGTATAATGTTAAATAAAATTATCACACGCTCCCCAATGACCACTACTCAGTTCTGTTCTCTCCAGACGTTGACAGGCTAATTATGACCAGATTTTTGCAACCTATTTCGAATAGTGAATAATTTTATGTGCTTAGTTGTTTCCAGTTCCACGTGTATCCGAAAGATGAATAAAAAGATGATATAAGCTTAGTTCTGGACAGTATTTAAAATCGAAAAATATCACATTAATTCGTTGGTACTCAGAAATTTTTTTTTCATATTTATTAATGTCAGACATTTCCAAGGCCTCGAAAGACACCGTTAAGATTTACGTGTCTGAAGCTGAGGCCAATAAATCTCGCAATTACAGGGTAATTAATGTGTTAATTTAACCCTGTTTAACAAAGCTGTAGGGCACATTCAATTTATTAATTAAATCCAAGTTCCACTCCGTTAGCGATTTGGGATTTAATTTTCTTCCTTTGAGTCTGGATCTTTGAGATAATTTTAGAGACGTAGGTAGACTTTATTGGATGAGATTGAAAGAAACAGGAGGAGATTTTACTTCACTGTGGTTCACTTCGGTTACCAATAATCCGGCTCATTGGAGGCACTGCTCTGTCAGCGAAGCTTAGAAAAATCCCGAACGAACTTTGAGGATTTCAGGACTATGGAGACGAAAAAGGACAAATAATGAATTTAAACAATAAATAAACGAAATTAACGTATATAATAAATAACTTTCCACGATTGTATTGTGCAAATTTCCTGTTAGTAACCAAATAAAAATGTGTAAAATACAGAAAGGACAAAAATCCTCATTTAAAACCATTTTAATTTTTTCAAGTAAACCATGGGAATAAGTAAAATGATAAACAATGATAAAAATTGTAACAATATTCCTAATAATTTATAACAACTTAAGTTATTGTTTATTTCTCAAATTTTATAAATAAAAATGTATTCTACAAATTTATTCATATGTATAATTAAGAAACATTTTTTTTAGTTTTGAAGTTTGTTGACAATGGTGGGTTAGAATTATTATACGTATTTGTGGGGTACTATATGTGTTGATACCTGTCGTCCTACGACTAGGCCGAAATTAGTAAGTCTACGTCCCTCTCCCTGATAAGAAACAGAGTTTCCTTACTGTTAGAAGCGTTGGAGTAATTTCTCTAATTTCTTACTCTGCTTTCCTGCTAGACATTTCACTGCGTCACTTTCACAAGGATAAACCTTACTTGTTTGTTTGGCTTCGTCTTTGATATTCTTCTCTCTTGTTTGTTTCCCTGCTTTCCGTCACTCTTTCTCGGAAAACCTAGCTTGTTTGTTGGCTTTATTCTATGACATCCTTCTCTCTGGTTTGCTTCTCATCTATCTTTTACTCTTTTTTATTCAGTCAATGGAAAAGCATAAAAAAATGGAATATGAAACCTTTTTACAACTGAATAAATAAAATATATATTACTATTAAGAAATTAATAAAATCAGACGACATAAGATTGAATTAAGAAAAATATAGATAAACGATGGATGGTTTTTATTGATTAATTTTCAAATTTAAATTTGCTCAAAATCAAAATGGAATTACTTTGTTACGATATAAGTTTCGAACTCATCCTGAATTATGTTACATTTTGTTAATTATGGACCAGTTGCTTCTTATGCATGTTAAAGTCATCGCTATAAAAAGTGAGCGCCCCGTAAAAATGCAAACCCGCTTAACACATTTCGGAGTTGGTCTGAAAGTAGTAAGTTTATTCCATCACAATTTGTCTAACGAGCATTTCCAGTTTGCGTAAAACCTAGCCTACACTTTCAAAAGATGGTACAGTACTAATATCTTTAAGATAGTAAATATAAAATTTGTAATGCGGGATAGCATTTATTCTTAGATTCTGATCGGTAGGCACGTGTCACGCGTGAATTCAAATATTTACTTCGTTTTCTAGTTCTTAATTTAAAGACATACATCATAGCGATGTTAAATATAGCAAAAACAGATTTATTGGGCAATTTATGAATTAACTCATTGTAAAGGCACTTAACCGAAGTCGCGTATTCGCAGGTACAAGTTTGAATACGGAAGTGAAAATTAAAACAAAAATTGGGGGACTAAATTAGATGATTACACCAGACTGTTATCAGCGTTGTCTCGATTAATTAGCATCAACTTCCATTCATTAAAAACTAGTCGCGAATAACAATTTTCGGCTTAATCATCTCCAAGTATTAATCTTCACACAGTAGAATATTAGATTCAGAAATAACACCGTAATTACTCGTACATTTATAAAAAGTCCAGAATAATTATGTTTTCACGGGTAAAAAAGCAACAACAATGCTTTGTCAGTGTTCTCTACGCTCGAAAGCCCGGAGTTGTTGTCAGGGGGTTACAAAGCCATAAATCAATGAACCTACCGAAGCTGTTAAATTGCTAAACTTAAAATAACACAGATTGTTCGCTTTCTCTGTGTGTTCGTGGAAATTTCAGGGAAAGCGACCACTGACGCAGCAAACAAAAACCCGTTCAGGGTTTTCGTAATTCCATGGGAGCTCACGAAACTATTTTAAATGAAAATTGATATGGAAAATACTTAATTATACATTGTTGTTTTTGTTGTGGTATTCAGTTCTAAGACTGGTCTGATGCATCCTTTCATGCTAACCTATCTTTCCTCATAATTAGCACATGCCACAATCTCCCTAATTTGCTTAGTGTATTCCATCCTTTGCCTTCCTCTTCCGTTCTTACCCCACACACTACCCTCCAATGCTAATTTTATATGCGCCTCATGCCTTAAAACTTAGCCTATTAATCTATCCCTTCTCTTGGTCAACTTAATCCTTATTGTTCGCTTTTCCCCTATTCTGTTTATAACTTCCTCGTTAGTGATTGTATCCACCCATCTGATTTTCAGCATTCGACTATAGCACCACACTTCGAAGGCTTCTACTATTTCCCTTTCCGGAGATCCTATCGTCCACGTTTCGCACCCATACAGGGTCCCCTTCCGTTAGAACATTATTAGCAACGATTTTCTAATATTCACACATTTATACATCAGCTTACAGTAAACATCAGAGGGGGAATAATATATGAACGTGGAAACTGTAAATTATTTGTTTTACTTTATATAAGATTGTGAATTATTTTTCTCTGTTATATATACTGTCACGTTTCTGCAGTAATACACATGGCTATAGACGTTTATTAAACCGACGTGCTGTACAAAGGCTTGTGCTGAGAAAGGCTGCCTCCGCTTCAAGGTCCAGTATAATTTATACATTCGTGGAATATTCCAGAAACGGAACATTCTTGAAGCAGAAAATTCGAGAAAAGAAAGGCAAGGAAAGTAAACAAATAAAAAATGGTTGCGTTGAGTGGGACTCAACCCGAGTCAACGATTCTGCAGTCCAGCTCTCAACCTCCGAGCTATTGCTGCAGGTTCTCAGATGTGGCAGTATATTTCTGGCAATAAATACAGTAATGTGAACAATATTAAAATATTATAAAGCAGGCATATGAGAAAATAAATACAATACGACCTTTGTAATATTAATTCAAATATAATTTTAAAACCGCTCTTGATTTCATATAGTCTTTATTAACCTTCTTCACAAAGTAACTTTCGGCTTACTCCCAATATTCATCTAAAACTTACATTAAATTACAATCTTTTCTTAATTCCAAATCAAATTATAAATTGTTTATATAAACTTAATTTTAACCAAAATTATATATATATTTATATAATTTGTCATTAAAATTAATTTTATATAAAGGATTTATAATTAATGTACGTTTTAGATGCAAAAGTGAGTAAGACGAAAGCTAGTTTGCGAAGAAGGTGAATAAAGACTATACCTAATCATGATGGTTTTATTAATTAATTTTGTATTAACATTACAAAGGTCATATTGTATAAACAAAACAGTCGTTATTAATCTCAAGAGACACATGCAAATACATAAATGGGAATTTAAAATAAATAGTAAACGGTGAAGTGAGACGTTCAGGGAATATCAAATGTACGTAAAATAAATTCAAATTTATATTTAACACTGAATTTCAAAATAACACTACACTTTTTTAATCCGGTATGAATCCCGCAGAAGACCTTGCAAATTAAATAATTATTTTCGATTGACTAACTTGTTCTTATTTTAAACTTCTGTATCATTTATACCATGTAAATTCCCAAATGATGAATTATACAATTATTTAATGATTTAATGCTTCAAACATGTACAAATAAGAATAAAATTGTATTGATTGAGGAAAAATAAGGGAATATTTTTTTAAATTTTTAAAGTGTTACAGATTATTTTAGAAGGAAAAACATATACAATATTTGTTTTACTTGGTCATAATCGATTTCATTAGTTTTCGTAATTCTCGTTTTGTAAAATAGTGGTAATGAACGATCTCTTGAAACGCTGAAAGAGGAAAACAACGTTAAGGCCTTGCGAGAAGCGGAATATGATCTGGTATTTTGAGGGCAAAAGAAAATATGAGGAAGTTGAAAAAAAGTCAGGAAAGAATGTTATAAGGTTCGCCGAGAAGTTCACGGGAGAGTTTCGGAAGGAATGTTACGAAATGAATGTTACGGAATGAGCACGGCGAATGATAGTTGATATAAGTTTGGAAGAAGGGCAGGCTGAGGAAGTGAAATATGTCGAGGAAGGGAAAAGTTTTGCTTGGTAGAAATGGCTGCTTCTCCCTGCCCCGGATGTACGTCATTTCACAGCTGATTTGCGACCCATTAGCGGATTCCGCACTCTGGGGGCCCCAACAACAGCCAATGACAGCGAGCTTTACATCTCCTCTGCAATCTGCGATATCAAAAGCAAAGGCAAAAGCAGCGAACGCTCAACGATAACTTTCGTTTCCCATTTATCCAATTAGCCAAATTGATCCAGATCTCAAGTCAAATAAAATGAGAAGGTGAAAGAGAGGGTTGTGTTCAATCAACTTAAAATCCAAGCAGAGCAGGAAACAAATTCAATTACAATTAAAGTTTGCAGATCCCCTTGAAGATGTAATTTTGAAACACGGCTAATTTACACCATCATAATATATATTCCATAAACAACGTAAGTCTGTACAACATCCCCGAGAAAATAAATTTGCGGTAGTTCAGAAACATCCCGAATAAAGGCATTTTAATATATATATTTAAAAAAATTATTATTTAATGTATACTTCATGACTGCCTACATCGCAAAGTGAAATAAAAAAACTTCATTTATAATTCATTAAGTTTGTTTTTCTACTTGATATAATGATAAATGATGATGACTCTTCTTCCTACATTTGTGATGAATTCATTAAAATAAAACAAAACAAAAAATTAGTTCGACACAAAAATACATCTCTGTGAAGCCTATGAAGCTATTTTAAGCTTCCAATTCGAGGTCAAATTAAAATATGGGTTTCAGAATGTCTTAAAGTAGACGTTACATGCTGAGTTGGACCCATTTAAAGATAACGTCGGGGCATATTAGAAGAGCAAGATGTGATGGGCTTTGAGAAATGAGAATTTTGGGGATAATATGAGAACGTACGTCCACAGAATAAGTACCAAATATATTCGTTTATAAAACTTGTTTGTATTCTTTTATTGTGTTTGTAGGTTTATTTTTACCGTTTTTTGTAAACATTGTTGATGTAAATATATAAACTAAAGTTGGTTCTCTTTTATATATAATGAAATTCATAAATACTGAGATATTCCTCAAAATTTGAAATTTCGATCTGGTTGCTAGGTAAAAATATTTTTTCAAATCAAAGAAAGAAGAAATGATTCAATTGAATATCATGTAGGGAGCGTATAGCTAAATCTAGAAGAAAGACAAGAATGGAAAACTGTCGACCGGACCCAGGACCTCCCACTTTCCTTGCGGGTTGTTCTACCACTGAGCTAGTCCGAGTCGACGTCCGATGACCGAGTCAACATCCCTGCATTCCTGTAGAACCTAAGCTAGGCCTACCTACAATAATTTAGTGAAAAATGGGTATTGCGTAAATTGATCAAAGGTGTACGGGATTCAAGTCAAAGTGACAATAAATACTACAATTGAAGCTCAGGCAAATAGAGTAAAAGAGGGAGGTCCTGGATGAGAGTCCTGGGCCCATGTAGGCATTTTCCTTACTTTTCTTTCGTCTAAATATTTTTTATTCCATTAGTTGGGCTTACTAAATAAAAATAATACATACAGAACCCAAAAATGAAGGTCGTGTTGACTTTTGTAATTCAAAATATGAATAGAAAATGTTAATGTTAAGTTTATATATGAAATTATCAACTTTTATAGTTAATCAATACCATTATTATTTCACAAATCTGGGAAACTCTATAGGCCACGTTACTGTTTCATTAGATCCGGAATAAAATTAATAAATTGTTCCTAATTTTAATAATTTCTAATGTTCATTTTTCTAACCGCGCGTGTATACATAATAGCGCATAGAAAAGAAACAAATTAAACACCATGTAATTTGTATAATTACTTACTGATTTCCAAGTATTTCTGATGCACAGCGTCGTATTCATCCCAGACTATACTTCGAAATCTGTTACGTTCCTTGGACCCAGCTAAGATGGGTTCTTGCTTCTGATGTTCATTTGGATTGCTGTAACGAAAACATGCTCAGTTACTTTTTGTTTCACAAAAAATATAATATATGGAAAAATTAGTATAAATAAAGCAGAGCATTGAATCGGGGCAACGACGTGTTGCAGAAACCAACGAGTATATATTTTGTTAAGCTTGTAGTGCAGTTTAGTGAATTAAATTAAAAGGGTAATTAAAGGATAATGGGAAATTATTTACAAAAGGACATCTAGGAAAATCAATAACGAAGGAAATATGTACAAAATTTGTGGTTCGGCGAAGCAAAAAGATCTAATACAATCTCAGGATAAAAACGATGGGCGATACCCTATCTAGACGTATAGGATTGGAAACCTGGCATAGTATGTGGCATCGCTCTCTGCCAGCTTCTCTGTAGGGCGTCGTCTTGAGGGTCACAAGTTAAACTCCATATATAGCCGGGACCTAGCGTCGGTTCCCGATAGTTTGCTTCATGTTCTGAGAGCCTCACTGCCGAGTGGAAAATCCTTGAAATCGATTTTCTTTCGTCGTCTTCGCGCGTAACCGCAGATCATATTATACGTGCCCGAAAGCTATTTCGGGGGATTATAGGCGGCTCCATGCGCGACTTCTGACGCCAACTTTAACTTAACTAATATTTAATGTAAAAACAACTATATATAAAACCAATATATAATTAATATATTGTGAATAAAACCACAGAAGAGTTGTCTCAATATATTTATTCTCGTGTCGTCACCTGAACTATTGATATAGTTCAGGTGTCGACACGAGGTTCAGTTCGGAAGACAACAACAAGTGCAATGGTTGTGTGATAGTATATGCAAAGATGACGCTAAGAGGAAAGATCCAGGTGAATAGATGTGTAAATGGAATAATGTGGTTTTTGCCAATTATAAAAATATATCCTTCATGTTATAAATAATCTTGTATATATATATTGTAATTGTAGTTGATAATGGCTATGGCCGAAACGTCGTGAGAATAAATATATTGAGACAACTCTTCTGTGGTTTTATTCACAATACTTTAACTTTACATTAAGAAATAATAAAATACCAACTAGCGCGCTAAAACTTAAAACAACTGCATGGTACTTGTCTTCTAACCTTCATATAAAAACGTCAGACTGTATGTTTGTATGCGTCAATTTGATTGTTGTAATGAAATAGAATCGCATGAATAAAATACAGAATTAGTAAACATCCAATTCAATTCTTTGGAAACGAAATAAATTTTAAGCTTCTCAGCAGTTTGAGTTGCCGACCAATTCCTCGAAATCGTGCTATGCTTTACGAGGGATTAGAAAGTAAGTATATTCTCAAGAGGGAAATTATAACGCGTTCAATTCTTTCTTTTAAATTTCATAATTACTTTCCTGTATTCGTTGAGCACAGCGAATCGATTTGTGTTTTCCTTTCAAAAAATGGCCAATCGCACCTTTCATTTCGGTTGACCCACACGTTACAACTGCCTTGTGTCACACAGCGACCACAATGCCTGGCTTAACCGACTGCACATGACGTTTTTGATTGAAACGCGTCAGAAGTTTCTTTACATGTTGAAAAATCAGCTGAAGGTTAAAAGTAATAAAGTAACCTTCCAACGGATCATAAAAATACAAATTAAGTAAAAACCAAGGGTCATTTCCATGAAAACGTTTTTATATATAACATATTGATAAACAAACTCCCTAACAGTCGTCGGTACTCATTCAACGCTTCCTGAAAAATTGAGTCACGTAAATTTAATAATACAAATTTATAGCGACACAAAAAGGTGGTCGTTGAAAATATGAAACCTCGAGGTCTATTTAGTTGCAACTACACTTGATTGTAATGATAATCTTTTATTTAATATTTTTATATGAAATCATTAACTCATAAGTAAAACACATTGCAATACGTTCGACCATTATTTTACTACTAGACTATTCGTCAATAATTTTTCCCCGCGTTCTAAGAAGTAATGTCACAATACAGAAACGTCCTGTTAATTTTTTCCGGTTATTCTTTAAGTCTGAAGTTTGTAGTAAACCACATGTAGTGGATATTAGATATTAAGTAGTTATTACGATAGATATGTACTAGTCGTTCAGTTATTAGTTATTAAGCAGGTTTTAAAATAGACAGATTCCTTTTTTTTGGTATCCGGCAGACCGCATGAAATACATTTTTTGTTTGTTCTATGTGCGGGGGGAATGAGAAAAATAAAGTGAGAACATTAGTGAGGTTTTTAGCGGAGCAGGTGAGATATTTTCGAGGACAAAGAGACGTGAATTCCTGCGTATACCTGGGAGTAATTTATTTCTCCCCGTCAAAGAATAAAATGGCGAGGATTGGCCAAATTAGAGGGCATTTGGGTACGTGTTCTTCCCAATTTGAAAAATATGATTGGTGGTCAAGATAGGAAGAGAAAATGACGTGTGATGAAAAAGGTGGTTTAAAGAGGACCAGAGATGAAGACAGTCCCAGGTAATAATCCGAGAGGAGAAGAGGACTCTCAGAAGTTTGTAGAGTAAGTCCAGAGCTTGCAATTATTCTCCTGGGTGGTAGAACTTTGTCCTCAGGAGAAGCAAGATGGAAGCCTGCCATCAACCTCTCTTACTTGGCGTGGAAGCAGTCCACGTGAAAACAGTTGCCGATTTCTGCGATGTGAGATATCAGAGTCCATCAGCGACGACACAGCACCGAGGTCCTGGCTTCATCGTCTTCCCCCACCACATACGAGCATCCCAGACGGAGCAGCCAACAGCTCAGTCATAGTAACAGCCCAACCAGATTAATTACCAATGTTTTCACGTTGACGCAGTAATTTCGTTTTTTTATATAATTTCGAAATTCTGGCTACATAAATTATTACTTTTCCTTGAATAATTTCTATGGGGTTAAATTAAACGGCGCGGTATGTTTTCTCTATTTAAGATTCGACATGAAATGTAGTGTAATGTTCCTAACCACCACGGTCAACCTGTAAGTGGGAGCAAATTTAAAAATGAGGATAGTAAATTTTCCAAATAGGTTCTTTATGATTTTATTTAATAACAAAATGACTATAAATAATTTTATTCTATTTTAAATAGTTGATTGCAAAAACTTTGATAACATATTTTTGATAAAAATGAACCACATTTTAATATTATCAAAAAGTTGAACGCTAAACTCAAAATTAAATGTGGTGTATTCGAGACGCGGAACAAGCGCAAATCGGGATGCTCAAGATATACGAAAAATTGTCGGGTATGTTTGGGACCGAGGATTTTTAACTAAAAGTTACCTCTTGAAATGCTTCACTTTGTAAACAGAAATGGTTAAAAATATCGACGCTTTTAAATAAGGTTCACGGTGTTCTTAAAAGGTCAAATGACAACTGCCGGAGATTTGCGAGAGAAATTTGCAGAGGGCAAAATCTGTACTGTACATGAAAAACTGAATTTCTTGTAATAATTAATGTAAGTAGAATAAAACAAAATTTGTTTAATTAACTCTAAGTTACTTGTTATAATATTTAGAATAAAAGTGCAGAATTGGATTTGATGGATTATAGAAGCTGGATTGTCTATCGTAATTTTGATACAATCAAAATACATCACTACAACAACACAAAGTTTGAAAACACTACTGTAAAAAATGAATACATTCAACTGTCGTGGTGGATTTTCTAGAGAAAGAAAAATTGTGATTAGGTTTACAGAGCTACCTGCAGTTTCTCGGTAAATAATTCCGTTTAATTACAGGCCATCACGTCTGTAGACTAAAAATAATCCATCCCCGCAGTTACACTCTAGCCAGATTTGAAGATGCTCTGTGAAAGTAATTTCTCATACTTCCATTTTGTTTCGTCGCCAGAGTAATATGGAGAGTGCGAAAAATGTCGGTCGCCGAGACGGCGGGGCGTCGGGGCAGGCAGGAAACTGTTAAGTTGTTGTGGGCCTCTGCAAATGCCTCCAAACTACCTGCTTACTGAGGGGCGCGTTCGTACTCCGCCCACGTGCTGCTTTCAATTCGCACGTCCCTCTCTAATCTGTCAATGTTGCGAGAGAAGGAATGAATGCGGCGGAGGGGGAGGGGTGGAGGAGGAGGGGGCTAATCACTGCGCCGCCTTCTATCACACTGACGCCTCCCTCATTATTCTTTGCTGGCTGCTCTCGCTTTAACCTCGTTCCAATTTCGAACTTAATTTTGTTTTCCCTTAAGTGAAAATTCCAGCACCTCAAACGGTTCTTTCGTGACTCGAATTAATACACATTTCCATAGAAAAAAGGTTCCGTGCGCTATCATTCGCTTAACATGTAATTACAATTAACGGAATGAATCATACCACCTGTTACAGCTTAATTATTATGGTAATTAGGCCTTAGCGACCGATTCAAGCCTTAATGCGAAAATCTAAGCGTAACGAAATGCGTAATAAAAATGGGGGAAAATTTAAAGCCGAACCGCGTTTTAATATCGGACCGATTTCATGAAATGATATTTTGATACTATCGGAATACATTTGACATTATTTCAATTAGGTTAATAAATTATAATCTTTTCAATACATTTATTGCATTTCATTGGGCAAAGGCCATTCGTCCTTCTCAATTAACATAAAAGGTATGTACAAAAAACAACAAAATATATTAATAAGGGAAAGAAACAAAATATACAGTGAAACCTTTTTAATATATATATATATATATATATATATATATTATTAACATTATTAATGGCGTCATTCTGATCTCTGCTGTCTTAGCCCTTGTCTTCACTGAAATATTAATTTAAATATAATAGAACACATCCATTATAAAATACAATTTTATTTTTATAATTCTTCTTCTTCCTGTCGCTTTATAAACTTATTTTTTTTCTTCGTCTCATTAACAATTTCCTTTCATTCTGTCCTTTCATTTACTTCCCTTTTCCATCCTCTGATTTAACGTTGGTCAGCCATCGTTTACGCGGTCTTCCTGTCGGATTGCATTAGAAAGTCTTTTTTGTAGTTATTGTGTCCTGCATAGTATACCCACTTTGATTTATTTTACAACATTATATATCTTTAAATTAATATCCATCATCAGTAGTCCATCTTTTTAATAGTTATAATACGTTATTGTCGTTCCTGAATGTTGTATAAAGGTCCAGCCCATTTCCTTCTCATTAGCAAAGTCTGTAACTTATTATTCCTAAGTCCACGAGTCTATATACATATATAAACAGTTATCATTCAAAGAATGTCAGAATACGAAATGACTTTTTGAGTGAAGTAGACGAAATTTGCTGTTTGGGCAGTTGCATAAGCACCGATGGTAGAAGAAAAGTAAACATAAAATGTCGGATAACAAAAAAGAAAACTTTACTTACATGGAATATAAGTTTGAAGACTAGGAAAGGGTTATTGTTGAGCGTGGACATTAACTTTGACAATCAGCGGTACAGAAAGAGGAAAGAAAAGAAGTGAAGAAGGTAATATGAGTACATTAGTCACTTAAACAGTGAGAATTTCTGCTCCGACTTGTGCTAAAGCAGCCACTAGCCGTGGTCAGAGCTACATAGCGCGCAGCGCACAAAATCTGCCAGGAACGAGAAATACGCATGCGCAGTCCTCGGTTTCTGCCCCCCCCCCCCCAATCACATCGACAAGTTTCGAAAAACTGGTTGTTACTTGCTTTGTGAACGAAATAACTCACGCAAATCCCGTGCTGTGACAAAGAGATTTTTAATGAGTTTATATTTTACATAACTACATATGTATTCAAGTTTTATTTGTTTTCTTAATGCAAATAAACGTCCTCATAGTTATCAATGAAAAATTTTTACTTCAGCTACGGGCCGAATAAAGCTTTTGTCGGCAGATGACTACGGCTATTTTCTCTGAAAACTTCCGAGTTTAAAGCATGTGATGTTGCTGAAATGTTGCAGAAATTTTAGTGTTATTTTATCGGGATGGGACCATTCGGCGCGGCCGATTCGGTGCGGCCAGTTCGGCGCGAAATTCGCATAACATTACTAGACGTAAAGCAGCCGTTTCGGCGCGAAACTCACTTAACATTACAAGACATATAATTTAATATTTATCAAAATTTTTAAATATATTCCTAAACACTTAATTAGTTGCAATACCCAAGAGTTGTAAAACATTAATAGTAAAACAAGCTATAAGTATGAATTCCACAAATATGGACGAAACGTCTTAGGTTTATTTAAATAAATATTAGGCTACGTTTTTATGACAAATTATCTGGACTTTTCATTAATATTTGAAGATGCCAAATTATTTATTCATTTAACAATTCGTAACAATAACTCATGAGACTTTTGTGTTCAGAATAAAAATCGAAATATTTATCCATCAGTGAAACATAAATTTTATAAAAGTAGCGATTTAAATTTATTTAAATTACTTGTCTTTTTTAATAATAATAATAATAGGCGAATTGCTCTGATGTGATGCACCTCACTCATCAGTCTAAAATAAATATTATATTTTACATCTGAAATTATAATATTTTTCTAATAAATCTTATGGTTGTTTCAATATGTATTCTTCCACAAAACTGAATAATTTTTCACATTGAATTTTGTTTTTTTCCAAGACCCATTAATACGGATATTAAATGTGCGCATAGTTTGGCCAATATAACTGTAATTACAATCTAAACAGATACCAAAATTATTAATTTTATTTTTAATATTTGAACATAGCTTAAATTATTGCAGGATTTTAAGGTAATTCGGATATCATAATTCAATAAATCATAAGTCATAAGTTTGTATTATTTCTTACTGCGTAATTTTATAGGTAAATTATTAATTTCATGTTAATCTTAGTTAACCCAATTTTAATGTATTTATAAACGAAATGCAAAGGAGAAATATTAAAACTAACACTCTTTATATTTTTCCCAGATGAAATTTATGGTAGTGCAAACGTTATAATTTGACGTCCCTATTTACTAAATTACAAACCATAGTATCTTATGGAATAATGGCTGATTTGACATGTAATTAAGAATTATTCCTGAGTAAGTAGATCTTTTTATAGCAATTGGTAACTATCTTATTGAAAAACAATAACCAAAACATCAAGAAAATTGACAGAGTGATCTTTGTCAACTTCAATTTTAAAGTTTCTTTCAGGGTTGTAATTATTAAAAGTATTGAGCAAATGGTTTATGTGGAATCTGAGGATGATACTAAAAAGTCATCGTACTTGAAATATCTCAGTGGTTTTACATCTAAAAATGTAATACATAAAGCTTCCAAATCTCTCATAATTTGCACGAAAAAACGGCAAAGAAAAATTCCTATGGTAGAACCAATGATTTCGTGATAGTAAATGTTATTGAACGAAAAATAAGTGGAATTTATAATTACATTTATTAAGATAACATTTTTTGATACAATAATTTTTGTCAATTTGGAAAAGTACGTATCCCATCTATTTTTAAAATTTGGTGTAATTGATGCATGGGGTGAAATTTAAATAAGAACACTTCATCTAATGATAAGAAAACATGATCATTAGATCTTAAAAGACGTTTCACTGTAAAATTATTTTCCTCATTAAGAGAATTATATAAAAATATAGAAATGATATGAAGAGGGCCGTTTTTAGAAGAAAAGATAATTCTGAAAGATAAATTATATGCTAGAGCATAGGCTCTGGCAGTATTATCAGAAGTTAGAAACTAGTAGGAGTTAAAAGTGCTACTGTCCACAAGTCTTTTCAAGTTAATTTCTAATTGATCAATAATTAAAGTAATGGATTTAATTTTTATGGCAAGTTTTATGTATTTGTCTGATAATAACGTTTCAACTTTATAAAACTATTTAGTCAAATTCCTTTGGCAGATTCACTGAAGATAACATCAGGATTATTAGAAATGTACATTTTGGTGTTTTACACAACTTACGATAATTTTCTATACAGAATTAACTCATTGTTAAAGTTTTCCATTTTAATTATGGAACTAACAAAACGCTTATGAGTTATTCTTTGTAACAGTTATTTCAGCCTCGTTGCTTGCACAACAAAAGTTTTATCCATTTCAATTTCTTGTTAATAATTTTTCATTTTATAACATAATTGTATTATACATATATATTGTACATATTCATTTTTATTATAATCGTAAAAGATGAGGTTTTAAAATTTAGGAACGGAACGTCGTAAACGAACTAATAAAGTTTATATCACTTTTTTCTGATCTCACGAGCCACCGCTGGAGAAAACTGAACATTATGGAGGGCACTGACGAAAAAAATGGCCACATTTTGCGGCACAAAGTATGAATGAGAAGTGTGTCGGAGGAATCTAAGAGGAAGATATAGAATAGAATTTCTACGCAAATCAGGCCGGATGTGGACTAGGACAACTATGTGGAAATAAGTTTAGCACAGGCATGATAAGCGTGTCTGTTGACTAACTGCCACAACGACTTATTTTTAAATAATCACAAAAGTCATAGATAGAATAATTTCATTTGAACTAAAACGTTTCGTCTCCAGCTTTCGGGACCACTTCACTTCATTCTACAAAAGCTGGTGTCGACACGTTTTAATTTATTCTATTTCTGACCTTTTGCCATTATTTGTATATTGATTATAATATTAAAGTGAGAAGAATGTAGCGCAGAGAATCACACCAATTATTTGGTGTTATAATTACTGTAACATGAAACGTTACAAAGAACAATGCAGGCAGGTTGCGATTTGCTACTAGTTGAGGGAGGGAAGCCATACGGATCAACATGTGGCCTGGCGAGACGTGGTTGGTCCGCAAGGGGAGAGAGCAGTGGTCAGTGGGGTGGCAGTCCAGGCGAGAATGTCTTCGTAGATGGAGGTACCAAGGGTGGTCCGCGAATCCGGGCTATCGAAACAACCCCAGATTTAACGAATTTTGGGAGTGTCAGCGGAAAATAGATGAGTGACCACGCCCTTTAGATTACCAACTTCATACTCTGAATAAATCTATTAAAATCATCTTTGGTGTTTTTAAGAAAAAATACCTGGCGCCCTAAAGAATTATAAATTTTGAATGTGGAGGAAACAACGGTTCTTCTACATTATATATATATATATATATAAATCAACGAACAATGAATTTTCTTTGTGTTGGGCAAGCGAAGACTGCTGGAGTCATAAACCTTAGGCGACGCGTCTGTGTGTCGCCGCTCGGATAAATAAAATTTTCCTCGCCCACGAATTTTCCCAGAAGATTTACCCCACTACCTGGATCACCCTAAAGAAGAGTGATTGAAACGAAGAGGTAGATTGGGCGAAATATACCTCGTGAGAGGCGGTAACGCGAAGAGTGGTAGGGAAAAAGCAAGTCGAGAAGGGAAGCTGCAAGGAGATAAAAAGAGAGGTCTTCAATTATGTTCGATGAAGAAGGTTAACGGACAGTTCTTCAGAGGTGTTCGATGAAGAAGAATAACGGAGCTATTGGTAAATTTTAAGAGATAAGAAATTACTAATTATTTGGAGAAGAGATAACTGTCACAACAAAATCAACCGCCTGTGTATGTAAAATTAACCTGGGTAGATGCCATCGAAAAGTCAGGCCGACAGTCAGTAAGCTGCTGAGACGAAGGGTTTATACCTGAAATGAGAAGGAGGCAACGTCCGCCTTCACGCCTTTTTTTGGGAAACAGGCTACATGAGGGTGATCCTGAAGCAGGCAACTCCCCTTTAATAGCATAGGAAGGGACTTGAAAAGGGGGGATGTGGAAGGTAGAGCAAGGTAGCCCAGGGTTGACTAGGGCCCCCAGGCTATATTGTAAGGATCCTACCCGGTGTTTCACCTAAAGGTGATGCAGGGAAAAACCCTAGAAAACCTGCATCAGGTAGGTCGGGCTAGTGGGTACTACTCCTGCGCCCTTCTGATGACGGGAGACTGGATTGCTGTGGGAACGCAACAAACCCGCCTCCATGCCTTGTTCAGTATTGAGAGGCAGTTAGCCGACTGGTCCAATAGGATCAGCGAACGACTCTTACCGTATGCCGAAGGTCTTCGACCCCCGTACATACACCTCTCAAACTGCCCAAGGTCGTCTCAGCCTGCAGGAGTCTTAAATTAGCTACCTTGGCCATGGACCAAGGGGGGAGGGAACGAGGATAACCAGGAAGGAGGAAGTCAACCTGCACCTGGCTCTCACTCATTTCCCAGCAGGATATCCTCCTGCTTGTATATATGCCTTACGCCTTGCGAGATGCGGGAATTTATACTCCGGACTCCCAGAAGTGACATCCAGGTTAGCCCAAGCATGCCACTAAAACAGGTGTGTCACTTGCGTGTTATGTGAATCTGCCATTCTGCTCTGCACGGATCCCGCCCACATAATTCCCCTTGAATTACATAGAGTCTCAAACTTTGCTTATTTTTAACCCGTAATTGTGTTATAAATTAATAAAGTATCTCAATAACTTATTGAAATAATTAAAATATGATTCTTTAATATTCATTTAAATAATAATTAAGTAAGTCCCATTTAATTGAGAGCAGATAAAAATCTGAAGTTACAATAATCTAAGTATTGTATTTATAACGACTCAATTGATTTCACTTTTCTCCGTAATTCACATTCAAACTCGTCATACGACGGCTCAAAGAACTATGCGATGTGGTTTCGTAGTCCTTTAACCTTTGTATTCCATACATCCAAGTTCAACGTATAATACGAGCATATTTTAAGACCAGTGGCATTAATCCAATATTTGACATTTACGTAGTGTTTAAACATGCTTTACAAACAAAATCCGCCTTTAACGCGGATGTCAGTTGTCTAACTAAAAATAAACCTACCATCAAAACAAAAAAACCCTGTTAGTATGCCTAATGAATATGTAACTATCCTGCAGTAACTCAATCGATATTTATGGCGTTTATACATCGTTTTCCGTTAATTGGGTGGAAACATATTTTACGACTATGAAAGGTAAAAGTTGAGGCAATAATAAAAGTAAGCTATCAAAACTGTGCAAGATAAATACGTAGGAATATACCTGAAGGTTTATTTCACAGTTTCCAGTCGTTCCGGAATTATGCTAACTAAAATTCCTGGAACTCGTGTTTCTGGAAACAATTTCCTCTACAAAGTAGGTTCAGAACTGACAATAATCCTGCGAATGTACAGGTGTGAAATTGTTTATCTATAAGAAACTAAAATAATTTTCGCAATACTATTCAATGATCAAAATTGTTGAAATTATTACCGAATTACAATCTGTATAATAATATTTTTACCTCCTGTATATCCAGTGTCGAGGGTTTTTTAAAGTTATTTGATACATCATCCCAACAAGTTTTACGAAGATAATAATATGAAATATTAATAATAGTACAATAAAAACAGACTTACGACTTGCAATATGCTATATTTCTTATTCCAAAACAAGTAATAGTGACTAATTTTTAAAACCAAGATGGCACAAATTTATGACAAATATTTTCCTTCCTACATAATGAAATTAATTTAATAATCTAATAAACATACTTTGATTAATTTAAAAAACTGCAACTTGTCTATAAACAGTAATATTTTTATTAATTCGTCAAAGAACATTCCAGACAGTAGCCTCGTGTGTCATCATACCACGGCGATTGCCGGTTTCTAATGGCTGCTTTATCCGTACCATCGGAAAGTATTATTTTTATGAGCTTTACGATCGGTGCAGGGAATTAAATGGAATACTGTGCGTGCGCAATTCTCTTTCCAGACTGTGATTCCGTGTTCAGAAGTACTGAGCAAAGACATGGCCACGCTAGCTGAATTCACAGGAGTGAGCGCACCGCTAGGCAGGCAGTTTTAATCCTATCGAAATAAAGGTAGAAAATTACACTTTTAAAATAATTATTCCCAATTTAATTTATGTTCTGTAACACATATGACCACATCCGCACAAGCTTCCAATATCTATATCACGTATAACTACGATATCTTTTATTTTGATTCTTAAGCATCTTCCCCAGTGTAAAAAGTAAGTCTAACTTACTCATCACTCATCACTCCTTTACTCTGTTCGCTCGTCCTCCTATAAACTTTTCCTTTCAAAAGAGCATTTACCCTTTCTCTGCTAGACCTAAAAGGATCATAGTATCATGTGTTCTCGTCATATCGCAAACATACATCAATAATCACTGAGATACGCTGTTCATGAAACGCTCGGTAAATCGCGGATACACTCGGTATAGTTTCGTCAAAAAACCACGTTGTACAAATCAAACCAATTTTCCATTATAACAATTACGTTACATTACTTAATGTTTATTATTTATTTTAAGGTGATTGAAGTATTTCGAAGCAGTTACTGAATACTTCTCTTTCATATGGTACGTTATAGATTTCCTTCAATTATAACTTACATACTTAATATTTATTGCTTTGTTAAAGATGGTTGACGTTTCTATAATTGTAACATATTGAAGAAGACACTTGGTAACTACATAAAGCACTTTTTGGGCCATTGAGATAAGTATCAACCATTTGCTTCCATTAAACGTAGCAGTTTTAATTAATTACATTCTAAAACTATTTTAAATCGAGGATCAGGTAGAAGTAAGAATACGCATGACTAATGAGCGACTGGCTAGATTCAGGGCTAGACAATACCTGAATAGGATTAGGAATAATCAAGGGGTTCTGTGGAAGATTCTGTAGAAAGAGGAACACGCTTTTTTATGGCGGTTAACAGGCTACATGAGGGTGGTCCTAAAGCAAGCAACTCCCATTTAATAACATAAGCAAAAATTGAAAAGGAAGGATGTGGAAGCTATAATAAGGTAGCCAAGGGTTGACTAGACTCCCAGGGTCGTAGTCTAAGGATCCTACCCCGTGTTCCACTTAAAGATGATACAGGGAAAACCTTAGAAAACCTGCATCAGCTAGGTCGGACTATTGGGTACTACTCCTGCGCCCTTCTGATGACGGAAGACTGGATTTCTGTGGGAACGTAGCAAACCCGAATCCATGTCTCGACCATATTTGAGGGGTAGTTGGCTAACTGGTCCAATGGGATCCACAAACAACCCTTGCCGTATGCTGAAGGTCTTTGACCCCTATCTATACACCCCTAAAACTGCTGCAGGTCGTCTCAGCGTATAGGAGACTTGAATTAGATACCTTGGCCTTGGACCAAGGGTGGAGGGAAAGGGTAAACCCAGGAAAGAGAAAGTCAGTTCTGACGGACTTTCCAGAACTCCACCTAGTTATTTATCATTTCCTATAGCTTCCTTATATGGTTAAGGCATAAGTTGATGACTAAACCCGGAATTGCACAAACGCATTGAGAGTTCTAAAGTTCCCCCTAAGCGTTCCTAAACCATTCATCAAGAGCTTACTATCGAATGAAATACTGTAGAAGGAAATGCATTCTCAGCTAGTAAATTATGGGCTATGAACAGCACTACAGCGATAAGAAGAAATAGCGCTTGATCTTTAGCGTAAAATAATAATATCTAACACACCGTTACAGACTGAATTAATTCAGTTTGACAAGAACATTTATAATCTTTAAATGAATGACAATTGGTGTCTTTCTGTTGGCAGTAAATTGGTGCAGGTAATGTAAATTTCGAATCTAGGTAGACATAGTCTTTCAATGGTAGACTCTTCCTAACCTGCCATGAAAGTAAGTATACACGGAGACTCGTTTTATTTTCGAAGAGAGACATGGCCTTTTGTTACATAACGGGAACTCATTGCTTTCGCCATTCCCTCGTACCGCGTTTCCATTCTCAGAAGGAAGTAATTTTCAGAGTGAGCGCGGTGGCTTTTGTCCTCATACATATTCACAGGTGAAACTTTCCGAAACGGCAACCACACTTTGGCTCTATTTCACCTTCTCGGGTCTGTTCTGTCCACTTAATGCTCTTTGAACGTATTTACATTCATCGAAAAGTACACCTCGACGTTAACATAGGAAATTCATTCGAACTCATCCTGAGCAGCGTTCAGCAGATTCGTTTCTGATTATCGTACTCTCTGCCTAAATTTTTTCGGCTATAAATCATCGTTTATTCTGATGAACGATGTAACACCTGTTAAAAATACTAAAAATAAGAATTACGAGCTAATAAGCAGACGATATTTCATGAAAAACAATTAAAAATAAAATTTAAAATCTCGGACGTTTAGAAAACGATTAGAATCCTAACCTAACAGCAATTAGAAATGAACTGGAGATTAAAGCAAAGAACTAAAACTGAAGTTAAATCTTGATAATATTTCCAGTGTCACGCTATAACGTTGACTTTTAATGTACAAAATACCAAAAATGAATCTTAACAATAATGAGGTTTCCTATATAAAATAGAGGTGTTAACAAAATTGAATCGTTAATTAAATGTAATGCAATACTTATAGTGTTGTATTCACAAGTATAATGTTTAAAATTAGATTTATAATACTTAATTCTTGCATTTAATGTCCCATTTGTGCGACCCATTCAGAAAAAGTCACAATCACAAAAATTAATTAAAAAAAATTCGTATTGGAAAATAATCCTAATAGAACCTTTGTGTCCTTAGATCAGTGATGGGCCCGCGGGCCAGATGCGGCCGCCTCAAATGTTCTATTCGGCCCGCGAGACATTATTCCTAATGTGACGAATAAACAATAATAATACGGGCTTTACGAAAAAGAAATATCTTCCTCTTTTTCCCCTGTTTCGTTTTGTATCAGTGACGACATACTAATTTATTGACTTATCCTAGATATTGGAATGTTATGTTGAAAATGAGAGGCACTGGCTGCTGGCAACGGAGCCTCTATATCCGCAAGGTCGCTACCCCTCTACGCGCTAGATATCGAGAAAAGTTTTGATTCAGTACCTGATCTAAGCGTTGTTCGTGTTATTCTAGTTTATTAATTCTGCTGTATTGAAAAATCTTAGGCTCCAAGTGTTGTCTAAGAAACGTAAAGTGAGTGTTTTCATGATGGACTAACCTAAAACCACTGTTGCGTGACTCATGTTGCCATGTTATAATGGATAGTAAATCAAGAAATTTGGAGATAGAATTTTGTTGCAACTTAGACCAAAGCGCCGCCTTATAATTTCACGGTCTAAAAATAAACGCTGCGTCTCAGGAACGAAGGAATGCTCCCCTCCTCCTTCGCTTACCGCTGAAAGTGTTCTCGGAAAACAGCCCCCGTTTGCCCTACGCTGGCATGACGTAGAAGGATAAAGTTTGTTGATTCGTTCTCCCATAAAAGCCCGTGTAAGTAGGAACCAAACAGAGCCTTTTGACGATCACTGATCGAGGGAGAGGTTGGGTGATCAGACGTTATGCGGTTGATGATGACGGAGAGAGGAAGTAGTCGATGAGCGAATCACGTTGTAGCGGTAAGACTGTTCTGTGACGATCAATTTGTGCAGAATTCGTTGATGGCCTATTTACCCTACGGAAAATCTTTGAATGTAGAGAACTTCTGCATATTTAGCTAGCCGGAAAATAATAATTTTTTATCACTTGTTTTTGTTTTTATAATAAATAAATATTTGTCATCGTGAAACCTTCAATATGTTCTATGTACCAATAGATAGAAAGGCACTATACACCACTATGTCTCATCTACAACGAAACTGTAGCATTTTACAAAGAATATAATATTTTATTATGCTTCAACTCTAAATTATTTTGGCCCGCCTAAAGTTTTTTTCCTTACCTTTGGCCCCCCTTTTTAAAAAGTTTGCCCATCACTGCCTTACATGAATGCAGAAAGAGAAGCTTGTCTCTCCCACTAGACAGGACCGTAACCGTACCGAAATGTACAAACAAATATTCTTTGTATATATTAGTATGGCCTAATGCCCACTAGACCAGACCGTCACCTGCCAGCACCGTCCCGTTCCAGGCCAGACCCGGCAGGTATTAGCTCACGGTACGGTTTGTGCAGAGCACGGGATTACCAAACCGGTTTCTTCTGTAGGCGGCGGCAGGCCGCGTTGCAATGCAACTCCGTTCTGAATTTCCTCTTCATAAATTCCAAGTATTACAAATTTTCGTCAGTTGCTTAAAGAAATGTCGTCGTAGAGCCCTGAGTTTCAAGCTTTACCTTGCCCATTTGGATTGACCTACGTTATTGTAAAAGGTCTCATTTTACGCAGAATTTAAACTCAAAAGCCAAATACCCAACACGAATCCCACGAAACCCTTAACAAATTACATTACTATGTCATTCCACCAACCTTTACACAGTTCTCTTAAAAACCTATTTCACTCCAACAACATCCAGCTCATAACTAAACCATCCAGTAATTTATCAGGTCGAGATTTATGCATTCTGATCTTCTAAATTCTATTACATTGCCTTACGACTGAGCCCCACTTCAAGTTTTTCCTCAGTTTTTGAGTTGTGTTGAAAAAAGTATTTGTTCAATATATTTGAAAAAATATCGATTCGCCTTATTTGTAGTGCATAGATGAGATTTTCGGATTATGGCTGTTAATACAGTATATTATACAAGTGATTATTCTTACTACATAATTAATTCAAACTGGCTATCTGTGTAATTAATGCTGTATATACAGCCGCTAATGACCATGGACTACATGAGACTAAACCTCTCAATAAAAAATTTATTTATTCAAGGAATTTATTAAATTTTGTTAAAAGACTGACTTTTTATTAGTATGATAATATATTTTCCCCATGTTAATCAGTCACAATAACCGAAACTATAATTTAATTTTGAATTCAAATTTATGTAGCAGGAGCTTTCGGCATTGCCATAGTCATCTAGAAAATCAAACACAATTTTTTGAGACATTCTAAATTTTTTAATATACTGAAATTTGTTTAAAATTGATGTGGCTAAATTAAAAGGTCAGGGCTCACTGAAAAAAGATTTTCGACAATTCGCGGTTGTATGTTGCCGATTGTGCTTGGCGAGCACATGAACAAAATAATTATTGAACATTCTGGAATCACGCACAATCCATGAAGAAAGTTAGAAATTATATAAATATATACTAAATTAAATGAGGGTATGTACAATATTTTTAACAACAAATCATTGAGAAAACCAAATTTGTTTTACATTATCATAATTTTAAACAAATTCCATTATATTTAAAAAAATTATAATGTATTTGTATTTGATGTTGTAGATGACTATGGCAATGCCGAAAGTTTCTGCTAAATAAATTTAAATCGAAACAAATTATAGTTTTCTTTATTGTGACTGATTAACATTGGGAAAACATGACATAAAAATTTATTGAAACTGACCTTTATACATAGTTACAAAGTAAAATTTGATTAAAGGCATAGAGTAACCAAAATATTACGAGAAACATCAAAATGTCAGTGATTCATGATAATAAATGTATATAAAATAATTTATTTACGGATAGTTTGCTTTGATAGGATCTTATAGGATATTGGTCTGTCAAGAGTTAAGGTTGAGAACTTTTTATTGGAGAACTGTACGGAAAGCGAAATAGCTAAAATGGCACAGTTTACTACGGGCAGTATCTCCTGTTACTTGTTAACAGAAACGGCGAAACTTGGAAGATCTTTACTCACCCCGTGCGGGCAAAGTTGCTCAGGTACACAATGACTGCCTCCGATAGTCCAACTTCGGACTTGGTGTAGTTGCGAGGGAAGTGGCTGAAGCCGTCCACCAAGGGCGCTCCGAAGATATACGGCAGCTCCTCCCCGTGAACCGTTCCCATGCGCTGCAAAAAAGACCATCAAAAACTAATTATTGTTATGACGTCACCAGCTCTTTATGACATACGGAAATACTCAAGGAGTTGTGTGAAACTATTGTCAACGCCGCATGTATCATTTATGATTTTTGTAATCAGGTGTGAAGTACGTAAAGAATTCTGGCATGAAAAACGTAGAAGCCGTATATTAACAACAAGTTTATCATTGTTACAAAGAAGAGTAATACGGCTACTCATCCTCAACGAATCCCATTATTATTTTTCCCTAAATCCCAGTTTCCCAAACTAGTGTTCCACGGGACATGAACAGCTGTTCAGCAAAAAGTTTCGAGTGATTCTATCTATACCATGGATTATAATATCCTGTTATAATGCCACCTCCGTTCGTAAGAAGAAAACTCAGTTTGCATCTAACGGGAGAAAGTGGAATCATTTCTCATACCTTTATTTATTTATAGCTTGTGTCGGGACCTATTCAAAACCGCCATGAAAGAAAGAAACCCTGTTCCTTGTTTCCCGCTACAGTGGAAAACATGGGTAACAATGGACAAGTATTTGAACGTGTTCAGTAAACTAGAATCGTGTACGAGTGAGATTGAGATTGCCATAGTTCAGAGTTATACAGGCAATATTTTATTTTAAAGTTAAAGCCAGAAAAATATAATTAAACAAAATATGACCAACATGCCGAAACGTTGTTACAAGTAAATTTTGTAATAAAGGTCTGTATAAGGTCATCTTTTGTTTAATAATATACAACAGACGTTAATTTTTTTTGTTTTTTTGATTAACAGGCTACATGAGGGTGATCCTGAAACAGGCAACTCCCCTTTAATAGCATAGGAAGGGAATTGAAAAGGGGGATGTGAAAGGTAGAGCAAGGTAGCCAAGGGCTGACTACGGCCCCGGGATATAGTTTAAGGATCCTACCCGGTTTCACCTAAAGAGATGCAGGGAAAACCCTAGAAAACCTGCATCAGGTAGGTCGGGCTATTGGGTACTATTCTCACGGCCTTCCGAATGACGGGAGACGAGTTTGCTGTGGCGTCGCCACATTCCCTTCTCCGTCTCTCCGCCTGTTTTAGGTGGCAGTTGGCCGACTGGTCCAATGGGATCAGCGGACAACTCTTGCCATATGCAGGTCTTCGACCCCAGTACATATACCTCCCAAAATAGGTAAAGGTGTCTTTTAACTTCACAGTGAGCAGCTATGGTCAACAAATAAAACAACCATATACACCTTTCTTTGTGGAATGTAATTCAACAGCGCATAATTGCAGTCTCTGAGCACCATCTAGTACAGCGGTCCTCAACCAGACATCTGCAGGAAAATATTAGTGGTCCACTAAAGATAATTTATAACGGTTTTTCCTAAACAAGAAACATTTGGTCACAAAAGTAGCTGTTAATTTACGTATTTCGGAAGCTTTTAAAATATTATCATAATCATCCATGTACAAAATTGACTCCTTATTTAAGGTGTTAAATTGCGATCTTGTTTTAGGCATATTATGCTCACAAAACAGCAAAACAAAGCAGGCGGAGCGATTGAGGATCTGAGATTGTTTTTAGAAAAAATGCTTGTGTCAAATTATTTCCACAAATTAGAAAATGTTATGAATGAAGCCGTGAAAGTGATAAATTATGTAAAATCGAAACACTTCAATTCGAATTAAATAAAATTTTGTGAGATTAAATTGGCAGTGAACACAAAACACTTTTATTACATACTGACGTGTTATGCTATCCAGAGGAAAACTATTAAGACTCTTTACACGCCGATTTGAGTTGTTAGTCTTCCTGAAGGCACAAAATAATTCAGGAAAATATTTTGTTACAGTTTTAACAAATCCTTCATGGTTGATAAAGTTCGCATATCTGGCAGATATTTTTACAAAGTGCAAGTAACTTATCTTTACAAGGGATAGGTATTATAATTTTTGGTACAAGAGATAACATTGTATCTTTGTTTTGTAAAAAATGCATCTTTTGATAAAAAATACAATTTTGTATTTCATCAGTTCAATCTAATGATTTTGTTTTCCTACCTTACATGACTGTTTGAATGAATAATTTTTAAAGCAGATTTTGAAGTTTCCAAAATGTTTTTAGAACACTTACATAACTTGAAATCAACTATTTTGCAATATTTTCCGAAAAATAATAAGAACGATTCCTGAGTTCAGAACCCATTTTCCGTGACAGCTAAGCCAGTAGCTTTAATGCAAGTGACTGTGAAAATCTAATTGATGTAATAAGTGACTGTCATTTGAAACAAAAATACAAATATTTCTGGGCAAGTTTGCCAGAAAATACTATGATTTTTCTTCAGTTTTTACTTCAGTTTTCTAAAACCTATGTATGCGAAGCGCGATTTTTTTATTATACTGTTATGAAGTCAAAGTACAGAAACAGGTTCGACGCCACACCACATTTTATAATTCAACATACGAATATTTTGCCAGTTATCAGCAAGATATGAAATTCAAAGATGCAAAATAATTAAAGTCATTAAGTGCGTAATTTATTCATATTTCTATTTTATATTATATGACAGTTTCATATTTAGAAATAATCATTAAATAATTTTTTACAAGTAGGAAGTATGCAACCTAAAAGAAATAAGCCAAGGGTTCCGTTAAAATGTCTGGTTTAGCGAAGTGTTCCATTGCAGAAAAAGTATGGGAAACCCTGCCCTAAATAAATATCAAAGTATAAGGACGACGAACGTTTCAACGCCACTGAAGACCCGTATACTTACAGAATTTTTTCGGAAGCGGGAAAAACAAAATGAGAATCAGGATTAATGAAAAGAATATGGGAATATAAATAGATTTTTACGATAATTTTTTGAAGTCGTATTCACCGACTTAATCGTCACTGATCCCTCTTCAGTAATGAATATAATGTAAGCACAATAGCCAAGAAGTCAGAAAATATTTATTTAATAAGTTACAAATACCAAAGTCTCATCCATTATTTTGCAACTTCAGGTGATATAGATGAAAAATACTAAATTATCTTAAATGTAATTTTAAACGTCAATGGACACGAGTTTTGAGTTTGAATCAAAGTCGTTAATAATTATCACTTATAATATATTTATTCTTAAAAAAATTAAAATCAGTTTTATCTTAAGTATTTAAAAAATAAGGGATTAACACAGCGATTCATGTTAAAATAAAATAAATAAAAATTGACGATCTTCTGTGGAATAGCGGTGATCGTCAGCGAATTATTTCTCAGAGGCCACGAGTTTGAATCCCAGCAGGAACGTTGGTGATCGTGCTCGTTGTGGTAACTGAAACTGGTGTTAAGACTGCTGATCACGCGCTAAGCCAAACGAAATCCGTAATGTGTCATGATGATAGTCTAGTCCTCAAATCGGGAAGAAGAAATAGGTAACAACACGAATTTTACAGCATTATGGCAATTGCACTTTGTAATCACTCAAATTCCAGATATAATGTAATAATCAAAATAATAGCTGAAAGATATCTGTAAAAAGACTCTTGGTTGCTCTTCCGCATAATGCATGTATGCAATGTATTGTATATAAAGCCTCGAGAATATTCCAGATTTGTGATGATGGACTGAAAAGGGCTGGCAGAAGGGAGGACAACACATATTTATGAACATGAAATCGGCAAGGCTACTGGTTGGTTGTCTCGCATTTCAGAAAGGGACTAAGGAAGGATATTACATTTTGGCTTGAAGTGTCGGGGCTTGCAAAACAATCTTAATATATATATTGTAACGACCCGTTACAATAATGGGTTTTATTAAGAAAAATTTGGCGCGCTAAATTCCGATATATATTATAAATTGTATGCGAACGTCTGCGGGTGACGTAGTTATTGCGTAACTGGCTAACTATTGCTTGCGATGTCAATGCAACTCTTTAATCAATTTGACAATTAAATAGAAAGGTAATTATAAATTTAAATCGTACTTGTCACGGGATTAATTTATTGGAATTTGATTATTTGATTCATCTTCTCATTATAAATAGTATTGGGCCACAATAAGTATTCCATGGATTCTGTAGCATGGAAGATAAAAAAAAAGAATAACGCGAAAAAAGAGATTCTAGCTCGAGACGTCATAGCGGGCGGACGTGTCTGATTTAACCATAGATACGTAAATGTAGGAAGAGAAGTGGAGAATCTAACTCCAGAAGTCATCGCGGACACGTCTAGTTTAATCCTACACACATCGACTGAGGATAAAAAGTCGAACGTATTTACAATTATATCAAACTTCTGAAGCAAATACAGCTTGCCGCCGTCCGCGGGAGTCGCTGTAGGGAGTGGACGCCGATACTGGACGCCATAACGTACAACTAGAGGATAGGACCTTTTGGTGCCTAGTTGTTGCTTTTGCTGCTGCCTGAAACCTGCCCCGTTTCAATAAGACAAGGCTGCCTGCCAGCCACATCCCGAGTTGGGAGCTCTGTTCGGCGATCGTTAAAAAAAACTGTTTACGAATTATAAAATTGCTCCCTAAATTAAATTTTTGTTTTGTCTGTCTGGACGCTGTGAATGATATAGACCGACACTCCTCGGGTCCAAACGAACCGAGTTCCTTCCCTCCAGCGAAGAAGGAGAAGAAGAGGGGTTGGGGAACTCACAATCAATATATATATATATATATATATATATATATATAATGAATGAATCGCCGAAATGTATGTAAGCGCATAACTTCCCAACGACTAATCCAAATTGAATAGTTATTTTTTTGTTGTGTTCTTTATTGTCTGGACAAGTTCTGTATAAAATAATTTTTTTTAAATATCGTACGGAAAATTTTTAAAAATATAAAGTGAAAAAATTATAAGAGAAGTATTCTTGATATTTGTGCATTAGAATCTAAAGAGGGGAATGCGGGTTGGCTATACTCGATATTTTTATGCTCCGAAACGGCACAACGGATTTCAATGAAAATTTGAAGGATATGAAACAGGAATTTCGTGTATGTTACATTTCGATATCTTACAGAGTTCAGAAGATATTAATGTAAATATTTATAAATCCATTGAATTTCCGCGTGAATGGTTGTATGAAAACTAACTGCGAGTTAAAAGTCCTATTAGGCGCCCCACTGACTGCGTTATTATACACTGGACTGGATGGACGTGTTCATACAGCATTGATAAATTGACATACATTCGGATTCAAATAGTTTTTTTCAAAACAGCAAAACTGAGTGTGTTTAATCTGTTTTGATGTGTTTTTGAGGTCAATAACTTTTATAGTGATATCCCCGACAATATTTGTGTTTAATTTCAACTTCTTGTAGCATGTGAATGGTGGGGTTGGAAATGAGTCATATGATAACAAGGAAATTATCGACTTTGGTGTCGAAACTGGTGTAAAGGGGGTCGCTGTGTAACAATATGACATTTAATATGCGATTTAAGTGAAAATTCATCCCTTTTGCGGGGAATAAATTTTATTCTGTTAGAGTACTCAAAATATATTTAATACCAGGAGTATTTTGCCTCTCTCTAGCTACTGGGAGTATATATATGAGGTTCATATTGTGACGATTCGGATGCCGGTTTAGTAATGAGTTGACCAAGAATTAAATAATGAGCCCGAATAATATAAATAAATACCCAGGCAACGCCGAGTCCCCAGCTGTTTTAATATAAAAGGGAACTATTACAACCGTTTACAATTCACACATTTTTAAGACAGAGGAGCATGGATCATGCCACTTATTTCCGTAACAGCTTGCATATGTCAGCAAAATTTGCTCATGGGATCGCATAATACCTGCATGGGCGCGGTTAACGCAACCCCTCCTGTCCCTTTTTTAATTGCGTTATAGGCCATTACGCATTTAGTGTTACACCTGCACGTAGAGCAATTGGCGCTAACGATCACACGCGCCACGACGTGACGAGCATAGCGACAGAGGTTTTTCATCTGCGTGCAGGGTTATGAGCAGGTGCCATGTGTGCCACCTGAACAGCTGTCGCATCTACAACCCTTACACACTTAATAACACACGACTTGGCATTTCCATATCCACAGAAAGTAATGAAATTACTCTCGCAGACATAACCACGATACGTGAATTCTAACGAGCGATTATTCTTTCTTCAATACTCCCTTATTTCGTATAGACGAATAACTTGTTGCCTATAGATCTTTAAATTATTGGTTACTGTGCATTTTCCAAACTGTAATAATGACAAGAAATACTTATGCTTATCAAAGTGTAGGCAAATTCAGCTTAATTTTCGTACATGAAATATGTTAATTTCATCAAATTCGATATCCAGTACCGCCCAAATCTCAAAAATGAACTTAAATGCAAAGGAAACCCCAATATTTCTAAAATGTCAGGCTCAAAGGCTGGTCACTTTTCACGACATTTGTTTTTTTTATTTATATACAATAAGTTTACAATAAAATAAAACCACTTTGAGTTGTCAATTCTGTATTATTTAAAAAGCTTTCGGCCATAAATATTAAATATTATACATACTCTAATATTGTACAATAAGTGATATGTAATTTTTTATTTAAATGTGGCATGTAAACTTAAATGTCGGTATGATTTACATATTATTTTATAAACAAAATGTTTAAATTATTGAATGTTGTAAATAAATTATTGTAATGAACTAATTAAGACTTGAGTATTGCCATGACAATATTAACGCAAGGTTTAACGAATAGTATTTAGTTTTGAATTTGGCTCAAGATGTGCCGTAACTATATTGTATTTTACTGAATGCTAACGAATCGTGACCTCTGCTGAGATGTAGACGTGTACAGCTCTGCTACTATGAACTGTAAAATCTGCACGTGAGGTAATTAATGCTTGACAGATGCATATACGTATTGTTGTTCTTGGTATTTTATGAGTAATAGCTTTGTGTATGTATAATATTTATATCTTAGTCGTAAATGGCCGTGGCTGAAAGCTTCTGAAATAATACAGAATTGACAACTCAAATTAATTATTATTATTTTAATTTAATTGAAAACCTATTGTTTATAAATAAAAAAATTCAAATGTCTATGGTGGTAAAATGTGACCAGCCTTTGAGCTAGCCATTTTTAGAAATATTGGCGTTTCCTTTGCATTGAAGATCATGTAGAAGAAATTATTACATCTCTGAATCCTATGATTAATCTATGAAGATATCAACTAATGTGAAGTTCCCTTTTCCAAATCACAGAGCACGTCTTCAAGGACAACTGTTACGATTACGTTCTTTTTATGACAGTAAGTCTAACTGTATAAAAAATCTGTACATCATCATAAACTAAAGGACTATTCTTTTGTTTTAAGAAAAATATTCTTCGTTCAAGTAAATAAAGCAATTTGTCTTAATTACATCACCGCATTTTTTATTTTTAAAAAATAAATAAACTATATGATAGATTCTATTAAATTCATGAGTAAACCAGCTTAAGAATAAAATCGTGTGGTGGTAATCTAGGACAAATGGAATCTCCATAGAATGTTGAAATTCATCACAGGCCCAGCGATTGTCACATACCAATATGTCATTTAAGACTTAGAAATATATATATATATATATAATTGTTTATAACTCTAATGACTTTTGTACAACATGAGTAAAAGACACTGCAGCTTATTAATAACTGGATTGTATAACAAACCCATGTCGAAATTTAGAATTTTACACGAACTCAACTGAAAGCTGGGTTTCAAAGACGTGGAATTTGTCATTAAATGGAAAACTATGCAGTCGGGAAATTGAAAACCATACAGTCGGGAAACGGAAATTGAAGAATCTGGAATGGAACTTGGAAGTGATTTGGGAAATAATCTTCGGAGGAGGATCATTAAGGAAGGAATCTTTGAGAGAGAAATCAGTTATTCAGGAATGAACTTTGAAGTACGAAGGTGGTGAGGATTGAGAAATGTGTGTTTTGAGTCTTGAGACAAATTGAGAGAAGACTGCAGAAGGTGAAACTCCGGCCACAACATCTGCTGGTGTCGAGGAAGAAAACCATGGGGCGACAAGCTGAAAATTCTCAGAATCCAGTTCCAGGTACGAACGCAGAAATCAACAAAGGAAGGAACCACACCAAAACAAGGAGACCCGGATGCCAGACGCGTGAGTGGAAATTAAGCGCCGCTGCGTGTCTGATTTCCTGCTGCACGAAATACCCACAAAATGACCATTCAATACATAGTCACAAAAAACTAATTTTGAGTTAGCCCTAAAATTTGTACCATTTGTGATCCCACAGTAAATAAATTATAATTTGTATTAAAATCTAACTTAATGAATTCAACTTCCCCAGTATAACATAGAGGCAATCACCAATAATTAGTATTGAAAGGCTAGAAAAGAAAGTAGAGATCAAGAAAGGAATATTACAAGGATACAGTCTGACGCCCATGCTGTTTAACTTAAATATAGAATAAAAAGGAATATGTATATTGCAAGGAGATTAACTAAAAAAACCTACGTCTTGCCGATGATGTAGTATTAGGACTTTGAAATCATAATAAATGGAATGAACATGAGAATTAATAGAGGGAAAACTATGGCGATGGAGGGTAATCTGGGAAACTGTGGAATAACGAAGGGTGTTAGATTGGGAAGGGATATTTTGAAGGAATGCTGCTATTTGTTACTAGGGGAGGTAGAAGCACAGAAGACATAAAGGGTAGGACAATACAGGCAAGAAAGGCTTTCGCAAAGAAAGAGGAATTTACTTAAGGCTAACATTCGTATTAATATTATGAAATCATTGCTAAAAATGTTCATATGGAGTGTAGCGTTATATGGGTGCGAAACGTGGACGGTAGGAGTTGCAGAAAGGGAAAGAATGGAAGCCTTTGAAATGTGTTAAGAGGAGAATGCTGAAAATCGTATGGGTTGATGAGGAAGTAACCAAGAAGAGAACAATATGGAGGACTTTGACCAAGAGAAGGGATAGATTAATAGGCCACGTTTGTAGTCACTAGGATTTTGTAAAATTAGCATTAGAGGTAAGTGTGAAAGGTAAGAACAAAAGAGAGGTGGAGTATGGAATACACTAAACAGTTTACGGAGGTTGTTGGAAATGAATAGGCCTGCGCAGAATAGGTTAGCTTCAAGTATTCAGGCCAGTCTTATGTCTTTTCACAATAACAAAAACAGTGCTAACTTGCAAGTGTAAGGAGCCATTTTTACGTCTGAAGATCAGGTTAGAAATTTTTTATCGTGCTTCAATTGTACCTATTTCTGTTTACTTTTATTCCTTTTTTCTTGTAGCATTTCCAGTTTCATGTTCCAAGAGATTCCTTAATTGCGAAGAAAACTGATAATTCTGAGAATGTATTTCATCAAGTATTCAGAATAGTAGTAAAAATTATACATTTCTTAAAGTTTGATACATATACCGAATTTTGGGTTGGGCAGTTGATTATCCTTGCGTAGGAATAAAAATTATTACTCTATCAAACATAACGTTTCTAATTGTTGTAAATGCTCCAACGTAATGAGTACAAAGTAAGTTCACTAATACTAGAATTGAATTACCGTACTTCAAAGGGGGATAGTTGATTCAAGTAACGTGAAAAGGACAGTTCAGAGAAGAGTCTCGAGATGGAGTTAATAATTTATAAGGCAGCTGTTCCTTTGCGTTGCTGCAGGTAATTAGTTTCAGGCACGGCGGAGATGCGTATTAGTTCTGCTGGCCAAACACCTGAAGTGCAGCAGTGTGTGAAATCAAGTGGCGCTTGCAGCACTTCCACATGCTGTTTCACTTACGTCCTCAAAGCTTAATTGCGCACGCATAAAAAAAGGAACTTGCTTACGTTAAATTATAATCTACAGGAAAAACTCTGTCTCTTTCTCTCTCTGTCCCCGTCCTCAGAGACAATGCATAACGCAAGTACCTTAAGTTCCTGGTTTTACTATGAAATAGTTCTCCTCTTACACATGTAATGTGACTTAAAATAACGAGTTTAAATTAAGGGAAAAATTATGAAGATTTAACAAAAGTACTGTGGTTTCACGTTTTCTTTACACGAGTGGCTGACATTGAAAGTCTAGGCAGAGCATGAAACAAGTAGAGGTACGTTTAAAAAGCCGAATTAAAACTGCGTTCATCATCGCGACAATGCATTCAGAATATCGGAAAAGTTACACAAACTTGGCTGAGTACAGTCCTAAGTAATTATAGTTCTTTTCTGCATTCAGGCTCTATACTTTATTAGCTTTATTTTAACTTTCAATGGCATGTATATCATTTAAAAAGAAACTAGCATTTCAGTTTCTCTAGGGATAATACATTTTAGATTCTCCCGTATTAGATTCCGTGGCCTCACTTGGAATTCATATAATTTATGAATGTGTTATTAATTCACGAGAATCGACGACCATGTTTTCAATAGATGCATATCGAATTTATTAGATTTTTAAAATTATCTTATACTTAAACTTTTATTAAAAAACATTATCAGAATATCTAACAACTTTGATATGCCATGCAGCTAAGAAAGATACTATTACATGTAGTCCTAATTACAGGTTTGAATAGAAAATAGGAAGAACAAGTGGAAAAAAATTGGCTATAGAAAAGAGAAGGAAATCGTGACGCCATTCGAATGTTGAGATGGAGAAAGATCTACTAATCGAAACCGAGGAATGAATCTCTTTAACAGACGCCGAAAAGTCCGTGTGAATTGGTAAAATATGTTAGAAATATTGAAAATGTAAATTGGAAATATAGGTAAATATTTGGAGAATTTTGTACGAAGCAAAAGGCGGAAGTAAAAGTAAGTTAAGTTACGACAGTATGAGTGCATTTAGGCAGCGATTCTATTTATTACGAGCCTTAATATATATTTTGAGGAAATTATTAGTATCTTTGAAAAACAACAAGGTGCAAATCGGTTTGTGAAGATAAGTTGTATATTTTTCTAACGACATGGTAACGATTATAAGATGATTCTGACAGGAAATTGATTATTTAATTAAAAATGCTGGGAATGCTCATGTTAAGGAAGTAAATAAAAATTAGAATGAGAATCATGGTAGCAAAGGAAGAAAGAAGTGATGAAGGAAATCTATAGATACTTAAGTACTTCAACGGTGGGCAACCCCCGGTCCGCGGGCCACATCCGGCCCCCTTCGCACGATTTGTCCAGTCCATTAATAAATTTCTCTGTTGCTTATTAATACGGTCCGCGTCACATCGCGCCGACGTCGTCCGTACAAAAATAAATAACCAACTTATTATTTTAAATATAAAATAATGTCCCTCTTAGGCAGTACTCATGGTTAATTATCGATACTAATTAGGAAATATATCATTTTCACTCAAAAAAAGGCAAGCCCTAGTTTCTCAATAGTTAAGACTTTACTATATAGATATCTAGATAAGGCAGTCAGCTGTAATTAGAATTGAAGATTAACAAAAGAAAACAGAAATCAAGAAAGGAGTAAAACAAGGATGCAGTCTGTCGCCCATGCTGTTTGACTTAATATTAGAACAGGCAATGAAGCTGGAAAACGAATCACTGCGAGGAGAAGAAATAAAAACCCTATCCTTTGCCGACGATATTGTAGTATTAGCGGAGTCAGAAGACTTGGAAACCATAATAAATGGCATGAACGTGGTCATTGAGAAAGAGTTCAATATTAGGAAAAACAAAGGTAACCGAGTGTTGTATGGCAACAGTGGAATAACAAAGGCTGTTAGATTGGGAAGGGGTATTTTGAAGGAAGCTAAGGAATTCTGCTACTTGGGAAGCGTAATTATTAGGGATTGTAGTTGTATAGTAGAAAAAGAGCAGGATAGCACAGGCAAGGAAGGCTATCGCGAAAAAGAGGAACTTACGGGTAATTTAAGACTGAATATTAGGAAATCGTTGATAAAATTTTCGTATGGACGTGGCGTTATATGGGTGCGAAACGTGGACGGTAGGAGTTGCGGAAGGGAAAAGAATAGAGGTCATTGCAATGTGGTGTTACAGAATGCTGAAAATCAGATTGGTGGATAGAATCACTAACGAGGAAGTTTTAACCAGAATAGGGGAAGAGCGAAGTATATGGAGGACGTTGACCAAGAGAAGGGATAGATTAATAGGCCAGATTTTGAGGCACGAGGTCTTGTAAAATCAGCATTAGAGGGAATTGTGTGAGGGTAAGAACATAAGAGGGAGGCAAAGGATAGAATACGGTTATTATTATTATTATTATGAGAGGATACAGGATGTATTTGTTATGCGAATATGAAAAGGCTTGCTCAAGTAAGGTTAGCTTGGAGCGTTGCATCAGATCAGTCTTAGGACTTAATATCACAAGAACATAAAATACGAACACTACGTATACTTGCGTACGTGTACTTTCTCTTTTCAAAATAAATACTACTACTATCAAATGCTTTTATTTTGACCCGTAGCCTACCATACATTTTAATGCAGTCTCCTACAAAAAAAGTTGCCCACCAATGAGGTACACCATTTTTCAGAAGACTGGAAGAGAAAAAAGATGTAGATGGTAGAATAGTAATAGGAAAAGAATTCAGTAAGAAATTCAAACTATGTTGTAATAGAAATCAGATCACATTGTTTGGTGAAACATTAGGGTTTAAAGTGTTATGTATGATGGTGAAACAAGGGCAATGAAAAAAAAAGTAAGGATAGGGGTTAGATATGTGGATAATATTGGATGGTTAGATAGTGAGGAATAACGAGGTGCGGAGAATAGAATTACTTTCAACTAAGTTAACAAAAGAAAAGAAAAGTGGATGGTCCAAACGATGAGTTGAACTGGAATTCTTACTACATATTTAGAAGAATTAAAGCCGACTGGTGTGATTAATTTGGGGGGGGGGGGAACTACGAAAAAACTGACGCACACAATTGAAGAAAGTTGTGGCGCCATTTGACACAACACGAAATGATATGAAATGATTGATGGTGCTAAATGCATACTAATGCAGCAAATTCAATCCTCTAAATACAGTCACTTAAACATATGCCTCAAATAGCTTAAATTTCTCTATGGGTAGCTGGGTTGAAAATTTGTCACAATTAATGTTATAAATATTTTAAACCTATTAGGTAAAATAAAATTGAAGGAAGTTGCGAAAAACATGTCCCACTTTCAATATGTATCAGTTTACAATTTTAAAAATTCTACAAGAAACCTAGAGGCGAATTATTGAACCTCTAGAAAGAGCTTTTCATTTGTATGAAATACAAGGAAAAAATAATATTAACAATAATATGTTGTAATGACTTTAAATGCACCACTATGGGGGATGCTAAAATTTGTAATTAATTTATGATTTGTGTGTGTGTAAGTCCAAGAATCTCACTACTCAAGATCACAAATTCGTCTTAATTTACAAAATCAATCAAGGACTTTACAGGGCCTATCGGTAGAAAAACAAATTCTGCAATGTTCGAGAATATAAGTGGAAGTTCTCATTTCGGCTCAAAGGAATCCTGGCTACAGGTCACAGCAGTGTGAAGACAACAGTGGTTCTTGCTTGGTCCAGCGTGCTGAGCGCGATGGAGCAGTAATCTGAAAATTAATCAAATTTAATGTATTTGCGTCGTACACGCGTGCTCTATCACATACATCCAGGCTCCATCACCAATTTCGTATTTCTTTACAACTAGCAAAATTACAATTGAATAAAATGACTATTACCACACTACCACTCGACCTCCCTGTTTTCGTGCCGAATACTTTGATTTGTCATGCGGTTTTAAAGTAATCTCCACGATAGAAATGCCACGTCAAGGAACAAACAGATCCAAAGAGATTTTAACCTGTCAACCGGGGAATTCCCTTTTTAATTACGCAACTTACAACAGGCGCGTCAATACGTCATGCCCGGAGGAAGTAATTTCATATCATTTTTTTTATTTTCACTTAAAATAAATGAAGACTATGAAATGTATATTTTTTCGTTTATTTATATATAAAGCACAAAGGATATTCAAAATTACAAATAATAGAAAATAATACCAACAAAAAAATGGAAAAATCTAATTAAAAAGAAATTTTTATTTAGAAACAATAAAAAAGTTAACTATTACAGAAAAGTAAAAAAAGGACTAATTAAATAGAAATATTGAGTTTTTATAAAATTAAAATATACATGTAAAAATGTCGAGACCTGCATGGATGACCATGTTCGAAATATACGTCCCGCCCGTTCCAGAGCGCAACATATATTTCAAGGACGTATTTATATGTCCTACCCGTACACGATACTGTTTACGATTGACGTATTTATACGTCCCGCTCGGTTAACAGGTTAACTTACAATTCCTACGCTTTCAAATCACTATCCTGTCCTTCAACAGCTTTTGAACAGATACTTCAAAAAATACTGCTTTCATCAGTCTGTTTTGAATACAATTTAGAAAATCACTACTTATCTTCTAGTTTAATGGTTTCGACTTTTTTGATCTAAAATTTATTCAACTACTGTTTAAAACACAACAAAACGGTACAATAATTCATAAGGTTTTTAATTTCGCATGTTGTTGTTGTATTATTCAGTTCTAAGACCGGTCTGATGCAACCCTCCACACTAACCTCACTTGCGCAAGGCTTTTCATTTCCTCATAACTAGCTCATCCCACATCATCCATGAGCTACTTAGCGTATTCCATCCTTTGCCTCCCTCTTCTATTCTTACCTCACACATTTCCCTCTATTGCTAATTTTACAAGACCCTCGGATCTTAAAACGTGGCATACTAATCTTGGTCAACGTCCTCCATACTGGTCGCTCTTCCCCTGTTCTGTTTAGAACTTCCTCGTTTGTGATTTTATCCACCCATCCGATTTTCAGCATTCGCCTATAGCACCACATTTCAGAGGGTTCTATTCATTTCCTTTCCGCAACTCCTATCGTCCACATTTCGCACCCATATAACACCACGCTCTTGGCCTGATGGAACCCACCAATCTAACCTATGAAGCGCAAGCCTTTCATTTTCGCAAGACCGTCGTGTCTTAAAACATCCTCCATATTGTTCGATCTTCCCCTACTCTGTTTAGAACTTCATTAGTGATTCTATCCGCCCATCTGATTTTCATCATTCTCCTATAGCGCCACAAGGTTTTTATTCTTTTCGTTTCTGCAACTCCTACCGTTCACGTTTTGAACCTATGTAACGCCACGTTCCATACGAACATTTTTAGCAACGATTTCCTAATATGCAAATTTATATTACCCGTAAGTGAATTTCTCTTTTTGGCGAAAGCCTACCTTACCTGTGCTATCCTTCTCGTTATGTCTACTATTTTTCTACCATCCCTAGTTATTACGCTCCCCAAGTAGCAGAATTCCTTAACGTCCTTCAAAATATCACTCCCCAATCTAACACCATTTGCTATTCCTGTTTCCCGTGCTAAACTCCATTGCCTTAGTTTTCCCTCTATTAATCCCCATATTGAATTCTTCCTCCATGACTACTTTCATGCCATTTATTATGGTTTCCAAGTCTTCTGACTCCTTTAATACTACAATATAAACGGCAAAGCGTAGGGTTTTTATTTCTTCTCCTTGCAGTATGACTCCTTTTCCATATTCCGTTTTAACTTTCTTCGTCGTCTGTTCTGCATGCAAGTTAAACAGCATGGGCGACAGACTGCATCAGATACAACGCATGTATCTGGATGAATTTGTTCAAGGTAAACTGTATAACAGTGCCCGCGACTTAGTTCGCGAGGAACTTTGGCACCGATACTCTCTTACTTTATCATATTAATTTTCCCGTATGCATTGCACACGCAGTAATTTATGACAGACTTTTCTGTCAGGCAAAACGCATCACCACGAATATATCGAAGGGATGCCTGTGGGAATTTCTCTCGCATGAATTTCTTCCCATATTGACTGCGGGGCTCGCTGGACTACGTTGGGAATTACTCGTACTCTCTGGTATTTTCGAAGTTCTCACATGCCGAGGTACCTTCACCTATTTTAGGAGTCGTATGTACTGGTTCGAAGACCTACGACATACGGTAAGATTCCACAGAATCAGTCGGCCAACTACCTCATAAAACTGATGACACGGAGAAGGGAATGCTGCGACCCCACAACAGATTCGTCTCCCGTCATTAGATGAAATAGAAGGTAGGATCCTTTAACTATAGATCGGGGGCCCTAGTCAGCCGTTGGCCTTCTTGCTCTATCTTCCACATCCCCCTTTTGAGTTGCCTGTTTCAGGATCACCCTCATGAAGCCTGTTACAAAAAAAGCATCGTCTTGTTTCAATTCTTTACTATGCTATTAAAGGGAGTTCTCCGTTTCTAGATAACCCTCGTGTAGTTATTACCCCGCCTTTTACCCCCCCCCCCCGCTTTCAATAAATAACATTCACATTTCTTTACGCTACAATCAACTAAAAGTAACTTACAAATCAATTGAAGTAGAATATAATCTCTTATTAGCACAGTAAATTCGCAATCGAGAATGGAGCAGGCATAAAAATCAAACCTCTGACTATAAAATCTTCAAACGACTGAACCTTCAAACCTGGTTAAATGAAAGTAAGCTCTCGGTCCCTGAGCATTTTCTACACCTACCAGTTTTGGGGCGGCATTTTTGTCATGATACCGGCTAGATGGCGGTAATAAACTTTATTATTATTTATATTCCTATTTTCTGATCGCTGCAAGATAATGGAACAGACGTGAACGTTTAAGCTAAAATTCCTGTTTTAATCCCTAAAATTTTCATCGAAATCCGTCGAGATCGTTTCGGAACCTATTTCAGACAAAAAAATCAAACAAAGAAAAACTTGAAATAGTAACTTTTGATAAGGCATCGCAATATATCACAGTTTTCACTTCAATTTTGGCATTTATTATGAAATCAGAGACACTTCAATGTTATATATAGGTAAGGATTACAAAGACTTTCATAATTATTCTTGAGGAAATATTGCGATCAGTTTCAGCATTTATGTTAGCAATTCCCGATTTTGGAGCATTGTAAGCTCGAATATATAAGTGAAGCGAGTGGAAGAGAGGACAGACTTCGTCCGAGCAGATATCCAGAAGTGAGACGAGTGGAGGAAAGGACAGATTTGGTCCGAGCAGCCAGAAGCCAGATGAGAGGACGGACGTGAGCAGACGTGATCAAATCCTGCAAGACGCCAGAGAGACGCACAAACATTCGAGAGGTGGATGTTTGTTGGCCCAGTAATTGTGGGTAAGCTATAAAAAATTTGTGAAACTTGCTCATTGCTCTGGATAAATAATATTTAATAATTTTTCTTTCTATTTTCAGCTACTGCATGCATACTCCATCTCTTGAGAGACCCAAAACCCCTGAGATTAAGCCCGTGTATTCACTTAAATTAATAAATGAAAATTTTTAAAATTGATCATATTTGTTCTGTTAATTAATAAATGTTTTATACCAAAAAAAGTATATTACAATACATACATATATATATATATATATATATATATATATATATATAACTGAACAAATCACTTCGTCGTAGTTTTGCTGGTTCTATTTGACCTGCCACGTGGCAGGCTGGGATGAACGGAAACGACTAATACATAACTCAAAAATTAACGAAGTTTTAATAACGAAACAGTCATAATAAATTTAAACAAATAAACGAAACAAAATAAAATTAAGAATGTTTCTAATCTCTGACGGCTAGTAAGCATCAGAGAGCAGCACTGCACGGCAGGGCTACAGACGACCGTCCTCCACCGGTGACCAAACAAGAAGACCTGGGATAGTCACATTCCGGGCCTCCCACCACCTTACTTCCTACGTCACGGGAATCTTGGGTTACCGACCGCCAGGGCGCGATACCGCGAAATTTCGTGGCAACGGAGATGATGATCCAAGATTCGTAGAAAGGCAGAAGTGTGAAGCGAGTGTTCCGTCACACTAAATAAATAAATATAAATAGATTGGGTATTTTTTCTTCAGTTGGCGAATAGCATGTGAACTTGTAAACTTTTGTTAACATGTCACCTCTTACAAATTCTAGTATAAAGGCGATCTGTAAGCTTGGTGGGTGACGATTCGATACGCAAGTTTTACAAATGTGTAAATAAATGTACGATTTACCTGGGGATAGTCGCCGTCCTTGGTCTGGTAGTCGAAGACGTAGAAGAAGGCTTTGTTAGAGCCGACGCCCGGATTGGCTATGGAGCGATAGCTTATGAGATCGCCTGCCTGGACGAGAGGCGCTACGAATTGGGCGTCGCTCAGCGCCGCGACGGTGGCGTCACGCGTGTTGATAGGGTGCTGCACCGTCCGTTCCCAGTCCGTATACTCGTTTACCACGGTCACTAGGATCTCAGACAGGTGATACGTGTAAGCGTTCCGGACGTAGGTGCGGAGGATCTTGTCCCTGCGTTCACCTTCGAAACCTGCGGTCACGTCGGCAGCGGAAAATCTCCACAACGCTTCGCTCGTCACCACGCCGAACAGAACGTCGTACCTGAAAAAACAGACCAGACAGTAAAGTATCCAGGTCTTAGTCTTCCGTACCTAACGAACAAATGCTTTTGCTTCAGAATATAGAAGATTCACATCAGAGTATCAGAAACCTCAACTCGAACATCATTATAATTGGCGTACTGTGCTGTGGCTTTAAATAGATTAATTTAATAATACAGTCAAAGTACCGTTCCAAACAGTAATGGATGTAATATTGTAATTGAATTTTGACACACAAACAATACTAATTAAAACTACAATCTACTGACCCGCTAAACAATTAAACTAATTAATTATTCACAGACTTTCGTCATTGAAACATTCGATCAATATGGAACATTAAGACATCGGTTAAGATAACCTAAAAGGTCCATATAGCCTAAGTCATGGTCATTATAAATGGGAAATATTCAAACAGAATGGCTTCCAAATAAAATAAGTCAATTATAGTAATATTGTTCGAATAACTAATAAAATAATTGGACTTTCAACCTAATCATAAATAAATATCAGACTATTCCTCAACCTGAATTGTGGACATAAAATAAAAAAACTAAAATCTCATCATACATGTTCCACTTATTTAGGTTTAACTTTACTAATCATGTTTGAATATTGTGACTGAAATATAAAGTAACACTATTTTGCAATAACTATACAAAATTTTATTATATTCCCTCAGAGTTTAAATATGTCTCTAGATAATGTAAAACAATTAAAAATGTTCCCGACGAGCCAACCTGGTCCGCCCCCTACTATTAGGTTTCACATACCCAGAAATGGCAGGCGGGACCCGACACCAAGGCACATGAGAGATGCACGCTGCTCCCCATTTACGCCGTGGCCGATTAGATTACACAGGGGCACCTCGGGTAGGTTCGACCTCCGACTTGAGGATGAGAGGCTGTACACACATCATCCCCCTTCGCCCCCTACACAAAGCCCAATAAAAAGGATCTTTGTTTACTCAACTGCACGTAGCTGGAGACTAGCTTTCCCTCAAGTATACAAATTTAAAGAGATTGGCACGAGCGTCTTCAAGTTTTATGGGCATGATGAAGAACGAACCTGCTGGCACCTCCCCAGCTACTGCCCATAGCTGCCAACGTGGCGTCGCCACTCCGCTTGACGTTGTTACTCGAGCCCATTCCCATGCCCATGCCGACGCCATTGCCGTTGCCGTTCCCAGGAGCGAAGGCCGCCGCAGCCGCAGCCGCCATGTTCTGAGGGTCAGTGGGACCGAACCTGGCCAGGAGTTCCCGAGGGAGATCGGCTCTGATCACCACGCCGTCGACGCTCGGTCCGAAGGCGCTCAGGTAAGCAGGCGGTTGAACGTCAGCCCGAAGAAGCTCCTCCAAGGATACCTGAGCAGGAAATAGTTTCAGCATAACCAGACGGAAGTTGTGGCTCCACCACAGATACTCTTGTGTCTCATCCGTGACAGGACAGGACCAGTTCTGTGACCTACAAATTGAAACATTTTATTTTCAATTGTCAGACAAACCAATTGGCAGCACACATACCTAAAATTGACAATCCATCGAACTGACACGTTAGAATGCGAAACGTTAAGACACCTTCAGGGAATATTTTATCTGATACTTGAATCCATAATCTGACGAACGAATGTGTTTAAAAGGAACTGGAGAGAGTATACTTAACGTTTTAATTTTCTTAATTTGAGTGATTTGGAATTGTAACAATTGCTTAAAAGTTGATAGCGTCTATACTTCATTTAATTTTTAATTTATCATACCATCGTATATTATACCCATGCCTAAGAAGACTGGCGCTGATAGATACGAACAGCACAGGACAATTACTCTTGTCTCACGCGTGCAAAATATTAACGAAATAGTATACGGGAGGACGAAACAATACAAGTTAGGAAAAGAACAGTTAGGTTTAAGGAAGAACGTAGGGACAAGAAGTAATATTCACTTTGCGTTTAATTCTAGAAGACAATAAGAAAAACTTTCATGGCATTTCCAGATTTAGAAAAAGCCTTCGATAACGTAAACTGGAGCACATTACCAAGGATTTTGAAGAGGATAGGAATAAAATATCAAAAAAGAAGAGTTATCATCGATAACCTCTACAGAAGGAAGTCAGAAGTAATTTGAATTGAAGGGCAAGAAAAGAAAGCAGAAATCAAGAAAGGTATACGACAAGGCTGCAGTCTGTCACCGATGCTCTAACTTGCATTTTTTTTTGGTTAACAGGCTACATGAGGGTGATCCTGAAACAGGCAACTCCCCTTTAATAGCATAGGAAGGGAATTGAACAGGCGACGAATAAAAAGGAAAAGGAAACGGAATCAAACTGCAAGTAGAATAAATAAAAACCCTAAGGTTTGCAGATTATATTGTGGCATTAGGAGTCGAAAGAAGAATTGGAAGCCATAATAATTGGAATGAACGTTATCCTGAAGAAAGAGTTTAATATAAGGGTTCATAGCTAGGGAAATCAAGATAATGGAGTATAGTATGGGAAACAGTGGAATAACAAAAGGTGTTCGATTGGGAAGGGATATTTTGACGGAAGTTAAGGAATTCTGCTACTTAGGAAGCGTAATAACTTCTTCTTCTTCTTCCAATGGCTCAACAGCCCAACTTGAGGGCCTAAGCCTACCGAGGCGGCTGCGGACTGTCATCTGGCGTGACACATTCCGAATTTGGGGTGATACGTGGTCAGTGTATCAATTCCCTATCAGCCTTAATCCCGGTCCTCGCGTAATAACTAGGGATGGAAGATGCTATTGGCGAATGCTGAAAATCAGATGGGCGGATAGAATAAATAACAAGGATGTTCTAAACAGAATAGGTGAAGAGCGAACAATGTGGAGGACTTTGAACAAGAGGGTCTCGAAAAATTAGCATTCAAGGGTAGTGTGTGGGTTAAGAACAGTAGAGGGAGGCCAAGGATGGAATACGCTAAGTATATTAGGGATGATGTGGGTTTTGCTAGTTATCATGCAATGAAAAGGCTTGTAGCGCAGACTCGCTAAGCATTTATTTGGCTTTATAATTATAATGAAATTATAACGAAAGCATCGAACAAGAAATTTCCTTTGTGTTGGGCAAACGCAGACTGCTGGCGCCATAAAACCTAAGGGACGGGACAGTGTGGCATACGAAAATTTCCCGGAAGCGTAGGCCAATCGCCCTGGAATTTTCCAAAATGTTTTACCCCACCACCTGGATGACCCTAAGGGAGAGGGTTGAAACGAAGAGGTGGATTGGGTAAATCATACCACGTGAGACAGCGTTACCCTTGTGGCGGGGGAGATACAGAGGTGACCTGGAAAGGCGAGATCACGGAAAAATGGTAGATAAAGCTGGATGGAAAGGGAGTAAGCTGCGAGGAGAGGAACGTCGAGTTCTAGGAAACAAGTTGAAGCCAGGCCGACACTCAGTTAAGCTGCCGACCAAAGGATCAACACTATCTCACGCCGTCGAGATAGGAGAATTCTGTGCAGGCTACCAGAAGCATAATCAAGGATCCAGTATGCCACTAAAACAGGTGTGTCACTTGCGTGATATGTGAATCTGCCATCCGCTCTGCACGTATCCCGCCCACAGAAATTCTCTTTTAATTATATAGTTTAAAACTTTGAAATTTTTTTTTGTGAGAATAAGATTTCATAAATTGTAAAGAGCCCCTAAATAAATTAAACTATGATTATTTTCAATTCACTGATATAAAATTAATTAAACCAACTCAGTAAAGCCTGGGATCCGGTACTGAGGAAATTTGGACGAGAGGACAAACAAAGTCGAAGTACCATAATTACGCCATCAACAAGTGATTGCTTGAAATCGACCAGAGTCCCTGAGCCTACTGAGACCGAGAACCAATCAAGAAAGGACACGCGCCATGCCACCTAGGCATGGACTATAAAGTCGACGCACAAACCGCAGGACGGCACTTTCACTTGAGAACGATGGCAGAGCACGCCATCGAAACGTCGTGGCTTAAACTCCATTTAACCCGGGTGGAAACCCAACAATTGTTTATTCTTACTTAAACCCATCAATTAGCCGTGAAATAACAATACTTTACAGGCTTACGCAAGATAAGTTATGGGGGTTGCGCGAGACAGGTCTGAATATCACAACAACTTACTTTAACATTACAATTTTTTTCAAATAGAAGAGTATATATATATAAAGTGGCCTGCGGTATGTGTTCTGACACGTTCCCTAAGAGAACTTTTAAACTAGTCAGAAAAAAGGAACTTCGCTGGTCATTTTATTGGAACTTACTGCAGAGAGGAGGGGGGTTTACGAGATATTTAATTAAACATTCTACAGATTCATTAATTGCCATTTACAATCCCGTTTAAAATGATAAATGATTGGTCTTTGTAAGTACATGGAAGTTGAAACAGCGCGTAGGCTACGGAAGCACAAAGCGATGTTCACAGCGTCGTGGCCAGATGCTGGCCGCACTATAAACGGTGCATAGCTTATACTGTATTATGTGATACCTCACAGGGGATTGCTCAGTACACCAAGCAGTAATGACCCTGTGGTTGAGCAATGAATTGTCTGCTGGCTAATTTCGCCCAAACACCAACAGACCACGAGTGAGTTTCGCATTCTCCAAGTTTCATCCTCTGTAGGCGAGTTGCTCTCGTACCGCAGGACGCGAACAGGGACTCAAGGATTCAGTCCTTTTACTGTGTAACAACTTAGTACTACTTACTATTTATTTCGTCTTTTTTCCCCATATATTTATAATTTAGCGAGAAATGTGCTTACTGCGAATGAACAGAAAGTTTGGCACAATTTAGGCTGTATTAGACTGTACTAAAATTTTAAAAGTAACTAGAAGATCACTAAACATCCCAAACATAATTTATAAGATGCTTTTAAATGAAGTAATTCACTAGTAGAGTTTATAAAAATCCATAAATAATAATTCAAGTTCCTCAGAACTGAAACCGATTGTAGAGCTTACATGAAAGAATTTAAGCAATGTTAATACAAAAGTCGATACATTTTGGTTTCTTAATACAGCGCTTGATTTATGCCATACGCAAAATACAGGAAATTTTCCGAAACCTGCAGGAGAAGTATTTGATATCGAAAAAAATTCGAAATTTTAAAAGAAATAAAAACGTTTGACAATCGTGTGATTTTCTTGACCAATGAGATTACACACACACACACAGATATATATATATATATATATATATGGGGGTCACTGGGACGTGGACTATAAAGATTATTCATTTCACAGCCGTCGGTGAGACTTAAATCTTGTCAGCCAATAGGATGAATTAACATGTAGTAAGTCCGCAAAGATTTAGCCATTAGTCTAAACAAGCGCTAATCTATCAGCTTACGACAACGCCATAGGATCGGCATATGCTAAGTGCATGTATGAATCTTTAGCTCATCTACAGTTTTCCCTACGTCCGCAGTTTTAATTATATATATAGTAAAAATTGAATAAATTAAGTAGTTCTTGATTTTACCTAAATTTCTATATTATTCTATTCGCTAAAACTAAATTAAATATAATATTACTTTCACGACGGAATTGTAAGCAATATCTTTTTGCACATACATCAAAACAGAATTGACTAATGAAATAATGCGCAATTTAACAATTTGGATCAGATGTATAGACACCCGAATAACTTAATTAAAGAACAGAATCAATTATTCAGTCAAATCTCAGCTCGTAAGGCCGTGAAACTGAAATAAAGATTTAGGAAATATCTACCTCTTGAGTACTTAGAAATAATTTCTCTCCACTAATTTCCATAGCGTCAACAGACAGTAACTAATAAACAGATCATCCGAGTATATATGACTACGCCACACTCTAAAACTTAGAAATCAGTCATTCCTCTCTCACTGACAATCATATCTGTAGACAACCAGCTATGGTCTTATAAAAGAAATAGTCCTCTGTCCTTTAAGGCCTGAGAGGGATATCACCTTGAATCAATCAATATCAGTCCTCTAAATAAAGGGAATCGTCAAGCAGCGTTCCCGTGATTCGTTTATTCAAGGTCACACTCCTCTTCAGCTTTAACGGTCAGAATACTACTTTTTATTTTGAACAAACTATCGTATAGTAGTATTAGGGTAGTCAGAAGAAGACTTGCAAACAATAATAAATGGCATGAACGTGGTTCTGGAGAAATTGTTAAACTTTACGATTAATACAAGAAAACCAAGGAAATGGCGTGTAGTATGGTAAATAATGGAATAACAAAGGGCGTTAGAATGGGAAGGGATATTTTGAACGAAGTCTAGGAATTCTACTACTTTGGAAGCGTAATAACTAGGGATGGTGGAAGTATAGTAGACAAAGAGTTACGATAGCCCAGGCAAGGAAGGCTTTCGCGAAGAAGGGGAATTCACGTGTAATATAAGTGTGAATTATTAGGTAATCGTTGCTAAAAATGTTCGTATGGAGTGTAGGAGTTAAACAGCATGGACGACAGACTGCATCCTTGCTAATCAGATTAAGGATTATGCATTTGGTAGTTTTGTAGAAATTAATAGGCTTGTGCAGAATGAGTCGGCAAAGAGAGTTGCATCAGACCAGTCTAAAAAGACCACTACAACTAGAATGTTGTTGTAATGTTAAAATACAACACGAATAGGCCACCGCCCTGTAATTCTCAAGGCGGAAGACTGGAGTTAGCATAAACACGTACCATAAATACGGTAACTTAGCGTAATAACTATATTGAAAAAATTTGACGAAAGAAAATCTTTTATTTTAGGGTATAATGTGTATATTGAAGTAATCTGGAAGTATTAATGTACGACGATTCTGCTTCTGTCTGTATCTCACTTGCAAGAAAAATAATTATTATTAATGGTTTCCGACAGTTGCCCCTCCCCCTTCTACTGAACGCCTCGCCATTGCTCGCATATTTGCAGTCACAGCCACCGCTTTCTACGTTTATTAACCTGTGACCACAAAGTATCTCGCTTCCCATGGTTCAACTTTTCTTTAGAACAGTAACTTATATTAATAGTAGCAAAACTGGTCCCTTCATTCATAAATCTACTTTCTTGGTACATGGCAACATGCTACGCTTCCTCTCGAACAATAGCATTTCGGTCATTCCATGTCTAGTGGTCTGATTTCAAGAAAGAGCACCGTTTGACCAGAATGGATTTTGTGTCGGCATTAAGACATAACCCCAATGAACATTGGTAAACTTTCACATTCTAAAATTTAATGGAGATATTGTAGTTTAACTCTATGTAGGAACCTTTTACGCTATGACTGAAATTTAAGCAACTTTGAGATGTAAGATCTCTGGCAGTAAATAATCATAAGAAAAACGAAACTTAACATGTATAAGGTTAGCTGCACTTTTAAACGTAAATATCAAAAATACTTTGATGAGTAATTTCGCTTAGATAAACTGAAGCAAAGTCTGCCAAAAAAGTTTAAGTGTGAAAAATAATTAAAAGTTTGGCTTTTTATATCTGTGGAAGTAAAAGTAAGAAAAACTTGAAACTTTGCACTCAATAAAATAGCATCACAAGGTGGTCTAAATTTCATTTATCTGCTGCTCTCCAGTACTTTATTAATTAAATGTAAAGTTGACGAATCTAGCAAAAACGCCAAAAATAAGGTATTTACAGCCTACTTTTATGAAAACCTATCTTATAGAAACTATATTTAATTAATTTTATTTGTAAGAGCATGGTTTAAACTTCTTAAAAAAATAGACGTGAACTTTCGTCGCTGGCGTACAAGGGCTTGAAATTGGGGACAAAGTTGATAACTTTGCATTACAATGTTCAATGCGCATTCAGGTAGTTTTTTCATTTTTTGTTTTAAATTACTAAAAAAGGATTCACAATTCATCGCAGGCACATGACAAATTGTTAATTTTTCATTGCATACTATACTTAATTTTGCCTTCGGGTACTATTTTCCTTTTATTTCTGTTGGAGCTTAAGTTGTTCCGATTCACTTTTCACTAGATTTAGGAATGTACTTCTACGTTAATGGCATAACCATACATCCTTTTAAAGCATAATATTTTATAAAATGCAATTGAAACTTCTTTTTCTCCAATTTTTCAGCGTCTTTAATGCGTGAAATGGTTACCGTTAAATCTATTAGTATTATTTCTAGTTTTCCAAATTGCATTGTTGGAGAAAAATTATCATCAACTTGCCATGTTCGTTTCTATTCGGAAAAAAATGAGCTGCGTTATGTGCACAGTTTGTCAGCCAGTGAAAAAAAAACTTCTCACTCGACTTTCAGAGGTTGAGTTCACAGCAATGACTTTCATAACGAAAGAATGTTTTGGAAGTATATGAAATGAGGCCAAATCATCCCATTTAATAAAACCAAGCACACAGCTAAGCATGGGCTGTTGAAAGTCAATCTAGTCATCCATGTGGGTTGATTTTTAAAAACAAATTTGAAACCAGATCAAAAAATTTGTTCCCAAGTGTGAATCTGATTTCATTTCTATAGCCCAAGGCATAACAGTCTTCATCATCAGAGAATTATATGGACATTTCGCACACTGTCAATCGGAGTTTCACTGACTTCAGGTGCTCCCCATTAAAATTTCGAAGGTTGAGATTTAGCCATAAAACAGAGTACATTAAACAAAAAATTGAATCAGTGCAGAAAGTGATAGCTGAAGAAAAATAAAACAGTAGCTGCTGGAGTATCAACTGAGAATATTGGGGAAACTAGCAAAACCTGTGATGTTTTCATGTCAATTCAATGTATATACGATGTATGACTGCCACAGAAATATCGTACTTTTGTCCTCAATTTTAAGGCCTTAAACGCCCGCGATGAAAGAGCGAGCCAACTTTATAAAAGGGTTAAAAGCATGTTCCTTTTAACAAAAATAATTTTTTAAAAAATTCTGTAGGATAGTTTTTTATAAAATTAGGTTAATAATGCCCTATTTTTTAATTTAGCTTAAAGTTTAACTAAAAAATTTGCATTTAAGGGTTTTATATTAACTTTAAAATAAATATTTATATATTTTAATATAATAAATTGAATATTTTAAATAAATATCTAGGTATAAAATAAATCTTATAAAATAAATAATCCAGAATTTTCATACCTTTACTTCCAGTAATATAAAAAGACAAACGAATTTTTTTCACACCCTAATTTTTTCGGCCGAATTTGCTTCAAATTATGTATGCCAAATTTGTTCAAAACCTTTTTTGTTCTTTGAGGTTCAAAGAGTACAAAATGTTGAATAAGACAGCCACGTCTCATGCCTTATAATAAAATATTGCCAGAGATATTACATCTCAAAATTGCTGAATTTGTATCGTAAAACTTTACCAATGTTCATTGTCGACATGTCTCATGCCAAAAATAAAATATTGCCAGAGATATTACATCTCAAAATTGCTGAATTTGTATCGTAAAACTTTACCAATGTTCATTGTCGACATGTCTAAAGATTCACACAAAATTTCATTGAAATTGGAGATGGTGTAGCGGGGATCCCCACACCATTTCCTGACTCCAATTGCAACTAGCTGAACATGGAGGAAGACCGTACTCACATCCCGGAGGCAGTCGACGACCCTCTCGTGGTCCCTGAAGAGGTCGGCGGGGACGCTGCAGTTAACTTGCCTCGCCAAGCGGACGGCGAAGCTGACGGGATCCTCCACCAGCGCCCAGCTGCTGAGCGCCGACCCGGATAACAGGATCGCTCGCTGGAAGAGACCTGCACGCAGGGGAAAAAAGAAAAGAAAAGCTCGTTATTAGGTAGTTGCGACCAAGTTTTATCCTCACAAATCCTCCGACATCCCTGAAACGTCGCGTAAATGGAAAAGCATCAAGAAAGAAATTAGTTTAGAGTGCCGCTCGGGGTAAATAATGAATTTCAGGCAAAAATAAACAAGCTCTCAACCGTGCTCGCTTCGTAGGCTTACGAAAAAGCATTTTTTGTGCCAAATTTAGTTTATGATGTATTGCAATGCCAATGATTACCTTAGCGGCATTCGCATTCGAAGTTCACCAATGGTAAGGAAAAAGTTTTAACAAAATGGCAAATCCAACGACTAAATATTTACATTAATTCCTAGAATGAGGAATTATAGTAAACCTGACAAATGAAGAGATACGTTCCCAATTATTGCAGAGTTTGTGGACATTGTAAAGGATTACTGTTGTTGTTCATTTAAAAATATATTACGATAAAAAAAGTAAACTAAGATTCAAAATTATGAGAATGAATTTGAATGACAAATGATATGAAACAATTATTCATTTATCTTAGGACTACATTTATTACCAGCATAAAATAAAAAGAATGGTCAAAAGTTGAACTAATATTTTTAAAACGTTTCGTCCCAAGCTTTAGGGATAGCTTCAGTTCATTAATTACAAAATTGTCAATATTTCGTGTTGGCGACGAAACGTTTTCAAAATTTCTGACTTTTGGCCATTTTCATTTATTGTACATGATATTAAAGTCTGATTAATAATTACCTCAATTAAAACTTTTAAAAAATGATAATTAAATAAAAGAAAAACACTTTGAGTGGTAAATTCTGTATTATTTCTGTATGATCTACAGTTGAAAATGGCCATGGCCGAAAGCTTCTGAAATAATACAGAATTGAGAACTCAAAGCGGTTTTCTTGTAAGTGTGATTAGTTTAATTATTTTATTTATTACCAAAATAGTTAGTACAAAATATACAGGAACCAATGAAATTCTTTTTAAATTATTTGGAATATATATATATTTCATGCTAATGTTAATGGCATGAATGATACTATAAAAATAAAAAGTTATAAAAGTTACCGAACATCTAGAAAGAGAAAAAATGTCAAAATAATACCTGAAGAGAACTCTAAATAGAAAATTGAAAGAAATATAAATAGTTGAAATAAGTTGGAATAAAATATTCTTTGGAAATTTCATGAACAACTCCTTAATAAGATTTTAGTGTGACTTATTTGAACGATAATAAAAATAATCCTTTTCTAACAGCATGCAAAATGACAAAATTAAAAAAGTTTCATTTTGCAGCTGAATATAATATAAAAGCTTTTTAAAATTTTCATAATTATGGCCAAATGTAGTACAACAGAGAATTCATTCGTAACTGAAAATGAAAATTTCAGTGGTATAGATTGTTAAAACAGTTGAGTCAAAATTAAAATTAAATAAGTAGTAAGTGCAGTTTGTCGGAGATAAATTTAATAAGAAAATTAAATAAATGTAAGACCAATTACTGACAATGTTTTAGTTAATGTGAAGCGACGTTTCACCATATTTGGAACTTCCATAAGTAATGTTACTACAAAAATAGTAAATGATAAACATTTTAAAAATCTCAATAAGATTATTGATGTTAAAACTTACAATTTTGATGAAAAATAAGGAACCCAAATGTAAAAAATCTAAACTTGAGGGCAGCTTGGACCTAATAATGAGTAAAAGGAGGAAGTTAAAAATAGAAACAATGCTTTTTCGAATATTGTCAGCTTCCGTTTAATAGTCATTTAAGAAAAATGTTAAGCTCACATCAAAACGTAGCATTAAGTAAACTTTTTAACTTTTTTAGATAGTCTGTACTATCTTCTGATAAAAGTTTTCGCAATAAAAAAAATTGAGCCAAACGGTTTATAATTTTAATTTTTACATTGAACTGTGTAACTGTCTATTACAGCATTGCTATGAATTCATATATCACATTTGGGTTGTAGGTATTTAACTTCTTTCCTTATCAATATTTCAATAATCAAAGTTATTTATTATCACTAATTTTATTAAGATTCTGAAAATTTAATCTTATTTTTCAATTTTTCTAGTAACATAAGCAAAGAAAGTCCAAATATGGTAGCGAAATGTCGGTTCAAATAAATAAAACTTTAAACTAGTCGGAATTTTATTAAATTTAACTATCTTCAAAAAATGGACGTATAAAAACGTTCATTTCTTGAAACATCTTCAAGTGCAGAAAAAATTCCAAAAGATAAATTAAAGAGTATATATGACAAATATACAATAAATGAGTTAAATCAGCCTTTGTCAGTTTAAAATATTTAAATTTAAAAAGAAACTGAGAAATTGCTTAAAAAACACGTACGGAATTATTTGTGCGTTCAGCACATGCAAAAGTTGATTGGTTTATCTGTCTTGAAGCTACGACAATTTATCTTGAAGAGGTTCCAATTAATGTTAGCAGCTTTCCGTATAAATTTTAAATCTGACAAACAAGGCTGAATACGGTTTTTTTTTCTCAGTGAAATCATATCAATAAAACGTAGAAGTAAAGTTTCAGTATTCACCCAACCTTAACACTAGTCCACCATTGTGCATATAACATTCACTTACCATTTTCGCAACACAGCGGCAATACTACGAACTTTGGGAACGAAACAATCCTAGCGAACGACAATACAACTGAAAGTCAAGGTTAGAAATAATACACTTCTTACAATGAACTTCGGGCGCAGATATACCTCCAACCGTAGCAAGCTCCTTATATGTATACCTTCAATAAACATTTTTAAACTAATCTAATATACTCGTGCACTTAAAAGAGCTGAAAAGAAACACAGACCTCAGTTTTAATAACTAATAACATGCTCATCGACATTTTATACTCATTGGATTATTTCAGTTACCTCTGTACTATATAAACTTTATTTTACTTCCTAACCTCTCATCATGGTTTTTAAAAAGCATGAAAAAGATTTCTTGAACTACTGGAAAACGTTATTGTAAATGATATTAAGGAGTTTTATTTAAATAATTTAATGAAATTTATTGCGCTTCAAGGTAATATAATAATTCAATTTACATAAAAGAAAACAACTTTAAAGGGTTCTGTGAGCTGTTTCAAATAAATTGGTTCAAGGGGACGATTTTTTAACTATCAGGTTTAACTACTTATGGGGCAACCACGTACTCAAAAGGTTCGTTCACTTGACGAACCTGTTTTATCTTCATTCGTGTCTCGATGCAAGTTACTGGGCGACCGGAACTTCCTTAGCCGGATTGATTTTAAATTCTCTCTCTGCCGGCGGAAAGTGGAATGAACCAAGTACTGTCTGAGATTGAGGAAAACCCTGTTTTTCCTCCTCCTTCCCTCTGGCGTTCCTTGCTCTAAAAACTTTCTCATTAAAGAGCAACAATTCACATCTCACTTTCAACTCTTCTTGCTCTCTCCAGATTTCTCCTCTTTCGACGCCCGTTCCACTATCCAGCCTCCTCCTCCCTTTCGACGCCCATTCTACCATCCAGCCTCCTCCTCCCTTTCGACGCCCATTCTACCATCCAGCCTCCTCCTCCCTTTCGACGCCCATTCTACCATCCAGCCTTCTCCTCCCTTTCGACGCCCATTCTACCATCCAGCCTTCTCCTCCCTTTCGACGCCCGTTCCACTATCCAGCCTTCTCCTTTCTCACACGTCCTGATCACCTCTTCTACCCTGCCACCTCATTCTCAATATTTCTTGGCTACTCGCCTCCCAGCCAAACTCGTATATTCTTTCTCTAGGGGAAAACGCTATCCCACGTGATTTTTGTTCCGCCAATCCTCACAAGTCTTTCGTCCAGCGTGGGAAATGCTCCCTGACAAAGGGAACAGTGTCCCACGGAAATTTTCAAGCGTGAACGTTCCTTCAGTAAAACAAGCAACAGGCACGTCTCCCGACCGGCAGCCTGGTGCCGGGAAATTCAACTTCTACACCAGTTGGAATGTTCTTGCTGAATTTTTAGATCCCTTAAAATTCTAAAAGTTTGAATTGGTAGGCGTCCTAATGCGCTACATCATAAAGTGATTAATGACATCACTACAAATCTTTTAAAAACTATAGAAGAAATACTATTTGCTGTAAAATTATTCAATATCCGACTTTTGGTCATATTTCTGGATCTGTGTATTTATAATATTAAGTCAGATTAATTAATTATTTCATTTGAACGATGAAATAATGTTTACTTTTCATCCAATTTAATTACACCACAGGCGAAAGCACTAAGTGGCATGGAAGTATCAAAATCTTTCCAGTCCTTGCCAATAAAACTTTGATGCATACAGTTTTAATTCGGTTACCACGCGTTTGGAAGTTAGGGATCGTACAACATATGCATGAACTGAAAATTAAACTTTTCACGTAATATCTTTAGTAAGAAGATTCTTTACGACAGATTAGCCGTCAACTTGTCGCTTAGTTGAACTTTGAAATTTGTTATTCAGTAAACGATTATTACTTGCGTAGGTTGACAAGTAAATGAAGCTTCGGAGAACAGAGTTTGAGAGGATAGCAAATAATTCATGTCGCGCAAAACGCAACAGATAACGCGCGATGTTATATAAGTTGAAGGCGATTTCATTTAATTTATTTAAAATATCAGAAAATTGATGTTTGAATTTTAAAATGAACATATTTAAAAAAAGAGGACACCTAAGATATACTACAAAAGATTATAGAACTATAACAACACCGTAAAGATACCAATATTATGCCTAATATTAATATTTAAATTAGACCAAAACAGACAACTAGTAAATCAAAACCAATTTAATTTAATGCAACTAATGTAAGAATTTTGTGTATTGTTATCTTTAGTTCAAACTGAAGAGGGACCAGGTCAGGACCGAAACATGTAGTTTTATAAAATTAAGTTGGTTTTGTTTCACCAATTGTCTATTTTTTGGCCTCATTTAAACATTAAATATAACTTACTACCACCCCTATTGGGAGGGGTGGAACATTTACATGTAATGAAGGCTCATGCGCGAGGCGAAAAAAATTGAGGTCTGAAATATTTCAGTTTAATTTAAACCCCTTGCAGCATGTGAGGGTTGAAATAAGTCATCTGAAAATAACAAGGAAAGTTTGGTTTTGAAATAAATAATGTACCGGGTAATATAAATAAGTACCTGGGCAACGCCGGGTCCGCAGTTAGTTATAAAAAAACTGATTTTGGTTCACAAATATACCATTCGGCTAGCAGATAAACTATATGCAACATTTAATAATATGCTACGAATTATTACTGGATGTTTCAGAACTACTCCGATAATTAGGCTTATATCTATTACCTCTACATTACAGAAGGACGTCGCTAATTGCAAAACATGTTTTAAGTGCCAAAACCTAGACGTACACCAAAGTAAGAGACAACATCTCCTATAATATAACGAAGATCTATCCTTATCTTATTACTCAGTCAACACAAACGTTTCAAATAACTACTTCCTAAATTTTTCACCCCCTCCCCTTTTAACTCCTTCTCACCTGTTCCTCTCTGGAGATAAGCGGTAATCCCGACTGTTACATCCCTCACCAGCTTCACCAACAATCAGAAGCAAAACATCGATTGGAATTAAAAAAATTATGATCCTATTGAACGTTACTGTCACCCTGGACAGTCTACAATTAATTGTCTTAAACAAGCTATCTTATGTGTAATCTACTCTTTCTCCTCCGCTGTCGTGTAAATGTTGCGACAGCCACTAACGTCACTCTAAAACAAATTATTGTCATAGTCAACACAGTGTTTACCGTGTTGCACGCATTATCTGAATCGTGATAGCTTTTTACATTGTACACTCTTTCTGAAAAGTGCCACTTCCATTTTTCTTTCAGAGATAAGAAGGGCTGAGATGGATAACTCCTCACTATTAGGAAAGGGGAAAAGAAACATAACTGATGACAAACTGGCGAGAGTTTATAGGGTCATAATCATTAATATTAGCAACAACACGTGAAAGAATGACATTTCTTAAATTAGAATTTAGTTTTTTTTACAGTTCAGAAATTGGTTCAATAATTGCGCTTTAAATGTACTCTGAAAGTGTAAAAGTTGTCGATTCTGTTTTACAACAAAAATTAGAGTAAGACTTTAAATAAACCATAAATTACTCTTTAATGAGCGAATACTACTCCAAAGATTAACGTAAAAGTAAAATTGATGAAACATTCTGCTTTCAAAATTGTTTTTCTAAATTTTTGTTCAGTTTCTGATGAAGTCCACAAATATGGACGAAACGTCTTAGACGTATTAAATGAATATAAAGCCGTTTGTTGACAAATTGGCTGTATTTATTTATTTATTAAGAAGAACATGTAAATTCCCGGATTAGAAATCTGCTACCGATGAATCTAATGAACCGGAGAGTAAAGAAAGTAGGACAAAGCAATAAGATGTTGAATTTTACTGAATCCAGACAAGCATATTGAGACTAGTAGAAAGAAGGCTGAAAATATGGAAATCATTAATAAACAGTAAAAGACGAAAAACTAATAAGAAATATCTGAATGTCTAGGACTAAAAGCCAAATGGTTCTTCACGAGGAACAGAAATCTCAGGGTCAAGATCGTCACAACTATTTGTATTCGCATAGTTGACTTTAGATTCAGAAATAATTCTAGACATTTCAATCATCTTTCAGAGAAACTGTTACGCCTTGTCTTCTTATAGACGGTGATATGGAAATCAGTCTGGATTCTGCGATGGCGCCAACTTCATCGATCTCAACGACCTCACTTTATGAAGGAAGCCTTAAGAGACCCGAGATTTCTTCTATATTTTACAACTTCCAGGGAAAATTTATTATTATTTGCCAATCCGGCGTTTCCCCTCGGAAGATGTACACGCGGGATCCTATAACGTCATTACAGACGCTATACGTGGCGGATCGAAGTGGAAGTTATTTTGTGGAATATCTAATCCGAAAACCTCTGTACGTTTGAGTGCATTGACCATCAACAACAAAAATTTCTTTGTTTGAAATTTTGAACTTTCGATGCATTCGTTTATTCTTGGGCGGTTACTTTTACATAGAAGGGATCGGCCGACTTTGCTGAAATCTCATTCTTTTCGATGAAAGGTGCTAAAATAATTATTTATATCACAAACAAAAATAACAATTAGTTAAGTTTCCTTATATTTTTTCGTTCTTTTTAATTAGTGTGCAGGGTGCTTTTCCGTCACCCCTTTTTTGGAGGACTTTGCGTTTCACTGAGAAATACCTAAACTTTAGCTGTGCTCCATAAGATGACAAGTGGTTTCTCCTTTCCTATTTGAGCGAAAGAAGGATGTTCTTCCATTAAGCGAAGACTATCTGATGCTCATTGGTCCCATGGTGGCACGGCACGGCATGGCAGAAACCTTATAAGTAAGGGGTTACGCGCAGAGTTAGGCAACAAACTCGCAGCGCCACAGGCTCTCCGCAAGAAAGTTGTTTCCTCACTCAATATTAAACAATGTGCACGGGGCTTCTAACTTACGCGATCGCTTGCACGAATAAACTCCAAGTCTATTGCTTATAAAATATTTACCAAACAATTTACTTTCCACTTATTTCAAATCAGTTTATCATACATTAGAATTTTAGTGAAGTTCTTTACTATGTTAAGGGCTTAAATTTCTACTACAGTTTTAAAAAATTTTGATACTGGTGTGTAATGAAAATGGGTCATTAATAAATAAAAATAATGTTATAGAGGAAGAAATCAAAGAAATAATTACAGCAGGAAATAGTATATATTTTGCATACAAAGATCTATTCAAGACCAAATTATTGTCCAAGAGAGCCAAAATTCAGTTAAACTATGTATTGGTCAGACCAATAGTTACATATGCTGCTGAAACATGGACTCGTAAAGCAAATGATAACCAAAAACTCATGACATTTTAAAGAAAGATATTAAGAAGAATTTTAGGTCCTGTAAGGCTGGAAAATGGTCAATGGAGAGTAAAATTTAAAACAAATAGATAAAAAAATAGAAAAAAGTATAAATCACAAACAGTTATTCTAAATAGATGAGTCTAGACATGGAAAATAGTTTATAGCGCAGAGGAATACTGCCAATATAATTCATAGTTTAATATATAATATTTCGACAACTAGTCGAAAAGATATTGAGATTCCGGGAGGGGGGAGCGACTGCAGAATTTCCAGAATTAATCTGGAGCCTTAAAGTTGCCCAAGTTCGTGCCTAGAAACTAGGAGGATTAAGGCTGGTCAGACACAACTTCCCCGTGGTCATCCCTTCCCATCGTCCTCGTGGTGAGAACAATCTTCAAGTTTATAGAAGTAGTGTTTTACCCATAGTGGGTGTGACAGGGATACCAGCTGGGAAGTCGCAGAGAGGCGGAAAGGGCAGTTCACAATTAGACTTGGAAGGAGATGAAGGTGGAGAAAATGGAAATGTGTAGATAGAAGAATTCGCAATAAGACTTAGAAAAAGAAGGATACCTGAGAAAGGATACGGAAGAAAATATTAGGACACAAAGTGAAACTCATCGTCTGAAAGAAGGAGATCCGCTGTAAGAAGAGAAAAGGCTTTCAGCAAATAATTGAAAGTAAAATACAAGCTCAGAATAAATGCTACCATCTTCGCTAAAATTATGGGCCGAGATACCTTTTTCGTTGAGAAGGAAAACCGGTTTTCCTAGACGTCGGATGGTTCTAAATTCATTGCTCTCCGTATACCGAAAGTAATTCCTGCCCGTGAAGCAGAAAGAAGGAAACACCTCGGACTGCTTACCGTTTACCGACCACACTCTGAGTTCTCCGCTCCAGACCCCACCGCCGATCTCAAAACAAAACAGGTTCGCTTTCCGGCTCAACGTGACAGTTGAAAAATCTGCTGCACGCTTGTTTGATTCCCCCCACCTATAAACGGTTCTTAATAAAGTCTCATAAAAAATTGGTCGAGTTTATTTAATAATAAATAGCCTTAAAATTCTGTTGTTTTTTTCAGCAGGAAACCAAAGCGATAATTGAATTAAAACTTTGATAAATTGCAAAATAAATAAATTACATTCCGTATTAATGTTTTATTAATTACCTCTCCCCTTTTAGAAGATGTTAAGTTCATTTGTGATAAATAAATATCAACGAATAAATGAACATCTTTCTCCGTCATCAGAGAAGCAACTCGGATGTTTAGATTGTGTACAAAATTCCTACATTGTTGCAGTTACAGACGTCCAAGAGAAAACTGTTTACTGTCTCGAATAATTCATTTTCGTCTGCAGCTGAAGACGAAACAAATCCAGGAGTAAGAGGATTATCCAACAAAATTTTATTTGAACCCGAGGTAAAATGCTGAAGTAGTTATATGCAATAAAAAGAAGACAAAATTCTAATATCGCACAATTTAACAGAAACACACACAATGATGGGGGTTCGTAGATTTATATTTCAGTAGTATTGACGGTATCTAAAATAAACAATTCAACAAGTCAAAAAAGGTTTTATACTATTGTTATGTATTGTAATGTAATGATTAAAAGTTACGATTTTAAATAATTACAGTACTAACATTACTAATAAATAATTTTCCAAGACTATTATTAAAGTATTATTGAAATGTGTGAATTATAATAATTAGTAATATTGTGATTTAACTACATAAAATGGAACATGAAATCATTTTAAATCAACTTGTGGAATTATTGTTAAATGTATTGAGGTTGGATAAAAATTTCTCTATAGTCGAAAACGATGACACTAATGCTTTACTTTGCATACACAACTTAACTGTTGAACAGCCTAATATTATTTACATTCCCAAAGAATTGGTAAAATGCAAGATAAAACACGCGAATGTTTTATTTTGATTCCCTTAACTTTTATGGCCAATATTTGTTTACTATTCTCCACGTACTGATATTATCATTAAATGCGAAAATGATACAAATCAATAAACGACGTAGCTAACTCAACTAATTTTAAATTTTATTGGTTTTGTCAAACAAAAGTATTTAATTTTTTCAATCTGTAATAAATTCTTCCCCGCCTAAAATAAAAATTAACACTATAAATATGCTTATTGTCTGAAACCTATAAAACACTTTCTCAATTTTGGTAATCAATAATTTAAAAAAATTCTTTTACTTTCAATGAAAGGAATTTTCACATAAATTTATTTTGAAAATAAATTAGGTTCACAAGTTTATTTATCGATAAAAATTTCATTGGTGTTCATGAACGCCAAACTATGGTCGATACCTTTTGGTCAGAGCTAGTTGGAATCTACTCAGGGCTACCAACTAATACAGATGGGATGCGCAGAGGAACAAAGGCACTCGGACCCGACGTCCGGGACCAGTTGTGAAATTCTGTTCTCTCCTCATCCCCCTAAAGTAGGTTCCATTGTCTTCAATTGTATTAACCAGACAGTCCTGTCTGGTTTGTGAACGCACAAACATAACAGATCTTGTATTGTAACAAGATCAATTACGCTAATTGAGTGATTCTAAGCAACGTTCTTTCATTAACTGCACAGTTCCACGTAGAGCATAGATCAATTTATTTGAAATTAGTAATAATTAAATGGTTCCTAATCACGTAAAAAGAATCTGTTTCAAACATAAATCAAAATCGATCGACAGATTTACAACCCTTTAATCACTTTGTTCGAATATACCCTTTATTCGTTAAGAAACTGATTATACAATGTAAGCTCTCGAATTTTGACTTCTGGAATAATAAAAGTGTGTTCTGCGTTATACAGCTATGTTCTTACAAATTTTTATAATCCGAAAATCATCTCTGAATATCCTGGAAATTTAGTTTAAGTAAGCTTTGTAAGCATACGCTACGTAATTCATTAATAAAAGACCTTTGTGATGGCCATGTTTCGTAGTAAAACTTCGAATTTTTGAAAAAGTTAGTCGGATAAGTCCTACGTGATTCTTCCCCCTCAGTTCCCCCCTTCCGCTCAGTCGCTCTTGACAATATTCCCATTGCACCTTCTCCTACTACGCACCTCATACGCCATGCAACATACCTCGTCTTGTCAATTTTCCTTATTAATAAAACAGTTCACAGTTTTCAAATTCAATCTAATAACCTATTCTCTTTAATCCTGTATTAATCTTATGCTTACTTTCAATGAGAACTCTTCGAATAACCATCTTTTCGCTAGGTCTTCGCTCCCCGTAAAATAAATTACTACTATACAAACCTCCTGAAGTGAAAAATATTAAATGTGTTCATGGGACCAACGTCTGTCATTTCATTACATACAACTATTAAGTTAATCAGAAAAATAATACTTCAATATAGCCTCATAAAATCCAATGTGATGAATTTGAATTTTTTTAGACAATTGTTTAGGAATCCTATTTAGAGAGATTCATCATTTAATAAATGGAGTCAAAAGGTACGGAAAAACTATTGCCACTAATTTATCTATAGAAACTTGGAATGAAAGTATAAGTAATCTATACCATTAAATAAAACTGAAGTCTCTGCCTGCGGTTTTCCGAAATAAATGCCAAAGTATAACAAATGTGGAAGTTATTGAATGTTTATTAATATTATTTACTATTCATAATTTCAATGTGGCATTTGTGATGTAGCAAACTGGTAACCTTATGTAACTGCTTGTATTGGAATTTGAAAATATTTTGTCTGTAGTCAATTTCTATTGGAGTTAAATTTCTTATTTGTAGCTTCAAAAGCCCAAAAATGTAGAAGAAACGTCTTAAAAGAATTTAAATAGGGGTTTCCTAACAAATATGTTGAATTTATTTGTAAATCCTTCAGATATAATAATTGTTTCACAGACTTTTTAAAATATATTTAACCAAAATTCAAACAAAACAAACCCTACGCACCATTACAAACTCTCCCTGGTACCTTAGAATTTCAGCCATCCACAATAACATCAAACTTCCCAAAGTAAACTCCGTAATCTCCAAATCCATATCCTCCCTAATCGAAAGCCCTCAGCCACCCAAACCCCACGATGATAGCAATTCCATGACAATCCTCCATCTCTACGCTTCCGTCGGCTCAAAAGAAAACTCCCAATTGACCTCATCTTTTCCTCTGAACATTCAGGCACATAATAACCCACCTTACCACCATGCCCGCAGACCACATCCTCATACATCCTCCAACAATCAGTTTTCTGCCTGTCAACCCTCACCCAGCCTCGTCGTATGCCTCTCAGATAATCACAAAAAAACCGAACCCATGTCTACATGTTAATTATATACACTATTTTAATTACGTATTCAATATTTTAATATTGTATATACCGAATCAACAAATGTAAAAAGGATAAAAGTTTTTATATGAATGAAAAAGAGAACAGACTTTTTGAACAAATCTGTAATTCATTATTTAACAAATGTATTTGACTACGATACAATTGTGGGAAGCTACGCAGAAGTTAGAACACATTTCACCTTGCCATGAGACTAGAGAAATCGTTTCAACCTGGAAATATTACACAAGTTAATGGGCACGTACCAGGCATGACAGTCGGCGACGTCATGAGGAAGTTGATGCAGGCGGCGCCGGTGCCGTGACCAAAGAGCGTCACGTTGCTGGAGTCTCCTCCAAACTGAGCTATGTTTTGTTGGACCCAGTGAAGAGCTGCGATCTGATCCATCAGACCATAGTTCGCCACGCGGGCCTTCACGTGCGGTGCCAGATTCGCGTTCAGGAAGCCTGAAAGGCAGACAGACACGATTATCAAAAGATTTGTATATCGCTGGAGGATTCCAAATTATGAAAAATTAAAACCTCTTTAGTCACATTAATTTTGTACGCAACGTTCCAAATGAATTGGGAATTGATAAGACGGAAAGTGCACATCCAGGACCACAGAATATGAATCGTGAAGTCAACTTTCACCTTCTAAATGAGTAAATATCTAAACCCTACTTACATAACAATGTCTTTTCACTCGCTTTAAAATTGAATGTCACTGGACATTGTTTCAAGCATTCATGTCAGTTATCGATTCTATGGAGAAATACTGTATTTAATGTCAAAACAACTGTATTATCTTCACAAAAAAAACAGTCGTTAAATTTAGAAAAAAGAAAGGTGTAAATGTTATCTTCACCGATACTTAAACAGTATCGAAGACCGTAGATTATAAATATAATTGGCTGATTTTAATTATGTTAGTATTAGCTACCTAAGAATTACTATTAATGTTAACAACGGGCACAAATTATAAACTATCTAAGAAATAAACTGGTTTTGAAGGTTTTTCGACAATGGTGTGAAAATAATTTATTGTCCGACGATGGAATCCCTAATATACTGTTTCTGTCGGGGTAGAGTCCTAAGACTGGTCTGTGGCAACCATCTATGCTAAACTACATTGCGCAAGCATTGCATAACCAGCACATCCGACATCCTACCAAATCTGCTTAGCTTTTTCCATCATTGACCTACCTTTTCTCTTCTTACACCACACACGCCCCTTTAATGATAATTATACAAGACCCTCAGGTCTCAAAACGTGGCCTATTAATCTATCCCTTCTCTCGGTCAAAGTCATACATATTGTTCGTTCTTCCCCTATTCTGTTTGGAACTTCCTCGTTTGTGATTCTATCCAGCATTCGTATATACCATCACATTTCAAAGGCTTCTATCCTTTTCCTTTCCGCAGCTCTACGTTTCGCACCCATATAACGCCACGCTCCATACAAACATTTTTAACAACGATTCCCTAATATCACTCTTACATTACTCGTAAGTAAATTCCTCTTTTTTTCGCGAAAGTCTTCCTTGCCTGTGCTATCCTACTCTTTACGTCTAATATACTTCTACCATTACTAGTTATTATGCTTGCAAAATAGCAGAATTCCTTAACTTCAGTCAAAATATCCTTTTCGAAACTAACAGCGTTTGTTATTCCACCGTTTTCCATACTACATTCTATTACCTTGGTTTACCTCTATTAATCCTCATATTGAACTCTTTCTCCAGGAATCAGTTCATGCCATTTATTATGGTTTCCAAGTTTTCTTCAGATTCCCCTAATAATACAATATCGTCGGAAAAGTGTAAGGTTTTTATTTCTGCTCCTTGCAGTATAATTCCTTTTCCATATTCCGTTTTAACTTTCTTCATCACCTTTATATATACAAGTTAAACAGCATGGGTAACAGACTGCATCATTTCCTTACTCCTTTCTTGATTGCGGCTTTGTTTTCTTGATCTTCTATTCTAGTTACTGCTGCCGGTCTTCTGTATAGGTTATGTATAAGCCTCCTTTCTCGATATTTTATTCCAGTGCTCTTCAAAATTCTTAATAGTGTGTTCCAATTGACATTATCAAACTCTTTTTCTTAATCTACAAATGCCATGAACGTAGGCGGGTTTTTCCTTATCCTGTCCTTTAAAATTGGTCGCTTAGTCAATATAGTGTATAATGAAATAATATGACGGGATTCACGGCTTTATTTCAAGATTTATAACTGTCTCTAAAAATGGCCACGCTAAATTCTTTAGATAGCGGAAACACGAACTTAGATATTTAAATAAGCCCTTTAACCGATGTGACGCTACATTTCCCGAATTATTAATTACTCGGAGGTTTCTATTAATATTTGGGCCTGAGCTTGTGGTTCGTCGCCCACCATGACTCTGCTTTGAGCATCCGGTATTATATTACATTCGCGCAGTCCCGTGGGAAGCTTTGTCAGCTTACTAACGCCCACTTCAGAAACACTGCTACTGTTCCACGAAGCAGCTAGTCTCTAGTCTCCCCGACGTCGAGAGATCTAAGTAAGACTGCTATAGTCTAATCCTAATGGAGTCAACTTCGCTTAGTTTAGATTGAAACAATTACTTCCCCGATATCGAGATATTACATATATCCAAAGAACAATACGATTATATTACGACAATACACAAATACAAATATTTTGTATTAAGGACGGAGGAAAGAAATTTTTCCCAGGAAGCATTTACCTTCTCGGCTTCCAGCCCGGGTCTTATCTTCTCTGGAACAAACGTTTCGACAACTAGCTACGCCATCGACGTAGAAAAAGTAGTCGGCAACCCACGGGATGCCGAAAAAAGAGCGGTTATCAACGGAGCTCGGATTTCAATCGGAAAAGCACAGTCTTGGCATAAATAACTCGGCAACTGTTGGGTTCCACGCAAAACCCAACTTTATATTCACTACTGGACACTTCACAATATAAAAAAACATCAAGTATTTGCACCGAGAAATATCCTCCGTGTTTGTCGTCATAAAACAAAATATTGCATGCAGCCAATTCAAACTTTCAGCCTAAACGTCCAAATCGAGACATACGTATTTTCCAAATCACAGCCACAGTCTTAATTTTCATTGTAATCGTGAAGAAGCGTCTACCTGATCGTGTTGTGATGTTTACATCAGGTCTCCTTTATATATGCGAGGTCAACTGCCAAATAGGAACCATTAGCGCTACTATCGTCCTCAAAATTCACTAAACAATTTCTTTCACGGTCTTTATAGGTCCAAATTTATAATATACGAGCTAGATTAATTTCATATCTCAAACTAAACGATTTAATAAATATTGACATTACGAGGCGTTACTGCGAACCACAGCGCCACATCCCCAGCAAACGACAAACTCCCGAACTACGTACATCAACTCGGTTGTATTTGTTATACTTTCTTCTGTTCATGACCTAAAAATGTTCATAGGAAACAAACACCGCTTTGACACTAGATAGTGTATTTTACTGACTATTCTTCCTAAATTTTAACGTGTATTTTTGAATTTAATTACGTAAGTTATGAATTAAAATTCCAAGACTGGTAGAAGTTACGTTTTCTTAAACCAGCTCGTATCCGTCCTCAAAATACTTTAGTCACAGACTTTAAATTTACACAACGAGGTTTCGTACGTTCGGCCATAATCACATGTAACTTGAACTAAAACGTCACACACATACACACACACACACACACACATATATATATATATATATATATATATCCACCCATCTGCTTTTCAGCATTCTCCTATAACACCACATTTCAAAGGCTTCCATTCATTTCCTTTCCGCATCTCCTAACATATATATAAGTACGAACGTGGCCTTGGAGAAAGAGTTCAATGTGGAGATTAATAAAGGGAAAACCAAGGTAATAGAGTGTAGTATGGGAAACAGTGGAATAACAAAGGGTGTTAGACTGTGAAGGGATATTTTCAAGGAAGTAAGGAATTCTGCTACTTGGGAAGCGTAATAACTAGGGATGGTAGAAGTATAGTAGACTTCAAGTGTTAGATAGAATAGGCAAGGAAGGCTTTGGCGAAAGAGGGGAATTTACTTACGTGTCATATAAGTGTGAATATTAGGAAATAGTTGCTAAAAATGTTCGTTTGGAGCGTGGCGTTATATGGGTGCGAAATGTAGACGATAGGCGTTGGGGAAAGGAAAATAATTGAAGCCTTTGAAATGTGGTGCTATAGGGAAATACTGAAAATCATATGGGTGGACAGAATCACAAACGAGGAAGTTCTAAACAGAATAGGGGAAAAGCGAACTATATTGCGTATGTTGACTAAGAGAAGGGATAGATCAATAGGCCACGTTTAAAGACACGAGGGTCTTGTAAAATTAGCATTAGAGGGAAGTGTGTGGGGTAATAACAGACAAGGGAGGCCAAGGATAGAATCCGCTAAGCAGATTAGGGAGGTTGGGGGTTGTGCTAGTTATAAAGAAATGAAAACGCTTGTGCAAAATAGACAAGCACGGAGGGTTGCATCAGACCAGTTCTTAGTACTGAAAATCACAACAACAAGGTATATTAATAAAATGTAAGCAAATTACATTTTATGGGGTGGGTTTGCTAATGAAATTTATAGAAAATTTATTTTAAAATTAAATTAATTTAACAATATTACTGAATGGAACAGAAAACTGGCACGAGATTCTAATCTGAGATTACTGAATCATTTAGTTTGCACAACATTTTAAGGGTTGTAATGTAGGCCGTGTAGCAGAGAAGTTTGTGCATACATAGGATGTTCCTACATCCCGTTTACAGGACGATCGTTCAATGTTGGCATATCAATTTATTTGGGGTTAGTTTTCAGGCGTCGTGATGTCTTCTGGTCTTCTTAAAACTTTGGTTTGATCTCTAAGGAAACTGTAATGTTGGATGTTGTAGCAATGAAGAAATGAAAAGGCTTGTGCAAGATAGATTAGCATGGAGGACCAGTCTTAGGGCTGAACACAACAACAACATATACTGTTTGTGGTCAATTACTTTTACGGTGTTTCCCGCGGTGTATCCGTCGTTCCCAACGACATTTAGAACTTACTATCAGATGTAATATGCCCTTACGTAGCCTGCGTGAATGCGTACGCGAGAAGCAAAAAGTATTGTAACGTAAGTAAAGTGTTTGTTTTAAGTAAGCATTAATATGGAATGCATCGCCGGGCACCCAGATACTTAGATATTAAATTCAATTTGATTTTTTCATGGAGCATAAAATTATTGCAACCTTAAGGGTAATATTAACATTGATTCGCATGTGTATTGGAATTTCCTTATCATATGTCATTACTACGGGTTAGTTATATATAGTTTTTTTTATTCTTTGTATTCATATATCTACGGGTAGTAATTATTCTCTTAGCTAATGTTACAATCGTTTATTTTTTTATAGTAATACAAATTTGAAGTTGAAAGCAGACATGTACAATTTTATAATGTTATTTTAACGCATCGCCACAGCGAGTATAAATATGGCCGTCTATATTAGCTTGGAAGGATCATATTTTTTGTGTACCTAACGAAAACTTTGAGTGGCATCTTCTTTCGGCGAAGTTCTGTCACTTCCGCCGTACCTAACGAGGCGACGTCTCCGATAACCGAGGAGGCGTCAATACACTCACGTCGACACCTAAGGGAGCCGGCTGATTCAAGGTGTCCATTAGAGCTCCCTGTCTCGATGACCGCGAAGGCTTCGTAACAGGACACCTCCACACCTCCACTCCTCCACTCCTCCACTCATCCACTCCCAAAGCAGACCAGGCTCGCCTAATTGCACGAATACCGACAGCCAAACACGTTTCTTCCGTTTACAGTCTCAATTGTGGGACGAAATAACGAACGACTTGGAATGATATTACTGGAGGGATGGGATATGCCTCACATTGGTGGACATTTGTAATGATGATTATTGGCTGCAGTGAAATTAGTTTATGACATTTAATAATTATTTCCATATATTGGGATCAATTAATTATAGGGTTTTTAAATATGAAAAGACAAGATTAACTTTAGAATTCTGAATTTAATAATAAAAAATAATTAAACATGCGCATTGATGGTAATTACAAATTTAAAATCGATTAAAGTCTGCTATTAAATAACAAATTAAATAATTTCCGACCGATTTTTTCAAACAGTTTTTATTTTTTATTTAAACGACGTTTCGACGCATATTCGCGCCTTCTTCAGGTTTATAATCTGTGAAATACAAATTTCAATTTGAAAATACTTATATATAGCACATACATAGATATAAAGGAATAAACAAACGACTCACCAAATTATTGTTAAAATCCAATTATCAAAACTACAGAATTGTTGTAATCGTTAATTTCTTTATACCAAAGTGAGGTCCGCGGCAGCAGAACTTATCTAGTGAACAGTTTGCACAAGACTAAATAATGGCCCATCTGGTATTTAGGGGTTTGACCTGTCGTATTGTAAACTTAACAACCGTTCATCCATAGATACGTAGACGAAGTTTTTTGTATCATACAAGAATGAAGTGAATAATATAACAAAAATTTTCAATAGTTACCATAAGAAATTACAGTTTACTTATGAATTAGAAAATAACAATAGAATCAGTTTTTTGGATGTTTTAATAACCAACAATCCTGGGGTTATTGAAACCAATTGGTTCTGGAAAGATACCTATTCGGGCCGTGTTTGACATTCCTTATCTAGCCATCCAGAACAATAAAAAAGAGCTAATATTTTAAATCTTATTGACAAGGCATTAACACTCTCAAATAAAAAATTTCATACTGATAATATAAAGATAGTAAAAAACATTTTAATCAAGAATTCATACCCATTAACTTTTATTAATAAACATATTACGAAAATTTCCACAAATTTAATAATAATAATCCATATCATACTAGCAAACAAAAACCAGTTAACAAACAGTTTATCACATTACCGTATTATGGAAACATAAGTGTGAAATTAAAAAAAGATTTTAACTAGTTACAATTTTCGAGTAGCTTTTATAATTCATAATGAACTCCAATTCACAAAAAGAGAAAAAGAAAAAATTAAAAAAGAAAGGTTACATAATGTAAGTTACAAAATTAATTGTGGTCAAATTCATTGTGGTAAATGTTATATAGGGCAAACAAAACGAGCTCTACGTACTAGATTAAAAGAACATAAAAATAACATTAAAACAGCGAACTATAACGTTGTCACGATACACAAATTGGAGGAATTCCATCAGTTTGATTGGGATAATGTACAAATTTTGGATTTTGAATAAAATTTATTTAACAGGAATATTTCAGAAATGTTATTTATTAAAACAACCACGAACACCCTGATTTCTCATAATGACACGTTAAAATGATGTCCTGTTTAGAAATTTTTAACAGTTGTTAATATGTGTTACAATTTATGTATAAATATTTTTATATAATTTGTTAAAAAACATTGTTATTAGAATATAATCCTGACTTAATTATTCTTAAATGATAAAAACCTATTTATGTTTTTGCTTTAAATTTTGTAAAGTTGATATTGAGAATAGTGAGAGTAGCCGCCGCTACGGGGAACAATACGACAGGTCAAACCCCTAAATACCACATGGGCCATATTAGTCTTGTGTAAACTGTTCACTAGATAAGTTCTTAGTGCTGCTGCCGCGGACCTCACTTTGCTACAAAGAAAGATTTAGATTTATTTTTTCCATTAATCCTCGATTGAGGAAATAGGATACGTCATACATTAAAAATTAACGATTGCAAAAAATTTGTAGTTTTTGAAAATTGGATTTTAACAATAATTTGGTGAGTTGTTAGTTTATTCCTTTGTATATATATGTACTTTCAAATTGAAATATGTATTTTACAGATTATAAACCTGAAGAAGGCGCGAATATGCGCTGAAACGTCGTTTAAATAAAAAATAAAAACTGTGTAAAAATCGGTCCGAAATTATTTAATTTGTAATTACAAATTATTAAAGAAAATATTACTGAAAAGAATAAATTTTCATTGAGACTTTAAAATCAGGGTACTCTTTGGAGTATACCGAGAAGCATTACAAATGTCCACCAACGTGAGGCATACCCTATAATAATAATACATACATTAATAAGTTATATTCAACCTCCCATAATCCCCAGCAGAGAAATATTATTATAACTTGTTGGTTCCACTGACATTTTGTAGAGTCATTATATATTAAACAATGTTCATGACTTTGATTTTTACTGAACGATTAGATAAACTTAGAATCCGCACTCACGTGATTAGCTGTTCATGTTTACGGAAGACCCAACTGAAATGGCTGTGACATAAACACGTCAGTCGATTATCCCCGGAGGCCGAGCATGCTCACAGACAAACATTTGCGAACTCGCGGTCTCGTCTAGCGTAATCAGGACGCCTTCGCCATGTTTATAACAAGCCTTCAATGGCGTAGCATTACACTGAACACGGAACACGCCCCCGTGTCATCTGCAGACACGCCAGCCTCTGCTCACCCCGTGCCGAGTTGCGGAATTGCATTAGCGTAATTGAACTGTGGCTAATACCGAAGAAATGCTACACGTGTAGCATCACCGCACCGTACACTTGCATTAGCATTCAGCGTTGACTAAGATTAGAACTTTCAATAGATTTGGACTAAATATCTAAAAGATACAAAATTTATTTACATTATAGCATTTATTTGAATGACTTAATACGATAATTCGCCTGTCTTTTTATAACAGTGCACAGTTTAAATTAATGTTTTATTGTGAGAAATTACATGGATGAAAATTTTGTTTTCCATTGCAAATATCCGTCAAAATAACTTTTTGATATGTCAAAATTAAACGTCCACTAAGTTTATTGCTACAGGCAACAAGTTTGTTCAATTAAAAAACGCAGTTTATCAGGACAGCATTTTTTCAGTTATGTTAAACGAAAACCTTCTCTAGTTTCCGAGGAAACTGGAAACGTATTACAGTTAAATGTTTAATTATTTAATTAAATTCTCGGACTTTAGGATAGAATAACTTCATTTAAAAATCACTTAAAGGGGTCCTGCGCCCCATTATAAACAAATAAATTATTTCCAGGGGTATTTTTTAAACATCAGGGTTAATTAAATTTTGGGGTAACCACGTGCAGCAGAGTTTTCGTTTGCTTGACGAACTTGTTTTTATCTTCATTCATGTCGCGATGCAGGTTACTAGGCGACCGGAACTTCCTTCTCCCTTCGGATTGAATTATAAATTTTCCCTCTGCACGCAGAAAGTGGGATGAACCTAGTACTGCCGGTGATTGCGGAAAAACAATTTTTTCTTCCATCTTACCTCTGGCCTTCCTTGTTCTCAATACTTTCTCACTGAAGAACAGCAATTCACTCCTCACTTTCAACTCTTCTTGCACTCTCCAGATTCCTCCTCCCTTTCGACATCAGTTCCACTCTCCAGATTTCTCCTCCGTTCCACGTCCTAATCAACTTTCTTCCCTTCCACCTCGCCTTCTTAAAGTCTTGAACTACTCCATCTCTACCTTCTCGCCCTCTCAACGTCTTGAGCCATTCTGAATAGTTTTTGACTTCTGGCCTCCCAGTTAAACTCGTATATGACTTCTCCAAGGGAAAATGCGCGGGAAATTCACCATGATAAAGTGAACAGTGTCCTTCGGGAATGAATGTTCCTTCAGCAAAACAATCTTAGTATAATAAATCCACAGACAGACACGTCTACTTCATATAAATTCATATTAAATTATTAGTTATTTTAGATGTCATTGTCCAATGGGACTGTGGACAGTGCATTGTAGTGTGCAATCTGTATCTTGTTGTACAGCCTCGCGCCTAGACACACATTTGAAAACGTTGATGGCTGGTCGGCACACGCACTGGAGCGTGCCATTAGGCCCGTGTACAAATGAATTCGGGATCATTCTAGAAGTAATTTACATATTTTGACTGAAGAGGGAACTAGTGAGTTAGAATGTGATAGGCCGACGTGGTCACATGACCTAGTTTTGGCAAGATGGCAGGAACGAGGTTTTAGTGTGAGTGGGGCAGACGGGTGATGGATACCGTCAATGAAGGACGTATATTTTGAGAGAGAAACGTAGATGAATGCTGTGGGGACTGGACGTATTATTGTAAGGGGAAATCTGCTGATTCAAGTAGACATTCTGTAGGAAGGTGTCCTTCAGGAGGAGATCCCAGAGTACATTGAGGAGCGGACTGAACTTTGGGCAGACTGGATACGTGAAATCCAACGCATATGTCGGTATATAAATTATTGCATCAATTTTGAGATGTGAATTCATCATTAAACCATAATAAGATAAATATTTGTTATTTAAATAGAAATATTTCAAGTGTTTCGATCAGGATAAACTATGCTAAAAACTGAATTTTATTTAAATAAATGTATAATTCATGTAAATTTTTAGCTATGTGGAGTTAGATTATACAGTTGTATTGTGAGAGTAATCAACTAGATGTGCAGTTTGAAGTGGGTCATTAATATGAGATGCCAATATGTTGGGTGAGGAAGAAGCACTATTGTGAAGCTTGCTCATTTTTTATCTAATTATCTTTAACAAATATGATTCCATGTTTCTTTTTCAGTTGATGAAATCTCTAACTCTCGAAAGGCCCACATAACCCTGTTGATATTAGACTTTCGTTAATATAAACGTGTATTTTTAATTTGTGCGTTAATTTAAATGTAGTTTCATTAATTACGAAAAAATTTTATTAATTGATTTGAATTATCTCCTTTAATGAATATTACAATATACTGTATAACTCCGGTAATCCGAACCCAGCAAATCCGAAATTTCTGGTAATCGGAACGGAATTCGTGAATGAGAAATTAAAATACTAAAATCAAAAATTTAACGTATGGTACAGTAAATTATTATTTTAAGACATTCTTTAGCATCATACATAGATCAAAATACTGTACAGTACAAAATAAAGACATTATAAAGTACATATACAGTACTGTATTTGTACACAACCGGTCCTCTTCTTTTGAAGAAAGGAAATAATCTGATTGATGACGCGATATTGAGTCAGCGTGCTGTATTAATTACAGTACATGTTTTATTTTTGGATTGTTGGATAATTTACTAATCCGAACAGACCACAGCCCCAATTAGTTCTGATTACCGGAGTTCTTCTGTATATTCCACCACTTTCCAATGTCCCGTCACTTCGCCAATTCTCGATGCTATCCTATTTTGTGCAAGCCTTTTCATTTCCACATCCTTCCGATTACTCCTCGTCCGGAGATCTGAATGGGGGACTATTTTATCTCCGGAATGTTTTACCCGAACGGCTGCCATTATATTGTTTTGCATTTAACGTTGCATATCTGTGCTCTAGTCTACGTCTCCGTATTCTTCTATTACACAGGTTTGCGAAAACTTTTTTAACTTTGTATTGACGGGTATATGATATATTTTTGAGTGCTGAGATAGGGAGTTTTTAAAAAAATCCACATTCACTTAAGATGTAGACGCAAAAAAACATTATCTAAATTATGTTCGTGAGAATAGAATAGATTCGATTCATTTTTATTTTCTATTTCAATTTATTACAATGTCAATACTCTAAAAACTATAACTTCAGATGCAAATTTGCCTGTTTCAGGGTGAGCCTCATGTAGCCCCCCTAAAATATAAGTAAAAAAATCCACATCGACGGTTTGGTTGACCTCAAAAATGTGCTTTTACCCACAATCCACATCAGACTTAGAATGATGAAACAGTTTGTCAAGGCATTGCCAAAAGTTGATTGACACGTTTAGATACCTTACAGGCAAGTTTTCTTGGCTGTTCGAAGCATTATGACATGCGAAATCTTATGAAGGAAGAAAATTTTGATAACGTATTGGAAAACGTTGAGAAAAAACCTGGAATACATTAAAAAAACTGTATCAAGCTTTTTGGGAAACTAGACAGATACTAACTTTGAAAGAATCGTAGACAACATGAAGATCTGGGACGCTCAATGAGTTTAAAATTGCATTTCTTGAACTCACATCTAGACTATTTTACCGATAATCTTGGTGCAGCGAGTGAAGCGGAATGATAAAGGTTTCACCACGACAAAAAATAAATGGGGCGAAGATACAAATTATGGTGTAATGTAAATATGATCACAGAGTACGGTTGGCTTCTGCAGATCGAAACGAAGCTTCGATAGAAAAAAGAAGCTGATGATACTACAAAGAATATTAAAACTATTTTAGATATTTTATAAAAATAAATCAGAAAATATGACAAGAAATATATATATTTGATTAATGATATACTATTTTTCTAGATATATATATTGAAATGTTTGGGGGAGAAATTTATTATTTTAATGAAAGATTGATATATTTATAATAAGCTTTTATAATAAAAAATAAAGCAAATTACATTAACAAAAACAAATTTTACATCTATATTGCAATTTTAATATTTTTAACCTTTAAACCGGCAAATATTTCTTAATTAACACTACATGTATATTTACATAAAAATTATAAAAATAAATTCTTTAAAACTGAACAATTCTTTGTTTCTAAACTCAGGGTCGTATGTTATGGGCCTTCTTATTGATCAAAACATTTGGCACTAAATATACTTCGACCTGGCAGTATAGGAAATGAGCAAAAGGTTACAGGAGTAATTACCGTGTTGACATAATTAACCTTCCAGCGTCTTCTTCGATGCAATTTCCTCCTAATTTGGGTCGTACTCGATCAAAATCAGAGTCGTCGCTGCTATTCTTGCTGCCTCTAATCTCATCCGGTCCACCGCACTTGTCTCCTTAATCTCTCTTGCCTAAATTACAATCATCTGTCCAGAAATCTCTCTCGAATTCTCTGTCAATAATCTTTCTGCAAGCCTTTTTATTACCTACACCGCACTTCATAGTTCATATCACCAATGTGGCAGGAATGAATACTAACCATTAACATTTATAGTTACTCTTCTCTGTGAATCACAGTCTGTTCCTCTCCTTCAAGACATTTGGGGAAAAACACCACCCGATGCCACCAAATCTCACCAAAATTGGGAAACACCCCAGGCGCGCCGTGATATCTGGCTTTTATTTCTCCTGACTCAAATACTGTCTCCTTTCTTTTTGAATCCGCACCGTAAAGTCCGACCGTTACAAACTATTTTCATATATATACACATCTTACGTGATGGAGGGAAAAGCATGGCTTTTTTCAATTAAGGTCATCCAAAAGAGTACATATAAACAGGAAACAGATGTCAATTTGCAGGTGTGAGTTCTTTGTGTTTCTATCAATTTGTATCACCGAAATCTGATGTAGTTGCTTAATATTACCCTTGTTTATCTATCAAGCCTTTCCTCCATGATACCATAGCACTTAATATTATTCACGCATTTACCATTCATCAAGTGGCGCACTTTTCCGGGTCCTGACGTCACGAACCTGAGAGATAATTGCCCGTCTCCAGTAATTACATTTCCATGACGTTGAGCCCTCAAAGCCCACAAAAGGCTGCAGCCTCAAAGCTGTGCGAGCACAATGAAACTTGCCTTACGTCGAAACAGGCCTTACAGATTTAAATCGTAGTTTAAGCTCTCGCTTACCCACACGCAGCGTATGACTCGATAAATGCCGCAAAATCTCCATGCTCGTTAATGTGTAGCCCGGAACTGATTATTTTCCTCCGGGGAAAGTTTATAATTAACGCTAAATTTTGCAGCTACGTGTTTTTATCCTGTATATCGGCAAAATTGTACGGGATGTATTATTAGTAATATCGCGTTGCGTTTGAAGTTTTTATACAATTTTAATTTAGCATGTGGGCTGTATGAGTGCACTTGGTAATTACAAGCACTCAATTAGAACTGTTATATATATATATATATATAATCCGCTAATCTCCTCCTTTAGCAGTGACTAGTGAATATGAGATATGGTAGTTAATTATATCATAGAGATTATTCCTTATCGACAATCGTTAAATGAGTAGTTAGCGGTTTTAGTATTTACAACGGTTAAATTCGGTTAACAAATTGAGATCAGTTTCGGAATCACCTGAACGATTCATTATTCAATCTCGACAATAGGCTTCACAATCCTTCAATTTACACTACTGACTACTTGAATCATCTGGTCCCAAATGACTTTATTCCAAAACTCCGTGTGAACCCGCCATCGTCAAGCTATACACTGCATGAATTAGTGTAAATATTATTAACGCACATTCCCCTTTGTAAACAAATAAACGTAACACTTACGTCGGTGTGTTGAGGCATCTTCTATACATCTTAAATATTAACAAATTTTATGAATTAAATTAATTAATTAGGTCAGAACAAATTTAATATAAACATTACTAACATTGGTTTAAATTAACTTTATTAACACAACGTTTCATTCCCCAATTTGGAACTTCATCTTTCGAATTTTTACTACAAAAATATAAAATAAATAATTACAATATAATATTTATTTTATGAGATAATTGTATTATATATATTATAATACAATTATCACATAAAATAAAAATCATTTACTGACACAAGTAATTTAGGAAGATGAAAATTTAGACGCACATGTGGGACAAGCCAAGAGGCCTAAATGATAAAAAAATATCATAAGCATATTGTTAGCGTTCACAATAAGGGAAACAGAAAGTTTATAATAAAACAGAATAGTAAATTTTGTTTAAATCACTTGTGCCATTTTTATCACTAATAACCGAATTGTTAGTCCAGACATCTCAGCCATCAGTCTAGATAAAATATTACATTCAACATCAAAATTTTTTATGTTTTGCCAATCAATCTTAAGGTTTATTTAAATATATATCCTTCGAAAAGACTGAATAAATTGTACTTTATATTTTAAATTATTTTTGTATTCTTTAATTCGTATTTCTAATGAGAGTTTGGTTTGACCAATATAACAGAAATTGTAATCCGAACAGTAAATTGCGTATACAACATTCTGTTTACCGAAATATTTTTAACAAAGTTTATTGCAAGATTTGATGATAACCCGGATACCATAATTTTTTAACAAGCCAATACGTTTGTACTTAGTTCTTTTAAAAGGGAGAGAATAAAATATATAAATTTATTTCGCAATTATTAAAATTTGTTAAATCACGAAATGAAAAATTCAATCATATATATATATATATATATATATATATATATATATATATATCAAAACCCTATATACAGTTTATTTATTTTTATTAATTTAGAGCGATGATCGTTTTTATTATTAAAGTTGTGTTAATAGTAAATTGATTTAGTACCTGATTTTAAGTGCATTGTATTTAATATTATTTAAATATGAAAAGGACACTGGGTTTTATACGCAATAACGTCATGAGTCTAAAAGTTTTTGCAGATACTGTATTAGCGTCTCCAACAAAGGTCTTGCCTGGGCGCTTGCCTGGGCGCTGCTGGGCGCAGACGGAATTTTTGAATCAGCACGCGTGACCGCGCTCTGAACCTGATCACGTGTTTCTAACTTGATGCCCACGTGATTTCGCCCTTTCTGGAACATTCCAGAAGTGGTGTCATCACAATTTTGTCTTGAGTTTCTTCATTTTCAGCCTGCGTTTCATAACCAGCAGAATATGGTCAGAGTTTATATCTGCTCTTGAGTACGTCTTTCAGTTTAGTACCCGATTCCTATATCTCTGTCTACCCATTATATAATCTAATTGGTACCTGCCCGTGTCTCCCGGCGTCTTCCATGTGTATAGTCTTCTTTCATGATTCCTAAACCACGTATTCGTCACGACTAAACTGTGCTCCATGCAAAATTCTACTAGCCTACTACCCTTTTACTCCTTTCCCCAAGCCCATAGTCTCCAACTAAGTCACTTTCTCTTCCCTTTCCTATAACTGCGTTCCGGTCACCAATTACTATCAAATTCTCGTTTCCCTTGACATGCTTCATTATTTCTTCAATTTCTTCGTAGATTTTCTCAATTTATTCTTCCACTGCGGCACTTGTGCTTGCAATAACTTATGCTTTCCCGCAGCCTTATATTCATTACGAGACCTACCCCTGCATTTCCTCTTTTCAATTTTGTGCTAATCACCCTTTATTGATCTGACCAAAAATCTTAAATAGAAGAAAGCCACCTACCTTGTGGACTAGAAAGAATCATTTTCAATATTCTAAACATTCCATCTGGCAAAGCGTGAGTAGAAGCGCGTGTATGTTAAAAGAGAAGAATAATCTTCTTATGCTGACACTAACAGAATGGAAGTGGAAACGTGAAGATAAATGTTACTGAAAAATTTATTGCGGGTTCCGGCTGGTAGTGGAAATGTTGGAGGAGCTGCGGAGAGAGGTGAGTGATAAGGGGCAGAGAAAGGTGGCAGGTGTGTTTATTTAATGAAGACTTGACGATCAGTCTTAAAGTGCAAACTGAAATTATAATCTTAAATCCGTTGTTAAACAGTTATTGTGCAGTCTTTTACTGTATAATTGATATTTTAGGGGTCATCAATAATCCAATAAAACAACTAAATTTGTAAATTCGTAATCGATCTGGAATATTTATAACTATAAAGAAGAATAAAAAATATTATAATACAAAGTGAATCACTTAAAGAATTTAAATAGCAAGCTTTTATCATTGTGATCTGTAATCCATCAAAATGTTCCAATTCGGAAAATTATCAAAATTAATAATACCCTATTTATGTAGTGTGCGTTTATGCCTTCTTAATTTTTTTGTCGTTTATGGCCCTTACGAGTTACGTAGATCTGTATACTCTTACATACATTCACTGAAATAATTATAACTTTCAAATTTGAAATATTTTTCCTATTTAACTTTATTCATGTTCGTATCAATATCAATTCATGTTTTTCATAGTTTTAGTATTCAGAAACTGTTTTTTTTTTGGAAGTTAAACGTTGGTATCAAGTGTGGTGTTATATGCGTACGAAACGTGGTCGACAGGGAAAAGAACAGAAGCTTTCGAAATGTGGTGCTACAGAAGAATGCTGAATATCAGATGGGTGGGTACAGTTAGTAAGCAGGAAGTTCTAATCACAATTGGGGAAGAGACAACAATTTGGAGGACTTTGACCAAGGAAATGGATACATTAATAGGCCACGTTTTTAGCATTAAAGGGAAGTGTGTGAAGTAAGAACAGAAGATGGGTGGAGGACAAGGATGGAATACGGTAAGCAGATTAAGGATAACGTAAGTTGTGCTAGTTATGAGGAAATGAAACGGCTTGCGCAAGATAGGCTAGCATACCGGGTTATATCAGACAAGTCTTAGGACTGAATGCCACAACAACATAGACCTAAAGACGTTACATCTTCGTAAGACGCAATTTAAAGAACTTTACTATTTTTAAATGATATTAATATTAGGGAGGATGTGGGATGTTGTAGCTATGAAGAAATGAAAAGACTTGGGAAGGATAGGTTAACACTGCGGGTTGTCTCACACCAGAACAAAAATTTTCCTTGTAATTAATTCTTTTCTGTTTTTATCTGCCCATCCTTAACAATTTTGTTGTTATTCAAAATAAAATATTATAATTTCTTTCACCACTTAAGAATCATTTGAGTTTTAGGAAGTATAAAGTAAAATGTTATTTTTAATTTCTACTTCTCGTTGGGTTGACGCTCACTGTTTCTAGTGCAGTAGGATTTTTCTTTAATAAAAAAATATTTGTACCTATTTTCTATTTCATTCGTAATGCATTTTATCAGTCAATTTTTAAGATAGGCGAACTCAAGACTTAACGAACTTTACAAAAGAGCACGTAACATGAATAATTTGAAAAATATTTTCAAATACTTGTATATACGTGAAAATGTGTTTCCAAAAAAGTTATATAAAACATTTTGCTTTATGACAAACTTTCCGTAAGCGCCGTGTTTGGCGCGTCTGATAAAAAATCATTGATGGAAAACGTTTCAACAACGATGATGATGCGAAACAGGAAGTACACATTTCACTTTTGTCACAGGTGAAATCTTTCTTTGACGCGGACATAATATGTTGGTTTCCCCGTTACGACAAGTTACTGAATAACGACAGTGACCTTGGAAAAGTAGTGTGAAGAGTCAGTGATATTCAAACTAAAATTATTTTTTTGTGTCTTAAATCAATAATGGAACTTACTTCAAAAGCAGTCTTCGCACATACAAGTATGGAAAGACAGATTGTTTTTTTAATAAACTTTATATGAAATGAAGCAACGGTAATTTTGAGTTCTGCCTTGTCAGAGATTGAGACAATAGATGCAATCTTTTCCGCTAGTTGCTGAGAACAGATGTCAGTGTTTACATATTGAAATTTATTTAATCAAATCCAAGAGGAAAACTTAATCATTGCTAAGTTACCAACGTCCACAATATGATTGTGATATAAGTACCTGTAAAGCACAATAGAATGCAAGGGGCATGAAAATTGTCGAGAGCCTTGGCTATTACAACATCTTCTGTAGAAGATAGCTCTCGACAAACTTCAGGAGTTCCATACGGGCTTGCAGACGAGCGAGTAAAAAATACGTCTTTCTAAACGGGCAATATAAGAGAATATTCTCGTTGTCGGGTAAACTGTATCTCCCTAGAGAAGGAAAGGCAGATGTGTTATGCCGTCAGCATTGTGATCTTTTCCTTACAAAATTTATTCTACGGTTGCGCTAGAGAAGAACAAATAGAACAGGCGAGGAAAACAAGTGTAAATGAACACACTTTTTAATACTACGTGACTGATACTTAAATTTTTGATAATATTTGAGAACACTCCACTTTCAGTATTCATAGTTTAATCTGTTAAAACGAAACATGAGGTGGGCCTCACAATCTAATAACGAATAAAAGTACTTTTATACCTAAAGGAGCTTAATGAAGCACTAATTCTATGTGTCGCATATCCTAAACGATTTGTGAACCATTAAATCTTAAGTATTTATTTAATATGCATTTTCTTATACCATACTAAATTATAACCAAATGATTTTGTAAAGAGAACAACAAAAGGAACACAGGGAGGAGCATCAAATTGGTTTCCAAAATTTCAATTCAGCCTCATTATAGAAATATAATATTATTGCAAGATGTGAATTTACATATTGATAGATCGACCCGATTATATCTAATTAGTTCTCCATACCCCCTCGATGCCATTCAAGAAAGATATGTAGGGGAAGTTGGGGTGGAACGAGACACAATGTTTAAAAATTTTATAAAGTTACGGAAAAAGCAAAATCACTTCAAGAAAGAATAAAACTTTAGTTTATTGTATTACTTATTACCTAATCTAATATCAATGTAACTTAAAAATTCGTAATAGATTATTGATGAACTTTTAAAAAGAAACAAATTTTCTGTTCTGCCCCACCCCCAAGAGAAGAACGGGATAGAATGTTAAGTGTTTACTATTAGGGCAATAAAATAAAATTTAGTTAAAAAATCAAAACTTTTTTTGCTTTCTTTATTATACTTACTTAGCATACGGTTGATCGATTTATCAATTTTTCCTTTCGGAAAGAGATTTTTTTGTAACTGCACAATATTTCCTAACATTTTCCCCTTTTTTCCGATCCTTTTCTTTCTTATTATGTTCTTTTTGGGTACAGCTTCCAGTAAATCAATCTTATAAGGTGAGTCTGTCAGTTTTTCTTTTCTTTTTAAAGGACACATTAAATTTTGTCTTTTCTGCCCCGCACGCTAGTCTCAGTTTAACCGAGACACAAAGTTTACGAATACATACCATTAAAGAGTAAAAAGCCAGGAGTTTTGTAGATTACCTTCTGCCGAAATGCTGCAAAAATTATAAAGTCACATATGTAAAACGCCAAAACAAAGAGTTCATTCAGAAGGTGGAGTCAGAAGTCAGTCAAGTTAAATAACGATATCCCGTTCCGCCCTGACTTCCCCTATCTAGAACGAATGATGGTATTTCATTAAAATATTGAGTATATTACGAAGTTCATAAGGCTTAGCAAATTACATTTTGCATACATTCAGGAATTTTGTCAACAATACTATTGGATTGGTGGAGTAGATAAGACAACAGAAAAAAGTGGAATTCACTGAAAATGTGAAACTCAGAAATAATTGAAAAGTGTCATACTTTAATTTTACGGATAAATACACTTGTAAAATTTTCTGTGGTGTTCCAAAAATTGTGTCAAATCACGTTCCATTTCTTGCTATGGGTATATAAAATCAATTCAAATACTACTAAAAAACAACGTTCCTCAATTGGTTAAATTATAAAAATATTGGTGTGGCAGAACAATAAAAATATACTGCATTAGGGGCAAATCATATTTATATCCATTGTATAATCTACTGGGAATTTTCAATTCTGCTCGATAACTCAGAATAATTCATCACGCATCCGAAACTTGAGAGTAAAGTTGGTAACATATTCAATATTTCAACTAAAATAACGTTACTTTTTAATCAGGTTGTATATTGTGAACGGCTGGTAGATTACACTTTTTTTTGTTTCACATATTTAATCTAGAAACTGGTTTCTAAAACCTATTTAAGGAAACAATAACATTAAATAAATAGCAGCCTTGGAAATGTAGTAATATATAACGCAATATTCAAACTCAAACGGTATATATATGCATAACATTCGTTTGGAAAATATTGCACGTTGGAAATGAGAAAGAGAAACGAACGTGTCATGTGAAGGCGAGAATTTACACGAGTGAATAAATCTTGGTAAACGTATCCGAATTTTGTGCGAGGGGGAAAAATAAGCCCATGAATATGAAGTTACATTCACTAACACAGTACTGGGCTCTGTGTTTCAGTAACACAATCTTCTCGAGTATAAATACGTGGAACTTACAAATATGTCTAAATTCAACAGATAACACAAAGACGCAAAAAGCGACTGGCATGCACTATGAGCACATTTTATGCTGCTTTTCCTTTACTTATTATTAATACGAAGTAAACAATAACACACTCAATTAAATATGAGAAATTGTGATAATTAACACAATTTAGTCATCCAGACACGTTTGGAAGTCCCAATTGCAAAAGCGAGCTGTTCATTTGTAGACCAACGTATTTATGTGGCATTGTGGGTAATTGGATTCTGTGTAACGTGTAATGGGATTTTATGTAAATATAAAAATATCGTGTATGCCATTAAAAACTTTGCAGTAATTGTTTTACCGTAAACCCATTAAATAAAGAACATTTGCTACGGAAAATAATCTAAATGCTATTGAATAACATCAAACAATTGAAATATATTTATTAATTAATTTAATATAATAATTATGTTTACTCTTACTAAACAAAATATTTATCAGTAATTGATTGAGTTGCAGGTAAATATTGACTGTATGCCTGTGAACCTTTCAGCTGTTATTTGATATATAAAGTGTTATCACAACCCGATACCCAGTTAATTTTTTTATTGAGGCTGCCGATTTGGATCGATGATTTCTTTATTAAACTTTTGTTAGTTAATAAAATAAATTTTGTAGCTGAATTTAAGTTATTGTATTCAATTTTATTTAATTGTGAAAAAGACCTTGGATTTTATCCGCAATAACTTTTACGAGTCTGAAAGTCTTCTCAGGACAAAGCGGTATGCAGATTAAGACGCATTGTGGCGTCAGAGCGCGTGTCCGGGTCCCGAGCCCTGATCACGTGTTCCCAATTTGATGTTCGCGTGATATTGCCCTTTCTGGAACATTCGGGAAGTGGTGTTTTCACAATTAGCCAGGAGAGGGCAGCCCAGTCTACTGGCCTTGATTGGCTCGTTGGAGCATGTGACCTGTTTTGGGTAATTTGTCGATGGGGAGAAAAATCGCTCCTGAATCGTGGGCGAGTGAGAAGTTCGGACGTATATTGCGTCACCTTATGTGTTGAGAGTGAACATTGGAGTTTTGCAGAGTACCCAGTCGAGAAGTGGTGTAATGTAGTCTCTAAGGGCAAGTCTTTCTTAGAAGGACATTATACTTTGCCGAGGATTGATGGAAGGTCAACCATAGGACTGGCTGCAAGGTCATCAGGAATGAGAGAGTGACAGCATTGCTGTCTGAACGCCGAGGAAACAGGATCGTATAGCATTTATTTGATATAATGTGAATTACCTTACAAACCGTTCGTACTCGGTCAAAATTAAAAGAACATTTCTCCAAAACTTTCCCCATCTCCTCTGGCGTCCCGCAAGGTAGCGTATTAGCTCCTTTTCTGTTTAACATTTACAATTACGACATTCCCCATCATCCATCCACTAAAACAATATTTTTTGCCGATGACATAGCTATCCTCCACCAAACCTATTCCTTCACCTCGGGTGTTCGCACCGTTCAAATAGCTCTAAATGACCAGGAAATCTGGGCAAAAAACTGAAAAACCCTTCCAAATCGGCAATAGTTCCATTCACCCTCAAAACCAAACATCCCCTTACTCATTAATTCTATCTTTTTGGTCCCCAAATCCCAATAAAAACTCCATCACTTACCTCGAACTTGTTCTAGAACTTTCCTTGAAACCACATCTTACCCACCTTGCATCCAAAATTAACACCAAAATAAAACTACTCTATCCACTCCTCAACAGAAACGCACCAATCTCCATCTCCACCAAAAGACTCTTTTACCTCGCACTTATCCACCCCATATGGTCATACGCATGCTCGATTTGGGGATCTACTACCAACTCCAATTCAAATAAAATCCAAACCAAGCAAAACAAAATCCTTAGAATCATTTCCAACTCCCCCTGGTACCTTCGAAACTCAGTAATTCATAATGACATCTAAATTCCACTCATCTCCACCACATAAAAACATGCATAACCTTCTTAATTAAAAGCTCCATCAATCACTCCAATGACACTAGCCATAGCCCTCTTACACAGCAATCCTCCTCCACACAACCGCAGACTCAAAAGAAAACCAATATACTACATCCTTCCACTCTCTCACTCCGGCATAACCTAACAATAATTTCTCTCTCAGTTAGCTGGCATCTCACTGTCTGTTCTTCAACAACTATTCCTTTACTTCTCTTCATCTGACTGCCCCTCCTACCTTAAACTCTATTAATATTCACCCCAATCACTGTCAGTCAAATATTATCAACTACAATAATATAATTATGTTCAGAGTCCTGTCGATTCTCTTGCTTTTAAATTGATTTTCAATGTACTTTACAATTTCTTCAGGAAATCATGTCAATTATTTATTCAGTGAAGAAATATGTATATAAAATGAAATAAAAGCTGTAATATCTTAGGATAAAATTATTCGCAATAAAATATTAAAAATATAGAATGTGCAAATAAAGAAACTTTAATAGTAATTTGAACAGTGGAAGGAAATGCTACTGTAAATCAAAACTCGTGATATCAATATTTTTAATATTTTTTTATATTTTGACTTTACATTTTTCTAATATCTTTGAAACATTTATCACGAGAATTCAGCCCAACATTCTCAATATTGCTTGATGAGGCCTGCAGATCGTGAATACGGGAAATGTGAGCACGTGGGGATGCAGCAAAGGCCTGAAAGATTTTTGGTATCGTTAAGGAACCTAAGTTTTATAACTGTAAAATTTGTTCTTCCTAATGAATTTTCGCAAATATTTTCTGATATAAATTCCCTTTTTGTACTATTACATTATTCTCGAGAAGGGCCAGATCTTCCCTGATGATCATTATGATTGTAAATAATTTGTGTCATGTGCAAATAAATTGAAATATTATCTGTTGCTTTTAAATCTTTGCTAATTTTTATATTTAGCCCATTACGTATTAGTATATTACAATACAATTGTAACATGTTAAGTTACTCTCTCAGCCGATTTTTGATATGCGCGGAATTACAGACAACACGCAATTGTTGTGTGCATGACGTCAATGGCTGACGCAAGTAACGCGTGACCGAGGCTGTGCATTCATTTCCTTGTGATAGGGCGTTTCAAATGGCCGACTCTGCGTGGGAATTTGCATACCTGCGATTGGTGGATGAGGTCATGTGACCGTGATTCTGCAGGTTGGCGCAAGGAGGCAGCGCGAGGCCATGCGTGTGTGAATTGATGGCGGGTTAGTGGAGAAGTAAGACGTGATTCGCGTGCTGCGAAGTATAGCAGCCATTAGGCTTATAAAGGTTAGCAAGTAAGACACGAATAATAGAAAGGTTTATTGTGTGACCACGCCCTGCATTAGATCATTTAACTCATGTTCTGCTTTAAATGAAATTGATTTATTTGAACTTTTGGTATCTTTCTGTGGAAAAAATACCTGGCACCCTATATTGTTACTTGCCCGAGGAGTAAATCGTATAACGACGTGAAGCTGAGCGGTCAGAAGAACGAGTTCTCTCTGCAGCAACTTTGCAGTTTAATTCACGTTTTCAGATTTTTGTGAAATATGTAATGACAGGAGTCAACTACATCAGAAGAATTAATATTTCAAAACTTACATTAATATGACATTATAAAATAAACAAACAAACATAAAAGCAGACAAGAAGTAATAATTTTTTAATATTAATCTACTCTATTAATCATATTTTCCTGCTGTTTTAAAATAATAAATGGTAGAAAGGCCTATAAGTCGGAATAATCAATAAATTTATTGACTTCAGTTCGTTACACGACGTATCGTTCTTTCGTTTGCGACCTCATCTGATGTTTTGAAGAAACAAAAAATTTAAGCAGTTTTTTTGGCGTTTTTTATGCTTCTTTGCTCCTTCTGACTTATAGACCTTTTTACCACTTATTAAACAACACCTTTGATATTTTACAACTTTCCGACCAAAATTTTTGTACTCTTCCAGGAAGAACGATACTTAATAAAATATGGTATTAATTCTTTTAAATCGTTGTAAATAAATATACTTTAAATAAAGAATAGAATTCAAAAGGTGAAACTTTTGCTTCTTGACCCCTATTCTTTAATTAAAATATATGTACTTACAACCATTAAAATGTTAACACCAAAGAAATGATTATGCATCTTTGTACCTGATGAAGTTTAGACGAAACCTTGCAACGTACCTTATGACTTGGCTATTTTTCTTTAATGAATTAATTTTTAACAACCACAAAAAATTGTGTTCAATATTTATCTGATATTAAAGTCATTATCCCGGTTTCAAGAATCAATAAACAATATTACATTGTATGTGTTCAATACAGCATAGAGTATTTCAGTTTTTCCTGTGTCTTCCGGGAAGTAAGAAAAAAAGGGGATACAGATTCAAATTAACAATTTACAACTTAACAAGAAATATGATTGTTGTATCTATAAACAAAGCGTTTCCAATATTTTTTTACTATTTTATATACTAATAAAATTGTAGTAGGGCAGTAACTGTATAGTTTATTTTCATGTACAGCGAAGTGGTAATTTTGCAGTTTCTATAGATAGAAAATGAAAAGAATAGATTTTAAACCTATGAAAATTTCAAATAAATATTGATAAAATAATAATCTCTATAAAATTATAGAATTGTTGGTGAACATTGGAATTATCATGCATTTAATCCATCAATAAATTACAAACAATTATTTTGAGATTTCAACCCTGTAAATTCGTCGACAACAGGTGACGTTTCGATGACTATCCACATCATCATCTTTTGGCAAATAGTAGGTTTCAGTTCCCTTTAATTAGTCTCGTGTCAGTAACTGCGGGCTCACTCTTGTCTTAAATTGGCTGGGGACCCTGAGTCCTGCAACCGCATTTCGTCAGACGTTGATGACGTGGATAGTCATCGAAACGTCGTGTGTTTCCGACAATATTACCCGGCAGGAATACCGAGGGAATTTCGTCAACTTATCTACCCCGAGTAAAACCTTCGGCCTATATCAATGTATCATTTATGTAGGAGGCTTATACTGAGAAGAAGAAGGTAGTAGTTTTTATTTACAGAATTCAAGAATTTATACCTTTGTATTTATTATAAGGATTATGCAATGAATATTATCGTCATCTAATTCGTTTGATGCTTCCACGGCGAAGCTAGGACCCCAAGCGATGGCGCCATTGAAACACTGAAAGCTTAAATATACCAGCTAAACAGAATTAATTACGAAATGATTATTGCAAGTAACCTGTAGTATTAGTGTGAGAAACAAATGTTAGTCAATTTATTTTTCTAATCCAGGGTTTCCCAAATTTGTTCCGCGGATAGGTATCCCGCAAAAATTTGGAATGATTCAACTATACTATGGATTATAATATCATGTTTACGTAATTAGTTCGTAAGACATTTCTCCGTTTGCCGCAACAATAGGAAGCATTAGTGACAATGAAGAATTGTGGACGTGTTCAGTTAACCAGAATCCTGTACGAGTGAGATAGAGAATGCCATTTATCAGAATTATACAGTTAATATTTGATTTAACTTGACCATTGAGCAGCTATGACCAAAAAATAAACCAACCTTATACACCTTACTTTGTGGAATTTAATTCAACAGCACATAACTGCAGTCTGTCAGAACCATTCTGTGCAGCGGTTCTGAACATGAGATCCGCAGAAAAGTTTTAGTGGGCACTTCAATCCAGATAATATAAATTTTGAGCAATAACATGGCTAGTGAACACCAAACATTTTTATTACATACTGAAGTGAGATGGCTGTCCAGAGGAAAAGCACTATTAAGACTTTTTGAACTTCGAAATTAATTGTTGGTCTTCTTGAAGGCACAAAGTAATTCCGGACAACATTTTGTTGAAATTTGGCTGTTTAAACTCACATATTTGGATGATATTTTTACAAAGTGAAATGAACTTATTATTACAAGGTGAAACGGAATGTGGAAAAGGAATCATACTGCAAAGAGAAGAAATAAAAACCCTATGATTTGCTGATGATATTTTAGTCTTATGGGAGTCAGAAGATGACTTGGAAACCATAATAAAAGGTTAATGATCGTAGACTTTCCCGGTGAATAATTCGGATGAAATCTTATCGGTTAACCAACCGGGTTAGGTATTTAAAAGAACACAACGTTTCAGGCTGAAGACGGCGGCAGAAAAAGGCCGCAGAAACGTTGGGTTCTTTTAAATACCTGACCCGGTTGGTTAACCGTGAAGATTTCATCCATAATAAAAGGCATGAACTTGGTCCTGGAGAAAGAGTTCATACGAAGATTAATAGAGGGAAAACCAAGGTAATGGAGTGTAGTATGAGAAACAGTGGAAAAACAAACAAAGTTTTAGATTGGGAAGGGATTTTTTGAAGGAAGTTAAGGAAATCTGATACTAGGTAAGCTTAATAGCTAGGAATGGTAGAGTATAGTACGGGTAATATAAGTTTGAACATTAGCAAATCGTTGCTAAATATGTTCGTATGGAGTGTGGCGTTATATGGGTGCGAAACGTGGACGACAGGAGGTGCGGAAAGGAAAAGATTAGAAGCCTTTGAATTGTGCTGCTATAGGCGAATGCTAAAAATCAGATGGATGGATAGAATCACTAACGAGGAAGTTGTAAACAGAATAGGGGAAGAGCTAACAATTATAGGACGTTGACCTAGAGAAGGACATATGGGTCCTGTAAAATTAGCATTAGAGGGAAGTGTGTGGGGTAAGAACAGAAGAGGTCAAGGGTGGAGTACGCTAAGAAGATGATGGAGGATGTGGGATGTGCTAATTATGGGGAAATAGAAAGGCTTGCGCAAGAAAGGTTAGTATGCAGAGGTGCATCAGACCAGGAGTGGATACCACAAGAATATATTGTGCCAGAAAACAACAAGATATTGAATTCACGGTCCCAAAACCATCAGTCACTAAGTTAATTATTTATTTATATATTTATATTATATTACAGTTCTATATTTAAAAGTAATTTCTGAATTAAATATTGTTTACCTTTTGACGACTACGAATCACCCATCCTAAAAAATAAGCCAAGTGTTCCGTTGAAATGCCTGATTTTACCAAGTGTTCTATTGAAGAAAAAGTTTCGGAAACCTTCTAATCTAATCTTACTACACTTTTTTTCGTTACCATCTTGGTTATCTTTCAAAATAAAATAACCGAGAAGACAATACATGTGCAGTAAATATGACGGCCAACATATTGGTGTACTTAATAGTGTCAGTCTAAGGAATTGTAATACTTGATGGACACGAACCTATCTTCTGTGACAATTGTACGGCTATTACAGTAGCTATATATTATAGTGGGGGTGAATTTTGTATGAAGGGGCATTTCCCCTCAGATGTTCGATTAAGCGTCGACGTGTATCCCGGGAGGCGCAGTGCAATCAGTCTCGCGGCGGCGTCTTAATCAAGAGCGCCGCTGGAAACAGCCGGGTGTATCTCCCAGCAGGGCGAGGAGCCGTAATTGCAACAGTATACACCACAAAGGCATTGCCCACAAGTGCTACACGCAACAATCGCTTAAGTTGGCGACGCCTAATCTGCCGGCGAACCGACGAGAAGTGCGCAGCCTAATGGCCACGGCATCGTCAGTAATGCAGTCTCTGGGTTGGTCTAATTGCTACCGGGGAGGATTCACTGACGCAAGAAAGTGATTCCTTCAAGCAAAACAGAACACCGATAAAGTTTACTCATGTGACGCTTAACTGTTTTGGAAGTGAATACGAATTCCATCACCAATATGATGGGCTTTTAAGATAATCAGCTTTTAAATATTCATTTATCTTTACAGTACGACAAATAATTTTAAAAGCAGAACAATTATGTCTTTTCATAAATAGGTCTACAACAAGTATCGTTAAAACAGGTTGGTGTTGCCGCAGGCAAAATGCCATGAGAGATTGAACCCACAAATACTACTCGAAACGTGTTCATATTTAAGTTGATTGGCTATTCAAAACTGATACAAGGTATTTCATTGATATTAGAGAGAAAAATACTAGTATAATACAGTTTTGAATGCGAAATGATCCGACTTTTGCAGAGCGAGCACATGAGTTATTTATCCACCAAACACTAAGTATTACCAGATAACCAACTTAAATTCAGTTTTTTATTATTTTATTTATGTATAGCTTTCAATCTGTCATAAAGCGACATTTAGTAATTTATATGACTTTCAAAACACAAGACATGGTGAAAAACATTCCATCGAAAATCTTTCAAGGTTAAGTTAAAATATAAAAGTGTGACACTGCGGAATATGTTTATTCACTTTACTTGAATCTTGTCAATAGGTCCAAAGGTTTGAATTTCTTGAGCCAAGGCTCCTCGACACTGGAGTTAAGAGTCGCTTCACTAGTTTCTTTGGGTTGTAATGCTTATTTATTCGGTGGGGTTATTTGAATTTAACTTATTAATTTATAATATAATAATAATATAATATTATATGATATTATTGATGGGGAATATTTAAAAGAAAAGAAAAGTTTACGTATAAAATTATAATTTTAATCTTAATAAGAATCAAAGATATTTACAATTTTTTAGATAAAAAAAGGACAATTGATTTAGCATTAGACTTTAATCTCAAGGTTTCACAGTGGGGTGAACGAAGGAGCTTAATTTGTTTCCGTTATGGCAATACGCCTGGAAAATGTGAATTCTTTATATATAAAAAATAGCTACGATACCGAAAATACATCTGATTCATCGTATGATGGTTGGCTGGTGGCTGCGACAATATCATCTCCGTTTGGGCTGGCTCTCGTATTCTCCTTCCAGGCGGCTACCAGGTCAGTTTCCGATAATCGTTGGCCGACCTCTTCATATCTTAACTTCCGTCTCCCAACAACTTCATTCTCCGGTCTGCCGAGAAATTATTTCTCCGGTGTCCCGAAAAAATCTGGTGCTTCTTCAAAATCCTCCTCCCACGTAACCTCGGTCGGAAGCTACACAATCTTGAGCCACCAATCAGCTGTTGTCCACCAAAGCCTTTCTTAAAAATTCTCTACAGTACTTCTGTTTTCCAGCAGTTCTTCTAATTATCTACGGCATATTTTCGGTAGCCGGTCATCCCCAATTTTCTACGGCGACACTTTTTATCAATGGGCTCCTCTCGCATACTAAAGGGAAGGCAAGTCTTTTGTGCGAGTGGCGACCCACACGCAGAAATGCCAAATGTACTTTATTCTACACGCGTATTTATTATTTATTACAGGGTGTATTTTTAACCTGTTGTGGTAGTGTTCACTGTTGTTTTGTATTTCTTCAGTTAGGGTTGAAATACACTAATCTTTTCGGATGACCTCGTTCGGAACGAACCATGGGGCGTTTACCAAGGATCAAAGTAATTTTGATTGGAATCGCTTGATAAATGTCTGTTTGATCTACAAGCTGTTCCCAAAAATTGAATCCCGTATAGCCATATTGGTCGGATAGTAGTTTTATATAGCAGTAGTTTAGTTTCTGAACAAAGTTGTGAATTTCGTCCCATGAGCCAATAATATTTCTGGAATTTTAGACCTAATTGTTTACGTTTGGAGAATATATGCTGCTTCCATGAAAGTCGTCTATCTAGATGCATTCCGAGGTACTTTATGGTTTCTTCCTGCGGTATTGATTTGCCGTTTAAAGTTACAGCAGAGCAATTTCCTCTTCTAGTAGTAAATGTTATATGGCTTTATTTGGGTTCACTTTCATGAATTCGCCGCTTGTGATATCATTGTGTCATTTCATTTAAGTGGGCTTGTAGCTTTTCAGAAGCTATATTAGGATCTACACGGGGTGAAAGTATCGCCGTACCATCCGCAAATGTAGCAACTGTAACATGTGGTGAGGTCAGCAGTAACAATGGTCCCAGCACACTTCCTTGCGGAACACCAGCTTTGATAGGAAATAGTGAAGCGAGGGACTTTCCGTAGCTAACCATAAAATGTCTGTCCGAGAGATTGGACTTCAATATTTCATAATAGTAGGACGGTAATATAGTTTTGATTTTAAACAACAAACCGTCATGCCAGACCTTCTTAAATGCCTGCACAACATCTAGGAATACAGATGAGCAATACTGCTCATCATTGAAGCTATTTGTAATTATATCTACTACTCTGTGGACTTGCTCTATTGTTGAACCTTTTTTACGGAATCCAAACTGGTGGTTGGGTATATTACTATTTTCTATAATCATGGGTGTTAATTTTTGGAGTAGTAGCTTTTCTAAAACTTTGGACAGGCTAATTGGTCTGTATGTTGACAACTCTCCAGGCTTGTGTATCATAATCATAGTAGCAACTTTCCACTGCTCATGTACGTATCGCAGTCTTAGTTCAGCGTTATATAATTGGAGGATGTACTTGAATCCTTTCTCTGGTACTTCTTGAAGAGTCTTACCGGAAGTTAAGTCGTAACCAGGCGATTTACAAAGATTTAAGTTTGTCAGAATTGAAGTCTTCACTTCACTTGTTTTAAAGTTTTTGATCGGGAATTGAAGTTGTAATGGTTGAAGTTAATTAATTTCTGATTAGACTCTCCTATTCTGCACATCAAAGTCGCGTTATTTTAACTGTAATCTAATTATTATAAGTATAATCTAAGCAGAAATGGATTTATAATGCACTATTAATAAGAAACGTTTCAAATGCTGGAATTATTATTCTATTCTAAAGTGTAATACGTTATTTGATTGACTGCAATATAAGACTGAAAAGTTATTTTAAATATAATTAAATAGCTTATCTGACCATTAAATCAATACCAATAAACAAAATTGAAGTGTCTGTCTGAATGTTTGTCTCAAATAGGCTCCGAAACCGCTCAATGGATTTCAGTGAAAATTTCAGGGATTGAAACTTTAAGTTTTATTATGTTTTATTTCGATATCACGCAGAGTTCAGTAGATATTAATGTAAATATTTATAAAACCATTGAATTTCTGCGCATGAGGCGGCGTGAAATCCAACGCTGTGAGTTAAAAGTCCTATTAGGCGTTCCTATATAATTCATTCCGCTTACTGTAATTTTGGCAGCATAAGGGACAGAGAGAGGGGGGAGGGGGAATATTCTCACTCCATCAATTGTTGCAACATGATTCACGCCGTAACTAACCCATTGTTGGCAGAGAGCTAACTCCCTGAGAAATAATAAACTTCTTTGGATCTTCGATATAATGTATACGTAAATTGGTTTTATTAATCGCGTTAGGTAAAATTTAATATTTAGTAATTGCTCACTTTATTGACTTCAAAACGTATTGTTCAAAACCAACTGTGAGTTATAAGCTTTACCCTAAAGTGATCATAAATAAATTATACCGTACTTTATATATAAAATGAATTCAACTTAATCAAAATTTTGTAACTGTTGTTTCGTTTCTAGAAAAAAAAATAAAAAGATGTATTTCCGCGCGAACGAAGTCGCGTGCATAGGTAGAATACAATAAATGAGTTAAATCATCCTCTGTATCAGTTTTTAAAATTAAAATATTAAACATTACTACGTTTCGTCTCTCATTTGAGAATATACGATATTTTCTGGTAAGAAAGTAGTGAGATGTCCCTAAACGGGTCATTCTTTTTAAGAGTAATTGTCATAGAAGTTAGTAACAGTGATGCTGAGTGCAGCAAAGCAAGGAGAATATGACACAGTGAAGGGTTTCGGCCATAATCCACACTCTCTTCAAAATCCGTACTTAGGCATTCCACCGACAAGTTCAATGCAAAACCCAGGACTTTATGGAAAGTGCGGAATTAACTAATTTGTTTTCTGGAAAGACTCATCCAGCATCTGCCGTTCCCATGCACTTTAGAAGAGCCACGTCGCACGTGTCCATCCTGATCTCCATAATGTATTCAGACTGACGATCGCACGTCTTTCCAATCAACCAGCCTAATAACGCTACGTGAAATACGTCACGACTTTAAAATAATATCTACGCCGTTGTCGTCCTCACGATCTTATACATTATTATTTTGTTTCAGCCACGGTTATTTATATGGACATTAAAAGTAGCTCCGTGAAAATAAAAATATTATTTTCTTTTGTTGGTAGTATGACGTTGCCGCCTTTGGGGAGGAAGTAAGTTTTGAAATATTGCTCGCGATTGTGAGAGGATTTTCTCTCATTGTTCACATAGCTTCAGTTTATGTTTGTCTTGCCTCTGACCTGCCGCTACAGCCGCTTCAGCCTAAGCCCTCTTCTGAATTGCTTGCTAAAAAGCGGAGTGCAAAAGTTTATGAATAATAAAATACAACTCTGTCAAAATATATTATACACCTGCAACATTTCTAAAGAAATAGTCATATTTATTATAGAAAATAGATATAAACCACGATAAAAATAAACATTTTTTGGCCTTAATTTATTTAAAACTATACAAGTAATAATTTATGAACGAATATATCAAAATAAAAACTTAAGGCCAACGTTGTGCGCCTGCAAAATATTAAATGGGGCTAGTGTTTCATATTATAATATTAGCCTGGGTACAATTGAGTACATGATATAAACTCATTACATGTAAATAGATTACAAGTTTAATGAAAAAATATAGAAGATATTGAAAATACCACGACGTACCATTCCTACTTCTTCTTATAATTTGACATCGTTATTCAATTATTTGAATGGGAATAAGTTTTGAGAATATACGTTACGATCTTTTCTGTTGGGAAATTTAGATATAAAATCGATATTCTTAGCACAATGAAAATTTAAATGATGTTATCATACAATAGATTTGAGTTAGTATTAAATATTAATTAGATGCGAATTAATGAAGCGTATAGCAGACAATTGTAAAAACTTGATTGGTCCACCAATTGGTGTCTCTTTCTTTGGCCACATTAAAAGTTATAAAAATAAAACTAATTATTCATCTTTTTCATTTATATTTTATATTTATTAAAATTAAAGATTAACGATGCAGAGGTTCGAGGCAACACACTACACTTTAATTCAAGTAGAGAATAACTACATTTCGGTGGATATACACACCTTCCCAAGGTATTCCTTAATTCAATTTTTTAAAACTATATGAATATTAGTTTGTGAACGAATATATAAAAATATAACGTTCAGGCCAACGTTTTACGACTCCAAAATATTAAACAATAATTTTTAAAGTTATATTCATTTCTTTATGAAAATAGAAATGATTTTATCATATTTGAGTGAGTATTAAATATTAATTCGATAATAATTAATAAACCGCATAACAGACAATTTTAAAAACGTAAGTTTTGTTCACTTGATAGGTCTACCAATTGGTGAAGAAAACTCAGTGACTTCTGATAAATTGGATGAAAGTGTTGAATATTCATTGTTATAATATTAAATTATAAAAAACTGTATACTTAATTTTCTTGAACTGCCTTTTTCCATCATAACATTAAGTTATATTTCAATTGGTTCCATAAATCTACATATTATGGTAGAATCTTAATGTTTTATCTAAACAGCCAATCAATCAGAAAAAAAGCAATGGTATTTATATTTGTTGGCAAAGCTTTATCCTTGTCTAATTCTTCATAACATTCTAAGAACCTTAATTATGATTTCAAATTACTTTGTGCAAATTATTATCGGAATTAATGATATTTATAGTGATTTCAATACTTCTATTAAAAAACGAACTTCAAATAATTACATTGTTTTACCCATCTATGCCTCTCTGGGCTCTGATTATTTCAAGTATTTGTCTTTGAACTAGGCTGTAGATTTAAAGAATAAATCGCATTTATTGCTTATAGAACTTATGCCTTATTCTATCACTCACCACACTAATTGATGCTATTCTAGAGTACGACCTAGCTTGTTCTCCGAACCCTTTCCGAAGATTCTGATATTCATCTATTTAATATTAAGTTTTAACAACTTTTTCAAAATTTTAATATGGGCTGTTATACGGGTCGTTTATTGTTATCTAATTTTTGTAAAAAAATAGACGTTAATTCTTCTTGACTTGATGCAAATTCTGATTATAAATAATTGAAATAGAAAAATAATCAAGCTGTAAACTGAGGACAACTTGAGAATAGTGATTTTCAGGCCGAGGTCATAAATCGGAAATTGCTTTAATGATTTCTGGATCATTCGGTATTTCGTTTTTATGCAGCTTCAATACTATTAAAATGTGCTTGTACATATAAATAAAATTTCGGCACATTTTTTTCAGAACAAACGCGTGTGATAAATACACAGACAAACTTCATTAGCCATTTTGTTTAAAAGTTAACCCTTCACAGCTTTTACATTCCAGTATCCCAAGTTTTTTTAAATAAAAAGTATTTCGATTATACTAAACATCTCAATCATTTATGCGCTACGTTTAGTGTACGTAATATCTTCAGGAAAGTTTAGAAAGATAAAAAACTTTCCCGGGAAGTTATTTTATCCTCACTTAATAGCGCCACTGCTTCTTAGGTACCGATAAATCGGAGACAGATTTCCTTAGGCGAATATTTATTCTTCAATACGTCATATAATAACTCATGAAATCTACACCCTCGAGGTCATAAAAATTTCACCGGTGGGCTACACGGAATCTGGAGACCACAAGCGAACAGTTCATTTAAAATGTATTTACTATTGTCTCTTTCTCTCTCTATAAAATAACTTGAATTTACGACACCATTCTACAAAAACTGCAAACCATGTAAATATTTTATACATAAATTGAATATAAACGTTGTACTACATGTTTTAATTACTTTAAACCAGTTTATTTAACTTGTCATATTTAATAGTATTGATTCATTTATTAATTGACAAACAGTTAGCCTTGTTTGTTTGCAAACCAACGGATTTTTACATTTTCGTATGAATGTTACTCATTATGATAAAAAGTACTAAAGTAACTAACAAAATCACGTCAATAATAAATATTACTTTATCATTAGGCCGATTACTGTAAAAAATTCCAATAATGATTATTTATTTATTTAATTACTTTTCTGAGTTTGTTAGAGTAAAACTAAACAAGAACAAACGAGTAAGGTATTGTGGATTTATATATTAATAAATTAACGTGTAATTAATTGTGAAATGTTGTAATGTATATTATCATATTGTGGCTATTATTTTCCATTTTCTTAACTTAACGTATCCAGACTTCTGTAAATTTCCACTCGACACATGACAGGATGTGACTGTCTGGGAATAATGTCATAATAAACAAAAAATGCGTCTTTATCAAGATGACATTTGCAGAACTGAGGTCGCGTTCAGTTACAAAGATGCATTTGCATAAAATCGAATTAAACTAGTAAAGTAGGGGCCCATCATGTCCACACGTAACTAAATTTTAGGTTGTGATTAGCTACTCTCCCACTTTTTTACATTGACAGAACGGAAAGGGGGGGGGGGAAGAGGTAGCAACCGAAGCTTTTCAAAGCGCTAAAGAAGTCAGTCTATGTTCGGACTTTCATCTGGAAACATGTCTAGGCTCCTGCGGTCAAGTAATCTGTTTCTCATTTACTAAACTTAATCTTCTGTTCGGATTTGCACGGTATAGTAAAAGAACCGCTCATACCGGATCTTTCTCCTTACTTCAATCACTTAAGAAGAGACGACGATGTATATTTTTCTAAGTCGAACTCCCTTTCAGTCTGATCAATTACTTTCCTTGGTTAATAATTCAAATTTCAACATCCGTCTTATTTTGGTTAACTTAAGTTTTAGCATAGGAACGACATTTCAATATGAAAAATCTTTAAAACTTCCTCTTAAAATTATCCGGATAACAAAAATTACTTGTAAACTATAAACAATTATCATGCATTCGACAGATTGTGTATTTATGTCGTACTGTCGTATAATTGTTTAAATTACCGCCGTACCTCTAACTTTATATTTCCACGTTATATTTCGATATTTTCTGTGAACAATATATACCACAATATACAACTTCTGTATTTCTCTTTAGAACACAATTTACTGGAAATTGGTTACATAACTCAAATGACACTTGCGTTCCTATTATGTATAATAAATAGTTTACACATGTACACTCCTAATTATTTATCGGATATTTATATTCGACTTACGTTTAGTTTAGAAACAATTTAGAAACGTATAGAGTACTAAATGTTATATTAAATTGCAACATAAACTGAGTGACATGTATATTTAAGGTTCAATTTAAATGTGTTTTTTTTTCTCTGTAATAAGCTCGACACTCCTTGGCTTTACGGTAGAATGCTCACACTAACAAAAACCGCATATGGGCTTTCTTGCAACATTTTACTAAGATATTCCAGCTTTCTTACTAATGAAAGTTGTACGAGGTAACCTCTTTTATTCCACAGTCGCGTTTTACTTTCCCCCGGAACTGCACTGTCTGCTACTTCCACATAAAACTGAGACGCCTATTCATTATATTTAATATTAGTTATTTATAATTGGAAGGATTTAACAGATTCTCTTTCATTGTCAGCGTATTTTTGGGAATATAGTGTTAACAAAATTAAGAATAATTACGATATAAATAAAAATAATTTATAGAAAGAAAAAGGTTTTTATAATTTTTCTATACCTGAAAAGCATTTACAAACTTTTTTCTAGTTGCCTAGAGATTATGATGAATTAACCCAGCGTAATTATTCATTCAGACATGAACAAATATTCCGTGATTTCAAATGTATCTCAATAAACGTATATTAAATATAATTCTTCTCACCATAATTGATATATTTCACCTCATTATAATAAATATTAGTATTTCCCACTTTAAATAGTATGAGATAAATAACTGGGGAAAATCTAAAGTATTTGGTAAGATTTCAGAGAATTAAAGTGAAAATTAGACGACGAAATGGTAATTTCAAACTAAAAAATGAAAATACTATTTATTGCAATAATTTCCCTGGTCACTTTTTAACATACAATTCATTATTTATCTTTATTTAGAAAGATAGCATCAAGTATCTGCTCAGTAGCAATCACTGTGTTAAATAGTCACATATTGTTTGCAATTTTGTGTTTACATTAAGTCATAAAGAAAAATCAATTATCTGACATTTCGTAAAATAAGATAAAGGCCAAATATGTTATATGTGGAATTATTCTGGAAAACAAGACACAGAATTATTAATTTTGAGTATATAAAATTTTTGATAAAAAATTAAGTATAATTTACAAAAAATACGTAACGGATACTAGAACCGTATTTATAATGATTAAATGTTCATTAAATTTGTTTGCTGAAATATTTGGCCGTATTTTCATTTATTTATTACATCATATAGTTACGGCCTAGTTTACGCTAATTAAATGCATAGCTAAAGTTAAAATTTTCTCTTTAGGTACATTAGGTTTTTAGGATTAGATCACAATATACATTACGCTTAAATTGTATCAAATACCTTGCCTTATTTACAAAATTTAATATAGAATTTTTGGTATTCATCGGAATCCAGGATGGAATCGAAGTTTTTACCCTATCGGTACTTTATTCTGTATTGGTGGTATTTAGGGCAGTGATTAATCACATGGACTATATTTTAAATGGAATTTGGTAGACCACTTGATGGTGAGTTGGATGTATCCAGTAGACATTTATTGATGGCTTGTCTGTGACCAGATTTTATTCCTGTAATGGCTACTTGTTTCTTTTTCCGAAGAGCTGCGTTCTTCCCGAGACTTAATAACTTATAGATTTAATTCCTTACATATATTTTTGAATTTTTCTAGAAATGCAACCTAATTACAATACAATATTTCTATCAATTAATTTGTTATAATAAACTTGACTTCGTTAGATATATAAGGTCCAATTGCTCAATTTTTAACTCAGTTTTATATTCCTTAACGAAACAACCAAATTTTCTTATTTTCTGTTGATCTAAATGATTTATCATCTGTGAGATTATATATAGTATTGTTCGCATCATTATTACAAGGTCTACGATACTTCCAATGTCTTGTAATGACAATTATAAAGATAGAAGTTTTTTAACCATGTTTCAAAATTTACATTTAAACGGGAATCGTTTCTATTAATTTTGATTTATCGCCATTTTTTTAAAAATGCATAAATTAAGATGCAAGCAAAACAAAAATTTAACGGCGAAGGAACAAATTGCGGTCAAAAATTTACTTAATTTTTTATTGTAAAATAGGGAAGGGAAGAATTGATTTGGAACTAGTTTTGAGCCAAGCCAATCGAATTAAGACTTCAGTTATTGAGTTGATACCGTAAACAGCGGATGGCAAACGAATGGAGGGCGTTCGGAAGCTGTGATTGCAAGTCGCTTTAAACAGGCTTCAGCAAACAACTGCAGATAAATTAACTCCACGAAACGTCCCGTCGCAATTTAAGGACAGGAGATGAATTCTGGCGAGCCGGCACGAACTCGCAGCCTTTATTGTTTCCATTACAGACCACGGAATGGCGGGGAAGGCGCTACGAAAGAAAACGAAAGCCTTATTGTGGTCATAAAAGGACAATGACAGTCCGGGCGATTCCAGGGGAAATTTAAATTAAATTTAAAGCTGTATAAAAGTATCTGAACAGCGTAAAATCGCCTTAAAATTGAGAAAAATAGTACATATTAGACCAGTATAATAAATTTGCATTGTTTTGTAAGCATTTAAAAATTTGTATTATTAAAAGATATAAATTTTATCCGAATAGCGGAGACTAATGTCTTGAAATTAGTAATGACATTATATTAACATGAAACCATAATAGTTATAATATTTTGACGCCATGCAGTTAAATCATATTAAAAACTAAATTATTCTGGTAAAATAGAATAAATGTCATTTGTATATTAAATTTTCTATTAATTATGCGAATGAAGACACAAATAATAACATTTCTGTTTATGAAACAGAGGCCTTCGGGACAACATGAAAAACATGTTTCATGAAATGAAAAATACCCACCCTAAATTCCCCGTTTGGCATATAGTAATTGATACATACAATCTGGAGAAATTTTCTGACACAGTAAAATTACGAATACTTTCATTTTTTTTAATCCAATAACATAGTTTCAAATAAAAAATTCTATAAATTTAAGTGATTATTTCAATTAATTTCACACTCATCTCATGTGTTGCTATAAAAATAACTTGAATTACATGTACCTTTTATCAGTTTACGCAATGTCCATTTTTCACGTATTTCGTAGAAATAAGGTGTGAAGAATGTGATTAGTGAATTGTAGATGAGCCCGGCTTAGGTATACGGGAATGGAGGGATGTTGAATCGATCTCCGATTAGCTCAGTTGGTAGAGAGCCCACCCGGAAAACGGGAGGTCCGGGCTTCGAGTCCCTGGTCCGGTTAATATTTTGCCATTCTTGTCTTTCTTCTAAAAATATCTATATGCTCCTGTCTGAGCTACGGAAGAAGCAATTCTACTTCCTTTTACTTTAATACGTTTATTTTTTGTATTGGATTACTGTAAGTTCTTTTTGGTCCTATATTTGGTAGATCGTAGTCATTTGTCACTGTGCTCAAGTATAGTTCTCCTATAGTTTGGTGTATCCATTCGTCACCTTACTTTATTAGATAGTGTGACCTTTAAGAGGCACCAAATAGTCCTCGAGTGTAAACAATGTTGCCGAACACAGCACAGATTGTGGGTCGGCTGTGAATAATGCCCCACTTGGCCGTAGTAAAGCAGTGCCCTCTCCTAGGGAGCGGCCATTAGTAAGGGAGATGGCGCCTGTCAGAGAGGGTTAGCGCCACCTGGACCCCTACTGCTCTAACTTCGCCTGTAGGGACATCATATTTCCCTACCATGGTAGCCACTCATACACATGTTGCTAATCAGCTTTGAAACGGCAGAGATTAAATAACTTTAATGCCAGAACCCTTAAAACGCAGCACTCGGTTTTAAGATTCACCGGAATTAAAAATTCTACTTCAGTGGAATAACCTTGGTATCATGTGTACTGTTTTTAAATTAGGTTAAGAGTCATAAGTTTAATAAGCGTACTAGCGAATTTCATGAAAATAAATTTGAAAAATACATATCAATACCTCGTTATGCAGTCAAAACCCTGAAGTCATATTACTGTTATTATCTGAAGAAGCTGAAATAAGGAATATTTGGTGGGATGATATGTAGTGCGATATTCTTCAATGTAAAATATAAATTTTTATTGAATTTTGCAACAAAGTTAGAGAAGGTTGAGAAACTGGACAAGGCTCCGGTTTTCCGAAACACTGACGCCACGTCTAATTCTTGTTTTTCCCGCATTATACTCGCGTTGGGAAAACATTCAAAGTCTAAATGTTGGAAAGCCACGTGGTTGCCTCGTGCTTCAGAGAAGATCGACTGAAATGTTTGATATTTCTCATAGTGGTGATGCTGTGAGGAACCACCATTCTGCTCTCTAAAGCGGAAATCATTATGGCCTCTCCAGTTGAAGCTGATGGAGATCAATCTGAGGAGAACGTTCTGGTGTTTTCTGACGTGCGGGATCGACATAATTTCTTCCGTGATGAAGAGAAGTTGGCAGAGAGACGAGGCAATGTTTCAACCAAGTCAAGTTTCTCAATATTCGAGCCTAGGAAGATTTTCTGTAAATATTTTCCTGACTCAAGAACTGTGTAAATAAATATCATAATTAGTATTTTACTTTTTCTTGTAATTATTATTTCAAACACTCTCTCCTACAGGTAATGTATTGAATTATGATAAATATAGTATTTGAGTTCTGATCATCAGCATGAGAAACAAAAGAAAATTTGGTAAATCAATGTTTATACTTAGAACTGTTTCAAAAGTAGGTATTCACAATTGGAAAATAGGCTGAAGAGTGTACTCACCCAGAATACCAAGGCGATAGTTGAGGGTGACGACAACCAATTCCGCGTAGCTGGCCAACACGCTACCATCGTAGGGGTTACCCGAGTTCCACTCGAAAGACTCTCCGTGGATATAAACCATTACAGGGTACCGCTGCATCGTCTCCGTTGGGCCCACTGAAAAATTAAAGTTTTCATTTTCAGTATTATTTCCAAGCACTGAAATAATAATAATAAAATTAATTGAATATGTAAATTTTCATCTGAAGTGACGAAATATCCTAGAAAACTCGGAGTTTCTGGTCATAAGTCAGAGTTTGTATACAGCTCACTGAAATCACTACGATTGTTTGGCAACGCTCATTGTCCTGCCATCTATTTTAAGAGGTCTGATTGGTGCATTAAAAGTCACAATTCTCGCGCGAAGTAACAGTCAACGGTCATTTACTACCTCGGTTCCGCACATTATATCTTTTCTTTTACACATGGCTAATGTATTACTTATTGTAATACATGTACATAAAGAGAAAATTTTTAATTACATTATATGCTAAAAATATAAGAAAATATACACACAAAAATTATAAACGTTGGATATCCTTAAAATGTACTTAACGAAAGTTTCACAACATACATTTATATGTTAATTTATTTAATAAAATTGAATGTGTGTGTGTGCAACCTGGGTGCATCTGCAGTAAGACTTAAAAGAGAATGTTACACATTAATTAGCTACTTTAAGTGTATTATGACTTAAATAAAATGTAGTCTAAAATTAAAGATTGGATGCTGAACTGATTGAAGAAGAGGTAATTCAGTAACTTTTTCTTGTTTAGAAGATCAGAATGGAAATATTTCAACCTGAGCTAGAAATCGAACCCGGGACCTCCCACTCACCGGGCAGGTTCTTTACCGCTGAGCTAGTCCGGATCGATGCCAGGACCATCCACCCTGTCCACCTGAAGCTAAGGTCATCTACAATTTACTAATCAGACTCGTCACATCCAAGAAAATCACTGAAGAATGCACATTATGAAAATTACAAACTAAGAAGAAATGATTCAATTGAAGCTCATCATGAAACTGAATTTACAATATCAGAATGGAAAAATTCTCTACCGGACCTGAAAATCGATGTGGATATGTATTTATGTTTTATACAGGTGTTCCCTGCAATCCGAAAACAAACACTGTGGGATCAAGATACGACAGCCACCTCTTGCGGTGGCATAAAAAGGGATTGCATATAAATTATTTGTTAGCAGTAAATAAATACGACTTTTTTTTTCATGCAATGCAACGTAACTCAGTTACGATAACCTGTAATTTATATTTCATAAACATTGTGTTTAAAATACGTTTTTACAAAACCATTTAAAAAATGGCTGTCTGTTCATCCATTACCGGGGTAAAGTTCGAAGTAACGGAAAATGTTTGCAGCTTTGGCTGTTATTTTGCAACATCCATTACCCTATGTGCACTCTACGCACATGTCAATAAGCTTCACGTAATTATATTGCAAATAAAACTCGAAAACAAATGAAACACAAATGCACGTGAATGGAAAACAAGTTTACAAAGAAGCTTAGCATGTTCGTTATTTTGCAACTGGCTGGTGTTTTAGCAACAGCGCTGGTGGCTGTGAAGCATCATTGAAACTTAAATAAGGAAACCCGGACGTCCGGAGAAACTTAATTATACAACAACGTAAATGAATAAGCTCCAAAATGTTGTTCTGTTAACAGAACAAGTGAGTTATTAACATTTCCAGTGTATTGAGTTGGTAATAATAATGAGAACTTTTAATGAATGAAAATGCAGATATTATGTGGGTGAAAGCATGTTTTAGTGGAATTATTTGTTATTACTGTAAGAAAGGCTTTAATTTCAAGAATTTGTTCGTAAAGGGATAGAAATACAGAGAAATAATATTTTTCCATCGCCCTGTGTTTCAATGAATTCACATTATATAAAATTTATAAATTGCATCTTCCAATTTTCGACGATTTATTGCCTTTTTCTGGGGGGAGGGGGGTTAACAGGCTATACGAGGGTGATCCTGAAACGCAACTCCCCTTTAATAGCATAGGAAGTGAATTGAAAAGGGGGGATGCGGAAGGTAGAGTAAGGTAGACAAGCGTTAAGTAGGGTCCCTGGGCTGTGGTTTAAGGATCCTACCTGGTGTTTCACCTAACGAGATGCAGAGAAAACCTGCATCAGGTAGGTAGTGCATTGGGTACTATTCTAAGGCCCTTCCTAATGACGGGATACGAATTTGCTGTGGGGTCGCAGCATTCCCTACTCCATGTCTCCACCAGTTTGAGGAAGCAGTTGGCCGACTGATCCAATAGGATCAGCGGACAACTCTTGCCAATGCCCAACGTCTTCGACCCAGTACATATACCTCCCAAAATAGGTGAAGGTGTCTCAGCATGTGAGAGCTTTGATAAAAGAGATTAGTGCGAGAAATTCCCGACATAATGAGGTGAGCCCCGCAGTCACTCTGAGGTGAAGCGCCTAAGAGAAAACTCCCGCAGCGCCTGTAGCTTTTCTGCCTTTTTTTTTTGGGTAACAGGCTACATGAGGGTGATCCTGAAACAGGCAACTCCCCTTTAATAGCATAGGAAGGGAATTGAAAAAAGGGGGGATGCGGAAGGTAGAGCAAGGTAGCCCAGGGTTAACTAGGGCCCCCGGGCTATGGTTTAAGGATCCTACCCGGTGTTTCACCTAAAGACATGCAGGGAAAACCCTAGAAAACCTGCATCAGGTAGGTCGGGCATTGGGTACTATTCTCACGCCCTTCCGAATGACGGGAGACGAGTCTGCTGTGGGGACGCAGCATTCCCTTCTCCGTGTCTCCACCAGTTTCAGGAGGCAATTGGCCGACTGATCCAATGGGATTAGCGGACAACTCTTGCCATATGCCCAAGGTCTTTGACCCCAGCGTCACTTTATCTAGATATACGGGTAGCAAAATTATTAATGACTGAAAGAGAGATAAGGGGGAAGGCAGAGGGGCAGAGAGAAGCGATTGACAACATCAACGCGTCGCTGCTGCGCACACGACGACGCCAACCCGGTTCATGGGCATTTAAATAAATTTGATTGGCGGCATCACAACTAACAAATAAATTAAGCGTTGATGATTATTCTGGTTAGATCAAAAACTAAAAGGGTCCTTTAATTGTAAATTTATGATTCTAGAGCTAAACCGGAATGTACATATTCCTTGTAATAAAATTCAAATAATATTTCAAATACGCTTTTACAAACGTAAATTGCTATTTTCAATATTGTCATTCATTCACACTGAATAGTTTAGTATTATAGATTTTAATATATAATTGCAAATAATGTTTTCGAGCGAGAATATTTTCTCCATTACTTAACCGCATGACATCTTTGTGAAACACGTTTACGGTTACATTTCTTAAACTGATTTAGTTCAATTTCAGTTAAAATTTGCAAGTACTGTTGCATTAAATAATATAATGAAAGGGAATGTCGAGAGAATTTTTAAGCATATACAACTCAGCACGTGGGCCTTACATTGTCATTAAGTGAACGCGAATCACAGTAATTGATGTAATAAAAATATTCTGAAAGAAATGAGATTGGGAAAATGGCAAATACTAAAAAAAAATTTTAAACAAGTTCCTGAAAAACTAAAGTGTACCCCTGTGTAGTAATTTATAATTATATATTAATACGTTAATTTAAATTGTACAACTGAATACATAAACGTAAAGTTACTATTGTGTTTAGAAAATTTAAAGTTAAAAGTGGATAGGTGATTTAATTTTTTTAAGTCGATATATTGTTGATGGAATAAAAAAATGAAATTAAAATTATACATATTGTAGTCGGTCACTTCCCTAAGTTAACACTTAAAAATTAAGTTAATTAATTTATATATTATGTGTTACCGTCATTATTCTCTAAAGATGAATTTGTTTAATTAGTGCCACTTCATTGATTAAAACATTATTTCCACGCATTGATTAGTAAATTTTCAATAATAAAATATTTCCGGGTACACTTCTGTTAACTTGTTTTTGAAACATGGAACGCAGAAGTTTTACAAGAATCCATTTGCACATTTACGAAACAAATTTATTAGTAAACAATTTTCTGTGCTGCGGTTTTTAAATATTTTCGATTTCCCTCCGTAAAGCGCATTTAACCCCAGCTAGTATATATTTTATGTTCTCTACATTTTACAGTAGTTACTGCAGAGCGCAACACACTATGGATGTATTGCGGTTTCAGGAAGTCAATTAATTAGTTACACGTTCCGAAATGCAAACTCAGCGTTGCAAAGCCCTTGTGGCCTGAGTTCCCATGGCCCTCTAGTGATGTTTAATGAAGTAAGATATAATGTCAAAAACTCGTGGAAAGATTTTTTTTGAATTGTAAAAAAAACCTAACAGTTAAGCATTCCGTGGGTTGTGTTGTGTTAGGGATAGTTGAGTTACAACTAGAGGCACTATGGTACCTTAAAACTGTCCTTCTCGAGTTATATGCCTTTTGGTAGTTATAAAAAGACGGATTCATTTCAAATGTTACTGTTTCTTATTCATCCGAAGTTTCTTGCCTGACCCAGTTTCCTTTCGTAATTACGGCGTAACAACGCACGTCGCTTCACGGCAATTCATTTTCCGGCCAACGTGAAACATTGCCAATTTGTCTGGAATGTGTGATCTGTGTTGAATCCATCATTCATACAGAATTCGACCCGCCAGCAGAAACAGCTGCTGTGGAAGTTTCTGTGTTAGCACATTATTCAGACCACTTACTCGTACTAATGGGCTAATGTATCGCTTCCCATGGACCAACTATTTCGGTAATGGTATTTACCTGCATTTCACGCCACCGCAGCACAGTGATCTGAGCATATTTCCGCGCTGATTTGCGTATTGGCGGTTTCTGTTCATTAACTTAATACACTTTATGTGCCGGCTTGTAATTTTTACTGGTCTGGGTGCGGTTGCACGCCATCGCAGTTGAGTTTACAGTGGAGGGGCATCAACTTAAACCAGCGGAAGTAACCCCTTTGTGCGCCGTTCTGCAAAACTGAACACAATGAATTGCAGCATGTACATAGACGCCGCAGGGTTTTTGGTTTGGAAATGAACTATAGCCCACAGGACAGAGAGCAGCGTTCGATGTCAATTCATGAGCAATTATTCTCCATCAACGCTGGTCTCTGTGTCCAGTTGTCGCGAGTCGCCGCAAATAATTTTCCTTTGTAGTATAAAACGAGTGTGAAACATTTATGAACAGTCCTCTTCCTAGATGGCTTTAATCGATAGTTTGACGCACAGTAGCCGTTCACGTTCCAAATAAATATGTGAAAACTTGTTATATTTTCTTCTGAAATGTAACTCACATCGAAATAAGACAAAACTAGACTGACTTTGTGTTAAGGAACACGGGGCTGAAATTTGAAATTCCTGTAAATAAAAAGCAACTCAGCTGAAATTATAACTGTGTGTTAACAAAAAACATGTGTATAAATGTAAAAAATCTTGTTTCTGTAAACTTATTTTTTGTTGAGATATTTTGAAAATAATTTACAATATTTGGCTGTTTTGAAAATTTTCCTGATGTTTACATACTTGAATATACTTTAGCATTTTTACATTAATATGTCAATATGTAATATATCAATTGTAAGTATTATTTTTAGAATTGAATAAAACTGTGAGGATAATTTTTTTACCCAGATCTTCATACCGTTACTTAAAAATTGCACTGTTCATCAACTTAAAAATTTGTTTCACTTGATCAATTAGAAAAATAATACTTAAATTTGAAGGTATTATCTTGTAGTTTCTGTACAAAAAGAATGAAGACTATATCTTAATATTTGTGACGCATAGAAGGTTTTTGGTAGAAGTAATTATGAAGCTAAGAAAAACACATTTTTCTGAAAAAGTAATCATTTATAACTTGAGAATCAAATCCATTTAAGTAGCTCCGTAGACTTTAAAAATGACGAAATCGAATTAAAAGTTTTGCTATATGATCCGTAAGGCTTATAGACATATTATTATGAAAAAATAGAAAACTGATTTCTCTCAGATTTGGCCCGAAATTTCAGTCACCGTGTCCCTTAAATAAAGAAGCTATAAAATATGGGAGGGAAAGAGTACGCAGTGAATTTTTATACTGTTAGCAGTACTTCTTGGAACCTTTTTGATACTATTTTAGTGTGTCTACAAGTGCAGGAGAACACGCTGGCCATAATTCCATGTATTTGCTGCTTTTTTTTGATTTCACGAAGTAAAATATACTTTTGTTACTTCTGTATGTAATAATTACAGTTTAAAACGTAAGAATTTCGAGGCACATAACAATGAATTATAATTTCGTGTCACATATCATTTCAAAGAACAAATATTTAGCTACAGTTTCAGGCCAGTTTGGGTTTAGTGTCTGCATGGTGCAGGCGTGTGTATTCCAAGAGTATGCAATACTGCATAGGCCTAATCTTTGCCTCACAAACAACATCTGTTCTTATCTCGTTTTATTCCACGGTTCCTTTGTTAATCCTTATTTTCACTTTACAAATAATGAAACTATTCTAATTTTCTCAAAACTTTTACCTCTTCTAGTTTTACCAAACACAAAATAAGGTTCTAGTTCACCTTCAAAACCGAAAAGAGCATATTCTAAGGACCAACAACGTATATTCCGGCTCAATTTAAGAAACTGTCAAATGAAACTTTGTCTGATTCTTTGAACGGAGCAAGGTATGCACAGTTTTCACAACAAGGAAACTTTTTAGCGTGGAAAGATTAGATTCCAAGTAACATGTGGCCGGAATTCAATCCATTTAACCACTTTCTAAACTCCAGGAAAAGGGAGATGAAAGGCAAAAACTTTCAAAGAAGTCAGAAATACCTCTTCACCGTTTAAGAATGGATTAGAAGAAAAAGAACTAATGGAAAGGAGAAAAGCGACTGAAAGAATATCAAACAAAGACACTAAACGATATACTAAAGAAGGTGGCAGGGGAAACAATCAATTAAAGGATAATCTGAAGGTCAGAAAGTGTTTAAAATTTGACACACAACTCAGGACAAGTTTCTCTCAAATACCATCTGATAAATATGTATACGTCGATTTTCCAGGATGTAGACAATCTGTTTCCCGATAACTGGATTCAGTCTGGTATTTGCAAGGACTGGTGGCACGGTGCATGTTCCGCTTACATTTCTTAGTGACCATTGCTAGTGCGTACTCTTAACCGCACTATGCGTACTCTTACCCCGCATAGGAGGCCAAGAGTACGCAACTGACATTTTTCTTCTAAATATTATAATGGCAAGCTTGTTTATTGTAATTTTATCAAACGTTGTGCGATTATTTACTAAATATTAAGTAACATTTTGATAAATATCTTTATTGCCTCCATAGATATATCAAATCAACTACTAAGTGCGTACTCTTACCTTCCTTTACCTTACGTATAATGAAATTTGTCCCGCCACTGATTGATATAATATATTCGAGTGGGGAAAGATTTGAGAAAAGGACGTTGATGAATTTTGGAGAGAGACAGGGTGTTTAACAGATTAAGGAAAAAGATAGATAGGTAGAGATGGAGAGAGGATTGATAAACAGTTTTCGATTTGCTACGCGGTCCTGATGATTCAGGCTGCGTGACTGTTTCCATATTGCCTGCACCATATCGATTTTGGTAAGTTTTGGTATACTTCAGTCGGGGTAAGACTAGGCTACTACGCCTACCGGCGGGGGTGAAGGGCGTGAAAAATTTTAAATAAGGAAAAACGGCCAATATTTATATCATTTAAATACATTCTTGGATCAATTCCTCCGATACTGCTAGCGTATGGTTTCAACTCCATTCATTATCAAAGGGAAGTTTTATTAGGGGTGATAGTGGAGGGGTATAACATAACAATAACCAGAAAACAATCGAGATTGGGCTTTAAACAGCTGTAATGTGTTCCACTGAGTTTAATTCTCACAAAAAAATGCAATTTAAGTTACCTGAGAGGGGTTGGAAGGGGGTAATACAGGCTTCCGCATGCTATCTTAAACAGATGGAACAATATCGACATAATTTTGGACAGGTATTCTTGGCGAATAGAAATCAACATAATTAGGGTAATACACAGCTACAACCACTTGAGGCGGGGGCGGAGGGGCGGTAATTTTTGAAAATCCATCAATTGCTATTATTTCCTTAATTAATTTGATAATGTTTTCGGTAAATTTGTTTGCGTATAATTTCAGTCCCATTCATCTTGCGGATGCAGGGAGCGGCATATGATATGGTATCGAAATAGGTCCTTAATCGGAGTCTTTTTCTGGCATTTTGAATGCGAATTAAATTGCAGTTCATCGCTTAACAGGGGGATTGGACGGGATAAAACACACTTCTGCTTAATACATTTAAAGGATAGAACTATTTTGACAATTTTTTTCTCTCCATATTCTTCGCGACCCAAAACCCCCTAGGGGGGGAAGGGGTGGAACTTCTAGAGGCAGTGAAGGCTTATATGTGAGTCGAAAACTATTCTTGAGGTCAATAACATGTATAGTGTTTTTCCAACAATATTTGCGTATAATTTAAACCCCTTGAAGCATGTGAGGGGGGAAATCAGTCATATGAAAATAACAAGGAAAATATCAAGTTTGATATCGAAACCTGTGTAATGCGAGTCTCTGTGTTACATTATGATTTCTAATATGCGATTTAAGTAAAAATTTATCCCTAAATGGGGGAGCATTTATATTCTGTTGCAGTACTGAAAATATTTTAGCCCTGTTATTGTACCGGGAGTATTTTTGAATCTCTCTTGAAGTATATTTGGGGTTCATATTGTGACGTTTAGTCATGTGTTGGCCAAGAATTAAATAATGTACCGGGATAATAAAAATAAATATCCGGTCAATACAGGGTCCACAACTAGTCAAATAATAATACATTAAAAGGACTATTCAGAATAAGCCACAAATATCGTTACAAATGAGAAAATAACGAGCTTGGGATTACAGAAAATATTCAGAAAATTTTCAGTTGGTCGGCTTCGTTTAACTGTAAAATCATACTATAATTATTTATTTTTGTGATTATTTTTAAGCCAGCACATTTCAAGGAGAGCGAGTACGAGGGAAACAAAATTCCTCAAAATCCTCGTTTCCGCCCCCGTTCACACTTAGATGCACTTGCCCACATCTGTTTTCCATTGTACTTTCCACAGTGCTGAGTTTGCGGAAAGTTGAAGAAAAGATGACGAAAACGGGACAAGAAAGAGCGCAACACCAAACAGTAAAGCTTAGTAGAACCTTCGCCGGAAACAAAGAAAAGAAAGTGACCGTAAAACAAGAAGCTGGAAGCTTTTAAGGTAGATTAAAAATAATGGTTCTCGAGGCGAATGGCTTCGCCAGGCAAGGCGGTTATGCGCAACCCCGAAAGGCGGCAGTGCGGCCTGTAAACGATAATAAATCGCCAGTCACTTCCTGTCAAGATGGCGGTCTTGAAACAAAAGCCTAAACTCACTTTGATTTATGAAGCTTGTAAGACCTCCGTAGTCAGATATACGGATCAAATCACTGAAATGAAATTTTATCTATCAATCAGCATCTGGCCGTGTGAAGTGTAAGTGAATTGGAGGTCAGGGGAAGCCGTGAATACAAGCAGATAAGGCTGACATTGAAGATAATTTTGATAATGAGACAAAAATATAGCAGAAAAATGGGTAGAATATATTAAAATAAATTATAATGAATTTATTTAAGTAAAATTAACGTTAACATAAGTTATGGTTATGTGCAATGTCTAACGTAATAAAGTAACTAATTTTCGTCTAATAGTAGCTGTATTTATTCGCCACTGCCGTGATATTAACCTACATACAATGTTTACATTATAGTTTTTAGTAAAGTGCTATTAAAACTAATTCAATACAATTATGAAATATGCTATGCCATCTATATATATATATATATATATATATATAAAGTGCCGACCTCCTGTGGTGTAGTGGCTAGCCTCTAGTTGCTGCCTCACAAACCAGGGGTCCCGGGTTCGAATCCTGGCATGGGCTTGGATGTTTGTGTCGTCATGATCGCGTGGACCGGGATTAAGGATGCTGGGGAATTGATACACTGGCCACGTATCACCCCAAATTCGAAATGTGTCACGCCAGATGACAGTCCGCAGCAGCTTCGGTAGGCCTAGGCCCTCAAGAGGGCTGTTGAGCCATTGGAAGAAGAAGAAGATAAATATAAATTAATCCATATTTCCCTTAGTCACGTCATAACTTTAAAAAGACTTTACCGATTTCATTAATCTTTGTTTTAAAAAGTTTTCTAATATTTAGTAAAACGTTCTTACAGAAAGAAAAATTAAGAAAATGGCGCATAAAATTGGAAAATTTCAGAAAACCTTACTTCGAGAAGGCTCCGAAACGGCTCAACGGGTTTCAATGAAAATTTCAGTATCGTTTTTGTTTCATTTTGATATATCGCAGAGTTCAGAAGATATCAATGTAAATATTTATAAATTCATTGAATTGCCGTGAGAAAGGCGGTGTAAAAATCAAATGCGGGTTGAAAGTCCTATTAGCCGCTTATGGTGCGTAATTTTTGGGAGCATGAGAGAGAGAGGGAGGGGGAGGGTGAACTATATCACTCCATTTATTGTTGTAAACATGAGAAATCGGGCCCTGTTTAAAACCAACTGCGACTTATAAGGTTTGCCGTGAAGCGATCATAAGCTCTCTTTTTCTGTCTTCTTTGTCAACCACTGGACTGGACGGCCGTGTTTATATATTGATAGATGGACATTCCTACTTATTAAATTACCGTTTCTTTACAGTAAAATTTAGTGTGTTTTGACGTGTTACTCGTCGTGAGGCGTCAAAATTTCGGTTGGCGTACGTGTAATGCAAGTCGAGTTCATAATCTTCGAGACAATGAGGCGGAAGGAGAGTGTAGGCAGCGTTTGGAGACGAACAGAAAGGGAATTCTCAAGCGAGATGTACCACGGCTCCGGAAGAACCCATACCTGGCGAGAGGCGACAAAATATATAGTCAAACGTAACAATTACCTATGAAAGTTTGGCGTATATCTTCCGAACGACTCCCCTAGGGAGGGGGGTGGAATAAGCGGAATTTTATGTAAGTAAAAAATTCATCCCTTAAGTGAAAAAAATTTTATTCTATGAGTGCACTGAAAATATTTTTAGTCCTGTTATTGTACCGGGAGTATTTTTGACTGTCGAGATACTGGGAGTATGTTTGAGGTTGATATTGTGACGTTTTCGAGGCCAGTTTAGTCATGTGTTGACCAAGGATTAACTATTGCACCCGGATAATATAAATAAATACATGGGGATCGCTGGGTCACCAGCTAGTATTTTTATAGTATATCAAACGTTCTGTTAATGTTAAAAGATGTTAAATAGTCGTAATATTACCCATGGTAAGTACGTGTAGCTTACTTTAATCAGCAAGAATATCCACTTAATTGTGTATAACGGAAAGGAATTTTGATAAGAGGATGTCTTCTATACTGTACGTTGAAGCATTACAGCACGTATATTTGTCATTGTTATTTTTTCCCATATTAAGTGGTATAGGCGCGATACTATCTGATAAAATTTAAATGCAAATCACTTGATGTGAATATGTAATAGGAGAATGCATTAAGTAGCAGTGGAAAGCGACATGTGTTATTGTATTGAAGTTGAGTAAAGATGTAGTTGTTTTTCTAGGAGAAGCTGTCACTGTTACTGTTACCTTTCCGAGGCTGCCAGTCAGTTTTTCTCCAATAACACGTCGAGTGTCGCTGCGCGCCTGGCTTTGGCATTCACTCCCTCCACGCTCCACGCTCCATGCTCCACACTTCCTGTTCAAGTGTCCCCGTCCTCCATTTTACCGTCCCTGAATTTTATATCTCGCCTCGCAGAGGGCTACAATCTCGCAGTACTTGCTTCCTGGGTTTTGCTGTCGTCGACTTATCCAAATTTTATGCTAATTGCGGGCTATGCATTAGGACCATTGTAGACGACCCCGCGGCGACAAAATTCCCTCCATTTCAGCCGCTGTGCGGTCGCACAAAAAGAGAGAGAGATATAGAGACGGCGAATAAAAATAAATCTCTGCACAGCTTTTATAACTAAAATAAAAGTTTAAAATTTACCACGTAATTATGTAGAAATTAGTATTTTCAGTTCGATTTTAGGTTCTGATGCACGGATACATAAAGCGGTGAATATGCACGATATTAGGAAGAATAACAAATGAATTAACAAAACAAGGTGCATAAAAAGTACCGGATTAATGGAGAATTCAAACAAAATTCTCATGTCAATGGAAGCGTTGTGTTTGAATTTTGCATTAACCCGGGTGTAAACCTGAGAACTGTTTATTTAGTACCTATACCGGGAAAATCCTCTTCCTCTAACCCACTAAGATATTTGACAAAAATAAATATTACCACGAAAACTGTTCTCCACAAGACACAACATTTAGTTTGTCAAAATCTGAATCCAGGTATGTTATTAGTTACTAGCTTGGCATTTACATTAGCAGTATTTACAGTATATAATTCGACAATAATCTCTTGATAGATCGTTTAGGAACACCTAAGGGAAACCTTAGAACAGAGTGTGTTTGTGCAATTCCGGTTACACAACTCAGAAGCGGGCTGCCTCAGCCATGCGTCTTCTTCTTTCCACCGGACCCTCAATTACGTTTAATATATTGAATCCTAACTGCTAGGTTTAATGGAAGCAAACGGTTTACATTTATTTCGATGTTTAAAAAAGTACTTTATGAATATTGTAGCCATGCGCCTTCTTCAATGTGTTACAGTTATAGAAGTAACCTCCAACCACCTTAATCAAAGCAAATAAATGTTATTATAATTCAAGGAAATCTATAACTTACCATATAAGTAACTACTTCGAAGTCAATGCTAAATAATAAACATTAAGTCGAAGATTCACAAACTTTTTCTGAAACACTTCACAAAACCTTACATTTTAACGGAACCCTTGGTTTATTTTTTAGGTTGGGTAATTCCTACATGTTAAAATAAAAATATATATTATTTAGTTATTATATTTAAATATAAAACTGTAATATATATTATATTTATAAACATAAAATATGAAGAAATAAAGTACTTAATGACTGATGATTTTGGATCCTTGAATCGCATATCTTGCTGTTATGAGGCAAAATATTTGTGTTGAATTCAAATATCTGGTGTAACGTCGAGCCTGTCTCTACACTGTGCCTTCATTGCAGCATAGTAAGAAAATCCCGCTTCGGATAAATTGGGTTAATGAAAACTGAAGTGAAACAGTAATAGCTGGTTTTGAAATATTGGGCTACTTTCTGATATACTCGACCAGAAACACTTGTATTTTGTTTCGAATTAGAGTCACTGATTAAATCAATTAGATTTTCATAGTCACTTGCAATAAAATTACTGGTTTTGCAGCCACGGAAAATGTATTCTGAACCCAGGAATCGTCCTCACTATTTTTCGGAAAATATTGCAAAGAGCTGATTTCAAGTTATGTATAATATTTTGGAAACTTCAATATCTACTTTAAAATTTCATTCAAACATTCATGTAAGGTAGGAAAACAAAATTATTAGATTTAACTGATGAAATCCAAAATTGTATTTTATATCGACAGATGCAGTTTTATCTCTTGTATTAAAAATTGTTATATCAGTTCCTTGTAATGATAAGTTAATTGCACTTTGTGAAAATATCTGCCAGATATGCCAGTTTTATCAACCATGAAGGATTTATTCAAACTTCAACAAAATATTCTCCTGAACTATTTTGTGCCTTCAGAAAGTTCAAAAAGTCATAATAGTGCTTTTCCTCTGATAGTTATCTCACTTCAGTTCTTAATAAAAGTGCTTTGTGTTCTATCCATTTCATCACACAAAATTTTATTTAACCAAGATTGAAGTGGTTTTGATTATACCTAGTTTATCACTTTCACGGCTTCTTTCATAACATTTTTCAAAATTGTGGAAATCTTTTGTCATGTATTTTTTCTAAAAACCATTTCAAATAATCATTCGCTCGGCTTGCATTGTTAGCTTACCTTACAAGAAATAATTAACATGTCTTAAAAAACCGCAAAATTCCTACTTAAATAAGGAGACCATTTTTAAATCAATCATTATGAAAATATGTCTGAAGCTACCGAAATAAGAAAATTAAAAGATACTTTTTTGATCATATTTTTTTAAACTATTAAGTTATCTTTAGCAGATCACTAAAATTTTTCATCGGACCTCCGTTTGAGATACTTTTATATGCGCTGTTTAATTACATTCCACAAACAAAGGTGTATAATATTTAAATATAATTTCCTGACTTTAATTTAAAGTTGAATAAAACGACGACCGTTTTTATTTTTATTTATTTGAAAAAAAATCTATATAATACAGGGCTGTGGCAATCTCTACCTCACTCGTACATGATTCTAGTTGACAGAACACGTCCACAATTGTTTATTGTTACCCATGTTACGTATTGTAGCTGGAAACGAGCAATAGGGTTTCTTTATTTCGTAACGTTGTTGAATCGATATTAAAACATGACATTATAATATAAAGTATAGATAGAATCACTCGAAACGTTTTGCGGAACACCTATTCAGGTCCCGTGGAACACAGTTGGGGAAACCCGGAATTAAGTAATGTAATGTAATTGTTAAAATCTTAAAACTGATAAAAAGTGTAGTCTCTGAAACGCGGTTTCTTTGACAAATCTAAAGCCGAACCTTTCCGTGCTTAACCGAGCGTTTCACGAAGAACGTCGGTCGGGACTCTTACATATAGTGATATTCACTCTCACTGTCAAAGACCAATAGAAGAACAAAAAGACCTGATCTGATTACATTTAGGAAGAAATTAAAATCAAATACGCCATAAAATCTAATGGAGAAAATATTTTCGTTCTTACAGCATTAATAAAATTGCATCCTTTGAAATTTCATTTCTGACTCATATGAAGATACCGAAACCTCGTTAATTTATGATATACATTCAATAAGTGAGTTAAAAATTAATTTGATTTTCTTCATACGACTATTCAGTAAAAATTATTTAAATAGTTCGAGATAATCAAGAATTAATAGCCATTACTTTGTATTTTTAAGTTGAGAGTTTACAGACTCTGATTGAAATAAATATTTAAATTTATGTTTGATTTTTGCTGCACACCACTCAAAATAATTAAATTAGTATGTAGTATGTGTTCAGTAACCTATTGTATCCTAATATAAATAACATCTTCGTCAATAATTTTTAGGATCTGCCATTTTATTCAACGGAAAACATTACTTTCGATAGACAATTGCATAATGTAGTTCATTGTTTTATGTTCCATTATTAAGATGAAATTAATTTTGTAGGTTCTTTTAAAATAATTTTAAACTAAGATTTGGTTTTGAGTCTATCTAGAAGGTGCCTGAATTTGAAAAAATATTTTATTAGTATGTAAATTATTACTGAATATCAATTAAATAAAGTATTCCTTTTAAAATAGTCAAAATTTGTAGTTCTCAATGTCTGTAATATCTGATATAAAAATGTGATTAATCATAAATGTAAACATAAATCTTTTATTTGTTTACAATAAATTTTATACTATTGTCATTAATAAAAATTTATATTTCGTTGGACTAAATAATATTTATATTAATTGCAAATGATTTACTGATAATTTCGTTTTTTTTGCTGCGTAAATTATGAACGTCTGTGTCTACGTTTGTTACATTTGGATAATTAAAGACCTTAGTTTTCTAGTGCTACGTATGTAAATACCTAGCTCCGTATACTTGATAGACAAAGAATAATTAGCGATGAATTCTTTGTTCTGCCTTAAAATCCTTAATTAAATAGTTTTATGGCTCTTCCCCCACTTTCTTTGCTGTAGTATTCGTCAAAACATTCTGCCAGCGTCGCTAAAGTGGCCGAGGTGTTTTCTGACCAATGTAGTGAAGGATGTCAGCTGTAACCCATATTACTGACTTGACAGCCGCAAGTGACAAGTGACATATCTTCCCTAAGATTCACTTAGTTGGCAGTTTCCCTCGTTTTTCCCCGCGCTCTCCTGCCGTCACCTCTTCCCAGAGGCCCGCCGTTAGTCTCCTTGTCTCCCACCCCTTCCTCTTCTCAAGACAAGTCGCCCGGCGTCCTTTCCCTTACAGCAAAGAAAGTAAGAAGATGAACCCATGTATCACCGAGGCCCACTACGGAAATACATGAAAAAGGAAATGTGTAAAAAAAAATATCTCCATCACGACGTCCCTAAAATGGGATCGAATCCAGTGATCTTAAACAGAAAAAAGGTGAGTACAATATTCAATCATCTAGATTTAGAAAACATGAAACGTCTATTTACTGAAAGCTAACAACTGGAAATAGTAAAGGTTTCTTTTGTAATGTTGCGAAATTCCCACATTAGTGAAAAAAATTATAGTAAATAACTATATATTACCACAACGAGTTGCATTTAAGAACACCGGCATTTTGTTTTAAATGCTATTTAATGGTGGGAAAAATATATATTCTATTAAAAGTATGCACTACTTATTACCATGCATTATAGATTCATGGTTTTAGTGATCTGAAATTGAAACTTTAACAACAATGCTCTATGAAGCAGAAATATTAAAAAATAAGACATTAATCTACGTTTTTTATTTACTTTTCTATTACAGGAGAAAAAATCCACGGGTAAGATGGTTGTTCAGGATGCAATCTTTTTTTCTCAATTCTTGTAGTTTTAGGTGAGTAATTTTAAGGAAAAATCGCATATGTATATAGAATAATGTGTAGGTAAAGATCAAAAACTCATGGTTTAACTAACAGTATTAATGTAAAGACATTTAACAGTCAGAAGCTTTTTATTACATATTCATGTAAACCGACGTTTCGGTACCGATTTTTACCCTCTTCAAGGTTTTGATGTTAAAGATCATTTTCATTAATTCTCTAAATATCTAAAACAGATGTGAGGCATTTATTAAAAGTATGTTACAATCCTCCTATATTTTGTAAAATAATTTCTTTAGTAATCATTTATACTTTCATCTGTTTATTAGTATAATTTTAAAAATTTATAAAACTCGCAATTCCTGTATTACGTTATTCTGTGTACGTAAACACTGCGATTACGAGCCCAGAGATAATTCCGCTTCCATATAATATTTTCGTTGGTTTATTCTATGTGGCTGCTTCTGGTTTATCACTCTCGAATTATTTACTGGCGTATGATTTTCCGTACATAGAGGCACTGAAAGACATTTACCATAAGCAATATGATTTAATAACTAAGAATATTTCAAACATATTATTATTTTTTTGATCAAATAAATCACTTATTTGTCATCTACACTTCTTTTAAGGTAATGTCTTATTATTTAAATATTATATTCAAGCGTCTTGAAGATATTTTATTATTTATAATTCCACGTTACAAATATTAGAACTATTTTTATAAATTACCACATTGTCTTTTTAAAAAAATTACATTCCCTCGCTTATATTATAACATTTAAACAAGTCATATTGTTTTTCGATTTTATAATTCAAAATTCTATAACAAACAAAATTACGGCTAAATAAGTCAGAAAAGAAATTTAATTAGCATTTAATTGATATAAATATAACGTTTCACCCAAACGTGTGGACTTCTTCAGGTAACTAAACATAAAAAAATTATAAAACCAATATTAATTTTGAATACTTAAAAATATGGTTAAACTGTAAAATAAATAACAGTCTTACATTTTCAAATGGATGAAAACAAACATAAATATTGATTTTATAATTTTTATTGTGTGTATAGTTATCCATAAAAGCCCACATGGTTTGATGAAACTTTGTATTTATATTAATTAAATACTAATAAATTGATTTACGGACTTATTTTTATTTATTTATTATTAAACGTATTGTCAGAAAAATGATGTTTGAGTGTTATTAATTTATTTATAACTACTTAAAAATAAAAAGATTAGAAGAGAAACACCGGCAGCTTAAAATTACGTGCTACGTACTTTGGAAGCAAGTTTTAATTAATTTTATATGCATTAATTAGATAATTTTTCCCCAATTTACTGATTATCATATTTAAAATTTCAAGAAGATACTATAATGGACGCAGTAAATTTAAAAATTATATACACATACAAAATATGTTTTTAATGATTGTTTACTACCAAAGTTTCAAAGAATCTATACCATCTCTCAAATTCACAAATTTATAATCTGAAACATTTTTAAACTGTAGTATAGTTCAGTACGCTAAGTTCCATTGTTTTTCCTTCATTAGATAATATTTTTTTTGATTAATGAAAAAAAAACATTTTTCACCTTTATTATTTTAATGGGCCAGTAATTATAGAGTTGTTTATATTTCTCACTGTTTAGCTCTATATGTGTTCAATTCTTCTAAAAACGAATCTTAGTCCTTGTAAATTGCCCATTGCAATCATATTAATCATTTCAAATACTACTAACATTTAGAGAAATCAATTTTCCTTCCTTACTATGAAACCAAAAATGTAAAATATCAGTCGGTTGGTCCTATGAACATATACGGACGTATTTCTCATGAAACAAGTGTGCCGTGGTGATTCCTCACGGCATATTAATGTATAACACATGTACCAGCCCCTTGACAGTATATCCTCCCGCGCTACACCTCACCCCGTCTAGTATATATCTTCTTTAAGCGACATTCATCTACACGCAAAAAACCTTCCGCGACATAATGGCTGAAATTTTTAAGCTGTCAGTATTTTTCTTCTCATCTCTTACTTTTCTGGAATTAGCGCTGTTCCTGCTTGACAGTGCCCAGCTTATTTAAAACTCAGCAAATACGAAAATTGTCGTTTTAAAAAAAGTAAAATAATCGACAGACTATTACAAAGCGAATCATAAACTAAATTTCACCATAAAAAGTTTATTGAATGATTCTTCTTCTTAATATATACCCCATGGCGGATTTACACATTTCCCAAGTATAGAAGTTAAATTTTTGCCGCTCTTAACTCTACAATTGTGAAATTTCGCTTTCTTCTCAGGCCGATTACTGGTCGGGGGCCGCGAAATGGGTGTTTTATCACAGAATATAGAAGTTAAAGGTGCCTTGGAATGTACAATGAAAGGGAAAAATCACCAGAACTGTGTTTTTTAGACTTCTGTAAGACAACACAAAATCGCCTACCAGAAATCTTTTTGATTTTTGTATGACAACTTAAAAAATTGTTCCCCAAGTTTTCCACTCCTAAAATTTGTTACCCTGCTGGTAAATCCCAAGGCTATGTCCAATATAAATAAATTAATACTTCCTCAACTCAGATAGCAAAATCTCTCTTTATCTGCCTCGGATAGACAGCAGGTTTACTTCTTACTGGATGCATATGTGGATAATTTTTTTCACAAATTATGAGTTGCCATATTTTTAATTTTCACCAAATTTAAACTTCAGTATTACCTACATTTGACATGTTTTAACCGTGTTCTGAATGTCTTTATAATACAGATCAAAACTTTACACATGACGAAAGGAAAACAAGCTGTAATAAAATTTTATTCTTGTAATTAAGTTATAACTCTTAACACACATTTAGCCAATGAAAAGCAATTAAGCAATGTGGCTGAAGTTATCACAGGAATGTTGCAGCAAATGGGTTATCGTAGAAATGTGAAAGGCTACATACCGGAAAGAGGAATGTGGAGAATTAAGTTGTGGGTTCCGACGAAATTGCTGACGTAAATACAGGGATACATTCAAATGTCCAGTTCAATATTTAGAAAACCGAAATGAGAAACATAGGTACGGATTCCAACTTGGCAGAGGTATGAAATCTGACTACTTCAATTTCAGAATTATGTTAAGAAACTTATCAAATTCACTTAAGGTTTTATATTTGTTCCTTTTTTCTAAATTATATCTGAGTTATTCACCTAATTAAATGCAATAAAATACCAGGAATCGTAAATTTTATTTAGTACTTATTAAATTCGATTTATTTGAACGTGTATTAAAATCAATGAGACCGCAGGATTAGAAAATTACACCCTTCTTTATCCCTCTGTTTCATAGGCATCATACTGTTTCATAATACGAAACTATCAATAATATGTAATTTCTTAGCAATAATTTTCTTTAATTTATTCTTTTTTGAATTTATTACGCAAAACTTCTGTAAACCATTTTTAACGTGTCAACTTTTTTGTGTCTAATCTAATTTCTTTGAAGATAAATAAAACTGAATATTTATTTTCCATTGGATCAGCAATACCTAATTATACAAAATTACACTCTGAATTAATAAAAAATTAAAGGTTAAAGATACTGTCATGGGTTTGGACAAATTAACGTTGATATTACGGAGCGCCAAAAGCGATATTTTTTATCCAACAAAACTCTTAATTGTACCACATTTAATTAAACAATCTGAAACAATTCATTTACAATTATATTTGCCAACAGTTTAATAAACGTTCTAGCCTGGAAACACAAGTATTTACGGAACAATATGGCAAATAAAGATGAAAGCTTATGTGACGTGCCAATTAATAAAAAATGCTTAGTAAAATTAATAAGAAAGATTACATTTTCAATACGTTTGTTGTTTAATACAGAGCAATTGCTGTTAAGTTTATTATATTAAGATAGTATGAGTGATTAATCAGCCTTTAATTTGAGTAAGTTTGAAGTTGGCCTTCCATTAGATCCGTAATAGCTGTGGGTCTGGAGCATGACTGTTGTTTCATTTCTTTCTGCCATTTCACTCTCCATCAAGCAGTCCGCAAGCCTCCCTGGTCGCTAAAACTAATCCCATGTCTCCGTAAACCTAATCAAAATTTATCCGTCTCCCAAGTAATGGCCGCCATATTTCTCTTAAAGTGCTGTACTGAGAAAATTTCTTGGTGGAGTGAATGTGGACGGGTTGGAAGATAGCAAAAGTTCTTAAGATAAAAAGGGAACGAAGACGTGTGAGACGAGGAAGGAAGACTACTACGCAGTAGGGGGCGATAGGTGGTAGGGAGGGAAACGGAGTTGAATTGGGAATTAAAAATTAATCCGAGGAAGTAAGGAAGCGGGGGAGGGCGTACTGCAGGGATTAGGTAAGGGGGGATTTCTGGGCTCTTGGTGATTAAGGCACCTTGTCGTTTATCACAAAACCTTAATAAGCAGTAACACTGCAGAGCAAAGCAGAGAAGTGCTGCCGCCTGGCGGGTTCCAGGCAAAACGCTCGGATCGAGGCTTCAAGGAAGATGTTACATAATGCTAACTTTGAGGCCACTATGAAAAGCAAAGCTTCTACTCGGAAAGTAAGCCCCAACACCTGTGTGTTTAAATTAAACTCTGAGATTTCCTTTAAAATTCACCTGTTACTGAGCAAAACATCCATCGATTTACTGGTAACGAGAATTTATTATGTGGCAGCTCGTCCAATTCATTAGGGAGTTATTAGTACACAGTCATTACACCAATTACTGGCTAGTAATTTTAGCAAACTGTTGGCAAATCTAATTCTAAAATTTTTATTTCAATTTTTTTAATTGAATATGGCACAATTAAGGGTTTTAATGGAAACAAAGCATGGATTTTGACGCTCCTAATTTGTGTAAATACCTGACAGTATTTATAGTCTTTAATTTTGTTTATTATTTCAATTCGTAAATTTTTTTAACTAAATAATGCTGACCCAATGTTAAATAAATATACAGTTTTATTTATCTTCTCCTGAAATTATATTAGTAACACAAATTTCCCTCCAAAATAGTTGGACTTATTTATAGAAACGAAACAATATATTTTTAATATACTTCGTTCCACTACCGCTGTAAAGCATATCGTTGTAATAAAAATAAAATAATTTTAAGCTTAAATGAATTTACACTTTTAATTTAAATGTATGATACGTATAAGATATTATAGTATAATGATTATTTAATCACGGTACGAAAATAGTGAAAAATTTGAAGATACTTTATTTACTATTTGAAAAGCAAATTGAATTTTTTTCGTTCAAGGAGATTATAAATACCTAAGAGACTTTCAATAATTTGTAAAACTTTTGGTAGTTCTTCGCGTTTATCAACCATGAAGGTATAGACGTGCTCATTTGAGCTCGTCAGGACGTTTATTATTAGTAGCAACCGACGCAGATGATTCTCGTGAACTTTGAACTACTCTCAGCTTTAACAAAAACATCCATAAAATCATACTTTGTGTAACGTTTTTACAGCCACCCATTTCAAAATTAATAAATTACAAAGGTGTGCGAAACAAACGATTTATAGTTTGTTTTATAAAACCAAATTCAGAAATGTAAACTTATAACACTGAACAAAATAAAATTGACTTTAAAAGGCCTAACGCATCGCTTTTATATGGTGCACAGTTACTTCGGCCTAAACAGACCAAATATATGGATCGGCTATCTTCTTCTTAGAAATGAATAGTTTATGTGTAAAATGAGATAAAATTTCGAACGTGAATGTGTTTGTGTGTACGGATGTTCCGTAAACAAATATAACGCGCAGAGTAATTACAACCAAATTTTGCACACAGGTTCTTTGAGACTACAAATCATCACTGTTGGTGTAAGACACTGCTACAACCCATACTTCCGTCCAAAGGAGAAATGCAGTAATCTGAAAAAATTATTTTGAGAAATCAAGGGATAAAGTTTTTCCCTGGTTTTATCCGTACCAAGAAATATGAATTTGTCTTTACAAAATAATTACAATTACAATCTGTAAAATATTTTCAAAGGTCGAAAATTTTTCAATTCTTCCTTTCTACTTTGGACGGCACATGGGGCGGGGGTACAGGGGGCGAAAGTTTTAAATATGCAAAATCAGCCAATATTTCCGACGAATAAATACTTTTCTGGGTCAAATAACTATTACCGCGTTTCCCGCGACTCTATTCGTATCCTTCCTACCCTAATGATATTTAGAACAGGGTACATTATGCCCTTACGTAGTCTGTGTGTATCTTAACTTAGTGGAATGTTTGTTACATTTAAGCATTAATATCCCGGGCATCGCCGGGCGCCCAGAAAGTTATTTATAAAAATGTAAAAGAAAAATTGTAAATTAACCATAAATTTTGTTTCAATAATATAATCACAACAACTTAATGGTTTGACTAAATTACGAATCAAATCACTGCGAGTCCTCAAAAACAATTCAAGTATAATATAAAAATTGTATAGCTAATTAGAATATTGTTTATGGACTAACAATAATATTATAAAAGAAAATTAACACGCAAGTCTCATTTAATTAATAACTTCACAAATGAGTTAACAGATTATGGCATATGGAGAAAAGTATATCCAAGAAGATTATAAAAAGTATTGTAGTCGTTCTGAGAAATTTATTCTTGTGATTTTTATAAACACGTAATATATTACAGTTATTTCTGTATTGTAGGAATGTGAAAGTATTTTTCTGTATTATATCATCAGCAAACATATAACAAAACTGACTATTTTATGAATGTAATCTGGATAGTTATCATGATAATTTCCTCACAATTCTGCCCTTTTGCATTTGTTTCGGGTTGGTCATTATGTATTTAATATATCTAATACGAGTATGTTTTGAAAACGTTTTAGGTCAGAAGCTAGAGATGAGTGAAAAACTAGCGTAGTATGAAGTATGTCTGTGAAGCGAGGTTTCAAATCCTATGCGATGTTTTTCATGGAAGCAACAGTAGGTCGCTGATTTAAATCAGATCGGCCTGGTCAACGCTGATCGCCGTTAACGGACGAGGGCGCCAGAACGGAAACACTCTGCTATTTCCTGCCCCCCCCTCCCCGCCCCCACCCCACACAGTCGTAAAACAGCGCCTTATTTATTAGTTTCGGTGCCCAACGACCTGTCCATATCTCAGAAGACTAACTGAATTTAACGACAACACGAATCGCTGGTGCTAAACCTTTCTGTGTTTATCTCTGACCTGGATGGGAGCGCCACTCTTTGACAGCCGACAAAAACATGCCAGTGTGACTTACAATAAATTTGAAAAAATTCAGATTTTTGGATATTTTAATTTTTTTGCTAATAAATCTGTTGGCTTCGAAAATAAAATAAAATTCTTTGCAGGATTGAAATTCCACAGAGTAATCTATATACTTGAATTTTGTATTTAATATTGGTAAACAAGCACGTCGACCATAGAAGATCATTTATCTGTTAATTAGCTGCATCTGAAAAATAAGTTACAATCTGTGAATAATATTTAAGTGATGTGAACATTAACTCAAGTGTATTATAGGACTTGTAAAATTCCTGTTATATTCCCCCAACTTGAATCTCAGATTCTCTACAAGGGCGAGTCGTTTAATTTACAAGCTGACAACAGGCTGATATTAAAACATTCCCTGAGTTAAATGTGGGACACTTTAATTTAGCAAGTAGAGAGCAAGCAACAATATTATATATGTATACAACAGCAAGCATTGTTATTAATCCTGATACAAAGTTGGACAATATTGACTAGTGAATAACTTCATCATGTAATATACACATAATTTGTGATAAATATTTAAAATACCTTATACGTTGCACATGACGGATAATATTTTAGTAGTTGTAAAACGAAACGAAAATTTATTACTTTATGATACACTAAAAGTAATATTAATGACAAGAATTTTTTTGTGTATTAGAGTAAGCACATAAAATATAATTACGTTTGAATTTGACGGAATTAGAATTATTAATTTTATAATTTCGGATTGTTAAATTTTAAGAAAAATTTATTCGGTTCCAAATGTATACCTATTTTTTTTTTAAATTATGCTTAATGTGGTCAGAATAATTAATACACACTCTTGTAAATGTACGTACAATAAATGTAATTTAGTAATATTATATTGTCATTTTTATATTTTACAGGTGTCTTTAGTAATAAATTTGTGTGGGAATAGAATTTTAGGGCTGGAAAATTGGCCCTCAACTTGAAGAGTAGAAGGCGACTCTTTGATTGAATCTGAATCTGGGTTTGATACCACAAGCAGCATCACTAATTAGTTTATTATCCACCTAGCCTGTACTGAAGACTTCCTCTCCGCCAAGCGTGCAGACGCCTCGCAAAAAATTAGATAAGTTTCCAAAACATAAATACTGTACACAGTTCAAAGATTTGGATGACCACACACCTTAGGCACCAAGTCAAGATTCATCAATTATTATTATAGTGCATCAAATAATTGTTTGTTCTGATGCAATAAAAAATGTAATTAAGTAATATGACAGTACACACACATAAGAATATATATAGCGAATCAGGCACGGCGATTATTCATAAAAACATTATACTGAAACAAATTCTCGTTTCTTTCGCTACAAGGCAGGCTATTGACTAGGTGGATGGACGCATTCCTTAAGACAATTGAAATACAGAGTAACAAACCCGCCGAAAATTAACATATAGCTTGGCCGTTGTCTCTCGTTCGCTTCCCTATTAAGTTTCACCCTAACCGTCTTTCCTTCGATTCACGCTTCTTACAATGCATAATATTGACTGTAATTATACACATATTCTAAAACTACTTATCTGTGTTGTAATTGCTAAAACCTCAAACTTCCGATTCTTTTCTGATCAGACTTGCGTCTTTACAACCCTTCGAAATAATCCACATATCTTATTTTCCTTTTTACGTTACGAACCGACAAGTCTCTACAACACCGAGAAGCTGCAGAGGATCTCTTTATTTCTTGTTAACGGCTCCCTAAAGATCTACATTCTCAGGAGAACACGTGAAAATACGTTGGAGATTACTTTCGTTTATTTATGATACATTATTTACCTATTCATAATTTAAAATGAAACCATTTTAGGAAGAATCATATTATTTATACTTATTAATGGTGCATTAAGGTGAAAACCACGTAACAGCTCCTAAGAGTCCCTTTAGTCGTCGCAGCAGAGCCCTCATCAAATAATATTTCCGTTGTTTGGACAAACCGCGCAGAAGACGCTCGTGTTTGGGCAATCTGGGACAAAGCTAACCAGCTGACATTGGGGTGTAATACCAGGACGTGCTGCAATCAGTGGCGTAATTCGCACATCTCTTCGTTGGAAATTACTGCAGAATACGATAACGCAAGCAAGCGACACTTTGTCTCTGGGGAGCCGGATCTGAGTGGGCGCACGTCACATCTAGATTATCTCATTTACCGCTCCACAAGTTTTGCCGTCTGCGTTTGCTATCCTACGTTCCGAAATGTACTTACTCACGTCATTTCCTTTCCACTCGAACATGTTCGGCTCAGACCGCTAATACTTTTATTAATCTTCACACTCAATGTTCTTTCATACAACGATCAAAAGAAAACCGTAATAAAACCTTTCTTATAGATCAAGTAATAGAGAAAAATTAGATCTATAATTAAAATAATTCGTTTAGAATGAGTGTATCCAGTCATTGTCATTAAACAAAAACCCAAGTTAATTCGTAAGTCATCAAAATTGTGTATATTTTACTATTTCTTTGGAGCTGTTTAGAAATATTTTATTTCAAACGGTGTTTACATTTTTTAATTTAATAATATATAATTATTTACAGAATATTAAAACATATGAACATTGTAAAATAAATCAGTATTATTATATAATCGAAGGTATCTGAACAGCATTTAACATGCCGTATTATTATGGAGTATCTACTATTACTTTTTAAAATTAATACTCTAACAATAATTTAACATAGCTAACATAATGAATCGAGGATTTAAAATACTTTAAAAGTATTTCGTTGATGTAAATCGATCAATGAAAATATTGTCTATCTCGATCTAGCGACTGTGCACACTGTTTTAGCTTCGTAAACATTAAACACTATAACTGTTTGAAGTTAGTTATACATTTTATTTTCCGATGTTTGCGTAGTAGCTGCCTCTCTGATGGACATTACTTGTTTCAACGGTAACAGTTGAATCCGGACTCTTGTGTCCATACGATTTACATTTGCCGTACGTGCCTCTTTTAACTTAAATAACTATTTATTTTTGTCCTTTTATATTTTTTTGAGCCTCTCACAACTGTACTCTATTTCTACTGAGCACGACTTCCTGTCATCATAACTGTGTAATCGTTTAGCTGACATACCATTATTGAATAACTTCATTTTACTGTACAAATAGAAATTCCAGCGTCTAGAAACCCTTTTAGACACAGAGTTTACATTATTATCTGTCCTACTCTCTTCATTAAAGCGAAAATAGCTAGCATCCTTCTTGAGTTCTTTTCCAGTAGGCTATTCTAGTAAACTTACACTGATATATAAAATAAATAATTAGTTTGTCTGACATTTAAATAAACAATTAAATGAATTATAACATTAGGTAATACATTTTAATTTTCATTTTGGTATACCCGAGGAAGTCTCAAATGAGAGACGAAACGTAGTTTATTTCATCTTTTAAATAAAAGGAAAAACTACCAATGAGGCTGTTGCTATTCATTTAATTATAAGATAAATACTTTTAAATTAATTTCTGTCCCTCCATTAATTACATTAGGTATGTTAGCTGAAAGTTTATTAAATAATTAAAAATGTCATTATATTCTCCAACATTGTAATTTCATACATATACATATATATTCCAATTCAGTTGGTACGAGCTCAGTTTCTTGGCGCAGTTCCTACCCTCTGGCGGATAAAATGCAGTATAACTACTCGCTCAGGCAGAGAATTTTTTTCTTTCATTTAGAGATCGTCGCTCTGCCTCCCCGTCACGCGGGATATTTATCTATTCAATGTGGATCGTACACCAAGGGGCGAGTCTCAGACGCTTGTCGACGACTCGTGGCTAATAGCGTTGCCGTTCGCCGCTGAATGTGGAATACAGCTTCTGATACCTAGGACAGAGGAGACTGCAGGCGTCCCGTTTCCGCTATCCGTTGTATGGTGAAGCAGAGCTGTTGGACAATTATTTGTTTGGACCGTGTGTAATCTGTCTTCACAAATCAAGACTTAATATTTTTATTATAATAAACAGTTTAAACAATGTACGTATGTTCGCTACATTATAAAAAAGGGCCAGCACAATTATGTATGTATTATGTATGCAATGTTTTCATTAGACAACATATATATCAAGACTAATTCATCATTTTCAAAAAAAATATTTAAACATATTTTTAAGAAATTATTTTGTTTTGATATTATGTTGAAGCTTTCGGAAACGCTGTCCTAATCAAATGTAAATAAAAAATGTAACAAATTTTAATTCAAGTTCAATGAACATAAATCTCATGTCTATAAATATTTGACAACAAAAATTCTACTTCTCACAATATAAAATGGTCAAGTATCCGTAACAAGTAAAATTAAATGTGTAATTATGTAATTGTACCAACCTTCAACATGTAAAAAATATACGTTCTGCCACACAAACAGGAGTAATAATTATCTGATGATAATTGTAAATAATTAAATTCATTTGGAAGTATTGGAGGTTTATATAGTTGTATAATTATACAGCTGATTTTGATAATAAGGATTAATGTTTCTGAATATTTTATAAATAATATATTTTCGGATTTGTTTCGTACAGGATTTATAGCTGTAAGTTGCAAGATATTTTAGAAAGAAAATATTTTTATAAGTGTAAATGGCACCAAATGAACTTACAAGACGTTTGGTAATAAATGTGTGTAATGCATAGATTATTATAGTATAGTGCTCGGTAAATGAGTCACTTTATCTAGTCTTGAAGTTTTGTAATATGAAATCTACTGCCCACGGATGTATATAACCATTTTACTCACTTGGCGAGCGACTTATATAACATCAGCTTCCACTTAGCAACAGTTTATACGCTGCAGCGGCTTACCGTACTCATGGGTCCGAAGTTACACAAAATATATCGAGTTACAAGTAACTCTCTCACCCTGAAGCACGAGCGAGGAGCAACGAACGTTGTTATAACTCGGGCTGCTCTCTGGAGACGCTTGGCTCTATCTAAAGATTTTATGTTTTTCTTTCTGTCGGCCGCCCACCGCCATCTAACTGCGCTCGTTTGGTTTCTCCGTCGCCGAGATCTTGTTAGAGTCAACACCAGCCAGCGAGCAAGCAACAGTATCGATTGCTGTGGGGAACGGATTGAGCGAGATTGAAGTGGCCCGCAGGCATATAGGGGCCAGGCCGACTGTTTTAACAAGGTCACTGAATCCCTCTCAAAGACACAAGAGGAATCATCGAAATTAAGAAGTCCGAACTCTTATCACATCTCTTCAAAACTAAAACACGCTCAATTCGCAAATTGACACGAGCAATTTAAGTTATACTTGTAACACGTTATTTTCTAAATTTTATTCTCATATATATAACTTTTATTGCTTTGCTTTGTTTAACTGTGTTCATTTACTTCTGTGTTATCTATAATTCTTTTCCATCTTGTTACTTAAAATATTTGAGTTCTGACTCTTCCCGTTACTCTTTGTCACTCCATTGACACGGGGAGGGAGGTTGGAAATTCCCAGATTCCTGGCAATAATTACGGGTGGGAAAGGAGTAGGAAGTGTCACTTGTTGCCTCGCATCTCTACCTCATTGTCGGACTTCTGATGAAATTTTTGCTATGTTTTGACATTGTTGTGGAACGTTTCGTTCCAACATTTATTTTTAAAAAATCTGTTTCAAATTCACCGCCATAGGGTTAATTTTCTGTACATTTTCCTCTACAGGGAGGAAAAAACCTGAAAAAAGCATAAAACATGCCGAAACGTTGTTACAACTAAATTTAATAATAAAGTCTGTAAAAGGTCATCAATTCTTTAATTAAGACATTAGAAATATGAAAGTTAATTTTATACAACAAGACTAACATTCTGTATTTTCATTATTTCCCCTTGTAAAATTCGAGGCCAAAAGAAGGAGTCTCACAACTGCATATATTTTTGCCAATAAAAGGTTTTGATCATGGAAAATACAATTTGCCTTCCAATTACATGGAAAATTTAACCGGGCCTTCTATTTAATGTGCTACCCGAGGGTTGCGAATATTCCCGCCGCTAAATATCCTGGGACCATGTTAACAAACAACCTTGTGTTTCAGAGTTTACTATGCTAACCAACCATCAAGCCTGTTAACATCTACCGCTTACCGTAGGATTCTCGTTTTTGGGGAATATAACAATATTGTTCAACATAGTTTTCTGACATCAAAATTTGCAATAAATAAAAAGACGGTCAATAAGCATATGAATTTATCAGTATATATTTAAAAGCGACGTTTCGTCTCCTTTTTGAGACTCCCTCAGGAGTCAAATTTAGAAATTCGTCATATTTACTCCTTGACTCCCTCAGCCGAAAAGATTATTGAATGTACAAGTGAAGAATTACATGTGCAGACGGTTACGGCCGAAATGATGAAATGATAACAGTCAGGGGCTGGCACTAAGTTATTTACATGTCATTCATGTCATTCTTCAGATGTATATTCAATAATCTTATCGGCTGAGGGAGTCAATGAGTAAATATGATGAATTGCTAAATTTTACGTCTGAGGAAGTCTCGAAGAGGAGACAAAACGTAGCTACTGAATAGATAGAGACACGTGTATATGCTGACTTATTGCCCATATTTTTATTTATTGTAAATATTGTTCAACGTTTATCATCCACCGTTTCCGCTCTATATTCGCAGGAAAATATTAATCACTGGGATAAAATGTTTTCATGTTCCTTTGGCGTCTCGTCTGCAGCCTGAAACCCATACTGCATAATTCAGCACAATTACTAGAATTAGCAGATGAAGTGGTTATGTGAGGTTATAGTGTAACAGGGCAAATAGGATTCAAAGTTAAATACAGTGAAAGGTTTAAATTTAACGTCTGTAACACATAACTAAACAATTAATGACATTGTACAGACTTTATTCTATAAATTTAGTTCGTAACAACGTTCCGGTATATTTTGATGCCTTCTTTAGGTTTGTTTTCCTGTAGAGGAAAAATTTACAGGCCACTGGTATGGAGATTGTAAATCCCAGATTACATGCCAACATTCAGTCTGGCTATAACTATTTGCGGAAAAGGAACTTAAGTGTTACGTGTTGCCTCGTATCTCTGTCACTATTGTTAGACTTGAGATGTGATTCTATTGCTATGTTTTGATGTTGTTGTGGTAAGCTTGATTGAATTTCCGTATGATTTTTTTCAAAACTTTTGTCGTATTTCACGCCTCTAGGTTTAATTTTCTGTAAATTTTTCCTCTACAACAAGAAAAAACCTGAAGAAGGCATAAAAATATACCCAAAAGGTTGTTATGAATTAAATTTATAGAATAAAGTCTGTTCAAGGTAATTAATTGTTTAATTAAATATAGTGAAACAAAATTTATAGATGTATTTGGATAATATATATGTATAAAAAATTACAGTACTTGGGAGAAATACCCACCAGTGAAAAAACCACAAAATAAGTTCAGGCAGCAAAAATTATTACACCTTAAAATAGTTAATGATTGCGAAACGGTTACGCAAATATGTGAGAATAAGAATACAAACAGCTGACCTCCTGTGGTGTAATGGTAAGCATTACTGCCTTGCCTCACAGAGGTCCGGCGTTCAAATTCCGACATGGATGTTGTTTGTGTGTTTTCACACTGTGAAAACTACAGATCACTAGTTTCTTCTACAGTAGTCGCTAATAACCGTAGTAGTTGATGCGATATATATATATATATATACACAACATTCATATTACATGTGGTCCTGTTTGACAGACATTTATTAGCAATGATGAAAAAATTGAGATAATTGATAGGACAATTCTGAAGAAAATTTAAAACCTATCTATTTTAATGTGATAAATACACCAATAAAAGTTTAAATCGTCGATTTATTTAGGTTTGAAGCTTCCAGCTTCAATTTTGGAGACTGTTTCACTTCAATATGGGCATTACTTTTAGATTTATGAGTGAATGATCGTTACTATGCAGAAATATTTACAAAGCACTATCAGATTTAAGGCTGCATGGTCCAAATGTCCACTTAATAAATAAGAAGGTGCAGAAAACAACGAGAAAGAAATTAAGAAATATAAAGGTACTTTAGAAAATTAGGTCATTATTTCAATCAGAGAATAAATGCATTAACAGAATCTCAGGCGAAAGGCAATGCAACAGAATTTAGAAGATTCACGAACCCGTGAATCTTATCGGGTGGTTTCTCTACCACAGAGCAGATCCGGTTCGATGCCAGCACCAGATGCGAGATCCATCCACCTGAAGCTCAAGTCACATACAACTTACTAATCATATCCTAATTTTAGGAATCTGTGAAGAATGGAAATATGTGCATCAAGTGTGCATGATTTTAAATTCAAACAGAGAATAAAAGCTTCAATTGAAGATCAGCCTAAAGGCAATGAAAGTAGCTCAGTGGTAGAGCAACCGTCCAGTAATTGGGAGTTCCCGGGTCTGGTCAAGTTTTTTCCTTTGTGTTCTTCTAAAGTGTTGGAAATTTTTGATGAAAAATTAGTGTCCGCTACAAATACACCAATTCTATGATTCTCAATCAGTTTTTGTATTATGGAAATGACATAAGAGAAAGTACTTAATCTGAAGATGATATGAAAAACTATTTGGGATATATAGTTTCACTAACTTTCTATTAATAAAAATCCAATACTTTATTACTTTCAAAAAGGAAGAAATTTATGATTTCGATAACAACGCGAATTTATCATTTTTGCAAAATTATAAAAACTCGGAATAATATATTTATAATATTTAGATTCAGATTTATTGTTGTTTCCATTAGTCCTCGATTGAGGAAATAGGATACATTCAAAATGAACAAAATAAGGTACATACTTAAAGACACATAATCTTAAAATAAATTAATAAAAGAAAATGTATATAGACAAAAGTCAAAATAAACACAACACGGACACACGATGTCACACACACACTGGGAAACACAAACAAGCACACACTGAGGAATACTTTTGTCTATATACATTTTCTTTATAATATATATATATATATATATATATATATATTATAAACGAATAAAGCAAGACCAAAAAACACGATTCGAAGAGGATATTAAAAAGTTTGGAGGTCAGAGCAAACCGTTTTGTTATCATGTTTCTAAAAATCAATATATCTCAAATTCTCAATTTATATTACACACATGAACAGTTGGAGACCATATTATTACTATGACTAACAAAAATATTATTAATAATAATGAATTAAATATAACATTTAAAATATCACGACGGAAACATGTCGACCGGACCGTGACACGACCCAGGGACCTCCTGCTTATGATCTGAGATAATTCGGGTCGACTCCGGAAACGATGGGAGATCCCTCTATCCCTTATAGGCGACAACGTATTTAATCACAATTCACATCCCAATTTTTAGTGAAGAACTGACATTTTGTTTATCTTTGTCATAGAAATGGATAGGAACAAACACGTTCACGTTGAGGCTTGAATATCACACGTAGGGATAAAAGAGTTTGTGGCAGATTTTAAGGTATTAAATTGTCAAGTCTTTTTTAACAGTAAACGCCCTTGATATGGCAGTTTCTGATTGGTTTTCTGTAAATGAAGTAGTCTGAAGCATCACTTCATTTCCGATTAACTCCTTCCGCTACGCTCATATTTCCCAACATAACTAGCCGCGACATAAGAAGTTTAAGTTAGACGAATATGTTCTATAAGGAACCGTAATTACGTCATTACCTAACTGCAGGGTTTCCCAAACTTTTTTCTGCAATGGAAAACTTGCAAAATCAAATATTTTACCGGAATCCTTGCCTTATTTTTGTGGTTGGGTAATTCCTACTTGTAAAAAATTAATTATTATTTAGTAATAATTTTTAAATATAAAGCGTTAATATAATATAAACGTAAGAATATTTTTGATATCAGGCAAAATATATGAATGTTTAATTCTAATATCTGGTGTGGCATCAAACCTATTTTTACACTTTGACTTCATTGCAGCATAATAAGAATAGCCCACTTCACGTATATAGGTCATAGAAAACTGAAGTTAAAGATTGTTTTGAAATATTGGGGTTCTGACAAACTCACCGAGAAATATTTGTATTTTTTGTTTCAAAAGAGAGTCACTGATTAAATAAATTAAATTTTCACAGTTATTTGCATATAAGCAAAATATTGCTAAAAGTTGATTTCAAGTTATGTGGCTGTTCTAAAAACATTTTAGAAACTTCATCATCTACTTTAAAATTTAATTCATTCAAACATTAATGTAAGGTAGGAAAATAATTAAAATCATTAGATTCACCTGATGAAATCAAAAATTGTATTTTCTTATCAAAAGATGTAATTTTATATCTTCTTTAAAATTGTAATACTTGTTCCTTGCAATGACAAGTTAATTACGCTTCGTAAAAATACCTGCCTTACATTCAAGTTTTATCAACCGTGAAGGATTTGTTCAAAATTCAACAAAATATTGTCCTGAATTATTTTGTGCCTTCAAGAATCCGTGAAGGATTCATTCATAACAGTTTTAATTGTGGAAAATTTTCTCACCAATATATTTTGTAAAAATAATTTCAGGTCCTCATTCGCTCCACTTTGTTTTGCTGCTTTTTGAGCTTACCTAACAATACATAGTTTATGTTTCAAGGCAGCGAAATTTAATTAATATAATTTATAAAGTTGGTTTATTTGTAGGCTAATTGTCAAGTTAGATAAAATATTCAAATTATAATTTTCTGACTTTAAAATAAATATTATCTGTATTTCTCTGGGCTATGGCAATCTCTATTTCACCGGTAAAGGATACTAGTTTACTGAACACGTTCATACTTGTTCATTGTTACCCATGTTTTCTATTGTAGCGGGAAACAAGTAATACGGTTTCTTTGTTTCACAACGTTGTTGAATCGGTTTAGAAACAAGATTCTTTCTCCCATTAGATGTAAACGGTTGTTTTCGTCTTCTGAACTGAGTGGTATTATAACAGCATATTACAATCCATGGTGTAGAAATTTTTTGCGGAACGCGTATTCAGGGCCCGCAGAACAGAGTTTGGGAAACCCGGCCTTACTGTATTCCCTCAAAGAATCTCTTACACTCGTTATTGTATCTTACTAAAATTAAGTAAAGGTAAACATATTTGTTAATTAAATCTCTGTTTCCTTAACGCTTGGTCAGTTTATATATAGTTCAATAAAATAAATTCTTTCACCGGTTTTCAGAATAGTAAAAACAATTTCAGAATAAATGAAAAATGTGAAAGGAAAATTCTCTAAAGTGGAACCTGGAACGCATCCAGTGACAAGGAACTGTTAGACAGAAACATAAAACATAGGATACAACCGGTTACTAATCTTATTTAATGCCAGTTTTTAAACTTTTCACAAAAGCAGCGCACATTTTCCAAGGTCTCAGAATCGCGTTCCGTGATTTACGGCTCGGTGATTATTCTCTACGAAGACGTGGTCCAATAAATCGGTAAAAAAGTTCTTTTTATTAAAATATTGGTTAAATTTCATTCGATAAAATTTCGCTTGCCGAGGTAAATTATTTCCCTGTGGAACGTTATAAAATGTTGCCTGTATTGAAATATTACAGCACTCCAAATTTCATAAATTTAGTTTTACATTTTTTACAATATTTAGTGACAATAAAAGTCTATGGATAGTTTCTTTCGCTTTAAAAACAGAACTCTTTGTTTAATATTTCTAAGGAAGAATAACTCTATACGAGCATTTGGGATATTAATATAATATATAAATATTAAAGTGGGTAAATATTGTAAGGAGAATCATAAAGTAAGTTATTAGAATATTAACTGCTACTTAATGAACACAAAAGAAATTAGCTTTAATTGAATATTTAATTTTATGCAATTCATTGCAGGTCACATCTTTCATTCAACTTATAAGTACCAATTATTTACAAAAACATTTTATAACTTTATGTGATAAAATTAAAGATTTTAATTTAAAAATAATACTTATGAAGAGTTTCACTTTTTATCGCTATTAAGTCTTTTATTGAATTCAATTCTAAACAAATGATATTTTAAGGGGTTGAAATTACAACAACAAAATGAATTTAAATAAATTGTTTATCTGACATTTAAATAAATATTAAATTAGTTATAACAGCCTCTTTGTCAATTTTTATTTTATTTAAGCAATCAACTATACTACGTTTCGTTTCTCATTTGATACTTCTTTAGATATATAACTTTAGTGGTTCAAGGAGTGAGGTCCTTGAACAGCTAAATTTTTATGCGTGAATAAATCTCAAATGAGGGACGAAACGTAGTATATTTCATTACTTAAATAAAATTAAAACTGAAGAATAGGATACAATTACGTTTTGTTTTCCATATTGAAAAAAACAATTGTAAAACAACGAAACAATTTTGTTTTCCGAGTAGATCCTAAAATAGAATACATGCAGAATATTTATGAAAATTTTTTACACAAACTTCTCAGTATTACAATATTAGATTTAAGAAATTATCGTTTACAAAATATTAGCAAGAACATCAGGAAAACAGATGCCAATTCTGGATAAGGAAGAAAGGGCAGAGAGATGGAAGGAATATCTAGAAGAGTTGAATCACGGTGAAAATATAGATCAGTCAGTAATAGAAGAAGAAAAGGAAGAGTTGGGGGACAAAATTTTAAGGTCAGAGTTTTACAGGGCCATGGCTGACAGACCTAAAGAGTCGTAAAGCGCCAGGAATTGATAACATCCCAGTGGAGTTCATAAGATCATCGGGTGAAAAAGGAATATCATGGCTGTCCAGGATAGTTTGCAAAATTTATGAAACAGGAAGAATATCAGAAGATTTTAGTAAAAACATAATAATACCCATACCGAAGTAGACTTGAGCTGATAGATGCGAACAGCACAGGGACAATTAGTTTAGCATCCCATGCATGCAATTATTAACGAAAGTAGTACATAGGAAGTTGGAACGTCAAATAGAATGTAAGTTAGGAAGAATGTAGGGACAAGAGAAACAATATTGACTTTGCGACTAATTTTAGAAGTCAGAATAAGAAAAAACCGACCTACGCTAATGGCATTTGTAGATTTAGGAAAATCGTTTGATAATGTGAGTTGGAACACACTATTAAGAATTTTGAAGAGGACTGGAATAAAATATCGAGGAAGGAGGCTTATACATAACCTCTACAGAAGACAGACACTAGTAATTAGAATAGAATATCAAGAAAAGAAAGCCGTAATCAAGAAAGGAGTAAGGAAAGGATGCAGTCTGTCGCGCATGCTTTTTACTATATATTTAGAACAATGGATGAAGAAAAAACGCATATTGAAAGGAGAAGAAATTAAAGCTTTACGCTTTGCCGATGATATTGCACTATTAGGGGCGTCATAAGAAGATTCTGAAAGCATAATAAATAGCATGAACTTGGTCCCGAAGAAAGATTTCAATATGAGGATTATTAGAGGAAAACCAAGGTAATGGATTGTAGAATGAAAAACAGTGGAATAACAAAGGGTGTTAGATTGGGAAGGGATATTTTAACGGAAGTTAAGGAATTATGCTACTTTGGAAGCATAATAACTGGGTATGGTAGATGTATAGTAGCCATAAAGAGTAGGACAGCACAGGCAAGGAAGACTTTCGGGAAAAAGTGGAATTTACTTACGGGTAATACAAATGTGAATATTAGGAATTCGTTGCTAAAAATGTTCGTATGGAGCGTGGCGTTATATGGGTGCGAAACGTGGATTTGAGGGAAGTAAAAAAAGAAGCCTTTGTAATGTGTTGCTATAGGCGAATGCTGAAAATCTGATTGGTGGATAGATTCACTTAAGGGGAAATTCTAAACAGAACAGGGAAAGAGCGAACAATATGGAGGACGTTGACCAAGAGAATGGATAGATTAATAGGCCATGTTTTAAGACATGAGGATCTTGTAAAATTATAATCGTAATGTGTGGGTAAGAAAATAAGTGGGAGGCCAAGGATGGAATACGCTAAGCAAATTAAGGAGGTTTTGGAATGTAGTAGTTATGCAGAAATGAATAGGCTTGGCAAGATAGGTTACCATGGAGGGTTGCATCACACCAATTTTAGGACTGAATACCACAACAACAACAATTTAATTTACTAATCTATTATCAGTCGGTAATTCACTAATTACGTGCTAAAATTTCGCCAGTTAGAATTCCACGGCTCACGTGCGTCACGTCCCCATTAAGCAACACACCATATAATAGGCGCAAAGAGAAATTCTCTCGGTTCCTCAAATTGGAACTTCTCGTTCAACGTCCGTTTGCAGTAATTAAATACCGACTTCTCCGAAACACAAACACGTCACAAAAACAAACAGGCGCACCGCGAGTGTTGCTACAAAAATATTTGCCAGACCTTTTCAGGGATTTGCCACATTTCATGGTATCCTTTTATCCTTCGAAGAGTTTCTAGGACCTCGCTTACAGGCGTGTATTTACAAGATTGATATTAAGAAGAATCTGAGTTACCCGCTAATTATTTGTTTGGTTTTTGAACATGTGCTTTACGTACATAAAATTTCTATTACATGAAAATATATTTTCTTCCTCCTTTATTTGTATAATGTTATAAAAAGTTGGTTGTATCCAGGTGCTGTAACACTCTAAGGTTAATATAACTTAATAAAAAATTATTTACACTACTATCTCATAATAAAAATCTCTGGATACTTTCAGGACGCTTTAAGAACTAACCACTTATATATTTCTACGAGCCGTCGTTTTATTTATAAAATATATACTTTTAAACACATAGAGTACATATGAAAGGAAAGCCCATAAACTAAGTACTGTAAACCAATAATGGCCATTTTGAAAGCTTTTTAAAATACCGTCAGCAATATTATTGCCTCACGCGATTACCTTTCTTCTCAGAAGGGGAGTAATATTTATAATTTCCCCTCTCGTTTAAAGTCTCTTTTAAATAAGAGGCCAATGTTCGTTAGAAAGCGCGATGGGTGAGACGTTGAATCAACTAATCACAACGCTTGAAATAATTGCCAGATCAAAAAAGTGTTGGCAAAAATATATTCCGCGAAGAGGTACGACCTTCAGAGTAATATAAAACTGGTTACCTATGTTGAAATAAAGGCATCATTAACGAGGACTTCTAATTTTAAACGGACTACATGAAAACACGCATTTTTATATTGGAATCCATAGAACGGAATCTTTCAGAATGTTAGGTGAATGAAATTAAATTTGCGTAATAAATTTATTACGGTCAATGCATTCTTTTTAACCATAAATATTTTCATATAGTCCTTCCTCATTAAGTTTCATACGTAATTAATGCGCAATGTAATTTGGCGTCACTAATATTTACTTGTAATCAAAATTGTTGAACGAGCAATTTTTTTACGAGAATATAATACAATTACTATACGATTTAATTAATTGAAACGCCGATATACATGCGAAATAGTAATTGTTTTGTTTCAAAGGATCAATAGAAATAAATTACTACATCTCCTTAAAAACTATAATGGATATAGTTACGCATAATGTATATAATTTTAAAACTGAAGTAGTCCTTTGCAATTATCACATTGCACTTCAAAATATACTGTGATCGTCGTCGGAACTTAGCCTTTATTTTTCACTAGCTATACTCGCGACTTCGTTCCAGCGGAAATAGCTATTTTTATTTTGCTCTAAAAAGGAAAGTACGTTATCATTTATTCCAGATTGCTTCACGGAAATCCTTATATCTAGCAGTTGGTTTGGGACAGGTCCTGCTTTCATACGTTTGCAACAAAAGATGGAGTGAGAATATTCGCCCCCCCTCTCTCTCACTGTACAAAAATTACACTTGTAATAACACAGTAAGTGGGACATTTAACTTGCAGTTGGTTTTCACGTTGCCTTTAGAGCGGCAATTCAATGGATTTATAACATTAATTTCATCTTAACTCTGCAAGATATCGAAATTAAACTCTAAGTTAATATTCCTGTTTCAATCCCTGATATTTTCCCTAAAAAGCGTTGACGTTTCGGAGTATAAACGGGCCAAGAGTTAGGCAACGCGTATTCATATTTTTAGATTACAATACACGTTAGCCAAGAAACCTTCCCGGAGAATTAATATTTATATAATATTATGTTAAATATCATTATCGAAATTAAATATCCACGAATATTTAAATTAAATTTATTGTTTTAAAACCCTCAAATTGTTATTGAAATCCGTTGAGCCGTTTCGGAACCTATTTAAGACAACCATACGGACATACAGCCAAACAGACACACTTTAATTTTATGTATTGGCATAGCTGTAGAGAAAACTAAAAGTCATTTCCTGATTTCCTATTTTGATTAGATGCTTCTCCAGTCAGGGAAGCAATAAGATTATAGTGTGTGATAGTTTAATCGAAAAGAAACAATTTTAATTATTTAATGATATCCTATCGTTATTCGATCGTACTTAGTAAAGATTCATATGCACGTTTGCGGCTCTTATTCCGATAAATCGGCATGCTTATTATATTAAGTAATTATATTAGTTAAACAATATACTTCGGTCTTAGTTTACACGGACAGGTTGAAATTTGAAAGTTGAGTATTGCTCCTCTTTCCGCCTCTATTTCTAGTATCATACCGGTGCATGCCAAATTCTTAAAGACGGCTTGTGCCGAAATTAGGTCACTTAAAGCTGCACAGTGGGGGCGTTCCAGCAATCAGCCGGCTATTCTTATAACTGAAGAGCCTCTCATTACCACCCTCGGGACTCAAGGCTGTTTAGCTCACCTGCAACAGATGGAGCTGTCTGCCTGTAAGTTCTTTGTCTCACACTATATAGTATGTACTTCTCAAATACGGTTCCAAAACACTGTCGACGAGCAAGACCACCAAATTATTGTTACTCAATCTATTTCTTACAATTTATTAGAGTATTAATGAAGAATTAAATGAACAGAAAATATAAAACACCAGAACTTATAAAAATTGAAATATCCTACAATAACTTCGTCGTTTATTTTGCTATTGTCATTTTTAAATGGACGATATGAAACTTAGTATTTATTGACACTTCATTGTCAATAACTCGTCGATGGCCTTACTACACGTCAACTTAAACATCGTCCAGAATATTTACCTCACTCATATCTCAATAAACACAAGAAATAATAAAGATGATTGATGAAAGACGTAAATATAAAAACTAAAAGAGCTTTAAATATTCGCATTACAGGACATAAAAACAACATATATTATATGGAAGATGAGACTGTCAGCTAGTCACATCACAAATACCACAGTGAAAATGTAAATAAAGTTACCAATATTCTGATGAATTGCTAAATTTGTATATGTATGCATATATACATTTGAAACAATTTGACACAGGACCCATATTTAATTTCTTGTAATCTTATGTTTGTAGTAATCCTGAGGAAGTCTCGAAAAGGATACGAAACGTCGGGTTTGATTAAAAAAAGATTAATTTATATGGTGCCTTGATGACCAACTGTTTATTTATTGCAAATTTTGAAGTCAGAAAACTATGTTGCATTTTAGATAAATTAACTTTTTTAGAAATTACAGATAAAGTTGTTTATATCTCAGGTTTTATTAACTAGTTGATTGTTGATGAATAGGGTCTTGAAAGCACAATTGAAAATAGGCGCATATTTTGTTAAACTTTTACCCAATCAGGCCCATAGGCATTTTAAAATCAAATGCTACTAAATTGATACCAAGCATTCCGTATTTAACCTTCTGACCATGCCTATAATTAATTCTTTACATAAAATTGCCGTTCATTTTCTACAAGTAACTACGAAAATTATTAAATATTTAGTAATAAAAACGGATGTGAAAAAGCTATTTATAAATTGGTTTTATTACAATTAAGGAAAAAAGTCCCTCTTATTCAATAGAAGAAAACGTCACTTAACTGACGTGAGATTACACGAAAAAATGCGAGCACGCTGCAACACTGGTTTTGTTGCCCAACAAGAAATACTCCATTATTCCATGCATAATTAAATTTCAGCATCACCATCTGTTATGTTTCCTCTTTGTTTTGGAAGCTCACGTAACATTAACAAGAACGTGTATTCAAACTACAGGCCACCAATAACCATAGTCAATTGTTAAATCGACCATATCGCTTTCGCCAAATTTGCCTAAATTTCAGGTTCAGCATAATGGATGATAGAAATATGATTTTAATGAATTAATTATTTATAATAAAAAACAATATTTTTATTATATTTCTAAGTAAAGTGCTATTAATACTAATGTAATACGGTTATGAAATATCAATGAATCCCTACTTCCCATGGTCACGTCATAACTTGAGAACAACTTAACCGATTTCATTAATCTTATTTTAAAAAAGTTTTCTAATACTTCGTACAAAGTTCGTACGGAAAGAAAAATTAATAAAATTGCGCATAAATCGGAAAATTTGAGAAAACCTTACTACGAGAAGATTTCTTGGTGAAAACGGCTCAACGGATTTCAGTGAAAATTTCAGGGATTGAAACTGGAATTTAAACTTAACGTTTCATGTATGTTTCATTCCGATATCTGTCAGAGTTCAGAAGATATTAATGAAAATATTTATAAATCGATTGAACTGCCGCGATGAAGGCGGTGTAAAAATCAACTGCGATTTTAAAAGTAATATTAGCAGTACTTATACCATTCATCCTACTTCATGTGCTATTATAAGCCTAATTTCGGCAGCATGAGGGAGCGACAGAGAGAGAGGAGCGAACAATATCACTCCATATATTGTTATAAACATGTGAAAGCGGGCCCTGTTCGAAACAAACTGCAACTGCAACCACTCGACTGGACGGAGGTATTCATACAGCATTGAAAGATTGTAATTCATTCGTATTGAATTACCATTTTTTACAGAACAGCGAAACGCATTGTGTTTCATGTGTTTTGAAGCGTGTTTGGAGGTTTATCATCGTGTTATTTATTTTTAGTGATAAGAAAATGCCCCCAGTGAGTCGTCGGCGTACGTGTAACGCAAGTCGAGTTCATAATCTTCAAGACAATGAGACTGAAGAAGTGCGTAGGTAGCGTTTGGAGGCAAACATAATGGGATTTTCTCACGGCTCCGGAAGAACCCATACTGTCGGCTTCAGGTGATAAGCCATAAACCGGACAGTCAAACATAACAATAACCTATGAACATTGGCGTATAGCTTCCAAACGACTCCCATAGGGGGTGGGGGAATCGGTGGAATTTTTATAAGTAATAAAGGCTAATATTTGAGCCGAAAGAGTATTCTTGATTTCAATTACTTTTATAGTGTTTTCCCCTACAATATTTGTGCATAATTTCAACCCCTTGCAGCATGAGAGGGGTGAGGGTGGAAATGAGTCATATTAAAATAACAAGGAGAATATCAACTTTAAGGTCGGAACCGGTGTAAGGGGGTCGATTTGCTACATTATGACCTTAAATATTCGATTTAAGTAAAAATTCATCTCTTAAGTTGGGGAAGAAATTTTATTGTCAGAGTACTGAAAATATTTTTAGTCCTGTTATTGTACCAGGAGTATTTTTGATTCTGTCGAGATACTGAAAAGGTTCATTTGTGACGTTTTCGATGCCGGTTTAGCCATGTGTTGAGCAAGAATTAAATAATGTGCCGGGGTAATATAATTAAATAACCGGGCAAAGCCGAGACTCCATCTATGTTTTCAAAAAAATAGGAAAATAACTAACATAACGGAAACGACAAATTTCGGTAATATCAGCGTTTTTGTGCATTATAAATTTATTAATAAATTTCCAACTTGTAAAAATAATCCTCTCTCAGATAATTGTAATAAGTGGTGTAATAATCCTTAGGTTTGACTTATAGTTCGTATGACTGAGCTATGAAAGACTTCTGAAATTTTAACGATCTCTGTAAAAACCACATAATCTTAATAAAATACTATACATTCAGTCGTAGATGATTAAGACACCCAGAAATGTAAATTTGAAATTATGTTGACTGAGCTTAGAGTATAACAACAATATAGGAAGAATATCTTCAGTAACTGAAAACGGACGAATAATTTTGTTTCATCTCGTTATAAGGATAATAAATTGTAGTTTTAACGTTTTAAGTGATGAATTATTTAACGACAATATAACATAACTTTATGACAATAATAGTTATAAAGTCCCTGCAAGGGAAAAGATTTTAAATAGTAAACTAATTGGACGCGGAAAGTCGGGCTTAAAAAAATTCTGCTCTTTTCGATTTGCTTGTGTATCACAAGCATTATATACGAATCAGTGAAGAAGATAAAACTTTATGAAATTACTGAAAGCAGGCACAGATAACGAAACTTTTACCAGTTCTGCAACTTGGACGATTCTGCCAATTTCTATAGGCAGTTAGCAGTCCTTTTGCATTACTAGGCTTCTCAAAGTTAACGTTCGGCTTCATTAAAGCTTTCCAATTAAAGTTCAAAGACTTAAGGAAGAAGCTCTTGCTCCATTCTTCTCGCAAAAGGAGTCTTTTTCGTGAAGCTGAAGATTTCGCCCGCTAAGATACACACTCAAATGTTTTTGTTAATTGACCTAATCAATTCGCTGTTAAAGAAGCATCTTCTTTTCGAAGAATAATTCCCGCGGTAACCGAATCTTCCACAAATGCTTCTCGTGAATAAGTAACAAACGGAAAAATTATCGGAGAACAGATTGGGCCGGATGGAAAAGCTGAAATCAACTTTGAATGGTTAGAAATACAACCATCAACTCATACTGAAATTAGACTGTGTACGATCTAACAGAATCAGAAAAATTCCTGATATTAAAACATTTTGAAATAATATTCATAATATGTATGCCAAATTTAAACAAATTACAGTAAAACGTAGTATGTGAAAGGAATATGGAGTCATTTTTTCGGTCAAATTTTTAGATTTAACTGTAGTATTTACAAGAATATGTTGATATGCTTCTGTAATTATATGTTTTTTGTGTCTTTTTTATGTATTTTTAGGAAATAAAAAAGGTTTATTATCAAGTAATGGTCGCGAAGACCGGGATTAAAACTTTTGGACGATCAATACGTTGACCACGTGCCACTGTGTCATGCAAGATGACAGATATCTCGCTTCCTAACCCCATATTTTTACATTCTAGACGAATATATTTTATAAGGATTCTATTCGTATGGCTATTAGAAATAAATAAATACAGTCTGATGCAATTATTTTTTATTTTTCACGTGGTATAGACGAAAACATGGTGTTACGCATATAACAACTATACAATTCTGACAAAAATACCGTGTTTCCTTCCGTTTTCTTTGCACACGACGCAACGTTTTGTTGGGTACTTTTTCTTTGGCGTCTCCCGTATTCTTAAATCGAAGTGGATGTCTTTTACTACACGTTATTATGTGACGTGTAATTTTCTTCTAATAAACCACGAGTGGTGTCTTCTATCCTTTGTAAATAATTTTTATTTTCTTTGTGTAGGCATTTACACGCTACGGGTAATTATAGATTGCTATATCTAATAAATGCAAAAAGTACTTCTTGTACCACTTCATGCTTTTACGTAAAGAAGAACATCCTTGGAGGATTTGATCCATCCATCCACGCCACCCATTTACTGATTATTATCTATAACGGTATTGGGTTTTTTAAGCAGTTTCCTGTAGTCTTGTCAATTTCTGTTAATTCTTCAAAACGGGGAGTATGTACACTATTCAAAGTTGATACTAATCTTTTATCTTTCCACACACACAAAGCCATTCTCTTTTTGTACCGTACTAACATATCTCCTTTTTTAGTCTTTTTTTCATTTCTGACTTATTCGTCACAAAGCATTAGTTTTCTTTTTAGTCGAGCAGTACCACACACATTTGTATCATTTTTGTGTAGCTTTTCATATAAAGCAGGAGATGAGTAGCAGTTGTCCAAAAAAATAGTTATTTCTTGTTGTAACATATTTTTAGATAAATCCATTACAACTGAATCGGATACTCCAATCGCGTCATTATTCCATTCTTCCAACATACCATAAGTTACAAGAACTCAAGGGCAGAACCCAAAATATTTCGTCTACAATGTCAAAATATTGATGCTAGGAAGCGTTAATCGGCGAGTACCGACCTCTCGAAAGAGTTTCATTTAGTAGATCATAATATTCTACTCAGAAAATTAGATTTCTACAGAATCAGAGGAGTTCCCCTTTCTTTATTGGCATCTTACTTGCGAAACAGACGCCAAAAAGTTGCGATTGAAAACACGGATGGAAATGAGTATCTGTCAGAATGGGAAACAATTACCTGCAGTGTCACCTCAGGGCTCAATTTTAGGACCTTTACTTTTCATTATTTACATTAACGATTAACCTAATTATTTAGATCCCTTAAAATCAGTCCTCTACATGGGGTGACGACACAAATTTGGTTATCACGGATAGCCACTGACTCCGAAACTTTATGCGTCTCAATCTTTGGTTCACTCTTAACCTAGATAAAACCAAAATCGTTAACTTCACAGAAAAAACACAAATAGTTTATCTTCTAACTTGGAAAACATTTTAGAGAACGCGCCTTTTCTTGGTCTGCTGATTGACAATAATTTGAAATGGAATCACTACATTAAAAACTATCAGCAAAATTTGCTTTACATTACGATTGTTAGCTTGGGAAGCCGACATAGCTACATCAAAAATGATGTACCATGCATATTTTCATTCTGTCATGTGTTACGGTATTGCAAACTGGGGTCATTCGCATCACGCGATTAACATTTTTAAACTACAAATAGTATCCGTATCTGGTGCCGAGTGGAATACCACTTGCAAACCTTTGTTTTCCTAACTTGGAATTTTAACCTTGCCTTGTACGTATATTCTAGAAATTTTAAAATTTGTATGGGGCAACATCAATCTATATGCTGTAAACGGTTCAAGCCATTCGTACAACACAAGAAATCGCTCTCAGCTCCGTGTTGAAAAACATCATCTAAGTCTTTTTGAAACAAGCATTCATTATTCCGGTATAAATCGATACAATAGTCTCCCGGAAGAAATAAAAGCTTTAAAGGTTCAAAAATTATTTATAAATAGTTGTAAATCTCTGTTAATTAATGGAGCGTATTATTCACTGAAAGAGTTCGTAGATAGGAAGGACTAAAACAGTTTTCTGGTGTCCTATCAAATTCTCCTATTATTTTACAACTATACCATACTAGAATTTAACTGCTGACTTATTTTCTTTTTCATGTTCAACGGGAACCTACGCATGATCCTCTGCTGCCTCCTCCGTCGACTGAAAATTGAATTTTATCTTTCCTCTTTTTTACCTTCAATTTTTAATTGTAAAAAATTGTATAGTATTATATTTGACGTATCGTATTTCCTCAACCGAGGACTAATGGATTGAATAATAATGAATCGAAATCTAAAACCGAGAAGCGAGATATCTCGTCAAAAGCGTTAATCGGCCAGTATTGGGTGGCGAGATATCTCGTCCAGGGTATCGAAGAGGTTAAGAGGGAAGAATATTTGTAATAGATGTGGTGGACATACCAACAGTAAAGAATATACTGTATACCTGTTACCCTGACTTGGATAGTGCTCGCCAGATCAGAGAGGGGGAACTCGCCCACTCAGAAAGAGCTATAATATTACTGTTTACGTTACTGCCTCATAATATATTGGAAAAGATATAAATGGTTCTACACCCATAGTCTGTTAGCATCTTGTGCCCCTGAGTGCAAAGTGATTGTTTGGCATTCTCAAATAACCATAATTTTTAATGGGACTTTAACCTAAAAATCTTAATAATTTTCTCTAATATAATTGCAATTAGACCAACCAAAAGAAATCATTTAGTAGTTTGAAACTTACAGAATGTTTTGTGAATCATGTCTGGTCACACGATTTAATTTGAGGTGTATTTGAAGCGTGCTGACAAAGCGAGCGGCCCACGGTCAGATGAGATGAAGAGAACCACAAGAGCTTCACGAGCGCTACGGGGCTCCGTTGGGACAGCGTTCGTTCAGTCGATACAACGCTCCATCTAATAGGATTCCTCTGCTGGAATTTTCCCCCGGCGTAATTAATTTTACTTAAGTTTGAATTCGTGTAATTGGGTCGAGTAGATATTTAGTGGTGGAGGCTGCTGCTTCGAGCCTTCAGTACCTCGGCAGTGTTTTATAATTACTTTTACACGACAGAATTCATTTCACAAAGGTTCAACAGCGACGTTTTACTCCGCGCTCTTAAGATGTCATCTTCTGATATTGTAACAAATTAGGGATTTTCTTTGATATCAGCTTTCTCATTATCGAATAATGAAAATGGAGATATTTTTACACGGTAACTGAAATCCACTTGCTTCATAATTAGAAGTACTTGCTAGGTCCCCCGGGTATTTATTTACATTAGCACAGAAATTGAATTAATTCGACATTATTCTAGTGGCCAACGCATGCTTTAATTTGCCTACACTGACGTATGAGGAGTTAACTGATGACTGGAATGTGACATCACGAGACCATGTTTTGAATTACTATATCCTCTCTCGCTAATGACGCGTCGTTTCTTGGCCTTCAAGTTGACGATAACCTACGGTGGAATCGTCATGTCGAAATACTCACAGGCAAACTTAGTTCCGCGTGCTACTCAATAAAATTACTAATGCAGCAAGTTGATCCTAAAACCGCGATTATGGTCTATTATGCCTATTTCCACTCAAATATGTGCTACGGAATAACGAGTTGGGGTAATTGCCCTCCAAGTTCTGACGTTTTCAAGTTACAAAAAAGAGTTATAAGAATACTATGCGCGAAAGATTGTAGGGAACATTGTAAACCTCTATTTAAAAGCTTAGGAATCCTAACATTCCCGTGCGTCTACATACTAGAAATTCTAAAATTTGTAAAACGTAATTTCAGCCTATTCCAAAGCAACGGGCATTATCATCAACACGGTACTAGAAACCGATCAGTCCTCAGAGCTGATAAACATCGCCTTCACAGTATCCACTGCTCCGGAATAAAACAGTTATAATCAGTTCACTAAAGCATGCAAGAATCTCCTGCTAGAAGGAGTTTATTATTCTATTCCTGAATTTATCAATCGGTCTGAAAGTAATTAAAGTCTATTTTTGCAAAAGTGCTGAATCAGTGGTAATCATATGCAAACAATATCAGGTGTATATTATACGTTAACCTCTCATTAACGGTCTTTTCTTCTTTGTTTCATGACCTAAATTGACGAGATCTGCTGGAGCCTGATTTCCCACGGATCTACACACGTGTGTTTCAAAGTGTAGTGTATTGTGAAGTGTGAAGTGCGTGAATCTCTATTATACCGCTATAGTGTTCCAAATTGACATTGTTTCTCTAGAAATTATATCTTTTGTATATGTTATGTATACTTTCTTTTATTTGTCTATCATTGTATACATAGTTTCTTTTACTATCTCTCTTATTGTTTTGTACTCATATTCTTGATATGTTGTATTCATATTTTGTTTGCTCTGCTTTGTTTTATTTATTCATCATTGTATACATAATTTTCTTTACTCATATGTTGTATCCATATTTTGTTTCCTATATTCGTATTCTTAGTGTGATATGTAACATATTCTTTGACTTGTCCTATTTCCTCAATAGAGGACTAATGGATCCAATAAATCTTATCTTATCTTATCTAACCTTGCAACAGCCACTCCCGTGATATCACAACGTACGTAACGCGAGTGACCTTGAGTAGATGCAAGAATTGGCATAGAATTTCTACTAAGGGATCTAACATTAAAAGCAGGATGGTTAAATCCGGAAATGGAACTCGGACCTCTAAAAGGTACGCGTCCCAGGTAACAATTAAGTCCGATAGGAATATGCCCATCCTGACTGTTTACTTAAAATTTATTTTAACATAGAACAAATTCAATGATGCATTCGGGGAATATTTGTTACAGTGTTTCAAATTGAATTTCCAACTATTCTATATGATGTGTTATTGTTGTTGTTGTGGTATTCAGTCCTAAGACTCGTCTGATGCAACCCTGCATGCTAACATATTAAGCCTTTACTTTTCCGCGTAACTACCACATCCCTCATCCTTCCTAATCTGCCTAGCGTTTTCCATCCTTAGTCTCCGTCTTCTGCTCTTACCCCACACACTTCCCTCTAATGCAAGTTTTACAACACCCTCATGTCTCAAAACGTGGCCTATTAATTTATCCCTTCTCTTGGTCAATGTTCTCCATATTCTGCTTTAGTGATTTTATCCACCCATGCGATTTCTAGAATTTTTCTATAGCATAAATATAAGTTATTAATGTCTGTAAGCTTAAATAAGACCAAAAACAGACAAAAAATTAGTGAATCTCTACAAACTATAATTTAAAAATCGCTACATGTTTCGGTCCTGATCTGGTCCGTCTTCCAGTTCAGAACCGAAACATGTAGCTGTTTTTAAATTATGGTTTCTTTACTTTACTAATTTTTTGTCTGTTTTTGGCCTTATTTAACTTTCAAAGACTTCTATTCTGTTTCTTCCCGCAACTGCTATCGTCCTCATTTAGCACCCATATAACGACACGCTCCATACAAACATATTTAGCAACGATTTCCTAATATTCACTCTTATATTACCCGTAAGTAAATTCCTATTTTTCGCGAAAGCCTTCCATGCCTTTACTAACGTACCCTTTATGTCTACTATTGGTCACGTAAACCGGGATTAAGACTGTTGGAGGATCCTTGAGGTGACCACGTGTCACTCCAAATTCGAAATGTGTCATGCAAGGTGACAGTCCGTAGTCGACCTAGTAGGCCCAGGCCCTCAATGAGCTGTGTGAGTCAAAGAGGAAGGAATGTATACTATACCTCTACCATCTCTAGTTATTACGCTTCCCAAGTAGCGTAATTCCTTAACTTCCTTCAAAATATCCCTTCCCAATCTAACAGCCTTTCTTAATCCACTGTTTCCTATAATACAATCCATTACCTTGGTTTTACCTCTATTAATTCTCATATTGAGTCCTTTCTCCGAAACCACGTTCATGCAATTTGTAATTGGTTCCAAGTCTTCTTCTGAAAATATCGTCGGCAAAGCGTAGGGTTTTTATTTCTTCTTTGCAGTATGATTCCATATGAGATGCACAATAAATTAGAATCATCCGTGAATTATGAAATTCAATATAAGGAAGCCGTTAAAAAATTGACAAAAGTGCGATGGAATTAATAATGTTTTATAAATTTAAACGAAGCACCAACTTGGAATCGTACCTCTGCCAATATTCCACATTCATTGGATTTTTTTCGCAGTAGGAATATCTGAACAAAAAGTTTCCGGATGCCTGCTCTGACTCACATTAATATAATCACAGAATTTTTTTGCCGTTTCCAGGTATGATGGATTAATTTGTTGGACCAATACACCGGACCGCGAGAGAAAAACGATTCTAAACGAACACATGTCAAAATCTCATTCATTTGTCCCAGGATGCAATAATTAAGAGAGGGAAATAATTAAAATGATTTTTCAGGAAAAAATAGAGTAAAATAATTGAACCAGAAAAAAAACCTCATTGGATAAGGGGAAAGTTACATAGTGTAAACATCGATAATTCAGTTGTGTTCCGAAGTATTATTAATCAAATCTGATTAAATGTGCTGTATTGTATTCAGACGGACCACATAATAAATAACAGACCATCGGTCACTCGTATGACACGGAGCGGTGGGAATATGTCTTTGTCAACGAGACCTGCCCCTTTCCCCCGTGCGTGTAACGTTAATAATTCTACATCGCTTCCGGTACATCACCGTGTGTGTGTATTTACAAACAGAAAAAAAATTCATTGGTTGCATCAGTCTCCGATTTACAAATAAATGAAATAATTGTAACGCTGATTTTGATCAACGGCTGTATCTACAGATTGGCAATCCACAATTTTTTTATCAATGCTTGGTATTTCTGGAATGCGTCAAATTTATATTAGAAATACTTGTGAATGACAAACTGAACGAACATTATTTGAAGACAGTATAATTCATTGTGAAATTTTAATTATACCAAATAAAACCGTATTCAGCAAAGTTTATGCATAAATCGCATAGTAGAAGTAAACGAGAATTGATCAAAAGTACTTCTTTTGAACGAATTTCGGTATATTCACATAAAGTGTCCGTCTACGTTAATACAATTTTAATGAGATCTTTTTGTTCTTTGAGTAAACAAAAATTTTCTACAAAGGGAGGTTTGTATCATTATTTTCTTCTCAAGTCCCCAGTATTATTAAAAATTTGTGTTAACTTTCATTACAAATTTGATTAAATTTTCATTTTATTTCAATGAAAGTTAGTGTAACATTTAATTTTTTGTAATATTAGGTGATTATTAAAACTTTGTGTTTTAAATTTCATTACAAATTTGATTAAATTTTCATGTTATTTGAATATATTTAATTTTTTGTAATATTAGGTGATATTTGTCCCTTCGTAAGAATTAATTCAATTAATTTTTTTATTGCACCTCATGATTGACTAAAAAAGGCTAAAACAAACCCCATCAATATATCTACAAATAACTACAAAAAATAGAATTCTAAGACTTTTTATTACATTTTTAGTGTTATTACAGTTACTACTTCTTTCTTTATGAAATACTTAGTAAAATAATGTATTAATGATTTAACTTGGTCTCTTTCCAATTAGATTACTGCATACAATTTAATACGTCTACCTATGTATTGTTACAAAATAATATTTATGAAAATTAATTACATTTTGTCAGAAGGTAAAGTTCCTAAACTTAGGTATTGTAAGTTATAATTTAAATGTTTCGTCCCCAGTACATCTGCCGTAGGGACACGAAATTTTATAAGATTGAAATTAATGAAATGCAGAGGTCTCGAAAGCTGGGGACGAAAAATATTAAATATAATTAAATTGTCCTATTTCTGACTTTTGGCCATTCCTTGTAATTTATTAATAATATTAAGTCAGATTAATTAAAATATTTTATTTAATAATAATTTAAATTTGTTTCTTAATTTATTAAGTTGTAAAGTGTCATATTTATTATGTATAGTAAGCATCAAAATTGCTGTAAATATTAAACATGACACTTTACATCTTAATAAATTATATGATGGTTTGTTAAATTGTCTTAGTTTATTTTAGATTTCGGCTATGCCGTTTGTCCTTAGTTGAATTAATGCATTGACAAGTACCACAATGGATGGTCGAAACGTCAACTTTGTGTTTAAAAAATGTTCAAAATTAATTTATATGTCTGTTATATGAGTCGTTAATTCTCCATATTTATTGCAGAATTATAATTAAAATTGTAATAAATTTCTAAATAATGTAATATTACTGAGACTCAGCTCTCTATTTTACAGTTTTATCACTGTTTCCACGATAATGTTTAAAGATGAAACAGATCGGTCACAATCCTTTCACGATGTAATATTTCTTTGAGGAAATAATTTTTGTGTCAATTTAATCTGGATATCATTTAATTAGCCATTGGGCTAAAGAGTTGGTACATTATAAGTTTCTTTCGCACTAATTTTGCTGTAAATCTTGACAATTATTTCAAGGCAGTTTTTTTACGGAAAAACATTTATGAAAATTTTAACCTCTTTATTTTTATAGTTACTCCGGACGTTTCTGCTCTCAAGCGAAATTTATGAATATGTTATTACCGCATCTGTGTTCTCTTCCCGATTTCACGCCTTGACTTTAAATTGGTATTTGTTCAGGTATGTTATTGCTCCCTCGGTGTAGATTATAGCTTTGTGTTCCGTGTTCTCGGCGATGCTTTTGGCAATCCTAGGCACGAAGAAATGAGAGGATCGCGTGGTCTGCGCTCATACAGTTAGCGGAGCACAGACATCTCTGCGGAATACGCGGCTTTTGTGAGTTTCTCACGCTTTGCAGCTTTGTGGAAACGGCACGTAATTTAGAGGACGGACAGCGTTCTCCTTTTTTACGGGTGGCGGCTAGAGTAGAAATTACGTAGTTTAAAAATAGAAATTAGGTGGTTCTAATGTCACTCGGAGCGTCTATTTGGAAGCATGGGCAATGGAGAGTCTTGAGGAGATAGTTTCCAATAGGAAAAAACATCCCAGGCATATTGTCATCAAATTTTAAATAACTCTTTATTTCAATTAATCGTATGAGCCACATTTTTCAGTACACATTTTAATCAATTCTTTTTTACATATAGGTTTTAGTACATGAAGTATAAAAGTAAAGAAGAAATGTATTAAATATTCATAAATCTGTACGAATTCTTTAAATTAGAAAATTTGATAATTCCATTATTATAAATAATTCGTAGATTTTTCCAAAAATAAATTTCCTAACCTTGCAATCGCTTTTAGATAGATAAATTTATTTAGACACCGTGGGCGGAGTGATACGAGCTAAATCATAGTAATTATTGCGAATTTCGTTATATTTAGTAAAAATGTAGGCATTTAATAAGAGCTAAAAGACGGACAAAGGGAACATTGGGAAATACTCTAGCTAAAATTAGATAGCAGCTGCACTGGAAATAACAGAAAAACAAAATTTCTTGTGAGGTAGTGTGTTGAGCAGGGAGGAGAAAAACTCCAGGAAGTCCACACGGCAAGTTCCCGTACCCCAAGGACACTTTGTGAGATTGGAAGGTCAAGTCACATGATTGGCAAATGGATTTGGCAACTGGGCAATATTGGAGATGAGTAGGGTGTGAAAATAGCTTACTCGTACCTCTGGGATGAAGCTAGAGCAAGAAGCATTCTTAAGTTTAATTTTACACGCTGGGAAATAATTCCGGTCTCTTACGATCCTATTTACGAAAGAGTTTTTGACTTCTCTGTCTAATTTTGAATGAGTGATCATTTTTGCTACATACGTCGGTAATGATAACGAGCTCCAGACCGGTTCGTCTGTTTAAGATATGTACAGTGCACAAAGTCTTGCCTTCTTTCTCCTAACTTCTACCTTCTCTAGGCCATTCTTGCCTCTAAAAATTTGTTTTTTCCACCCGGTTTTGAGCCCTGTCCAACGCTGTGTAGATGTTCCAACACACCGCTCAAGAATAGGCCGTACCAGGGACCTACAAGAGATGTCTTTGGTCTTTTGGGACCTTTTCAGGAGTGTTCTATTTACGATGTGACATATCCTCCACCCTTTCCCAGTTACTGAAGTAGGGTGTTCTCCCCAATTTAAGTGTATGCCCAAGGTTACGCTTAAATATTTACATTTGTCTACTCATAATAATATGTTTTCGTATCCCAATTTATATTGCACTTGGAAAACGTTTCTCAATTTTGTAAATGTAATCGATTTATTTTTTTCGCGTTTACTTTAAACTCGTTTTCGTACGACCAACGTTGAATGCAATTTAAGTCCGCTTCAAGAATATTTGTTTATTTAACGTTTCCAAATTTTCTGTAAACCACATAATCTCCTAGCAGTCACTATATCTTCATGATAACGGAGACTGCTGAATATTAGATGTGCTGAATCTACGTATCACTCCAAATTCGGAAAGTGTCATGTAAGATGACAGTCTGCGGTCGATCTGGTTGGCTAAAGCCCTGAATGTACTGCAAAGCCAAGAAAGGGGAAGTCACTATGTTTAATAAGTTTATCAACTTCACGATAAATTTAAGTTAATTGAAAATTACTATAAGACAATGGCAATGCGTAATTTGTTTTTTTGTGTAATTTATTAATATTTACAGTCTACTTCATAGGAATAATAAGTAAATGTTTTATTTAAAACTTAAGTTTTAAATTAAACTAAGAACTTGCCAAGAACATCCCAATGAAAATTCTCAAACTTGAAAAAAAAATACATCAAATAAAAAGCTTATTTACAGTTATGTAAATATTCGACGTTAACGTATTCTTTAAGGAAGCCTCAGATCTTTTCGCGTACAATCAGGTGTTTGGCCAGGTTATTAGGATGCTGTGGAAGTTAATTTGGATTTCTATAAAATTTTCCATATATTTCTTTTCCTAGTTTTATTTGGGGTCGCATCAACGGCTTAAAGCCTGCGTCACACTTGTGCGTGACGCGCCGCAGCGGAAGATAATGGGTGCGGCTGTTGATGTCACACTTCGGCGAGTGCGTGACGTGTAATATTAGGATGATTCACAAAATTTAAAGAACTGGATCAGTTTATTGGTTTATAACGGAATCAGAAACTATATTAAATGTCAGAATACATCATCATCAGCAGAAATTGAATTTCACCAAGTTTCAGGAGTTGTATCATTCATACTTCACACAGTTACATGTATTTATGAAGGCCAGTAATGAACAATGTAAATCCAGAAAGAAGTAGTTCATAACAAAATAATTCAAAGCTAAAGAGCCAATAAAAAATATATTGAAGAAACATACTCGCTTAGAATTCACCACGATGACCGGACGCACTTGTAATAACGCAATTAGAAATCATTACTGTTAAATCAACATTAAAAACTAATTATTGATTAAAACCCATTTTAAAGTTTTCTATTAATTAATTGTTAATGTAAAGCTAATCTAGTTCAGAGAAATAATGTCATCTTATATTATTGTTATTTTAATTTATTTGTATTATTTCTGTATTTCATTCCGCATTTTGAAGTAATTTACATAATAATGAAATAATATTTAACACAAATAGTTATATAATATATTATGTTGCTATCAAAATAGTTTTCTTTGTTTACCGAGTATAAATAATTAAAGTATTATATTAATATTTTCTACAAGGGGAAATCAAGAATTTCTTGCTATATTTAAGAAATTCTTATACCAACTATTAGTTAAATCTCAATGTTGTAATTTATTGTGTGGGTTGGTACTGTAGAGACCTGTTAAATGTAAAACTTTCAGTTTTTTTATCTGCATGCCAAACAGAGATATTGTAACTCAAACTTTGAAAAAAATTGAAAAATCCTATTGTAAAAGGATGTAATTTGTAAATAGTACGTCACTCACCACTGATAAAATACATAAAGTAACGACACCATCACGTGTAAAAGAACGAAAAATATTGAGGTTCGCAAACTGCTTTTCTTGAATAAATAAGCCTGCGGAAATGGAATTTTCTTCATTGGAATGGACAATTTCGTGTTACACACAGTACATGGAAAAATATTATTAGGCAGGTAAATAGGGGTTTAACTTGTAGACCTGAAAGTACCGAACACGATACAGTTGATTTGAAAAGAATTTATAAATGAAACAAAATAAGTTTTGAATTGCAAAAGCACGAGGGAATGTACAAAAAAATATTAATTTTTTATGAGAATCTGAACAGTTAATTTCCTTTTTATGGACGCCTTGGTATATATTGAGCCCTCTGACAGAGATTCTAATGCGACTTTTAACTTGTTTTCTAATTTTTTTTAAAAAAAATTACACATTTTTGGTATTCATTTTTGCCAAAATCAAGTCGTAAGTCTTGAAAGAATTTACATATTATTTAATAAATACAACAAAAGTTTGAAATAACCCATGTTGAACTTAATAAATCAACATTATCAGATTGTAGTTTAAAATCAACATGTTTAGTTTACTAATGATGTTAGTATATTACTTGAATAAGATTATAAAATTGATAATATTCCAATAGTAACCCCTTCCCCTTTACAATTATCGCCGGATGCCTTGCGTTTCCCCGCAGCATAGTGCGGATACTGCGGGACGGAAAAACGCAGCCGCCCCGCAACCATCCAAGTGTGGCATGCCATATTTAAATACATGTGTTTGTTGTCTGGCCTGCACCCAAAACCCGCTCAAGTGTGTCACTGGCCTTAGCGACTTTATAACTATTTTATTTGTAGGGATTTCGATGTATGGAAAGTCAGATACACGTAACAACTATGTCCACGCCAGGATTCGAAGATGAAACCTATGTGGTGTTGGGCAGGGTTGCCAACCTCGGCTTTAAATTTTAATTCTTCAATTTTACAGATGTTTTCATGTGACTTCAATATTTTCAGTCATAGATCTACATAAAAAATGATTCTGCCTCTAAATTAATAAGTCTCAAAGGAACGTTTAATTCAGGATCAAGCATGTAGTTCATAATGGACATAACCCAGATGAGATTTAAATCAGCGCGAAGGGGATTAGTTCCCGATACGGATAATCTTCTTTATAGAGAATGACACCTAAAATGCATCTACACTTCTTAATGAATCGATCTGAATCGAACACTAATTCAATCTCTAATTCGCAGTCTCATGGTGACTGATTTATTAGCTTAAAAGCGTCCCTCCCTTGATTGGGAGTTGAAGTAATTGGCTTTCCTGAATACAATAAGTTCGTAAATTAATAATCCAACCGTGACAGTAATACCCCCTGACGTCAGCCTGGGGATGTAAATTAACAGCCTGCTGGAACCCATAAAACATCCAGCCCTGAAACTTAATGGGCTACCTTCTCAAATCTGATATGGAATACGTTAAATAATAAACTATACTCTTTGACTAAAGTTGATTATTATTTTCCTATTAAATTAGTTTCATAACACATGTTAAGATGACTTTCAAAATTCCTCGTTTGGGTGAAACGAATAGAAACAGCAATCGCTTGCGTAAAACCAATCACCATAATTTTTACTAAATATTCAGTACGTATATAATTTACTGTCGCTGAAATCATGTTATTGGTGCTCACATGATTGTCACATTTGGAATGGTCCCATACTCAGGGCTTCAAACGGAAAGGTAAACAATGAAGCAAAGGTCTTTGTTGACCCATATTTCTCGAAACAATAGACATGCTGTTGTTGTGGTGTTCAGGGCTAAGACTGGTCTGATGCAACCCTCCATGCTAATCTATCTAGCGCAAGCCATTTCATTTCCTTATAGCTAACACAACCAACATCATCCCTAATCTGCTTAGCGCATTGCATCCTTTGCCTCCCTCTTCTGTTCTTACCACACACACTTCCCTCTATTGCTAATTTTACAAAACCCTCGTGTCTTAAAACGTGACCTATTAATCTATGCCTTCTCTTAGTCAACGTCATCCATATTGTTCCGCTTTTCCCCTATTCTGTTTAGAACTTCCTCGTTTGTGATTCTATCCACCCATCTGATTTTCATCATTCGCCTACAGCTCCACATTTCAAAGCCTTCTAATTCTTTTCCTTTCCCCAACTCCTATTGTTCACGTTTCGCGCCCCTATAACGCCACAATCCATACAAACATTTTTAGCAACGATTTCCTAATATTCACACTTATATTACCCGTAAGTAAATCCCTCTTTTTCGCGAAAGCCTTCCTTGCCTGTGGTATCCTACTCTCAATGTCTACTATACTTCTACCATCACTAGTTGTTATGCTTCCCAAGCAGCAGATTTCCTTAACTTCCGACAAAATATCCCTTCCCAATCTAACACCCTTTGTTATTCCACTGTTTCCCAATAGACATGACAGCTCAAAATTTAATATACAGAATTGATAAATTAAGAGATCTTACTCTAAGGTGACATTACAATTATATATGCCATCAAATGTCTATATTTATTAGTTTTCAATTCAAAATATACATTTATGAGCCTGCAATTGTTAAATTATTGTCCATTAATGTTTCTTCACGACTGCAGGCTTTTAGAATGTAATGGTAATTGATAGCATGTCTTCTAACCGTTCGGCACCTCCAGGTCTCACGAAGCAATTCCAAGATCTAAAAATACAGGAATTATTAGCCGTTACAGACGACTCGGTGCTTCCAATGGAAGCCGTCAACATCCCAAAGCTCGCATTTGAGGCCTACGGAAGTACAGATCTCCCGGATAGATGAATTATAGAGTTGGTGTGGAGTTGTGTTTGCTTATTTCGTGTCGTGTCTGCAACGTCTTCGTTGCCTCTACACAATTCTATTCCTCAGACTTCTCTATGGTGCTCCGGGGAAATCACTCAGGCTACCCGCCTTATTTCCATATGTGTTAATCTCGTTCGTCTCACTGTGTCTGTGTATCGCATTAACAGGGAGAAGAGGCATCACAAACAAAGCAACGCGCTGCAGAAATCCGCGATCGTGATTGTCAAAGTTGTAACGGCCTGAATAATTTTGCGCAATCTTCCGAGCAAACATTCACAAACTATTGCGTATATCTTAAACAAGTCTAGAATTTGTGAGGAATGTATTTCGGTAGACACAGTCAACAGTAAGTCCCTTTTAGATATAATTTCCATGAGCTCACAAAAGAACTAAATTTATGTATACAGAATATAAATAATTTAGTATTAAAAATTCAAAGAAAGCCTAAGAGTGGTCCTAATTTCCAAAACTTTCTCTACTTTTTCATCGACAAAGTTATTTTACAACAGGAGCTTTCGTATTCTTATTTAACCATAGTCATCTATAAAACATTACAATTATTGTAACAAAATTAATACATTAAATATTATATATTATTTTTAATGCCATGCCGTTTCTTATACATAAGGCATCCAATATAAAAAATGTATACATAAGCCTACGGCTAGAAATGCGTAAAAATAATTACATCTCGTAATTATTAACAATTTAATAACAATACTTTAAAAGTTAACAGTCTCAAGTACCAACAGTGCTATGGAAGGAAAACAAGTAGACAGCTGCATTTTAAGTTCTATAAGACCACATTATAAATATTAACTGTTGTAATTGTTTGTAAGAATGAGACACCTCTGAATGTCTTAAACAATTTATATTCCATCCGCTAATAGTGTTTATGTATCCATGTTGCTATGGCAACCAGTGTCGTCAATCAAATCATTTGTTGTCAGAATAATTATTTAATTATTCAGATATAAATTCAAGGTAGCTATTTGGATTTCATTAGGAAGTAAAATCACAAATTGGAACATGGGAAGTTATTTCCCCTGACGCGTGCACAACTAGTGACTTCGCTGCATGTTAACATGTATACAATGCAAGGAAAATCGTGACGAATATGTTAATTCAATTAATTGACGGCAATTCGTTGATATGATATATTTAGTGTAAACAATTATGTTTAATCTTGGCGTCCATTAATAATTTAAAGAATTACAACAGGATTCTCCGTTTACGGATTGTTGAGACTGAAAATTAGTGTGTGTGTGTGTGGAGAGAGAGAGAGAGAGAGAGAGAGAGAGAGAGAGACAGAGGAGAATGTTAGAAGGTATTGAATGAAATTTTTTAAACTGATAAATCGTTTTTGAAATACCAAACTGCTGATTTGAAAGCTATATAGTTTGCATTTATTGAATTTTAAATGCCATAATGTTTATTACGAAAAGTTTGGTGTTTTCTTGAAAGACTGACGAAGGTAATGCAAAATAACACAATGGCGGTATTTTTGTCTCAGTATTCATATTAAAAATGTAACATCAAAGTACTTTTATCTGCAGTAAAAGGTCAGGTATAGAAAATCTACTTATATAAAGAATTTTTATCTCAGTTAAGAGCAAATACTTGAGTGGAATAGCTCCCGTGTGTTATTTCCAGTAGCCGGAAACGTTTGCTGAAGTTCATCGATCGTGTGTCAGTGTGTCGTAGAGTTCCGTTTCCCAGAGAAGAAGATGAAACTTTACTCTGTAGTAGGGTTCCGTGTTTGTATTACGAAATACTTTTCCTGTATTTCAAAGAGAAAGACGCGTGAAACGATTATTTCCACTCAGTACTCTATAATTACACGGCTATTTCACGGTAATGAACGGTTCACCTTCTAGTTGGGGTCATTTTGTTATAATAAAGATTTTAGCAAAAGTCGAAGGCAAAGTTTCAGGAATGGATTATGAGAAAATAAAAAATTGTATTACGAAATGGGTCCGGAATTGCATTGTAATGGAGTTATCCGACCTTAAATGCACGATGTTGCCTTTTAGGCTAAAACGGGATATTGTGCTTACAACAAGCTTTTGTCAATGTTAGTGCACGACGCAATGTTGTGTTATCTGGTTTAAAATGGAGTCAACATGTTGTGAATAAAATAGATTTTGTCCTGAATAGTTCTTAGCATCCGCTAACTTTTACCGGTCTCGTACTAACTCTCCTTGAAAACATTGTGACAGCCTGTCAGACAGTACGCACTACACCAGGCGTTTATTTATCATGTTCAAAACTCATTACAATGAAGAACAGGTTCCAGTATTCAGACAAAATGAGGACACTCTGAACATATCATCTGATATGTGAACAGAGCGCTCAAACTAGACAGTGGAGCATAACATATACTTCTGAGACATGGCTAACTAACTTAGACACGACGGGAATTATTAACTGGGGTTGAAAAACATTCAATGTCTAGTATGTAATGACTATTTGCTGGCGGTGGGATGGGGAATTGTATTTATTTTCTTAATTTAATTACAATATAATGCATCAATGGGAATTTATTATTGCAAATAAAAGACTAATTTAACTTTAAATTACGAAATTAATATAAATAAAATATTTCAGCAACAGCATAGATGATATTCATAAATTATTAAAGAAAATTAGCATTGGGATTTTAAAATCAGGGTTCTCTTGGTGTGAATTAAGAAGGAATTTAGGTTTATAATGGCAATAGGTCTGGCAAATGTGAACACCTTCTAATTCAATAAAACGATACCAACGACGTGTCTGCGTCTGTGATGATGATGATGGCTGTATCGGCGGATGACCTCTGTTCACCACCGTCCAGCCTGAATCTCGTGGACAAATCTGGCGGAGACTCCCTTATCTCCTCTCGGCGGCAAAAAATTTAGTTTTAGGTCAGAATTAGCCGGCCTCTCTCCTCTCAGCAGTCAATTTAACGTTTGCATCAACTACGGCCTCTCTATATCAATTGTCTTCCGCTTCCCAACACCTTCTCTCCGACCTCTCTGTATCAACTGTCTTCCGCCTCCCACCAAATTTTGTTCTTCTTCTACAAAATCCCTTCCCACGAAACCTCGGTGGGAAGTTACATAATTCCAAACCACCAATATGCTGTTATCCTCAAAAGACTGCTATGGACTTGCTGTTTAACAATTGCAGCCAATAGGAGAAATTTCAACTGATGGGCCTAAATACCGCGTGTGTTTAGCGTTTCTCCGTGAGATTCCAAATTTTCCACGAAACTTTCGCTCTCACCAAAAGCAGCCCCCTAATTATTCACGGCGATCCATTTTTTGTGAATGCGCCCTCTCCCACATTCAGCCGGAAGGGTCAACCTTTTGTCCTATTAAAGACTTTGAGTGCCACCCGCTGCTAAGAAACGCACATGAAGAACTTCAAATTTCACATCGCGTATTTAATATATTACAAGTATATTCCCAACAATTATCACGATTCTTTCTCATTTTAGTCTAGATACCAAAACATATCGTCATGCACTAACATTCAAGATTCAAGATCGGATGAGTGTAATTATATGTGTATTATAAATGACGTCTGTTATTAAAAGAATTCCATTCTTGAAATTTTGCAGCTTAGTTATTAAACGCTGGAACATCATTGAATGATGGATACAGTTAAGATATACGATACTGTTTCAAAACAGTTGCGTAATCAAAAATTCTTTAATACTCACATTTGGGCATATGCAGGAAATAAAACTGTGTAGAATAGCGTGGCAGACCTGACACATATCTAGAGGAACTATACATTTTAATTACGATCAAGGACGTCTTTAAGAGGGAAACTTGACCTATTTGCAGTGCAGGATTTCCCAAATTTTTTGTGCAGTGGAACACTTTGCGAAATCAGACATGAGAGAAAGCAATAATTAAAGCCTTCCTTCCATACGTTGGAGGAGTGACTGAACGTATCGGCGGGATACTACGGAACAATGGCATATTCCCCATTTACAAGAACGAAAACAGGATAGGGGAATACATTTTCTCAATAAAATACCGCAAAGACAGATGAGTAGACAAAATCCCATGTGAATGTGGGAAAGTATGTATTCGGGAGACTGGCAGGTCCTTACCCGATTGAAGGAGCATGATACATGTATGCGAAACGTCGGTAAGAACGCCAAACAACAGTGTGGCCCAACAGCCCAATAATCGTCAAATAATACTGGATTGAAGTGGTTTTGATTTGACACAGTTTATGACTTTCGCGGCTTCATTCATAACATATTTTAAATTTGTGAAAAGTTTTTGTCAGCAGTATTCTTTTAAAAAAATTCAGATCCTCATTCGCTCCACTTGCTCTGCTTTGTGAGCTTACCTAACACGACATAATTAATGTATTAACAACAGCGAAATTTAACATTTCATATAAGGAGACAAACAAAGGTGTATAAGGTTGGCCATGACTGCCCTTGACAAGTTAATTAAAATATTCGAATATAATTTCGAAAAGGATTCTAGTTGACTGAACACGTCCACACTTGTCCATCGTTACCCGTGTTTCCTATTATAGCGAGAAACAAGCAAAAGGGTTTCTTTGTTTCGCAACGTTGTTGAATCGTTCCTGAAACAACATAGAGGCAAAAAGGTGTGAGAAATGATTCCACTTTCTCCCGTTAGATTTAAACGGAGTTTTCGTCTTACAAACTGATAAAGTGGAATTTTAACAGGATATTATAATCCATAGTATAGATAGAACCACACGAAATTTTTTGCGGAACAACTATTCAGCCCCCGTGGAACACAGTTAGGGAAACACGGTTGTAGTGGATGTGAGGACATACCAACGATAAAGCACATACTGAATACCCGTCACCCTAACTCGGATAATTCACCCCCAGATGCTTTTCAGATCAGATAGGGGGAACACGACAACTCGCAAAGAGAAATAAAATTTCTTTTCACGTTCCCGGCTCATAACAAGCTGTTAGATAACATATAAATGGTTAAAATTCTCTTCAACCTACAACTGTAATCTGTTAGAAACTGAGATTAAATGTCCCTGAGTGCAAGGTGATCGCACGTACAATCATTGTTAATGGGACGTTTAACTAAACTAAGAAAATGACTTTATTTATAAATGTTCGGGCACATTATATTAAAACACGAGAGGTATGATTGGTTTTGTTAGTTACATTACCTTTCACATGGAACGGCTATTTAATAATCTCACATATTCGAAATCTTGTTCTCCATATAAAAGATCGCACCTGTGACCCTTATTTGTTCAGTCTCAGAAATGACATGTATATGAAATAGGTTCGGGGCATGGAGGATCAGATCTTGCAAGGACGAGGGTTGTCGCGTCGTTGTTTGGTCGTCTGTAGCTCATAAATCTGTAGAAACTGTGCTTCTCTGGGTGGCGGTTAAGGCCAGAGATGCGGAAATTGCTTTCGCGCAGCGAGTGTACGCAGTTTAAGTAAATAGTCGGTATTCTAATGTGCGTCTAAGGGCACTCTGCGGCTTTGTGAAAGGAAACTTTGTTTGAGGCTAATGCCCGCAAAGGGATGCAAAGGAAACATCCGTCCGCCGACGAATTTTCCTCATGAATATTCACAATTCGCGGGAAGGAAGACGCAGCCTCGCAAAAACGGAATAGAATATCAGCCCTTGTATCATTCTTCTTTGCAGATAATTAGCTGAGTAAATTCTGACGAATTTCCCTTCATTATCCGGTAGTCGAGGAATAAATGCATGGAACATCGGATTTAGGCCATGAAAACTGTATAATTTAACAGCAAATACACTAATGATTCGTAAAATTAGAAGTTTCTTCTGTATTTCTTGAAACTACGTCTCAGAAAAGAGATACATTCACGTCAACAGAAAAAAGTAAACGGTGGCTCGCAAATGATACTAATTGCATAAATAGTAAAGTATTTAAGGCTTTAAGGATTTATGATACAGAAACGTTACCAGTTATTGCTGTATATTTCATTGCCAATAATTTTAATTGCTGGAAGTTTAATATTTTCAGCTAGTTGAGACGGAATAAAAAATTGTGAATATCGTTTACTATTCTCTGTGCGCTTACGCTCAAATAGAAATAATTCTGCTTCATCCCTCATCCAGATAATTACTCTTAATTGTGTAGACCGAACCACCTGTACTGCTCTCTTCTTCTTCTTAATTGGCTCTGCATCCCTTTCGGACCTTGGCCTTCCGGGTCCACTGCGGACTTTCACCTTACGCATTCTGTGTATATAAATTAAGTGACTGGCTTCGGGGTGAGGCATACTGTGATACAGCGTTTAAAACAAAGTATTTTTTTTATTGGAATCGTAAATTATGAACGTCAGTCCTGACAACTTCTTGGTGGCATTAATATTTCAGACCGGGAACGCGTAACTAATTATTTAACCGAATGAAGCGAATAGTCGCTAGCAATAGGCAAGAGCTTTGGCAGATTAAAAGTTAAATTGCTCTTCTTAAAACTCAAACGGGTTAGAAGTTCAAAGTATAAACATAAGAAATCGAATTCTTATTCACGGGCACAGATAAAAGGTTGCATTTTTTATTTATTTTTTTTAATAGAACTTTCTAGTTGGTCATGAGAGGATGATCTCGGCATATGTGTATTGGATTCACAAAAGATCGCTGGAGGATGAAATAAATTGCAATTTATAAATGAAGGTTTATCCCCAGCGAACCTGAGGCGCATTGTAAAAGTAAAAAGATGGCTTTAATTAAACATAAGCATTTATTTGACCAGTAAATGTTAACTTTGATTAGTTTAATTTGTTTAGTTTTGGTTTCATTTGTTCCAAAGGCAAAAAACGTATTGCCGTGCGTTGTTGCTAATTTAGTTTGAAGAGTTTAATGGTGTTAAATTGTAATTATTTAGAAATTAGAATTGTTTATTTCAGCCTGACGTCATACTGTCTCGACAACCAGTCCTGATTCCCCAGAATCCGCACCTCTTCAGCCAACGGCCGCCACGGAAGATCTCAGCAGTAATGAAATTAAGTTTTGACAGTCGCACATTCAGTGCAGAGGGAAAAAACCTCGCGAGTAATTGTGTCCTACAGACGCAGGAGAATGAAGAGTCGCCACAAGTAGTCAGATGCACGTCATTATGAGCTGTGGATACAAACCAAGGAAGCTTTACGTCGTGCAGTGTATTTGAAAGCGTTGTTACACTGAGAAAATATATTTTATTATCTTGATTTTAGTTATGTGTGCGAGATTGGTCCATCATCTTTGGAAGTTATCTTTATCCCAGTTGCAAGGCATGCTTGAAAGAGATCTGTTAAGCCATAATGATTCTTCCATATGTAAGACTGTATCTCTGTTTATAAATTAAAAAATTATGTGACTCTAGTGTTAATAGAGAAGATATTAGATATTGTGGCGTAAATAAATGTTTGATTATTTGCAGAAAACTTAAAAGAATATTTTAAAGATTTAACGGAAGTGATTTTACTTACAAAAAATTTCACTTCACATCCGTAAGAGTCCAATTGATTATTCGTCGAGATTCAGTTGACGTCAGCCCATAAAGAAGGAACGTTGGCAAGGTAGTGATTTACATTCACTCTTGGGACTAAGGTAGTCAATCAATATTTCAGAGATTATTACTATCAGAATTAATTTATTCACTTTTGAGTTAAAATATAAGATATTGTAACAGGAAGTCCTTTAGGCTGGTTTCACATTATACGTTTTTCACGCTGATCGCCCAGAAACCCGGACCGAGTACACTTTAATGTTCTTCCGGAGAAAACCCGGATGGCTACAGCTCAGATGCTTTACGTAGGGTATTAAGTGTTGTGTTGCTATAAGTTATCGTAAAACTCTTACGTTATTAAAGATTGAATACCCCATTGTTCAGCCTTCAGTTACTGAAATAACTTAATACAATTAAACGTCAGTCTTATTTTTTCAGTAGCTTTAGACATATTACAGATGAATATGGCTTACTGAGCTGAAAGCTCCTAAATAAATATTACTAATATTTAATTGCTTTAAATTATGTCAGGAAATGAAGATTTATAAATTGGGAATCCAATATTTAATAACAAGTTATTTAAATGAACAGTCCTTATAAAGTCATAACTCGGTAGAACCATTATTGCAAATGCTTGCATCGCACTGTATTCCATAATTTTGTTCTTGAGAGAGACGGATACAGCGATGTGGACACAATTTATATCAAAGGATGGAAGAGTTGATTCAAGAGAGAACCATAAGAGAACTGACTAACTGTAAACATCATGAGAAATTGTTAAGTCATTATTTTGGTTCTGACATCGTAAGTGATACATGGCAAATGGCAAAAATATATATACCTTGATTAATAAACTGACTAAATAAAAGAAAGCATTAAAATTTATTTTCTGTACGTTGATTTTATCTTTCAAAAAAATAAATGATAGTGTAAATAATAATTGTCTTTCCTAACGCATTTTTATCCTTTTCAGCAAATTGTGGGAGTAGTTCTTCGCAAACTTTATGCCCGTCATATTGACTATTATTCCTATAAATTTGTCATTAAATATGTCCCACGCCACAGGTCTTACTTCCACAGGGGTGAAAAAAATTTTCCATACATATCTTCCATTATTTTATTAATGCGGAAGGATTAAAAATATGCTTCGACCCACTGCAGCTTACTCAAGACAATGACGCGACGTCAGTTTTGCCAGAGAAGCATTGTTGTTCCCCCGGACGAACCCAGTGGCAGTTCCGGGCGACAGAGTCGTCTTCGTCCGTTTTTATCCCCTCACCGGACAATGTGAAAGGGATTATATGTTTCTTCAGTAGACTAAACTTCCGTCTTTTCCCAGGTCCGGGCGATCCGGATGAAAAACAGATAATGTGAAAGGATCCTAATGTCATTCAAACCGTGCGAGACTCCTCTGTTGTCGGCTTCTTTTGAAACATGCCGACAAAAGTCCAGCAATTTTTGAAGGCGCGCCGCGAACACGGGACTGTGTAACCGTGCAGAATTAGTCAGTCTAAGACGGGCGAGACGGCATAAAGGCGGAATTGAGGTCGATGAGAAATCACGACCGTGAATATAACTGAAGGGTCTCGAACACGCTATGGAAGGAAGTAGCAAGACGCCAACACGGATTTGTGTTTGATGATGATTTCTAACTAAACCGACGACGTAACGCGTAGAATATTATACGATATTAGTGTTAATGTCCTGTAGATAACTGTTATCTCCGTGACAGAATGAATTGCCTGTTATTGTTGTGGGAGAAAGTGGAATAATTTCTCACATCTTCCTTTTTTATAGCTTGTTTCAGAATCGATTTAACAACGTTGCGAAAGAAAGAAACACCGTTCCTTGTTTTTCCCTCCTAGAATAGGAAACATATGTACAATGAAAAAGTGTGGTCGTGTTCAGTAAACTAGAATCCTGTACGAGTAAAATAGAGATTGCCATAGCCTAGAGCTACACAGATAATACTTATTTTAAAGTTAAAGTCAGAAAATTAAATTTGAATATTTTATTTAACTTGACAGTGAGCAGCTAAGGTCAGCAAATAAACCAACCATATACACCTTTGTTTGTGGAATATAATTCAACAGCGCATAATTGTCTTTCGGCGCCATCTAGTACAGCGGTTCTCAACCGGCGATCTGCAAGAAAATTTTTGTGATCCCCAAACATTTTTTTTTGCTAACAAGAAACATTTGGTCAAAAAAGGAGTTATTAATTTACGTATTTCGGAAGCTTTTAAAATCTTGTCATAAATATACATTTAAAAATGGTCCGATTTTTTAAGATGTTCAATTTTGAGGTATGTTTAATGTCTTGTTAGGTAAGCTCACAAAGCATCAAAACAAAGGAAGTAGAGCGAATGAGGATTTGATATTGTTTTTAGAAAAAATGCTTGTGACATTTCCACAAATTTGAGAAATGTTATGAATAAAGTCGTGAAAGTCATAAATTGTGTAAAATCAAAACCACATCAATCCAGATTAAATAAAAGTTTGTGCGATGAAATAAGTAGTGGACAAAAAGCACTTTTATTACATACTGACGTGAGATGAAAATCGAGAGAAAAAACACTATAAATACTTTTTTGACTTGGGTATAAGTTGTTAGTCTTCCTGAATGTACAAAATAATTCAGAACAATATTTTGTTAAAGTTTTAAGAAATCCTTCATGGTTGCATATCTGGCAGATATTTTTATAAAGTTCAATTAATTTATTACAAGTAGGAATGACCCAACCTAAAACAATAAGCCAAGTGTTCCGTTTAAGTGTCTGATTTCGCGAAGTGTTCCATTACAGAAAAGTTTGGGAAACCCTGATGTAAGGAATAAGATATCGAAGGTGGAGCGAAGCCGAGGCGAGAAACGGTGAACCCCGTTGCCTACTACAATATATAGAAAAGTACATAAATATATGGAATGTAAAATTCAATATTGAAAGTCAGCTGAACTGTCGCAACTAGGATTCCATTGACTTCATCGTTTCAGAAGATGCTTGGAGAATCGCTCATTGGCTGAGCGAGTTGCTTTCTTTTGAGTCGCAGTGATCAGTCTCGAAAGAGAACTCACATCTAGAACAAGCTGCAGCGAGTCCTTGTCGATATCTGTATATTTGCCATGCCGTGCCCGCGGCGCCGGAAATTAAAACGGAAGGAGGCAGCGTCTCTCGTTGGCAGATACAGACTGCCGACGGCTCACCACCTTGGAAGACGCGGCGCGGCGCGGCGCTTTACGAGCGGCGTCCGGGTTGATGAGCGCGACGTCTTATAGGTAATGGCGTCCCAGATTAGCGTCACGGCTTACGGCAGCTGCAAGACGGACGATGGCTCTGCTTTATTTCCTCTGACACTCCCGAAGAAAATAATGCTTCGCCCAAATGAAGTTGGCCATTAGATGCCAGTATCATAATAATTCACACGCTGAGAGCTGTTTCTTTCGTTGCTTATCTGAGGTTCTCACGAATGCAGCCCGAGTTTTCACTGTGGTGACCCGGCCTTATTTACTTACCGAAGAAATATAAATCACATACTTTAGTAGGAAAATGGACAAAAACAAACAAAATAAAGCATTAAAATGAAAATTTCTGAATAAATATTTTCTTTTAAGTATGATAGTGACAATATTAAACATAGTTATAAAGTATTAAAAATTTTTATAAATTCTTGAATTTGTTAATGCTTATGGGGTATTATTAAAAATATTTAATGAAGTCGCTTTAAGGGTATTATATAATAATTTTATTTATAAAAAACAATCACTTTAAAAGGGCGCATGCACGCTATTACAAATAAATAAATTCAAGAGGACGATATTTAAATCTCTGAGTTAATTATCCATTGGGGTGACCACGTGCAGCAGAGATTTCGTTCACTTGGCGAACTTTTTTTGTTGCAATTCGCGTCTTGATGTAGGCTATTAGGCGACCAGAACTTCCTTCTAGTTTAATTGTAGACCTCCCATATGCCGGCGGAAAGTGGGATGAACTCGTACTACCGGTGATTGAGGAAAACTCAGTTTTTCCTCCTTCTTTCATCTAGCCAAATTTTTTGTTCATAACTTAGAGCAACTATTCACGACTCACATTCAAATTTTGTTACATCTCCAGCTTATTCCTCCCTTTAAAAATCCGTTCGACTCTCTAGCATTCTCCTTCCTTCCACGTCTTGATCGACTCTCCATCTCTGCATCCTCACCTACTCAACTTCTTACACCATACTGAATATTGTTCGGCTTCTCGCCTCCCAGCTCAACCCTGTATATCCCTTCTCCAAAGGACGCCATTCCTCGTGAGTTCTTCGTCCGGCGCGGGAAATTTTTCATGACACAGGTAACAGTGTCCTTTGGAAATTTTGAAGGGTGAATGTACTTTCAGCCAAAAACAAGATTAACGTTATAAGTACACACATAGACATGTCTCCCGGCCGCCAGCATGGCGCCGGGAAGAACCCTTCTTCCCTGGCTGTCGCCAGTTAGAATGTTATGGGTGAAATTTTAAATAATTCAAAATTCAATAAATTTGAATAAAATTGTTAATCAGTCTAATGACCGCCGCCCTGTTTAGAAAAAGTATATACATGTCAAAGTTTTTATAAGAGGGACAGTAGAGTCTTCGGTAACGCGAAGAGAGGGATCTCTGTTTATTGTGTTAGTGAGAGCTTGTATCTGATGATTATGAAAAAGTATTATTTATATAAAATAGTATGTTAAATACTATTTTTTCGAAATTCATGAAATTAATGTGGAAATATTGGATTCATTAGATTGATGCAATAAGAACCAGAAATATATTAATTGTGAGTATAGCGTGGTTATAATTTCGGTGAAATTCGAATCCTGTTTAATAGTTCCAATATTTAAGTATATCTATATCGTTGACGATAAAAGATTGATGTTTTTGGATAGGAAATTGTTGCTTTAGAATTATCATCAGGAACGAGGCTGGCTTTCAACAAGTTATTATTGCTCTGTTTGTAACATAAATATTAATATTCAAGTAACACTAAATAATTGTGGTTACGAAATCTCTGATAATGAGCCAAATTTAATTCAATCTCGTGTGACGTCACCTCTGACGTGTAAAGGAGTAATCAAACCCATCCTCGAAACGCTAAATTTTGTACATAACGATAGTAACCCAGATATTATATTCGGAGTTATATATTGTCGCATGAAGATTTGTAAATGATACATAAATTATATCATAACTAACGTTTGTGGATTGTATTTATTGTGAGACGGTTACAATCTGAATAATGGATGTTCCATTACATGAAAACTCCCCATTAATAGCATAGGAATAGAATTTGAAAGGAGAGAAGCGGAACGGAAGGGAAGACAGTCGGGGAATTCAATCAATCAGATACAATTTCTGAAGACCTCAATGACGACTGGGAGGAACTCGTACCTTCTAATGTTCTAAAATAATAATAATAAGTGATAAGAATATGTTTCGCTCTGTATGAACTCATTGCCTTAAGCGGTTCGATAGTCAAAAACCTGTTTTTTCCAACCAAATGGTACGTTTCTGGGTATGGGATTCTCATCAAAACATAAGCCCCATAACTTGCAATGTTGATAGGATTGAAATAGGAATTCTGAAATAACCTGTTTAATTTGCCTACACTAAAGTTTTCTTCATTATAAATTAAAATTAAATAAAAGGAAATAAAATAAACTGTTATCTATTTTAATTTAAAATCCTGTATGTGGAGCGTAGCTTGGATCCATGGATCAGGAATAAATGACTACGTACTGGATAGACTTCGATTCTATCGCAGCTTAAAGGTTCGATTATTGTCAGATTATTATAAAATTAATAATGCCATTTTAATTTGGTTCATAATTTTAAAATCGACGCTCCACTCGGTGAAGTAGTAGTTAAATTGATTTTCAATTTAAAATCAATAAATACAAATAGCCGTTAATTTTTATGCTTCTATTGGAATTTATTTATTATCTTTTTTATCATAAACAATGTTATAAGCTCGGAAACTATGTAGAAAATAATATGTGATTTTAAAACAGTATTATAAGAAATTATTTTCGCTGTAGAGTTGATAATGGCAGAATTATTGATCGGAAGCCCCTTTATTGAATTTTTAACTACTGTCGTCACAAAATGGTAGAACCCTGAGTTTGAAGTCTCACTGTGCCAATTCGGAACGGCCTCATTTTACGCAGAATTTAAAGTCATTTTATGGTATGTAAATAAAATTTTTTGATGCCATTTCATACATGCGGTTTGGCGAAAAAACTGAAAATAGTCTTTCATATAGCTGGACTTTGATAATTCATTAATTTAATTTAAAAAACGTAAGACAAACCGGTGATTCAAACTTTGTGGATAGATTTAGAAGGGTTTGCACTATCTTTTTATGTATTGTCAGACCATTTAAAGCAACAGTTTGTCAAAGTTGTCAAAGTCGAGCAATATGAAAAAAAGACTAGAAAACTCTGACGTTTTAAATTTTTTTCGCCAAAACGCAAGTATTAAATGCTTTAAATTTTTATTTATTTACATATCATAAAATAGCATTAAATTCGTCTTAAAGTGAGATCTTTTACAATAGCGTAGGTCAATCAGAATGGATACAGTGATACTTCAAACTCAGGGTTCTACTATTTTGACGACGACAGTAAACTAACAAATATATTCCTATTAATGCAGTTGTTTTCATTGTTACTGAAACTGATCTGTGGGTATAAAACAAGTATCAAATTAAAAAAATCATTCATACATTAATTTATATTTCCTGAAGTATTAAATATCTTTGTTGAATTATGTAAATGAATGCTAATAGCTTTTAAAAATAAATTTATGTAATAGTAAGTTATAAAATAAAATAAATGATTCGTAAGATATATAAGTATAAGAAATATTCTACAAAATAGACGAAAGTGTAGTGAAAACAATACAGTATTACAAATAATGTTATGTCGAATTTATAGACGTAAATTGCAACGAATAATTGAGGTATATACAAACGGAATGCTTTATTGAGTGAAAAATAAAAATTACATGCTTTTAAATTCTTTAACAAGGAAATGTATAAATAAATTACCTGACATATTTAAATATAAAACAACGTTGAAAATAACTTAAAAATGTACTATATTTTTTGCTACAGACATTAGAGTAACCCAAATATTGTTTTACGAGAAGAATCTACAACGTATGCTGATGGAAACGGTTTAGTTAAATGTGATATCGTGATAAAGAAACAGCTGATAATTTCATGTTATGAGTAAAACTTTATACTCAAGAGAACATTCAGAATAAACAAAAATTAGTTCATAAAATTATATGAAAATGAAGTATAGAATCATATTTATAACGGTGATTTCAAAAACAAGCTATAGTTAGTGTCAAAAATTTTCTGATGTAGCCTCCGAGATCCCATAATTAGCTAATATATCCATCCTCCCCTCTTTTCTGTCTTTGCTGGTACTGTTTCTATAATAATCGTGCTTTGATGGATTTTTGTATTATTTATTTACAGGTACAATTCTTTGTCTCTACCGGAACCTTTGGTTGTGAATGCTGCTAATTTAAAATATTTACCACAGCATTAAGCAAAGACCGGGAGAGGCTGACCAAAAGTGGAGAAATTATTCTGTGCGTAAAATTTACGCGAATAAGAAGTACACGTTCAATTAAAAAGTAAATTACCTTTGTGTGGCAGGAAAAATAAAGTTTTAATTAAACAGGCAAGGGAATTTTCAAGGGAATTTTAATAGCTGTTTAATGAAACATGAATATTACAGATATAGATAGTATAAAAATGTAACGAAACTGTTGATAATTCCAAACAAGATATTGGTAATTTATTATCAGTTTGTAATAATGTATATTTCTCGCAGCTGTATTACTACTTTACTTATACCTGATGCAGGTTTTCTTGTTAACCCTGAACAAGACTGAATATATGTGTATTGGAGGAGAACAACAGGACCTAGAAATTGAAAATGGACAACGAATAAAACGATGTAATGGATATTTGGGAATAAAAATATCATAAAAGGGGCACACTGGATGAGGCGATTCAAGAAAGAAATGTACATGGTAGGAAAGCGATAGCCATGCTAAATAGCATTTTAAGGGACAAAAGTATTACGAAACAGAACAAACAAAGAATATATCATACAATTGTAAAAAATATAATAACTTATGGCGAGGAAGTCTGGCCACTAAAAGAACAAATGGCCAAAAAGTTAACAGGGACTGAAATGGATTTCTGGAGGAGGGTGGTAGGCAGATCAAAAATTGACAGGATAACAAACACAAGAATTAGAGAAATTATGGATGCGAAACACATCATAATTGATGATATAAGAGACAAACAACTGATCTGGTTTGGACACATACAAAGGATGCCAGAAACAAGACTACCGAAACAAATTCTACAATGGAAGCCGGAAGAAAGAAAGAAACAAAGCAGGCCCAGAAAGAGCTGCATTAGTAGCATAAATGAAGAAATCCGAGAAAGAGGAATAGAAGAAAAATTATGGAAAGACAGAGAGGAGTGGCGTTTGGGACGCAAGACGTTATAAAACGATATATATATATATGCTTCAATTGAAGGTCAAGTAGGAGCGTTTAACTACTTTGGAACAAAGACAAGATTCAAAACCTGAAATACGGGATTGAAGTCCCTGGTCCGGTCGACATATTTCCATTCTTGTCTTTCTTCCGAATAACGTTTACATAAATTTTAACTACATATATTAACCAACTTTAAATTGTCAAACACAGTCGACAAAATTTAGGACCAAATGTTCTTCCTCGTAATGAAGTGATATTTACCCAGTATTCATTGTTATGTTTCACAATAAATTTCAACGAATATATTGTATTTATCAAAAGTCTCTCTCCTTATATTACCAATTCAAAAACAGAAATCTTCGCTTTTATAACATTCACCAGATGTCCAGAGACGACAACCCTTGGCTAATGTTGATATATTTTCTTCCTTCATTTATGCACATATGCGGACGACATCGCCATTGTAGCTAGATCTACACAAAAAAGGTCTATGAATAATTAGAGGAAAATGAAGAATGAATATGGCTTCAAGTGAATACAGGGAAAACAAATTATATGGTTATATCCTCTTCAAAATGCAAAACGAACGTTACAGGATTTGAAAATTGGAGAGAAAAAAATTGATTAAAGACCGAATTCAAGCAGGAAGTAAGGCATAATTTGCAAACTCAAAACTGTTATAAAGCAAAATATTATACTCAGGAAAGATAAAATACAGATACCTAAAACACCAATAAGACCAGTAGGGCAGAATCCTGGACATTGACAAAAAAGATCAAGATGTTCTAAGGAAATTTGAACGGAGGATAATACGAATATGCGGACCTGTCTTGGAATATGGAGAATACGATATAAAGAAGAGCTTAACAAAATTATAAAAGGAAAAGATATAATACGATACATAAATGCTGCAATTGATGGTCCATCTAAATCGTATGGACACAAATAGAACACCTTCAAAAATATTCAAACCCAAACTATATTCGACAGGGAAGAAAAGAAGACCAAGAACGAGATGGGTGGAGGAAGTGATAAAGGATCTGAATATTATGAAAGAGAGAGAATGTAGAGAAAACGTTAGGGATAGAAAGGCAAGAAGGCGTGTTGTGAAGGAGGTCAAGGCGCACACAGGACTGTAGTGCCGTGCAGGAAGGTGGGGAAAAGATACAAATGTCGACCAGTTGTGATGTATAGATCAGCGTCACCGCTGTACACCACTGGTTTTGATCCACGACTTTGAGACGTATTCCAGTCTTGGTATTGTTCACGAAAACTGCCGCACGGATGACCGCAAAGCTGACGTCGTAGCACTCCAAAAAAAATACTGAATTTGTCATTAAGGAAGACAGTCTGGCAGAGTTCGCAGTCGGCCAAGGTCCTCAAAAGGACTGTAGTGCCAATAAATAAGAGGAAAAGACATCGAAATAATTATTCCTGTTTTAGAAACAGACTATACTTGGGTGGGACATGTTGTATTGAGTCCTATAAAACGCACACTGGGTTTTGAATCGCGTAGTATGTTTTTGTTTAACGGTCTGCTTCAGTTTTGTGTTTCATTTTGGCTTCCATATATAAACATTCCGTTTGTTGGTTCTGTCATAATTTCTTTCCTTGTGTGTCTGATCATAGAGCTGCATATGCTAATAATGAAGTCATTCGGACAATTGGAGGCCGCAATCAAGCAATGTATGAATCAATAGCTTCCAGGCTTATTGAAAAGTTAAACAAAACCGGTTCAATAGTGCAGCTTCGTTCTGGTCGATCTGCACTAAACATTGAGGTGTTTTATGCCAGTGTGGTTGTTATTACCGGGACTGGAATGTTATAAATTCTTCCGTATAATCTGCACTGCTGTTGTTTTTGCTGTATTCTGTCCTGAAACTAGTATGAGGCAACCCTTCATGATAACCTTTTTGAGAAAGCCTTTTCATTTCCTCATAACTATCACAACCCACATCCTTCCGAATCTAAAAAGCGTATTTCATCGTCTTCTTCTTCTGTTCTTAACCCACACAATTCCCTCTAATGCTAATTTTACACAACCCTCATGTCTCAGAACGTGGCCTATTAATCTATCCCTTCTCTTGGTCAACGTCGTCCTCTATATTGTTCGCTCTTCCCCTATTCTGTGTGGAACTTCCTCGTTGTTGATTCTATCCACCCATATGATTTTCAGGATTCGCCTATAGCACCACATTTCAAAGGCTTCTATTATTTTCTTTTCGTTACTCCTATGGTCCACGTTTCACACCCATATAACGCCACGCTCCATACCGACATTTTTAGCAACGATTTCCTAATATTCACACTTATATTACCCGTAAGTAAATTCCTGATTTTCGCGAAAGCCATCGTACTCTTTATGTCTACTATACTCCTACAGTCCCTAGTTATTACGCTTCCCAAGTAGCATAATTCCTTAACTTCCGTCAAAATATCCCTTCCCAATGTAACACCCTTTGTTATTCCACTGTTTCCCACACAACACTCCATTACCTTGGTTTTCCCTCTATTAATCCTCATATTGAACTATTCGGGGACCCCGTTCATGTAATTTATAATTTATACTAACACCTGGAAAGAATGGTTAACACAGCAGCTAAAAGATGCCGATTATGAGAAAAGGCAACAATTTGTTGACTGGTTACTGAATACTTGACGATTCTGCGAGGAACGTCATCTTTAGTGACGAGGCACTCTTCCATTTAAATGAATGTGTGATAAGGTGAATTGACGTATCATGTAGTCAAAAAACACTTGTCTTTTCAAGAGGGGGAATTGAATCCACAGAAAATGGCGGGCTACATCATCACTGAAAAAGAGACTGTGACAGTTAATGGGGAACGATACAGTGTAATGTTTTCGATGGAAAGAACGTTCAAGGGTTGTGATTTAAGCGGAATGTCACTCATCCAGTGAAACAATTGAGTTACTCTTGGGTTGAAGGAGGAAATTTAACGTGATACTGGCGAAATACAAGCGGAGTCTTGTTAAGGAGTCATAACCAGCGCAGTTGCGGAGGTCATCATATCCCTGACAACATTTTCCATACGTGAAACGGTAAGCTGGGGTTAAAGGGTATTGTTAATGTATTTTAGAAAAATAAAGTTTATAATTTGGTATTTATAAACTGGCGCGCTTTCCAAAGGACCCTATATGAACTAACAATTCATATATTTATAAGGGAGGAAAGTTGCCTAGGATTAATTAAAGCTTCCTCATTACAGTTTATCCATACTACCCGTGATTCCTCAACATTATGCATTAATTTAATTAGTAACGACGGGCCAATCGTAAACCTCATTTCACTTACTTCAATAGAATTATAATTTACATAAATACTGAAGTCGTCATAATACTTTTAGTCCAAAAATGACGGGAAAATCAATGGAAAGAGAGGAAATAAATGTCGGTTCTCTCGTTTATGTCAACTACTCAACTGAGACTTTAGGTATCCCAAGAGGTATTACAATTTTGACAATTTCAAGTCCAATTGGCGGTCAAGAAGCAGAACGGAAAGCAACCGCAGCACTGCTGCTATAAAAACACAGCACAACCGGTTCCGGTCATTTCAATTCGCCCCGGATAAGAGCCAGCAGTCGTGCCGCGGAATCCAATGAGCAAGAGGTTTTTTTTTCCATATTTTTTTTTCTTCGGGAAGAGATGCGACTCGGCGGTGGGGAGTGACAGAGCGGCGACGAAGGGCAAATATAGGCATTTCGCCTGACAGCTTGCCGAACAAAGTGAACACTGAAATATTTATTATAGCCGGGGGAATATTGAAAACTTTGTAGAACTGACAGCTCGCAGCATCTCGTCGCGGTCTGACAGTCACTCTGCGGGGGCGAGATTCGGCGTGGCGGGAAATAAAAGCCAGGGGCGTCGAGTGCTCTTACCAAACACTCATCTTCATTTAAGTAGACAATTTATTTCGACAACTAGCTACACTCTGTTTTCGGTTCAGAGCCGTGTAGAATAATCTTTGCTCATATTGAGGTTAGGTCTTGATATACCTGCAGAAATACTGACGACTTTTCCGGGTAGCATAAATCAGTTCAGGAATAGGCTAAGAAAACTTAAGTGAGTTCTTTTTCTTCAGAATCAGTGAAGTGCAGTGAAGTGATTTTTGTGTGACTCCTTTTCTTTTTCAGATAAAAACTACACTTCCAAATTCTTCCTTAGTGTAAACTTTTTTAATTGTATTTGTGTTTTATTTGTATTTGTGTTTTCGTTTTATTTAGCTGCCACCGGGCAAATGCCCAATAGCGGTTAAGCAATACTATAATAATATTAATAAGTAATGATACTTACTACTGGTAGCCATCTTTGGTAACATACTAATCGAATATCTTTAATCTCATTTATCGTCTACATAAAAATATTCACAGTTACATTTTTGGGATAACTATAGCAAACTGAAAGAAATAATTGAAAAGGGGGTGGTTTAGGTGAAATTGGAAATTGCATTTGCTCTGTAGGAGAGATGAAAATTCCACATTTATATTGTCACAAGTATATTTTAATTCATACTAAGTAAGCATATATTTTAATTCTGAAATTCGATGATTGCGATATGACCATAGATTGGAGCTCTTGAACTGAATAAATAAAATAATTGTGACAATAAAAACTTTTATAAATTATATCATGGTCATCATTAGAATTAGATTTTCCTCTTTGGAGGGCCGGATCGTGGATGCGCCTTAATTGTTTCTCAATAGCCCATTACACCTCTCTTTTTCTTTAGACATTTTATTTTTAAATTTTATGGAATGCTCTCAATTAATAAATTACATCTACTATAAATTTCTATGAAAATACGTTTAGCAAAAAATAATTCTGTCACTATATATATATATATTCATTTCTCGCGGCTAATTTCATTTAACCGTGAATAATATTTGTAATGTAAGAGAAAATTTGACGAAGAAATGAAAAAAACACTAAAAGATAATGACATCAATAAGATTTCGGAAGTGATAAATGCCCAAGGAATAAAACCAAGTTCCTGAAAAAATTAAATTATGCTCTGTGTTGATAAAAATGTGAAAACAAAGTTTCTAAACAGAAATTTAATTTAAAAATGTGTATTTAAGTGTAAATTAAAAATTGCATATGCTGCTAATGATTATATTGATGATGGGCTAAAAATAAAATATTAAATTTATGTATTGTAACATGAAGTTACGGCACCGTCCCTAATAGCAGCAAAGACGTGCTGGAGATCTCCGTTTCGGAATCTTTTGAAACTTGCCGACCGAAGCCCAGCAATTGACCAATGCGCGAAGTGAACACGTGTAAGCGCGCAGTAAGCTCAGGAGTCGTGGACGAGCCGCGATAAAAAGAAGGGTAGGGTTGAGGTCGGCGAGAAATCGCAACCGTGAATATAAGTGACGGGTCTCAAACACGCTACGGAATGAAAGTGGTGAGACGCCAACACGGATTTGTATTTGATGTTGATTTCTAACTAAGCCGACGACGAGACGCGCAGGAGATTATTTTGTAATAATGACCGCACCCTTGGACAGCTTTTATCTCAGCGCTCGAATAAATGGAGTATTTTTGTTTAAATAAAAATGTTTGGTAGTTTTTATCTGGTAACTGGCGCCCTAATAATGTAAAGAATAAGAGATGGAGGGTGTGGTAAGGCCGAGCCGAGAAAAGGAAAACCTCTGTGCCTACTATATATATATATATAGAAAATTTAATCTTATTATTAACATTTCAATTTATACCGTGTATGGTGGGATACTATTAGTTTGTCGCTAAAAGGCTTGAACTTTCACAAAGATAAACGCCGTGTTCCGCTATTTCATAATTCATGAAGTGCATGTGATAAAGTTGATGTAAGAAGTTTCTGACAGATACTTTGAGAGGTCGTCCGTCGTATCAACGGAATACAAGTCGCAAAACAGATAATAAGCTCAGTTAAATTATTACTATTATTCGTATCCTAGGATCACTCCATGAACAATAGATTTAAGTGGAAAATAGATTTTCAAAGAGATTCAGCATTCGCAATGTTTTGACAGAAAAACTTCTGAAATAAGTTCAAGACAAGTTTCGGGACTTGATGCTATTCAAGTGACTCAAAAGTGCTTTGTCGCTGCAGAACTCGTAAATCAACTTATCTCTAAGGACTTTTGTCGGTATATTATCCTTAGGAGCCGGGCGAGCATTCGCTGCCGGAGAAAGGCCCTCTTTGTGAGGAGTGCGGAAACGGCAACGCCATAATGTTTTAGCCAACAAAGGCGCATCATAACTAACATGGAGCCGCATTAGGAACTATTCGCGAAATTAATTACCTCCGAGATTGTTTACAGGCAGCCGAGGACGTGTGTGTTTGTGCTCGCACGCCCTTCTACGAGGATAGGATTGAAGAGGGAGATTGCCAAGCGAATATTGTACAATTCCCTTCTTCCGGCAGACTTGTTGGCTCAAGGAGCTGATTCAGAAATAAGCAAGGCACATCGAGAAAAGAAACTTTTGTGCCAAGTTGCTGTAACTAATTTCGCTCTCGGAGAATGGAGCTGCTGGTCTGAGATAAGGGGTTAGGGAGTATGGTGGATCTGGAGGGGGGGGGACGAAGGGGGAAGACGAAATTTCTCTTGGAGCATACATGAAGCTGACGTGAGTCACGGACAATGGGACGTTAGAGGGGTTTCCGACTAGTCGAACATCTTAAACAGGGTCATGCGGCTAGAACAATCCATCAAGTCAGACACTTGTTACAAATTTAAATATTTCTCACTGTGACCGTAAATACGATATTATCAAGTTATTTGTAATATACTGATACAAAGAATATAGATTTTTAAAACTATCGGATAATTTAACCTACCCCCGAGAGTTTTATAAGCATCCCTTTGACTAATAGATTGAAGTATGGGGAAGTGCGTAATTTCATTTTAAACGGAAACATGATCAACCTATTATCAATATTTTAATGTTTCAGCAAACGAACAAATGATAATCTTACAAAACTAATAGTTTCTTCCCGTTTATTATTCAGTTAAATAATAAAAATTATAGACATTTAAAGGATAAAACATATATTAGTAAGAGCAGCGTAACACACATCATTTTTCCCACCAAGACTTGGTATTTAAGAAACATAAGTATAAAACGATTCAAAATTAGGAAAGAAAACACGAGAAAGGTCTTGCATGGTTTGAAAATCTAATAATGAAACTGTTAAATTGGAAGCAACGAGAGGCAATGAATGAAAATGCACCATTTGATTCTGTTCTATAAGTTATATCAATACTGATATTTAACAATAATTAGCTTAACAGTTTTGGGTGAATTTCATGTCGATATGTATTTACAATTTTTTAATGATTTTTTGTGTATTAAATGACTGATGTTAATTTTGATGTAAAATGACGAAAGTCTCATAGTTTCAAATCAGTCACAATATTTAATATAACCCATAATTATATTATATTTTGATAACAATTCTTTGACGATAATGTAAAAAAACAATTAACATAATAATTTTAGAATACATAAACACATTCAAAAATTATAATGGTGTGAATTAGTGGAAGGAAAGTAATGACATATCAAAATATTACGAAAAATTTTTAGAGTAAATAATATCTTAAGTAATTACATGAATTATAACAGCCATTTTATCTGTTGTTTAATTTTATTTAAAAGATGAAATATACTACGATCCGTTTTTCATTTGAGGCCCATAAATAGCCAAATTTTGTAAGTGTTACACTAATGCATTTTCTTTTAAAAAATTTGTAACATATTGACAAATGTAATCCATTGTAATTTTTATTTCAGTAAACGTGAAGAAGACTCAAACAAGAGACGAAACGTAGTATATTTCATCTTTTAAGTAAAATACAAAGAGGCTGTTTTAATTAATTTAATTATTTATTTAAATGTAAGATATACTACTCAATTAAAATTTTTAAACTTACATGGCATTGTTTCGTCTGGTTTTGGACGTACACTTATCAAATCTCGTTCTTCGATTTTAATTTTATGACGTACGTCAATTTTTCAACCATTTAGTAATTCTCGACGTCCCATAATTTACTGCGAGGACTGATTTGAAATCAAATTTTAATGTAATAGTTAGATGATACGTGGGCTTTTTTAGCCTAATATGTTCGCTTTAACTTTGTAAACTTAGTGAATTTAGAAGTGCGGAGAAAAGGACTGTGCGAGCAGACGCCATCTTTAATTATTATAATATTATTACTAAACAGCATAAATTTTTTAGATGTGCAGAGTGAAGATGTACAGTATATTAAAGATTTAAAACATATTATAATCAAAATTAATTTTATAATATACGAATTTCAATTTTTTGTAATATTTCAATTAATATGTCTTCTAATTAATTGTAGAAAACTGTGGAATATTCCGAAAGCTTCTCTAGAAATCTCCAATAAATTTATAATCAAATTTAAACTCTATTTTAGTTTTTATTAAATTTTATGTCTGATTTAATATGAAGGGTTTTCATCATTATACATGTATCTATAATTTTATTTTGGTAATAATTTCAAATTGTGCAAACTTACTTTCAATTTTGTTTCCTATTATTTCTTTCGTTAATAATTTTGAGGCAAGTTTTACTACCTTGTCTGTTATAGGTGTAATTAAACTCTCAAATGTGTCCCAAAAGAAATTATTCTAGCTTCCGCATCTCAACAATCCCATAAAAATTAAATTATATTACTACAGTATATTACAAAAAGTAAATTTTATCACTTTTCTTTATGTAGAGATAATCATTGACTTTCCCGGGATGCGAAATTATTAAAATAAATTATATGCGAGTCAAAACTCATGACTGAATGCGAAGTACACAGTTTTACTATTCCGTAAAATGGTTAATTACTAATTCATTTCTAAACTTCTTTAATCTGTAGTTCTTCTTCACGAAAATTGTCATTGTAAAACGAACGATCAAAGAATCTCTCAAAATAACTGGCAAGTGGAAATCCACGAGAAGAAAACTTTCACTTCAGTTCTACGAAACAAATAATGTATTCACACGTGAAGTTGAAGAACTGAATTCAGAGAAAATAAAGTATCTCTGGCAAATCATTGGAACCACCTTCCTTTTGTTCTTTTTTCTGAGTGGAAAGTGAAGCAGCTGCTTTTAATAGGAAAACGGGCTTCTTCAGAAACAAACTTTACTTTGTTGTTGCGCCTCAGGGAATACGATATATATTCTGATTGTGAAAATTTTATCCGAAACATTAATTATTCTGCGAAATACGTCAAGTGACGTTAATAAGACAGTGTTCGATCAATGTCAAGTGGTACAATTGTAATAGGATAATGATAAATTGGAGAGTAAATGTTATAAAATAAAATTGGCGATATGGAAGCTCAGGGAAAAATTAAACGGGTAACTGTGGGAAGTCTACAGTAAAGAACAGGATCTGTATTACGCTGAAGCCAATTACGGCTCGCTAGCCTTGACAAGATATTAAATCTCAGCTAAGAGATACGACGTATTACGAGATTGGGGGAACTAAATAAAATCTTCGCGACGTGGATCTGAAGCAAGAAGAAATTTCCTATCAGTAAAGCTACAGAGTGGAAAATTACGTGTAGCGTCTCTTACCAGTACAGCAACTAAATAACAATTCCATTATCACTATTTTTGAAAGGTGATCAATTTATTTAGAAATAAGAATTCTTTGTGGACCAGAAGTAAAACTCATTTAACATTTTTAATGCTATTAAAAATAAGTAAATAAATAATGTTAACCAATTATTTTATCTCATGTTTATATATTATATATTTCTAAACTGAACCCTTCGGTTTCATTATTTTAAATTGCAATCACAATTGTGCTAATTATTTGCATCTTTAAGCGTCTAGGTTTGATATAATTTTGTATTATTTATCACTATATATACTATTCTCAATTAAAAATTAAGACTAACGATTTTCAGACAAAATTGAACTTTTACTTAACTACTACAACGTTTCTTCTTTTCCTTCAAGTCATCATCGGGTACAAACAATCTTTTAATGCTTAAAATATGCAACTGAAAATAAATCTTTCCAAAATAAATAGTGGTACAAATATAGTAATTTTTCCTGTATTGTATTCACGTACAGTTACAAACCGAAATGAGTGTCAAGATTACTGTGTAATTACAAACTGCAAAATTTCAAAAACTTGAAAATATGCATTTGTACCTGTTGATGTCAGAAAAGTGAGAAAAAAGCGTAATAGTAATTTAATAAAATATGTATTTTTTCTGTAAATTGATCGTTTTAATTTATAGTTATATAATGTGTTTAGAGAAAAAGACGTTAAGTTAAATATTACTCTTATTAAATTTGATAGTTTTGTAATGTTATTATGAGAATGGTATTTTTTTATACCTGCTACTAGAAGAATAATGTAAATAGTACTAAAATAATGGGAATGTATGAAATAAAGATGTACAGAGAAAGGAGATAAAAATGAGTCAAAATATAAAATGCACATAGCAACGGACGTTACCGCTGGTTTACTATTCAAAGGCTTGAGAACACCATGCCTCTCTCTCTTTCTCTCTCTTGATTTATTTCGGATTGCCTCCCAGCCTCACAAGAAAGTTGGTAGCACATTTAGCAACTGACTCCAGTTTCCAGCGCACTGCAAATCATCAGTTTTAAATATAACATGAATTTAAAAAGTTTCTAAGTCTTCTAACATTGGAATTTTAATACCATTTAATATAATAAATACGGAACAATTGTTTATGAGAAATTAAAAATTATAAAGAAATTTGACAATATCAAGAGAACATGACAGATTTATGTAATTATTCATTAACGTTAAAAATATTCAATATGTAATGAGGGAGAATTTATTTTAGAAGGGTAACAAATCAAAAGTGAATTTCTGTAACTTTTTTTTGAGTTTATCTGTATGTTATTGTTATGCAAAGATTCGCTTATCATTTTTGCGAAGAAGATATTTTACGCGGAAACATCCCTATGCGTTCGAGGAACGCAACTGGTATTCCTTAGAGAGTAGTGCGGGTTTCCTAACTCCAAGGTTGCTGAATCTAGAGATAAACTAAGTCTCCTTGCTATTCCCTCCGTTGCTCTCCAAGATACAATCTTGTTTGCGTTCATATGCTACGAATCTATCGGAAATTAGCTCATCCCGGTTTGCACCCCATTAAAACCAATTTAGCTGTGCAGTTTATGGATTAACAAAAAAGAACTTATGTACACACTAAATGTTTTGTATTTATAATGTACCCAACGGATATTAACGAGCTCTGGCTACATATAATCAATCTAATTTGATACGAAAGGATCCAATATTATTATAGAGCTTTGTTTGTAATCCGGCAAAGACCCAAACTACGTCACTTCCGACTTTACATTAATTTGGTATGGGAATCGGGTCAAGTCAAAGGACGTAATTAAAATGTTATAATTCTGCTACCAAATATTAATAAGTTATCAAAAGGACTTCAGTGCGAGTGACAGCTGTATACGTAAGAACTGACGTCATCTAATATCAAGCGGAATTTGAATTACCTCATGCTCAGACCTAATTTCGAAGTATTCATGTAAATTGTGTACATGAATGAAGATTTCTTAATCCGCACATTCTAGTTGCTTGTTGTATTACAATGAATTAATTATCTGAAAATGGAGTATAATCAGTAAAAATTCAGCCATTTTGTCAGTCAAAAATTTAACTAATACAATTACGACGTTTCGTCCATATTTATGGAATTTATCAGGTAAAATTTTACATAGATAATTAATCTTCTTCGGCCGCAACCTTTACTGGACGCAGTCCACGATTAAAAATTATACACATGTTTGATAGATTAAAGAATTTCAAAATTTACCTGATGAAGTCCAAAAATATTGACAAACGTCGTAATTATATTAGTAAATGTTAATTTCGTCTGTCAAAATGGCTGTATTTCTATTTACTTAAAAACAATTCACTATTCTAAAACACAATACATTACAGGAACACTAGAGAAAAGAACCTATTTACATATTCTAAAAACAATTCCATATGTAACTGTGTAACATCCGGTATCCATTAATTGAGTTAACTTCTGCCAGAACGTCGGTAAAATGGCAGTGTGTATTCCAATTCTTTTCTTGTTTTATCGACCGCTGTAAGTCTATATTTTTTACCTATACAGAGAGCAAGAATAACAACAGTGATCTGCTTATATTTTTCTGAAAATAATTTCCAGTCGGCACTTTTTATTTCCACTTTTTTGTTACACTTCTATTCACTCTTTTTAAATACCATTTGTAATGACAAGGTGCCAATCCAAATTCGGAATGTGCCATGCAAGATGAAAGTCTGCAGTCGACCTGGTAGGCCCAAATAAGAAGAAGAGTGATAATCATTAGATATACATTTGATAAGTGTATGTCAAAAAACAGACAAAATAATTGACTTAATTATTTATTTAAATGAAGGATATACTACTCAATTAATTTTTTAAGCCTGAAAACTAACCCCAAATAAATTGGTATTCCAACATCGATTGATCCTTAGATGTAGATTGGTAGTTTCTTTTTGACTAAGACTTAGCAAAGCTATAAATTAAAGTGTTCGTTTAATTAAATGTACAGCCCAGTTAAGTACTGTAGGATAATTTGATAAATGTCGTAATCTCCTACAATTTGACTTGATCAATTGGCATTACGAGAGTACTGTGTAGAATGTGTCAAAGATTTACGAAAAAGTATCTTCACCCCCATATCTGTCAACAAATGCCAATTATATTATAATTAATACGATTTACAATTACAGCGAATCTCAATTCAGTGAAAATTAAGTTTTGAATTCTCTCCAGTGAGTTTTTGACGCCCAACCATCCTAATTAATCGTTCCTTTTCTATGAAAGTAATATCGTCTTGAAAAAAGTATTGGGTAATTCTTACTAGGATTAATAATCTTGGTGTTCACGCGGCTTCCATCGTGCTTAATAGTTCATTACTCAAAACATTCTGCTTCGGTCTGATGTATGTCAACTCCAGATTCCAGTCTACATCGATTCTAAGTGACTGGAGGACGCTGTTTACTGAAATGAATAGTACAGAGTAGTGTAAAGGATCCTTGGTTTTAATTATCAAATATTTCTCTGTTATGTAGCAACCATTGTTATGACTGTAATACGGGGACAGGGAAAAGAACGACTATTACGCCTGCAGCTGAGTAGAACGCTCACGCAGATTGTTAACTAAAACTGCATTTCTCTTTTCCGAGGCCTTCTTATTTGCAGGTTAAGAACCGATATAAAACGTCGGTAAAAAATGAGCCCTATACAGGCACTTGAATTGCACTCAGCCTTTAGATATCAGGCTGATCTATTCCTTTATTCAAACTTCGTTCTTCTATTACTGTTATTGTAAGATTGAACAATAATAATAAATCTTCTTTTCTACTATATTGGAAGTCAAGTCTGTCTCCTGCAGCCAACACTCCTCGTATTTCTGACGATTGTACTCAGCTCCAATCCAAACTCAATCCACCAATAAATCTATTCTATCTCCTATCATATCGTCAATCCTAGACAACTCCTATTTCCGGAAGTGAATCTTATAATGTACACCGTCCCCACCAGCTACCAAATCTCTACAGAGTGACGACACAAAGACTATCATCACGACAACGGTAACCAAGTCATCATTAAGTGGTAGCTTTTGGTGAAACTCCACTACTACGACGGCGACAACATTATGTTTCCAACAATTGACGTCATTAGATAATTGCACGAGTTGTTGTAACGCGCGTAAGGTTATGATATGAAAAGATGAATTATTGATATTTATTAATGTGGGCTCGTGGGAGAAGAGGAGAACAGGATTTAAACATTGCAGCATGTCGCATCATCCGAAAGTGGCCCAGAGGATAAGCAAGCCACAGATGTCGTTCATCCGTAGTGAAACAAAGCACGCGAAGCTTTTAGGAAAGGCTAAGTCGATCCCTAAAATTGAATGTCACTTTTAAATTGAAAGAGAAGTATTTTAATAATGATTCAGAATTCTAAACAACCTTAGTTCATAATTTAAACACAAAGTACGAAATGAGTTACAGTTTCCTTAGAGATCAAACCAAAATTTTAAGAAGACCAGAAGACATCACGACGCCTGCAAACTAACCCCGAATAAATTGACATTCCAACATCGATCGACATCCTGTAAACGGGATCTAGGAACATCATATGTATGCACAAAATTCTCTGCTACACGGCCTATATTATAACCCTTAAAATGTTGTGCAAACTAAATAATTCAGTATTCTCATATTAGAATCTCGTGCCAGTTTTCTGTTCAATTCAGTAATACTGTGAACTTAATTTAATTTTAAAATAATTTTTCTTTATACTTCATTAGCAAACCCATTCCATAAAATGTAATTTGTTTACATATTATTAGTATACCTTGTTGTTGTGGTATTCAGTCCTAAGACTGGTCTGATGCAACCCTCCATGCTAACCTATCTTGAGCAGGCCATTTCATTTCCTTATAACTAGCACAACACAAATCCTCTCTAATCTGCTTAGCGTATTTCATACTTGGCCTCCCTTATCTGTTCATACCCCATACACTTCCCTCTAATGCTAATTTTACTAGACCCTCGTGTCTTAAAATGTGGCCTATTAATCTATGCCTTCTCTTAGTAAACTTACGCAATATTGTTCGCTTTTCCCTTATTCTGTTTAGAACTTCCTCGTTTGTGATTCTATCCACCCATCTGATTTTCAGCATTCGCCAATAGCACCACGTTTCAAAGGCTTCTATTCTTTTCCTTTCCCCAACTCCTATCGTCCACGTTTCGCACCCATATAACGCCACGCTCCATTCAAACATTTTTAGCAACGATTTCCTAATATTCACACTGATATTACCCTTAAGTAAATCCCTCTTTTTCGCGAAAGCCTTCCTTGCCTGCGCTATCCTACTCTTTATGTCTACTATACTTCTACCATTCCTAGTTCCAAGTAGCAGAATTCCTTAACTTCTGTCAAAATATCCCTTCCCATTCTAACACCCTTTGTTATTCCTCTGTTTCCCATACTACACTCCATTACCTTGGTTTTGCCTCTATTAATCCTCATATTGAACTCTTTCTCCATATATTGTCTTCTTCTGACTTCCCTAATACTGCAATATCGTCGGTAAAGCGTAAGTTTTTTTATTTATTCTCCTTGCAGTATGATTCCTTTTCCATATTCTGTTTTAACTTATTTCATCGCCTGTTCTATATATAAGTTAATATACCTATGAGATCTTAAATTTGATAAATAACTGAAAACGGCTAATATCCCTTGTTTTACTCGATCTAGTTTCAATGAAATGCCAATTTTTTTTATAACTAGCATGGTAAATACGAAGTACATCTGATGGCAAAGAGTTAGATTTCGTAATATTAGTTTGAGTAGTAGTGAGTTACTATTATATTTGTATATGCTTTATATAATATGTAATAATTACAAGAGAATCGAATGTAATATTAGAAAATTAAACACTAGTTTTAGATAGGTACTGCAAATTACCCATTAGACGATTCAATTATCAATTGGAATACGAATCAAGTGGAGACAAAAGCAAGAAATTTAAAGAGAATTATATTCGTAAATTCCGCTAAGCAAGTTCGCGACGCCTGTCGCCGGCAGCTGAGAGGACCAAAAAAATACGGGCGAACGTCGGATGTGCCACAGAAGGAAATTAGAGGCGCGAGAGAAAGTTAACAACTGAAAAGGACTTTTAACTTAGTTTCGTCTCTTCTTTTATATTATATCAAACTTGCAACTTATTCGCGACCTTTCCCTCCCACTTAGAACACCTTCCCGCAGGATTTTCTCTCTCGGTCTTATCTTCCATTCCGAGAGAAGTTCTCTCGCCTGCACGGCGTGGTCTTTACGTCAGCTTTATGCTTAAGAAAGGATCATCAGTCAAGTTGCTCTCCTCCTCGTCCTCCTCCTCTGCTTTCCCCACATCCCCATACAGACGTCGTAGCCACGGAGGGCGGTGAGTCCTCCCTTCCTCCCTTCCTCCCAAACCCACACCACTTCTCGCCAAACAATTTCCAATTCCTTCCCGGAGGTTTAACTTTCTGACTGCAGCCAAAACATTTCCCCGGCTTTGAATGGCGTCGGGTCGGGTGTGACTTGCTAAATGCTGGGCTGGGCTGGCCACAGAAAGATGAGAGTAGGACAACTTAAGACCCTGTTGGGAGAATTAGCACATTTTAAATTTTCTTTTCCTCCCTAGCTTTGAAATTCTATTGTGTCTCCGAATCCTTTTTTTCTCCTCTTTCAGGTTTCCCGGAAAACCAAGATCACACAACTGGCTTAACTTTTGTGAAGTTAAATCCATAAGTCTCTTCAGTTTCTGTTTCTTCTACACTTTGTTAAGAATTTATTTTTTAACTTCAACTTCCCAGACACGATATTACAAAGAATGAATTAACAGATTACAAGACAATAGTGTCGTACCATTAAGGATATTTTACGTTACATCCAATAACAACTGAGTCTCTTGTAAAATAATTGACCTTTACAAATTTTAGCCAGTAAAAGTTTTATTATTTGTATTTAACAGCACAATGTTTCGGTACGTGTTTGACCTCTATTCCGGATCTCTCTGACTTTAAAATTTGCCGTGTTGTTGAAAATTTCCCCAGTCTGAATATGAGTAAAAGATTATAACAGACACATGCTGAAGACGGTATAAATATGTACAGAAACGTCGTAAGCAAATATATATTTTAAGATTAATAAATAGTTTTCTTGAATTATAAAACGCCCTTTGTATTTTAATATTTGAATATTAGAGTCTGACATAGCAGTGTAATACGCAGTACTTACTTTCAATGACCCCATAAGCTGTATTTTCAATAAGTCGGAATTAAATGGCAAAGAAATCAGAAGCATAGCTGTGCACAATTTAGAAGCACAATAAAATAATAATAAATTATTGTGAGGTTATGTGTATATTTCAAAGATTATTCACGTTTTTTGATTAGAATTTAGCTTTTTATAACTGCTGGCACTTACTCCTCATATTGTTTGAATGTTTTTAAAGTGCTTCATTTATTCATCTACGAAGGGATATTTACCCCGATAAAATATGGATCATTTAGTAATAAAATGGGATTTGACAAAACATTCTTCATGTCGGTCTTCATAATTGATTGAACAGTTCTCCATTACACAGTACAAAAGATATTGTATTTTTGTTTTCATTTAAAATACTTATTCAACTCACCATCCATAGCCAATGTTTGATATTTTATGAGTCTGGTAGCCCAAGGATTCAGAATACTGCTTAAAGGCTTTTATGATTTTAGTAAATGCGAGGGACATGGCGCTGATGAAAATCGGGAGGCAATTCCTTCATAAGGTCTGCGTGAGTGAGTTTAAAATTCATTCCTTCCTATATTTCCTTTGTTCAGATCCCGCGTTGATATCTGACCTCCAGACAGAATTTCCCAAAGGCTCAGCTCTGTTCACATATAGCATCTCGCTTCCACTTACGCTCACATATTATTTCCATAACAATAGGACGTTCCCGCTTTGCATATGCCATATTCTAGAAATATCGATATTAAAGCGCATATCGACTCGTTTCGATATCTCGCTCTCCGCTCCCCTTCTCTAGTCACATGTTTTATGTACGAGCAAAACCGTAGCTTTTGCATTGGACGACTTTTCGTGGCCGCCTTGATTGCACGGACTCGGTATACTTTACAGATTAAATCTGGATCTGGTGGGTGTTTTTCATGCCATTGTGCTTTATAGGAACGCATGCATACAAATAATTAAAAGTTATTTTTAATATAAAATATACGGAATTTAAATTAATGTTGCTGATATTGTGTATAGAAAATTACACAACAACTGAGATGACATTAAGAATTATATTCAATAATTTGTAAACGTTCGGTAACGTGTTAAATTAAAGTCGAAGGCAATAAAATAATATCTTGTTAGGTTTGCTTAAACAGCAAGTACTGGACGAAAAACCGCTCAAGCGCAACTGTAAATAAAAAGAAAAAAATTATCTTTTACGAAAAACAGTTTATTTACTGCACACGTGGCAGAAAATATAATTTACTTTTTATTTCTTTGATAAGTATTTACTTTTGTATAACGCACTATTTGAATGGTAAACAGGAATCTTTTATTGCAAATAACAAATCAGATTAATTTAAATATTTTCTTTATAACACTTACAGTAACTTATTTTTCAAAAATGTATTTCTTTCCTTACTATTAATTATTTAAATAAGATGCTCATTTACATTATTAAATTAGTAATATTGGTACAAATTGGAAAGTTTGATTTTTAAAAGTAATTTAGTGAAACAGCGTAATTTAATATCATATATTAACCATGACTATAAAACTATTCTTTTATATCATTGAAAATCCTAACTCAGTAAACAGAACTTTGCTCCAATAATTTAAAATTTATGTTGAAATTAGTTTATAGTGATTTGATTAAAAATTTAAAGTTTAAAGTTCTTCCTTGGGCCGTTAAATGAAAAATTATTTGCGGTTTAATACAACAAACTATTTTTTAAGCGATCCCATAGAAGGAAACGCAATTTTCGTTAATAGTTTGGATATTGATTTATTTGACTTGAAATATAATGAATTATTTAAGTTGCTTAAGAATGTAACACAAAGGTCCCGCGTTCATATCCTGACATGGGCTTGGAAGTTTGTGTCGTCATGGTCACGGAGACTGGGATTAAGACTGCTGAAGAATCGATACACTGATTACGTATCGGAATTTGTCTTGTAAGATGACGATCCGGTAGGCCAAGGCTCTGAATGGGCCAGGGGAGAGAATAAGATGATAATTTTGATTGATGAGTTATATATAAAAATATTTGACTTAATTTTAATTGTAATTTTGTCTTTTTAAGATATACAATTTTTCTTATTTGGTTAATATAAAATGGACAATAATCCATAGTAAATAACTAACGATATTTGGCTTCACCAGATGTTGACAATTGTCTTCAAACAATGATGAAAAGTAGAACATAGTTATCTGACTTACAAATTTACAATAAATAAAAAGACGGCCAAAAATTCAGCATATAAATTAGCACCATTTATTGAAAAGCGACGTTTCGTCTCCATTTTGAGACTTCCTCAGGCGTACTACAAACGTAATATTACAATAAATTTTCGGCTAAGGGGTCAAGGAGAAAAATGATTTGTTGATAAATTTGTAATTTTTTAACCATCTTTTTTATAAATAAAATAAGAAAATTGTAACATAGAACACATATTTAATTTATTGTAATGTTATGTTTGTAGTACGCCTGAGGATGTCAAACCCTGACGTTAAAATTTTGTCCCCCAACTCTTCAGCATCCCCCTCCTCTTCTTCTATTACTGACTGATCAGGATTTCCACCATGATACAGCTCTTCTAGATATTCCTTCCACATTTCTGCTTTTTCTTCCTATAAGCTGCATCTATTTTCCATTTCACCATGAAATATTTAACCGCTTTGCATTTCTCTTGTAGCTAAACCTCTTTGGCCGATTTGCACTTCCTATCTCATACTACAAGCGTCTGTACTGCTCTTTACCACTTGCATCTCTCGCGGTTTTATATTTACTTCTTTCATCAATCATTTTTATTATTTCTTGTGTTATCCATGCTTTCTTATTGGTCTGAGCTACTTTTCCTAATTTGCCTTCTGCTGCTCTAGTCATTCCTTCCTTCAAGAGTGCCTATTAATCTTCTATATTCTTTCTCCTTTCTCTATTAATCTACTCTTGATATCTTCTTTGAAACTCTGAAGCACCCCCTGTTTTTGCAGTTTTTCTAATTTCCATCTTTTTTTTTCTAATTCTTTTCAGCCTTAATTTCATAACCAGCAGATTACGGTAGGAGTTTACACCTGCTCCTGGGTACGACTTGCAGTTTAGCACCTGATTTCTATACCTCTGTCTAACCATTATATAATCTAATTGGCCCCTGCCCGTGCCACCCGGTTTCTTCCACACGTAGAGTCTTATTTCATGGTTACTAAGCTATGTATTCGTCACGCTTAATCTGTGCTCAATGCAAAATTCTACTAGCCGTTCACCCCTTTTATTCCTTTCCCCGCGTCCATAGTCCCCTGACATTCACTCAAAACTGAAAAATAAATTATTTGTTATTCCACTTTTCAATTTTAAAAAGTGTAGAATATTAAGTGAAAACAACCTGTTTTCGTTTCGTTACAAGTTTCTTTTCCTTTTTACCCATCCTCGACACATAAAACGTTAAGGACCGTTATCGCTTCTTTTTGGCAGATAGTTATCTAGGGTTTTAGAACGTTCGTTTATCCTGAGCTAACCAATCAGCGCTTTGGTTATCGACTGAACCTCCCGAGCCGTATCAATTCCCAGTTCACCGCTGAAAAAGTTCCTCGGCAGCAATTGGCAGCGTCGTGTGTCATTGAGCGCGGGTGCAGTGCGTGAGCGCAAACAGAAATCTCATTATCGTAAGATGGCGACGTGAATAGGCACGCCCGCCCACGTCGCGACGTCAGCCAGAATTCAATTCCGTCGGGGCTCATTTCTGATGGATCTGCATGTAGGAAAGCTGCGCTCAAAGTAGGGCCAATCTCACACACTCGCAGCAGCCGAGCCGAGCAGAGACGGGCCGGGCCGGGCGAAAAGCAAATTGCAGATTGGAAATTGCGTCTTTGCACGAAGCACCTCACAGGAAACAGCAATAGACTACTCGTTCGATGAAAACAGGAGTTTCCAGTTTCACTGGTACCAGTAACACCACGGGAGACATCAAATTAGAGGGAGACAGAGGGAACGTAAGGAAAATGTGTATAATTGCTGAATACTGGAAGACCATTTTTGAACAACAGCTGACGATGACGTTATTGTTGAAAGCTTCTTTAAATAAATGACTCAGTGCAATTAACATATAGAATACTTCTCACTGTTTCATTGATATCTTACCTATTTATTCACCTTACAATCTGTTTCTTATAAATTACGAAATTATTGTTGCTGGTAATTCATCATAAGATAGGAAAATTACTAAACCATTACCGACAGCTAAGAAATTTGGATGAATGCGACTTGAACATTAAATAGGCTTTTTATCATTCAAAACTGTAATATATCCCATTATTTTAGATTATTGACGAAGTACGAGTACTTTTTAAGCAAATAAATTGGAAACCTCTGTGAAAAACTCAGTTCACTCCAGTACTTCAAAGCAGATTTTTTGTTTTTCGTAATTGACAGACATTTTGTGGATTACGTTCCAAAACAACAACTTTATAATGCCTAAACAATTTTACCAGTGTACGTAGGTATTTACTTGAAAACGTATTTGGTGACACAGTAATTTTTTATAAAATACAAAGAATAGCCACAAGTCAGAAACATAAGAATTTAATTTGAGTTAACAAGTTTAGCCCAACTTTCGAGACCTCTAAAATCACTAATAAAAATTTAAATAATAAACCGAAAGGTCCCGAAAGTTGACGACGAAACGTTTTAATTCAAATCGGGTTCTACAGTTTCTGACTTTTGAGCATTTTTCACTTTATTTATAATATTTAGTCATTAATGACAATGGTTAAGAAACTCCTTTGTCGGTCACGGTTTTAAGAAGATAGTTTTTTTCAAAAGTGGTAACTTTCGGCAGTTTATACTGCCATGTTCATCCTAATACGAAGAGTATTGGTTTACAAATCAATAAATCCATTGAATACAATTAAATTTTAAAAAGTAAAAAATATGAGATATAAGGTTTTTAGAAAGGATATAAATAAAACTTTTACATGTCTTGTTCTTAAAAACATTTCAATTTTTACACTATTATCCGTACAATGTAATTTGTCAACTTTTAAAATATTTGTGTTGTTTAACACGTTGCCTTTTTAAAACTGGCGGTTAGATGCCACGATTAACATAGATTAATTATTTAAGTAGATAACTAAAAGTATGTGCAAACACTGGAATTAACATATATTTTATAAATTATATTTACATACTTTTTTCAGGGTATAACACTGAGAATTATTTTATGACTTTAATTTATTGATAATCTAACATTATTCCGTTCCAATTTCATATTAATGAAATTTATTTATTTATAACTATTAATTACATGTTTATTTACTTGAACTAACAATTTATTATTCCTTTCTAGTTTTAATTATAGATTTGATGAAAACAATTTTATAAATTACGATGTCCTTTTTACAACTGTTATTCTGAGATAGTATGTTATCCAAAATAGAAGTGAAGTAATTCACCAGCCAAACGTTTTGTGAAAAATAAATTAAAAAATGACCTATTTGCAAAAAAAAAGTTGCCGACCGCAGCTTCATAAATAATCGAAATACTTTGATTATTTTAGAGGATTATATTAAGAACGAAATGTATCATGCTTGCATGCTTTTCTATGTTTAAATTGGAGAAAGTGATTCTGAGAAACTATTTTTATGTTATCATAAAGAAGCGCATAAAAAATTAATTTATCGTCACAAAGGTAGAGCGGCCCTTCTTGAATGCTATACACAAAAAACCTTCGTTTTATCAGAGGGTTTATTCAACTATGATATATCAGTTCATCTTATTGTGAATTATCTAACAAGCAATGCAATATTCACACGAACTTTCAAAAAAAATATCCGGTACAATCGCTTGATCTAATTATAAAGATTTGAACCATATACAAAAAAAATTAATGTAACTTCAAATAGAAGGTGTTGCATAACAAAACGGTGACTTTCAAACTGTTGATGAATTTAAGAGATTTCACCAGGCCAGTTATTTTAAAATAGCTACATAATATAAAATGACTAAGAGGCAACCATATATTAACAGTTTCAATTATTTCCGTAAAATATTTCTCACGGGTTAAATATATAAAAATAATTTCAGTTTTGTTTTTAAATTGCACGTTTTATGAAATATTAAACAGCCTATATTAAAGTGAAGAAATTAAAATATGTTAGTTCATTTAAAATCACAAATACCTTCTATTGAGAACGCTAAAATTGGTTTCGTCATTTTAGGAATGGAAACATAATTTTTTTCGCTTGTTAAGAGAAGGATCGTCAAAAATGCATTTTGCAAATGAAACGATAAGTCACTGTGTAAATTGGTCTTTAATCAGAATGTTTAAAATAATTAACTGTTTTCGGTAATGCATGATTGCAAAACACACAAAACCCATGGCTATCTTTTCTCTCTCGCTTTTTCTTCATAGTAGTGGCAAAATTAGGTTCTTAAGACTGGCAATTAGGAGAACTATTAAATTATAGTCGGCCTTATGCAATGATATAAAATATATGAAAATTTTAATAAGTCAGTTAAGTATAATAAATAAGAAATACAGTCAATTTGTCAGAAAAAATAAATTATTATTTAGTTAATAATAATTACGACGTTTTGTCTATATTTGTGGACTTCATAATTCTACTTTTAAATGGATAAAATATAAGCCTGAAGTAAAATTATAATTTATTGTGTTTATAAGTTATATTTTTATGTTGCTATATTTTTAGTATGAAGATTTGAACTGTTACAAGTTTCAAAGACAACTAAAAACTTCTCGATGGTATGACGATGTGAAGGTGCGGCTATGTCGGAGAACTGGAAATTGCATAATAGTCTGTATTGATTCATGCAAATTAATATTGAGAGAGCGAGGTGAAGTGTGCATTTTCATAATTTCCAAATGACGTATTTATTTTCGCTGGTACATTAATGACGGTTATTATCGGAATACAGAGCCGTGATATTGCGGAAACGTAAACTACCCAACAAATTTGTGGTAAAAAAGAGCAGCGTACCTTTCAATATTAAAATATTCATCATTTCATAAACGCCAATTATAATCCGAACAAATTCACGATAACTAGTTTAATAGTAGGTAGTGTCAAACGGTACTCTTGACAGAACGTTACAAGTCGTAGGTCAAAAATTAAATTGGGCCAGATTGAAAGGTTGTCAGAGATGGGATGGAAATATTGAACTAAGACGAGGAGTGAAAGTTAGAAAGTTAAGGACGGAGGAAAGTTAAGGTAAGAGAATGGAAGAAATAAGTTGAAGTAAGATTGATAGTGAGTTATGAGCTAAATGCAACTCCATCCCGATTTAGCGGGATTTATACCCAGAATTTCGACCGGGTGGACATCAAAACTTTCACAACCAATCACCAGAAGTGCGTGCGTAGTAAAGTGGGATGTGTCGCAATCCCTACAGTCTAAATTTTATTTTACGCTCTGCTCATACAACTTCCAGAAGGAAAGTTAACAATATTGCAGGGATTAAATATGAAAAATAATATTTGTGGTTAATAAATATGTACTACTAAATACTAAGTCCAATTTAGACAGGATCAAATTTAAATAAAATAATTTTTAAACGCAATATAAATAGCATAAGGCGTTTCGCCTTTACTTGGAATCCTTTCAAGTGCAAGGAAAACATCTTTATATAAATATGTAAAAGACAAAAAAAAATGTATTACATGTATGCTAATTGTATGAAAATATATTGAACATTACACACAATTTATCTCACAAATTGAAACAGAAATTTGTCGAACAGAAGGGGGGAAGGATGGAGTATGCTGAGCCTGTGAGATGCTGTAGTTATGACTAACGACTGAAAACTACAACAAAAACTTAATGTACAAAAAAAGGAGCCAAAATAATTTGTAATATTATTGAGGAAATTGCGTAGGTATGAAATTAACTAATATTTAATAATGAATGATAACAACCATTTAAAATAACTACGAATCATATATTCTATATCAATATTCTCAGAATAGATGACAATAGAATACCAAAGCTTGCCTTTCAATACCATTCTATTGGAAAAAAGGGATGTTGGTCGTCCTAGAAAGAGATGGAATGAAGATTGAGGTCGGAACAGGCAATATCCTAATCCATGAAGAGGAAGTAAGTAAGTAATTATTGATCTCCGTCATTACATTAATAGCTGTATTATTAAATCTAATATACCACATTTCATTATAAAACTTGAATGAAATTTAGATACTTTATCTAAAACTTTTCTTTTTTGCCAATAATGGTTGATAAATATTTTTTTAAGAAACGTTGAAATTTTAATTAGTTTTATTTTCATTAATACTAGTTTAGTTTGATCTATGTAAAAAGCTTTACAATCTAAGCAATTACTGTTTGCTCATAACATCATGTTTGTCTTATTTTTTCATTTTGTCTTTATTATTCTTTAGATTTATATATTTTTTATTGCCATTGCCGTAGTGAACTTTAATTTACGTTCAAAAGCACTAATTAAAATTTAATTATAGATAAACTGGACGTGTTAGTTCATGTAAATATTAAATTTGTTTTTCTATTTCAATCTATCTGGTTACCGAAAGATGAAAATATAATTTATGGTAATTAAGATACGGGTATTTTATCACAAAATGTGCCTATGGTACATGAAATTGATAGTATATTTAGAAAATGTCACATTTATTTTATTTTGTATTTTCTTTGGCAGCATCCATCATATTTCAATTATATTCTTCAATAATTCGAACAAGAAATGTTATCATCAGCTAATAATAAAGTGAACTGTAAAATGAAATGTAATTAAACCCGACTGAATTTCAGGTTGGTTTATTTGGAAGAAAATTTAATGAACTCTCAAAGTAATTTACCTCTTTAATGAAAATTCGTTCAGGCCCTGCAAGGAAATCAAAATATTTACCCCAAAGGTATGTATGAAATTCTCATTATTTTGTCATAAGTTGGATGGTTAGATGGTAGTTTAATATAAAAATATTTGGCTAGACATAAAGCAGAAAATCGTTTAATCAACGACTGTCTGATCGTGCAAACTTACAGTACTTCATATTACATCAAATGCGGATCCCTTATTTCCACGAAGGAAATAAATGAAAACGAAAAATACACGACTAAGAGAATTGTGCAAACAGAATAAATATTTAATTTTGATAATTGTTATTCTTTTATTCTGAGTTCGCAGAATGGTGGGCTTCTACATTTGAAAAATGGGGAGGTCAGCAATTGTTATAGTTATACACGTATTTTTGTTTTGAGTTTTGAGAGTAGTTATTTTAGCTCTTGTAACCCGATTTCGAGTCTGTCTCGTAATGGTGATCACGATATCTCATTTATCATGCAAGCTGTGTGCCTCCGCCGTCTCCAAGTTGACGGAGTTTACACAATGCAGTTGCGCAATAACGACTCTGGAGTTTAAGCTAGCTCTCTCGATTTAGCGCCGGTGGAGACTCGCTAGCAACTCCAGATAAAAGCTGCGGATTAAATGAGTAATGGAGCCGGCAGTGTCCCGCTTAGAGCGCCTGCATATCAATCGATCGAGGCAGAGGTCGCGTCCGCACTCTGCACCATAGCGCTGTGCCACAGTGGCCACTGCATTCCCTTGCTAACAACACTCAAACTCAGGACTAGGAAAGGGGATCAGTGGTGAAACTTCTCTCTCCTCTTACCCCTCTCACCCGTCCTACGAGCACACGGCGCCTTCTCTCTCTCTCTCCTTCCCACAATTCCCGCATTACCTTCTAATAGTTTTACCAAAACTGACAACTACAATCAACATAATTTGAAATTACCGTCGATTTGATTAAAGAGTTTAGCACTAATATTGTAACATTCCATTAGCTTTATACAGAAGTCACCTTTTAAGCAAAGAAATAAACAATAGCAAAGTTTAAATAGACTTATTTATGTTGCATCATCTTAAAATATTTTTTAATGAGTAATAAACTTCATAGAAACGTATTCTAAATCCCTATACTAAATCCCGTGGAACCATTAAATTAATATTCAGGCCTTAAAATATATACACAAAATCGTACATAAAATAATCGGGGAGGAACGGGACACTTATTGTTTAACAATTTTTGTAAAATCTGGAAGAAGAAAAATTACTTTAATAAAGTATCAAATATTAGTTTATTCTAATCTTTACTTTACCTGTTATCAATGTAACTTTACAGCAAAGAATTTAGATTTTCGAGAATATTTAAAAGAAACTAACAAATTTCCCGTTTTGCTCCATTCCTCGGGGCAGAAAGGGATTGAATGTTTTCTGTATTCAATTAAATTAAAAAAATTAATAATAACACCTTTTGTGTTGTATTTCTTATATTTGTTTGGTTACAGTTGACCACTTTATTTTTTTCCTTTCACAAAACGATTTTTTGCAACTTCACAGTATTTGATAAAATTTTTCATATTTCCCTTCCTTTTCTTTGTTAATCTATTCTTTTTACGTTCATCATCCTGTAACACATTCTTATAAGTTGAGTCTCCCAGTTTTTCCCTTTTTCTTGAGGAACACATAACACTTTGCCTTATATATTAGTATCCCGTTCCGCCCCGCACTCTAGACTTAATTTAAGGCTTCTCACCGAACCTTAATATAAGTAGATTTAAACCTTATACGTAACTTATATACAGCTAAAATACCTGATTTACGAATATCTACCATTAAATAGTTAAAGTGAGACGGGTGATACAGACTTCAAATATGAATTAAATTCTCTATGTCCATCATCCATGTATGAAGTAACTAACTTAAAAAATAATTGTCTCATCACGATAAAAATAATTTTTTTTACCCACTAATATGACCCAACCAACTGATAATTGATGTCATAGTATTTCCCTAGTATATTTTACATTAACAATTACCATTCTGTAAGGGTTGTTTATTACATCTGATTCATACGATAAATTAAATAAAACTTTTGACCCGATTTAAACTTTATTTTAATATTATATATAAAAAAACTTTTCGGCCATGTTTTTACCTTCCTTACGTTTTTAATGAGATTTCTTCTTATTGCCGAAAGATAGACCTCCCATACTTTTGTCAGAAGAATGTTTCAATTACCAATATTAGTGTTAAAATTATAATATAATGAAATTTCAGTCATAATAACTAATATATGCTCATTGTACATAAATATATAATAACGAAGTATATCAATTTTAAAAACGCAAAGAGTTAAAGTTCTGGGGGGATTGTGATTCATAATCCTACTGGTTCATAAAATATATAATATGGATCTGTATTCCAATATTTTTTTTGAATTATTTATATATATGCTGCTAATTCATGACTTGATTAATAATTTATTAACAAGTTTCGCTTCCGGTGAGTTGTGCGCCCAGCACAATTACCTTTATTTTGTGAAATGAACTTAATTATTGACACCATGGCATATAATGTAGCTTCATTTCGTTCTTACACGGCAGCTTATATCTTTCAATGATACTAGTAATATGATCCGGACTAAGTCCTATCCAAAACATGCTTCTAATGCAATTAATTTTTATGAACTATAATGGGGGAAAAATTCATGGCTTGAAAAATATTCGACAGACTACATTGTCGTTGTATTGGGTTGACGTGAAAAATTATAGAAACATAGTTTTTTGTTAAGAGCCTTTTATTGGTACGTACAAATATGGTTTCCACTTTCTTAGCTCTATCATTGGTTATCTGCTCTCTGGTTCACTCGCCTGCCTTCTGCCCTCTGGTCCACTCGCCTGTCTTCTGGGGTCTAGTCGCGAGCCACCCATCGGATTCCCTTTTAAACCTTCCGACGGGAATTCCCCTATTTCACAACATTTCGGTGTACCCGCCGCCTCATTTTTTAAACTCATTCGGCACATGGTTTTCACAGGGGGTTGACTATCCTCATTTTTTATAAACCCTCGGTGGGCCTCCCCGCGTGGCGAACCACATATTTACTGCTCTGAACTAGCATTACTTGTTGTCCGAATGCGATCATTAACGCACTTATTTTATCATTATAGTATTATATTAATATATTATAGTATAATTAGTATGATATATATTATATTATATAATATATATATAAACTAATAACTATGGCCTACTGGCCCCTGCCTCTGAACCTTTTACCTGCATTTCGTTTTAATACAACGTTAATACGTATTAGACTTAAATATAAAAGACCATACCCTATTTTTCATTTTCACTTTGTATTCCAATTCACTTTGGTTCACTTTATAAATACAATTCTTACAACTTTTCCTGTAATCTTTATCATAATTAGTTCATCTTCTTTGAATGTTATATACTCTGTGGGCAGGCCGCAGGTAATCTATTCCAATACATAATTATTTTACTAAATACAGAAACTTAAAATGAATTAAAACGTTAGTAGTGCAAAAAAATGATTTAATGGAAGATTCAGAGGTAAATAAATCTCTTCGGGTCAGGTTTGATCTTGGGTCCAAAGGAGACTAAGTGCCATAAAATATCTCCAACGAAACTTTACGACTCCAGTAAATCCTAAAGCTGAAATAATGTTTGTTCTATTTAGGGACTTTGTATTTCTCAAAGTAAATCAAAATGATTTGCGTCAAATTTAATAACGCGCTTTCGGATTGTGTTTAATTTAAGCGGGATAAAAATTTCATTCCAGCGGAATCGCCCTTTCCCCAGCGGCGTGCCCTTTCGGGTTTTAGATGTCTGCTTGCTCTCAAATTCACTCCCACTGCAAAGCGAGACCTAATTTATTACTTCTATATTAATTCCGTTATCCGAGTTCCATCTGTCGGCTCCACAACGCGCATGCGTGAGTCCTTCACAAAGAGCGGCCGTCTAAGCCCTATAAATTTCAACCTGTACAAGCTTCAGTGAACAATTAGAAGCAATCGTGCGAGTCCATCTATCTCTCTTGCTCGCTCCCTCCGCTTTGCCTGCTTTCATAATATGTAAAACGTCTGCTATTCATATCTCCAGCTCGCGCACTTTAAATGGAACTTTAATATTCCGGCATCTTCGAAATCACGCTCCGTTCCCTCAATTCATTCGAATATTTCTTTTTCTCGAGTCTTTTCTCCTCACATTCTTTGTGGTATCTTGTTAAAGGCAGACGAGAGCCCATAGTTGCGGATTGGCTGTTTGCGTCTATTTACGCAGCACGAGTATTTACTCACAAAACATTATTAGACGACAAACCATTAGCAGATATCAAATATTCATGTTATGACACATTTTCATTAACTCTAACATTATTCACAGAACTTGTTAAAATCATGAAATAGTTTGTTCGTCTAAAACGCGATGCTCCGCAAATTAATTGCAACAAAATTTAAAGAACTTCCTTTATAATATCTTTGAATGGAAATTTTTTTATTCCTGCTTCTTTTGATCTCTAGCTATTATTATTTTATAAGCTACTTGTTTTTCCGTACATAATCGCTCCAAGCTCGGTTATAAACAATATTTTCAGTCTCAACTCCACGGGATAGAAGAAATACTGAAGTCACCTAAATGTTTAATAACTCTCCTGGACCATAAGCACATTAACCGTGTAAGGTTATTAATATAGATTTATTATTAAATACAACGATTTGGTGATTAACAGAAAATTATTATTTAAAATTCAACAATGCTCTCAACAGAGCATTTCCGCAAATTACAAATTCATGTTCCTCTACATCCCTTGCATTTTATTGTTTGAAATATTTCATGAATTGTTTACTTAATTGTGTTATAAATTATCCTAGTATTCTCCAAGTATATTTAATCGTGTTTTCTACGAATTCTTAGAAATATGGACGTGGAAATAACTTCTTTAAATTGAACTTTACAAAACGTGAAGATATGCCAAATAATTAGGAATGAAACGTTGTAAATGTTTTCATCTTTGATCTATTATAATATTCTAAAACAATTAATTCATACTAAATTTATAACTAAATAGTCTTGTGTTTTCATTTGCTTAAAAATATATAAATATAACTGATCGTTTTTAATCAGTTTTTAAATACGAATCACTATCAATGCAACAGTTTCCATACTTGGTATATAAATCGAAACTATAAAATTATAAATTTTATACATTATATATTCAGCTAATTGTAAAACCTGGACAGTCTGTTATCAAAGACTCATAACGTCTAGGTTCAAAAATTTGTCTCCAATGCTTTTTGTCTAAATTGCTTATTTTTAATCTATTTTAAACTTCAGTTAAGAAAGCTGTAGGTCCATACCTGATCCATGAGCACTCTTGATGGAGGAAGGGAAGAGGTAGGGTCGTGTCCGCAAAGACCACTGAATAGGAGGAAAGGGGCCGAGTAAATAGTGTGCCACTGTCACGTCTGCTACAGCCATGCCACGGAGTGAATATCCGTTTAACCAAAAAGGCGAATTACATAAATTACTTCAACTGTGACTTGTTAATTATGTTCGACAGTGATGTGATTCATTTATTCCATTAGTTGTCGAATGATGAAAGCTGACGTCATTACATAAAATTTATTATATGATACAATTAATTAATAACAATTATAATTTTAATTGCACAAAACTAAAAATCGGACATACAAATTTGTCTGTTCTACTTAACTGCAGTTCCCGTATAATAATAAATACTTTAACGTTGACTACGGTACAATGAACTATTTACTTATGTATGGAAATTAAAGATGCACTAATTAAAGTAATTATTTTGACAGTTAAATATAACAACTCACTAAATATGAAGTTACACAACACACGAGACTGAATATAAAACACGAACACTACGAAGAAGCATTAAAAAAACACTTCACGGATCTAACCGATGATCTGTCCTTCCGTAGAAACACCAGGCAAGAAAAAACACATGAAATGCACAAAGAAACGAGCAAAAAACTAAACGAAAAGAATCTAATGCTGTGTAAATGGCGTCTTTCAATAAAATATTTTAAAAATGATTCGGAAACTTTTCTAAAGTCTCGCTAAAATTAGATGTCAATTAGGATGAGTTGCAAAGAAGGGTACAAAAAATTTCTCGCTCTCCTCCTGTACGGACAGTGACTTCACGTATATTTACTCTAATTTTAATACACTTGTGTTTAGAAGATTCTACAGAGTTCGTTTTTAATAATCTTGGCCTTTAATTCCATTGGCACTGCTCAGCGATTCGATACCAGTGACATTCTTTCGAGTACGTATTAATCTCTTCTGACCACTCCAAGAAGATGTATCTGAGGTTGGACTCGCCAGGATTGGGCTTGCTACTATTCCGTCAGAACGAATTAGAAATCACTTCAGTACATTATTAACTAAAATAGTTGATGTGAAATAGATCCTCAGGAGGTTGTCAGAAAATTTAAATAATTAGTAATGTATAATTAATTACTTATCAGCAACGGACATGAATCGCAATTGAAGAATAACTAAAAATGAAATTATTCTAATTGACAAACAAGAGTACATTTGAACTTATTTACCCAAGACTAAGTTGACTAAGATTATAAAAGAATAAATTATAACGTGAGTCAAGCAGGAGACTATGGGATCGAGTCCCGGTTCGGTAGATTTTTTTCCATTTTGATCTTTTAAATTCATTTGATTTTCTGTCTAGCAATTACATGTTTAATTAAGAATTTAATAGAACTGGAAACTGCACGTAGTTTAATCATTCCTGAATAATACATTTTAATCAGTCTAATAATATGAAATGCAAGCTTTGAGTATAAATTAAAAATTTATCTCTTTTCTTAATTTATGTATTTATATTTGCTTATTCATATAAATCATGCATGTTTAAATTACTCAACATTTAATACTTTCTCTGTTAGATTGATTATATTTTATGTAAAATATTCATACCATTTTACACCACCTTTTAATAGTTATAATTCTTATAATAAATACACATATCAATCGGATAAATTACTCCAAATTTTTTAATTGTATCGGTTGGTAAGTTCAATACGAAAATTTTCACAATCTGATACTTCCTCGGACTGAATGTAAAGGAATTGAAAAATGAAAATAACAACTCATTCCGATAGACTTTTGAAATTTATTCAGGACACCCAATCAATAATTAGGGTTTTGTTCATTTTTTCAAAGGAAAAAAAATATCTAATTTGTTTCTTTGATAACTGAGCTAGAAGAATTAAATATTTGTTATATTAATTATTTAAGTTACATCTTGTGGCTAGCAAGAAATGCATGGGAAGCTGAACCTGATGTCAACTGATGACGTCACCCGGTCCTGAACCTTTAGAATATGCACCTTTCCGGACATTTGCCTTCACGGGAGACCTTGTTTTTCCCTCCCACATTCAGTGCAAGTGGCAGAGAATAATGTGTGAGAATTAAAGTGAATATTAACCACGTTGTCATTATTAGTACGATGATAGTTAAAAACATACAAGTCCAATTTTTTTAGGTGGCTCGGGGAATGAAGTCAATTTATTCTACGAACTTTATTTCACATACAGTTCCAACATCTTCCTGAATGGTCGGGAGAAACTGTGTGATAATCATTGTGATAATTAAATCACGACCTGTCGCTTTTCCGTGCGCCTGTAACAGCAAAGTTGGTTACTAGAGCCGTTGAGGTCCCAGGATTGGACGTGGGTTGCGTTGATTGCCGCTAATTGTCCTACGTGATTGACTCAACTTTCGCTCACCCCCGGCGGCCGCAAATTGAATGGGAGGCCTGCTTTGCGGGCTGACATGAATATCGGCCTCTCACCCTACAGCAGCGAGGAAGTGGCGCAGAGTTCCTTCCACAAACAACTGCCATTGTGCGATCCGCCGCTTCCTTCCCGCCTGTTAATTAAATGGCTGTACGCTTAGCGCGGGAAGTGACTGTTATAAATTTCCGGACAGCTCGTGTTCTACTCGCAAGTTGGAGTTTCCGGGGTTGTAGTTAGGGAGGACAGTATCTGACTAACGGAGCTGGATAAACATCTCTGCTCAGCGCCTCTAAGGAGAGGGTCCAGAGTCTTCGACGGAAGGATCCTTCCTATCTGTGGCGCCCCTTACAATTGGTTCGACGAACACAAGTCATTCCATCATATCTGTGTCCTGACTGTCTTAGTCCGACAGGAGTAAAATAAAGTCCAATTATTTATTTCCTTCATAATTTGGTCGTTTCGTGCTAAAAAAATAATTCAGTATACATAAATATTTACTGTACAAATATTCTTAGCTGAGTCTGACAGAGATAAGGATAGCAAATTTAAACTCCATCGCAGTAGTTGTGTAACAAAGTAACGATTGGTAAAGCTTAAGTCATAATTTTTAAAATCACAGACATGACAACAAGACAAAACAGGTAGTTTTATGCAAGAAAGCAGCTAAAATATTAAAAATAAATAAAACTTTGAACGTTTTACAGGAAAACGTCATTCTGAAATTCAGTGAAAGAGACCCATACACAATACACCAGAACGGTGTGGAAATTTATTGGCCTGATGGAAAAAAAATCTTGTCAAGTTTTTGAAAAGGCTATCTTATTTTCCATCAGTTAATCTTCAATCACCCTCATACATTCAGTAAACAAATATTTCTAAACCTTCAAAAGAATTGGCGCTTATCTCAGTTAAGTAAGTAATCGTATGGAACTAAATTGGGCGAATGTAATGTACGTGCAAGCGTGGATTAGAGTTTCAAATGCAGCTTCGCTGGTGCTAGCTTTTTCCTACCCAAAGAAGTCTAGGACTCAATCTACTTATTTCTTCACAATCTCAAAATGCTCGCTTATCCTTAAACGCTGGTCACTATTTACTACTGAAGTAAATTGTGAAGATTCGTATGCGAATATAAGGATTATTGTTTGAAAATTGATTTAATTTTTTAAGAAAAACATTACTCCTGTATTTCCCCTTATTTCATTACACAGACATTTGACGAAATACGGTTCTAATTTATAGCACGAAACCTACCACGTACTACTTAAACTATGAATCACCATTTTTGCAAGCAAATCAGTTCCAGATTTGGTAAAGATTCATTACGAACTTCACTAAATATAATTAAAATATGTTATAGTTAGTGTGTAGTATATTATATTATTATGTATTAATAAATAAGTATCGGACTTGAAATTATTGTTACTAATTTATGTAAACGCATGTAGCGCAGTGGGACCCCTCCCCAATATTTTTCGAATTCTTGGATTTTTAAAGGATATAAAAATTCAGCAAGAACATTGTAACTGGCATCAGGCATCTAAGAAGTGCTTTTTACCGGCGCCGGGCTGGCGGTAGCAGATTTATAATACTAAGCTTTTTTGCTGAAGGAACATTCACCCTTCAAAATTTCCGAAACTCACTTTTCCCAGTGTCATGGAAAATTTCCCGCTTTGGACGAAGGACTCATGTGGATAGGCGGAAAAAAGTCACGTGGGATAGCTTTATCCTTTGGAAAAGGAATATACGGGTTTAGCTGGGAGGTGAGAAGCCGAAAAATAGGAAGAATGGTTCTGGACGTAAAGAGGGAGAGTTGTTCAAGACGTTGAGAAGGCGATGTAGAAGGGAGGAGAGTTGATCAGGACGTGAATTGGAGGAGAAATCTGAGAGTGGAACGAATTTTGAAAGGGAGGAGGAAGTTGGAGAGTGCAGCAAGAGTTGAAAGTGAGGTGTGAATTGTTGCTCTTCAATGAGAAGGCATTGAGAACTCCAACTTGCGAGAAGGCTAGATGGAAGAAGGAGGACAAACTGGGTTTTCCACAATCCACTTTCCGGCAACAGAGGGAAAATCTACAATTCAACCCAAAGGAAGAAGGAAGTTCCGGTCACCTAGTAACCTGCATCAAGACTCTAATGATAAAACAGGTTCGTCAAGTGAACGAAATCTCTGCTGAACGTGGTTATCCCTATAAGTAATTAACCCTGATGTTTAAAAATCGTCCGCTTGAATTAATTTATTTATTTGTAATAGCGCACAGGATCCCTTTTAAAGTGATTTTTTAAAATAAAATTATCGTATTATATCCTAAAGCAAGTAATGTCATTAAATAATTAAAATAATAATACCTTCTTTGATCAAATATACGCATCAACCTTACTTTTATAATTAATACTTGTACATTTGAAAATCAGTTATACTATATCATTGATATGTTTTGTAAATTGTGGAGATACCGTACAGCTTTGGTAATTGTCGTTGCAAAAACCCACGTATTATATAAAAAAATAATGTAATTCGGTATTATCTTCTGAGCCGCAGTTGAAGTTAGTACTTTATAAATGCTAAGAAGGGCGTAGCTTAAATGCAGAGTTCAAGACAGATTGCTATGACTTGATGCAAGGGTCGCGGATATAATTCTCGGGAAGGACATCCATTGACATCGATGTTTGAGTGTCGCAGCAAAAAACTCTATTATCAATATACGACTCATAAACATATAAAATTTATTACTAATGGTTCTGACTTTCAAACGACTACATCCTAAACATTTATATTTGCTATTAGAAAAGCGGAGTATTCAGATGAATTTCCTGGGTGAAGGAACAGCGATAATAACCCTGGTTCCGGTTGCTGTAAACATGACCCTTGCTGCCTGAAGTAGGGGGAATGACGGCAACAACGGACGAGAGGCTGAGAATCCATGAGCGAGGCTGTAAAGCGTTCTATTTCGGGACAACAGACCGTAAGTTATAAAGTAGTCTTTACGAAACTCCCGTGTGGAGCAGGTACATTTCTAAAAGAATACTCATCCACCATTTAGTTCTGATTTCGATACATCTCTGGAATGGTTCCCATCCCCTCCCAACACTGATGATTGATTTTTATCCTTAATTAAGTTCAAGATTCGTTAAAGCATCTCCCCACAGTCAAAAGTCTTTTCCTGGAGATTTATTTCTTTTTACTCAATTCCTTTTGCTGAAACGATAGTTAATAATTTTTTTGTTTTCAATTATGTATTGTAATGAAGAATTGGCTTTAAAAATAATAATGTTTTAATTTTAATTTAATATCTAATAATACTAATAAATAAATCCAATTTCCAGATAGAAAAAAACATTAAACTTTAATAACACATTTCAGACAATTTTAATTTCCGGTTACAAATGGACTCCTTTTCTTAGGGGATTTTGGGCCAAGTAGCAGAGAACACTTAATTGATACATTGGGTCCGACAATGCATGGTAACATTGTTTTATTGAAGGGTGGATCTCACCAGTGTCGCGATATTTTTTATGTCTCTCGAAGATTGCGCGCGGCCAGCAATGAGAGGCGTCGACGTCGGTCACGTGGCAGTGGTGATGATGAAGGTCGGCGTCTCTCCACTCACACCTATTGGAATCTCAAAACAATTCCAATTCGTCGCCGTTTTGCGACGTCCTACAAGTCAATGTGTCGCCGCCATCTCTCTCCAAGGACTGCCTCAAATCCTCGTGTCCTATCGTATTTACTTAGTAGCCCCTTTTTTTGTGCTTCCTGACCAGGCCGCTGTTGCCACCCCCACCTCTCACATCTGGCCGCTGACCCTGACGAAAACAAAGGGTGCGTCCCCCAGTGTACGCTGTCTTGTCAAATATTTAAAAAGATTTTGTAAATGGGGTAATGCACACTACAGTATCTAATTTTAAAAACATTTCTTACCATCACATAAATGTCCAGAATCCTCCAATCAGCGGTTTCCTATAAACCCATGTGCTGGCAGTCTTGCATCAAGGTGACGGCGGATCGTAATCAGTTGACATCAACAGAGATGTACTTTTTATATAAATTTTTTGCTACCTATAATTTGTCATCTCCACGGTGAGGAAATATTCGTTACAATATAATGTAATTTAAAATCTTACGTATTCAAAATTCATTTTCATACTACGAAAGTCCCTAATGTGTATTGTATTATATTTATAATTACTACAGGTGAGCTGGCCTTTTCCCGGTGACAGTTTGTTCATAAAATTAAAGTACAAATATAAATTGATGATAAACTAAAATTAAAGAAAAAAATTAAAAATACAATTTTAAAATATTTCTGTCCTTTTTCTTTTTTAAAAAATAAGCACCTAACTTTTGAGTGCTTCTAACTTCTTTTTGTAAACATTCGTATTGTTAGGGAAAGCCTCCAGTACCCTTGCAGGCAAAGCATTCCTGTCACTTATCACCCTGTTTACGAGGTAATATTTGCACACATCCGTTCTTTGGTCCGTTTCCTTTATTTTGTAATTACGGTCGTTTTTAGAGAAAAATTTAGCCGCTCTGACCAGGCCGTGTAAGCTTTGTAGAGTGTCCCAAGTCCAACCTGTTTCTTCCTGTCACCGAGTGGTGTCCATTTAGTTTCGTCCCCACTCAAAACCCCAGCACGTTTCTGAATTTTATCCAGGGCATTGATGTGCTCCTCGCCGTATTCTATCGCAGGTCTTACTAGAGAAGTGTAAGCAGCTGCCTTGGCTTGTCTTGTACTTTTCTTCAATATCCTGTTTATGGAGTGTAAGTCACTCCATCCCTTTCGAGCTACTAAGTGTTCGTGTACGCCAAGTTTAATTTCTTATTAAATGTTACACCTAGATATTTACACGTTTCAACAAGTGACACGTTTTCGTTTCCTATTTAATATTCCCCGGGGATGACCATTTTCTTTTCAGTAAAAATAATTGTTTTACTTTTAGATGGATTTATTCTCATCTGATTCATTCCTGTCCATTGTTATATCTTATCTAAATCTGCTTGAAGAGCGATTTCATCATTTATATTCTGTAAATTTTTTTTAAATTATGCAGCTGTCCGCGAACAGTTTATTTTTAGAATCTATTCCCGTCATTCACAAAAGCCAGGAACATTATTGGCCCGATTACACTTCCCTGCGGTACACCGGATGTAATAAATGTGAAGTTGAACCATGGCTTAACGGTTTTCTTTCTGTAAGATCAATGAAATCCTGAAATATGGTGTTTCATTTATCAAGATATTTTTGAAGTTTAAAGGAACTTATAAAAAAGTATGACAATTATTAGACATTAAAATAATTATTGCTCAGAACGTAATGTGTGTTCATTATAATAAATTGAAATTCAAATGTAATGTCATATTCAGGCTGAGGATTCTTATTTTCTTAAATTTTTAACCATGGAACAAATTATGAAACTAATCGGACTGATGTACATTTCAGAGCAAAATTGAGTGAAAGTTGACTCGCCATCGATTTTGTTATTAAATTGGTACTCATGCATGTGAAACGCTGAATGCTCCATAGAAAAGTGATTGGGAAGCGGCTCCCTTGGTTGCCTCTTTGGGAGCGAGCAGATGCAGGAGACGAATGAGATGCTGAATGTTTTATTCCCTCCGGGGCCGTAGCAGCACACGCATTCATTGTGAGGCAGGTGCTGGCGTTTAATGAGCCGCCTAATTAATTAGTTGCCAATCTCGTTCTTCCCTCCTCTGTCCCCGATCCCCCGGCCGACTGGCACTAATCTGCGGCGGGAGAAAAGCGTGCCGTGCGTGCTCACGCCCACGCGCTCTACCTGACCAGAGGCCGAGCGGGAAGAGTTAATGCATTGTAGTCCTGGGGGGATTTCGAGTTTCGGTCGCTCCTCAGTGTTTTGGACGTAATGCAGTTGCAAGCCAACAAAAGACTTTCTCGAATAATTAAGCGAGAATTCGCACCAGTGTTAAGGACGCTAACTATCGAAATTTATGGTACAGGGGATTTACAGTAGAGCTCGTTAAACCGGGGCGTTTCCCATGTTGGAGAAATCCTCTTGTAATAGCTAAAGTTAAACGAATTCACAAATTGTTGTGATTTCGAGTACTATGCAAGTTATGAAACACTCCTTCAATCTTTAATAAATAAAAAAAGCTATTCGGAAACAGTCTCCCTATCAAGAAAGGGGAAAAAATATTACGCGCTCTATGCATTATTTTGTCGTCACTTAAGCAATTTAAGCTATTATAAGAGCCTGGGTGTCCAAGAAATCACAGAGGTTAGATTAAGGGAATCGAAGCACGCTCACATTATTTTCTTTTTAAATTTACAAAATAAAAGGTTATGACAGTTGAGATAACGAACCTAATTAATACTACCGATACAAAAAATAATTTTTATCACCTCGATGTAATTTTATTTATGTATCCTAATTATTTTTACTGGAATCTGTTGGCCTTTATATGAAGTCACAAAGGTCTATCATGCCGATGTTAGATTTGGATTTTTTTACCAAGGAAACATTTATAGATAAAACATTGAAAGTATCAAAGCTTAATAAATTGTAAAATGTTCTATAAATCAGAACGATTAATAAATTAATTCATATAGGTTCAATACACGACTCAGCTGGTGTTTTAACTATAAAAATACAAAAAAATAATATATATATATACACAATTATTCAGTTTAAGTAAGTGGAAATGCTTCAATCGAAGCCCAGTAAAGCATGTAGTTCATTTTAGAAGAAAAACAAGAATGAAAAAATGTAATTCGGACCAGGGAGTCGAACCCAGGACCTCGCGATATTAGTTCAGTTGGTAGAGCAAGCGGCTTATAAAATTATTCAGTTTTGCAAAAAAAATATACATGTAAATAATCATCTGGTTGTTGCCAAAATGTAAAGATTTTATATATAGAATGCAATCTTTACTCTAGTCTGATGAGTGAGATGCTGTATATCAGATAAAAAAAACTCGGCTATCAATGTTAAAAATGATACTAGCAAATTGAAAAAAATTTAGGATTCGTTTCTGTTATAAACTTGTTTTACTTATTGTTTAACTTTGCATTGTTTTCTAAATTTCTGACAATAAACTGGTTTTAACTGTAATTTCGGTCTTCTACGCTCTTGTGACACGCACGCAAAAATTCTCGTTTCTGTCAGTAATTTTCATTTTATGAGTTAATTGTATTATGTATATCATATTGCAAACATTTTATTTGTATTATTATAGTTAAAAAATCAGATGAGGTCCGAAAATAAGGGACGGAAACTCGTGTATTGAACCGGTATCAATACATTTATTAATCATACTGACACACCGGCCTTTTCACAACTTATCTAAAAACAAGGAAGATAATGTAATTATCAAGGCTCAGTTGAGGTGTTGGTCTGAAAGCAAAATAAATTAATGGATTTAAAACGTCTAAAATGTTCCATAGAAGGAGGAAAGTAATAAATAAATAAATACAATCCTAAGTATTACAAAAATTATTTTACTTCCGCGCACATACCACAAGCTGTGATCATTTCAGTAACCTACCTATAATGCTTTCCGAGATAAGAATGTGTATTTATTTAATCTACAAATGGGCAGACGCCTGGTGGCAGAAGCATAGAACTTCAACAATAATTAATAATCTGGTTGTAAGGACCATATTTAACCTACTAATAACAATATAATTATATTATATATAAATAAAATATGCACCGCCTATTGCCTCTTAAAACTGGTGGAGACACGGAGAAGGGAATGCTGCGAACCCACAGCAAACACGTCTCCAGTCATTCGAAAGGGCGCGAGAATAGTACTCAATAGCCCGACCTACCTGATGCAGTTTTTCTAGGGTTTTCCCTGCATCTCTTTAGGTGAAACACCGGGTAGGATCCTTAAACCACAGCCCGGGGGCCCTAGTCAACCCCTGGCTATCTTGCTCTACCTTCCACATCCCTTCTTTTCAATTCCCTTCCAATACTATTAAAGGGGAGTCGCCTGTTTCAGGATCACTTTCATGTAGCCTGTTAACTAAAACAAATTTCTAACGTCTGTTTTTTGGTGCCTATCTAAGATTATTTTAACATTTGTAAATGTGGGACCTATAATAATTATGGTTGTAGATTAATAAATTGACAAACAAGAGTAAATTTTAACTTATTTACCCAAGACTAAGTTGAGTAAGATTATAAAAAACTAAATTATAACATGAGTCAAGCAGGAGGCCCTGGGATCGAGTCCCGGTTCGGTAGAAAATTTTCAATTTTGATCTACTAAAATCATTTGATTTCTTAACTATCAAAAAACTGTAAGTTTAATCATTCCTAAATCTTAGATTTTAACCAGAATAATAAAGTAAAAATGTAAGCTTTGAGTATAAATTAAAAAATGATCGCTTTCCTTCATTTATGTATTTACAGTAGCATATCCATTTAAATTATGGGTGTTTAAATTACTCAACATTTAATACTTTTTCAGTTAAACTGCTGTTAGGTTGATGATATTTTATATATAATTCATAAAACCAATATTAATACAATTTTACATCATAGTTTTAATTCTTATAATAAATTAACACATCAATGGATACAAACCATTCCAAATTTTTTAATTGTATCGGTAGGTAACTTCAGTAGGAAAATTTTCACAAACTGATATTTCTTCAGACTGAATGTTAAGGAATTGAAAAATAAAAATAGTAACTCATTTCTATAGACTTTTGAATTCTACTCAGGACTCCCTATCAAGCAATAAATAAAGTCAAATTTATTTCTCAGGAAAACAAGATTAAAATCATTAAATACATTTTAATAGGCAATCCGCATAGACAAAATTTTATAAAAAATTATTTCAAACATATTATATTAACTCAAAGGGCACATATAGAACACAAACCCTACCCATAAAACTAACCATTATAACATTTTCAATACATAACCTATAATATTCATCCAATAATTAAAATCAGTCACTATTTATCTACCGTTATACAAAGATTTGTTTATAAATTATATCTGTCACAAATATCCTTTCATATTCGCATCAGTTTAATCACATTACTAATTTACACGTATGTAAAACGAGGCGATATGAAATGAATTCAGAAGTAGTGGTACGTATAGGAACAGAGCGTAAATAATGCCAAAAAAACTGTAGCAGAATGCGCGGAAGAGGTCTGTGGAACAGGGGAGAAGAGATGTAAAGAGAAGAGCGATGAATAAATGCTCTGCGGCTATGCAGCCAGCGAATTATACAAGGGCCAACACAACTAGCTGGTCGCGGAAAACCGCTGCAGAATAATTATTCTATGGTAAAGGGACTTTTAAATCCACGAGGACACGATTTTTTGCTAAGCGAAGGCCAGCTATGAAACGAAATTTCCATTAATTTATTTGAAACGGGGCATTAGGGCTATAAAAATGTAACACTTGAATTTATACCGGAAGTTCCCGAAAAATAACAGAATACAAAAATTCGTGATGCTGTATTTATACTGGCATTATGCACTTACCCTAATGTCTCGGACATATGATCTCCCTCCTCAGTTTGTAAGACTGACACAGTTGATAAGCAAAAATAAATTAGAACAACAATGAAATTTTGAATTTTATCATTTACATTTCTTCGCATCAATAATTAATGTTTCAAGTTTGTACGGGAAATCTACTGTAGGAATAAATCAACTGAAATTGTATGGAAAAGTTTTCTCTGTAAACATCATTAGAAATTATAAGCTGACGTCAGTGAAGATTAACACTTCTTTGAGTTATATAATTAAATGAAATAACTTGTGCCCTACTGTACTGGAGTTTTAAAGGTTGTGTCCTACCACCCGTAAAAGGAATTTTAGAATGATACAAAGCAATAACGATTTTACCCATTGGCGCATTTTTTCTTTTCTGAACGATTTTATGTGAAAAGCCAGAACGTAATGGACTCGAGTCGTTCCGTATTACATACTTAAACACTAATGAATTGTGCGTCTGAACTGAATAAATTTTTTAAAAAATCAAAACACGATTATCAAATTTTTCACATACGTTCTTTAAGCTACTCAAAGTTATAAATACAACTTTCAAAGGTTTACGTCTAAGCCTTATGGAAGAATAAAAGTCCCATATAGAAAAAAACTCGAGTCACAGCTCAGACACTACATCGCTGGCTTAGTAAGCACCAAACAAAAACAGCAACGTATTCTGTTTACAAGATTAACAAAATTAAACAGTCCTAAGGTGGAATTCGAAGTATCACGATAGAACAAGAAAAAAACAGTAAAATATAACGTTTAATAATTCACATTTTAAAACGAATTAAGACATTTAAATGAATTTTTCAAGGTACAGTACAAGAAATTGTAAACATTGTGTATCAGAATTTATTGCATATTTTTGGCCAGTAAATATTACGTGAAAATACATTCTTTTAGCAAGGTGTCTATTGAATTTTGGGGGTAGGGTAAAGTTTTCCTTTTTACATAAAATCCTCTGCTTTTGTTTTGGTGACCGTATGTGATATATTTAATATAAAAATTTCACTGACCAAGTGATTTTGCTGTTTTGAAATATTTATTCAAACTAATATTGCATTTGACGTCCGTGAGATGGATTATAATGAGTAGGCGCTGAAAAATAAAAGTTAAGTATGCGTTTATTACAGGAACATTGGCATTGGCATAACAAATTAATAAAAACTAAATAAAAACACCATTGAAATATATATAGTTTACTAAATTTCTTCTTCTTCTTCAGAACTACAGCCCTTGGCGAGTCTTGGCTCCTCAACAATCTTCCTCCATACCTCTCTATGCTCAACTCTTCTCTTCCATCCTACTCAGGTCGGCGACTACGTTGTCCAGCCATCTATCTGTTGGTCTGCCCTTCCTTCTGGTGTAATATTTGGTAAATTATATAGGGAATATTTAATAAAATTACTTGCGCTTTAGGATAAATATGTTTTTATATATAAAAAACACGTAAAAGTGGTCCTGCGTGCTATTACAAACACATAAATTAATTGAAGGGGACGACTTTTAAATATCACGTTAATTACTTATTGGCAGCAGAGTTTTCGTTCACCTGACGAACTTGTTTTATCTTCATTCTTATCTTGATGCAGGTTACTAGGCGACCGGAACTTCCCTCTTACTTCGTGTTCAATTGTAAATTTTCCCTCTGCCGCCGGAAAGTGGGATGAACCAGGTACTGTCGGTGATTGTGGAAAACTCAGTTTTTAGTCCTTCTTTCCCCTTACCTTCCTCATGAGAAACAATTACACATTACTTTTAACTATTGTTGCACTCCTCAGGTTTCTCCTCCCTTTGAACATACATTACACTCTACAGCTTCCTCCTCCCTTTCCACATCCGTTTCACTCTCCAGCTTCCTCTTCCCTCCCACGTCCTGATCAACTTTCCTCCCTTCTACCTCGTCTTCTCAACGTCTTGAAAAACTCTCCCTCTCTACCTCCTCGCCCTCTCAACGTCTAGAACCATTCTGAATATTTTTTAGATTTTCATCTCTCAGTTAAACTTATATATTCTTTCTCCAAAAGAAAACGCCAATCCTCATGAGTCCTTCGTCCCATGCTAAGTATTATAAATCCACAAACATGCACGTCTCTCGACCGGAAGCCTGGCGCCGGGAAATTCCTTCTTGTCAGCAGTCAGAATGTGCTTGCTGAATTTTTAGATCCTTTAAAATTCTAAAAGTTTGAAAAAAAATAGGTAGGGGTCCTACTGCGCTACAACAATCTGGCATTCGTTATTCTCTTAGGAATCCTTTCAATTGTTATCCTGTCCAAATGTCCCTGCCAACTTATTCTTTAAAAATGAAAACACATTTAAATTATTGGCTACGGTTGCTAATCCGTCTTTGAATTACGAGACAACTGCACTGTATTTAGATTGACTAACAAACAATATTAGGAATTGTATTTGTAACTTTTCATGCTGTTAAGTGGGGCGGAACTTAAAGCTAATTGTTTAAACAAGTATTATCATTTGAGGAGTACTAAATTAAAGTTGATTCTAAAATAGTACAAAATTTAAGAAACAGAAATAATTTGCTATCCACAATTTTAAATATACTTCAGTGATTACGCCATGGAATTTGTAGGGACTATATATATATATATGTATATATTGCTGAATAAACATTCAATCTTCAAAATTTCCGAAGGGCAGCCTTCCCTGTGTCATGGAGAATTTCCCTTTCTGGACGAAGGACTCATGAGGATTGGCAGAACAAACATCCCGTTGGATAGCGTATATAGTATTTGTAATATTATAAGTTGAAGTAGTTGGGAAAACTATTTTCTTATACAGAGTATTCAACCCGTGTCATCAGAATTATTCCAGTTTTTATGGAATAAAATATTTAAATTATTTACCTGCTGAAATGACGAAAAATATTAAATTTTGTATTATTAAACCTAAGTGGTAGGCCATTGTTCTCTTAAACGATTTTCCATCTGCTTGATGAGATGTACCATAAATGGATAAAAAAATTAATTTCAATTGTTTAAAAATAGTTAAAAAATTTAATTTTTTGTAATGCACAGCAGGCACGTTGTTTAAAGGGTGGTCATTTTGGGTACGAACGAATATTTTAAATAATTAAAATTCGAGATATAATGCTTCATTTCTGAGGTAAATTATAATACTATATACAAAATCAAAAGCCTGTCTTTATAATACGTCGTACCATCAAGAAATTATAAAACGTTTCGTGCTTTTCGATGCCAAATGACGTACATGTCTTGTTTATTTCATGTAACGTAGGTACTTTAAACATTATCAAGTGTACATACGTCAACGTTAAATAAGAAACAAGGGCAAATTAATTTTCTCTCTACTGGAGAATAGTGATGAAAGCGACATACATTTGACATAAGTTCCCAGCTAACGATTCCTACCTCATGGGAGATGTAATACATTTCGCATCTGTAGCAAGTGGCTCGCATGCATAGTCGATACAGCGCGTTCCATTAACATTGTAAATTTTTAATTCCAACAGTAGCTGGGCAGCGAAAGCTATACCCGTGCCTCAAATATCAGGCTCAATAGATATTTTATATTGGTCGAGGTTCGATAATGCTTATCGCAGAGATCTCTATGATAAGGATCAAACTAATTACATCCCGGTTACAAGACCTCAAAATTTTATAAGTGAATGTTACATGCAAAACGGCATTCGCTTTGTCTTTCAGAGTTTTATTAGATAATAAGCTGAAAAAATATATGGCTGGACTTTTCTAAAAGCACGTGGTACAAATATTTTACTAGTTGAGAAACTTAAACGAAAGCAGATATTCAATATCTCAATATAGTTAATCTACCCTCATTTTTTCATATTTTTTATATCCTGGACCGGTTTAAAATATTGGAATTTTTACAAATTGCGAGATTTTTTTGTATTATTTGGACTCCAATAGAAAATTTGTTTAAACTTTCATACTTACGTTGAATATAGTTATATTTAAAGTGAATCAGATGTCTCATTAATCCTGACTGAGCGGCGATGCGTCACGATCTTACATTTCCAGAATTTACGTTTTCATAGACAAGTCTGTGACCACGTATAATCACACTTAACCAGATATAGTGTTTGTTAAAAAATCTACAAAGTGTCCATTTTGTTATGAACGTAGATGAAACCGTACACAACGTCCCCATGATGAAATATTTTAGATTATGCTTTAAATTATGGTAAAATTTGTATACAGCAGTTACTGTATTTCTGCAAATAAATACGTAAATACAGGAAATATGGTTGAAGCGACAATTAAACTAATGTTTTTTTTCAAGTTTCGAATTATTAGAGATTCACAAGAATTGCATATAGTTTCTTCTAATAATTGTCTTAACCGCAATGAGTATGGATTCACCAGATTTTAAAATTAACATAATTTTGTTAATCGCGTTTCTGTAATGTGCAGCAGTGCAAGTTAGTCCCGCCGCAAGAAATACATTTTTTGTTGGAGTGTTTTGGCTTAAATGTGATATATAACAGGATAAAAGAGTTGTCTATAGAAGATAAAATCTCTATGACAATTATCAGCTTGACATCAATGAGTGAGGGTCGTTTCAAAAACCGGTGGTCATATTAAAACTCATAAAGTTTGTAACATTCCGTTGGTAGCGATGCTAAATTTTGAAGTGTAATCTCACTGATGAATAGAAAAGTGAGATTTGGAACCTGGACGATGAAAATACGAAAATGACCCTGGTAATGACTGCTGGAAACGTGCCTCTTAATTTCTTGAATTTTATTTCTGTTGGCTCAGTTGCTTTCATCAAACAGATAGATTTATTATTGTTTGTAATAAATCTTAGGAGTGATTTTAATTATGTTTTGATTTTAAATTAATCTTGTTCCATAAATTACCAACTTATAAAGCTTGAAATTCCCAATCAGCCGTTTCCTAGAGCCTTGCATCGACATAACAGGCAGACGAAATAAGCTGATGGTAACAGTGGTCCATAAATATGTAATTCCTTCGTTACATAATTTGTTGCTTCAAATTTGAGGCATATTAATTGGTACTTAATCATAAAGTGTGGAAAAATATGTTATTAAAATTTTATTATTACCTAATGGTACAGTTTTTAAAGGAATTACTAGACATTTGTGTTGTTCTATGATTATGAATATTGACTAAATATTCTTAATTTTAAATATAAATAATCAATTAGAATAAATTTATATAAACGCTGATTTTTAAATTTGAAATGTATAAAAAGCTTGGGGATTTTGAAGTATCCTATTATGTAATCAACTATTAGTCAGAATAAATTAAATATATGAAGATTTAATTGCTGTTATTATTGGAACTTTAATAATGAATAAATATTAATTTTAAAAATCAAAAAGGTGTTGGAAGAATTAAGCGAAATTAATAAGTAGGATGAAAATAACTTTAAAGTGTCGGTGAAGATACGTAACTGATAAGACTGTTTGGGACTATATTACTTGGCGTCTCTTCTTCAGTGATGGAAATCAAGAGAGTAGGGAAGAATTGGTAACGTGAAGTTTTTGGTAACTTAGTATCATCCAGGGCAAAGACTAGGATGCACGAGAGAAGTTTAAGAAATTGTAACGTGAGGTTCTTGGTACCTTAGTCTCATCAGGACTAGAATAGAATTGGATATAATATTTAAGAAAATAGCCTAAAGGGCCCAGGTGCCTATGAAACAATTCCGTTAGGGAAGTTAAGCAAAGACTGAAGTTAGTCACACGGACGACAGTCCAGAATTGGCCATCTCCAACTGCGTCTCCCTCTCCATCACGTTAGGCACGGAGCCAATTGGATGTGAGAGATTCGGCCACGTTGAACCTAAAGGAGTTCTTTATAACCAGTTCTAGCAGGCGTTTTGAGGTAATTAGACTTGCGTTGGCAACTGGTAACGTTTCTTGTAACCTGAAGCGTCACTTGCTTCGTTTGAATGCTTTTCCTCACGACACCGTCTTAACTGCTTGATTAACTTTCAAAAATAAAATTTAATAGAGATAATAACAAAAAAATCTTAAATTATGACACACGGAAGTAATAAATATAAACTAAAAAGATATATTTGTGAATATAATATGAACATTTGAATTAGTCTGGTGATGGCAGATTTATAATACGTATACGATTACAGCAGTAGGGTAGACCGTAAAACTATATCATCATTCGTTTGGAAACTATAGCCGTATTGATTGTATTTGCAACAAGTCCATAACAACTAAAAGGTTGAATTATTAGAAAAAAATACCAACAATCCGTTGGAAGGTCTTACAAGCCTTCAACAGGAGCAGAATCATTTTTCCAAAGCTGATGTCAATATGAGATAATAAATAAGCAAATACATCTGTTGACTTACTGATGTTCCTTTCGATACGCGGACAGAAGCACTCTTTCCGATTGCCAATAACAGTTGCCTTCGCTTGCACACGCCCAGATATCGATGGATGTTGCGGCTATTGTCAATTGGGACAGCGCTTAACTTAATTAAGAGTTGTCTGCTCCTCTTTCATGTTTCGCAGCGTGTAGCCACAAAGCTCGCTTGCTACTCTTTGTGGTCGGTGTGCTGCTAATTACGAGTTCATTATCACGGAGTCGTCTTGTGCAGATAAACTGCTAGTCCGGGGCTTCTTAACCGACTTCCAAACTACGTTGAAACATGAACGCTCGCTTGGCTAAATCCCGCCCTTAGACGGCGTTATTACTTGCTACTAAAATACGAAGCTATGCCTTGGTTAAATTCACAGAGCCTAAGTGTGGAACTAAACAATTTCATTCGAAATAATATCTGAAATATCGTAATCTAAAAAAGTTATCTACTGGTGAAATGACATACACCTATCAAATCTCAAAAATAAATGTTTAAATACAGCCATTTTTATATGATTATCGATATCCAACAGGTTGTGTGTCCCTCCCCCACAATGAATTATTTACTAATCAATTAAACAAAGACAGCAGGAATCGAAATAATGTCATAAAATACTAATATACAGATCAAACTAACGAGTTATGGTAAAAGGTAGTAAAAAGAAATCAAATACAAATTTAATGTTTGAATAAGGCCAAAAACGGACAAAAAATTAGTGAAACATAACAAATTATAATTTAAAATCAACTACATGTTTCAGTCCTGATATGGACCCTCTTCAGGTTAAACTAAACCACAATGTACAAAAACTATTATTTCATTCCAAAGATATTACAGTAGAGCCAAGGAATACAGTAAATAGAGAACCAAGAGACTAAATTTAAAAACGGAAGGATAATAATTATACATTTGATACATTATATTTCATTAATTAAGACATTAGATATACTACTGAGCAAATCCGTGTACGTTTTTTACATTCAGAGTATTAATGTTGTATTAGCTGATTTAGGTTCAAATTCTCAGGCCAAGAAACATAAATTACAACATAGTTTTCTGACTTTAAAATTTACAATAAATAAAAAGGCGGCCAAAATGCCAGCGTACAAATTTATCACTATTTATTCAAAAGCGACATTTCGTCTCCATTTTGAGACTTCCTCGGACGTAAAATTTAGCAATACGTCATATTTACCTCTTGACTCCATCAGCCGAAAAGATTATTGAATTTACATCTGAAGAATTTAGTGTCACGCATGGACCATCTCCAGAGACAGTTACGACCGAAAATGAAATTTTTAAAATTTAAATCTTGGTTAAATTTCTCTATAATTAATATCTTTCCTTTTTTAATTTAGTCTTTCGATTCTTTAATTACTGTATTCTTTGACTCTACTGTAATATCTTTGGAATGTCATAAATTTTGTGCATTGTTATTTACTTCAACCTATAGACGGTCCAGATTAGGACCGAAACGTGTAGTTGGTTTTATATTTTGGTTTATTTTTAACCATTTTTTGTCTGTTTTGTCTGTTTAAACTTACAGACATTAATAACTATTATAAAATACAATTTTTTTTCACAACCTACTTTTATCGTTTACTAAATATTTATTTGCTTTTATGTTTTCGTCTTCCAGAAACTACAAAGATCTTTTGATGAGTTACTAGGACTTAACTCTTTTATGTATAATGACTGCATCTGTGAGAGACAGTACTGATGAGAATCTCAAAAGATTTCCAGCATTATTATTTCCTCATCAAACTGCATGTGTTTGCGGCAGTATGCAGTATAAAGGAAAATACGATGGAACAACACTCTTTGTATCAAAACCTGCGTATCATAGTTAAATGGGAGACTAAAATGAAATTAAAATTTAGTGGCATACGTTTAATGTGACAAATATGATAAGACTAATAATTATAATTTGAATATATATAATTTCTTGATATTTCATAAAGAAAAGAAATATTTTATGAATTAAATTAAATATATTATCGACGAATTTTACAGACATAGTTTTTACTTAAATTAAACGACGTTTCGTCACCTCATTTTGGACTTCAAGTCTGACTACAAATATTATACAAAAACATTTATATTAAAAATTATTAAAATATATGAATAATAATGACAGTAATGATCAATAATAAAATGTATAATTTTGATCAAGAAATACCAAATATGTATAAATTTCAAAATTGAAAGTTTTTACTAATGTCATTATTATTCTGATATTTTAATAATTGTAAATGCTAATATACTATATACTTTTTGTAGTAACACATTAAGAAATACAAAATGGGATGACGAAATGCCATTTAATCTCAATAAAAACTCTCACCGTATGCTCAAGGTATTCGACCCTAGTACATACACCTCCTAAAATAAGTGAAGGTGCCTCGGCATGTGAGAACTTTTAAAGAACCAGAAAAAGTACGAGGCATTCCCGACAGGGTCAGGTGAGCCCCGCAGTCAATCTGGGGAAGAAATACCTGCGAGAGTAAACTCCCACAGGCACTCCTTAACCCTTCCTATTCAAAACCAACTGTGAGTTATAAGGTTTGCCCTGAAGCGGTCAAATTCAAATGATAGCTTATTTTTATATATTCAATTAATTCAACTTTATCAATATTCTGTACCTGTTGTTTCGATTTTAGGGCAAAATAAAAAGAACTATTTCGGCGCGAACGAAGTCGCGGGGATTATCTAGTTTGTAATAATATTAAATTTGTAAAATAAATCTGACATGACTAAGCAGTTTAGGACATTAAGGGTTAAATGTACATCTGATTGTCGTTACCCAAATAATAATTGCGTGATGGAGTATAATTGTGGGACATCAGACATACAAGAATGTGTACTCTGAGTATGACATATATTTTAGGACCAAGCGGACGAGAATAGAAACTGATAAATAGTTATTAAAAATGCAGTAACAAGATATCGACAGAAAATGTAATATATACCAAATTACTAATATAAAGTGTTTAAATAGCAAAAAATATTGTATAGGGATACAAATTGAAAGTAAAAGTGTGACTAAAAATGAATGAAACAAAAAGGCAATGAGTTGAGGAAGGTACGTATGCAATTATTGCGATCTTTCAGGATAAGGTGGTAAACGAGCAGAGGTAAGAGAGGCAGGAGGAGGGAGGCTATGGGCGAAGTGATGGCGTGCTGAGGCGGCGAGTCTCCAGGCGACACTACCACACGAGCTGGGACATTTGTTGCTAAGATGGCGTGCACCTGCAGAAACTTTCGGCGAGGGACCACTCCGAAGAAAAGAGCTGCTTCTCAAATATTGCCGCTTCCTCTGAGCATCTTACGTGCATGTAATTGAGACCTCGACACAGCCCTTTACTTAATGTTACCCTTTTCTTAGAAACCTCAGCTAATTCCTCATTCTAAACTACATTAAACGTAAACATGGATCTTAGATTTGTAAAACAATATTTGATCTTACAAATTAATACACAATTAAATGGATGAATTGGAACGAACTTCTGCTCTCAGCATGTTTTTTTTCCTTTATTGAGACTTCAACACACATTATTAAATAACCAACTCATTAATCGTAAACATCTAGAAAATGTGGATGAGGAACAACATTATTTCTCGCGATTGATTTCTGAGATTCTCCACATCAGAATAATTATTCATTCAATAAATATAAAAAAAGTCACCAGTAACCTAAATAATATTTACGACTCTTTACTTTTACATTTCTCAATTTTTTATTGGTCACAAAATAATGTAACGGGACTTCGCTCTGAGTTTGCTAAGCCTATTTGTGATACTTTAACAGCATTTCGGCTATGGGAATCGTGGAGTGATGACAATGGTTTGCTAAATTTGTAAGTTTCAAACCATTTTTTTTAGATAATAAAATTCAGATACAGTAGACGCATGTAATTTACTGTCATGTAGTATGCCTGAAGAAGTCTCAAGACGAGAGACGAAACGTAGTATAATTCATTATTTAAATTAAATAAAATCTGCAAATTTTTAATTCAGAAATAATCACACTGACAACAAAAGCTGTTCCAATAAAATGAAAGTATAATAAAAAGAAATTTTTACAATTAACTCGGTAGTTTTGATTTTAATTTAAATCAAAATAAATTATTGGGTTAGATTAAATAAAAACAAATTAAATTCATTTACTGAAAACAAAAGATAAGAATAATTACTAAATTTTAAGGTTCAATTTAAAAATTTTCCACGGCTAGCTCAATTGCATTTACTAAAACTGAAGGGTAATTTTTTTGTGGGCTTATCGTGCAGCAACAAAATCGTCATCACGCACGTTTAGATATTGGCACTAACACACCTGAGATTTATTGTGGGTCGTAAACAGCTTCGTCCTTTGCCCACTGCGGGATATTGAGGTTTGTCTTCCATGAATTCTGATCGCCTCTGGAGCTCGTTCCTGGGCTCTGGGAAATTACTTGGACAGGACTCCACCTGCTTGCAGTTCGCCTCGTTGTAGGGACATCCTTCCTTCTATTCCGTCAGCAAGATTCCTCGTTTTCTCTCCGCCTGATTACTTCAGACTAATTTATCTAGTGTCGTGGCTCAACAACCACGCACTCTTCTGACATCCTACTTGTTCAAGTCTCCATGACCAACTCATCTAATTTCTCCTTCACGACTGCCGTGCAGTGTATCAATCACCACGTACCTTCTAGACTTCTTCCTCCTTCAAATCTTCATGCCCGACTTTCATCCATCCTCGCAGGTCATTCATTCCATCCTGAGATGCACGGTGGATCACCTGACCAATCAGCCTCCAATCAAAATTCAGCTTGGCCCGCGGTTTCTCTATCTAATTTCTGGTCTTCCAAAATTCCCAGGGTCAAAGAAGTGGACTCACGTTAAGATTCTTAAGTCGCCAAACGGTCGATCTGTCATGTTCTCACCTTTCTGGCACCTTGGTATTGACTTGTACTGAATGTCTCCAACATGGTGAATTTTTTACCCAGTGACGAGATAATGTGGTGATTGCCTAATACACTCATTATAGTAGACACATGTAATTTATTGAAATGTAGGACGCTTGAAGAAGTCTCAAAACGAAAGACGAATCGTAGTATAATTTATTATTGAAATAAAATAAAAACTGAAATATTTTAACGTGGGAATAATCACTCTGACAAAAGCTGTTCCAATGAAATGAATGTATAATGAAAAGGGATGTATGTTTTTCTATTCTCATCAGAAAGTTAACCGCAATTCAAGTATGCAATGTAGCGGCTACTTGTTTCTATTCTGCTACTGTCACATTCAAACAACTACAACCTGAATTACGAGCACAAAGGAACACACGGAAGAGACTTTTTTTAAGAACATAAGTTTGTATACTGCCCTTTTATTTTGAATCACAACCTAACGTTGAATGCCTGAAAAAGTCTCAAGAAGAAAGAAAAGAGAGAGAGAGAGAGAGAGAGAGAGAGAGAGAGAGAGAGAGAGAGAGAGAGAGAGAGAGAGAGAGAAATTTTAGCTTGCAAATAAACACACTGACAACAATCGCTGTTCTAATTCAGTCAATTATGTAATTATAATAACAATTAAAGTCTGTGAATAACATATACAAATGAAGAATTAATGACCCGTATAACAGACTTATACATAAAATTTTGAAGAACTAGACTAGACGGTTGGACTATCCCTTGTGATCCATGTCAGGGCCACTTTATGCTAAACAATTATTTAATTGTCAGGTTATTAATATTTAAAAAAATTAATGGCCAAGTAGAAAGGTTTATTAGTTAACAACGAAATTCATACATTTATAACAATATATCAGTGCGTTTAGTTTCAAGTTTCGGACTCTAAAAAATCAGTTGAATATGAAATAGATAAATCATAATAAATGTTATGTTCTTAAAAGATCTTAAATATTCTGCTGGTACACACTTCTAAGATTTTCAATGATTCTCTTGTCTCCCTCTCTTCCTTGGCTCTGCTGCCCATTCAGGGCCTTGGCCTGTCAGATCGACAGAGGACCTTCATCTTACATGACAGACTCCAAAAACCATCCAAGACCATCCAGGATTCGAACCCGGGACCTCTGGTTTGTGAGGCAGCGACGCTAGCCACTGGACCACATGAGGTCGGTTTTTAATAATTAGGTTATAAAAATTATTTAAAACATTGAATGTTTACTGTATTATACGTTTATAGAAAGCAACATTTGAAAGGTCACATTTATTTTGTTTCCGCAGCTACCATACATCTAATGTCTAAAATTGTATAAATTAGATTACATTTAACAGTATATTGACATGTACTATTATGATAGTAAAATGTAATTTAAATCAGTAGATTCGCCCGTATGATAGTCCAACTGAGTTCAGCTCAATTGCTGCATTCATATACTCGATGCGTAATTTGATCATTACAAACGATAGAACACGTCGCGCATTTAGCCGTTAACGTGCATATCTAAACCTGAAACCCTTTCATGGCGCTTCGTTTCCTGACAAACGGGTAGAAAGCTAATCCTTTCGGGCCTTAAAGCGCGGGGAACGAATTTTCACGTTTGCGTCGAGCGGAAGTTCAGCTCGTTCGGAGCGCTCGATCCCTTATTAGCAGCGTGTCAACACGTCGTCCGATGTTATAATTAGGTAAGCTTATGGACGAGGCAGCGTTCGTTATTGCTGCAGCGTGTTGACATTGCGCGAGCGAGCGGCTTAGAGTCCAGCGCAAAACTACTGCGCAGGACAGCGCGCCATTAGCGCTAAATGGAAACATTCTTCGGGTTCCCCTCGGGCATAAAACTTTATGAAGCAAGATAGAAATAATAATTTCTTACAGAAATACTTTCTTTCACGTCCTGCATCATTGAGATATTTTCTCTTTGATGTGACAATAGCACAGTATGACGTACGGATTTCTTATTCTTTTTATTTTATTTATAAAGGTCGCATCGAATGCCTTGCCATTAGCGACCACAATGACAATTATTTACATATTATTTTACAACGATTTATTCACATATTATTTATAATTATGAATTTCCAAAATAAGACACTGGTAATGTCCATTTATCTGTTACTTACCCACTAATAAATTATTTCTCTTCATTACATTTAATTTTTAAATTTAAAAAACAAAATACAACACATTTAAATTAAATCTAAAATATTACTGTCCTTACAAAACTTAATAACGTATTTTTGATATTTTGCCCTATTTCAGTCTGTGTTTGTGATATTTGGGGCATTTATATGTGGTAATCACCAAATTATTTCGTTACTCTTCCTCCAGGATCACGTTTATCACATTTATTATGGTTTCCAAGTCTTCTTCTGACTGCCCTAATATCACATTGTCATTAGCAAATACTGTGTTTTTTATTTCTTCTCTATGTATTTTAATTATTTTCCCATGTTTCTTTTTAAATTTCTTCATTGCCTGTTCTATATATAAGTTAAACAACATGGGCGACAGACTGTATCCTTGTCTGACTCTTCTCAAGATTTATACTTTCTTTTCTTGATTTTAAATTGTAATTACTGCTGACTGCCTTCTATAGAGGTTATGTATTAGCCTCCTTTCTCGATATTTTATTCCTGTGCTCTTCAAAATCCTTAATAGTGTGTTCCAGTTTATCCTAAATCTACAGCTGCCATGAACGTAGGTCGCTTTTTCTTATCCAGTCTTCTAAAATTAGACGCAAAGAGTATTGCTTATCTTGTCTCTACATTCTTCCTAATACCAAACTCATTTGTCCTAACTCTCATTCTATTTGTGGTCCCATCCTCCTATAAACTATTGTCGTTAGTATTTTGCACACATGAGTTACTAAACTAATTCTCGTGTGTTGTTCGCATCTATCAGCCCCAGTCATCTTCGGTAAGGGTATGATTATGTTTTTAACAAACTTTTCTTTACCATTTTCATTTCTCGCGTTTTCTACTTACGCCTATCATCAATCATTTTTATTATTTCTTGTGTTATCCATGGTCTGAGCTATTCTATATATTTTTTCGTTGGCTGCTCAAGTCATTTCTTCATTCAAGAGTGCCCATTTATCATCGACATTGTTTGTTTCGCCTTTCTCTATTAATCTACTCTTGATAACTCTGAAGCATCTCATATTGTTTCTGTTTTCCTAATTCCCATCTTTTGGTTTTAACTTCCTTCTTGAGTTTCTTCAAGCATGAAATAAACATTTTAGACGGTCGGTCACTGGTTTTACGACGAAATTTTTACTAGTAGCTTTCGGCAAATTAGACTAATAAGAAAACTTAATGCTTAAAAAATGCAAACTACATGGTATGGATGAAACTGTCTTATTTTTAAAATAATTTGGTTAAAATAGAAGGATTATAATGGCACGTTAGTTGCCAAAAGCTATCCATGAAAATTTATTAGTAAAATTAGTCACCGTCTAAATTTTTTTTATTTCAGTTATCAACTGTCAAAATTTAACAGCCAAGAAATCCAATGCTTTCTAGAGGAAGAAGTGGAAACATTAAAAACTTTCAAAGAAGTAAAAACATGTATGAATATTGCCCTTTAAGAGGCGACAAAAGACAAAATCAGTTATGAATTTCGGGTAAAAATTTGCGTTGAACTCAGTTATCTTGTTTTAAAAAAGTGTTAATGAAAGTGTTATAAATTTAAAAAATGAGTCATATTACATTTATTTTCGGCTTACCGCGTGGTTGCTCGAGTCCGGTCGACGTTTTTCCATTTTATGTTCTAAAATTTACTTTTAAGGTCGTTGGCTCTCTTTGAATTGATATGCATGCAATGCTCAGTTAACATAATGTCCATTATTCACTGATTTCCTAACTAAAGTGCTGAAGAATGTGATTAATTAATTGCACATGATCCGAGCTTAGGTTTACAGCAGTTGAGAAATGTGACATCGGATCTGGTAATCGACCTGGAGTAGCTCAGATGGTTAGATCGACCGCACGGTAAGTGGGAGGTCCTAGGTTCGATTCCCAGATCCTGTCGACATTCCATTCTTATCTTCTAAAATATAAATACAATAGAATTGTTCAATGTATAGTTCTGTTAAATTATTCTTTGATGAAACTTTGGTACTATAATGTAGTGATTTAAAAATATTGATATTATATAATGCATTGATTTAAAGAATATTAATATCTGGCACCTATAAATCGAAAAAAAGTTTAATAATATTATAAATATCGATAAAGTAAAATTTCATAATAATGGTATTCGTTAACAAAGCAACAAGAAATAATATAAAAGTCAGGGTGCCTTTTCCCTAGCCGGCTACTTTTAGTGTAAGTTTTGTGCATGTCATAGCTCGAGGGTTATAACAAAACTTATAATGTAGCCATGCCAAATAAATAAATAAAAATATGTGCTTTAAATTAGGTCTCTTAAGTAATTCTAGGACGCCATCACTGTAAATATGTAAATTGTTTTTATGGGTTGTGATATTTCTAAAGTAAAATAAAACTTTTATGATATTTTACATTTTAGTTGATGAAGGCAATTTAGTATTTTCTTCATTGTCACCCTGAAGCAAATAGACAAGTTGAGCGTTACTGAAATAAATTACGTGAGGAAAGGAAAAACTACGAGACGACATCAGGGCATTGCAATGAGACGCAGCGGAATGAAAGAACTGCGTCAGGTCGTTAGTATTACTAGCAGCAGCGCCCTCTTCGCACGCACAAAGCGTAACACTCATTTGCATGCCAAGTAAATAGCAGCTTGTGCTGGCCGCAGTGTAATCTGGCGACCGCACGACGTGTGAGGCCAATCAACGAATCATTTGAACAACCCGAGTGCGTGATCGGACGCAAACGGTTCCTGCTCCAAGAACTTCAATACAGTCAGACGAAAATCAATTCAAGTCTCAATCGTAGTAATTTCATGCAGAAGGGAAAAGTATTTAAATATTTACCACATTGTCCGGAATATTCAATGATATCTGTTTAAAAATTTATTATCCTCATTAAGATTCATTAAATTCATCACTAGAATATAACAATCTCTTAACACATGTACAAAGCGCCAAATAATAGTTTATAAATTGAGATTAGCATGTTACAAAAGACTTTGAAAATCAAAATAAATGTGATTGAAATATTTATTTAAAAAGGTTTTTATGCATGCCGTATATGCTAATAATGCAATGTAGTTGACAACCAATATTGAACTGTGTTCTTAAAAATTTCAACTAAAACAGTTCAACGTTCCTGTACGTATTTGTAACATTTTAAGGTATTCTATGCGGGAATTATAAAAGACAATGTGTAATTTTTCATAAAGCTAGTTATAATCAGATTAGTATTGAACTAAAGTATACAATTGAGAATCACATACTTAATTATCCCCAGATTCTAATCAGGTTACGTCGGTTCCCGTGCAAGACTCCTATCAAACTTCCTTCCTTTCCTTCCTTAGAGCGTATATTACTGACAGTTACAATACACATATTAAACTGAATATCCGTGTTTAACTGGTAAATACTGCAACCTTCCGATTCTTACCTGATAAGACTCAGGCGAACTCACTCACACTACGAAAACTGTCCTAAACGTTCCTTGCATCTTGACAATCCTAGGAGATAAACCTTGTATCTCATTTCCTTATCACGCTCAAAACCAGCTCCGATAGCAAAGTCAAGGCCAGACTCTGCTCACCGACGTCATTGTGACTTCACTGCATGTATCGAAGAGTGCATTCGTGGTCACACCACATACTTTTACATTCACATATCATTTTTACACACCGTTATTACAATTTCAAAGTTGAATTTTATTTTCCTTAGTGGGAAAATTATTCCATTTGTGTCCAAACCGTTTGCATTTAAAACATCTTGCACCTTCATTTTTGAATTTGCAATCAACAGACTTGTGGCCAGTCTCATTGCAATTAAAACATTTCAAATATGGGTTCGTAATATTCTGAAAATATTTGAGTACGGACAACCGGTTGAATTATGTTGGCTTGTTCGGTAACGTGTATTTTAGATTTATTTTCAAAAAATATTCTTTGGTTTCTGAACTGATTTTGCGATGCGTCATATTCTCCTAATTTATTAATAATCTCATCTATATTTTTGACTTTAGATAATTCGTCGATAAAATGGTCTTCGTAATTGGTTTACGACCATACGTTCCTTCAGTTCTTCATAATTCAAGACATGCAGCCCTTTTATCAATTCTTCGAAATAGTTTATCAATTCAAAATCGAAGTCTCGTCACGCAGAATATGTTTCATTTTTGTGCTAGATGAAATTTTACCTAAACTACTCAGGACTTAATTTAAATCTCTTTAGCAATACTTTCTTATTATGATCATAGTTATTTGATAAATGATCAGGTTCGCGTGTTAAAAAATTTACAATATCTAGCGGGAGCAAATTAAATAAATATGAAACCCAGTTTTCTTTTTGCTTCTCAGTTCTGCCAAACTGCTTCTCGAATAATGTTAAGTATAAACTAATGTCTTCACTCCAGTCGTAACGAGTCATTATTTTATTGAAATCGGCGCTCTTACTTGAGATTGAAGAACCGCAAGAATCTTCGTTTTGCTTACTAGCTGCTTCTGACTAACAATTTAAAAATGTTATCACGTTCAGCTCTTTCGTTTTCATCCCGTTCTTCTCTTTCAACGGCAATCGAATTTAACAATTTGTTTTTTGCAAAATTCTTCTGACTCAGTGATCACTAAGAATTTGGGCCACTTTAATATTTTCTGGTGGTTTTAATCCTAATTCATCAATAAGGTTAATTAAATCGTATTTACGCGTTCTGGCTAAAAATAGCATTTTGATGCTATGAATGAAATAGAACGTCAAAAAGTTAATATTAAGAAAATTTACATCTTTTTAAATTAACGCAAGTTGAGGACTAATGCTTGCTACACATTCCTTTTTACTCTATATGTCATACAACTAAAATCTTTTAAAAAATGAGGAAGTGTAACAAATATTGAATCGAGTGCATAATGAGGCGCTGTTTAGTGCGAGGAAAGGGGAACACTATCGATCGTTGGGACTTTTGAAGTGTTGCTATCTAGTGCGTTTAAAGAGAACTAGAAATAGCGGTAAATTATCACACATGACCTCTTGAGGGTTAAGTATTTATAAAATATTAAAAACAAGTAAAAGACTCCACCCAAACTTATCATTGAACGTAATTTATTTATCAGCACAATATAGTTATATAAAATATAAATTATTAGAAATGTATTAAACAAATTCATTGCTATGGTTATTATGGCTTTTGTAAAGGGTTCTTATCCCACATGCACGGACGGCACTGCTTTCATTAATTCCAAAAAATTCATTGTTCTCGTTTCAGAGCCAGTATAACAGACTGAGATCAAACAGCTCACTGTAACACCGGATGTTTTACGCGACATTCTGAAGATCCTTTTCCGAGAAATGCCTCTCCCCCTCCCCCACCCCTCGTTCTCGCTAAAACGTAATGAACTGTATTCATTACGTTATATATTACTTAGTGAGTTTTGCAAATCAGACATAACGTTCTCCGTCTTTTATTTTTTTAAGGGAAATGAAATAATATGGTCATTAGGTTAACACTGCGTCTGACTTAAGTTCGTGATATCTTATATGCAGTATAGGATTAAAGTTTCATGTTTCCTTTTAATATTTATAAAGCACTCCTGTACTTTAATAGCTTTAATTTTTTATCTCGCATTATAATTAACAACTTAGACACGCGATTTAAGGTATACATTCCCGTGTTCTTTTCTTATGTGTTTCTTGTACTACATAAATTAATCACAAAAGCCGTATAAGGTAGGATCAGGAATATTTCTCGTGGACTTAGAAAAATTAAAAAAACATATATTTTCTATTTTATGGGGTAACAGGCTTGGGAACTATACAATATAATGACAAAAGTTATAGATTCGACTGCTGTTAATTTAACCTTATTATAAATATTATTATATTATTATAAATAAGATATAAAGAATGGTCAAAAGTCAGAAATAGAACAATTTAATTAGAATTATATCGTTTCGTCCCCAACTTATCTGACGTCCTTAATTCATTTTTTAAAAATATTATAAACTTTCATGTTGACGCCGCAAAGTCTGGGGCCAAAAATAAAGTAATAAGTTAATATGGTTTAATGTTTTTAATAAAATAATTTAATTTTAATTAAACACTTAAGTCCCTATATTTCACGATCACCTTAGTTTCTTAAATTAAAATATTGTAATGTTATGATTTTGGGCCCCAGACGAAATTTCATAAAATTTTAATAAATGAACTGAGGACGTCACGTAAGTTGGTAACGAATCGTTTTAATTCAAACTGATTTCTTCTAATTCTAACTTTTGGCCATTATTTATGATTGATTTAAAAATTTAGGTTAATCAATGAATTAAGGTACCTCCATGTCTACATGTTCATTAAATACTCTATTTTAATTTTGTAAATTCATTATTTTATGAGTCATGCAAGATGACAGTCCGCAGTCGACTCGGTAGGCCCAGGCCCTTAATGGGCTGAGAGTATTGTATGTAGAAGAATCAATTATTATACCAACTGATAATCGTTAAGTTAAATGGTTTTATATAAATTAAAAAAACAGTATCTTATTTTGTAAATTCGTAATTGTATATCAATAATTGTATAATTTTTTATTAATATATAAAAACTATTATCTTTACAGATTCTCAGTTGTGCCAATTTCGATATAGTATATACAATATGAACACAAAAAAAACACGAAAATAAAATATTGTATATAATTTGCATGGTTACATGAGGGTAGGTTAATCCGTTTGATTAACCTACTTTAGCCGAACAGGCTGGGCTTAATTGTGAGTATCTGAGGGGCATACGACGTGGGTGTGTGAGGATTGACAAGCAGTGAACTGATATTTGGAGGATATATGAGGATGTGGTTTGCGAGCATGATGGGAAGGAGGGTAAGAATGTGCCTGAATGATCAGGGGGAAGGATGAGGTCAATTGGAAGTTTTCTTTTGAGGCGACGGGAATAATTGTATAATAATATGTAAATAATTATTACTTTGGTCGCTAATGGCCAGGCAGTCGATTCGACCTTTATAAATAACTTTTAAAAAATGTCAAATTTCGCAAAGTGCAGGTGCGTGCCCACAACTGCCATCTAATTATAATCGTTCATTCTTTCATTATTACGTTACTTAACACTTTTATTTCTTACGAGGTAGGGAAAAAAGGTTCTTTCGGAAATGGAAATCAATATTTTAGGCTTTACCTTTGATCCTGCTTATTCCTGAAAGGCACAGTTTAGTTAAAGAAAATTTATTGAATTTTAAGATTTTCACACGTATATCTACTTCAAGCATTGGTTACGATTACGGACTTTGTTTAGTGTTTATTTTGTAAGATAACTGGCTGTTGCAGCAAGGCCTTTGCTTTCGCTCAGTGTGGAACCCGCCGGTATCGGTATATCAGACGGCTACAGAGAATTCCCTTGGGAAGTGTTCAAGTGCTAGTCATTGCGTTGATTTTTCAGGATTTCCGTAGTCGACGCTACAGGTGCGCCAGCGAGCTGACGTCACCTCTCCATCATAGCCGCCTTAAGACGAGCTGACGCACATTTGTTCGGGGGCTAAAGAGGCTTTTAGCTATGATAACATGGCGTCGGCGTGCTCGAAGATGGCAGATAGCGGAGCTGAGACGAGGCTCGCGAAGATGAAAAGTAGTCCATTGCGACGCCGAGTACGACACTTGTTCTTGGCGCAGAGCCACCATTTTGCTCTTATTACAGACCCAAAGTAGATGACGCACTTCACCTAATAACTGCATACCTCATGCATAGGGAAACAGCTCGATTACGCATGCAGGTCCTTCTCACGCTGATCCAACCACTGATTGCAAATTACAATTTTACATTACCGGCGTCGTGATACATCTACAAATAGGCTATATATGTATATCACATGATTTTTAACAACGTTAAATTATGTATAAATGTAATAGAATATGTAAATAGTCACGACATGCACTTAATAATTACCTAATCTGAAGTATGCAGATTTTGTGAAACGTAAAGTATTATTGAAAATACGTATGTATTTCATTGATCCCATTACCTGTTTTTAACTGTTATGCCAGCGATTTTGTTTACTCTATACAAAACGTGTTGAGCTGTTTATCTTTGAAGTGTTATTAACTTAACGTTATCTTTAATTATGATCTCCATCCCTGCCCAGCACTGCTGGGTAAGTTATCCCTCTCGAACAGGACTGTCCGTCTGGTGTTGTATTATCAAGGTACTGGGTGCCCGGCGTTTCCCAGTAATTCATTTATATTAACCCGCCGCAGCATTTAATTCGACAGTACTACCTTTATAATAAACCATCCCACAAATCGTCATGTTTTGAAAAATTACTTTTTAAAGTCCCCTATTACGGAAATCGAACAACTGAACGAAGAAATAAAATGCTTTATTTAAGATGTTAGATGAAACGCCGCTGAATGAATGAAGATGTGTATGAGTAGTAATTCAAACAATGCACCTTCCACATTTACATAAAATTTTATTTGCAAAGTCGAATTAGTCGATAATTAATCAATTCACTTTGTATGCACGCAATTAAAATACACAGAATATATCAGAACTCAGAAATCCGAAATCGTGATTTCAAAACAATGCAAAGCTGCGAAGCAATGAACTTGCTTATGTATTGATTCGTAAGGCAGATACCACGGATTATTCAAACTGCAAGGGTAAAAATCTGGAATAATATGTTTTTGTCGTAAAAAATAAAAAATTGGTCAAAATCTATACCAATAAATAAAATTGAAGTGTCTGTCTGTTTATCTGTCTGACTGTCTGTCCGTATGTTTGTTTCGAATACGATCCGAAACAGGCAAAATTTGAGGGTTTAGAAAAAAATATATTTAATTTAAATATTAGTGCATATTTAATTTCTATACATTGCAGAATATATATAATATGATATGAATATAATTAAAAAAATTAATTCTATGGGAATATTTCTTGTCATTGTCGCGGCATGTAAACCATCTGCGAGTTATAAGTTCTATTACGCGTTCCTATATCAGTCATCCCACTTACTATCTATTGTAGCAGCAGGCTCAGAAAAGTTGAACTTCTTTGGATAAATTGATTTCATTTCTCTCGTCAGGTAAATTTTAAAGTTTAGTAATTGATAATATGAAAATAAAAATAAAATAATGATTCATGAACAATTCTCGGGTTTTCAACCGGGTAAGTATAAAGTTTGAACACGACGTTTCCATGGCTTGCTCTGCCATCTTCTTCAGGTGAACTGAAATAATGATGTTTGGTGTCGAAACCGGTGTAATGCGAGTCGCTGTGTTGCATTATATGCGATTTAAATAGACATTTAACCATTACCTGGGGGAAAATTTTTATTGTTAGAATACTGAAAATATATTTATTCCTGCTATTCTACCGGGGGTACTTTAGACTCTCTCGAGATACTGGGGGTATATTTGTGGTTTATTTGTGACGTTTTTGATGTCGGTTTTGATATGTGTTGACCAAGCATTAAATAATGTACCGGGATAATATAAATAAATACCCGGGTAATAGTATTGAATAACTTTAGAACTCGTCAACGTGGTCCAACTATTCCTAAGAACCATCCAGTTATCCCCATATTTACAACAAAAAGTTTTAGCGAAATAGGCCAAGCTGTTTATGAGGAGATGCATTATGAACACAGGCACAGCGGCTTTTTCTATGTTATTATATAAAACTTTCATGATGCTGTTCAAGATGATGGTCCTTCTATTACTGTAAGGCCTTTCACATTCATTGATAATTTATACTTGAAGTTAATTTCAAGTTTGTTAGCTTTTTCTTTAATAATTTACGAAGTGTTTATAGACAGCGATTATCAGGTAAGAAAAACCATTTTTAGGTACGATAAGGAAGCAGCCTAGCTTCCAGCGCAATTTGCTTGATGGAACAAGTTTTGCTAATGTACTTGTTCCCCGTCCCGCATCGATAACCCGGGACAGCAAGTCCGGAACACGACTCGACGGTGCAGAGATTGTGCGGTTTCTGGGATTTCGGTCTGTGGCCGACGGACCCCGGGCCAACTCCAAAATTCTCCCTCGTCCGGCGGACGGAAACGGAACAGCTGACAACGTCGTCTTAGTTTCTCGTTTCGACAAATACATTTACTAATGTTGCACTTCTCCGCTAACATGACAAAACAAATAATATTTCAAATAGAACTTTTTTACCTCGGAAAAACTGATATCCTATAGAGATGAATGTGAGTTAATATCGAAACGGAAGGTGATGTGACGTTCAAAGGTATTTCTTCACCAAACATGAGATCAGCGGGAAAGAAAAATGGCGTTTGTATGAGATAGCAACGATTGTGGATTTGGTTTAAACAAACTAGTGAAGCGACTCTTGAACTCCAGTGACGGGCAGCCTCGGCTCATGAAATTGAAACCTTTGGACCTCTTAACAAGATTCTAGTGAAGTTAAGAAACAAATTCTGCAGACAAACTTTTAAATTTTAACTTAATTTTGATAGAATATTTTTCACCGTGTCTTGTGTTCTGAAAGTCATAGAAATTGTCGCTTTATGATAGATTGTAAGTTATAATTAAATAAAAATTTAAAAATTATAACGTTTTTTTTCAAATCGCAACAAAATTTAAGCATTCATATATCCTATTCAGGATGTAATAGATAATAGATACGCGTGATTAAATTGTAAATAAAATTAATCTGTTTCTTGGCTTTTTCTGTGAGTGGGTGGCGAAACTCGGAACAAAAGACACAACCCTTTCCGTTTTGAAAGTGGGAAGTCTCAGGGCGCATTCCATGGACAATAGACTGACCCTTCTTTTGTAATGAGAGCAGCCCATCGATAAAAGGGACCATCTACCGGGAGTGGGCGTAGCTAATTTGGAGGACCAGCCGGAAAAACGGAAGGTCCACGAATAATCTGGAATGCTACGGTTAAATGCGTAACATATGCAGCATTTACGAACTCCAAGATAAAGAATTTTCTATTGGCTGCAATTGTCAATCTGCAAGCCAATAGGAGACTTTGGTGGACAACGTCTCATTGGTGGTTGAGGATGGTGTGGCGTCCGACTGAGGTGACGACGGAGGAAAGTTTGGAAGTAGGAGAATTATTAGATTGGGAGAGCAGAGAAGAAGTTGTCGGGAGAGCGGAGAGAGCTTGTCACCAGATGCTGTCGGGGAAACGGAGAGACATTGGCGGAAGATGCAACTCAGAAGAAGAGTAAGGCAGACAGCAGACGGAGACCATCTAGTAGCAGTCAACCAGCATATAGAAACGTATGCATTTTTATCGGTATCTTACCCATATTTTGACTTTTGTGTTCACATTTGTCAGGCCTATTGCCATTAGGGAATAAATTAAGCTTCCTCGTTCACCCCACTGTGGAACCCTGAGATTAAAGTCTAATGCAAAATTAATTGTCCTTTTTTTATATTATCTAAATCTGTAAATAAATTTGATGTTTATTAAGATTAATACTTAGAATTAAACTTTTATTTCCACCTTTTTTAATAATCCCCATCAATCAATATCATATAATATATAATTAAATCAATTTAACCCCACCCAAAAACTGTACATTTCAAGAAAAACTTTAAGTAATAGAGCAACAACTGAAAAATCAAAAAATTCCACAGTAAATCTCCTAAGAGAGTTTTATGAAGATCTCCAATATGGCAATAGGGCGTTCAGTACGACAACTCTGACACTCTATTAACATGTTTCTTCTGGTGGGGAAGGGTAGGGAGGGGAGAGGAGAGGAGAGGGGGGCACAAGCTACATGAGGGTGATCTTGAAACAGTCAACTACCCTTTTAGAGCATAGGAAGGGAATTGAAAGGGGGGTGGGATGTGGAATGTAAAGCAAGGTAGCCAAGGGTTGACTAGGGCCCCTAGGTCATAGTTTAAGGATCCTACACGCTGAATCACCTATTGCTACTATTCTCACGTTGTTCTCTATTAACATGATCCTCCACATAAACCAAATTGCGTCATCCCAACATTTGTACTGAAAATAATTTGGTTAAAAATAAATATTATAAGTTTGGATTCTTCATAAAATAAAATTGAGTAATTACATCCGCCCTGTATACTACTTGGGGAACTAAACAATGCATAATCGAATAAGTAAATTTAAATAAACAATACGTTATGAAGAATAATTGTCATTATTGTTGTGGTATTCAGTCCGCAGACTGTTTAGGTGCAGCTTTTTATTCCAACCTGCGCTACTATTTTCATTTTTACGCATCCATGTTTATTTGTCTAATACAGGGTTTCCCAAACTTTTTCTGCAGTGGAACACATCACAAAAATCAGACAGTTTAACGGATCCCTTGGATTATTTAATAATTATTTTAAAATATAAAACTGTAATAATAGAAAAATATGAATAAATAAAGCACTTATTGGCTTTGCCGATTTTGGATCCTTGAATTGCATACCTTGTTAATATCGGGCAAAATATTTGTTTCTTGAACTGTAATATCTGCTGTGGTTTCGAGCAGGTTTATGCACTTTGACATCATAATAATAAGAAATTCCGCTTCGCATAAATATGTTATAGAAAACAAAATTAAAACATTAATAGCTGGTTTTGACTCTTCTGACAAAATCACCCAGAAATATTTGTATTTTTGTTTAAAATTAGAGTCACTGACTTAATTAATTAGATTATTATAATAACTTGCATTAAGATACTGTTTTATCTGTCACGGAAAATGGATTCTGAACCCTGGAATCGTCATTATCATTTATTACAAAATAATAATAAAATGAGGTGATTGGAAGTTATGTGTTTTAAAAACATTTTGGAAACTTCATCATCTACTTTAAAATGTAATGTAATCAAACATTGAGGTAAGGCAGGAAAACAAAATCATTAGATTCAACTGATGAAATCCAAAATTGTGTTTATTTATCAAAAGATACAATTTTATGTCTTTTATTAAAGATTGTAATACCTGTTCCTTGAAATGATAGGTTAATTGCACTTTTTTGCCAGATGTGCAAGTTTTATAAACCATGAAGGATTTGTTAAAACTTTAACAAAATATTGTTTTTAATTATTTTGTGCCTTCGAAATTCAAAAAGTGTTATTAGTGCTTTTGCTATGGATAATCATCTGACTTCAGTATGTAATAAAAGTTCTTTATGTTTATTACTTATTTCATCGCACAAAATTTTATTTAAACCGGATTGAAGTGGTTTTTTATTTAACGTAGTTAAATGCTTTCATGGCGTCATTATTCAAATTTGTGGAAACCTTTGCCACAAGAACTTTTTCTAAAAACAATTTTAGATCTTCATTCACTCCATTTGCTTTGTGAGCTTACCTAACAAGACATAATTAATGTCTTAAAAACAGCGAAATTATGAATTTTAAACCAACAATATGACGAAAGCTTCCTAAATACGTAAATTATTCAAAACTTTTGTGACCATTTGTTATTTGTTAGCTAAAAACTGTTATATTTAGTGGACCACTAAAATTTTCCTGCGGACCACTGGCGGAGAACCGCTGTACTAGATTTTGCTGAGAGACTGCATTATACGTTGTTGGATTACATTCCACAAACAAAGGTGTATAAGGTTGGTTTATTTGTTGGCTATAGCTACTCGATGTCAAGGTAATTAAAATATTCAAATATAATTTTCTGACATTAACTTTAAAGTAAGTAAAAACGGCCGCCGTTTTATTCATTTTAAATAAAATGTCAACTGTATATCTCTGAACAGGTCCTCACTGGTTCATTGTTACCCATGTTTCCTATTGTAGCGGGCAACAAGGAACAGGTTTTCTTTGTTACACAACGTTGTTGTATCGGTTCCGCAACAATAAATAAACAAAGAAAGGTGTGGAAATTGATTCCACTTTCTCCCGTTAGATGCAAACGGAGTTTTCGTCTTAGGAATTGATTACGTTGTACTATAACAGCATATCATAATCCTTAGCATAGTTACAATCTCTAGAAACACCTGTTTAGGACCCGCGGAATACAGTTTGGAAACCCGGGTCTAATACTTTACTCTTCTGTTCTACCCTATGAATTTAATTTAACATGACAGCAGTATGATTACTGCCATATATTGGAGGACCGACCACTCTGAATGCTAAAACTAAACACCCTTTGCTATTTTGATACAGGAAACTGTATTGCCCCAAAGAATACCGCAAAGTTTAAAGATCGGATTTACTTACTCATAAAGGTTCCTCCTCAAACCGTATTAAGATTTTGGTTTCTATACGGTAACAACTAGCCAATTTCGCTGAAGAAAATTGCTCAGGACCCTACGCCTTTACCTTCAAACGCAACTAAGCGACCAAAACGAACTAAGGGAACATTTAAATTACTTAGGAGGAGCGTCGGGCTGGAGCACTTCCCAGCTCAAAGCACAACATTTATCTAAACCAGTGTTTCCCAAGCTTTTCCTGAAATGGAACACTTTGTAGAATCGGATATTTTAACGGAACCCCAGGTTTATTGGGTAATTCATACATGTAAGAATAAAAAAGTTATTCTTACCTAGTAATTATTTTTAAATATGAAACTAATATAAAATAAACATTGAATTGAATTTATTTAATACTGCAATTGAGTAGCACTCGGTGGCAGTTACAAAAAATAAACTTAAAAATAAAATATGTTACAAATAATAATTACACTAATATTATATAAATTAAATTAAATCCTAACAAAAAAAGATAAAAAACGTACCCATTATTCATATATTGTTTCGTCGCACTACACTACACTTCTTAATTCTTCCCTGAAACACGTTGCTATTGGCTGGGAATGTTTCGAAGACTTCTGCAGGTAAATTGTTCCAATCCCTTACAGTCCGATTTAAAAATGAAAATTTCCCAACGTCAGTTTTAAAGCTACACTGCCCAATTTTACAATGATGATCCCCTCTACTGAAATAATTTACTTCTAAAAACTTTGATGCAATATCTTCCCAGGATTGTTGGCCTGCGTACGCTTTAAAAAGAGCCCCGAGACGTAAATTTTGTCGTCGTTTTTCTAACATATCTCACCCTAAACATAAAATGTTTATAAATAAAGCACTTAATGACTTTGATGATTGTGGGTCCTTGATTTGCATATCTTGTTGATATGAGACACAATATTTGTATCTTGAATTCTAATATCTGTTGTGGCGTCGAGCCTGTTTCTGCACTTTGACTTCATTGCAGCATAATACGAAAATCCCGCTTCGTATAAATAGGTTATAGAAAACTGAAGTAAAACTTTAATAGCTTGTTTTGAAATATTGGGCTACTCTTCTGATAAACTCGCCCAGAAATCACTTAAAGGCTGATATTAGTAGTTTTGTTTCAAAATAGAGTTACTGATTAAATCTATTACGTTTGCATAGTCAGTTGCGCTTAACCATAGCTGAACCCGGGAATCTTCCTTACTAGTTATCGTAAAATGTTCTAAATTAGTTGATTTCAAATTATGTAAGTGTTCTAAAACATTTTGGGAACTTCTTCTACTTCAGAATTTCTCACTTTTGTATGCAATAAAAAGTGGATTGCGTTCACTACCGATTTCATCGCACAAAATAGTAAATGATCTTGGTTGAAGTGGTTTTTATTTCAATTAGTTTATCACTATCATATCATTTTTAAATTTTTTCGCCAGTTTTTTTCCTAAACAAATTTCAGATCCTCATTCCCCATCTTGCTGCGTATTGCTACTTTGTAATCTTCTGAAACGAGACATAATTAATATGTCTTAACAACAGCAGAATTTAACACCTTAATTAAGAAGACGTATTTAAAATTGTTGATTGTCAGTATGTCGAAAGCTTCCGAAAGACGTCAATTAATACCGATACTTTGTGACCATATATGTTTTATGTTAGGAATGAAAATATATTGTGATAAAAAAGGCGGATTTTGTAAGGTTGTGGCGTTATGAGGCGCAGTTCGGCCAACAACAATGGCTAGTCGGCCGAAAGATGGTGTTTCCCCGCGGGGGAGGCCCGCCTTGCGTGTATAAAAATGACGATGGTGAACCCCCGAGGGAAAAATGAGGGCGGGGAACCCCGAAATGTTGAGAAATAGGGGAATTCCCGTCGGAAGGTTTAAAAGGGAACCCAATGGGTGGCTCGAAACCAGAGCGCAGAAGGCAGGCAAGTGGAGGAGAGGAGATAACCAGACCCCAGAAGGGAGGCGAGTAGAGCAGATAACCAGACCCCAGAAGGGAGGCGAGTAGAGCAGATAATCAGACCCCAGAAGGGAGGCGAGTGGAGCAGAGCGAGAGGTGGCGACGGTGAACCAGAGCAGTTATCAGAGGGCAGACGAAGGCGGGCGAGTGGAAGCAGAGAAAGGAGTGGGCTCGAACCACGAAGGCAGACGAGTGATCGAAACGGAGCAGACGTGATCAAATCCTGCAAGACGCCAGAGAGACGCACAAAGATTCGAGAGGTGGATGTTTGTTGGGCCAGTAATTGTGGGTAAGCGGTAAAAAAATTGTGAAACTTGCTCATTGCTCTGGATAACTAACATTCAATGATTTTTCTTTCTATTTTCAGCTAATGCATACTCCATCTCTTGAGAGACCCAAAATCCCCTGAGATTAAGCCCGTGTCTTCACTTAAATTAATAAACAAAATATTAAAATTGATCATATTTTTACTTTAAATTAATAAATGTTTTATACACAAAAAAGTATATTACAATATATATGAATTATCCTTGGTGGGCTAACTTCCAGTTGCAAAACGCTGCACTGGATTGTCCTGACAGACTAATTATACGCTGTTGAATGACATTCCACAAAAAAGGTATATAAGGTTGGTTTAATTGTTAGCCATAGCTGCTCATTAGCAAGTTAAATAAAATATTGCCTTTATAATTCTGGGGTATACCAAAGTCTTTCTCTGGTTGGCGAACACACGACCACACTTATTCATGTTTCCTATTATAGCAGTAAACAAGGAACAAGGATTCTTTGTTTCTTGACATCGTTGAATCAGTTCCCAAATAAGGTAGAAACAAATTTGAACTGAGGACTAGACTGTCTTATCCCGTTGAGCTGTGGTGTGTATTGATTGAATAGCATTGTTGGTCTTGTCTTGTTGGAAACAATATTCTTCATCTTTGTAGATAGCATCACCTCAAATTTTTGAGGATTATTCAGGCCCCGCGGAACAAAGTTTGGGAAACCCGGATCTAAACAGTGTACCTGTAGGCCTTTTCAAATGGGAGCCAAATAGGCCTACAAGTTTTTCCTTGTGCCGTCCAATCAAATTATTGTTGCATTGTCTCACAGTACTTTCTACGCGATAACAGTCTAGGTTTCCTGTAGGGGACCTGAGACGACATGGCGACGTTTGAATATTTCTTTGCTCTCATTCATTCAACACCAGAACGGCTCCTACGTGAAAAAAGACTGACACAACCATGCGATGTAAATACCGAAGAGAATGACGTTTACTACCCTGTGCTAAATCCGGATTATACTTCCAGAACTTAAGTTTGGGCCAATTTAAACGACCGATCATCAGACCACGCTACTCAAATGCGAGCTCCGAGTCATAGCTATTTATTACCATAGACTATTTATTACCACCAGAATCAAATCACAAGATGTAAATGAAACGAAAAAAGAAATTCAATTGATGAAAAATTAACGCCATTCTAAATAAAATCAATAGAAACGTCCTTAATTTAACAGACCTTACAAAGTAGAGCGAACTATTAAACAAATTTAGAGCATTCCGACGTTTCGATGCTACCTTTACATCTAACTCAAATGACACACTCTTTAAATGGAGGACGCCAAAAATTTAACAGCAAAGATACACTAGAAATAACTAAAGAACTAAAATAATACACTAAGATTATTATGTCATGCTAAGTATTAAATTTTTCAGGACTGAGATCAATCTTTTTTATGTCTATAATACGAGTGTTTTCAAAACCGATACAATGTTTGATGATCGGACCGTGTTTACAGCTAGAAATTTTAACATTGTAATAGTAAAAGTTCTTTCAGTTTGGCCGATATAACTTAAATTACAATCAGAACGGTTAATTTTCTTTACAAAATCGGTAGTGGAGAATTTGAAGGATTTTTGTGCCCTTTAATAATACCAGAAAAGTAAGATTTATACTTAAATATTTTAGAAATATTTTGATATTTAAACAAAGAAGTGAGTAGATTTGGTTTTACACCACAACGAAACCAAATTGTGCCTTATTTCTAATAACACTACAATGGTTGTTACATGAAATAATTTGAGATAAACTAGAGTTAATATGTGTAAAAATAAATTCGATTAAGTTACAGGTTGGCTAGTAAAATATTTTAACAAAGTTGTGTATATGAATGATGTAAAAACTTCATTTGGTATTTAAAAATTCTGTCAATGGTTTACTGAAACTTTTAAACTAATTATTATCGTATTCAGTCGTCTGGAGTATTCATAAGTAATACTGAGGAATAGGATTGTAAGGTTGGAGTCGATAAGACAAGAAAAAGAATGAACGACTTGTAACGATCAAACACATCTGCTCGGATTTCGGCGGTGCGGTGTCAAAAGAAAGGAGATAGTATTTGAGCCAGGGATAATAAAAAGCAGACATTCAGACGCTGGAATGTGGATACGGAGGCTGGGAAGTAAACGTAGATTTTCCGAAAAACCGTGGGGGAGAGGGACAAGTTATTATTCCCATAGAAGAGTAACAATAAATATGATTGTTTAATATCCATCGCTGCCACCTTCGGGACATGAATTAACAAGTGGGGAAGAGGTATTAAAAACCCTTGCTGAGAGATTTCGGGAGATGATCGGAATGAGGCAAGAGAGATTGAGGAGATGAGAGCGGTTGATCAGGATGATATTAGTGGCAGATCGTGAGATTTCAGCTTAGATGATCACATTATCGGACAGCAAAGACGGGAAATTGTCCGAAACCAGGGACATAGCAGCGACGGCTCTGAGGCGTGATTGAGTGAGGCCAAAATAGGAGGAAATTGCAACGAGTAGGGCGAAAGAAGGTCCAATATGCAGACATGGAAAATACCGCTGAAATGTTTTGCTTATTTCCTATACTGTCAGGGGTATTTTCGGATAAACTTAAGTTCATATGTGAAATATTTTGATGAGAAGGCTCATATCATACGACCCTGAGTGTAGAGATCGAAAATTGTTAGTTGTAAGAAAATGAATCATTTTTAACATTTTTTGTAAATATCAAAGCTTTATATGTTCATTAATAATAAATAAATTATGCAAATTAATATAATTTACATTGTTAACTATATTTCATTACATGATAAAATAAATAATATCCCCCTTTTCATTTCAGGCTGGAGAAGTGCAAGGCTTCAGAAAATAATTACTCTGTTTTATAGATCGTGATAAACATTCAGTAATAGTTATAATAAGTAAAAAAATAGCTATTTACAAACCTATTGCAGCAGTTCCCTATTAATAGCCATGAGGTTTTGAAGTGACGTTACTCTTACCTGAAAATAAAAAAAGGATAATTACTAAATACGTAAATATTTGTGCATTATTAATAAACATATTAACGATTCAAGTAGTATGTATCATCAATATTACCATTAACAATCAATTTTATGTTTTTGCTACACTTAAATTTTTCTTTACAGCGTTATATAGCGTTTATGCTCCGAAACGGCTCAACGAATTTCAATGAAAATTTCTGGGATTAAAACAGGAATTTGAACTTAAAGCTTCGTGTATGTTTAATTACGATATTTTACACAGTTCAGAAGATATTAATGTGAATATTTATAAGTCCATTGAATTGTCGCGCGAAAGTCGGCGTAAAAATCAACTGCGAGTGTAAAGTCCTGATTCGCTGATGTTACAACGGTTTCCAGATGAGGTCTATTTTGTATCCACCTAAAGGAACGGTTGAGAACACAGACTGAGACTTAGACAAACGCACTTCTTAATCCTCAGTGGACCACTAGACAGATGTAGTAGGTTTATCTCCCCTTACACGCAAGGCAAGGTAAATGCAATATAGCTGTAATTCTCCAGAGATTTAAATGGTCCCTAGGAGGAACCGCGTCAGAGTAACACGCAACAAGAGGATCACGACCAAATAGAAGAAATCTTAAACTCGAGCTTTCCAATTCAACGAATTAGAACTGACCGTGTTGAAAGGATATTGTTAATTAATATCACGATGAATTCACAAATCAACTAAAGGTGGAAGAGCGCTGAGAGTGTAGGACATGAACGTTAAGCTTCTGTAAGGGAACTTATATTATAATTAAATGGAATTTGAACTACTAAATACATTCTGGAGATTAACAATATATCATTATACCGTTGACTAAGAACATTTTAGTTTGTAATTTCGATGAAAGATTCCCTGTTTCGCTAAATAAAACACAAATTATTGGGTATGTACTTCCTTTTTACATATTTTTATATCGTTACAGCATGTATTTTCAATTGCAACACTAGAGAAATTTGTTCCCAAAAATAAGAAAGATTTCGGGCACCAAACAAATGGACGTTATCATAAACACGCGAGTCGTGCTGATTCGATATTGAATATCCGTCAGCCGGTACGATTTCAACGGCCAGTTTGTTTGCTTTTGCGTTTCTCTGACACAAACAGCACTTGTACAAATACGATACGTTTACGGGAGTCCAGGATCTCTGTTGTCTTTGAGAGATTGCTTTACCTAAGGACGATCCTTCGATAAAAGACTTGCGCACGTCGTGGTATAAGTGTATCACATCCACTGGCTTTCACTATAATTCCAAAAGATATTCATTCTTAAAGCCTTTAAACTTTGGTCGGTTATTATTGAACATAATGTAACAAGCCAATTTTACACTGTCCGTAAAATGACTCGAATTTGTACGACGTTTCGATGACATCATCGCATTGGCAAACAGTCCAACAATTTATCTATTTACATGGGTGTTTCAAGAAAGTATAAAAGTTATTTTCCGTTAAATATGTTTACAAAAATAACCTTCATAATAAAAACATCACTCATACCCAATAAACACTGCTATTTTGCTGAAGTAGTTCAGATAAAATCTTCTACTAAAGCCGACTTCTCTACTTCGAAGATCATATCATCTCCTTCCTTTATAACAAATCTGCTGACCAGATGTATGATATATGTTCGTGTTTTTTTTATAGAAGTACTTGAAAGTAGTTGTGCATAATGAAATAGCTCCACATTTAAGAATTTGTCCAGCACAAGATGGAGGCTGGTGGAGTATATGATATAATGAAGAGTTATAAAGTCAGTCTAATGAGGTCCCAATATCAGACTGGTTAAGATTTTAAAGCCTGAAATGGGCTGGCCATGTATTTAGAAGTGTTCATCGTACCAAAAAACTATTAAATAATAGATTTGATAGGAGGACGAAGAAGAGGAGGACCTCGAGCGAAATGGGAAGATATGGATGGTGCAAGAAGATGCACGCGCTATTATGGGGATGCGAGGATGGAGAAGAATGGCCACTCATACGGAGGCATGGAGAACAGCAATAGAAGGGGCTAGGGTCCTAATGGGGGTCTAAGGAGCAATATGAAGACAATAAAAAGACAAGATGGTAATGATTTTGACAATAATTGTTCCATAAAGTGTAGTGGGTCTATTTTATGGTGACAGTATTCACTCGAAATATAAATACCTCAGGTCATGAAAATAATATTAAATAAATATTTAAGAACAAATTTCGATGATCGACATTAGTTCCATACCTTAAATAAATTTCTGATAGTGGTCGCTAATGACCACGCAGTCGATTAAAAAAATTAAAATGGATACCGAACTGGAAGGGTGCAACTTCGAAATAATTAGCTGACAGGAATTAATATTAACTTAGGCTAATTGCAAGGAGCGTGAATAAAACTCGCGATGTACGGAATATCACGCCACCATGTGATATAAAAATTAGATGTATTCAGAGTTCAATGAAAACAAAAAAGTTCGTAAACAACAATTGAAATATCAAACACGTTCCATTGTTTAAGCGGTTATATTAACGTATGGAAATATTTAGAGGAAGACGGGACGAAACGGGACATTAATTTTAGAAACGTTTTTGTCAAAATACGGGACAAAACTTCATAAAAATATAAAACATTAGTTTATTCTATTAACTAATGAATCTTATATCAATTAAACTTAAAATAAATTTAGATTTAAGAATTTATAAAAAGGAACCAACCCCCTGGGAAAAACGGAACATGATGTTTTGTGTATACAATTAGTGCAATAAAATTGAATTGAATTTAAGAAAAATCTTAACATATTTTCTATTTTAATTCCTAAACTTAAGCGAACGGTTGATCGCTTTATCAGTTTTTCCTTTCGAAAAACGATTCTTTTGCAACTGCACAGTATTTCCTAACGTTTATCCCATTTTCCGTTCCTTTTCTTTCTTAATCTATTCTTTTCTTGCGTACAGCATCCCGTAGCTCATTCTTCTAAATTGAGTTTGCCAGTTTTCCTTTTTTTAGGAAAACATTACATTTTGCTTTTATAGTAGTTCCACCCCTCATGCTAGATTCAGTTTAAAATTTTTCACCCAGCGTTAAAATAAGTAGATCTTATACATGTACTTTACGAATGTATACCATTTAAGAGTTATGAAAAAAGGAACTTCGTGAATTGCCCTCTGCATAAATGCTGCAAAAAGTAATAAATTCGCAGATGTAAGACGCCAAAACAAGAGTTTGTAACGGCCTAATAATCTCCTCGGAGTCAAAAGAAAGTAGACAACATTACAGCCAGAGGTAATAAACCCCAGACATCACGTCGCGCATGGGGTGTTTCCCAAGTTTGGTTAGATTTGGTGGCATCGGGTGGTGTTTTTCCCCAACTGTAGCCATAAATGTTATTGGCCAGTATCCATCTCTGCCACCTGGGTGATGTGAACTCAAGAAGTCGGGAGTAGATTTTAAAATCGCGTGCATACAGATTTTGGGGAGGGTTGAGAGATTTTTCTAGAGCTGTGAGACGGGAGACATTTGGTGACAGATTTTTGGACAGATTCCGAGAGAGATTACATGACAGATTTGGTGAGAGATTTCGAGAGAGATTGCTGGACAGATGATTGGAATTGCGGCAATGGAGATTTCCAGAATAAACAAGTTCTTCATGTACCAGGGAAAATAGCGTTGGCGACTGTGAGGAGGAAATTTGCAACGAGGAGGGAGCTGATATATTCACTATGCTGATACGGCATATTACTCATGTATCCTTTATGCTGATTTCCTATACTGCCAGGCCGGAGTAGATGTTTTATAAAATATTTTGATCTGAGTTTAGAGTTAGAAAATGGTTCGTTTTAAGGAATTTATTTGTGTAATTGTTATGTAAATATATATGTAGTGTTAATTAGGAAAGAATTTCCGGTTAAAAGATTGAAAATAGCAAAATAGTAAGATAAATTTGTTCTAATCCAAGTAAATTGTTTTCACTTTTATTGTAAAAACTCATTAATAATAAATAATATTACATTAAAATAATAAATAATATTCGCCCTCATTCATTTCAAGTTCATTGACAAGATAAACTCAAAACTTAGCCAAGTTGGCTGCAGCAAAAATTATGAATAAAAGTATTGGAATGTCATTTAAATAATTCAGTATATTAAGAGAACTATTAGCGTCATAGTTTAGTTGGATATATTTCGTAAAATTAATGGTTATTATTTTTATAAATAAATGTAGGTTGCACCAGAGTTGACATTGTTAGGTGAATGTTAAAAATTAGTTTCATAATGGTGTGAAAGGTGACAGCCACGCCTCGTTGTCGATTTTCCACCTGGCCGAAACGCTCATTGAGGAAAGCGCTTATTCTACTAGTCGGAAATATAGCGTCGTAAAGCATTCCTCCTTTAAATGACAACCGCGATTCTCATTTCCGACTGTGTATCCCTGTGGGCAACTCCGGCTCATATTATGAGGCCTGCAGATATGCGGCGCCAAAGAACAGACTCCACAACTAGCAAATTCCTAAGTCTACATAATAAAGAACACTCACTCCACACGAAAACAGAAATGTGCGACTTGCTTTCCTCCAGGCAACTAACTAAATCTTATGCACTGCAGTCAGCGAATAAATAACATTAGCCTACACAAAAGTCTCACATTCAACCGCGAAAAATTTCATTTCTTCACAAGAGAATTTTTTTTTTGAAATCGTAAATACACATACTGGCTGACACAATAATAAGCCTGAGATGATTTTATTTGTACAATAAATATAAGTTGATACATGCTCGTGAATTACTTGTTTACTTTCTTCTCACACTACTCACACTTATATATTGATATTGCATTACTCTCTATGTCATGGCGTTGTAATTAAATCAAAACAATTGTAATTGATGTGTTAACTTTAACTATGTTAAGTCAATCATTTATTTTACATCACATGGCACAATATATACAATTTCAAAATCAAGCTCAGTTGCACAGTCAGAGTAAAGCAATACATTAATAATAGTAGTACAATTAAATGTGTATTTTTTTTTCGAAATACGAATATCGTAAACATTGAAGTTAATTTTTGCGCCGCACACACAACTCAAAATTGAATTGACGAACTCAAACATCATTTTCTGACTTCAGTTTAATGTGTTAAATTCTTTTCCCATTGTTAAAATTTATCAACGTAGAGCACATTATTTCGGCTGTAACAATCGCGGGAGATTGTCCACGACACCAAATTCCTTTCATGTAAAGAGTTCATCCATTTAATAATAATAAGTCAGTCATATATTTTAGTTTATATTGAATACACTTCTTATTTTAATAAATTTTTGTGTTGTTGTTGTTGTTGTTGTGGTAATCAGTCTTAAGACTGGCCTCACTGCAACCCTCCATGCTAACCTATCCTGCGCTAGATTTTTCATTTTACTTAGCTACCACATCACACTTCCTCCCGAATCTGCTTAGCGTATTCCGTCATTGGCCTTCTTCTTATGCTCTTACTCAAAACTACCCTCTAATACTAATTTTACAAGACCCCCATGTCTCAAAACGTGGCCTATTATCCCTTCTCTATGTCAAAGTCCACAAAATTATTTTTTATTTCCCTATTCTGCTTAGAGTTTCCTGGAGAGTTACCCTATCCACCCATCTGATTTTCTACATTTTCCTATAGCACCATATTTCAAAGGCTTCTATTCTTTTCATTTTTCCAACTCCTATCGTCCACGTTTCGCACTCATATAACTCCTCAATGCAGTTTTACCAACGATTTCCTAATATTCACACTCATATTACCGTAAATAAATTCCTCTTTTTCGTGAAAGTCTTCCTTGCCTGTGCTATCCTACTCTTTATGTCTACTATACTTCTACCATCCCTAGTTATTACGCTTTGCAAGTAGCAGAATTCCTTAACTTCCGTCAAAATATCCCTTCCCATTCTGACACCTTTTCTTATTCCTCTGTTTCCAATACTACACTCCATTACCTTGGTTATCACTCTATTAATGTTCATATATTATATTATTCTATAATATGACGTGAATATGTTTTAGCCCTCCGAACCCAAATTCTTAAATCTTACTGAAATGAAAATGATTTTCAAGATTTTGTAATAGGAAATTACAAATGTTATGGAGGAATATTCCCTCCGCATATTCCTATTAGCAAGAAACCCACAAAATATGCAATTCCTTAATAGAAAATAATTTTACGAACAATTTGTTAGTAATTTGTAACAGTTTTTCCAGATAATTTATTAATCTGCTATTGGAATGATATGATATTAAATTGTTTAATATATGAAATGTTACATTCTTTTAAAAAATTCTTGTCAGAAGCAATTTTTATCAATAAAGAACATATTGAATCAAAACGTTGTAGTTTAATTAAGATGTTGGTATTTTAAAAAATTTTCCTTAGTATACAAATGGAGACGATCTGAGTGTTCTGATTCAACGATGGTTCTTATAATGTTCGAAAACTATTAATTCCAACGAGTTGTGTATTGATTTCACTTGCATATTACATAATATCTTTGATCTGATCCTCAGACTTGTATAGATATTTCTATAAAAGAACTGAATGCTGCAATAAGCTGCTTTGCAATTTCTTTACTTATTTCTTTAAATATCAATTATAAAAGAACTGAATGCTGCAATAAGCTCCTTTGCAATTTCTTTACTTATTTCTTTAAATATCAATTATTTAACTTATTTCTATCATTAAGCGTGAAAAGCACTTGTACATAAGGTATGCTGGTTCTTAAATTCATTATTATATTTCTTTAGCTAACAAGTCTTTTATGTAACGATTAAATTCACCACTTTGTAAAGGTTGTTGTAGTATAATATATATCCCTAACGAAAAAAAAGACGACCATTTATTAGAAGATAAGGGATTATCAACAAACGAATTCCACACCAGTTCAAATAAATGCTGTAATGCGTAGCGTTAAATTTATAAATGCTACAATTGTAACTGTAAAAGAATAATCTCATTTGTTAAAAATTAACAAATGGGGATTCATTCCTTTCAAAACTGATAGCAGAAACATAATATGCCTTGCGGGCTTGCCTACCTTCCCCTTCCCCTTCTGACCGAAAAAAAACCTGTCAAAACATTCTGCCGATAAGTTTCCTTTGAGCCTGGAGCAACCTGTTGTAAAATATTTATTCACCCAGGTATTTCTCTTTGCTCTTTTTATAGTGAATCTGGGCAACAGATCTATCGTGCTTATATTTATATAACTTTTAGAAACGCCATTCAATTTCACGAATAAATTCGTGAACTGAGATGGAAAATATTAATGGTAATTGATTAGCTACACAAATAATTTTCCTATTAATCACACTAATTCGTAATGTGAATCCGTTCAAGAAGTAAGAAACTTGAACAAAAGAGAAGTGAAGCATGACAAAAAAAGTTAAACTTTCACACGTCAAATGATTTTAGGGAGCTCACTTATTCTTTTAAATGTATTTTTCATTGAATTAAAAATTATATAATTATTCTGTTCAATAAATAGTTCATTTAAGACTAGGATGCATTCTGTCGTCCATGTTCTTTATCATATATATATATATATATATATATATATATATATAAAGAGGCGAAGAAAAAATTTAAAAGGAAATATGAAAAAGGAATTAAAATGCAAGGAAAAACCCAAATGTTTGCTGATGAAATTGTGGTATTAGAGGAGTCAGAAGAAGAGTTGTAAACCATAATAATGGCATGAACGCGTTCCTTGAGGAAGAGTAATATAGGGAAAAGGAAGGTGATTGAGTGTAGTATGGGAAATAGTGGAATAACAAATGATGTTGGATGGGAAAGAGATATTTTTAAGGACGTTAAGGAATATAGTAGATATATAGAACAGGCAAGGAAGGCTTTTGCAAAAAAAGAGGAATTTAATTGCGGCCAATATAAATACGAATATTAGAAAATGAAAACCAAAAATGTTACCTTGGAGTATGGCGTTATGTGGGTGCGAAGCGTGAACGATAGGAGTTGTAGAAAGGAATAGAAATGTGCTACTATAGGAGAATGTTGAAAATCAGATGGGTGGATAGAATCACTAACCAGAAAGTTCTAAGCAGAATTTGAGAAGAGAGAACAATTTTCAGAACCTTGACGAAGAGAAGGCCAAGTTTTGAGACATGAGGATCATGTAAAATTAACATTAGAGGGAAGTGTGGGGTACGGACAGAAGATGGAGGCCATAGATGGAATACGCTAAGCATATGCTATATATACGCATATACGCTAAGTATGTTGGATGTGATAGTTATGGAGAAATAAAAAAGCTTGCGCAAGATAAGGTAGCGTGAGTATTGCATCATACAAGTCTTAGGAATGAAATCAATCACAACAAAAATGAAATTAAATACATATTTAATTAAATTCTAAATTTTATATTGTTTAGAAAGTTATTGTTCGACTGAATAATATATTTAAAAGATCCGTATTGTTATAAAGTTTGCCTATTTAATTCCTTAGACAACTCTTATGTAGAATTTATTTATAATTTGTTCTCGTAGTACAATTGCAACTTTATAGTTGGCAACATAACGTTTGGATGATAAATACTTTTATATCACAGTTCCTGTCCATAATTCACTATTAATATATTATAACCTGTATAATTATATTAAGAATATCTTATGCGGGAGATTATAATACGATATTATTGTATGCTAGCAAATTCCGCGAGCTCACGAAAAGAATATGTATAATTACTTGCGTACGTTACAAATTTTTATCGTTATTAAAGCATAGTTAATTTATAGCGCAGTATATTTGCACAAACAACATGGAAATTAGAGACTCGTAATCCGCCGTACTTAAATTCAGGTAACACTTAATTAAAGAGTATACTTAAATGAGAAATTAACAACGGCAATTATTTAAAAAATCTTTGACTAATAAATACTCTTTTCATTGTTTATTGAGCATTTAAGTATATTGTTGTAGTAGTTAGTCCTTACACAGGTCTGGTGTAAGCTTTTTTAATAATGTATTCTTCATTATTAATTATTCAATTTCTTCGTAGATTTTCTCAATCTCTTCTTCCCCTGTGAACTTGTGGGCATGTAAACTTGTATTATTGTGATTGGCTGTGGTTTATTACCTATATTTATGGTGTCTAACCTTCCATTCCATTGTTCTTAGTAACTTATTCGTTGCCTTCTCTCTATTCGTTAATAACCCTATATTCATCCGACCAAAAATCCTGCTCATTCTCCTATCTAATTTCATTAATTCCTACTATATCCAACTTTCACCTTTCAATTTCACTTTTTAAAATCTGTAAACTACAAGCACACGTTGAACTTCTGACATTCCACACTCCGATTCGTAGGACGTCACTTTGTCTTTTTGACATGCTTTTGATTAGTCCCCGCTCGAAAATCCGAAAGGGAGATTGTTTTACCTCCGCAATATATTACCATAAGGCGGCCACCATATTATTTGCATGTACCGTTGCATTAATCAAATAATTCTGAATTTAGTGACATTTAATAATTTTTTTAAATACATTATTTTTATAACGTTTAACTAAACCCCGATTTGGAATTAATTCAAAGGCTAATAGAAACATATTTACTTTAAAATGAAAAAATGACAACTTAAAATGTCAAGGAAGAAAAAATCAATAAAATCCCAAAAAGATTAAAAATACTTAAACGTAATAGAAAATAATATAAAACTTTCGGGTAAAACTGCGGCAAAAGGCATGCATGTATCCAAATCTGTGATCCCTAAACGATTTAGTGATTTGATTGGAACCATAAATTCCAGTGTTTTAGGTAGAACAGAAAACCTGACTTATGGAGGTAAACTAATTACGTCAGACGTTTATGATGCTTGAAAACTAATAATACCTGGACGTAAATATCCTTTAATTTCTTAAACGAAAATAACAGACTCCACACAAAATTTTGAGTTCAAGAGTAAAAAATCATAGAATTTGTATTTCAAGAAAGAATATATCTATCGTTATATAACTGAATTCACGATTATTAAGTAAATAAAAAGGTTATTCTATTAGTGTTATGCAATTTTGTTAGAAATGTGACAATTCAAATCTTGATAACACCTTAATAATTAAAAATATAAGGTCGAAGTAAGAAAAACAGGGTAAATGTAGATTTTCTTAAAAACCCGTCTAATCGGATGTATGGAATATATTTTTATTTTTGGTTTCAATTAAAGCGTGTTTTATCAAATGTACTGAATATAGATTTTGAAAATGCTAAATTCTTTGAATAACAGATTACACTTCAATTGACAAATCAATTTTTTTTGTAACAACTGATATTATTTCCACTTCTTGCCTTACCATTATTTATTGCGCTTGAATTTTCAGTCAGATTGCTTTGTTTAAACTAAATTATATATATATATATATGTAAATCAATTATTTTACTTATACGATGTGATTTAAGAGACTGTACTCTATTGTCATCTCTACTTGTAGCGCATTTAAATGAAACCTCTCGAAAATATTTCATCTATTGCCGATAAAATATAATTCAAAGTTGCTCTAATTTTATCTGTAGTTGTTATACTTAAAAGTAATGTAATATGAAAACAGGTTGCCTCAAGAATATGTAACAAACTAGAGAAGGCAAAGCACGCAGTAGAACCAATTCCTCTTCGCGTCTTTTAGCATTGTGCGTATCCGCTCTGGCGGAAAAAAGGACGGGAAAACAACAATTGATTACTTGGCCATTGTTGTGGCTGTCGCCTCCTTTTACCAAGAACCCGAAGCCCACCATCCGGCCCCAATTCTGGGAAGCACAAACAGACTGACAAACCCTGGAAATCTTTGCCCAGGCGAGTGATACTTGGACAGTAATTGAGAAACATTGCTTCCGAACTTTCAAGTAGTTTGTAATTTAACACTGGCATGGAATTAGTGTCTATAAGTAATAAGTAATAGATTTTAGATTTACAATTAATTTTGTAAGTAAATAGACGGTAAACAAAACAAAATTATGTATTCTAAAATAAACAGAGGGCTATTTAGAGTGCTCTAAATATATACAGACACTTTTGGATCAGCAATCACTACTACTCTTTCTCTCCATAAATACAGACATTAACCATGAAAGAAAGTGGAAAGATTTGGACGTGAATGTGAACGTCGTAATAGTTTATGGTTCGTCAGATTTTCCAGTATCATATTGGAGCCCTACATATTTCAACGCGGCAAAAACTTTTTAGAAATGAGAGAGCTGAGCGATGCCTTACATTTGATACACCGTATTTAAAATTTCGAGTATTTGCTCATTAGGAGCCATAAAAAAATTCTCGTTCAGTTGAATATGTATTCACATAAGTGTTACTCCACACAAGTGGATGAAACAGCTCGTTCCAGAAACGCCATCATTTTATGGGATTAAACTAGTACACGGTAGGACGAAATTAACCATAGAAATCTGTAACGATTAGTAACATAATTGTAGTTCTAATGAAGTGCTTAAATTTATGTTTAAAATGTGGTCGTCTGTTCTAAACATTAGAGAAGGTATTAAACTAGTAACCTGTTAACGAGAAATAGATTTCAATCTTAATGTCAACCAGTTCCTTTCCATTCACGAGAGACCAGTTATTTCATTATTTTCTCACGTATTGAATTATGGTTCTCATCAGCCGAGACGCCTATGCCAGGTTAGAGTTGTGGATTTACCGTTTTCGACGGATGGCGTCAAAAATGCTATATATAAGTTAAACAGCATAGGCGACAGACTGAATCCTTGGCTTACTCCTAAACCTAACTCAACCTCCAGTCATTGGAACGGCTTGAAACTATTACCGAGATACCGACGATATCCATGCAAGGTTTTCAGTAGACAAATGTTTGGGACATGAGGGTCTTCTAAAATTATAATTAGAGGGGGAATGTATGGGGTAAGGACAGAAGAAGGAAGCCAAAGATGGAATCGACAGAGAAGATTTGAGAGACTGTGGGATGTGGTAGTTATGTGGAAATTAAAAGGTTTGCACAGAATAGGTTAGTATGGAGTATTGCATCAGACCTGTCTAAGGTTTGAAACTACATCAACAAAATTACTTGCAACACAATCGTTAAACTGTACCGCAGAAAACCTAGTTAACCCTTCCTACAATTTTGTAAGTTTCCACGATGTGGATAAAATTTCAGGTGCTTAAAATATTATCAATGTACGACTATCACTAATAATCCTCCAATTACATACATAGAAACAGTACTTACATAATTTGTAACAAAAAAATCTGCATTGCATCTACATTAATAGATACATTAATTCTGAATAAAATACGTGATCCCGTCCTGATATAAAACAGTTTTGTTCGTTATAGAAAACAACGTTTATACTTACTTTCCTTCAATAAAAATGTTATTTTCAGGTCTGTTTATAAATTACTCAAAAACTAATTTAAATGGTAGAATTCATTATTAAAAGAATGCTTATTATAATGCTAATAAAATTAAAATGAAGAAATCCTTTTAATAGTATTACGACAGGTATGTGCATAATAATTGTGGCCTCCGCGGCAAATTTATGATTTCAAAATTGTAATTACCAGGATTTTGTAATAATTCTGACCCAAATTCAAGATAAACTTTAAACATGTCCGGCTCCTTGTTATGAGAAACAAAAGGCGATGATGTCATAATGCTTCATGAAGAGTATCTTAAATCAAATTTCTTCTATTTCTCTCTGGTTCAAAATCGTGGTTTTGCTTGCAAATAAAATAATTCAGTAAATCTACTAGCGAATGTTGTGCAGAGATAGACTCGCGTGTAAATAAACAGTAACTGATATTCATATACGTCCCAACCGTTTACATATCTTGAAACAAAATTACACTCTTCCACCCTACAGTATAAACGTTTACGAATCAACAGTTTTTGCCAATTAATGAAACAATGATAATACGATCTTACTATTCATCCGTCTCCAATAAAAATTATCTGTGAATATTACTCATTAATCAAAACTTTCCTTCATAATATTTTCTATTCAGCGTGCAAAAATTTCTCATATCCAGCTAATAGGACATATACAGAGATGATACCTCTCTCCTTCTTCTCAAAGATAATCTTTCTTCACGTGCAATACTAAGATGTTATATTTTTCTTTTATAGCAATACCACAATTTCATCACAGATGAATCTGATATAAATATATAGAAACCTATTGTTCTTTAATGAATTCACAGATGATAATTCAGTAAAATTAAAATAAAACTTTTATATGACAGTAGAAAATCCACACTTGACCTGAACAGAATGTTTTATCGTTAAGACAATATAAAAAGTTAAGCTGTCGTATTGCCAACAAAAGCACATTAATTCTAATTGACTTAATATTTCTTTAATATAATAATCGTTCATTCAACTAGATAACTATACATATTATCACGTAAAACACTTTCTTCCTTTTTATACCATTGACTAATTTAAATTTATGAATTGCAGTATATTGTTATTTGAAGTTACTCTGGTATTGCAAGCCGCTTCCTATTATTAATATTACGTAAAGTTCTATTGATGAGTTAATATTTAAAACACAAAATTTAATGGGATTTATTCAATACGATACCTGAGAAAGAATACATGTAATTTACGAGAATACGTTGAATAATTTCTTGTCTAAAGACATATTTTTGTGAATCCCATAAATGAGGATATTATATGGAATTACACAGGATGTATTCATGCCAAAGGTATCTTTATTTTAAGATCTATGTCTAATCAAAAAGGTTCCTGTCCAGATGCAGTTGATTAATTGACATTGAAGTAATTAAAAGTACTGAAAAATCTTTTTCGTAAATTAAAAACGGTTTCTGCAATGTCAAAAACAGAATAAATATACTGTCGTCTTTGTAAATTAAATGATTTTTTTTACAGATAATCAACTTTAGTTTTATGATTCACCTTGTTGCTGAGTGAAGTTGATACATACCTGAGAATGAACTTATTTTTTTTAAAAAAAAAACATTTTGCTCAAACTGCTTAGTCAAAATTGAGAATGTTTTGGTGTAATTATAAATTAATTTCAGTATCTTTGAATGCAGAATTTTTTAGTCAAGGGGAAACTAAAAATATTGTGACAAAAAAGTGATGCTAGTGAATAACGGCGTCAACCGGTCTCAGAGTTTAGATATTCCCCGACGGAGAGGGTTTGGATAACGACATGGCGAGGTATCCTGCAATCCAATAACTTGTGAAACGATAAAGAGAAAGGCATTTTTACAGTCAAGCAGGCGACTTCCAATAGCTCGGAAACAAACAGTGTCGCGAGACCCTTGGCAGTGGAATTCGATCAGGCTCATCGATCCAAAACCAATATAAGGCAGATATGGGCGGATGCCTCAGAAATTCATTTCCTTGTTCAGTACGTGCAATATGCACCGTCAATCGAAACAAAACATCTTATAATTCCAAAGAATCGTTTTGTATAACTATGAAATCACCATTCTTTTATTACCGAAATATTAATTTAAACGTGTGATGGGGTCATTTAATCATTTCTACTAATAAAAGAATTGAATTTAACTTTTAATACAAAAGAGAAAAACAATTTCATTGGGTTAAATATAGGTTAAATGGCAAGCAATATATTAAATATCAAAAAAAAGAGTAATTAATTAAAGTTTGGCTCGTCTACTTGCTAAACGTAACGGAGAACAATAATTTTACATAGTGGTCTAGTGGGGATAAAAACAAAACTTGATATCAAAATTTTAATTAACACTCAAAACAACCAGGGGCGAGAAACGTGAATTTGTACATCACCGCTCTGCTGTAGATCAGGAATTCTGGATATCGGTGAATCTCGTCCTTGTTCCGTTGCGTTCGGAGAATACAGATTTTCATCACATGAGGAGGCCATCAACTTCATAAACAATTATTTTTCCGAGAAAGACGCATTAAAGTGATGGGAGCATCACTGGGAGAAGAATTTATAGACTTTCATAAAGTCTATGCTGTAAAATAAAAATAAATTTACAGATAAATTTCTTGTTCCATGGTTACGACCAGTAACTTTTCAGACCAGTCTCGTATATAAATGAAGTGAGACAGGAAACCCGTGTCGATCAATATGGTTTTATAGCAAGGAATTTAATTCTGAAACTTCTCTATTTATTTTTTACTAGCTATACCCGCGACTTTGTTCGCGCGGAACTCGGATGCCCAGGAATTCAATTATATTAGAGTGAGAATTCACCCCCGTTTTCACTGTCCCCAGCTGCGAGGCGTATTCTCGGCTTTGCTCCCGGAAACCAGCCTTGACTCTATTAGGACAGATAAGTAGGATACTTGTAACAACATCTTATGAAACCATTATTTTATCTGATTAGTGATTAAAAAATTTGCTTGGAGTTTAAACTACGTGTAACAACATCTTATGAAACCATTATTTTATCTGATTAGTGATTAAAAAATTTGCTTGGAGTTTAAACTAAAAGCGAATACAGTCATGTATTTGAACTAACAATACTGTCTGAACGAAAATGCAGTAACCTCCAAGAAAAATCCTGCTGAAACAAAAGGTGGAGTGAGAATATTCTCAACTCTCTCTCTCTCTTTCTCTCTCTCCCCCACCCACATGCGGCCAAAATTACTTTTACGTAAATGTAAGTTAAAATTCCTGTTTCAATCTCTCAAATTTTCATAGAAATCCGTTAAGACGTTCCGGAGATTATTCGAGAGAAACTTCGGGACAGACAGACACTTATTTTGTTTATTGGTATTAACGCCATAGTTGTGCTATCATTGACATGTCCGTGTAGGAAATGATTGTTCAATGTATTTTTCTATGCGGTACATTATCCTGGAACGAGTTCCATTCGTGGAAGTTCTAATGATCTCATACGAAGAAAGACTTGACGTCACATTTAACAAGAAGTTCTGACTGAGGCACTCGGGCAGTAAATTCGTTTCCCGGAAATATCTAGGTAAACTGTAAGAATAATTTGTTCTAAATATAACATACTTACTCCTGATCAGATATTTTGAATCCTGTTTCTTTGTCTCAGTAGTTCGTAATGAAAAATATTTTTACTCTTTAAAGGAATTCAATTTTGGTGATTTCGTGCAATAATTACAGTTGTATTGATTTCAAAGCAAGGCACCTTTGCTGATATATAAAAGAAAGGCAATTATCCCCATTGTAACTGTTTATAGAGCTTTTATTATATTTTGTATATACCGTATTAATCTTAAGAAGCGGGTAGGATGCTTAGCAAACCTACGGCAAAGAAATAATTAATGCGATTGGTTCATTTAACGTCAAATTGAGATGATATTTATAGACAGACGAGAGATGGGAATCTAGTACTATTACTCCCATTGGCTAAAATATTTGGAAACCAAGACTGACAAGGACAGCCGCTATAGGATTAAGAAAATGTAAACACTTGTAAATGAAGAACAGTTGACATTTTCACATGCTTTGCGACAATAAGCAGGAAGGGTCAGAGGTGAATCGCAGGAGAAAACTGAAATAATAGATTATGATAGCCGCCCTTTTCATGCCCGAAGAATCTGGGTCAATTTGGAAAGCTGAACATCTGACCTGCAACCCCACGTAAGTTTGGAATTCAAGGTCACCACGACCCAACATGAATTTTTTTGCCCATATTTCAACCCCGTTAGACAGACGAAGAAAAACAAAAAAATTGTCGGAACTGAGGAGATTTGAGGGGAATTACATTATAATTATTTGGATACTTTTTTTAAATTTTCGCTACATTCAGAACATTGAGTCTGCAGCATTGCTGAGTTTTCGGGATATTATTCGGAAGAAATCTCTTAATCCACATGGGTGACTGTTGGCGTCAAGACAACGAGTAGCAGTAACCCGGCACCGCAGTACTGTTTTACTTTTGAATTTGACTCAAGTTGCCATGCCAGTATTTTACGTAATGTAAACGAAACGTGACTAGTTTGAATTGGACACTGATGATATATAGACGTGTACCGCTCTGGTATAATGTTTGTTAACATCTCAACGTGGAATAATTAAAACATATAGGTTAATTATTATCAGATGCTGTTACTATTGCTGTTCTCAATATTTTATTGCTAATAACTTAATGTATGTAAAATATTATATCTTACAGTTGAAAATGGCCATGAACGAAACCTTCTGTAGTTAAAAATACAGAACTTAAAGTACTTTTCTTTTTATTTAACTTTCTACAACATTTTGATTGGAAATTGATGATAATGTACTATGGTGACGTATCACAGTTCTACTCCCAAATAAAAGTATTTATAACTTCATATGAAATTTGTCTATAATACACTATTGAGGATTTTGAAATGAAATAAAATATCGAGAAAGGAGGTTTATACCTAACCTCTACAGAAGACAGGCAGCAGTAATTAGAATAGAAGATCAAGAAAAGAAAGCTGTAATCAAGAAATGAGTAAGCCAAGGATGCAGTCTGTCGTCCATGCTGTTTAACTGATATATAGATACGGCGATGAAGAAAGTTAAAACGGAATTTGGGAAAAGAATCAAACTGTAAGGAGAAGAAATAAAAATACAACGCTTTGACGATGAAATTATAGTATTAGGGGAGTCAAAAGAAGAATTGGAAACCAAATAAATGGCATGAACGGGGTCCTGGAGAAAGAGTTCAACATGAGGATTCATAGAAGGAAAACCAAGTGTGGTGATTCATGACTCTTACATTCATCGGGTAAAGCAAAAATAATTTAGTTTTTGTTATTTGCGTACACAGGATGGAAAACGAGGGTGGTTTGGTGAGGCCGAGTGGGCGGGAAACGTCGCCGTTTACAACATTATTTATTGCCTGGGGTGCATTGTGTTCGACACTTGGTCCCAGGAGCTGGCCTGAGAAGGTCGGAATGGGACAGCAGTGGCTGAACAGGCGTCAAAGTTAATTTCGGCATGTTCAAGAAAGAAGATTCATTTGTAGTACGGAAAACAAAAAGATAACATTTGATGGAGATTTAAGCTGAAGAAGAGGCGCTAGAGGAGACGTGTTCAGCGAAGGAACATCCGGCAAACCAGGAACGACGTCACTAGGCCCTTGTTAACATCTGGTAACGGCATTTTTACCCGGCTTTTCCACTTAAACCATTCTCGTTTGATTCACGATTTTAAATTTCAGCTATATCGTTCGTCACCCGCGTTCCCGAGAGCAGCCATTTAGAAGCTGCGTAGATTCTCTTTTTTTTCCTTTACCGACTGAGCCAATTTGATATTCGTAAATTTATATTTTTTTCACTAAAATTTAATTTGAGTTAGATTTCTTTTTGAAATTTGATAATGTAATATCGTAATTGAATGGAATATATATTCAAATTAAATACACTTTTTATTATTATTTAACAATTCCTTGTTATAATAATATTTTTGTTGGTGTAAGCAAAGTCAAACACCACACAAGGTACTGGGCTGTAGTTGGGAAGCAGTGGAATAACAAAGGGTGTTAGATTGGGAAGGGATATTTTGACGGACGTTAAGAATTCTGCTACTTGGGCAGCGTAATAACAAGGGATTGTAGAAGTATAGAAGACATAAAGCGTAGGATAGCACAGGAAAGGAGAGCTTTCGAGAAAAGGAGGAAATTACTTACGGGTAATATAAGTATGAATATTAGGAAATCATTACTTGTGAAATGTGGACATTAGGAGTTGTAGATAAGAAAAGAATAGAAGCCTTTGGATTGTGGTGCTATAGGCAAACGCTAAAAATCTGATGGGTGGATACAGTAAGTAATGAGGAAGTTCTAAACAGAATAGGGAAAAGCGAACAATATGGAGGACGTTGACCAGGAGAAAGAATAGATTAACATGCCACGATTTAACACATAAGGTCTTGTAAAATTAGCATTAGAGGGTAGTGTATGGGTAGGCCAATGAAGGAATACGCTAAGCAGATTAGGGAGGAAGTGGGTTGTGCAAGTTATACGGAAATAATAGGGCATGAGCAAGATTGGATACCGTGAAGTGTTGCATGAGACCAGTCTTAGGACATAAAATGTGTACGCTTTTAAGCATCACGTCAGATTTTAAATGAGAATTTGAGATACTGGTTTATAATTTAGTTTTTGTGTAATAAAGCTAACATGTTAGTACGCTGTTTTACACATATTTTATTCTTTAAGCGGCTGTAGTTACTTTTTTTGTAGCGTGCTTGTTTGCTCAACTCGTTTATCGCATTCGCTTAGAGCGTTAAATAAGCGTCAGCGTTTTCGTGGAATGTAAATTATATTTTCCAGCTATTTTTCAAAGAATTGTGGTAAAATAGTAGTGCACCCTTTAGGAAATAGGAGGAGAAGGAAAGCAAACTGCAATAAAAGAGAATTGTGCCACTTGTCTGTGTGGGAGGGGGTGAGGGGAAACAGAGTTTGCCCTCTTGAATAGAATTCGGAGGGAAGGCTTGCGCCGAAATACTAAAAAGAGCATTTGTAAGAAGAAGTGCGGGTTGCCCCTTGATTCAGTCGCTTATGAAAGGTTCGTGGCTGACTCCTACACACCATAACACTTTGCGTCGCTTTATTCGTGTATTATCTCTTGGTTAGCACGCCAATCCGAGAGAGGAGTTTCCCGCGCACACACTACTTCCTCTTTAAGTGCTAGACTAAGTCTACCCTGTATCTCCATTTCTTTTCATTCTGCACATCCTCCATTCTCGTATTACGCAAGCCCCCTCTTATTGCGACCTCCACCATGTTTCTTGCTCTATCTCGGCCTCCCTCCCAGAGATAAAAGCATCACAAATTAGGAGTCGCCTGACAGTAAAGAGAACTTACGGAGGCAGCAAAACAAGGGCTTAATGTGAGGCTTGGCTCGCTTCGAGAAGAGAAGGGTGGACAACGTCACGAGTCTGAACGGGATTGGAAAGCTATTCAGCTCGCCTCCGACTTCTTCTCCAAACTATTACACTGGAAATGAGAACGTATGTTCCACGGTAACAATTCCAATATTTCACACTGCTCCAAGTGCTATGAGCTCTGACTTTCTTTTCATTAAATAGCGCAACAAATCTAATCACGTCTTACAATAGGCGAAGGAACACGCGTATCTAAAATTACCAATGATCAACGACATTAAAATTAGACTAATTATTCGAAAATTGAACAGATAAATCATTCAGGGTAGTTCATAGAAAAGAAAAAGCTACTAAGACGAACAGGTAGAACGAAAACATTATGGTACCCAGCTGGAATCTGGATTCTGATCAGACTTAGCAGTTACTTTCTTTGTGCTTTATACAGTTATGAAAATACATATTTTCCTATTTGTTGTTGTGGTATTCAGTCCTAAGACCGCTCTGATGTAACCCTTCATGCGAACCCTTTCATTTCCAACATCCTCCCTAATCTGCTTAGCGTACTCCATCATTAATTCCCCCTTCAGTTCTTACCCCACACACACATCCCTCTAATGCTAATTTTACAAGAATCTCATGTCTTCAACCGTAGCCTATTAATCTATCCCTTCTCTTGGTCAACGTCCTCCATATTGTTCGCTTTTCCCCTATTCTGTTTAGAACTTCTTCGTTAGTTACTCTATCCACCCATTTGATTTTCAGCATTCTCCTATAGCACCACATTCCAAAGGAATCTATCCTTTTCCTTTCCCCAGCTCCTATCGTCCACGTTTCGCACCCCTATAACGCCACACCCCATACGAACAATTTTAGCAACGATTTCCTAATATTCACACTTATGTTACCCGCAAGTAAATTCCTCTATTTCGTGAAAACCTTCATTGCCTGTGCAATCCTCCTCTTTATGCGTACTATACTCCTACCATTCCTAGTTATTATGCTTTCCAAATATCAGGATTCCTTATCTTCCTTCACAATATCGATTCCCAATCTAACATCTTTTGTTATTCCATCTTTTGTTATTCTACTGTTTCCCACACTACACTCCATTACCTTGGTTTTTCCTCTATTAATCTCCGTGACCACGTCCATGTCATTTATTAAGCTTTCCAAGTCTTCTCCTGACTCTCCTAATACTACATTGTCATCGGCAATGCGTAGGGCTTCTATTTCCTCTCCTTGCAGTATGATTCCTTTTCCATATTTCGTTATAGTTTTTTTCATCGCCTGTTCTATATATATGTTATCTTGTATGGGCGACAGACTGTTTTACAATAATGGAAAAATGTCGACCGGGCCCAGGACCCCCCCTTTCCGGACGGACACCGAGCTATTCCGAGCCGAAGTCCCAAGAACGGATTCAAAATCCCTCCATTCCTGTAAATCTAAGCTAGGCTCACCTACATTTTAATAATTAGGTTGCGAAGAATGTGATTAGTAAATTGTAGGTGAGCCTAGCTTAGGTTTAGAGGAGAGGAGGTGCATTGAATCTGTCCTTATGACGTGGGCGGATATTTTTCCTTTCTTGTTTTCCTAAATTTAGTTATACGCTCTTTACGTGACCTTCAATTGAAGCATTTCTAATTCACTTGACTTAAATTCTTGTGGTAAATTAAACCGTATTTTAAATTTTTTTTAAGTGACAGGCAGAAGAAGGCTTTTCCACATTTAAGATTTTATATTTTAATAGCAGAAAATAGGGATTGTAAATGTAAAGGGAAGGCAGACTAACGGGGATTTAAGGTCTCGGGATTTAATTTAGGGATTCTACCCGGTATTTGCCTAAAATAGATGCAGGGAAGACCAAAGAGAAGCTAAATCAGACAGGTTGGGGTCTTAGTACTTAAACCACAAATTTTCAACATTGGATCAGGGATTATTGTCAATTAACAAACTAAATTCCATATAAAGTGATTGGAATTTTACTAATTCTCCGTTATGAACCTTCGTAGTTTTACAAATGGCAACTTGTCAACAACTAAAAAATCGTATATCACATTTCTTTGGTCGTAAGTTACTTTAGAAAATCAAAATTATACATTTATTGGAGTACTCAATTTTACTTTAATTTAAATGCTTTAGAATAAAAAATTCATATTATCGGAGAAAGAAATTAGAATTTCAAATTTGAATGACAAGAAAATTCACTTCAACAATGAATTATTTATTTCATTTTTATTCGATTTACAGTAGAAACCCGTTCTAAGGTTTGGGGAAATTAGTGACTAGATTTTTCACTTACATTTACACATCACATCAGTTTTGAGGATCAAAGAACAATTCGGCGACATGCATTCATACCCTGAAAATTTTCCTTTCATTGGCATTATATGCACGCGGTTGTTATTAATTATGAAATACATCCTCCGTGCCACGTAGCTTAATTTATATTAAATTATAGGAATATAAGGAAACAGCAAATTTCGTGCAAGGAAACAAAGTCCAATATTTTTTATCAATCGCAGATTTATTGGAAGGTTTTCATTATTCAATATGTTTTATTATATGAGGGGAGGTAAACTATCAAATGGGTTATTAATATCGTTACGAGGGTTCTTAAATAAACCACAGTGAAAAAACTGGACGCCCTTTCGGAAAATGGTCCCCATTGGTTTGGAAATGTTTTTATGGCACTGCTAAGCAGTAAAACATCGTCTTAAGGAAACATTAAGAGGTAGTCTTTTTGGTTTTACGATGGTGCGGTTTCGTAATGTATGGATGTGCGCCTCCTCCTGTCAACGGTCTGGGCGTGGCTACAGCTGCTTTGAATTCATCACTGTGGCGTGCAAGAGATGCATCATCTGTCAGCCCTTCCTCGGCGTACTTTTTTTCTCCATCGAGCTACTAATGTCCGGTCCATACCTGCCTAATAAACCACGAAATCCATCTTTATGAGCGGCATCCGCTCACTACGCCCTAAACCACTCAATAAAGCGCAATATATTTGTAGACGTGCAGGAAATTCCATACTGCTCATTATCACCGAGTATCAATTTTTATTTGCATCCCATTAAAGTAAAATAAATTACGTATCGAACTTAACAAAAAGATTTAAGAAATTAAAGTTATGTAAATAACTATATTTATCAGAATTCATTCAAATATAAATTAATAAACCAGATTTATTCAATAAAATAAAAATTATTACTTTGAATCCTTACTTCTTTAAGGAACATCTTTAAGTGCAATATTCTAAAAAATGGACAGTCGATTTTTACAAGTATAAATATCTAAAAACAGATATGTAACATCTTTGAAAACATAACATTTGAATAAAAATTATGTGATACTTTAAAAATTTAAAGACCGGGATTAAGACTGCTGAAGCATCGATACGCTGACCACGTGTCACTCTAAAAAGGAATGTGTCAAACAAGATGACTGCCCGCTGTCGACCCAGGCTCTCAATAGGCTGTAGAACCAAAGAAGAAGAAGAAAAGAAAGAATTTAAAAATTACTTACAATTTATTTAGTGTAATATCAATGATTTATTAAAACTTTGTGAGTAAATTATTATTTTTTAAGGGGCATAAGTAAAGTTGAATTTAACAAGTCTGTATATCTGAACATTAAATTAATATATTCTTAGACATGGTATTTAAAATTCATTTATGCGACTATGTATTCAAAATTTATTTGCTACTAGCTACGCCCGCGACTTAGTTAGCGCTGAATTTGGATGACCCGTAATTAAATTATATTACAGTGACCATCGCTCCCGTTTCCCATGGTCATTTGTCGGTTTCAAACCTTTGTTCCCAGGCCTATTCTTGGTTTTGTACCCGGAAACGACCCTAGATTCTATTAGGCTACGTGTAAGAATCTTTTAAAAATCCATTAATTTTATACGATTAGTGGTTTACAATTTTGCGTGGAAATGAAACTAAAAGCCAACACTTCCAACAAAACTCCGGCTGTAACAATAGATGGAGTGAGAATACTCGCCCTCTTTCTTTCTGTTTCTTTCCCTCTCTACCTGTCCCTCTGACTCTCTCCCGCTTTCCCCTCCCTCTCTCTCTCCTTCTATCCCCTTCCCTCTCCTTCCCTGGACTCCCCCTCTCCCTGCCAAAATTAGGCTTACGAATATTTTAGTTCAAATTCCTGCTCGAGTTTCAAGGTCTGAAATTTTCATTGAAATCCGTTGAATCGTTTCGGAGCCTATTTGATACACTACTTCTAGACTGGCAGACGCTTCAATTTCATTTATTGGTATAGATTTAGTTATAGAAATAACTATAAGTCGTTAAAATGTTGTGAATATATTTATATTGGTTTATGTTTCCAATATTTAAAACCTAATAAAAATTAGCAATTATTACGCGTATAGTTTTGACAACTTTATAATTAGTACTGTGTATTTGGTGTAATTCTGACATTCAATATAATAAATTAATTGCTAAATTTCACTTATAAATTGATTAAATCACGGTTGTAAGTAGAATTACACATGAGTTAAATGAAATTCAACTTTAATCAAAATGTATTCAATACTATCAATCTTTAAGACTAAGATTCGACTCTAAATTCAAAAGAAATATAATATTATCGGAATTTTGAAACTAAAAATATTCTTTCAGTACGTTCAAAGATTAATTATAATTTTTATTTTAATTATAGTATTTCTGTAAGCAACAAAGGACTTTAAACTCAGAAAAGTCTCATAATATAAAATACGTATTAATTAAATTGTCATAGTATTAAAAATTATGGAAATTTGTGGAGACTTCAATAGAGTTGGTGCAAATTTAATATAGGATGACTGCTAAAAAATTGTCGTTTCAAAACATTTTTTTGAACCAGTATATTACTTTGGCATAAATAATCGTTAATACTTCAACATTAATAGCCTATTACCTAGCATCTATTCAACTTAGAAAACGTCTATTTTTAATTAATATGTTATAGAATCTGACAAAACTGTAACTTCTCTAGTCTACAAATTTCTTGAGAACTGATAACTAATAACCGTACTTGTGATCTAATACGCTCATTAAATATCCTCCATGAGTTTGTAAAGGTTATATTTTCCAGTTTTCGACAAAAGAAATAAAAGTATGGAAAGGGAGAATATGGCTAATTTCCATTATTTATGTGATCGACCACTGTTCCAGCTGAAGCCAAGTCTAGCTCTCTTCCGATATGGGAGCCATATTTCAGGCACTGAATAAACACGACATCTATTCTGATATTTTCTGCAGGAGCAGACGGCGAATTCTTTCGGTATATATTGATAAATAAGTCTTCTATAAGGCGAAAGTGTTTTCGTAAAAAATGCACTACAAATCAAAGTTAGAAAAAGGAACAATAAAGTTAAGAGAAAACTGCCCCGGGGAAAATATATGCCGCGACAGTACAAAAGCATTAAGAGACGCTCGCATTTTTTCCATTTAGCATATTTCACGGTGGCTACGATTTTATTTATTCGCTTCGTTGGTGCGCGCTCAAAGTTGGAAGCCAATAAACGAGATATCTTAGTTATAGCTGATGCTCGCGAAGTTGTGGGAGGGGACAAGGTGATGCTTCTTACTTTACCAGGCTGCAATTACGGCAGCCGTTGTTCCGCTAACCAATGCATACGAAATAGCCGTGTAGCTACATTGTTTATGCGGACGGAAAGATCTAACAAGGCACTAAGGAAAACCCACGCGCTATGGCATGAATATTGGAGAGCCCAGGTGAGAGCTAACACAAATTTATTCTTACCAAATAATTATTTAATACGAATCCTTCAAATAATCCCCTTCAGCGGTCGATTGGAAACTTGCTATTTCATTGTATTTGTTATTAAATACTACTAAAATTCAATTCTTGTTGGCAATTACTTTAATCAGAAAGCATTCATCGATTACTTTTATTAAAAATCTAAATAGGTGTCCGGAAGATCACACAGTTATATATAACGGATCAACCTGTCTTCTATGTCTGACGTCACAGACATACGCATACTGACATATCCCATATTTTTTGAAGTATAATTAATACGTTCCTAATTTTCTCACTACACCCCGGCCCCCAGTATTTTTAATAAACCAAGTTTTGTTGCACTTGCTCTATGATCAACTTCAAACCTGTTTATTACTTTCGTTATGTTCATAACATTTTCTACATCATCCCCAATAACAAAATTGATACTATTTTATGCACCTCGGACAATTATCATCTTTCACTTAAATTCACACACGATAGATGTGTCTGTTTCTGATGCTAAGGACACAATTTACACAAACTGGTGTCGTAAACCAACTTATTCTTGCAGGCTATTAAGCTATTTTTCTTCTCATCCTATCAAACAAAAAAATTCGGTTATATATAAACTGACAGATAAAGCCATTTTGCTGTCTCATCACAAGTTTTACCATACCGACATTGAAATAGTCAAAGATATATTAATATCTAATTCGTACCCACAAGGTTTCATCACTAAGTTTCATTGAAAAAGATAAATTATTCACAAACGCCAAATATCCAACACCAATCCCATGAAACCCTTAACAAATTACCTTACTATGCCATTCCACCAGCCTTTACACAATTATCAGAAAAACCTATTCCCCTCCTACAACATTCAGCTCATAACTAAATCAGGCAATAATTATCCACTATTTTAAACATTTGAGACACCCAAGTGATAAAATCAAATTTCACAACGTAGTTTATAAATTAAATTGCAATGACTGTCCTTGTGTATATATAGGCCAAACTAAACGTGTCATCAGCACGAGAATCAAAGGACACACATCCAATATTAAGTTTTCACAAGACAAATTATCCTTTATTTCAAAACATAATTTAGATTCTAACCACACTATTGACTGGGATAATTTTCAAATTTTAGACAACGACAAAACTAAAATTCTCGAAGAGTTTCAAAAATGCTTCACATTAAACACAACAATAATACTGTGAATGTAGAAAACGGACACTGATTTGCTCAGTAGTATACATAATATCTTAATTCATGAAACGTAATGTATCAAATGTATAATTATTATCTTTGCTATTTGAATTTTTTTGGTTCTTCATTTACTGTATTCTTTGGCAGTACTATAACATCTTTGGAATGTTATAAATATTGTTCATTGTTATTCAGTTCAACCTGAAGTGGGTCCGTATCAGGACTGAAACATGTAGCTGTTTTTAAATTATATTTTATGTTTCACTAGTTTTTTATGTTTTTGGCCTTATTTAAACTTAAACTAATCATTTTCCACCGGAAGCTGATTACGTTATTCCTTAATTAATTCTTATATTATACAATAGAAAATTTTATAATAGTGTAATATAAATATTTAAGTTCAGTCTATAATGGTTAAATTTAACTCTCCTGTAACACATGAAACTTTAAAATCGCAGAATGTCAGTGTCCTGTCTCTTGAAAGCAGGATGAAAGCCGCAGGTTGTGCCAATGATTCGTACTCATAAATTGTTATGCAAAAAAAGAAAGTATTCTCGTAGATGATATTATTTTACCTCATACTGTCAGTCATGAAGGACGTTTTTAATTTACTGAAGTTTAATTTACAGTGTTAGCAACGCTGATTAAAGGTGTACGGTCTTGAGACCCACGCAAAAATAACATGGACAAAATTTTAAAAAATTGTAAAATCTAGTGAAAACCTATTATAATAAAAATATTTTATATGCAAAGTATTATTTTAGTGTTAGAAAACAATCCTTTATTTATCGTTTTTTCAATGTGTTATCAATTCACTCTCTCACTTCAATAGGATTGAATTTATCATTATTTTCTAAATTATAATTGCTGTCATTAAGTCTGGCATTTTCACACAATGTCACGCCGACAATATTTTTCTTAAATTTACGGATGAAGTGAAATTAAAATGAAATGACAATAGTTTCATGACCACGTTTCCAAATACAAAAGTCTTACTTTTTCTCTTTATTCATTTAACTACACAATAAAATGTAATGTGTGGTGGACCATTGTTCAGAGAATTTGAATAAACGTCAATATAAAGTATAGATGCCGGGATATAATTAAAAAGTGTAGCCTTCTCGTAATTTTACAATTTTTTATTTTTCTTTCCGTAAGAACCTTGTACAATGTTTTATAAAACTTTTAAAATAAGGATAAATTATACGGGTAAAGACGTTCTCAAGTTATGGCGTGACCAAGGAAAATAGGCATTCATTTTTATATATATAAAGATTTTAATATTTCTGCTATCGAAAAGGACATCTAAACCTACAATCAAAGAATATATTTCAAAGTCAAAACAACCCCATGAAAAGCATTACCTTATGACTAAACAAATATTAATAACCATGCTTTTTTATTGGAACAAATATTTTTATTAGATACTGATATAAATATTCATATAGCATATGAAGTTATACAGTTTTTGGAATATCAATGACAGTTAAGACTCACTTGTTAAATAATATCTATAAACTGCTCAAGTTTGTCAACAAATTGATAATAGTCAGTGATAATGGGTGTAAGTATTTTTGAGAATATGGTACTTATCACTTACCTGACTCGTACGCCATTTCCATGCCATCCATATTTAATGTCAGTTATAGTAACGTGAAAAACAAAAATTAATAATTACATGTGTGATATATATCAGTTTCATATTTTTGTATTAATACATAACCACAACAGAAGACAGGCAGCAGTAATTACAATAGAAGACCAAGAAAAGAAAGATGAAATCAAGAAAGAAGTAAGACAAGGATGCAGTCTGTCGCCCATGCTGTTTAACTTATATATAGATACGGCGATGAAGAAAGTAAAAACGGAATTTGGAAAAAAAATCATACTGTAAGGAGAAGAAATAAAAATACAACGCATTGCCGATGATATTGTAGTATTAGGGGAGTCAGAAGAAGACTTGGAAACCATAATGAATGGCATGAACGGAGTCCTGGAGAAAGAGTTCAATATGAGGATTTAAAGAACAAAAACCAAGGTAAATGGACTGTAGTATGGGAAACAGAGCAATGACAAAGGGTGTTAGAATAAGAAAGGATATTTTGACAGAAGTTAAGGAATTCTGCTACTTGGTAAGCGTAATAACTAGGGATGGTAGAAGTATAGTAGACAAATAGAGTAGGATAGCACAGGCAAGGAAGGTTTTTGCGAAAAAGAGGGATTTAATTACGGGTAATATAAGTATGAATATTATAAAATCGTTTCTAAAAATGTTCGTATGGGGTGTGGCGTTGTACGGGCGCGAAACGAGGACGATAGGACTTGGGGAAAGGAAAAGAATAGAAGCCTTTGAAATGTGGTGCTATAGGCGAATGCTAAAAATCTTATGGGTGGATAGAATCACAAACGAGGAAGTTCTAAAAAGAATAGGGGAAAATCGAGCAATATGGAGGACGTTGAATAAGAGAAGGGATAGATTAATAGGCCACGTTTTAAGACATGAGTGTTTTCTAAAATTAGCATTATAAGAAAATTAAAAGTCTTGCGCAAGATAGGTTAGCATGGAGGGTTGCATTAAAACAGTTTTAGGACTGAATACCACAACAACATTATTGTATATAGAATAATATTTTCTGAATTAATAGAAAGTTGTAATGCATCGAGTGAAATTGAAGTTACTTGTGGTTAATTAGTATCTCAAATCTGAGATTCAAATTTTATTCTTAATTTCGCAGTATTAGATTCTTATTTTGTGTTTATAATAGATGTGTGGCGTTGATTGGAATCAACATGAGGAGATACTTTATTACGTTCTGTTAATTGAGGTACAACAATTTAATATGTAAATATGTCACAAATTAAAATTCTCAGTAAATGTGACTCAAGTTTCACAGTAACAGCATGTTCCTTTTGTTTTGAAATTAGCAAAGCTTTAAATCAGTTCGCCGACTTTCAGGAGCAGCAGTATATATGGTAGGTGGTGGTAGAGCTGTAAAACTAGCGAAGCAACTTCTTCAGAACAGGCGCGGCCATACTGCAGACGCATAAAACTCTTACAATATGGTCGTAACAGGGGGGCGAGATGTTTATGTGGCCAATTACTGTTAGCTTGGCAACGAAGAGTTCTCTCTTTTCTTTCAACGTAAAGCTTAACTTTGCTTGTCCGTCCATCAGGTCTACTACTCCATGCAGCTTGTGTTGCGAAATTTCCTCTGCTTTCCTTCCGATCGCATTCATTACACTCGAAGGACAAATTAGCTTATGAAATATGTGCGTGACAAGCAAGAAAAAAGTTCCCAGCTTTTATGAATTAATTTCTACAACTATCTTGTATTTTGCAAATATCAGAAGTGAATTATAAAAATAAAAACTAATTCAAGGCAAACAAATTTCAGAGTTGCAGACCGGACAGCACTTAATAATTTGAATAAATTGATGCTCCACTCGAAAGGTTTGCGCCTGCAAATGCGTTTTAGTATTATCAGTTCCTCACATATCCATTAAAAAATTTAGGTCTCTATTATTATATTTCCTGTAAATTCAAAGACAGTGTATTTTAAAAACGATTACATTTCTCCATAGTTTTATTATATTTACAGGTGTCAAAATGTATGTTCTCTTACCGTTTTGCTAGTGAATAAACCTGTCGTTCACTGGCTGCAGTAAAAGGTAGGCTACATCTAATCTTTCAATGATTACTTAAACATTTTTGTTCGCACACCGTTTATTTTTTGGATTTCAGAACACATGGAATTTATATAATTAAGTTCAATGAGCCTCAAACAAGTTTTTTTTCTGCTTCACAATTAAAATGAGGACCCACTGATTTACACGGAAGAAATAATATTCTTCTGACTCGTCCAGGACAGTTTCAATGTGGTTCAAGGAATCCACTAATTTTATATTGAAGTTAAATATTTTTATGAGAAACCAGTAGGATTCGAAACCGAATTATACGTATTAATAGAATAATATTAATAATAATGATCACAAATATAATTAAACGTACAAGTGTCACTTTTCATATTGTTTGTAGAGTTGTTAAATTAATTAAAAAACTTTTACAGTACAAATAAAGAAATAAAAATCCCAATTATGTTAGAAACAATGTAACAGAAAAATACACAACTTTCCTTCTTGCTAACAAAATGTAATGAATTATTTTTATCTACGTAATTTCTACTTACATAATTACATTTTATGTTTATAAAAAATTTACTTTAAATTTTTAGAATTTCATTAACACCTCTACTACTATTACATGTGATATTTAAAAATAAAAACTGAAACATCCAGTTATTTTTATTTATTTTATCCGACACCCTTTTTTATACTTAATCATTAATTTAAGTAAAATCCCTTTCAGGAAGTAATCGATTATAGTAATTGTTTTAAAAACAAATACCACCGTAATTGATACCACAAATCAATATTTTTAGGTCTTTTTCTGAAATTTTAATCTTATCATGTTGCTATGAGCCGCGGTTCACAATTTCGTAGACAAAGCAGTCTAGTTTTTTTAATAAAGTTCATCATATGGATAATTTGAATTAAGTAAAAAATATTTTTATGGTCAACCTTGTGACATAACAGTTGGAGTCTTATTTATTTATTACAAATATTTTAGATTACAATTTGTGTTATTTTATTTTTGGGTGTTTAACAACATTTTTTGTGAATTACCTACTAAAAGTCGCTGGTAGAGAGGAGTTTGATCTTTGGCTCGTCTTATTTCGATATAATAGTATGTAATTTACGTTCTAAATCTGTAACAACAAATTTGTAAATCATAAGCTTTGGAATAAAAGTCATTAAGAGATCCCTGTGATAGGAGCCGCATGAGAAAGATATGCTAATGTAGCTAAGTATTTATTTTTAAGCCGAAACAATTGTTTGAATGTTTCTTTCAATATATATATATATATATATATATATATATATATATATATATATATATATATATTGAGAAAATCATAAAAGAAGGGTATACACGGTTTTTATATTGTTGTTTCTAGAGCTGATTGAATTCTTATTTAAAATGTTATTCAAAACTGTGAGAATATCGGAAAGGAAGGATAACTACGTTTTTTATTATTGCTTATAATGATGGGAAAATAAATTGAGTATTTTGTCTGACGCTCGATTTGATAAAAAATTCTTGGTTGACAACTGTTGGCCACGGAATGAATTTTTCGACGCTACTAACTGTTTGTGATAATATTACGCCGTCGTATCTTGCATTGGTAGCAGGATCTATTTCCGGACGCGTGGAATGGTGCACGTGGGTGAAGCTGCATAGGGGACGCATATTCACCTGCATTGCAGTGCTTATTGTGATCCCCTTTTCTACAATCAAGGTTTGGTGAATTTAAGGGAGAAGTTAAATATTTTTTTTAGTGTTTTCATTTATCAGTGAAAAGTGAATGTGAGTTGAATGAGTACCAAGTCCATGATCACAGTTTGGATTACTGGCTAGAATAAAAAAGAGGTATATTGAAGACGATGATGTAAACTGTGCGATATTCTTGTGCCATCAAATTTCAAGATCAATAATTCCGACAGGATTAAATCTTCAAATTTAATAAATGTATCAGTTGATTTCATTGTGAATTATTTAAATTTTACAGATGTTTATGATAATATTGCAATTAAAAACCAATTAATTAACAGATCTCAATTTAATAAACAATAATAGGAAATCGGTAATGTTGAAGTATAATTATTTGGTAATAATTAATTTGATTAATAACTTCTATTCAATAATCCATATTTAGAATTCACACTTATTCCACGATCCAATAAACGACCTTTGATTCGAGTTTCAGAGTGTTTGATTAATGTAAACGGATTACATTAAAATTGATTATAATTTAATTGAGTTTAATGTTGTCATTTAATAAAAACTGTAATTAATATCAATTATTTAAAATTTGATTTGTCAATAAATGATAGGCGATGGATTTTTTGGAATAATTACAATGGATGGAATGAACTGCGTGAAGGGATTTCAATTATTAAATATTATTTTTCATTATTAATAATGGGTTTTGTCGCATACAAAGTATTGGCGCCGACGTGTCCGATTAAGACACCGTAACTCCGGATAATTAGAACGGAGTAGGTCCTTATCTATAAAAATATTAGATGATACCTTGCTTATGTAATGATTACTACATCCTCCCCTATTACATCACGGCAAGATTTTTTGTGGAATTATTGAAATTGCTCTATAAGATGTACTTGTCCCTAAATCTCAGCCCCTCAAGTACTACCTGTACTCTTATCACAACTTGTTTATCCCTAGTCTTCGTAACTGGAACGTCCAACAGATAGGAGTCAAATTTCCAATTCTTCTTAAAACAATACTAAACACCACATTTAAAAGAGAATCAGCCATAGTCTGATAAATGACTTTTAAAGCCTGGCGGAATATTGTGTTGCGTATTTTGTCTGACATGATTTGGTGTGCAAAGAATCGAATAATTGGACCAGATGATGACGTACATTCACGAACGCTGAGTTGGTATGATTAGTCCCCATTTTGAGCGTCATTAGATCGAAGCGTGTTCACTCTGAGAGGATTCCCAGTTCCCCGAGTTGGTCGCCGTAAGTGCGCAGCGGTCCCACGAAACAATTAGCTCCATTGTTGGTTCATAATTTAATTTAATCTGCTCCGTTCAGCAGCATGCTCCGCAGCTTCGGGACAAGGCGCCAGATATGCGTTCGCAGCAGGAGCTTCAAGAGACCTCTGGCGAAGAAAATTTTCTATTGTATTACTTGGATGTAAGGATATTAAGAAGAAAATTTAATAGGGTGGGTTAGAACGCCTATTTCAGCTTAAAACGAACATGTTTGCTAAAATTAACTCTGCGACTAATTTATGGATCACTTTCTGTTTTTTTCTAGCATTATTACACTACATTGACTTGTGACACAAAAAATATATAAGTAACTGGAAACATGTATCATGTTTTGTTATGTAGCGCAGAGACTTGACAACCATTTATTTGACATTATAATTATATATATTACAGTAAAGAAAAAAATGCGAAGAATCTATGAAAGATGAATGACAATTATTCTCCATTATTTGAGGCTCTGAGAGCGAAAGCGCACTAACCCACTTTTTTTTTTGTGAATTTGAGTTATTTGTGTCAACTGATACCAACATACGATATTAATGCAATGAACATGAGTTTCAGTTCCTATATTTTCAGTTGTTTCGGATTTAGCAGCTTATAACGTTGTTGCTTTCAAAAACCGATAGATATCACAGAGAGCGGCTTAATCCGTTTGTGCTCTTCCCATTTCGTGTGACACCGGCGAACGAAAGAAATAGTGTTTCTGCAGTGACCACCTCTAAGTAGAAATCAGTGCAAAATAGTTTTTCAACGTTGAAACGAACTGGAAAAGTGTGGAGGAGCAAATTAAAAATTAGGTGCTTTGGCGGAGAACCTTTTAGTATGTGCATATTCAGGGTCTTCCAGAGGTACCTTCAACTCTGAAAATTGTACCGGGATTTTATATAACATTCATTGTTTTTCATACGGAAACACAATTAAATATAAATGATAAACAATTTTTATTATGTGGAATCAAGAAGAACGACCATTTTCAATTCTATGTTTAAAAACAATTTTTGTTCGGCAAGAAATTGCTTCTCCTCTGGATACCATTGCCTAAAATTATCCTTACTGCCACGTAGAAACATTTCATTGATGGACGATTATTCATTATATATATTTTTGCAGATTTGAATTTATCAAATATGTACTCACTGTACTGCAAGGAGGACCAGATGATAGTTTCTCCGCAATTTTTTCACGAACAGTTCAATTTGTCATTTCATCCAACAATGTCCGACTCGTGTAGAAAATGTTATCCATTGCAGGTAAAAATAATAGTGTCAGATAATGATAACGAGAAAAGTGTTTTGATTACGGAAGTAGAATTCCATCAGCAAAAAAGCCAAAATTTCACGGGAAGGTCTGCAGAGTGATTCTTTGCTTATCGAATCAGATGGCAAAGCTATTGTCATAGCTTTTGATTTAATGAAAACTTTGGAGTTTGCTATTACTAACGACAGCTGTGCACATGTTGCTTCGGCATGCACAATATGCAAAATGCAATATTTGTTCACTTGGAACGTCCAGAGAGCCGCAAGAAATTGGTTCCTGTTTCTTGTATTTTATACACAAATTTGTAAGAACCGGAAAACTGATCATGTACTCTGATCAGTGTGGAGAACAGAATAGGAACATTAACATTTCTGTACTATGCCAAAATGTTGTAAGCAGCCCAGTGCACTCTGAAAAGGAAATAGAACAAATCGTTTTAGTTAGTGTACACTCCTACCTGCCCTGTGATCAGGAGTTTGGTCTGGTTCAGAAAAGAAAAAAATATTTTCCTAAAATTATCCTTCCTGAACATTGGAATGATGTTATACTGTCCCCCAAGGTAAGCAATATGAATGCAGAATCCCGGTACATTATTCAAATCTTCAACACATGATTCAACCGGCATCGAAAACGTTACAATATGAACCTCAAATATACTTCCAGTATCTCGACAGATTCAAAAATACTCCCGGTACAATAACAGGACTAAAGTAGTTTCAGTACTTTAATATCATATAATTGCTCCCCCATTTAATGATTAAATTTTTTACTTAAATCGCATATTAAAAGTCATAATGTAACACAGCGACTCGCATTACACCGGTTTCAACGCCAAATTTGATAGTTTCCTTGATATTATTCGGAGAAACACTATAAATGTTATTGACCTCAAGAATTTTTTTCGAAAGTATTTGGTTTTGGGTCACGAGGAATACGGACAAAATTGTTCTATCCTTAAAATGTATTAAGCGGAAGTGTGTTTTACCCCCTTGTTAGGGGATGAACTGCAATTTAATTCTCATTCAAAATGTTGGAATGAACACTCCAATAAAACCTATTTTGATACCAAACTTCACTTTTATTTTCATATGACGCCCCCTACAGCCCCACGATGAATGGGGTTGAAACAATACGCAAACAAATTAACCGAAAACGCTATCAAATTAATAAAGAAAATAACGGCAGTTTATTGATTTTTATAAATTACCGCCCCTCCGTCTTCTCCCCATGTGTATGTAGCTGTGTATTACCCTAATTTTGTGGAATTTGGTGGCCAAGAAACCCTGTTCAAAATTTGGTCCAAATTGTTCCATATGTTTAAGATAGTATGCGAAAGTCTGTTTTATCCCTTTTCAGCCCCTCTCAGGTAACTTAACTTGCATTTTTTATGTCAGAATTAAACTCAATGGCTCAAATTACAGCTGTTTCAAGCCGAATATCGATTGTTTTCTGCTTAATTTTATATGATGCCCCTCCACTTCCACCATTTAGAAAACTCCCTTTTGATTATGAATAGGGTTGAATTTATACGCAGTATTGGAGGAAACGCCATCAAATTAAATGTTTCAATAATGTAACTATATGATTTAAAATATTGGCCTTTTTGCTTATTTCCACCCCCTCCACCCCCACCCGTAGGGGTAGTAGTCGAGTCTTACCCCGACTGATGTTTACCACGTGTTAGTCTATCAAAAATAGATATGGAGGGAAAATGGAAGGTCATCCAGGCGGGGAAGATAGGCAACCCACATTCAATTTTTTAATTCAAACACGCGGAGAAAAAGTAGCCTTCTCGTAGTTACTTTTACTGAAATTTTCTGTGCAATTTTTAAATTTTTATTTCTGTAAGAACCTTGTAAAGTATTAAAAAACTTATAAATAAATATGCATGAAATCGGTAAAGTTTTTCTCAAGTTATGGCGTGACCATGGGAAATAGGGATTTATTTTATATATATAGTTTATATTACAATTATTTATTTACTTATTATTTACAATTATTACAGTACTTTCATTTTTCCCAATACTACAAGAGTTATTAATTCTCCTTGCTTCATTGGGAAAATTAATATGACTATATTATGTAAGAATAACTCTCCGCCTTTTTCACATTTAGAGGTTATCATTAATTAAGCTCCATTTTATAAAATGTTTCCTCGATTTATCAGACGGGATTAATTTTTTTTCTGAATTACACGTTCGAAACAATAAATATCTGAAGAAATTTACAGTGTGTCTTACAATATAGTCGGGGTTGTTAATGTCCCAGAGTTATTGGAGTAGCCGTTGTTTGGAATTGTTTTAAATTGGGTTACATCCTCCCCGCAGCATCTGGGTCTCCCATCGAATATAACGGCGGCTGGAAACGCGAGCGATGGCGAGTCATGCTAAATCTGTGGAGCTGGGAGAGAAATTGGAATAATAGCTCCGGAATCAATGTTCGCGAACCTATCTCAATTTAGGCACCAAAAAGTAGTCTGGAGGGCAATCCTCGAGCACTTGGAAGCAAAGTCAATAGCGTTATTGTCTTAGCAAGAGATCAATACTCTGATGCCAAGGAGCTGGTACCGAGCAAATGCAGCTAACTCACAATCTTTGAAAACTCAGACTTTATTTAAGGGCTTTAATGTATAAATATAATTTCCGTTATTAAAAACTAATTTAACGTTTTCGCCTGTGTGGATTTTTAAAATTATGTTTGAAACATTCTCAAAATTATAATCATTTTTTCAAACGCATCTGCAAGTAAATAAATAAACTTTTCCGTCATTCGAATGGTAACAATATTTAAAGAAAATACTTTAACAGAGAAACATTAAATCAACTTATGAATATTGGTGAATATAACCAACGTGGGTTACAATATTTTCCATCCTAATTATTTTATAAAATATAAAAAAAATATTTTATAGAACTATTAAGGTCATCAGTAAAATTTTCTGTAAATGAAAAATAAAAAGTTTTTTGAATAAACATGTTTAGTGATATATTATATATATACCTCAACTCTTCAACCTGTTTCTCAATACCAATAAATACGTTTAATTTTACGTATCATTTATGTAATAAGACTAAAAAAATTATGATCTATTTCCGACATTATTTTTGATAAAATTTGGCCGTACGTATTTTTTATATTCAACGGGTTTTATCCTGTGATGTTTTCATGAAGATTTCGAACAAAATTTCTCCATGATCTAAAAACCTGAAGATGGTACAAAGATGTTCTGAAACGTTTCCTTAATTTGTATTAAAAATATATTTTGTAACAGGGCACAACTTTAACTCAAATAATAGTTAAAAGATAGACTTAAGAAAAGGACACTCTTTATTGAGAAGAAATCAGAAATAAAAGTAAAAACGAGCTAAATACAGATAGTAATCTAAGGACATAAAATTAAATATACAACTTTCAGGGCCATGCTTAATACTAACAATATTTCCAATCTAACACCATTTGTTATTCCACTGTTTCTTATACTACAGTCCATTACCTTTGTTTTCCCTCTATTAATCTTCATATTGAAATCTTTCTCCAGGACCACGTTCATGCCATTTATTAAAGTTTCCAAGTCTTTTTCTGGCTCCCTTAATTCTACAATATCATCGGCAAAGCGTAGGGACTTTTTGGTTCTCCTTGCAATATGATTCCTTTTCCATATTCAATTTTAACTTTATTCATCGCCTGTTCTATATATAAGTTATTTCTGCTGTCTTTCCTTGATCTTAAATTCTAATAGAGGTAATGCATAATACTTTTTCCTCGATATTTTATTCCTGTACTCTTCAAAATCCTTAATATTGTGTTCGAGTTCACAATATGAAACCCTTTCTCGACGCCATGAATGTCGGCCTGGTTTTCATATCCAATCTTCTAAAATCAGACGAAAATCAGTACTGCTTCCCTTGTCCCTACATTCTTCCTAAAATAAAACCGATATTCTCCTAACTGAATATTCTGTTTGTAGTTTCATCCTCCTATACAATATTTTAGTTTACATTTTGCACGCATGAGATACTAAAGTAAATGTCCAGTGCTGTTCGCATCTATCAGCCCGTCTTCTTCAGTATGGATATGAGTATTGTTTTACTAAAATCTTTGGTAATCTTCCTGTTTCGTAGGTTTTGCCAACTATTCTGAACAGCCGTGATGTTGCTCCTGCGCTGGATGAACTTATCAACTCTGTTGGAATTTTATCAATTCCTGGTACTTTACAATTGCTCAGATCTACAGCGTCTTATCAAACTCCGGTCCTTACATTTTGTCCCCCAACACTTCATCATCCACCTCCTCTTTTTCTATTGCTGACTGATCTAGATTTCCACCGTTATACAGCTGTTCTAGTAATTCCTTCCATAACTGTGTCTTTTCTTCTTTATCCAGAAACTTTATCTCATCCGCCATCTTGATGTTCTTGCTAATATTTTTCCTCTCTTCGAATGTATCTTTCATTATTCTATAAGCTGCGTCTATTTTCGCTTTCACCGTTAAGTCTTCATCCCCTTTCCGATTAGTTTGAAGCTAAGCCTCTTTGGCTGCTTCGCACTTCTTATCTATCTCATTCTTCTGGCGTCTGTACTGCTCTTTACCATTTTCATCACTCGCGTTCTTATATTTACGTCTTCCCTCAATCATTTTTATTATTTCTTGTGTTATCCATGCTTTCCTATTGGTCTGATCTTTCTTCCTATTTTTTCGTCGGCTGCTCTAGTCATTTCTTCATTCAAGAGTGCCAATTTCTTTTATATATTGTTTCTTTCTCCTTTCTCTATTAATCTACTCTTGTTATCTTATTTGAATCTCTGAAGCACCTCCTGTTATTCCATTTTTTCTATTTCCCATCTCTTTGTTTGAATTCCCTTCTTGAGTTTCTTCATTTTCAGTCCAAATTTCATAATCAGCAGATTATTGTCGGAGTTCACATCTGCTCTTGGGTACGGATTGCATTCCAGCACCTGACTCCTTTACCTCTGACTCATTAAAATGTAGCCCAATTGGTTCCTGCCTCTGTCTCCCGGCTTCTTCCATCTGTAGAGACTCCTTTCATGATTCTTGAACTAGATATTTGTTACTATTAATTTGTGCTATTTGCAAGTTCGACTATCCTATCTCACCTTTCCTTTCTTCAAGTCCATAGTCCCCAAATACATACCTTTCTTTTCCTTTTCCTACTATCTCTTCCAATCTCCCATTATAAAATTCTCGTTTCCCTTAACATACTTGATTATTTCTTAAATTTCGTCGTAGATCTTCTTCTTCTGCGGCACGTATGGGAGTTGAATGAAATAAATTCTTTAAACAGTGGCTGAGACGGGACTTAATCTCAGATAATCTAAATTTATATAGTAGTAAATCAATTAAAGTTTGAAATATTCATAATAAAATGAAATAAATTAACGACGAGCTTAGGAACATTTTTAAATTGTATTAAACAACGTTTCGTCACCATATTTGGGACTTCCCAGGTGTTACTTTTTTATGATAAGATGTCAAATGTGTAAAATTCTAATCTTGACCGCCTCCAAAGGCAGCTTCAACTGAAATGTGATACATGAATATCTATTTACTCAGAAATAAATTTGAAGGGGATAGAGGCTGCCGGGAAAATAGGTTTATATTAAATATACGATGAACATGAACCGACAAGACCGTTTCGTCAACCAAATCTTACACTATAGCTCGCTTTTGTGTAATAGGGATCAGGTGAAAAGTTCAAAACATCACCTTAAAAGGCTCCAATTCAACTTAAATAATGATTGTTCCGAGATTCAGACACATTTAAGAACCTGATGTTCACAATCAAATATAAATTGTATATGTAATTATTAGATATAATTAAAAATCAATTAATTATAAGGAATAATACAGAAAAAAAGTAACCTTTCTCATTACCAACTTTGCCTGAACCGGAAATAAAGTTGAACTCACAGGTAGCAAAAGAATGGGGTGGTAAAATTAATTTATAATTTTTTAGTCTAGCCCATTAAATTACAGCTGATAGGAGTGAGATGCTTGTTTTTAAGCTATTGATAACAAATGGAAAAGAATATTTGGAAAGAAAACGTAAAATGAAGAGAAAGGAGAACGTGTAGAATTTTAACCTTGGTAATGAAATATTAATTTTTATGAACACATTGGAAATGTGGTAAGTGATCAGAACCATCCGTTGAGTGAGAATGAACCGTAGGATATTTAAAAGAAATAGTTAAATTAAATACTAGGGCTCCTCGTGGGAAGAATAGGAGGGGTGTTCGATGCACGATGTCATACATAATGCACGTCGGCAGGTTCCCTTATCATGTCGCAAGCCACAAAAGCCTTTGTAAGTGTAGCTTTGTCAACACTTGATGATATTTTCTTTCACTCGGGCGAGTGAGTACCTATATTCCTCGTACGTCGGAGGATTTTTTTTGGGGGGGTGTTAACAGGCTACATGAGGGTGATTCTGAAACAGGCAACTCCCCTTTAATAGCATAGGAAGGGAATTGAAAAGGGGGGATGCGGAAGCTAGAACAAGATAGCCAAGGGTTAACTAGGGCCCCCGGGCTATGGTTTAAGGATCCTATCCGGTGTTTCACCTAAAGAGATGCAGGGAAAACCCTACAAAACCTGCATCAGGTAGGTCAAGCATTGGGTACTATTCTCACGCCCTTCCGAATGACGGGAGACGAGTTTGCTTCTCTATGTCTCCACCAGTTTCAGGAGGCAGTTGGCCGACTGATCTAATGGGGTCAGCGGACAGCTCTTGCCCTGTGCCCAAGGTCTTCGACCCCAGTACATATACCTCCGGAAATAGGTGGTGTCTCGGCATGTGAGAACTTTGATTTAAAAAAAAACAAAGAGTGTGATGCATTCTCGACATAATCAGGTGAGCCCCACAGTCACTCAGGGGTGAAGCGCCTGCGAGAAAACTCCCGCAGTGCCTCTTGAGTCGGCGGAGGTAAAGATAGTGATCTATTGTGTAGAAGCCTTTACTTAACAACTGATGGAAAGTCTGGATTACTTTCTTTAAACGATTAAGACGTCTCTTGTAAATATATAAGCCCTGAATCAGATTTCTTCGTGAGAAGACAATTACGGTCCAACTATAAAACATTGGTAACATTTCTTCTACAAAGCCTATGTCCCAAATTCAAGAACCGTATTTTGAAAAATTGATTTACTGAAATAATTCAACAATTTAATTTCTGTATCAATTAAATGAAAAGTCTATAACATTGCAGTACAACGACACTATTTAAAAATGAGAGAATCTTTTAAATTGTTATCAGAAATGTAAAACGAATATTGTTTAAAATTTCGAGTGGAAATTCATTGAAAGATTAATAGATTTAGTATAAATCATTGGGGAAATAGATATATAATGCTAAAAGGTGACAAATGCTGGGAGTTGTCGCTGTGTTTTGCATTATTCACTTATTTTCTAAATTGCATTAATTAACTGATAATTGCTTCGTTCTATATTATGTTTATATTCCTATTTATGCAAGCAACATTTATGCGTTCAATTCATCAATTTCAAATCTTCAGGTCTTATTAGAAACTAATGACTGTTGTTAAAGCTAGTCCTGTGAAAAAATTGAAATGAATAGGAGGGATATTATTTATTTTAGTGCTTTTATAATAAAAAAGAAAATAATTACTTTGACCTAAACAAATTTACAACAATATTACAATTTCTTTATTATTTAACACAACATATATATTTGCATAAAAATGATACAAATAAATTACTTAAAATTAACAATTGTCTATCTCTAAACTACGGGTTGTCTCCGGGGCGCCTTCTCAAACATCAGAATATTTCACACAAAATCTACTGGGACCTGGCAGTATAGGAAATCAGCAAAAAGTTACAGGGGTAATTAACGTGCCACCATAATGGACCTTCCTCCGTCTTCCTCGTTGTACTTTCCTTCTAATTTGGGTCATCCTTGATCATAATCAGAGCCGCCGCTGCTATTTTTCCTGCCTCTAATCTTATCCGATCCACCGCAGTTGTCTCCACAATCTCCCTTGACTAAACTCCAATCGTCCGTCTCAAAGTTTCCCTTGCATAAATTCCAATTATCTGTCCAGCAATCTATCTCCAAATTTCTCTCAAAGTTCTTTCCGCAAGCCTTTTTAATACTTACTCCCCACTTTTTTAGTTAATACCACCAAGGTAGCAGGGACGAATATTAACCAATAACATTCATGGCTACTCTTCTTTGGGAGTCGCAGTTTGCCCCTCTCCCCCACGGTATTTGGAAGAATTAACGCCCGATGCCGTCAAATCTCATCATAATTGGAAACCACCCCAGGCGCGCTCAAATTCTGTTTCTTTTATTTTGACTCCGCACCGATTAGGTCCGAGAAGTTGTGTTTGACCGTTACAAATTAAATAACAAAATCCGCCAAGTCCCTTTAATTCATTTATATTAGTTTACTGTAGTATTTAATTCGACATTAATCTCTTTTACAACACGTTATTAAACTATAATTTTTTTAAATTACTCTTTCATCCACCTTACCTTTACAATCAAATAAATTAACGCTGAAAATAAAATGTTTTATTTTGGAGGTTGGATGGAATGCCGCCGAATGAACGTGTGTATAAATCGTAATTCAAATAATGTTCACTTTAAGTTAGCACAAAATATTATTTCAAATACCATTAATTTGTTCAACGTTGAATTAATCGTTAAACAATTCAATTTGTATGGACGCGCAATTATAATACACGGAATATAACAGAACTCAGCAATCCGAAATGTCAAAACAATGGCAAGATACGACGTAATGAACTTGGGAATGTATTGATGCGTAAGTCAAATGTCACATAAGCCTGAAAACATGGGATTATATGTTTATTATCTGATAAAAACGATAATAAAAATTAGTCTAAAATTTTTTTAAAAACTGTATGTAGACAACAGCGTCACCTACCGGGTCCAACTATAGCTAATAACTATCCAGATGACACCATAAATACAAAAAAAATATCATTATTGGTTTAGGAGGAGAAGAATTATGAGCACACGCACATCGGAATTTTATATATAAAGATATTATAATTATGACCAAAGTTTCTGCTCCACCAGATTGTGTTTGTGGTTCACATATATTAAATTAACATGGAAGTTTTTATAGAACGTATTTTTGCAATACAACACATTCGGAGACATACTGGTGTTCAATAAATGTGTATCAGGTAGACCCATTATTATTGTATACTTTCCTCTCGTTTCGTCAGAAATTTTCTTCATTATTTAGTTAACTTCTATTTAACAATAAGTCCGGCTATGAGTAATAGAATATATTTAATTTGCAAATGGAGATATTAAATATAATAGTTCAATTTAATGACTGTACGAACATGCAACGGAAAAACAACGTGAACTAAATGAATGGAATAACAATGAAAGAAAAATATTTTGGTTGGGAGAAATATAAATTTGATTATTTTTATTACATCAACATGTAACCAGATTTAATTATGTTATTTATTTTGCAGAGTGAGGCTACACAATGAACCAGCTGCACAAATGAAACTGTAATCAATATATTTGTATATTTAAGACGGAAATGATACTCATTATCAAACAAACAAAGGCTATGTTACAGAGGATGCTCCTACAAAGAATATGAATACCACGTTAAAATTTTTCTGTTTTATAACCACTAAATGACGATGAGTACTGAATTTAAGCACTTAGAGTATCAAAGTACAATTAATTTAAAATTATTTCAAATTTAACTATGAAACCCCTGATATTGTTGAGAGACCTTTTGTGAATCCTAGCACTTCTAGATTTTTTAAATTTATGATTATTTAGGCGTGAAATGTTTTCGAATCTGTTTTATGTAACGCGTTTTGTACACCAATCTGCAAGCAAACATGAAAGGGCTTTAATGGTAAACCATAGTTACATGTGGAATTTAGCGGTACGGAATCAAAGGCATGCGGCGTGAGGGAAGATATATGCTACAGATATGCGCATAAAATTTCAACACGTTGGCGTGTCTTGGCTTTTTCGCAAATGTTTGAGATTTGGTGGCATCACGTGGTGAGTGAAGATGGTGTTTTTCCCAAAAAGACGTCTGTTAAGTGGGGCAGATGGCTCCTCCTAACAGAGAACAGATAATAATTTTTACTGTACAGGATTGGGCTCCAAAACCGACGGAATATAAAATAAGAAGGTGGAGGATGGGACAAGGCATTAAAAACTCATTAAAAATGTTATTTTGGTCATTATTAAAAATTAATTGTGAGAGTGATCATTTAGAGTGGCGCTAAAAATGGGAGGAAGGTATGCTCGAGCCGGGGAACCAAAGAACTAGCAACGAGGAGAAGCGTTAGTATCTACTCCAACGGTATTTTCCAGACCTAAGAGTAGAAGAGGGGTGACTACTCTCTCTGTAACCTTTCGCCGATTTCCTGGTACCGTCCATACCGAGTAGGATTTGTGTTTGTGTTCTGCTCTATGAGAAGGTCTGTATAGACGATCCTGAGAATAGATTTTATAGTTTTAGTTTACAAGATATTTAACGTGTATAAATATTGTAAATTGTTGTTGTGGTTTTCAGTCCTAAGACAGGTCTGATGTAATCTTCCATTCTAACCTATCCTTGTGTAAGTCTTTTTATTTCCGCAAAGCTACTATTTCCTACATCCTACATCATGCTTAGCGTATTCCATCGTTAGCCTCACTCTTCTGTTCTTACCCCATTAGACATATACCTTGTTGTACATACATATTGTTTATTATAAAATAATCCCACTTTGTAACTTCAGAGTGATCGAATTGTAGCATATTGTAAATTGATAAATATAGAGTAAATGCAATGAACCACATTATAATAATTATTTATAGTAAGTTAATTATAGACCCCAATATTTATTTCAGGATATTACGGAAACATCACCGAAAATTACTGGTGATTTGTAATCAGGTTAGTTTTCAGCAATGGGTATTTAAAGAAGACTGTATTTAACTTCAACGGACGAATTGTACCTTCATTAATCGGGTAGTAAAAGTATATTATTTGCCGTTTACAGGACACTAATTACGAAGTATGGGATTGTTTTCCTGGGACAGTTAATTATTCGAAACGGTTTTGTTGGGAGTGCTTCCTGTTTACTCTGGGACACAAGCTTCGCTTCGTCCACTAATGAGGAGAGAAGCACGAGAAATATTTACTGAACAATACGAAAAGATGCAGTTGTCATTGTGCCTATTTTGCTTTTATCGTGATTTTAGGTAAAATTGGTTTTAAAACTTTTAGTACTATGCCTTAGAAGTATAATGAAAACCAAAATAGAACTAATTTAGAACAGTCCCAAAGTCTGTATTTCAAAATTAAAAACTCGTGATATTTAGACCTTAGGTACTAAACATAAAAAACACCATGACAAGTAATATATATTAACAGTACAACAGTACACGCCTGCCGTTAATACCGTAGACATATTATCAATTAAACTCTCGAGAATTATTAGTATAATTAGTATTGGTATTTAACCTCTAGAGTAGTATGAAGATATGCCTACAGTATTGGCAGTAAACATTTAATGTTACTTTTAATGTACGTATAATATTTGTGATTTTTTTTTATGTTATGCTATAAGGTCGAAAGCTCTTTTTTTTACCTTTGTAATATAGGCTTTGGTATTGTTCTAAATTGGTTTTAATTTAGTTACATCAGTGTGATAGGCAGTCCTATTAAACTTAGGATCAAGTATAATATAATATTAATAGTAACAAGGAAACCAGTGTTAAACGTATGCTTGGATAATCTACTGCTATTATCTACTATGATAGAGACATTGATACGTAATACAAAAAAAAATACGCGATAAAATGTTTGCGACATAGATTTTTTGATTGAGCCTGGGTAGCGTATAACCCCTCCTTAGACAATTGTGACCGATATGGTAAAGGATCTTTTACGGGTAATGGACGTCATTTATCCCCAATTGATTCAGTCAAGTTGGAAGATAGGCATGGATAAATAGAAGTAAGCAATGCAAGTAACTAATGCAATATACATGTGCAATGCACAAGAATTTCCTATTGGCTGTATTTGTGCAAATACCAGACAATTTTAAATTGCAGTCGATTGGGTATTCTAAAAATGAAGAGGAAAATTCTGGGTGTTACGAGATGACATGGAGATAATTTATGAGATAGAGAGAACATTAAATTGCGGGCTACTGGCGATAGCTTGGTGGAGCTCTTGAGATCTCGGCAGATGTATTTTTCCACTATTTTTGCCCGAAGTGTCATCCAGACAGCCAGATCAACAGATGCATTCAACGAAAATTGTCTTAGCCAGCGCTTCCAAATCGTGAACCCGAAGGAGACCTAAGAAAACCGCCGCCAGATAATGCAGCTTCAGTCTACTGCGGTATAGTTGACATTGAATTTAATGAGTTCACATTGCCAGACCTATTTGACGTAAGAAAACTTTCCTTCTTTAGTTCACCTCACAGGTTACCTGTTATTAAAGAGTTACAATATAAATTCATTAATGCTGCCGTCTTTATTTGTAAATCATTTTATTCAATTGTCTTGTTTGCATATTGAATCTTAAGTTTATTGCTACTAAATTCAAAATCATAAATTTAATATTTTTATTTTCTCTTTCGAACCCTTTATAACTTTATTCCTTTTAATCTATAAGTTAAACACTATTTTTATAGATATTTTCGTAACTATAATTAGAAAATATTTTACTGCTTTTTACGATTTGCATCTCTCGCGTTAAAGACCGGTACAGACGATGGAAGAATGAGATCGATAGGAAGTGCAAACCAGCCAAAGAGGATTGGCTTCAAGGAAATGCAAAGCAGTTGAAGATTTCATTGTGAAACGGAAAATAGACGCAGCTTATAGGAAAATCAAATAAACATTGGGCGAGAAGAAAGATATTAGCAACAACATCAGGAGACTGGATGGGAAGCCAATTCTGCATAAAGAAGAAACAGCAGAAAGATGGAAAGAATATCTATAAGAGGTGTATCATTGTGAAAATCTAGATCAGTCAGTAATAGAAGAAGAGGAGGTGGATTATAAAGAGTTGGGGGACACAATTATAAGGTCAGAGTTTGATAGGGCCATGGCTGACAGACATGAGCAACTGTAAAGCGCCAGGAATTGATAACATTCCAGCAGAGCTGATAAGATCATCGGGCGAAGAAGCAATATCACTGTTATTGAAGATAGTTTGCGTAATCTACGAAACAGGAAGAATCCCAGAAGATTTTAGTAAAAACATAACTATACCCATACCGAAGAAAGCTGGGGCTGATAGATTATATGGGTGCGATTAGTTTATTATCCCATGCATGCAAAATATTAACTAAAATAGTATATATGAGAATGGAACGTCAAATAGAATGCGAGTTAGGGGACGATCAATTTTGTTTCAGAAAGAATGTACGGACAAGAGAAGCAATATTAACTTTGCGACTAATTTAAGAGGACAGTATAATAAAAAACCGCCCTGCGTCAATGGCATTTGTAGATGTAGGAAGTGTTTGATAATGTGATATGGAACAAACTATTAAGGAACTTGAAGAGCATTGGAATAATATATCGAAACAGAATACAGGCAGCAGGCATCAGACCAATATTAGGACTGATTACCACAACAACAACAATTAGAACATCAATAGTAATCCATCTTATAACAGAGAATACACCATTAGAAGCTAAATAAAAGTTAGTAGTTAAAGTCTATTAGTATAATAAAGTTTAATTTTAATATTCACAATAAAATGTGCTGGTAAAGAGGATCTGCATAATTCTGAAAGTTCTAGAATATATTTGATGTTAAAACCCTTTTAGAGTTTAAATGTTTAGTTATAATAAAATTATTTTGTCATGATATTATTCACAATTCACAGGCATGAAATTTCTATATTCATGCGGAATTAGGATTACAGTTAACTGACATTGAAGAACATTTCTAGAGAAAAGTGAAGAATGGCTCATATATGAGAACGTAGAATTAAAGATAAGGAATCCTTGGGGAATCATATAATTTGCAAAGTAGAAAATCTGGTACATTTAAATGAGTACAATATTTGTTATTTAGGAGTCTTGCTAATACTAAATGGGAACAAATGTGAACTGAAAAGCGAATCTTAAGTCAGTATTTTCTCAAGTTGCTGCACTCGATTCCGGATGAACACAATGAATCGGTTAGTTTGTTAACTGAACTCGACTTGGTATACCATGGTGCTGTGTGACTGGATTCGACAACAGCTGCCTCTGTCAGTTCCATCGATCTAGGTTGGGGTTTGAGAAAACCCTCCTGATGGAGAGACTGACCTGCACATACCTACTAACTCTATGAGTCCTGGACTGGACCATCTAGTTAGTTTTCCGTAAATATTGTAGCTGTTCTTTTTTATCCAAATTATAAATAAATAAATTTCTCTTTCAGTCTCCTTCTTCTTAAGTGATCCAAAGGCTCCATCTATTTATTCAATAGTCACTCAAATTTTTCTTAGATAACTTTATTACCATCATGCATCTTCTATGAAATTAATGTTGTTTCTTGTGACGATATAATGAACTGGGGGGTTGGATTTTAATTTAAATAAAAATTAAATTATTTTGGTAGATTAAATAAAAACAGTAAATTTATTAAAAGAAAACAAGAAAACAACAATTACAAAACTAAGGGTCCAAATTAAAAATTTACCACGACTAGTTCAGCTTATAATTGAATTTTTTGGGGGAGTTTTGCAGCAGAACGACAGTCATGACACATTTCAGAAAGTGGAACAGACACGCACCTGTTTTCCTTTGTGAAACGGCGGCTTCCTCCTCCCTTTTCGTAATTGAAGCTGCTTCCGCGTTCTTCAGGCGACTCCTTCCAGTGATGAATTCTGCCGTCGGTATGTGGTCTTCTTTCTAGGAATTCTGGGATCTGGATTACGTAGACGGGGCACCTTCTGTTCGCTGCGATCTATCTTCTTTTCAGTTTAATCCCCCCCCCCCTTTAGATTGCAAAATACTCTCACTCGTATTTTCACTCTAATGTTCATCGCCAAACTCCAAAATTTATCTCTCATCTCCACCTTTCTTCTTCCAAGTTTCATTCCCGACTGATCAACTTCTATTTCACGACTGCCCAACTCGTTCCTCCTTCATATGTTCATGTCCGACTGCCGTCCCGTGGATCAAACACCACGCACGCACCACAAATCTATCTTCTTCGAATCTCCATGCCCAACTGCCGAAATTTCTCCCATCCATCCTCGCAGGTCATCTCGTTCGTTCACCACACCATGAATTGCATGTCGGATCACCTGACCCTCAGCCTCCAATTAAGACCCAAATTGGCTCGCGGTTTCTCTCCCTATTTTATGGAAAGGAAGCGCCCTTCAAAATTTTCGGGATCATGAAAATTGACTCAGGTATCAGATATTTAAGTCGTCAAACGGTCTATCTGTCACGTTCGGTACACCGATGTCTCGCCCCTCTGGCGCCTTGGTGTTTACTTGCACTAAGTGTCTCCAACATGGGGAATTAAACTGCGATTGCCACATACACTCATTACAACCATTTCCAATATTCCATTAGTGTCTCAAATAGAAAGCCTTTTATTACAAGACTCTTGAAAGTATAATTTGTTTTTGGATGGTACGATCCTGAAATTCAGAGTAAGAACGGTTAGAATTTATTATACGCCACCTCCTTTACAATAATATGGTAGACAGAAATAGAAATTGCCTTTACTTGGTATAAGAAAATTTATTGAGATTTAATTTTAATCAAACTAAAACTAATAATATTTTTGTTAATGATTCACGTTCACATTATGTCGTACTGTCGAATCATTTAACGAAGTGAAAATAACATATATGAGGTTTCACGTAATTTACATCATTAGGCGTGGCCAGTTTATCAAATAAACCGGAATGCTGAGCGCACACACTTTCCAAATCATTCCCCCTGCTGGCAATTAATTGGAGAATATATGTGCGATGACTGCGTCGCCATTAGCAGCAAGGGTGCTTCGTAAGCGTCCGCGTGGCAGCGCTGGTGTTGGATCAAGGCAAATGGTTCTCTCAATGCAATAACATTTACACTGTCATCAAGCACGGAATCGTGCAATTACAGTGATTGGAGAGTCTTGGACCCTTAGCCTGCTTGCAACCTAATTCCATCATTATCCCAAGTTGCGACCTAAGCTCTAACTCGAGGATTTATCAAGAGTCACCGTTGTCAGTGTAATACCATTTAAAAGTTTAGTTCAGATTGACTGGGAACGACGACTACGGACCAGTATTGTCATCCGAATTTATATACAACTTTACCAAGTCATGATTGCGTCTACTATTATCAGTTTTAATCTCAACGTTATTATGTGATATGTAAACGAATTCTCACTACTGTATTAATCTACAGATTTTCTTTGATTATAGTTTCATTTGCAAGAATGATTCTGTTATCCACAAAAATATTAAATCAATTGTTCCAGAATGTTACTCAGACTACAAAAAATTTACAACATAGTTTTCTGACTTTAAAATTTACCATACATAAAACGACGGCCAACACGTCAGCATTAAATATATAATTATGTTATTAATTTAGTCTTTGATAAACTAAAAGTCATCCTCAGAAGGTTGAAAGTTAACTATAATATTGACCAAAAAACCTTTGTCATTATTCGTTACTTCAGCTAACATACCAAAAGCCTATGCTCCATCCAAAATTCATAAACATTTCATCTTTTGGAGTTATAGTAGCTTTAACATGTAGTCCCCTCCACAAAATTTCAGCTTTTTTGTACAATTTGTTAAAAAAAAGTTTCAAGTTGTGAAGTACATTATTCTTTAAAAAACCATTACAATTGTAGAGAACCTACAAAATTTAAATGTACCTAATGACCATATTTTAGGTTCTTTAGATTTTGTATCCCTGTTCAATTAATTAAGTAAAGAATTAATTTTAGAAAGTTTCAAAAAATGATAGGAAAACAATTTCAGATGTTACTAGCATTCGTTTGTCCGATATGCTTGTTTTACTAAATTTAATTTTGAACTCAACTTATTTCTCATTTAATAACTCTTATTATCACCAAATAAGTGGATCTCCAATGGGAAATCCTTTGTCACCTTTCTTTAAAGAGATTGTAATGAGAGATTTGGAAGCCTTATGTATCTCATCATTAGATTTCAAACCATTAACATACGCCAGATACGTTGATTATATTTTTTGCATCATACTAAAACTACATTAGATAATTTAATCCCAATTTTCAGTAGTTAAAGCAAAATTTAAATTTTACTTATGAAGTAGAAAACAATAAGTCTTGATGTTCTGATAAGGGTTTTAAATAAAAGAATTGGTATCAAAAGTCTACATATTGAGGAAGTGTTCTTAATTAAATGGCCAATCACCCCATTTCACGAAAAAGTCATGGTTTATAACCTGGAAGATAAGGCTGTTATGTTGTCACATCACAAATACCGCAGGGAAAATCTAAATAGTTACTAATATTCTGTTTCTAAATTCATACCCAATCAATTTCATTAGCAAACACGTCAAAATTAGATTGAATATAATCACGTTTTCCGACTATAATTTATCAGTTAAAAAGATTAATGGCAGAAAAATGAATTTCATAATTTTACCTTATATAGCTAACAGACAATATAAACTAATTGACTGGTTTCATAATTACGGTGTAGATGATGTATTTAAATCAATTAATAATTTAAATTTCATACAAAATATTAAAGACAAAATTAACTTTCTATTGCTACCTACAAAATGAATTCTTTGGATTGTAACGCTTTGTATATCGGACAAACTAAAAGAGCTTTAATAACTCGCTTTACGGAACATAAAAACAACATCAAATTTGACATTAAAAAGTACACAGTTTTGTCCAAACACATACATGTTAATAATAATAATTTCGACAGGCAAAATGTGGAAATTTTAGACGAAGAACATAATTACTTATGGAGAATTCTGAGTGAAATGTTGTATATGAGGCGCAACCTTCATGTAGTCAATAAAATGACACGAATAAGTTGAAAAAAATTTCTGATACTCTTTTGTTGTTCTAGTTTAACGCTTTAATATTTTTCTCCATTGTTGAAACTTAACTGACGGAAAGTTACTACAACATTTCGGCAGTAACCGTCAGGGGCTGGAGATGGTCCATGTATTGCTAAAGTTGTACGATTCCAACCATGTTTTCTATATATATTAATTAAAAAATTATAACATTGAACTCATATTTAATTTATTGTAATAGTATGTTTGTAGTAAGCCTGAGGAAGTCTCAAAATGGAGATGAAAAGTCGCTTTTTTGAATAAATAGTGATATATTTAATGTTGACCCTTTGTCCGTCATTTTATTTATTGCAAAATATTTTATTTTAGAATACGTAACGACCAAACAACAAACTTTTTATAATTAATTTTTTCTATTTATTATAAACATTTTATTTGAGAGACCTCTATCTCAGTATCGACTGAAGGAATACTAATAACATTAAGACAGCCGTTCCAGTCGGAGTGCAACTTGAAGAGAGAACAAATAAGGATGAAGTGTAGCATTCATGAATGAAAATATTACGTGAAATAATTGTTTTTTAATTAAAAAGTGTCTTTTAATGGGCAGTTAATTAAATAGGATTATTGAAAGACGCTACAATAAAATACAGTTTAATTCTCATATTTATAAATATTATGATAAGAATGGTCAAAAGTCATAAATAGACTAATTTAATTGGAAAACGTTTGGTCACCCAACTCCTCAGTTTATTCTACAAAAAAATTATATGACTATAGTTGAATACAAAAAAATAAGCTTGGTATGTTGTAGGCAGTTACAGTTAAAATATTGTTAATAATTTATAAATATTTACAGTTACAGACGCGGAGATCATAAAATAAAACGAGATTAGCAGAGCCCAATCCAGACACCTTATTTTGGAAAACTTAATTATACTTCCTCTGCGATTAATAAATGTAAATTTTATCGCCTTTCAAACAATTGTAACTAAATTTATTGAAGATTGTTACTATCCAAATTATTATTTAAGAGGATTCGTAAATCAAACAAGAAAAGAAGCATTCAGTTACTACACATTGATTGCAATAAAGGCTAATAACGTTTTTCGTTAGAATTATGATTAGCGTCCTACTTTTAATAGTTGATGGAAATTGAAACCTCAGTGGCTTATTTAGGAAACTATAGTATTTGGAAAATATTTTCAACAAATATTTATAATTTATCAACTAATGTAATGATAAAAATATATTGACTAATGTCTAATAATTTGTCAAACAGATGAAGTGAATTAGGTAAGAAAACATGAAAAAAAAAGAAAACTATATGACGCTCTGCTTTATTCTTCATTATAGTTAACACTCAAGGACCAAATGTGTTCTGATATATCAAATTTGGAATGTTGCACATAACTTCGGATACACAATAATAATTACTTTCAATATACCGATATATATTTTCATCCATATTTTTTTGGTTAACAGGCTACATGAGGGTGATCCTGAAACAGGCAACTCCCCTTTAATAGCATAGGAAGGGAATTGAAAAGGGGGGATGCGGAAGGTAGAGCAAGGTAGCCAAGGGTTAACTAGGGCCCCCGGGCTATGGTTTAAGGATCCTACCCGGTGTTTCACTTAAAGAGATGCAGGGAAACCCCTAGAAAACCTGCATCAGGTAGGTCGGGCATTGGGTACTATTCTCACACCCTTCCGAATGACGGGAGACGTGTTTGCTGTGGGGACGCAGCATTCCCTTCTCCGTGTCTCCACCAGTTTCAGGAGGCAGTTGGCCGACTGATCCAACGGGATCAGCGGACAGCTCTTGCCATATGCCTAAGGTCATTGACCCCGGTACATATACCTTCTTAAATAGGTGAAGGTGTCTCGGCATATGAGAACTTTGATAAAAAGTACCCAGAGAGAGTGCGAGGCATTCCCGACATGATCAGGTGAGCCCCGCAGTCACTCTGGGCTGAAGCGTCTGCGAGAAAACTCCCGCAGCTCCGATCATATTTTCATCCATAGCTGAGCTGAGCCACTTTTATAAATCAAACTGAAAGAAGTAAGAAAAGTCAAACATAATATGATTCTGCTTTTTCTACAGTCCTTTGGAACTCACTCTAAGCCGTACAACTGTTCCTCCAAAATTATCATCAGCAACCTCAAAGCATCTTGGTATTATTTGTGAGCAACCAGAATGCGACAAGGTGTGACACTTCATTTATTTCAGACTGGAAATCCCGTGGGTAATTGTTACAAAATGAGTCCAATTCTCAGAAATTTGATGAAACACAGCCGTGACTTGAGACCACGTCATACGATTCAAACAAAATTTGTTAAGGTTTCGTTCAATTATGTTTGCGAAGGATGCTATTTTGATTTAAAATTCCGATTTTAATTTCGAGTCCATCAATAATGTTCTTGTTGGTGTGATGCACCCTCCACGCAAGCATTTTTATTTCCGCAGAACTACCACATCCCACATCCTCCCCTATCAATAATATGACGATGAAAAGTTTTGTTGCCTCCTTATAAACCATGTTTTTTTTAAAAAATGAAACATCATAATAATGAAACTGGTAAAATGTTTTTACATTAAAATTGCATTGAAGCGATATCTAAGATATCAATTACCTTCGTAATTATTTGTGAAGCCTCTCTAGTCAAATCTTTTAACTTTTCTTGTGCTCATTAAAATTCTGGATGAACAAAATGACGGATAAATGGAACCAAAATTAAAAAATAGGATACCCCAATTTAACGTCAATGACAACGACATAATAACGTTATGATAATTAAATTTCCAGAAATTAGAAAATCGTGAAATGGATACAGATGAAATATCACATAATATGAAATTAATCTAAATGGTGTTCGTAGGATATTGAAATAACAGAAAAAATATTTTTGATTGAGAAACCAGGTTTGGTGTTTTGTCTAATTTGATGACAATGTTATAAAAGTGATAATTTTTACTGAAATTTTGAAATCTGAAAAACTATGTGAACGGGTTTATAGTGAAATATTTAAGCTAAACACACAATTATTGTAATAAAAATAACCGTTAGATTAAATGTTAGCTGTGTGCTTACAAATTTAAGTAGATGATATTACCTTTGCAATTAATTGAGATTTTATTAACAAAATTTGAATTTAAGTGTAAATTAATTATTTTGATAAAATACATTTCATATAACATCACATATGGATAAAAATGATATATCTTGCTATTTTATTTTCGTTTTATCTCTATGGTGACAGGAAATTCAAATATTCCACTTGATGTAATCTGAATTTTGTTAAAGCAGCAGATAGTTACTTTGCAAAAATTTTATATTTTACCTCTAGGTTCTAGTGCAAATAAATAATTATTAATCATCCTGATAAGAGTTTATTAAAATTATTAAATATAAACTATTAAACAACTAAAATTAGTCTTAATTCATATGGATCGTAACACGACCTATATTATTATTATTCACTTAAAACTTTTCTTCTTTAAGTTTCCAGAGAACCTGAATAATTTAACCTGTAATGATAACTTTATTTAACGTAATATTTAGTTTTTGTTTAGTTTCATTTGAATTTTGAAGATTGGAACTACGGTAAACAGAATTACAATGAGATGTATCACTGGGGAACAAACGACAGGCAATTTAAATTACAAATTGTTACAATTACCACGACGAAGATTCTCTTAAAACGGCGATGGAAGCAAAATTATTCTTGTGATATACGTATTGGTAACTGTGATCGGCTCTGTTCTCAATTATTTAACAACAGAAATAAACAAAAAAGTTGCAGTAACAAGCGAAATAAACTACACACAATTTCCAGTAGCCCAAATAAATGTGCAAATGCTCGTTCACATTGTTTGCTTACCGCGACCAAATAAATTTCTCAATTAGTAATGATTGACACAAAACATAAACACGGAAAATTCGGTATTAAAAAATTAAAAAACAAAGTGTGTAAACAAATGCGTCGTCGCATCCAAAAACAGGGCTGACACCACCAACATATTTATGTGCTTGATGTTGATAAAAAATATCGAATATTTAATTGCTTTGGCAATTTCTGTATACTCGTGATTGGAATTTAACTAGAGATTCGAAAGACCACTTTAAATATTACAGGTCAAATAAAACAATATTTTCGTTATAAAGTTTACGTTTTGCTAATATAGACGCTGTCTACAGTAGTGTAAGTAAGGTTAAAAACTATAGCTATTAGCTGGTTACAATACCTTCATACAGTAAAGTTTCTGTAGTTATTTCCCACAACTGTTTGACGGTTTTTCTTATTATAACGCATTTTATAAAAGCATCAAGGTTTTATTTAAAACACTGTCAATTCTTGGCTCTACCCATGCTATAAGTTCACGGCAGTCTTCTTGTCTAATATTAAAAGAAAAGTATCATATCTCTACGATCATCAACCCATGTAAAAATAAAATAAGATTGGGTAGGCTAAATAATACGTTTGAACGTTTCAGGTGCTAGATGACTATTATTTTATCAGGAATGAAAACATTTTGCCTGACAACTGCACAGTAATTTCCAATTAATCGATCACGGGACTTATAATGCATTAAACGTAAATATAATCTAATAATTATTTCAGGAAATTAAGATCTTTCACACATTTTATCTCATTAAATGGAATTAGAATTTCACGTGTCTGATATGCAAGCAGTTTGAACGCTTGATAGTTGAATATTTGCATAAATGCTGGTACAAAAATGGGTGTATTTACAGTGGGCAAGTTGGCATCACACCTGGATTATCTTGTGAGAGCAACTGGCAACGGTGTGCCAAGATCTGTCGGACGGGGTTGATCAGGGAGCCTGGAGAATAGACGCTACAATTATTGATTTTTTAAAATACTTCGGTGTCGTGCCGCACGATCTATTATTAAGTCAGTTAAAAAATACGGGTATAAATTTTCGGGTACTGAAGTGGCGGTAATTTTTAAAAGATCGTTCACTCAGAGTTCGCGTGAATGACAAATTGTCCGACTCTGTCAAAATCACGTCAGGGTCCCGCAAGGAAGTGTCATCATGTTCGTTGCATTCATAAATGACATAAAAATCGGTATAAAATCACAGATCAAACTTTTCGCCGAGAATTGCAGAGGTGACAAACTGGTAGCCCGCGAAGAGATTTTTTGGCCCCTGATTACCTATGCCAATAAATAACATTGAAGTATCTGTCTGTAAGATATTAATATAAATATTTACAAATCCTTTGAATTGCTGTGCGAAAGGTTGCGTGAAAACCAACTGCGAGTTATAATTCCTATTAGGCGTTCCTATACCATTATAACTCAATTACTGTGTTATTATGACATATTATAAATGAAGATTATTGAAGAATTGTTGGAAATTATTCCTCTTTATGCAACTACATCGGATGAAAACATATTTAACGTTGTATAGAACATTTTAGGAAATTACAATCTCTCTCTTGATAGGCTTCTTTCTGTAACAACTGACGGCGCTAAATCGATGGTGGGTGAAAGTAAAGGATTTGCGTGAAGACTGATAGAAAAATTACACGATATATATCCAAATAAAACAAAAAAGGTCTTTCCATTGCCTTCTTCACCAACAAGTTCTCTGATTAAAAATATTCAAAATGCATGAACTACTAAAATACAGTAACAAAGACAATTAACTTTATTCGATCGAGAAAACTCTCAAGCATCGACTATTTACTTCGTTCCTTCAAGATTTAGAATCCGAATTCAAAGACCTTCCTCATTACACAGCAGTCTGTTGGTTGTCATATCACAAAGCTCTGTAGACTTTATATTAACTTTTGGAAGAAATTATTTAATTTCTTGAGATAACATATGAATAAAATGAAAATATATCGATTATAAAATATGTTGTTTTTTATAACATATCTGCCATTTAAAACCAATATTACAGGTCATCTGAATAATCTTAATATTACTTTGTGAGGCAAAGATCAATAAATAACAAATGTGTACGATGAAATAGCAAGTTTTGTACAAAAATTTATTAACGTTTTGATGTACATTCCTACGTGCGAGTAGTTGAAAGATCATTTTCACAATATAGTGGTAAAATTGAAGAAATCTAAAACAAATTCGATAAACGTTATAATTATTTTTAAAGTCACTTTTTAGTTGGATGTTTAAACTGCTCACACTTCAGTACAACTGGAGCTAATTGATTTTCAGAACGATTCGATTTTAAAAGACAAGTATAGAGAAAAAGGAATACCCTAAATATATTTTTATTTATGTGAAAAATACCTAGACATTAAAAAATTTGCTACACAAATTTTAGGCTATTTTGGGAGTACTTACATATGTGAGCAACCATTTTCATCCATGAAATTAAATAAAACGGCCTGCAGATCAAAATTAACAGATAAACATCTACCTGCCATAATGAAGATTGTCTGTATTCAGTCTTTGAATCCATATATTGGAAAACTACTAGAAGGGAAGAGCTGGTAAAAAATAATTTTACTTTATAAATTGTAAATAAAATTAAAGTTTAATTAGAAACCATGAATAGTTGCATATCAATATTATAAACTATTAAGTTTAAATTCATTTAATTACATAATGTATTTTAATTGTACTGTCCATATTCCTGAATCCTCACTGTAATTTATAATTTAAAAAAATAGTGATGTTGCCTGCGTGAATCGTACCAGTTGCATGACATGGCCCGCGTATTGAGTTTGACACTCCTGATTGTAAACGTTGAGGATGCACAGATTCTGCAGACTGACGTAGAGGAATTTACCAATGGTCAGTTAGAAAGAAAATGCAAATAAATGCAACGAAGAGTAAAGCAATCGTTTTTACATAAGAAGAGAAATGTTCCTACAGCTGGATATAAAATGGGGAAGGAAATAGTAACGGAGTAAAACAACTGTAAATATCTTGGGATCACGATTAGTAAAGATTTAAATTGGGGTATTAAACTGAGAGAGGTAAATGGCAGGTAAAGGATGGAGGGCGCTTAAATTTTGTAAACAGGGTCTTGAGGGAAAGCACGAGCAAAACCAACATTTATGCTTACAAAACGCTGGTCAGGGCAATTTTAGATTTTTTTTTGCGTGGTGGAAAATCTTCAGAAAGACGTTGGGATCCATATCTAAATTGACACACTCTAACGTTGGAAAAAATACAAGTGATAGAAGGAAATATGCGAGGTTGTGTGAAATATATATAGCTTATGAAGGTGAACCACAGGGCCTGGTAAGAAATAAATCATTTTACGGCGCCGAATGATACCTCTAAAATGATCACACGTTCAAAATTAAATAAAAAGTGGAACGCACAGACGTAGGAAAATTTTCTTTTACAAATAGATCAATACGCGATTGGAATTCATTTCCGGGTAGTGTATACCATTTTAGGAATAGGCTAAGGAAACTGAACAGTTTTCAGAATGAGTGAAGTGCTGATAGTGAAGTGCAGTCAAGTGATTTCTGTGAGTCCAGACTTCTTTCTTTTTCAGGTCAAAACCTCATAAGACACTTCAAAATTGTTCCTGATTGTATATTGTATTTTTTTTGTTACTGTATCATATGTGCTTACTTTGTATATAGCGGCCACCGGGAAAATGCCCAATAGCAGCTAAGTATTAATAATAATAATAATAAAGTGGAGTTTAGTTAGGTCGAGAAACAACGTTTTTGCGTATGTTCATGCCTTCTTCGGGTTTTTTTCCAAGTCGGTATCAGATCGCAATGTAAGAAAGACATACAAACGAAATAATAGCAAGAGATAGTCATAAATTGTCTCATTAATTTAAAACAGACGTAATATTATAACTTTAAAATTAATAATTAGTATGGGGGGGGGTAACAGCCTACATGAGGGTGATCCTGAAGCAGGCAGCTCTCCTTTAATAGCATAGGAAGGTAATTTAACATTTAATGTGTCTGCTATAAGATTATGCGATTGCTTAAGAGCAGTGAGGGACTCTCACATTGAAACCCATTAGCGGAAGTCGGTTTGGAAGACGACGTGACAGGTAGACGACAACAATTAGAAGCGGCAGGTCGCCATCGGAAGAGCATTACAGAGTGGAATTGCGCAAGTTGGTGCGACAGTTGTGAGGCGCACCTGGGCGTCGCGGTGAGTGCGATATAATGGCCTCTGAAGGCAGTTTGATTAGCAGCGGGGCGGCGGCGCTGACGTCATCTCTTATTAGCAGCCCTGTGGCCGGGGGTGAAGTGGCCAAGTCAAACAGCCAACTAACCGTCGCTTTACGGCCTGCCGACGCCAAGGAGCCATAAAACGCTGACTCTGCACCACCTACAATAATACTAATCAACGCATAATGCATGGAGAATAAGAGTCACGCAATCTCTCAAGCGGTCGTCTCACGCTTATGAAAAGAAAAGCAACGGCTACGCACAGGTGAATTTATTCCTCAGAAAGTATTAAACTGCCTAAACATAACAGACTTAAAAATATTTTCAGTACTCTAACAAAATATAAATGCTCCCCCACATAAGCAATGAATTTTTACTTAAATCGCATATTAAAAGTCGTACTTTAACACAGCGACTCGATAGTTTCCTTGTTATTTTCATATGACTCATTTCAACTCTCACATGCTGCAAGGAGTTGAAATTAAACACAAATATTTCAGAGAAACGCTATAAATGTTATTGACGTCAAGAATTTTTTTCGACACACATATGAGCCTTCATTACATATAAATGTTCCACTCCTTCCACCTTAGGGTTGGTAGCAGTGTCCTTTCTCCAAAGTATTAGGTTTAGGGTCGCGAGGAACATGGAAACAAAATTTTGACAAAATTGTTCTATCCTTTAAATGTATTAAGCAGAAGTGTGTTTTACCCCGTCCCCTGTTAGGGGATGAACTGCAATTTCATTAGCATTGAAAATGTCAAAATGAAGACTTCGATAGGACCTATTTCCATACCAAACTGCACTTTTTTTTTCGTATGACGCCACCTACACCTCCACAATGAATTGGGTGAAATTATACGAAAACAAATTAACCGAAAACGCTATCAAATTAATTAAGGAAATAACGGCATTATATGGATTTTGAAGAATTACCGCCCCTCCGCCCCCGTCCCAAGTGTGTTTAACCCTAATTGTGTTGAGTTCGGTTCGCCAAGAACACCTGTTGAAAAATTGGTTGACCTAAAATAGTATACGAAAGTCGGTTTTACCCCTTCCCAACACCTCTTAGTGGATGATCTGTAACTCAAATTGCAATTTTTTATGTCAGAATTAAACTCAGTGGCTCACATTACAGCTGTTTAAAGCCCTATCTCGATTCTTTTCTCGTTATTTTTACGTGTGACCCCTCCACTTCCACCTCTAAGAAAGCTCCTCTTTGATTATGTATGGAGTCGAAATTATACGCTAGCAGTATCGGAGGAGACACTATCAAATTAATTCATCCAAGAATGTATTTATATGATAAATATGTTAGCCGTTTTTGCTTATCTAAAATTTTCCAACCACTCCACCCCCGCCCCTAGGGAAATTAGTCTAATCTTACCCCGACTGATGTATATCATTATGTAATGTGTTAGTCTATCAAAACGTACCAAGAATTGATAGGGCACGGGTAATATAGAGGGGGAAATGTAAGGTTGTTCAGACTTGTAAAATTGAACGCGTGGAACGAAAAGTAGTCTTCTTGTACTTAAATTTTCTTAAGTTTTCCAATTTTCTGCGCAATTTTTAAAATTTTTCTTTCCGTAATAACCTTGTACAGGGTATTAGAACCCTTTTAAAAAGCATGAATGAAATCGGTAAAGTCGTTCTCAAGTTATGGCGTGACTAAGGAAAATAGGGATTCTTTTTTATATATAAAGATTATGCAATACCAATTCAAGCAGAAAGATTTCAAGACCAAGAAGCTAAACTTTATTCAGAATTATTTTATAAACCGAACAAATAGAAGTCAATAGAGATTTCCCTACCATTAAGGCAACCAAAAGCACAATTAATCGTAAAGTGGTTTGTAAGCCAGCAACAAAAATTTTATATTGCCGGCAATATTTCAGAAAACTATGGCCCGTCTATACTGTCGGAAAACTGTTGACCAAAGCTCAGAAATGTGTTGCAATGTATATCCCAGCAATATTGCAGCCCCAAATTTTTCCGACCAAAACGAAGAAGTTCTTATTAGCGCATCTTTAGTTGTGACGAGAAATTAAAGAAAACGAGAACCTGGATTGTACCTATTTTAAAGAAACGAGAAACAATTCATAATTTAAGAGACGAATTTATTCTTGATAAGTATTTATTCAAAAACGTCGCCGTCGATGTCGAAGGGCGACTTTGAATATTTCCTTAAAAAATTGAGCTCATTATGGGGGGAAAGGATACGGTGATGGGGAATGCAACACCGATCTATACGATATTGGCAATTATCCTTAAATTCTTTCGACGGGACTGCATCTTTGACGTAGTTATTTAGTGCCCGACTATTCAATTAAAGTATGCGTAGTTTTAAAGGAAGGATTATTTGCTGAGTAATTATTTTAAAATTAGAAATAACTCTGTAATTCTTTTTTTGTTAGTTACTTTTCAACAATTGGCCAAAATATAGGTTTCAGATGTTGTCAAATCTGTTGGCTATTGTTTGCCAAGTTTTTTTACTTAGTATTCCCTATAATCCACGTCTCAAAATGATGAAATTGCGGGAACTTCATCGATAAATGCAATGATATTTTCGTATGATTATAATACTGAATAATATTTATACGAACCACGGAGAAGGAACCACGCTAATCACAACTAATATTAATTTTTAACTCAGCTGATTGACTACAGAGACCTTTCGATGAGGGCTGGAGACTTGTGTTGGGCAATATTACATATTTTCGACACCAGACCGAACTCACCAGCAACATTACTCGGCGATATTGATATATTGAGAGGGAATATGTTTATATTGCCGAAAATGTTGCTGAATTTTGGGCAATATTGCTCGGCCATGATTGCCGGCCACATATGACCGTAAAGATTTTCTCGTTTACAAGCCCCTTTGAGTATCGCACTAATTTGTGGAATGATGAATTAATAAAAACTTATAAAAGTATTAATAATATAAAATCGTGGAAAAACTAATATTGGGCTTGTAATATTTTACTTTGTATTTATTAATTCGGCAATTTTGTTCTCTCCAACGAAAAAAAGGGTTATCCCAGAAACGTCCCCTTCCCTTCATGATTCAGCAAGTATACTTCGTTCTTCCAGATTTCGTACCGCTATAAAATTGTAATGACCTAACTTTGAAAAAATCAAGCTACAAAAATATTTTAATAAATTTGAATGTACGCCTATGCGAAACTGTTGCAGTCATGGGATAGAAATTGGAAATTATTTAAAGCCAGGAAGACCCATAACGAAACGATTTCAAAGCAATAAAATACTATTGGAACTAAAAGAGACCAATCCAAACACCTCTGTAATAAGAACTGGACTTACGAAAATTAACAAATCGTTAGAAATTCAACCAAAAATACCTGGTGCAATATTCAAATTAAATTTGAACACCTCATTAAATACAACTAGAAATTTTATTTTTGAAACGAAACACTAAAAGAAGGCATAAATGAGATTATGCAATCAGCCAAGGTCCAAGAAAACATATTAAAATTCCTGAAGAAAACAAGATTATGTAGAATATGAAATTGAAGATTGAAATGTAGATACAAAATAATATATTGATATTTAGCAGTAATTTTCTTTAATATATACATAATTATTACTATAAGTCGGTATTGACTCTATTGTTAGGCGAATATAAAATAAAATAATATAAAAAATACTTCCCTTACAGATTTAATGTTTTTATTTAATAGTAATACAGAAGAATTGCTTCCAATTGAAGCTCAACATTGAAGGCATACTTCACTGATGTTCTAAGGTATTGTGAAGGGAGTCTGTGCTTGAAGTATACAATACATGGACGGATCTAACATAGATGCGGGAGTCTACTCGGATTAGTTCAGGTGGTTACAGTAACCGTTGGAAGGTCCCGGGTTCCAGCCTTGGTCCCGTTAAGTTTCTACCATTGTGATCTTCTACAGGTGTCATTTAAATTTCTTTTATTTGTCATTGCAATTTTTATTAAAAATACTTTTAATGAAAAAATAATCAGGAATGTCATCACTTTTTAATAGCTCTAAAGGCATTAAATATGCTCTTGAACTTGCTTTATGCATTTGTCCAAAGTTTTCATCGGTCATTAACTTGCGAAAACATGCCATTTACATTAGCTTTCAAGTTGTTATGGTCCAGTGAAATTAAGTTGTTGCTCATAAATTGATCGAAACTCTCATCAGCTGTCAGTAAAAATCCCTACGTGCTCTTCAATCACGACGATTTTCTATCTTTTACAATATTTATCGATTATTTAGTTGTGAAATGAGTTATTTGTATTATGATACGGAATCATTCTGTTACATATTTCATTTTTCTTCTACTTTTTAAACAAATCGTTTATTAATTGCCTTGCTCCATATTACTACTCTGCTGGTATTTTTCTAATAATTTTCCTTTGATCTGTTTCTACCTTTGGCTACGTTGATATTATTGCTTGTCCATGAGTAAAAATCGCTTAAATTGCAATTAACTATAATGTTAAATTTTACGACTGTTAAATGAGAACTAAAATGAAATAGGCAGTCATATTTGCATAATTAAAAATGTACGGACCATTATTTGACTTAAAATGGGCATTTATTAATTAATAACTTTTTAGGTCACGCATCTTAATTTCTTAATAGTTTTAAAATGCAAATAAACAAAAGGAACATAATTTATAAAAATATTATATTTTTCTAATGTTTAATAATATTTATCTTAAAGATGTTGATAAATACGCTTTCTTCCTTTGTGACGTGCTCAGTACTAGACTATTTTATTCTTGAGTTTGTCCGCAGGGAGTCACCTTTTTCTGTGTACACGGTCTGTTAAACGCAAGGTTTCTCCGCATCGTTGCAAACAGACTGCAAGCACGTGAAAAGTGAGTGTGCGGCGAGAGTGAGTGTGATATATCCGACATGAGCGAGGGAACCTCTAGCCAAAGTTCGCTAGCATAAAGCAGCGAAGTCATCAGTCTGCACCGTTATAATTTTTTTCACGTTTTCTCTGGCCATGTAGAAATCTTAATGACATTTCAAATTCTAAATTAGCAAGTAAGAAAATAAACAAAAATGATTTGTGTACTGAACATGGTTAAAATACTCTGTACATCGGTTTATTAAATTGTTACGACTGAGACTATATTTATTTCACAAAATTACTTGAACGAAAGAATCTATGGCTTATAAAGAAAGAAATGTTGACAGTTTATTTTCTTATATCGACGAAGAGGGTCGATGGAATAAACAATCACAATTTGAGAGGAGCGACCGCTTCCCCAAGCGATCGATCCCGTATTTGTGATGTCTGGAAAAAGGAAGAGATGAGAATAGGTGAATACGAAAATCAGTAGCGTAAAATAGCTGTCATCTTAATGGCAGTCAAGGATTGGTGCCGATTAATAGATGCTTAGATGAAATGTCCAAAGTTAAGAAGACTAATTTACTGCGTCTAAATCAGTCAACACAATACTATGAAGAAAGGGAGGAAAGAAAGACTAGCAAATAAGTAATAGATAGGAGCCCTTGAGAAAAAGCGTTAATCCGAGCAATGGCAGTCGTGGACTAACCAGCTGAACTAGTGGATTGTAAAGGTGGACCAAGGGAAGGTTTTCCCGCACCATTACCAGTTGTTAGCTAGTTACCTATGGAAGACGCAGTCATTCAAAGATGGCTGCCCTTTCTCTTAAATTCTCGCCAATGATGTGGTTCTGCTGATTTCTTGATTATTACACTCTGGCTGGGAAAATTCCACCACGTGCTGAGCAACGCTAACTACAGCAGTCTAGAGTCACCGGTTGCAAAGCGCTAAGACTTTAAGAAGCTATCCTTATTCAGTAAATCATATAGCAATTTTAAAGTGTATTTTTTTAAAAAAAGTCATTTTAATCATTAAAGCGCCAGGGGACTGTAATGATGTCATGTAAACTGTGAATTAGTGATAAATTTAAACTTCTTACGCACAGTGGGGAGCTATTAAAAAGTTTTAATTTTAGAGGGGAAGAATAAATAATGGAACAAATTTGTGTTGTGTTTAGTTTCTGTTTAATATTTCAATTTACAATTAATTTTTATTTTTGACTAGATCTTTCACCAAAACGTAAGCTTCTTAGCAGTAGCGAGATCTTCTAATATCATAATTATTTATATATAAAATCAACATACGTGTATATGAATTTATTATTATGTAGGCGTTTGAATAAATTTCTCTCACAATTATTAAAACTAAGAAACAAATTCAAATCCAGCAATTTTCGACGAAACACTGTAACAGTATACAAATATTGTTGTCAGAAATGGCAAACATTTCAAAGTATCAGTCATTTGAAATTAGTTCTAGATAATTATATACTGTTTGGACAGTAATGTGAATAGTTTCCTTTTAAAAATACTCGACATATTGCATCTAGACAGTATTAGTAGGTAAAAATTGAGCAGCGATTATGGAAATAATGTATAAATTATCTGATTCAAACTAGTTTATGAAGTCATGTGAAATCTGCAAAAAATGAAAACTTTAATAATTACTAAAATAAATTCGTTCCAATTAATCATGTGAAAAACTTTCGGTTTTTAAACATTTGAGAACACTCATTAGTAACAAGTAACGTACTCAAAAGACGTTCAATGCTTCTCGAGCTTAATAATTTATTATACTACCTTAGTTTTCACACAATATTTATTTTGAGAAACAATTACATAGAAGAAAATAATATAGCTGGACGTTTAACACTCCATTGCGTCTTGTAAAAGAATTTGTACTTCATATGATAAGTAAAACGAAGAACTGAAATCAATATTAATAATAATAGAACGAAACAAAATAAGCTATCGTATTGCTTGTTTAGAGTTTTCGGCAGGAGTTCAATATTTACACATTTTGGACAATTTTTAATAAATAACATTCTTAAAAAATTATTTTACCATAATTAGGTTCCCTGTTCTATATTGTGCCAATTCGGTATCAAAATTTTGATTAAGTTTTTATAGCTGTCAATAGTCAGATTGTGCTTTTTCCGACTGTTACTTTAATATTTATGTTCTTCTATCGTGGTAAGGCGTACCCTATTATTTGGTGAATGTAACATAAACAGCAATTTGAAAAATTAATTTTATCAATAACATAAGGTGTCTGAAAATGTTCGAACATATACAAAAAAAACAGAAAATTAAAGTTTAGACGTAAACTTAACAGAAATATGGTATTATATTAAATCAAAGTTTACGACCCGTATAGCAGGAAATTATAAAAATTGTGAACAAGAATTTAAAAGATAACACGAGACAAACGTTTCGACCAACACATTTGGTCCTTATTTAGAACAGACTGAAGTAATAAGAACAAAGATAATGCAAATAAAATAATAAAACTAACAAAGATAATTTAATAAACCAACACATAATTCATTTAATTTAGAAGAGTCACGTTTTGGATTTACAAAAAAATTGAATATAATCTGTATTTCAGAAAATTCTTAAAATTTATATCCTGACCTAAAATAACACCATTATCAAAAGTAACCAAATGATTTAGTTACAGACGATATTTTATAATAGGTGAATATTTATAAGAAAGAAAAATTACATTATCTTTATGATTATAATTGACAAAGATCGTTTAGTCTGACCAATATTGCAGTAACAGCAGTTATTACAATCTTTTTTTGGAATTATATTTAGTATTAAGTTTGAAGTTTTTGCTAATTTTTTACTCTTTCTCTTATCTAATTTTGTGCATTTGTTTCTTATTTTAATAACGTGGAAACTAAGACCATTAATTTAATTTACATTGTTGTAACTGGCATTGAAGAGTATATAATGCCTCAGAAGCCAGTTATGAATAGTTTTTAGTTCAGAATACTAACCAAAATATATTTTTTACAATCTGATAATCTTTCACAATTCTTGGATTTTATGAGGTGTAAATTAAGGAATATTTTAAGTGCAAGAATATAAACAAAAATGGAAACTAATAATCAAAAGTCTCAAATTTTCCGCAACAAATAACAGAACAAAGAGGTGAGTTTATAAATGATATAATAATCTTGGAAACAGCAAATTGTGATTAACAGAATTTGAACTAGGCATTATAAGCTGACGTACGCCTATTCAATTCAATTTTAAATGTAATGCGTAGAAATCAAGAGTTTAAATGACATCGTGAACATAATAGCTTGCTACAGGCCCCCAAATGAAACTAATTCAGTTCTGGAAACAATAGCCGAAAAAAACTATGCTAAGCCAGAGTTGCCGGAAATTCGTAGTAGCTGGTGATCTAAATATAACTGGGAGGGACAGCTTGGAAATTCCCGAAAGCAAATAGCCGTAAATTCTCTGGTGTGGGATAACGGTAGTAACGGAATCAACATGAGAAAATAATATTCTCGATAATATCCTTGTTAGGCCAGCGGAAGGCGTGACTAGCTGCGAACTACTGCCAGGAATTAGCCATCACAAAAGTGTTCTATTAGAAATAGAATTCAACGTAGAAGTTACTTGTATAGATGAAAATTTTTATTGTTGGCAATATTATAATATATTATATTATAAAACAAATAACTTAGGATTGTGTGAGAAACTGGGCGACTTTATAAATAGCGGGATGGATATAAACGGAATGTGGAAAAATTTCAAATATTTCATCTTGGAAGCCAGAAATAGGTTTGTACCTCGGAAACAAATAAAACGCAATGGTGGCCCTGAATATTATTCAAAAAGCATAAAACTGCTAAAGAGAAAAGTTAGACGTGCATATTCTAGGAAGGAGCACAGCCCTGCTAACTATTTATAGTTCCGTCAATTATTTAAATTATTAGTTAAGGAAAATAAAAATGCACAGGAATCGTTTTTACGTAACATTCTAAATGTTAATAAAGACTGGGGGAGATTTTGTAGCTATATTCGTAAACGCAGAGGGAATTGTGAAAATTTCAGTGTTTACTAAATGTAACGGTACATATATGGTAACAAAATGTGACTCCTAATCCGAAAACTTCCATATCACGGCAAAGGCAGTAAGGAGGATAATTAGTAAATTAAGAAACAAAAAATCGCGCGGACCAGATGACATCTCCACAGAAATAATTAAACTGGGTGGGGAGGCAATTATTCCGTGTTTAATAAGGCTATTTAATATATTCATAAATAACTCAACTCTGCCAACAGACTGGAAAACGGGAATAATTGTACCAGTATTTAAATCTGGAAATAAAACGGACATACGAAATTATAGACCAATTAGTTTAACCTCAGTAGTATGCAAAATCTTGGAGCACTTAATAACTACATACATTCGGGATGCACTTGAATCTAAAGGATGGTTCTTTTTAAAACCAACATGGATTTCGATCGGGTTTTTCGTGTGAAAGTCAGATAATCAATTTGTTTCAAGATATAGCAGACGAAGTCGATCGTGGTGGTAGAATAGACGCCATTGTTATTGATTTTGCAAAGGCTTTCGATGTAGTTCTTCACGACATCTTGATTCAGAAGTTAGATGGGACAGGTATTGACAAAAGAGTAGTTCTCTGGGTGCCAGAATTCTTAATAATTAGGCAACAAAAAGTCAAAGTTGGGAAAGAAACTTCAGACTCTGATCTGTAAAATTGGGAGTCCCCCAGGGATCAGTTATTGCCTCATTATTGTTGCTCATATTTTTTCATAATTTGTCTAATAATATAAATTCTAAGGTTCGACTGTTTGCAGATGACTGTGTAATTTACAGGGAAATAACTGGGGAACAAGACGCAGATGCTCTCAAAACTGACTTACATACTCTACAAGTACATGGGCTAAGCGAAATAAACTCAAAATCAACAACAGTAAAAGTAAGGCGATTAGTTTTACTAAAATGCGCGTTCAATATGCCTAAATATATAAAATAGATGGGGAAACAGTGATCGAGGAGACAAACTGTAAATACTTAGGCATTTATTTTAACAATAAGCCGGGGTAGGTAAACTATGCTACAAGGAAAGCGTGGAACACCTTGCACTTTGTCATGAGAACACTCAACAAGGGGAATGCGAAATCTAAAGACATGGCATGTTTGTCATTAGTACGCCCACTTATGGAATATGGTGCAGCATGCTGGGATCCGTACAGGATAGGTCAAATAGAATCCTTAGAAAGGCCCGCAATATTCGCATAAATATGACCTGGGAATGGGAACGAAAAGGTTAGGATACGCTACAGACAAGAAGAGAAAGAGATAGGCTACACATTTTCTACAGAGCCTTTGCAGGTCAAAAACCTTGGCAGGGAATCCGAGATAGAATGAAAGAGTCGACTCGGAACGGGAGGAGGAGTGATCACATGTTTAAATTATAAGCAACGCACCAAAAAACAGACGTTGGAAAATACTTATTCCTAAATAGGGAAATTAATGACTGAAACAATCTGCCTGTTTGGGGAACTTCCTCTAACAGAAAGAAACTTTAGACTTAATCAAAGTTGAGTGTAGTGTAGTGCAGTGTAGTGAAGGGATCACTGCCGCGAAATCTCTAAAAATATACTACAGTGAAATTTATTTCCAGTGTTTTTTTTTCTTTTTTAAAAATCATCTTGTAATAATATGACTGCACAGCCGAATGTTTGCCACTTCGCTGTTTCAAATTAGGAACATGTTCTTTAAGGAACGTTTTTAATGACCTCTTTGTTTTCCCCACGTAACAAACACTGCAGTATTTACAGGAAATTTTATCAGATTGTTTTATTATTAATTTGAATCAGACGGAAAAAATGTATATTTGAGCAACTATTTTATGCATTGTCATGTGAGTACTGCACTAGCAGTTGCGAAGAATGGAATATTTTGTCTGGTCTGATAAAACGAAATTCTCTAGTATATTGTGGCAAACAAGAGAGAACTTAAACAACCAACAAGTATTTTCATGTATGAACAACTTGGTGGGAATGCAAAAAGAGTAGAGGACCTTGCATTAACTCCGTAATTTCACAGCCTGCGAGCTCAATTTACAGTTTCACTTTGAAGAGGAAATGAACTGTTCCCACATTAGTCGCATGATGCGAAAGAGGGAAGCGTTTAAAAGCGCGGCACGTCGGCACGTCGTACAATCTCGCAAGGCACTTGATCCTACATTCGGCACGACGACTCGGGCTGTAAACTTTATGAAGCTCACCGAGTCGCACTGTGGCTTTTGTATGAATATACATGGCAACCCGCGAGGTAAATGATGCTTCTCACAGAGAACTGCGTTGGGGGGGAATGAATGAGGACACACGCAGAGAGAATGGTCGGCGACGAGATATTTTAATATCAACTGGGACGCCGTCGAGCGCAGAGCGCAAAATTAAAGAAATGCAAATGTTCCATTAGTTGTGCAAGAGAGCTTTAAAAATTGTTATCGCTTCGCGACTCCCCTCTCACAGCTCGAAGACGTCTCAAAATTCCACTCTAGGATTAATAAATGCAGGAAATTATATAAATTATGCATATCACTTTCCAACTGATAAACGCGTCACTACAGACAATCGGAAGACACTGTACCTTACGTATTCAAATGTCAGGAACAAAAGGAACTTAACACAATTTACTGAGCTCGTGTTCATTGTTGTGAAAACTTATTTCAATATCAAATGATTTTAACAGAAATTAAATTAATTTAACGAGAAAAATGACGCGTGGCTCCTTTCATCCTTTCATACGGGGTGATAAATTTTAAAATACTATCTCACAACGTCTTTTCGACACATTGTTATGTGATATCACCGCGCCAGGGCTTATATCGAACTAATCGGTTGAAAATATTTTCATATAATTATAAGTATAAAAATAAGATCATTGATCATATCTCAGACTTACTTTTCAATGACAGTTGCACATTTATTCCCCCACAAATACAACATTCGGCTAAAAGAGAAGTGTAATCCCCCAAACGTAATACGACCTGAATACGCCACGCCCATTACTAACGGTGACGTCGAAAATATTAATTGCGTCCTTTGCCGCGAATGCTTTAACCCAATACTAAATCATTTAAATATTAAAAATAAAAGCTTTCCTTCATTTTATTAGGATTTCAAATGACTCATTTTCTGTTAAATTGGTAATTAGTGACAGATATCCCTTCATTTCATACAGCTTTGTAATCAATTTAAATACTTTATCATTGAAACGTTTGTAATTAAGGAATAGTTTTCCCTTCTTTATTTATAGATTTGAATAAGTTGAATCAGTTTAAATATTTTACCATTGAAACATTTGTAATTAAGTAACACTTTTCCCTTCATTTAACACAGCTTTGTAATCGGTTTATAGACTTTATCATTAAAAAGTTTGTAATTTAGTGACAGTGTTTCCTTCATTCTATACAGATTTGTAAAAATTGAATTTCATAAAAGTTTATCCTTCGTGTTATTGAGGTTTTAATTGATTTACATATTTTATCATTGAAACGTTTGTAACTTAATATCAGTTTACCCTTCATTTCAAATAGATTTGAAATCGTTTTTAGAACTCATTCTCTGGAGAGTTTATAACTTAGTGAAAAATTTCCCTCCATTTCATACAGCTTAGTAATCAGTTTAAAGACTTTATGAATAAAAATTTTTAATTACGGAATAGTTTTCCCTTCATTATATATAGTTTTGAATAAATTGAAATATTGGTAATTAAGTAACGGTTTTCCCTTCACGTTATATTATAGATTTGAAAAGTTTTTTAGAAACACATCAATGAAAAGTTTGTAATTAACAGTTTTCCCTTCTCTTAACAGAGCTTTGTAATCGATTTATAGAATTTAAAACGTTTGTAATATAGTGACAGTTTCCCCCTTCATTTCATAGAGCCGTGTAATCAATCAGTTTAAAAACTTTATGATTGAAACTTTGTAATTAAGGAATAGTTTTCCCTTCATTATATATAGTTTTGAATAAATTGAAAAATTTGGAATTAAGTAACAGTTTTCCCTTCATTTAACAGAGCTTTGTAATCTGTTTATAGACTTTATCATTAAAGCGTTTGTAATCTAGTGACAGTATTCCCCTCATTTTATACAGATTTGAAAAAATTGAAATTCGTAAAAGTTTATCCTTCATGTTATTGAGTTTTTAATCGATTTACAGATTTTATCATTGAGACGTTTGTAATTAAGTAACAGTTTTTTCTTCATTTCACATAGAATTGAAATCGTTTTTAGACCTCATTCAATGGAAAATTTGTAATTTGTTGATAGATTTCCCTTCATATAGCTTTGTAATCAGTTTAAAGGCTTTATGATTGAAAAATTTGTAATGAAGGAATAGTTTTCCTTTCTTTATATATATATATATATATTAATAAATGAAATCAATTTAAAGACTTTATCATTGACAGATTTGTAATTACGTAACATTTTTCCTTTCATTTTATACAAGTTTGAAAAAATTGAATTTTAATAAACTTTTTCCTTCGATTTATAGAGCTTGGAAATTAATTTAAAGGCCTTATCATGGAAGCAATTGTATTTAAGTAACATTCCATACTTTTCGTGATGATTTCTAAAATTGTTTACAAAAATGTTTATTAATACATACACATACATTATAATTTGATTTGAAAATAAGATGTGTTAGTAAAATTTTTTTTGTTCTTTACCTCTGAATTTACTATCACAGCTTGGTTGTAATTACATAACAAATTAATCACAGTTCAGTGTTATATCTCGTTGTGTGCAGAGAAAGTACATGCGCGCGATTAAGAAGATTTCGTAGGAGCTTTTCATGATTTTGTTGTCCATGTGAATTTTCAGGAAAATTTATGTCTTAAAGACAAATTTAATAGGGCACTGTTGACGTATTTAAAATTCAGTGACATTGCCCCGGGTGGACCGTTTGACTACTTTCGAATGTGAGACTTGTAGCAAACGATATGACGCTTTACAATTAGAATGATTCGAACGATTGTTTCAATGGAACACATTTAACTGAATCTCAAATTATGAAATTGACTTACGAAATGGTTTCACGAGACCACATTTTATACGAATTGAACACTGACAAAAAGACTATAACTGACTGGAAACATTTTGTACGGGAATCGATGATTCACAACTTGGACGACAATTCCGACCCTGAGTCGTTTTCGAAATAGACTCATTTCTACAATTGCTCAAAAGATACGACATGCTCAAAACAATGTAAATAAAATTAATTCCTTCATCGTTTTTTTTGTACGTGCTATCGAACTGTGACGTCAATAGTTATCCATCACTCTGGAGTTAAGTAGGCGGAATTTGAAGGTCGTGACGTTACTAGCTATGTACCAATCAAGAGATGGGGAATAACACTCTACCAATTCCCAACATTCAATATAAACTTAACAATTCAATGATTTTGCTTCCTCTCGCCGTCAGCAAGACGAAACACTCCTTTCTGTCTCTCTGCCAACCAACTATGATAATACTCTCTCTTCTTATTCCACCTTCAAAAACAATAACTCACATGTTCGTCGGCTCAAGAAACGTTGCAGGTGCAATAATGGAAAGAAAACCATATTATTATGCACGTGGCGTGTACAACGGCACAGAAGAAAAAATAGCTACTTTGAAAAGGGTTGTAAAAGATGTCTAGTTTTAAATCTCGGTTAGTTTTTCATAATTTTCTCGAATCCTTTTCAAAGTTGTAAAAATACAATTTGGAATAAAAATTATGGCACTTTAACAGAATTTTTTAAAAGAACTCTTTTCCCTGCTGCACCTTTTCATAACGGTTAAATAAATATATGAAACAATACTTACAATTTATTTAACGCACAAACAATGAAGCCGAAATCTATTTTTATATTCAAATATTACAATGGAAAATTATATTTCACCGATCATAAATTTACTAAAATAAATACAGAACAGATTAACTCTCCAACAGGAAGAAAAAGGGCCAGTGGACATACGGTTTGACTTTTACATTTCTTAACACTATTATTTCAAATGATAATTTTCACATATATATACAATTCACAAATCCAACGAAAGTTTTGATTGCGCAAATCTGTAAAATGAAGTGCTACTAATAGTAAAATTGTAATTAAATTATATTAAACAAAATTTCCTATTTTATATCTCCTAAAAAATTAAAGGGCTTTTCTGGAAACTAAACATTAGTTCAAGACCTGAAAGAACAACAGCTCAAATGTGTTCAAGAGGTAAACGATCAAAAATTCAGTTATATTTTTATGTTATTAAATTTTAATATAACTTTAAATATAATTGAAAAACCAAGAACTTTTATATGCATAAATATTATGATGTAAGTAATTATAGTTTTAATAAAATAAGTAAATTATTAAGTCTTCTGTTAACCTTTTTTGAAGATTCGTTAAAACATTCCTAGAACATTAGCTTAGTATATAATCACAAACACAAAATTTACTACACATTTCACAACGATAATGAGTTTTATATAGTTTCTTAGTTTCTCTCTATGCTCCACAGTGTTTTATCTCACTTCTTCGTAATTCGCTTGTTGTTGCCTCTTCGTTACCCACTATTTCCGATTCATCTGACATTTCAGTATCGTCTTCACGCACAACCTTTTAGGCCCAGAAATCGTTCTCTAAAATAAGACGAATCTCTCCTATATGAAGCTTTCTTTCTTTCTCATCGGTTCTACAGCCCATTGAGGGCCTGGGCCTACCGAGTCGACTGCGGACTGTCATTTTGCAAGACACATTCCGAGTTTGGAGTGACACGATCCTCCAACAGTCTTAATCCCGATCTTCGCGACCATGACGACACAAACATCCAAGCCCATGCCAGGATTCGTACCCGAGACCCCTGGGTTGTTCTATATGAAGACCGTTTTACTCGTATTTCAAAACTGTTCATTCTCAAAAATACAATGAAAGAAAACCACAATACTAATAGTAAACAAATATATATGTATTGGGATAAAAAGGCGGATTTTGTAAGGTTGTGGCGTTATGAGGCGCAGTTCGGCCAACAACAATGGCTAGTCGGCCGAAAGATGGTGGTTCCCCGCGGGGGAGGCCCGCCATCGTGTATAAAAAATGACGATGGTGAACCCCCGAACGAGTTTAAAAAATGAGGGCGGGGAATCCCGAAATGTTGTGAAATAGGGGAATTCCCGCCGGAAGGTTTAAAAGGGAAGCCGATGGGTGGCTCGCGACCAGACCCCAGAAGACAGGCGAGTGAAGGAGAGGAGAGGACGTGGTCCGACACCAGACGGCAGAAGGCAGGCGAGTGAACCAGAGAGCAGATATCCAGAGGGCAGAAGGCGGGCGAGTGGAGCAGAGAACGGACGTGGACCGAGCAGAAGTGAAACAAGGAGAGGAGAGGACGTGGCTCGACCCCAGAAAGCAGACGAGTGGACGGACGTGATCAAATCCTGCAAGACGCCAGAGAGACGCACAAACATTCGAGAGGTGGATGTTTGTTGGCCCAGTAATTGTGGGTAAGCGATAAAAAAGATTGTGAAACTTGCTCATTGCTCTGGATAAATAACATTCAATGATTTTTCTTTCTATTTTCAGCTACTGCATACTCCATCTCTTGAGAGACCCAAAATCCCCTGAGATTAAGCCCGTGTCTTCACTTAAATTAATAAACAAAAATATTAAAATTGATCATATTTGTACTTTAAATTAATAAATGTTTTATACACAAAAAAGTATATTAAAGTATATAAATATAAAATATAAATATTTAATGCCAAACGTAAATATTTGTCACTGATTTCTAGTAAAATAACTCAATAACCACAACGCATGACAGCAAAGAGATGCAGCAAAATATTACATTAATTTATGTACGCTAACTGTTATTAATTATAAGATCACTTACTACAAAAAGGCGGTGTATTAAAATGATTTTTATTCCTTAATATCGGTTTCCAATGTTTGAATATGCTTTGAGTACTACTTAAATTCTACGTAGTTTAGTAGACGTGAAGATATAGGTTTTCTTTATCTGAGAAATATAATTTGAAGTAAAATAACTATGATTGCAAAACATATATATTTTGAAGGAAATAGAAAATGTAAACGATAAATGAAAACTGGAAGACATAAATGAACTCCATTGATCCCAACCCAGAAAGACTCAGTTCACCGACAAGATATACTGTACATGTCCCCATAAATTTAAGCGGTTAAAATTGAACAATTCACTACGTGATTTTCCGACTTCTCCCGACCATTAAATATGAAAACGTTAGTTACTATTCTCTCAGTCAATCTGAAGATTTTTTAATTAACCCCTTCTTGAAGTTCTGAAAGTTCTGATGCAAACACAACAAGTGTCTTAATCGCTAGAGCTTGAACTGACTATCGACAAGTGAAGTAAATTAAGTGACTTGAAACTATTGATTCGAATAGCCACTTTCACATTACTTTTAGGTCAGAAATTTTGGTATCGAATAAATAAAAAATAAATATAACAGGATTATTTTTCGTTTTGTGTAGGATCGGGCGATTGTTGAGAATTCGTACTGTGCTCAATATTTCTCATTCAAAAGGAACTGATTACAAAATCAGATACTAATTATATTTAGGATCATCGGGGTGCCCGGCGATGCCCGGTAATCGATTTAAACTAGTCCACTAAAGTATTTAATATCTTCGTCAACATTTGATTAAATCATCAGCGACACGTCACATATTTGAAAATTTATCTTTTTCACGCCCATTACTTTATGAGAGCTGAATTTCATCATAACCACCGCGAAGAATCAGAATCTTGAGTCCAGAAATCTACTGGTTCTTTAAAAAAGTACAGTAAGTTCAGAAAAGTCTGAAAAAATGTACTTTGCTAAGAGAGACTTTATCAATCTCACTAACGGGGAAAAATATTTGTTAGCATTGAAATATATGCCGTTCATGTGCCTTTTAAGTTTCCATACCCTCCACCCCTGCCTTCAGGGGTGATAGTAATATCTTACGTTTCTAAGAACACGTGTACAAAATTTGGACGAAATGGCCCCACGCGTTTAAATTATAAAATACGCTGGCACAGTTTATTATATTTATACGGATAAAATACCTGTCTACTTCTGCCTGATAACCGTGAAGTAATATGTATAGATATATTTACATGTCTAGGAAAAAAGAAGTTGGGTGAGCGGCATTGCGACTCATAACATAATTTTCTAATTTTTAACCTATTAAAAAATTTCATTAGTTATAATTATCCAGCGTAAAAAACAACATTTTATTCAAGTAATGATACACTTTAATAGTTTTTCGAAAATTCCCAATCGGGTAAGTCTATCGACTTTTAGTGACAAGAAAATCCATCTCCGTCTTTCGAACACTTACATAAATACATTTTGCTAGGTTCTTCAGCGTTTTCTTTTGAGTTGTTTCTTCTAGACTATGAAAATCAGATTCTTCCGAGTCATCAGAAAGAAGATATATGACATTTGAGGAGGGTCTCTTCTTGCTGGCGGGAAGATACATCTTCATTCTTCTTATTAAAATTATAATAATTTTCCCTATGCTAATAAGTCACGTTAATAACCATAACTAAAATTTAATTTTATTTCAAATTTATTCAGCAGGAGCTTTCGGCATTCCCATAGTCATCTACAAAATTCAAATAAATTTTTTTAAACTTTCCCAATTTCTTTTATAATTTGTTTAAAAGTATTACAATATATAACAATTTTGTTTTTTCAATGATTTAGTGTTAAAATTTGTCATTTAAATATATGTAATTTTGTATATATATAATTCCTTCATGGACTGTGCTGGCCTACACAGAACATTTATCCAACTTCGGAGTTACAAAAGTTCAATAATTATTTTTCTCATGTGCTAACCATGCACAATTGGCAACATAAACCACGAATTGTAAAAAAATACATTGAGAATCTCATTTCAATGAGTTATGATCTAGTAAATTCAGCCACATCAAAAATTTAAAACGTCGAAAGTTTCGATATTAATCACAATATTCAAATCGACTTATCGAATTTTGTAGAACGAGATTTGATAAATGTAAGTCAAATTTAATAATTATTAAGTAATAACTGAAGATTTTAGTAAAAACATAATTATATCCTTACAGAAGAGAACTGGGGTTGATAGATTCGAACACCACGGGACAATCAGTTTAGTATCCCACTCATGCAAAATATTAACGAAAATAGTGTGTAGGACAATTAAACGTCAAATAGAATGCGAGTTAGGAGAAGATCAATTTGGTTTTAGGAAGAATGTAGGGACAGAGAAGCAATTTTAACTTTGCGACTAATTTTAGAAGACAGGATAAGAAAGAACTGACCTACGTTCAAGGCAATGGTATTTAGAAAAAGCGTTTGATAATGTGAACTGGAACGCACTACTAAGGATTTTTAAGAACACAGGAATAAAATATCGAGAAAGGAGGCTTATACATAATCTGTACATTCAGCAGTAATTTGGATAGAAAATCAAGAAAAAGAGAGCCAAAATCAAAAAAGAAGTAAGACAAGGATGCAGTCAGTCACCCTTGCTGTTTAATAGCATGCGAACATGCGACATAGAAAGTTAAAACGGAATATGGAAAAGGAATCATACAATAAGGTGGGTTAGATTTTCTTAGACAGATGGAAGAAAGACAGAATATGCGATGGACAGAGATGGAAGAAAGACAGCGTAACAAAACGAAACAGATGGAACAATTAAATAAGGTATTAGAAGCACAAATAAAAAATGGGGTCAATCTCACAAAGTAGTATCGAAGAAAAAATTAAAGAACTACGGGCGGATATTAGGGGCACTCGAGAATGCACGAAGCAGAAAGATGATCAGTCGCTATAAAATAAGATTATTGAAATAGAAAACATTGAACAATCGGTTCAATTACGTGAGGAAATGATTGATTGCGAGATATTAGTGTTAGATCCGGTCAAAGTTATGGAAAACGAACATGAGATATATTTAGGCGAAACGTTAGGGTTAGATGAGGTCAAAGATATGGAAAATGAACAAGAAATAGATCCAGGAGAGATTTGGGCGGGGCGAGAAGAACAATACCAGAGTGCACTAGGAGACGAGAGCAGTTTACAGAAACGTTTTCGGACGCATTTTAGAAAATAACATTGCAAAATTTAAATAGTTACGTCAGTTTCACTGGACGTAAATCCGACAACCATCCGTCCATCTTTGAGAAACCTGAAATATCGAGGCGACGAGCAGCCCTGAGTGAAGAAGGTGACGCTTGGGTGACGACACCCAGCAAGGACGCCGTGGTGATGTACCCACCTTATTGTTTCTCGCCTCTGGTCGTTTGTATATAAAGTGTTCGCTTTTCCCCCCATATTTGATTTATATACCCACTGAGCGTTTAGCTTTCCCTGAGATAAAGAGTCAATCATGTTCCCGATGCAGTAAGCGAGGATCCCCTTAAATATATAATTTAATAAATCAGTATTTGTTAAAAATGAAAACTTATAATTTTTTTATCCCGTATTAATTAAACAACTTAAATTCATTCTCCCCCACCTACCAATTTATAGAACGACCACCACACTACGGATGGGGGAAGTATAGTAGACATGAAGGGTAGGATAACACAGGCAAGGAAGGCTTTAGCGGAAAAGATTGACTTACTTACGGGTAATATAAGTCTGAATATTAGGAAATCGTTACTAAATTTATTCGCATGGAGCGTGGCGTTATATGGGCGCGAAACGAGGACTATAGGAGTTGGGGAAAGGAAAAGTATAAAAGCCTTTGAAATGTGGTGGTATAGGCGAATGATAAATATCACATGGGTGGATACAATCACTAACGAGGAAGTAATAAACGGAATAGGGGAAAAGCGAACAAAATGGAGGAAAATTTATATTTTTTTAGTTTAAAATGGTGTAGTGACTGATTAACATAGGGAAAATTACTATCCTGCTAGGTAAAAATCAGTACTTTTAAATATGTCACGTTACAGTCTCTACAGATCAGTTTTAGGTTGGGAGGTGGTTTTTGTGGGCAAAAATCCCACACACCGTGAAATACGGGCTTGACGGCGTCTTTCTCAAGATTTTCTCCTGCGCACGCAAAAAATAAAAGTAACGAAAACAAAATGTATAGAATACAGATTCTCTACAACGGGAAAATGATTTGTTATCATTAAACGACTAAAAACAAATTATTCCTAGGATAGTTGAAATGGAATTAATTAGGAGATTGAGATGTGGCTGGATAGAATCACTAACGAGGAAGGAAGTTCTGAACAGAATAGGGGAAAAGAGAACAATATGGAGGACGTTGACCAAGAGAATGGATATAAATTTTAACAAATCCTTGAAGAAAATATTTTTAAATTTGAACGTTGTCAGCTCGCCTAACGTTTCCTTAGGATTTAAGTATTTTTATTCCCTGCCACTTGGATGTAAGAAAACACAATAAATAAACTGTAAGCTCGTTTCTCGTAATCCGAAAGCGGAAGTGATGTTGACATAGCAGAGCCGTGAAGTCTACTCTTGATTGTGTTTAAGGATGTTCGTGCGGCCGGCGGAGTCTAGCGTCGCGTCGCTTCGCGTCTCAGCAAGAAACTGGCCGGATATGACGTATAGCACGGGGCGCGGTGCGTGGTTAAGATTTACACGGTTCCCGCCCCCAGGCACGAGCAGCTATCTTTCCCCTTCACTTTCACCCGCTAACCCCTTGCCAAGAGAGCATTATTCTGCTTCAATGCACACCGAGTCCACCAATTGCTTCCTCACCAAATCCTTTTTCCACGCCATTCTCTCTCGTCAGAAACTTTGTAAGAAATTTTTCTTCGCTGTCTGCTTCATCAGTCCTTTTTCGGGCGAATTACCTTATTACAGAATTGTTTAACAAGCTTTGAGATCAATCTGGAACAACGGCGAAGGAGATTAATCTTAAAGTCTTGTCACCCCTAAACCTTCGTTTTCTTATAATCAATTATTGCTTTATTAATGTGGATACGGTTATATTTATGAAATATTATTTTAACTTTATTCAGTTACGAACCTGACATACTTCGCAACACTGCTCCGGGACGGCCATTTGCAGTCAATATTCGTGTGAATTTGAAGTAGCAGTCTTACCTGTAAAATAATTAAATTAATTAATTACAGAAAATAGCATGACTCTTGTGCTGTTTACAGGATTAATAATTTAAAATGGGCTACTTTAATGTCCAAATTTCACGCAATTAAACATAATCATAATTAATTGTCTATTTTATGAAATACATTAAAATTCCGCAAGAGGCTCTGCGGCGTTGCAAATTATTATTTTTTGTATTTGCCTATTATCTTTTGTAACGGTCAGCGCTAGTCTCTTCTTCGGACAATAGGAACGGACAATGGTAGGGCCATTTTAAATTCCAGGAAAATTTGCTTGTGTTAAGTTGGAAGCTAGGCGTAGCTAATTGGAAAATGCTATTGCGCAATAAACGTAAAAACGCGTGCGAAGACACTTGCACAAATCCGGCGGCTAAGTTTTTCATATTCGCTGTAATTCTGTTAATTTCAACCAATCGTTGTTATTAAAAATTGCAGCTGATTGACTATTAGAAGAAGAGAGGAGGAAAATTTGGAGACATACGCTAAAAGATGGAGACAATTTTATAGGAAGACGGTCATAAATTGCAGGCCACTAGCGAGAGCAGAGTTGAGCTTTTTAGTCCTTAGTCGAGATCGACGAGATATTAAAATTTTGGCTCAAGACGTGACGCATGCAGCCAGTTCATCCCGACGAAGAGTTAAACAGAAGCAGAGCGTCTCAACTGACGCCTCTACGACGATTTTCAACCTGAAGAAGACTGTCACAGCCGGGACCAAAGCAAACAGCTGCAGTCTTCAGTCGGTATAATTGGCTTAACCATTCATTACCAAACATTGTATTTGAAAAGAAAAATTTGTTTCATTCCACAGTTAACTAAATAATAAAGTTGCAATGTAAGATAGTGGAAATGCTTCAATTGAAGCCCAGTGAAGGTTATAGTTAATTTTTAGAAGGAATGGAAAAATGCCAACCGGAATAGGGAATCGAATTCAGGACCTCGCGATATCCATCCGCATGCTCTAAAAACTGAACTAATTTCGAGTCGACGTCCCAGAACCGATTCAACATCTTTCCATCCCGTAACCTAACAATTCACTAATCATAATCCTCATCCTAATTCTAGGAAATACGTGAAGAACGGACATTGCGTAAATTGATCACAGATGCATTGACTTCTAATCTGAGGTAGTGGAAATGCCTTAATTGATATATATATATATATATATATATATATATATGTCAGGAAATTACATTGACATGTTAAAACAATTAATAAGGAAAGGAAAGAGAGAAAGAAAGTAGGTGACTTACCTGAGGTTCATAGATGATCGTCGGCTAGCCGATCACTGGAAATATCGTCCTAACTGTCTGATGAAGGGGGCGGTGCCTCCGAAAATTTAAAGAAGTCCAAACCTCACATCTATGAACCTCAGGTAAGTAATCTACTATCTATGTCTCTTTCCTTTCCTTATTAATTATATATGTATATATTGAAAACTTATGAAATTTATTTGATTGTTTTTTCTGATTAAAATACAAATATCTTATGTATGATTTAGAGAACGCAATATTTTCTTTCGATCAGATAAAATTTCCTTAGCGTAGTGACAATGACCTATACGGTCATAAATTTCAAGCTAAAAAATATATAAAAGTACGCCTGTGGTTCCGACGTATTCACTCGTAACTTTCAGGAATGTTTGTCAGAGTTATGACAGATGGTGACAATCTCTTCCCCTCACTTCCACCTCCCAACTCTTCCAAGCCTAGTCGTAAAAAAATTCTTTTTCCCCCGCTTTCCTTTTCTGCATCTCCGCTCTTCTCCTTTATTTTTTTTACATCCGCCCCTTACGTTGAGGAGGATAACTCTTGCGCTACCAGTCTGTGGTGGCGTTGCGGTTCTGAAGATGACCGCCTCTACAGTCTCTCTTTGTTAATATTATAATTCACACTCAGCCCCGTCCCGCACTCCCAGTAACGTTACCCAAAAAAAAGTAGCCACTTCTTTGAGCAAAAAGTCGCACTTCCTATCCGGAGCGGGGCATTCAGCTCTTTGTTCGTGGCGCCACTAGCGTCGGAATTGTTAAAGAGGCGAAGCCAGAATCTGAACAAAAACAATTATATTCGGGCCAGGCGAGTTGGAGAGGACGACATGGTCGAGGCCATAATAGCGACCGCCTCATTGGTGTGTGCGTCCTCTCTCTTTGAAAAGAAAGATTTATAGATTCATATATGCAAAGGAATGTATATATTCCGCGGTAATGGAAATGGAAGCGGACCTCAAAGTATGACGCTGTGAATGCAGAAAGGAAAACAAACGCTTAAAAGAACTACGGACGCTATTGTACTTCTGCACTGCAGAAAGTATACCTTAAAAATAAGAATTAATATACGTGACTACAACAAATAGTAACAAAGGGAATTGAATCGTAATTCTGCAGTTAACACCAACAGAATATTTATTTCCCTACTACTTTATAAGATTCCACTCCAGAATACCTAAAATGAGGGAAAATATTAATTCACGTTTAACTAAGACATTTTATTCCTAGACAAGAATCGGGCAGTAGAAATTTTTGCAAGCTTAGCAGAACTGCTTGAGTTTCAAATAATAAAATTTGAAAAATTTCCACTCTTGCATAAATGATTTCTTTGCTGCTTAGAATTAAGAATTTAACTTCATGTTTACTAGAATAGTTCTTCAATTGTTTTTCTCCTTTAAATAAATATTTTCTATGAAAAATTCAGTATGCGAGTGGTTTGAAAAACTAATAAATAGAATAGAATAGAAATAAAATACCAGAGTTCAATTGAAGAAATAAGTAATGAATCACTAGCTACTGTGTAATATTATCAAAAAGCTCTTTGGAATAAGGAATGATGAACGTTGGCTGTAGATTTCACTGCTTTTCATGAAATGTAGTCGGTAATAGAAACATATAATTATTTAACATTCCAATAGATCTGAACAAATCTAAATGTTTCTTTAACATCAAAACATAATGACAAGTGTGAATATGTTGTAGCTGATGTGATGGTCAGCCTGTAAACTGTGGTCAATGTTTCATCTACACACAATTATATCATGATATGCCCAACATATTCTTGATTTGACCTTCCTATTCTATTTATAGTTTCAAAATTCCCTCTAGTCCTAGTTTAACGAGCCCCTTTTTAATTAAATAATAGTCTATTATTAAACCAGTTCTTTTTTGTTGGTTTGCTCCAGAAAGTTCTGTCTTCAATATTACTATTTTAATCTTCTATAAATTGTGACTCAACCTACAGACTTTGAAAAGTTCTACCAGACGTAGACGTAAACAAGCACCTATTATTTTATTCTCAAATTCTGTAATAACAAATATAAGGCAACAAACACACACCAGGAAATAGAATGTATCAGAATCTTAATACATGTGACTAATGAAATGTCTCCATTATGGATTCATTTAAAAAAAAAATTTTACAACATAGACCACGAGACTAAAATATTTAATTAATCAGAACTCAGCCATCTGAAATACAAATCTCAAAATAATGCCTACTTACGACGCAATAAACTTGCAAATAAATTGATTTGCCAGGCAACTGCCATGGATTATTCAAACGGTCAGGCTCAAAAGATGAGATTATATGTTTTAAATGTGAGAACCCCCCAAACAAATTAAAAATGAGGTAAGAAAAATAAAAATCTATTTCAGGATTTCGACAGCAATGCTACCTACAGGACCCAACTATTACTGAAAACTATTCAGGTGACCCCATAAATGTAACAACAGAAAAATTAATCAAAATCGGTCAAGATATTTAGGAGGAGAATAACTTACATAAAAACATATCATGTTGTAAATAAACACATCGAAAATGCAGCCAAATTTGTCAGCAAAAATTTTTAATTACTCATTACTTAGTATAAATATGATGTTTCTTCAATCTTTGCAGACTATATCAGGTAACTAGACCAAAAATTAAGTAAAAGAAGAAAACCACAGACTAACATTTTTAAATTGGTAAAATACGAAGAATAATTTTGTGTGCTGGACTGCGTCTAGCAACCGTGACGACCGAAATGCTATATAACAATAATTTTAACACAAACTGTTTAGTAAATTAATTTAATGTTAATAATAGTTTTTGTAGTATATTAGCTGTATATAACAGTGGGTATAACATTTCATATTTTTAACTCAAAGCGTTACAACGATTTAGTTCATTTGTTTATTTTTGTAATATATTAACTGTATATAACAATGGGTATACCATTTTATATTTTGGACACAAAGTATAACAACAATTTTTAAAATTTATTTAATGTTTTTCATATTGATGTAGTATATTAACTGTATAGAGCAATGGGCATACCATTTTATATATTTAACACAAACTGTTACAACGATTTAGTGATTTATTTAATGTTAATAATATTTTTTGTAGTATATTAACTGTATATAACATTGGGTATACATTTTTAATTTATAACACAAAGTGTTACAACGATTTAGTAAATTTATTTAATGTTTATAATATTTTTTGTAGTATATTAACTGTATATAACATTGGGTATACATTTTTAATTTATAACACAAAGTGTTACAACGATTTAGTAAATTTATTTAATGTTTATAATATTTTTTGTAGTATATTAACTGTTGAATGTTTCACACCCTATGTAATTAATCCAAAATTGAGAAAAGAAGTCGGGTTAGACAAAAGATATTCACAGTGTTTTATTTTTCTATAAATTAGTATGAACTTAGTAATACAACAAATGTGAACTTGTTGAAATCAAATTTATTGGCTTTATAAGAGACACTTTCTTTCTTCATATATAAACGTCAGCATTCCCATTATACTCGATAGAGCACGTGGCCTTAAATCTCGTAACGAAAACGGATGTGCTAAAGCTTATAGCCAACAATGCGGTGGAATGAAGGGGAAAAATTTGAACTATTGCGGGGATTTTCGCAGTTCGTAATAGTGAGTAATGAAAAGTGAAAGCCGGCCGTAAGTCTGGTAGCAGGGGACTAAGCCGCAAATGACGCGGGAAAAGGTTATTAGCTTCGGAAACATCATCCCTTTCCCGCTGGCTCTTCGTGACCCGACTCTCGGACTGCACTGTGGCAAGTACGTCCACATATCAACGTGAGTGCATTAAGGGTCGATTACTTTGCAGTTGATCGGCCAAACACGTGTCACAACGCAAAGTGCGTCCGACTGAGCGTAGCTACAAATCTCAAAGCAGTATATCGTAACATTTCAACTCAAAAACTGTATCAGTACGAAAGATTGACATCATGGATCGACATAAAATATTTACTTGGTAACAGCAAAATTAAAAAAAAACAATTCAACCGTGTATTCTTCTATAAAAACAAATTCTTGCAAGTACTCTGTAGTATACATTACTGCCCGAACAATCAATATTACTGTGAAACGCAGAGAACATAAAATTTTTGTAATACTAGTGAAACTACCAATAGAAACATTTTAAACTCTGTAAAACACCTAATAAGCGCTTAAAAATTAAAAACAAATACATTTCCTAATCTATTACGAATTGCAATAAAATAAATATATATTTATAATAAAAAACATGAGGCGATACGTAATATTAACACGAATTTCAAATTTGGTTAAAATATTTTCTGAAGTTTAAAATAAATAAAAAGATGGCCAAGAATTCAGCAAATAATTTAATTATATTTTAACTAGCTATGATCTCAACTTAGCTTGCGTGGAAAAAGCTCTTTATATTTTGCCCTAAAAGGGAAAGTATGGGATCATTTATTTATGATTGCTTCACGGTGTCTTATAACTCGCAGCTGGTTTTGAACACGTTCCACTTTCACACGTTTGAAACAACCAATGGAATGAGAATGCTCACCCCCCACCCCTCTCTCTCTTTTTCTCCATCTCATTATACCAAAATTACGCTTACAACAACACAGTAAGTGGGATGAATGGTATAGGAACGCCTAATAAGACTATAAATTCGCAGTACGTTTTCACGCCGATTTCGCGGGAAAATCAATGGGTTTATAAATATTTACATTAATATCTTCTGTACTCTGCAAGATATTAAAAATTTGAGTTAAAATTCCTGTGTCAAGGCCTGAAATCTTCATTGAAATCCATTGAACCATTTCGGAGCATAAACACGTGAAGAGTTTAGGCAACCCGAATGCACTTTTTGAAGATTCGAACGCACGTATAACAAGATACATTCCCTTAGAATGAATATTTACATTATATTAATATCATTATCGACTTGAAATATACACGAATATTTAAATAAAATTTCCTGATTTTAAACCCTCTAATTTTCATTGAAATCAGTGTAGCTGTTTTGGACCCTATTCGAGACAAACATACGGACATTCAGAGATTTCAATTTTATTTTTTGATACATATTAAAACAAATACAATGTTCCGTCCAATGTTATAGACTACGCATCCATACATAAGCAAGTTCATTGCGTCGTAGCTTAGAATTATTTTTATATTTCGATGTCGGATTGCCGACATCTGATATATTCCGTGTTTTGTGGCTGCATGCGTACTGAGTCTATTATTTATCAATTAATTCGACATTGATTAAAGAAAGTGTATAAGAAACAATATTTTGTGCATTGTTTGAATTACGATTTATACATATGTTCATTCGGCAAGGTTCCATCTAAATTCGTAAATAAAGTATCGTATTTTCAGCGTTTAATTGTGAAATTACAATGATAGGAGGCCTGAAAAGATAGATTTTCAAAAATGTGACGCTCTCGCTGACGGTTTAATCACGTTCTGCCAAAGAGATTACTGTCAAATTAAATACTGATGTGGTTTAATATACATTAAAAACCTGGCAAAGCCAGGAATCCATCTAGTGTACAATGAATATTTTATTTAGCAAAATAAGTTAGAATATGTATATTTAATAATTTTAACTTACATGATTACATTAAAAATAACCTGTTCCAACTGAAATGAATTAAAAATTTTTGTATCATTTATAATTTTATAATTACTATCATGTGTCTTTCGTTGATGTAAAAAAATTAGGGACGAAACGTCTATAGTTTTGTAAGATTATTTCTAATGTTCATTTAATCATTGATGTTAATAAATTATGTGTTTGAGAGAGAAATCATTTGTTTTGTCAATTAAATTTATAACAATTTAATATGTAAACTATTTAAAAAATAAACTGCCGTTTTCCTCAGAATAAATATTTTAAATCACTATGTTACAATTTTCATTCTTCGTCTGTAATTGTTTTCCCTGGAGAATATCACGTTTCTTATAGAAAGTGATATCCGAAGTTGTGATCAGCTGCCGTCTCGTTTCTGTGGATGCCGTGAAACAGATAGTATGCGAAAACCCATTGAAAACTAAAATATGAAATACAGTAGGAGTTATTTTCTCAGTACCGCAGTTGTATCTATAACTTCACGTTTTTGGAACATATTCTCTTTCAAGCAACCAGCAGTCGGTGGTTTTGTTGCACAAAGTGCATTACACAAGCGGTTGAGTTTAATCAAATTTATTTGGAACCTTTGGCATACGCTGCAATCACATCCAGAAGTGTACCTTTTATTTCCGTTGGCGGCAGCACGGGAACCGCTAGATTTACGCCCCACGTCTGTCATCTGAGCCGTCCACTATTTCTGTTATTAATTTCAGCCGCCCGAGGGTGGAGGGAGCTTTACAGATTTCAGCCCACCTGTCCCCTGGATTTAGCTCATTCATCGTGTCGTACGCCACTGACACGATTTTTCCTAATCTTTCGCCAAACAAACTTCAAAACGAACACAGCACAGGCTTCCCGCGGTCAGCGACATGACAGTCTAGATTACGATGCTCAAAGTTATCGCTCCAAATCAGAGCTGCTGTAAATAAAAATACTAATGGATGTATTCGTCATGGCCAGGGTAGCTATACACCCCTCAGTCGTAAAGAATATTATCAATGGAACCGTTCAAATTATTATGCCCGGGATATTAATGCTTAAAAATAACAAATATTTTATTCAAGTTATAATACGTTATAAAATAACAGATGTTTTTCGTGGCCGACGTAACTTCAGTATTTGACATCAGTTTTTGGGCTGTTAGGCCACGTAAATTCTCGGCGTGTCTGCCAACGTTTCGCTTGTTAGCACCAAGCATTATCAAGGCTAGGCCAAGACTGATCAGCCTTGTTTTTTTTTTGGGTAAAGGCTACATGAGGATGATCCTGAAGCAGGCAACTCCCCTTTAATAGCATAGGAAGGGACTATAAAAAAGGGGATTTGGAAGGTAGAGCAAGGTATAGTGTAAGGATCCTATACGGTGTTTCACCTAAATGTGATGCAGGGAAAAATCCTAGAAAGCCTGCATCAGGTAGGTCGGGCTATTGGGTACTACTCCTGCGCCCTTCTGATGACGGGAGACTGGATTGCTGTGGGAACTCAACAAACCCGCCTCCGTGCCTTGTTCAGTATTGAGAGGCAGTTGGCCGACTGGTCCAATGGGATCAGTAACAACTCTTACCGTATGCCGAAGGTCTTCGACCCCCATACATACACCTCTCAAATTGCCCAAGGTCATCTCAGCCTGCAGGAGTCTTAAATTAGCTACCTTGGCCATGGACCAAGGGGAGGGGGGTGGAAGGAAAGAGGGAAACCAGGAAGGAGGAAGTCAACCTCCACCTGGCTCTCACTCATTACTGATTAGCCTTGCTCGCAAGGCTGCTTATATAGGCAGCTACCTAGATGGTCAACTTGCGTCCGGCCGTTTGTTTACGTGGCGTACTTTTCCCTGTTTGTTCCGAAGACAGGAAAACCACAGCGGGCGAAGGACGTAGCCGGCGTTCCTCCTATTTTCAAGAGTCGGACAACGATATCTAGCCTTCTTCCTCCAGTAAAAGCCATCAGGACAAACTGCTGGCAAAAGGCATTTATCAAATACCGTGTGAATGTGGCAAGTTGGCAGGTCCGTGAGAACCCGTGTTAAAGAACACGACCGCTATATACGACTGAAACAGTTCAATATGTCTGCCATTGCAGAGCACGCTATAGAAACTAACCACAAAATCGCATTGGAAGACACCAAGTTACTAGTTAGAGAAAACTATTTCTGGGCACGGAAGATACGCGAAGCCATTGAAATCCGGAAGAACCCGGAAAACATCAACAGAGATGCTGGCTACGTTCTTCGCCCGCTGTGGTTTTCCTGTCTTCGGAACAAACAGGGAAAAGTACGCGACGTAAACAAACGGCCGGACGCAAGTTGACCTTCTAGGTAGCTGCCTATATAAGCAGCCTTGTCCTGGTCTAGCCTTGATAATGCTTGGTGCTCACAAGCGAAACGTTGGCTGACACGCCGAGAATTTACGTGGCCTAACAGCCCAAAAACCGATGCCAAATACTATAATACGTTATGTTTCTCGGGAACGTCACCGCCGCCGCCTCACGCACACACGCAGTTTACGTAATGGCATAATAGGAAGGGTATAAATAACATCGCGTGAAACACCCTAAAAAGTAAGTAACCCTGAAAATATTTATTCGTCGGAAGTATCGGCTGATTTTGCACACTTAAAAATTTCCGTCCCCTCCACCCCCACCCCTATGGGAGGTAGCCGTATCTTACCACAACAGTGCTGATTTCCGAGTCGCGAAGGACGTGAGTGCGAAATTTCATTGAATTTGTTCCACACGTTAAAATTTTTATGCCAAACAAACATACAACCAAACACGCGCACGAAATTTGAGCTCATTTAACATATAAACTATTAATTTCCTTCATAAGAATGAATTAGTTGATTCACCTATTTTGTCTGTTTAGCGCGAAATAAGTTTTAAATTTAATTAATGTTTTATTTTAATAAAGATAAATTTTAAGTCCTTTGAAAATATACAAAAATGATTAACTCTCGAGTGCAGTGGACCCTCTGCGCCGTATAAAAGCAACGCGTTGGGCTGCTCACAATCAATTTAACTTTAAGAAATTGCTTAGATGAATTAATTCGTACTAAAATCATCAGTCATCATGTTAATGTTTTATTCTTAATATACGAAACCCAATAACTTATTTCTCAATACATCGCAATCTTTTAGTTCTTATGTCTGACAATTCAAAATTATTTTCTACAATTCTTGTGTTAATGTGTCAGGAGTTAACAATTTTTTGTGACTTTCAGTTCACTAATATTGAAACGTTGTTATTAGAAGCCTAAAATGTTCTTAAAATCCTTTATTAGATGCCGGAAATTTGTGTGTTGCTTGTGGAAACAACCATGAAGAATATTTGACGTTTTAGTTGTTGAGTAGTAGAAAAATAAGACCACGACGTTAACTGAGTTCTTCGTCGATGAAATAGTTTAAGTGGCCTGCTGTTCTTAGAGTATTGAAGAGAGGTTTCCCTTCTTTATCTTTTCTTACTGGTCGCGCATACAAGTTTTTCTTTTCCTTAATGTACTCTGCAGGGCAACCAACCGCACTAATGGAGCATGCTTCTGAGAAGCCCTCTGCTGATTTCTCTAATGCTCTACTCAAGTAGAATTTAATAACCCTTTCTCCATGGAACTCCTTATGGACATTGTCGTTCAATCCATCTCTGTCAAGGGACAATATTTCTAAAAGCCCCGTGTCGTCTGCCGCCAGCCACAACTTGGTTTCAGCTGCGCCAAGTCAGAAACTAAATACACAAATAAGGGCGTGTGTTTAGTAATAACCTACTGAAGCATGTTTTTCAGTTATTAAATAGCTATTGTAGGCCTGCCAGAACAAATCATGGGATACATTATTACATCTTCTGTCTTATCAACAATTAACTGATTAACAACAATTAATAATGTTTAAAATATGACGGACCTGCATACGTCTTGTCATTCTAACTCACATTATTCAATTAAGCAAACCTTTCTGGTCTAAACGTCATGATCATTATCTTTTGATAATGTGTCTCAAATATTTTTTACATTTGTGACACTGGTACTAAAATTTAATTGTAAATTGGTGAAACTTGTTGTAGTTGTGGTATTCAGTCCTAATAACGGTCTAATGCAACGCTCTACGGTATCCTATCCTGCGCAAGCCTTTACATTTACGCATAACTAGCACATCCAACATCCGCTTTAATCTGCTTAGCGCATACCATCACTGGCCTCCCTCTTCTGTTCTTACCTCACACAATTCCCTCTAATGCTAATGTTACAAGGGCCTCGTGTCTTAAAACCTGGCCAATTAATCTATCCCTTCTCTTGGTCAACGTCCTTCATATTGTAACTCTTACCCTATTCAGTTTAGAACTTCCTCGTTAGTTGCTCTATCCATCCATCTATTACTTAGCAATGTGATATTTCTTCATCTTTTACTTCTACTTCCCAATTATATTCACTATACATCAATTTTAATTATTTCAATATCTCATCAGCAGATAATAGAGAATTCTTTTTGATTAAAATTAGCAATGATTCTAAGAGATCTTGTGGTATTTCCTGATCATGATTTTTCTAACGTTTGAAACGTTAAGCGAGCTGACAACGTTAAGATTTAATAAGAGGATTTTCTTCAAGTGATTTATTATAATTTTTGTTAAAAGTACTTATTTTTACCTAGTAGGATAATAAATTTCCCTATGTTAATCAGTCACTACACCATTTAAACCTGAAAAAATATAGATTTTCCTCCATATTGTTCCCTCTTCCCCTATTCTGTTTAGAACTTCCTCTTTAGTGATTCCCATGTGATTTTCATCATTCCCCTGTAACACCAAATTTCAAAGGCTTCCATTATTTTCCTTCACCCAACTCTTATCGTCCACGTTTCGCACCCATATAACGCCATATATAACGTTTTCCTAATATTCACACTTATATTACCCGTAAGTAAGTCAATCTTTTCCGCGAAAGCCTTCCTTGCCTGTGTTATCCTACTCTTACTTCTACCATCCCTAGTTATTACGCTTCCAAATTGCATAATTCTTTAACATCCTTCAAAATATCACCTCCCAATCTAACAGCCTTTGTTATTCCACTGTTTCCCCTACTACATTCCATTACCTTGGTTTTCCCTCTATTAATCCTCATATTGAACCCTTTCTCGGGGACTCAGTTCATGCCATTTATTATGGTCATCGCCTGAATCCCCTAATGTCACAATATCATCGGCAAAGCGTAGGTTTTTACTTCTCCTTGCAGTATGATTCCCTTTTCATATTCTGTTTCAACTTTCTTCATCGCCTGTTCTATATATAAGTTAAACAGCATGGGTAACTCCTTTCTTGATTACAGCTCTCTTTTCTTGATTTTCTATTCTAATTACTGCTGCCTCTAGAGGATATGTATAAGCCTTCTTTTCGATATTTTATTCCAGAGCTCTTTAAAATCCTTAATAGTGTGTTCCAGTTCTCATTATCAAACACTTTCTAAATTTACAAATGTCATGAACGTAGGCCGGTTATTCGTATTCTGTCTTCTAAAATTAATTGTAATGTCAGTATTGCTTCTATTTGACGTTCCATCCTCCTGTATACTATTTTCGTTAATATTTTGCATGCATGAGATACTAAACTAATTGTCCTGCTCTGTTCTCATCTATCAGCCCCAATATTCTTCTCTATGGTTATAATTATGTTTCTACTAAAATCGCCTGGTGTTTTAATTTTTCGTAGTTTTCGTGATATGTTTATCCTCGTATGGCATTCAAATATATGTGTATATATATATATATATATATATATATATATATTTAAATTATAAATCTTTTCGGAATCATTAATCATAAAACAAACTAATTAAATGAATATTACATGCTAATATAAATAAAACACAGAGAAAGACAGGAATGCAATAATGTTTTTGAATTGAAACGTTTCGTCCCCTACTTACGTCATATTCATATCAGTTTTTTCACAAAAATTATATAATTAAATATACATAGTTGAATATAAATAAATAAACGTGGTACGTTTTAGGTACTTACATTTAAAATATAACGAAAATTCCATGTTGCTGCTGTAACGTTTGGGGACGAAATGAGTGAAAACAATTGCAAGGAAAGAGATCAAAAAGCTCACATTGTTAAAAGATTAGGGTTCTACTAGAATTTTGTAGGAGTTAAAGAGTCTGAAATATATACGCTAAAAGTTAGAAAATGAGAAATACGAACTACAAAGCAAGCAGAATATAAAATGTTTGCATAAACACACTCAAGAGAATCATACCAGATAGGCTAATAAAACAAATAGTTGAATTCTATGATCATAGGAGTGAAGTCGAAACAGACTGTATGAAATGCAGTGATGAAATTATAACCTTAAACTGGCAGTCAGTTTACCACGAGAAAAGAAAATCCAATTAAAAATTATAATAATCAGTTGACCAAGTGGAAAATCATTAATGAGAGACCAGACCTTGAGCGTCCACAGTAAATTAATGAGAGAAACATGGGGAAAAAGGAACGTGAACCACACATCAAAGTAGTATAATATTGAATTTATACAGCCTACGATTGCTAGTTTTCCCGGTACCAGATACAAAACATTACAGTAAATATAAGCAATTATTAAATGAGTTATGATGGCCTCTTTGTCAGTTTTTATTTAAATAGCGTGCCTCAGTTGTGACTTATTCATAACAATTTAGCCTTTCATGGACCTCATGCAGCGACTCCTTTGGCCGAAATGCTGAAAAATATCGCAAATTTGGGATAATTTGTCATAACTCACTTGAAATTGATTTAATTTCCAAATAAACAATTTATTTGTATGTCATTATATTAAATAAACTGGAATGGTAGCGATTTTTCAGTTATAAATATTTAAATGATAAAAAACAGTTAATCAAAGATAAATTTTTGAAAATGATAGTTTTATCCTGGTCTTAAAATAAAAAAACTATGGAAGGAAATGGAAATTCTTCAATGAAGCTCAGTAAATCATATAGGTAATTTTAGAAGTAAGACAAGAATAGAAAAACGTTAACCGGACCAGGGACTCGAACCCAGGACCTCCCTATATCCAGAGAGTCACTGGTCCGGTGACGTTTTTCCAGTCTTCTCTTTCTTCTAAAATAAAACACTGAAATGATACCGGAAAAAAGATAGTAACACTCTAAAAACATTTCACATTATTTTACTGTTAATAAATCATCAATCACTTAGCTACCATAACCTACATTCACAACAGGCAGTTAAGATTTTAAGACTAAAGTGGACTTTTTCCAAACACACTGGCAGGTAAATTATTCCAGTTATGTTTTGTCGTATTTGGGAATAAGTATTATTTGATGTCATTTTCATACAGCCTGACATTTATTTTGAGAAAGTGATTCGTCTTCCCATAATAATGCTAATAATTATCAGATTAATTTGCTCTACGTTTTGAAAGAAAATTTAATTCATTATATTTCTTTATAAATATTTCTGACGGAGAGATGATTAGAATTCCTTTATCATTCGTCTTAAATATTTGGAGTGTCAATTTAAAAATTGATAATTTCCGTTTTAACTAATGTGCTTAAAGTTTGCAAAAAGGCAGCTATTTTGAAAATGGGTGTGTTCGTTAACATCAGTTGAAGGTATGTAGATAATATTTTCGTGTTTTCTGATTAGTTTCCAGGAAGCTGTTCTTCGACACGATTTTCATTACGACGTGAATGCGTAGGCCGCACCCGATGTGCGTGAAAAGCTCAACAGCAGGGAAGGGAAAGGCAGGCCAACCAATCAGGAGCTAGACTGGAGTTTTACTTGTTTTCAGAGCGTAACCAGAGCAGTATTCCCTCTGCCAGGCGGGGTCTCGCGATTTTAATCGGCTTTGATATGAATGGGGCGTTCAGGCCACCGCACCGGCAAGAGAAAAAGCCGCGCCAACTGCGGAAAAATGAAAGTTGCCAGAAGTTTTAGATAGAAAATAAAAGAAAGTTTGGTGCGTAGAGGGAGGGAGGTTTAACGCTAACCAAACCGTTAATTTCTGGTGTGGTGTATTGTTGGCGTGATTGACCTGTCCCTTGAGCGTTGCTCCGGAGCTTTGTCGACAGGTCACAATGGATATGGATTTCTCCTGACAAAGCTATCCCGGAGAACCAATAAACTGTGCTGAAAGAATGCCTTGCCTGGTCCGGGGAACGAAACTAAAGCCCCGCAGTTACGGACATTAATTTTGCGAAACAAATATATTCAATTAACGCAAAGTCTTAAAACAATTATTATCTATAATCTATCTAGACGTACTTAGTACAACCCATGTATAAAATACCTCTAAAATTAGTTAATTATATATATATAATTAATTGCGAATGGGATAATATATGTGGTAAGAGTACGTAAACAAATTAATAATACAAGTTTGATAATAATTCGACACTCACTATCGCACGACTTATTCATCAATTAGTGATTGAAAACATTTAAACCATAAATATAAAAACATATTTGTTTTCAAAAACAGTAGCTTTCAAACTACTTGTCCATAATAGCCTGTAATAAAAAAAAACATTGTAAGAAAGACAATTTTGGTCTTCTGACAATTACTTCTTCGAAAACCAGTTAAAAACTTTTATGCACTAGTAACACTAGAATAGTCAAACATCGTATATAGCCATGAATGATAAATATGAGGCTGGTTGTGCATCTAAACTGTATGCTCATATTTTGGAAAAACTTAGTAATAATGTGATGTTATCTCTCTAAATGATTTTTCTGATAAAAATTAATGTTATGTATTAAAAATGATTTTTCTGATGAAAGAAGTGTTAGGCCCATAAAAGAAAGAAATGTGGTGTCTTAAAAATGATCTGGTTGATAAAGAAATATGTCTTATAAAATATCTTGCTGATAGAAAAGGTTGTGTCCTTAAAAATCTAAGGTTATATTTTAAAAATGAATTTCTAAAACTGAAATGCTATGTCCTTAAAATGCGATAGCTAAATAAGAAAAATGTTTTGTCAGTAAAATAAAAATAACTAACAATGTAATATTGATTGTAAAATAATCCACTAATAATGGAATGATATACATGTGAAATATATGTTGCTAATAATTGAATGTTACGTTTGTAAAGTGAAATCGTTTGTTATGTCTGTAAAGTAAATTTTGGAAAAAACTGGATGTTATGCATCTAAAAATATTCCTAATAATGAAATGTTATGTATTTAAAATGATTTGGCTAATAGCTGAAAGCCATGTCTGGAAAATATTATCTTTATCAATAATGGAAAAGGTAAAGTTCAAATTGTAGTTGAAATAACAACTGCTAGGGGTGACTTTTAATACAAGTTTTTAATTATATATAAGAGAAATAAATTTATCCACAATTCAGTTCACTAAAAGAAACTCCGTCTTATCTACTGCAATGGCGAAACGATTTAGATTATTTTTGAACATGTTTCTAGAAGGTACTGTAATAATTTTACTTATTCTATTCTTATGGCCGGCTCGATAGTTATAAAAGAACCGCCGATGACGTCATAATACGTCTTGTATCCGAAATAACATTTCTACTCTTTTTCTCAGGGTTAATACGTGGATTCACTTGCAACCAAGTAAGTATTATGCTACCAAATGAACAAAGTTTATACTAATTTTCAAGGTTGAATGGACCAACACAATCGACACACTATGAAAATCAATCGTTTTTACCCTAATGAAGAGCTTGTTATTTAATATTAAGTGTTATAGGGCTTCTCAACCAAAGTATTTCTGCCGTTAAGGACTCGTCTCCCTCCATACACATTTGTTTCAAATAAGGTAAGCCATCTGATCTCCAAAACCGATTCCGCCAATCTTAGACAAAGATATGTTTCCGTTGTAGTCAAGCTCTTATCGGTCTGTTTAAAAATAAAACGCACTACGTCAAATTTTTTAGGTACAGTTTTGAGTATGGTCAACTTCCCAATATTGATGGTTTTATTAATTTCCCGTTAGTTTCCAAGGGAATAAGCTGCTGGAATTTGTTTCCAACCCAATGGCGTTTACTAATCTCGACGTTTCGTTAACTTTTTTCGTTATCATCGGTAAACGGTAACTGTTTTGAATCACCCTCATGTAGCCTGTTGTCCCCCCAAAAAATCGTCCTCTTGATGCATTGTAACCCCAACATCATTGTTGTCCTGTGACAGCACCAACAAAACCAAATCAAAGTTACATAAATTACCTACAACTTCATTATATATAATAATATATCGATTAGAATTGAAACCAAATTTTTGCATGACTGGAAAGGTACGCAATGTTTATGGGAAATATATGTGCGCATAATAACAACATGTACGTGGAGAAAATATTTGTTTTCACGTAATCATCCCACAATTTTTTTTAACTAACTGAGGAAACAATTGTAGGTTATGAACGTAGAGTTAAGATATTTTAATTTGGAAGAAAGACTCCTTTCTTTAACCGAGTTACAGTGAACCAATTTACAGAATCATTTCCACTAGTCGCCTCTCTACTGACGACCTGTTATGTTAGGAATTGAATCAAAGGGCTTAATTTCATCTGCTACCACAATGCCAGCCTTTAAATTTATTTGCCAGATAATAATTTCTTCACTCAGCAGGAATAAAATAATCATTCAACAATTTTAGGCCAAAAATCTAGGTGTCAATATTTGCGTGTATGCATTAATGTATTACATAGGACTATTGAATAAGGGCGGGGCTATGTTCAAATGGAATAAAAAAACTGAGGCATTAACGAAATATATTTTTTTGAAAGGGTATACACGGGCCTTTGAAATTTTGTTAATACCTCAAACACTGCTTGTTTTATGCCCTTTCAACATCGATCCACCCTTATTGGAAACCCCTGTATATAAAATACGTTATACTGAGCATATAAAACATACAATCAAAACATAGATGTTCTGGGAAAAGGGCAGTACAACAATATCACCGAGAGAACATTTTAAAGCTCATTTCCTGGAAATTTAGAAGTAACGTAATTTTGTACCAAATATAAAATAAATATACGGTTGCTAAAGACCATTTTGTGCATGCGCAAAATTTAATAAGAAATATGTGTATAAAAATTGACTTCCAAATTGATTATATGTGATTTACTCAGGATTCCTGGAAAATCGAACGATAAATAATTTATTATTTGAATAATGGATAAATATATGTAACGAAACGAATACGATTCTGAAGCTATGTTATTGTTTAGTCCCGGATTTCCCAAATTGTGTTCCGTGGAACCATCGCGTTCCACAAGGCCAGAATAACTATTCTATGGATTATAACATCATCATGTTATAATACTACTCAATCAGTTCGTAAGACAAAAACTCCGTTTGCATCTAAAGAGAAAAAAAAATCGAATCACAACGTTGCGAAACAAAGAAACCCTATTCCTTGTTACCCGATACAATAGGAAGCACGAGTAACAATGAACAATTGTGGCCGTGTTCAGTCAACCAGAATCCTGTACGAGTGAGATAAAGAATGCCATGGCCGAGAATTATACAGTTAATATTTTATTTTGCTTAACAAAGAGCAGCTATTACCAAAAAATAAGCCAACATTATACACCTTCGTTTGTGGAATTTAATTCAACAGCGTATAATTGCAGTCTCTCAGGACCATTCAGAGCAGTCAATCGGAATTCCGCAGGAAATGTTAAGTGTCCACTTCAATCCAGATTACATTAATTTTGGGCGATAACATGGTTAGTAATCACAAAACATTTTTTCTACGTAAGAAGTGAGATGGCTATCCAGAGGAAAAGCACAATTAAGACTTATTGAACTTAAAAATGAATTGTTGGTCTTTTTTAAAAAACAGTCGCATCAACTGCAAGGTCATTAGCGGCTTAGCACGATTAGGGGAACTCTTATCCATGTATGGTTCCTCAAACAACACAAATATGCAAGCCGATTCGAGGCCGAGACCTCTGCGGTGCTAGCAACGTCGGCTTGTTTGGTCTTCTTGAAAGCACTAAATATTTCCGGACAACATTTTGTTGACGTTTTACCAAATCCTTCATGGCTGATTAAACTCGATTATCTGGCAGATATTTTTACAAAGTGCAATGAACTTAGGATTCCAAAGAGAAAGTATTATAATCTTAATACAAAATATAAAATTGGAACGTTTGATTTAAAAATACAATTTTGTATGTCATGAGTTGAATATGACAATCTTTATTTCCTGACATGAACGTTTGAATTAATTAAATTTTTAAGCAGATGAAAAAGTTTCCAAAATATGATTAGGGAAATCTACGAAACTTGAAACCAACTCATTTACAATATTTTCCGAAAACTAGTAAGGACGGTTCCTGGGTTCAGAATCCATTTTCTGTGACCTATAGGTTTAAGTGGAAGTGACCATTAAATGTAATTGATTTAATCAGTGAAAGAAAAATTCAAGTGCCAGTTTTTATGTGATTTCTGAGAGAGTTTGTCAGAAGAGTGATCCCAAAATTTGAAAGAAAGGCATTGTTTTATTTCCGTTTTCTGCAACCTATTTATGAGAAGCTGGATTTCCTTATTATACCCCAATGAAGTCAAAGTGCAGAAACAGGCTCGACGGCACAACAGATATTAGAATAAAATTTACAAGTAACATGACTTATATAACAAGATATCCAATTTAAGGACCCAAAATCATCAAAGATGTTAAATACTTTATTAATTTATAGATTTATATTATATTACAGGATTATATTTAAAAATAATTAGAAAATTATATCTGCTTTTACTTTTTACGACTAGGAATCATTCATCCTAAAAAAATAAGCCAAATGTTCCGTTGGAATATCTGATTTTACCAAGTGTTACTTCGAAGCAAAAGTTTGGGAAACTTGGTTTAGTCTAAATAACAAGAATCGTGAGTGATTAATTCTTTTTGCCATTTGCAAGTTGTCTCCCCATTAAGTCAAAGCCTCGTGCTTTTCCTAACATATAATAATGTACAGATTGAGTCAAAATCGCAGTACATCCTGTTATTCAAAAGCTCAGCAGGAATTAGGAAACCTGAATATTCCAGTTAGGTTTGAGTGAGATGGTCTATCTTTCATAGTATGTACCGAACATGGGCGCCATCTTGAATCTAAGGCAGTTGTTTTAAATAGAACAAGGTTCGTGTGATACATCAAATAACATCAGAATTTTCTGACAAGTTCATTTCTGTAAACATATTTGAAATAGAAGTTGTGGATCAAAAGTTTCAAGGCAGGTTTGGCTGTAGGTAACTGAAGATAGCTTTGACCAACGCGGGGAGAATTGAATTCATTAAGATGTTTGTAGAACGAAGTTTCCATGTCATAGCAGATTGCAACAATCGGCATCCAGAAACACCTCCAATTTCACACAATAGCAGGGTGTACTGCGACTTTTGGTTCAACTTGTGCTTTAATTTCAATCTGAAACGTAATATTTGACGTTTATAAATCGTAATTAAATTATTGCGGTTCTTATGTGATTATTTTTGCCACTTTTATCCATTGTGAATATACAAGGAATACTTTTCAAAGGAAGTACCGTTTTAATGTTTTTCAGCTGTTGCGATTTTGAGCTTTCTGGATCACACTCATTATGAAAGCAAACGCAGGTGTGGCTTTGTTTTCTTCACTTAGAGCGATTCTAAATCAATTAAACCACCCACCGACTGAGAAGTCAGTTCAGTGTTTCCTTTCTTGAATACAAGGAATGCTACGCCAGCAAACATACACCGGAAATTGAGTGAGGTCTATGGCGAAGCAATAATGAGTAATGGAACTTTTAGGAAGTGGAATAGACACGAAGGTCATAAAAATGGGCATGATGAATTTTGACGATGGCATACAAAATCTGGTTTCCCGTTATGAGAAGTACCTTAATAACGGCGGTGACAGTGTAAAGTAGTAGTAACGACTGATAATGAAATGTATCGAAAATAATGTTGTGTTATTTTTTAAATAAATATCAGCACTGTAATGATTTCATATAAATTCAGGGGGAATATTTTTTATTAGGAATAAATTTCGTTTAGTGGTAGCGTCCTCTGGCTGGTAAAGACGGGGAAACGCCCATCATACAGGTATTTTACGCGTGTAACGGTAAAGTGGACCACGACAAGGAGGATAAAATTACCTAAAATTCCAGTGGTCACTCCGGAGGCATTAATGTGGAATTTCCGATGATGGACCTGTATTTACTTTTGTAGACCCCGAAATGGGTCGAAGGTGAAAGAGGGAAGAGTGTAGAAATGAATTTTAGATAGGGAAACATTTTGGAGTGAGTGATGAAAGTGGCGCAGAAGAGTGAAGAGATGTGCTCTAGTTGTGGAGTAGCTGTTTTCATCGCCAGCACTCCTGGAGTTTGCAGTTTGACCCCGGCAGCACGGCTGGGTCCTAGCCCAGGGTGAATACGAAGCTGACAGAGGATATAAGCAAGTCGGATAAATTAATCTACAAAAACACTTGATCGTGTGCAACAAGTTCCACCACCAGAAGCCAAAACCCCCCACGCGTTCCATGTTTTTTTAAAAAAAGTCTCTTTCTTATTTTATGTCTTATGTGTTCTCTTTGTTTGGTTTGATTCTTACTTTGTTTAAAATAAATCTATTGTGTTCCTGTAAATTCATTTTAAGCTTCCCATCAACTGCAAAATATATTAGTAAATTTATTAAAAGTAATACCAGTAGGTGCATTACAGTACTTAATTTAGAAACAGTCCTCGTATTATTCACTCAAGGGACACGGGGACTGAAATTTGAAATTCCTGTAAATGAAAAACTACTGAGTTAAATTTTAACACACATACGTAGCAATGAAAGAATTTTTGTTTCTGTAAACATGTTATTGTTGAGATGTTTAGAAATTATTTTCAATATTTGGACGTATTATTAATGCTTCTTGCGTTACATACTTGAATATATTTAAAATTTTTTACATTATATATGTGAGACTGGCTGTTTTATCAATTTTCAGTATTATTTTTGAAATTGAATAAATCTGTTGGGAAAAAATAATTTTTTACTAAGAACTTCATATAGTTACGGCACTTTTCATTACTTTGAAAATTTGTTTCACCTAAACTATTTGAACAATTCAAAAACTAATAATTTTAATTAAAGGTATACACATGTAAATTATGTGCAAAAAGAATGAAGACAATATCTTAATATTTGTGACGCATAGAAGATTTTTGGTAACAGATATCATGAAGTTGAGAAATACACATTTTTCTGAAGAAGTAAATAATTTATTAATTTAGAATCAAATCCTTTTAAATTGTTCATGAGCCTTTAAAAATGACTAAACGTAATTAAAAGTTTGGCTACATGATCTGTAAGGTTTATAGGTATATTAATATGAAAAAATTAGAAAATCTATTTTTCCAGATTTTAGCGGAAATTTCAGTCCCCGTGCCCCTTAACTTTGGCCATAAAATTCAGAGCTCAATTTTGTTATGTATAATATATTGTGATTTATAATGAACCAGGTGAACATATGGCAGTTAAAATGTAGCAATTGTTAAAAAACTTGTGGTGCTGCATAATCTTCCGGTTATGATTTTGGAACATTATTTTCTCTCCCAGACCGTCTTAAGAATAGCTTCAGCTTTTGACTACCGGAAAAATTCCATTCTGCTGTTTAGATATCATCACAATTAAAAGTATTTACAGATTTTGAGCTTGATCAAATTAAACTGAAGACAATTTTGTGAGCTTGATCTTGGGCCCGATTGGTATCACGAGGTTTGCAGGTTTTCTTTGTGCTGACCCTTGGGAGATAGAACGCTGACCAGACATCGCTAAAGCCTGGCGGTTCTTTGGGCGGGGGCGGGAATACTCCAAACGAAGATCGATGGTCTTAAAACTATACCCCGCTCTCTCAGGTCTCTACCCCCGCCCGACCTGAGGAGGAGTGAGGGATGAAGGCGCAGAATCTGACGAAGATAGCGGCACGCACATAAAACGCTAAGCCGTAGCTCAGGTAAGGTGAAGATAGGTGTCGTTTCCGGCGGGGCCTAATGCATGTGTCTGAGCCTCTATTGATTCAAACATTCCGCCTATCTCTCATACCAGAATAGATACAGCACGATGTGGTTAGTAAAATAAAGCTGATTCAATCGCCTCTGTGCAGCATGAAAAGCACGCGCCCTCATTCATCACTAATTCATCATTTTTTAAGAGGATCCCTGCACGTATTTCCTGCATTGAATACAGAAAATAAGTAGAATAAAATATACAGACTGTTCAAGACAACCCTACGGTTAATTTTATCACGTTATAAAACTTGCAATTGTCCTTTTATCAAACAGTTGCGCAAAGTTTTGAGAACTGTGAACTTGGAAATTAAACTCTTGTGAATCTATATACCTAAAAACCTTGTTTAGTGCGTCAATATGTATGTCACAGCGTGTTCCTCAGAGTTCAAAGCTGCCCAATATCTTAATGCTTTTTAAAAATATTTAAGCTATATATGTAAAAGAAAAGGGAAAACACATTGTACTAAAAGGCTTCGTGATCCATACACGAATCGAGATCTTGATTCATATAACTGCATAATTTTTAAAATATAAACATTTCGCGTCGTAAATAATCTATTTTTGACAGAGAGCTAACTCCCTGAGAAATAATAAACTTCTTAATATCGTCGATACGTCGCATACGTAAATTAGTTTTATTTTTTCGTGTCAGGTGATTTCTAATATTTAGTAATTGCTAATTTGTAAAAGCAAATAAAGTATCATGCATTTAATACTAATATTCATCACAGGTGAAAGTATAAAATCAAATAAACTTTAATAACAACAATACTGTACGCATAAGAAAAAAGTGAAAATATCAACAAAAGTCCAATTTGTTCACCTTTTTGAAAGTGTTTCTTCGATGGTTTTCCGCCGTAAGCAAAGGCGGTACACGAGACTTATAAGTAGATATCTTTATTTCGAAGTTAATACAACACCCCCGTTCCACTACCAGACCTACAGTACAATATAAATACTAATTTGGGGCCCCATTCAATTTTAGGTCCATGTAGTTCAAAAACTCAGGATTTGAAAAAAAACTGAGGACATACAGTCGATTGTAAATTTGATGCTCTACCAATTCGGTAAGATGACCTTTTCTTCTCAGATTTTTCGTCAATTTGACAACAGAAATAGTTTTAAGCTGTTGGAAAACTTTTAAAACGAGTGTTTACACCGCCTGTACAACACTGCTTTATCATTTACGTGAACCCGAGAAACGCCGGGGACTTCACCTGGTTATTTCCTAAATTCACCAAATTAATTCATTATAAGTTTTTTTATATATAAAAAACATAGTTCACAATTCAGAGAAAATCTGACAAATAAAAAACCAATACTACCTTAACAATGTTTCGTCCTTAAATTTTGACTTTTTCAGGCGTACAATCGATTTGAAGTATTATACATAATAGAATAGTTTGGACATCATAGCATTTTTGATGGATAAACAAATTTTATGAGACGTGCAAAAATGTTTGTGTGTCAATAATTGATATATATATATATATATATATAATGAGTAACATGTAAAAGTATATCTGCACTGTCCGTTGTAATCTAAATATACAACTACACAAAATATCGTCCTTAATTTATGGCAATCAATTCTTTTTTGTTGCATAACTTTTACACAGTTCCATTTTGTGTACTAATAACATGTTTTGAGTATAATAGGTTTATATAGCATTAAATCCATTGCACATCTCAAGAATTTTTAAATTGAGGGATATATTTTCCTAAATATATCTTTCTCTTGCTACATAGAATATATTTTTCTTGTGTGCGTTATTTTTATTTATTACAAAAAGTAAACTTCAAAATATTCACAGTTTTATGTATGTTTACCGAAAGCGACTAGTAATTAGGGACGACGCAAACTGACCTCCGATCTGGGCTTCCTAATTTGTTGTGTAATTAAGGAGAAGTGAACGGCGGAATGGGTCGAGCCTGTACCTGAACGTGGACTAAACAAATATATTATTAACGTATGCGTGCATGTGGCCATCATTTAATTAACTACAAATGTTGACATAAAGACCTGACAAGCGTATTTGTTGAAAGATACTTAAAAGTTATTCTTACCAAAGTTTTCTGATGTAAAAATGAATTAATATTCAGACAACTCCTCACGAAAACTTTTATATTACTTAAATGTTTTTCACAATGTTAAGTTCCAAGTGATGTATTCCATAATCATAATCTCAAATCAGTGGAAAGAAACGTTTCTATTAAAGACTCTTTTAACGTTGTAGAAACATAATTAGTTTTCTTATTATGTTATCATTAATATTAATTTTAAATTTGTATGTATTCTTGAACTAAGACAAGCCTTGGGGTAACTGTGGTGTGCAAAGTTTAGTATTCGTGTTGAATTGAAATTTATATCCCAATTAATTATTTCATCCTTACTTTACATTTAAGCTTTTTTTTTGATTTTTATAGTTTTCCAGTTTGTAATTTTCTAATCCTGACATATTATCCCTTATTTACATCAACAGTATAGCTAACATTAGTGACAACATTATCTAAAATTTTTAATAATCTTGCAATTTATTACATTACTATTTATGTGTAGTAATAAAACATCTATGTACATGCTATATCATATGTAATTAATGGGGATTTAATTTTTCATTTACACCAGCACGGGACTAATGGAATTAATAATAAGAACAAAACCAAATTACTTTGTGCACATCATTAATTCAAAAATATACATCCGCCTACTAATCATGGGACATTAGTGACTTTAAAAAGTCTCTCAGTACATATATGATTTCACCTAACTTTACGAATGCTATCTAAATAATAAATAAATTAACGTCTGATTTTCAAAGATAATCAAATGAAATAACTTAGCCATCGGTATTACAGACACAGTACTAAATTTATTTAAACGAAGTTTCGTCACAACAATTGGGAATTCTTCAGGAGTTATTGCAAAATTTGACAAAACATTTTCATTAAAATATCTGAATATTATTAACGTAAGTAATAATTAAACTTAAAATGTAGACCGATGCCAAATTGAAACAAAAATCCAACCTTGACTGCCTCCAATGGCAGCTTCAATCGAAATGTGATACAAGAATACAGAACAACAATGTAACATAGACAGTTAAACCTGACAATGTGTTAAAGGTTCATTTAACAGTTCCTATTATTAATATAAGATAGAAAGATTTATTACGTTACAATGGGCTGAGCCCAGTAACAACATACATTTATTATAAAGGAATTAATTTTTAATTCTTCTGTTTTGTACCAAACCGTTCAATGTTTAAACGGTAAGCGGTGTATATGTATTCTACGGAAATAAAGGAGAGAATATAAAGGAATATAAGTTAAAGAAAAAATAAAATAAAATTATACTAATATAAACATTCTATATACAAATACTTTAACACTAATTCTGAATAAAGCCTGCATAAATTAAGTTAAACCATTTCCCTAATTCTGTCCCTAAATAATTTTACACTCTTCGGAAAAGTTGCTAGTAGAATTGCAGGCAAATCATTCCAGTCTTTTACGGCCCTATTTACGAAGGAGTATTTTCCCGTCCGTTCGTTGTCTTCTCTGATTAGTTTTAAATGGATGATCATTTCACTGAACAATGTAAAAATTAATCATATTGAAAATAAAACAACAATTGCAATATGTCATATAAAAAACTGTCGCTTTAAGATTAACTGTAACCAATCAAAAGGCGTCATCCAGACAGCCAGAACTTCAGATGTCATCAACGAGATCATTTGATGCAGTCATCGACAGGCGCCTCCAGATCGTCTGCCCAAAGTAAAACGCCGCCAGAGAAAGCAGCAGCAGTCTTCGTCAGTATCGTTGACTTGGATTTTAAAGCGTTCACTTTGCCAGACCAATTTGCCGTAGAACACGTTGCTTCTTTTGGTTCACCCCACAATGGGCCAGATGAGTTTCATGTACACTATAAAATTATCATTGTTCTACCGTTTTAGGTAATTTCTTTTTGTTTTGCTTTATTTTGTGTTTTTATGTGTTTTGTTTACATAAATAAATGTCTAGTTTGCTTTAAATTAGGTTGTCATTATTATTATTTCTCTTTTAAATTATAATTTCTTAATGTTAAATAATAAATCTCATGCCCCCGCACATTATTATTACTACAGATGATTCTGTTTTTTCGTGCACCCAGAGACAATTTTCGTCTCCTTATTTGACAGAACAAAATTTGGTTAGTTTAAAAATAAAGTATGTCATTTTAATTTTATTACGCCGATTATTGCTCTATTATTATGAGAATTTAGATTGTTAACGTTTGTTTGAATAAATAACTTCATTTCAGATGTGTATCTAAATAAATTTGGGTTAAGAAGAATGGAATCAACGCCTTGTATTACGAATCAAGTAATTTATTCATTTTGCTATAAGTTAATACTGGCGTTCCTCATAATGCTGTGGCAAATATCTCGTACGTACTTGACTGGGTGGAAACAGCCTTACATGACAGATTATCATATGCTTTCAGAGGCCGAGTGCTGTATTTTTTTTTCTATCTTGTATGCGAGTACAAAGGGCAACTCGTACAAATGCACGGGGCCTGTGATGTGTGTCGTGAATTCCTAACAAGCTCCGCGGCCGCAGTGGACACGGCCAAGGAAAAAAACTCCACCGCCACTCCGGGGGAACTTGTTGATAAATTGAATCATAAATTATTCGCTATATCACGCAGTGTGAACCGCGGGGAAATCATATTTCAAAGCGCAGGCGAGATGGGCAAGTGGGAGACACGCGCGAGAAGAGAAAGGTAGCCAGCCAGCCTCTTTGTTTAAATACTCCTTCCTGCTCTCACAAAAGGAACACACACAACTTTAAATGAGCCACCGGAGTGAAACACAGCTAAAAAAGTGCGTCCCGCAGTTCAGAGCCCTGGTCTTGCTTTAATATACCTACTCTACTACTTACAATGTTCCTCATTTGATGACCCTTCATTAGTAACAGTCAACTCAAAAAAAGAATCCACTGTTGCAATTTAAACCACAGTATCTAATATTTATTTCGAAAACGTCGTCCTTGAAATGAAACTATCAAAATCCATCTATTCTAATTGACAACTTAACTTCTCTTTTAATACTTGATACACTTGTGCATCAACAAAGTAGCCATTAGCGATTTATACGAAATTACAATAACCAGTACATTTTGATCTTTAAATAATCAATCGTATGAGTATATTTAAACGTAATATTCAAACATATATCACATCCTTCTTACGTGAAACCACCATATATAAAATAAGACTGCCATGACCCTCCGTGGAAAATGTTCCCCAAAAACTACCCCACAGAAATCACAAATACATTTAAAGAATTATGGATAAAAGCCCAAGTAAAGGTAACACAGTCATGGAATACAATATAGAAGTCATTTAAAATCAGCAAGATCCATTATGAAACAAGCGACTTCTGCGCATTAAAACACAACAAAAAAAGCCAAGAGAAGAAACCAAGTAAACATATCGAGAGCAAGAACTGGACAAACAAAAATTACACATCTTTACATTATAACAACCCCCCCTCCCCACCGATTTGTGATCAGTCCAGATTTCAGTTGAACACCTGTTGAAAAACTGTCCGAAATTTGATGGTGAGGGGAAAGAAACTTAAAAGAAAATGATTTCAGCGAGATTGTAAAAGGGAAAAATGCACAAAAAAATTTAATAAAATTCTTAAAGAAAACTGAATTGTACCATAAATTGTAAACTTTTTATTACATATCATTATGTATATTTAAATTTTGCATTGAAAACATAAATGTCAAGTTAAAATGTATAAAATTGTTTATTTAAAGATCAAAATGTACTGGTTATTGTAATTTCGTATAAATCGCTAATGGCTACTTTGTTGATGCGACTATAAATGAATTTAATAAATAAATAAATGGGGAGTTTACATCACAACATAAATCCGTGCGTAATTTATTGCCAACTATCTGCCCGGCGTTACCCAGAATATTAACGATTAAAGATAACAAACAATTTACTTAAGTCATGATAGTGTTTGTTTTTCGCGAACGTCGTCGTCATCGCCGCCGCTTGCATGTATCATTAGGGTACAGTGGGTACAAACAGTGTCGCGGGAAACACCATGAATTTTTTTTATTTTTATTTGTAAAGGTCGCTTTGACTGCCTGGTCATTAACGACCACAGTGATAATTATTTACATAATATTTTACAATTTTTTATTATGAATTTCCAAAATAAGATATAGGTAATGGCCATTTTTCTGTCCATTAACAACTAATTAATTATTTTCTTCGTTACTTTTGATTTTACAATTAAAAAAATACAAAATACACTACATTTAAATTAAATAAAAAATAGTACTGTCCTTCCAAAACTTAACAATTTATTTCAAGTTTTAAAAGTTGGTAATTTATGGAAAAAAATTAGTTTAAAATTAAAAATATAAATTAAATTACTCCAAAGATTTATTACGAACAGAAGTAAATCTATCTATTTGAACAAAGGAACTGAGCCAACAGAAATAAAATAGCAAGAAAAATGGAATATACTAAGTTGGTTGCTTATAATGTCTCAACTTAGATTGATTTTAATAGCTAAGAGGAAGAAATAAACATCGGGGTTTGATGGGGTCGTTTTTACCCTGAGTGAAATTTAAAGTAGAATTAACGATAGGCTTCGCGTATTTTAACTTGACAAGGAAGTTATGTGATTGTTTTTTTTAAATATCTTCGGTCAGTTGTCCCAAAATATAGCATGTAACGGGAGCGATCTTGCAACTCTGTGGCGTGGTGTCGTAGTCACCATCTCCCACATGAAGAGGCAGCCATTACGAGGGTCATTTTCGTATTTTCATCGTCCAGGTAAAGCGCTTACAAACTTCAATTTTCTATTTCTCAGCATAATTGCACATAAAAGTTTAGCATCAGTACCAACGGAATGATACAAAATTTATTAGTTTTAATCTGACCACCGCTTTTTGAAACGACCCTCACTCATTGATGTACGGCTGATAAGTGTAATAAAAAACTTTCTCGGCTCGAAATATTCTACAGACAACTCTTTTATTCGATTATATATCGCATTTCGGCCAAAACCTCGTCATTGCTGCAGCGTGTTGACATTGCGCGAGCGAGCGGCTTAGAGTCAAGCGCCAAACTACTGCGCAGGACAGCGCCATTAGCGCTAAATGGAAACATTCTTCGGGTTCCCCTCGAGCATACAACTTTCTGCAACAAGGTAGAAATAATAATTTCTTACGGAAATTCTTTCTTTCACGAGCTGCATCATTGAGATATTTTCCCCTAGTGTGGCATTAGCAGAATAAAAGTTACGGATTTGTTATTCTTTATATTTTATTTATAAAGGTTGCGCAGACTGCCTGGTCATTAGTGATCCCAATGACAATTATTTACATATTATTTTACAATTATTTATTTAAATATTATTTACAATTATGAATTTCCAGAATAAGATATTGCTAATATCCATTTTTCTGTTCGTAATCCACTAATTAATTATTTGTCTTCATTAGGTTTGATCTTTGAATTTAAAAAACACAAAATACAATACATTTATATTAAATAAAAAATAGGAGTCCTTATATAAGTTAATAATGTATTTTTGATATTCATGGGAGTCCAAAATGGATTTGTTATTTTTGCCCTGTAGGTATTTCAGTCTGGGGAATTGTTTGATGGCATGGTCTTTATTTAAGGCAGTATTACGCAGATCACATGACTGAAGGTGGGATTGATAAATGTGGCTTAATTATTAGTGTCCAGTTCTTATTCTGGTAATGGAAACCTGTTATTTTCTTCCAAAATCTGTGTTGTTACTTGGATTATAGAAGTCTCTACCGTTTTTGTGAAGATCACTGGATTTTAAGGTTTTCCATATATTTTACCATTTCTTTATCTTGTTATAGGTATGTTTCAACGTATCATTCAAGCTTTGAGATCTTACATATGTGTTCTATATTCGTTTGTTGGGTTTTGAGTGGTACTTATGCTTCCTGGGACCCACACCAATACCACACTTTTACCCGTGGCACCATGAAATTAATTGACCCGGAACAGTATTTTTAGACTGAAATATCGACCGATTTTGCATACTTAAATATTTCCACCCCCGCCCCAATGGTTGGTAGCTTTGTCTTATCCGGACAGTGCTGATTTCCGAGTCGCGTAGAACTTGTGTTCTAAATTGGATTAAATTTTCTCCACGCGTTTAGATTTGTATGCGGAACATTCTTACACAGAAACATGCACACGTACGAAATTTCAGCTTTTTATATACATAAAAAATAAATTTCATTTATAAGAATTAGTCGACCCGTCTATCTGTTAAGCGTTAAATAACTTGTTAATTAACGTATGTTTTTTTTGGTTAACAGGCTACATGAGGGTGATCCTGAAACAGGCAACTCCCCTTTAATAGCATAGGAAAGGAATTGAAAAGGGGGGATGTTTCATTTACGTAACTATATATTTTACGTACTTAGAAAATATAGAAATATGTTTATTTCTCGTAGGCAAAATACACTCTGCGCCATATAAAAGAAACGCGTTGGGCCTTTGACAGTTATTTTATAATCTAAGATTAAATTTACAGAAGCATCATTTCATTTCAGTTTGATTTACAAACATGACAATACAAAACTGTTCTATATATTTATTTATTATCACAGTCAGTGTCGTTTATGTACAAGTTACCTTCTCACGGGCCAGCGTTCAGTTTCGCTTCCCGGGATTTTGTGGTTTCGTTTCTTCTTGCGGATTGTTTTGATTACGCGTCAAATGTGATGCTAATTAACCCATCATGGTATGATTGGTGGAACATCATTTATCTGACATCATACTGACAAGTTCGACGTATACATGAATTACGCAGGAAAATCAGAACAAGGATATTTGCATATCTAATCTGTGAGATGCTCATTAATGTTGCAGCAAAATTATTTAGCAATAATCAGTACGACGCAGTAACAATTGCTAAATAGATTTACGTCGATTGGAACTTGATTAAACAAGTCATCATGTGCCAAAGTTTTGATTGTACAAGTAATTGAAATTATAAAACAATTTTTTTCTATACTCGCAGAAATAGATTATCAAAATTAATTATTTAGTTGAAAACTGGGTAACAATTAATAAAAAGTTGAGAGTGAACACTGTTACTTTATATATGTAATTCAATATATATGTTAACTGTTTGAACGGAATATTAATACTGAAGCAATAAAAAACATAAAACATGGCTTGTTATCTAAGTCACTCATAAATAATTTAAAATTTACTAATTTATTTTAAAAAAACATTCCTAGTAATTTAACAAACAAAGAAGTACACATCATCTGTCCATATGTATTGCCACTAAAATATTATGCTAATTATAATGCAAAAATCGTATTTGGCGTAAAAGATTCGAAAAATTACATGTTTTTTAAATACAAACAATTGAAAAGTGATAAAATAAATTCCACGCAACGTTTCTGATTAACAGTCGTAAATCTGTGTTTTCATAAACCATTTGAATGTGAAAAATTAATTGATGACTATTCCCAGCAATTATATATTTACATGCAGGGAATATATACTTGTTCTATTTCGTAGTAAAACAGCCATGAAAATCTCATAAATTTGTGATATATATAGTGATAAAAAGGGGATTTTGTAACGTTGTGGCGTTATGAGGCGCAGTTCGGCCAACAACAATGGATAGTCGGCCGAAAGATTGTTTTTCCCCGCGGGGAAGGCCCACCTTGCCTGTATAAAAAATGACGATGGTGAACCCCCGCGGGAAAAATGAGGGCGGGGAACCCCGAAATATTAAGAAATAAGGGAAGTCCCGTCAGAAGCTTTATAAGGGAAGCCGATGGGTGGCTCGGGATCAGATCGTAGTAGAGACCTCAGAGTGGGGTAGAGCAGACCAGAGCAGAGTGGGGCAGACCAGACGTGAGGCGACCAGACCAGATCAGACCCGAGAAGGGAGGCGACCAGACCAGATCAGAACGCAGAAGGGAGGCGAGTGCATCAGACCCCAGAAGGGAGGCGAGTGGAGCAGAGCGCAGAAGGCAGGCGATATCCAGAGAGCAGATATCCAGAGACGCACAAACATTCGAGAGGTGGATGTTTGTTGGGCCAGTAATTGTGGGTAAGCGATATAAAAATTGTGAAACTTGCTCATTGCTCTGGATAAATTAACATTCAATTATTTTCTTTCTATTTTCAGCTAATGCATACTCCATCTCTTGAGAGACCCAAAATCCCCTGGGATTAAGCCCGTGTCTTCACTTAAATTAATAAACAAAATTATTAAAATTGATCATATTTGTAATTTAAATTAATAAATGTTTTATACACAAAAAAGTATATTACAATATATATATATATATATTTTATAGAACACACCATAGGTTTCTATATAATTTCAATAATATAATAGCACTGAATAGTTCTTTTTAGCATGCTAAGTTTTTGATTCTAGTGACCTACGACAGAAGTACACCGTAATTACGTTATTTAAATCTTTGGCTATTTTCTGCCATATTATTTTGACTTTAAGACCTCTCTTCATTATTGTTTAATGTACTTTGTGTTGGTCACTTTTCATTATTGTCAGTACTTGTTATGCAATAGCCTATTTTTTGTCAGAAATTTAACTTAAGGCGTGATGAAAATGGTAACTTATGTAAACAAAAGATTGTTTTATGTGTTTCTCTCATATTTTGTAAACACTGTTGAAATCGTGCACAAATTTGTAACTATCATTTTCCTACACTTATGATACAATATTAATGATTCGTCTCATCGGTATACTTCTTTTTAGGCCGAAAATATTAGGTTTCAAAAGGACATATTCTTAATTGTTACGTTTAATTGATTCATGTTTTAAGTCTTACATATATATGTTTGTGATGTATGAAAGAGAACTTTACAGGACAACTAGATTTTTCATTTTAGCGACCTCGTTCGAGTTCCTACGATGGAAGTAGACTGTAATTGCGTTTAACGAAAAGCGGTGTTCTAATATATTGAACGTGACCGTTACCATTCGATAATGACCCATCATAAAGAAATTAATATGAGTGATATAGTTAAATGAAAGCGGAGAATTAATAGTTAAAAACATATACAACTATTTTCAATAATATTGTCACGTTTATTAAGGATCGTGTGCAGGAGGTTATAGACGTATATTTAACACGAGGTGCTGTACAAAGGCTCGTACTGCGAAAGCCTGTCTCCGCTTCGAGGTCCAGTACAATTTATACATTCGTGGAATATTGCAGAAACAGAACGTTCTAGAAACGAAAGATAAATAAAAAAAATGGTTTTCTTAGTCTCTTAGCCTAGTCCACATTTTTGTAGCCCTACTCTCAACCCCAGACCTATGGCTGCAGGCTCTCAGATGTAGCAATATTTAAACAGAATAAATTAGTTGTGATAAATTTTATAAGGGTAGAAATAAAATAAAACAAGCTGATGTGTGAGGTAATAACCAATTTATTTTTTATTTAAACAAAAAATCTCACACACATCTTATTTTATTCACTTTCTACATCGCTCACCCCCTTTATTGATAACGCTATAGACATTGAGATGTATAGTATGTTTGTGTTGTTGTTGTGGTATTCAGTCCTCAGACTGGTCTGATGCAACCCTCCATGCTAACCTATCTTACGCCAGATATCCTACCTAATATGCTTAGCGTGTTCCACCCTTTCCTCCCTCTTCTAACCCCACACACTTCCCTCTAATACTAATTTTACAAGACCCTGATGTCTCAAAATGTTGTTCGCACTTCCTCGTCAGCAATTCTATCCACCCATCAGATTTTCAACATTCACCTATAGCACCATATTTTAAAGGCTTCTATTCTTCACTTTTCTGCAACTCCCATCGTCCACGTTTGGCACCCATATAACGCCACGCTCCATTACGAACATTTTTAGCAACGGTTTCTTAATATTCACATGTATATTATCCATATTTAAATTCCTCTTTTTCACGAAAATCTTCCTTGCCTGTGCTATCCTACTCTTTATGTCTACTATACTTCTACCATCCCTAGTTATTACGCTTCCCAAGTAGAATTCCTTAACTTCTTTCAAAATATCCCTTCACAATCTAACACCGTTTCTTATTCCACTGTTTCCCATAATACATTCCGTCACCTTGGTTTTCCCTCTATTAATCCTCATATTGAACTCTTTTTCTAGGACCACGTTCATGCCATTTATTATGATTTCCTAGTCTTCTTCTGTATCCCCTATTACTACAATATCGTCGTAGCGTAGGGGTTTTATTTCTTTTCCTGCAGTATGATTCCTTTTCCACATTCCGTTTTAACTTTCTTCATCGCCTTTTATATACATACGTTAAACAGCATGGGCGACAGACTGTTCTACTCATTCCTCGTTTTGTGCTTTATTTTCTTGATCTCCAATTCTAATTACTGCTGACTGCCTTCTGTTGAGTCTATGTATTTTATTCCACATATTCAATCGCTTTTTATAAATCTACAAATGCCAAGAACGTAGGCCGGTTCTTCTAATCCTGTGTTTTAAACTTAGACGGAAAGTCAATGTTGTTTCTCTTGTCCCTACATTCTTTCTAAAACCAAACTGTTATTCTCCTAACTCGCATTCTATTTCACGTTCGTTCGTCGTATATACTATTTTTGTTAATAATTTGCATGCATGAGTTACTTAACTAATTGTTCTTTGCTGTTCGTATCTATCAGCCCCAGTCTTCTTCTGACGATAAAGGTAGGAAAATAATGCTCTGCATATTTCGGTATTTTTGTTGTGAATCTCCAACAAATGACTCATCAAAATGAGCAGTGAAGGTTCAGGGAAATAAATAAAATTGGCGTATAAAATCTTAACTATTAATATTATAGTGTATAGATTTACGCTCAACGTTCTTCAAGGATTTGTGGATAGTTAAGGTGTACCAATTGTTTTAAGTTTGTGTGGAAGGCACAATATAAAATCTAGAAGAACTTTGTACTTTAGTGTACGAAGGGGTAGATTTCATTAATGTAAGTTTCGTTCCTTTGTTGACGGGCGTTACTGCAGTTTACCGGTATCAGCGCAGGTATGAAAGTATATGGTATTTACTTTGTAGGAAGTCCATTTCTGGATTTTCAATTAGTGCTTCCTACGTCACAATTAGCGTGGCGCTGAGTTAGCTGCCAGCGAGCCAGCCAGCAGCCTATGGGCGTGTTCCTCTCGCAGCGCAATCGTTAAGCAGCTTATACGATGCCTAATTAGTTTTATCTGTGTGTCACTCCCCGTCAGCCATCAGCCTCCTACCTCCTCTTTTCCACGGCCTCTTCTGCGGGAACAGATAGCAAAAGTTTTCTAATGAAAGGTTGGCAACGGCGGTACAACGACGACAGCGAAATGGCTTCACTTTCACTTGATCGTAAAATTTGCCCTCAGCAATTTATGTCCGAATTACACCAATTCACGTGAGGTTTGCTTCAAAATCTCTGGATCTAAATGAAAAATCCAGGGTTGAACGAATGAAAACAAGTAACTGTCATATATTTACAATTAGTTAGCTATAAGTGTCCTGTTTAATTTTTATTTGTTGAACAGTTGACACAGGATGTGGTGACATGAATATCTATAGACACTTTAGGTTAACAGTGGTGAACCCAACTTGAGTTATACCTTCTGACCAGAAATACACTAGCTGTAACTTGGTAAACGACGTGACCGAAACTCTGACATCCCATTGTCTGTCCACTTCACGCGATGGCGTCGATAAGCAGACTTCATTTCCCTAACGAAAGTTATGTTACAGGCTCCTTTGCCCCACAACCAAGTATAAAAGATTTTCTATTAAACTTCATCTTTCAACATCTCTAGCCCATTCTGGTTTTGTTCATTTCCCTGGATGATACCAATGTCAAGGACCTCCCATCATCAAAGCTTTCCTTCCTCCTATCCTAACAATTAGATTCTTTACGACCAACCTGTCATTACCTTAGCAGAAATTTCAAGGTTCTTCCATCTGATTATAAAAAACGACAGGAATACAATATCAAAATGAAGATTTACGCAAAACCCCTATAGAAAGAAAGTCCACGGGAATTATAATTGAAGGGTAAGAAAAGATAGCAGAAATGAATAAAGGAGTAGGCAAAGCAGCCTGTCTCCCATGTTGTTTGACTTATATATAGAACAGGCGAAGAGGAATGTTAAAAATGAATATGGAAACGGAACCATATTGTAACTAGAAAGAAATCCCTAAGTGTTGCTGATGATATTGTGGTATTAGGGGTGTCAGAAGAAGACTTGGAAACCATAATAAATGGCATGAACGTGATCCGAGATTATTATAGGGATACAGTGGAATAACAAAGATGGTCAGATTGAGAAGGGATAGTTTGAAGGAAGTTAAGGAATTCTGTTACTAGGACAGCGTAATAACTATGGATGGTAGAAGTATAGTAGACATAACAAGTAGGATAGCACAAGTATGGAACAGTTATGCAAAAAAGAGGGATGTACTTATGGCAAAGATAAGTATAAATATCAGAAAATCATTAATAAATATCTTAGTATGGGGTGTGACATCATATTGGTGCGAAACGTGGACAGAATGAGTTCCAGAAAGGGAAAAGAATAGACGCATTTGAAATGTGGCGCTACAGAATAATGCTGAAAATCAGTTTGGTTGATATATTAATACGTCAGGTTTCAGACATGACGATTTTGTAAAATTATCATAGAGGAAATTGTGTGGGGTATAACAGAGGAGGGAGGTCTATGATGGAATGAGATAATCAGATTACTGACGACTATGGTTGAGCTCGTTAATTAAAAATGAAAAGGTTTGCACAGAATTGTTTAGCATGGACGGTTGCATCAAAGCAATGTAAGGACTGACAACCACAACATTAGGTTTCTCCAAGTTTCTAATAAAATTCAGCTTTTGTCCAAAAAACATGTGATACGCTCGATACTATATAATTTGTTGTTGTTGTTGTTGTGGTATTCAGTCCGAAGACTGGTCTGATGCACCCCTCCATGCTAACCTATATTGCACAAGCCTTTTCATTTCCTTATAACTAGAACACCCAACATCCTCCTTAATCTGATTAGCGTCTTCCAATCTTGGCCTCCCTCTTCTGTTCTTACCTCACGCACTTCCCTCTAATGCTAATTTTACAAGACCTTCGTGTCTTAAAACGTGGCCTATTAATCTATCCCTTCTCTTAGTCAACGTCCTCCATATTGTTCGCTTTTCTCCTATTCTGTTTAGAACTTCCTTGTTACTCTATCCACCCATCTGATTTTCAGCATTCACATTTTCACATTTCAGAGGCTTCTATTCTTTTCCTTTCCCCAACTCCTATCGTCCATATAACGCCACGCTTCATACAAAAATTTAGCAACGATTTCCTAATATTCACACTTATATGATCCGTAAGTAAATTCCTCTTTTTCACGAAAGCTTTCCTTGCCTGTGCTATCCTACTCTAGTTATTACGCTTCCCAAGTAGCAGAATTCCTTTTCTTCCGTCAAAATATCCCTTCCTAATCTAACAACCTTTGAACTCTTTTTCCAGGACTACGCTTATTATGGTTTCTTCTGATTCTCCTAATACTACAATATCGTCGGCAAAGCGTAACGTTTTTATTTTATTTTATATATATGTATGTATATATATATACGTTTATGGTTAAAAAATTCCTATATGATGAATAAAATGATATATGGTATTCCCTGAATGATTTATATAATTTTTTTACGGAAATCGTGTACATTTGGAGCGTAGTAAGTGGTACGTCACCATTGTCAGCATTTTCTTAAACAAATTTGTGTTCGTATACCTCGTTATGTGTTAAAGTGAAACAGTTAAAATAATTTCAATCAAATGATGCTTCCGTTCTTTTCATATGGGTTTACACATCTAACGCCTCCAGTATGTCCGTTTGTAATATTAAATGACTAATAAGCTGCGTATGATGAATAGAGTTGATATAAATTAAGAAGGCGGATTTTTGTATTCCTTTTAGTTTTGAAGTAAGGTGCAGCTGCTTCCAGTGTTTAGTACGCAGCTTTCCGTCAGCGCAACATTGATAGAGTGCCTGCGGAGAGAAAATTGAAACTAGGAGACGCTCCTCGTGAATATTAACAGGCGCCTCGCACTTTAAAAAGAGGCATTGTCTCCCGCATCTCCTCGTAACGACCAGCGGAAGTAAACGGGCTTTTGATGTCACGCCAAGTGAAACGGAGACATGTCCTGGCCTGCAGTACTTTACCAATAAAACGTCTTACATATCGTGAGCATAGATGACCAACGGAAGAGAAATGTAATGGGACTGTTTCATACTGTCTGATGTATAAAAGCCAGACTTTCACAAAATAAATTAAACTTTATTTAGGTACTCTTAGGGTAACAATTTATTAAATTCCAATGCATAAATTGCATGCTCTGCACGTTATCGTCACTAGAGCTGCCTATTTTAACTAAACATTGAGACTGATTTCCTCATTATGTACACCAAGTACACTCAAGTTCCTAGGAACAATTTTAATTAATGAACCATCCCCCTGACCAGAACTCAGGAAAACATAACTTACATTTTAATCTATTGGGAGTATTTTCAGAGTTCACGATATGTAACACTCGGAAAGAACTTCTTATGAAATAAATATTAAAATGGACAATTATTATGTCATGAGGAAATAATATAAATTGACCAAAGTATGGTCCAGAATTTATCGATAACAATTAACCTTAAATCACGGTAAGGACGATTTTCGTATTATACATATGAGAAAAAGTAAAAATAATTATTAAATTACTGTTATATTCATGAACAATTCTCGGGTTTTCAACCGGTAAGTATAAAGTTTATACTTACCCGGTTGAAAACCCGAGAATTGTTCATGAATAATATACACCGGGAAAGCCCACGTTCTCTTATATACTGTTCTATTACTATTAATTACTACCAAATATCTATAAAAACCATTAGCAATAATTTACGATATCTCATTATCGGACGTAAAAAGAGAGAATGTTCCTTAATGTGGTACAATCAATGCAACAAATATTATTCAAATAAAATTGTATTTTCGAACATATTTTTCGGAAATAATAAATGAAAAGGCGGCCAATAAGTCAACATTAATTATCTGGAAAGACATAATGTTAGCTACTAAACTTTTTTTGGTCGTAATATATATATTGGAGAAATTAAAGGAGAATTGAAAACACATATAAAAACAATATTAAATTATATATTCAAAGTACACAGTTGTATCCAAAATGTGTAAATTTTCGATGAAGTAAGTAACAGATTCTCAAGAATGATAAGGGAAATGTTATAAATATACTTCTCAATATATACGATTCTCTTTTGTTATAACAGTTTCTTTTTGTTAAATGTATTTTTACGCGACACCAAAGTTCTCTAATATAAATGGTTTAATAATGTAGTTTTATCATTTATTTTATTTTACTTTTTATTGAATATTAAACTTAATATTTTAACAAACTTTTTATGTATTGGAAATTAATTTTGATTTTGCACCAGTATTGGTGTACATTTCCTAAAGAGGTCTACAAAGTTTGATGAAACGTTGTATTTATATAAATTAAATGGTAATTAAATAATTATCTGACTTATTGACCGTCTATTTATTTATTTCAAAATTATATTTTATTTGCTTTATATTTGTTTCTTATATTTCATGATTGATGTTTTGGTTGCAATACAGTTTTTTACCTTGACATATATCCAAGATTATTTATTTATATTGTTCATTTCGGGATAATCTTTTACGTCGGGTTTTCTTAAAATGAAATTTAAACTGATGATAAATTAATTTAACAATTTTTGGTTCTAAAATGAATAATTGTAATGGTAGATGGTATTAAAATGAAACCAATAACGTGGCCAATGTGTCTCAAAGTAATTAATTTCTATCTTGACGTTCTTTTATTCGAGTTTGTAGGAACTTTCCGTAAAATTGCGTACCTTACGTGACTTCATTTACATAGTTACAATGTTCTCTGAAACTTTTCACCAAACTAAATTTTTTTCACATTATTCAATTTATTTACAGAAACTCGTTGTAATAACTTATAATAAAGTTGACGTCTTACATAACCTTTCGCTGAATATACTTAACATAAATTCGGTAAGATGCAATGCTTATGTCGATCTTTGAAAATCATTTAATGTAGTGATTCTCAAGTATTGTTTCCATAAGCCGGCTTTAATTACAGACCATTTCTTGTTTTATATTATTTCAGGTCAACAACAAGAGTGACGACGTTTCTATTTATGTTAAGATTTGAAGTATTTCAGATAGTTTATACTATTAATTGTAATCAAATGAAGTAAATAGACGAAAAACTTAAAACAACTGGGAAATAATGTCTACAAATTTGATGGTGTGAGAACTATAAATGGTATTTACCGCTGTTCGTTAAAAGAAGAAGTGAAATGGTTACACAATACTTAATTTAAAAAAAATTAAATACTCATTCACGTAAAGAGGCAGATTTTCACAATACCGAAATCAGTAAGAAAGTGGAAATTTTGTAAGTCAATAAAACTAAATAATTATTTCATGCAATGAAAAATAGTGCATGAATATTTTTGTAACTTGTAAACTGAATGAAACCTTTTCAGTATCAAAATATTTGTATTAAGAGGGAAATTAATATTTTAGTTCCATTTAATTACGAAATACAAGTAATCGCAAACAAAATGTAAAGGTCTCTGGCATTTGCTGCTAGATGTTTGTTGCACTTCAACACTGATTATTTAAATATCTACGTAGTTTTCTTAGACATTAGTACATGGAAAAGAGGAATAGTCTGTAGGCTGCTCAGTGTTGCACTTGATTCTTATTTAGTGGAACACCTTCAGTTCTGAGGACTGAGTAATATAAAGCAGGAACTAGAATTTACTCCACTGATCAATCAGTATTACAACTATTTAAGTGGGATGAACATTAATTTTAAAATTTACTTCCTGTTATCATATATATTACTGAATAAGGATTGCTTCATGAAATCTTAGCGCTGTACATCCGGCAACTCTGGACTTACTTTGATGACGTCTCCGGTGCAGGAATTTTCCCAAATCCAGAGTGTGAGAACCGAGAAGAACAGCAGAACGTTTCTGTGGCGGAAATTTAACGGGAAGGTCAGCCATCTTTGAATAACTGCCTCTTCCATAGGTACCTTCACCATCCGCTAGTTCTGATAGATAGTTCAGGACAACCATTGTTCACATGAACACATTTCCTCTAGGATTCCTAGCAGTTATTGGCCTTTCGTTTCTATTTTTTTCTATTTTGTTGATTGTCTTAGGCATACTAAACTAGTCTTCTTTACTTTGTGCATTTCATTGAAGCATCCACCAAGGCACAAATCTTTGACTGTCATCAAGGTGACAGCAATTCTACACGTGGTACTTTCCTATACAGATATTCTCAACTCTTCCTTTTCTGGATATCATAAATTCGTGATCGAACGCTTCGTGAAACGGTCACCCCTTTCGAATTGTGGTTTATTCCATTGACCGTTTCGTCGATATAAGATTTTAAGCAATTATAATATTTGTTCTTCTAGTAGGTTACTGGAGTTATTAAGTAATTTCATACTGTTTTAAATAGGAGAATCTGTTACATGTTTTTCAAGATTTACGTGGTTTATTTTTGTCTCGTTCGTTTTGGGCTTTACTCTAAGAAGAGGCTAGTGTTCGATGAACCGTTTAAGTAACCCTGTTAATTTAATACTAAATTAAGTATAATGGATATTTTAACAAAAGAGGCGGGATTTGTAATATATAATCTCAAGAATACTCAAGAGGTGCGTCATTCTTCAAAAGCTAACATAGCTTTCACCATCGGAGAAAATAAAAATTAATGTTATAGACCCGTTATAAAAAGTAGCATTTAATTTTACATTTTTATAAGTAATAGTGCAGATATTAATAATAAAACATTACATGAATGATATGAATACATTACTTATGTTCAGTGTGTTGTGTAGTGACTCCTTCGAACCAGGGAGTTTGAATTTGTTTCCCTTTCCGCCCACACGCTTGGTGAATAAACAAATGGACGACAAGACCGTGGAAATTTAGCAGCCAAGTGGCAAACACTCGCCGTCTATAAATCGAAGGGGATGGTTTGCATGCAGCAACTCCGAGATGCTCTACCTTCCGCATCCCCCCTTTTCAATTCCCTTCCAATGCTTTTAAAGGGGAGTTGCTGGTTTCAGGATCACCCTCATGTAGCCTGTTAATGCCCCCCACCCCCAAAAACAAATATAATGGCGTATAATCGATCGAAAGAAAAGAAAGACGTCTATCTATTACCGGGTTGACATTTTTTGTAAAACAAAACGATTAAGAGATCTTAAATGAACGAGTATCCTTGTATAGTCGTTTCAGCAACGTTTAATTGTTAAAACTTAATGGAACCATATGTTAAGGTCATTTAACGAAATGATAAAATTAAGGGAAATTGTTAATAAAATATCAGATAAAAACAGAGGAGTTTTATGTTTCTTTAAATATTGTATAGTAAATCATAGAAATTATGGAAATACAAGAAAAAAATGATTAAAAATGTTATAAAATAAAAATGTATCAACCTACTGGGAATCGAAACCAGGAACTACTATTTTTACCAATCAGCAATCTGTGTCCCGTGGAAACTTACTCTATCCGTTTCTTTCACAATACTATTCCATAATTTGAGCCCTTGGCCATTATAGGGCTAAACATTATCTTCAGTATGTGAAGTATGGAGATTATTAATACTTTGATCTGTAATTGAATGAGCGCAGCCATTATAGTTATTTTAAATTTTATTTTTGCTGATATGATATAGTAGAGTCATATCACTGATTCGTTTCTTGAAGTCAAGGAATGTGTATGTGGGAGAAAAATTGAGTAATGGCAATATTATTTTTTTAGATTTTAATGCAATGAATATCGGAGAAACTAAAGAAGAATTGAAAATTCACAAAAACAAACATAAAAACGACATGAATTAATATATTTAAAAGTGCACAGTTGTTCCCAAACACATACATCTTAATAATCGTAAATTAGATGAAAAAATGTGGAAATATTCGATGAATTTTCTATAATGATGAGTGAAATGCTACATATCAGGTGCAACCCTCGTTTACTCAATGTGGAAAATGGCACTAGTATACATTTACTCATACTTACAAAATAGATACCTACATGTAACAGTAAACAATCAACAATCAACACGAAAACAAATCTGTGCAGGGGTCCCACAAGGATCAGTGCTTGGACCAGTCCTGTTTAACATTTACTTAAACGACATCCCTCAATTCACTAAAACCAAACTAGCTTTATTCGCAGATGATACGGCCATTTATGCAAGTTCATTCAGTGCAATAGTTGCTGCTAAACAAATTCAAATCCACCTAAATATACTTGAATCATACTATTCAAAATGGAAAATAAAACTAAACGCTGGTAAATCTCAAGCAATCGTATTCAAAAAAAAGATAAATAACACTAGGATAATCCAACCGATAAAAATAAATAATACAATAGTCAAAATTCAAAATCAGGTAAAATATCTTGGAGTATATCTAGACACAGGTCTAACCTTTCAGTATCATATAAAAGAGAGTGTCAGAAAAGTTTATGCTGTGGCTAAAAATCTTTATCCTTTGCTAATCAAAGGATCAGCACTGAGCATAAAAAATAAAAGGTTAATTTACATAATGATTATTAGGCCAATCATGCTATATGCATCACCAGTCTGGTGTGGAGCTGCCATCACCAATATAAACGTACTACAGAGACTCCAGAACAAATTCCTACGACTCATTCTTAATGCAGATAGATACTCACGAATCACAGAACTACACGAAGAAGCTAATATAAACAGTATAATCGACCACATAAAACATTCTGCCAATAAATTCTACACAACACAATTAAAAAATAACAACCTAACAAAACCAATCACAGATATCAGATACCACAACATCAACTCTTTATGGAAACATAAATTACCTTATCAAAAATTAAATATATTCTACGAATCTAATAATGTTAAATTGTAATTAGAAGTCATTGTATAAGAAATTTAAATTGTCAATAGTAGGTTTTTATCTATTTTCCTATGTATAACTTAAAAATATTTATAATTATAATCAATTAAGCAAACCGACCACACATGTATACTAATAAAACTTAAGTAAAAGGTCTAAGCAGTAGGTTAAGCGTGAGCAGGAACTACTCTATATGTATGAAAATTTTTGTATACAACTTTTGTAAATATTGTATTGAATAAAGAAATGTTAAAATTGAAAAAAAAATTGAGCCGGACTGCAGACACGTAGACTCGGGTTCGAGTCCCAGCCGACGCAACCAATTTTATTTGTTTAATTTATTTACATTGTTTGCCTTTAGTTTCTAGTATTTTCTGTTTCTAGAATGTTCTGCTTCTAGAATATTCCATGTATGTATAAATAGGACTGGATTCCAAATCGGAGTCAGTCTTAAGCAGTACGAGCTTTGTACAGCACTTCGCCGTTGATTAAACGCTTATAACCTCTACGTGTGTGTGTTATTGAATCTCACGATCCTTAAGAAACGTGACAATATTCTCTTTTGTTACAATAGTTTCACTTTTGTTAAATTTTAACGGCGTGAAACAGTCATTATTACCACATCATTTAGGCTGCGACACCATATTTCTATAATGTAAATAGTTAATACATTTAATAATGTAAGTTTATCATTTATTTTACTTTATATTGAATAAAAACTGCATATTTTATCAAATTTTTCTGTATTCGAGATTAATTTAGATTTTATAGCTTTTTGGTGTATAGTTACTTGAAGATATTCACAAAGATGAATGAAATTAATGATATGTTTCAATAAAAAAGTTATTTACTGCTTTATTGGCCGTCTATTCATTTATTTATTTCAATATTTTATGTTGTATACTTTATATTTGTTTTCTTTTTTTATAATTGTTGTTTTGATTGCAAGACATTAACAGTTACTTTAGTCGTGCCTACGTTCTCTTTGTTACGTTGACATAGATCCAAGAATATTTATTTCGTATACTGTTTATTTCGGGACAATCTTTTACGTATGGTTTTAATAAAAAGAGACAGGCAGAAAAGATGCGGAAAATCCGGGATTAGAAAGACGCCAGGATGTCGCGACGAATTTCGGGGAATGATTTCCGGGGGAGATAATTATATATTAATTTAAATATTCCTTCAAACCGTATAGAATGGTTAACGTTGTACAGTATTATTCGTTGTATAAACAAAAGGGAAACAGGAATTTTTACTTTGGAAAATAAATAAAAAATTTGACTTTGTTCAGAATAAATGCTTGCAGGCCTTGAATTGTGTTACATATCATTTACAAAAAGTATTTGCATCGCTTAGTATTTTAGACGGTAGTCTTCTATCTTCTTCTGAATCAAGGTAGTATGTGGTCTTATTATTGTTCTCTTTTCTGCTTTAATATCACCATGTAACTAAGTATTATATTAGTTTTAGCTGTTTCTTAAATCATTTTTTTCAACCTAAATTCACGCCAATTGGTCCTGTTAACATCAAAATGAATCCAAATATTTCAAGATAAGAGGACGACGGTGGGTTTTAATCTGAATTGAACTCCACGCGAACACTTCACAGCTACTCGGAGGACAACGAGTGATTTGCCTTTCAAAATGAAGCTGAAGTCTCGGTAGCACTTTTCCCTCACGAGCACATTACACGTGGATTTCACGGAGTTTGCGTGGATGTCGATGGCTCCTTGAGTGAGTGATTGATAGGCTCTGAGAAGCGCCTAGAGGGTTGACGAAATGTTACTACGTGCGCATGTCGTGGCGTCAGAGGGCTCAGTTCAGATTCTCGTTAACATATCAGACAGCGAGGGGAACGGCAATAAACTGGGATTAGCTACAAGGGTTGGACTGCTGACATGGAATACCTAGCAACTAATCAATCTTTTATAAATGATACATCATAATTTTTGTAATATTTCCTGCTAATGCTTGTTTCGCCAATTCCATTCTCCCCTTTATCTCTGTTAATCTCATTAAATCTTCAGTCAATCATGAAATCTGCTTAATTTTTCCATTCTTCCTTCCTCTGTACTTATTGTCGTTTCTTCATTTTTATTTGATCCCATAATCTTAGTTTTTTCAATATTTATTTACGAATGTTATACTGTCATTCTTATATAGTTCTAAACCATACAAGGTTATTCATGTATAGTTAATTTTGTAGCACAGTAGTACCCTCCCAAATTTAGTTCGTATTTTTGAACAAGTTAATTTCAGTAAATTAAATAAGAACATTCGAAGACAGGAATAGAAGATGCGGAGAATCTAAGGATTCTCGACTAAATTTGTCTGGTAACTAGGGGCAGGGGATTTAAAGGTGTTTGTTCACCAAGCGATGCTGACCCATGGATGTTTCCCAAGATATGAACCATCTACGGATTTTGCGATTGGCGAAAAATTGATGACTATTGGTGAAGACACGTCACGTGGTGTGGCATTATTTCAGTCAGTGTGTGTTAAAGGTAAAGCTAAAGGGAACTGGAAGATAGGAGAGGAGAAAAGTAACAGTGTTGCTCGGAAGTTGGAAGGAAGAAGACTTAGGGAGAGGAAAATGCAGTTAGTGTACGGTTGAAGTGTAAGGAAAAAGTATTTACGGAAAGAAAAGTAGACGCTTTCCACAATTATTTGAAAGCAAACACAGAAGCTACCATATCTCATCTATAAACCCAGCTGAGGCGGAGACTGAAGACTGGTTTTTCCTCGTCACCCGATGGTGCAAAATCTCCTGTTTTCCCCCTGTGGAAGATCACCCAGTTAGAGTATTGGTCGCTTCAATTTGCTGCCTACCTGAATCCACGAGATATTCCCCGAAGGAAGAATTCGCTCTTTACCTGCACGAGAGTTCAAGTCACCGAACGGAGAATAAAAATGGTTCGTTATATTAAGCCAGATCTCTGCTATCCGTTGTTGCCATGTTCCAATTCATTATAGTCTGATTAAATATCCAATATTTCCGAACATCAGTTTTAAAGCTACTATGACCGATTTTAGGGTTAAGATCTCCAATACAATTGTGATCATGAAGGATTCGTAAATTAAGTATTAGATTGAAGCGTGTGTGGTAGGAATAGAAGAGAAAACTACAGCTACAGTGTGTCAAGATAATAAGAAATGTGTGCCGCAATAATTAAACAGATATGAGATGAATAACGCAGAATAAATGAATACGAATATCTGTATATATAAAGTCCAAGAAGTGACTACCTCAACAACATATTTTGGTGGATGAAAAAATGACGCTACTTCAATGATAAATTTTGTAATGTATTAAATACGCCAAATGAAATTTTGAGTTATGCATTTGCTTTCCTGGCTGTGTGGGTGGCACTCGCATTCCTTAGGACAAAAGGATGAATGACCCTTATGGTTGAATGTGGGAGAAGGCCAATTCACGAATAAAGGGATTGCCGTGAATAATTAGGGGGCTGCTTCTGGTGAAAACGAAAGTTCCGTAGAAAATTTGGAATCTCACGGAGGAACGCAAAACACATGGAGGCAGAGCAGATGAAAAATTTCCTATTGGCTGTAATTGTTAAAGAGCAAGCCAGTAGAGGTCTTTGAGGATTAGAGCTTATTAATGGTTTGAAATTATGTATCTTCCCACAGAGGTTATGTGGGAAGTAATTTGTAGAGAAGAACAGAAGGTGTGGGGAGACGACAGAAAGAAGGTGTTAGGACACAGAAGACAAAAGGTGTTGGGAGACGGGAGACAGTTGATCCAAAAGTTATATTGTCAGCCGTCGAGAGAAGGGGAGTGGTTGGCTAATGCTGACCTAAAACTAGACTGTTAGCCGCCGGAAGGAGATAAGGGAGTCTCCGCCAGATTTGTCAACGAGATTTAGCCCGGACTATTCGCCGATGCAGCCAACGTCATCATCATCGACGCAGACCGGGATGCAGACGTAGAAACTTCGCGGGTATCGTTGCATTGAATTAAAAAGAGTGCATATTTGCCAATCCTATTGCCATTAGAATCTAAATTGCTCCTGAATTCAGCCCATAGAGTACCCTGATTTTAAAGTCGCATGTAAATTTATAAATTAAAGCAAACGTCAGAATCCCAAAAATAAAAATTACCATTACATATATTATATTATAATTAAATTCCCCACCCCACCAGTAAATATTCATCGTAGTTTGTACAGCTTGACGTTGCTTATGTAGGTTTTGAATTCAGCACACTTTGTGTAATAAGTATATATAATCTTTGTTGGTGATTAAGCGTGTGATGGATTTATACTGATAAGTGACATCATAATAGAATTAAGTGTATCGACGATTAATGAATTGCTTAGTTCTACTTTTTGTTAATCTACTCCAGTCGCATGATAACAACCGGCATGAGCTGCAATATTACTCGAAATAAGTTGAAATTGTATTAAATAAACTTAATCACTAAATTTAATTTAATGGTACCGTCAGTTGTAGAAATTTTCTCTAGGATGCGTCGTTTCACGATCAAGATTTATGTAAGATGTGGAGTAACAAGACTTTGGAGATCTCTTGTGAAAGTTTGAGGATTAGAGCTAGGTCTGGTGGCAGACGTCATCGTATCTCTTCCAAGATTGTGCGGACGTGACGGCTTCTGCGCACATGTGCTACCACGCTAAAACTAATTACGCGACAAAGATGATTTGTGAGGTAATTTACGAGGAGCCATCCTTACGCAGCAGCGCTCTGCTCTTCACGTCTCGCCCGCGAGAGTCGCATCTGTCAAAAAGCTCAACTCCGTCATTAATAATAACGTTTTCACTTCTGGTAGTAATAAATTATACCGTCGGACCTGGGTGTGCTGTCAAATATCTGACTGGACGATTGATTGATTTTGGCTTGCCTGGTGGTTTTGGCCGCCGGTGTTTGTTTTCGATGCGTCCAATCATTTGGCAACAAATAGCTTGCAACTGTACGACTTCCATTACCTTTCGTAAGAACTTCTTAACGTTCAGCTTGTATACTAAGAAACACGTGTCGATAATCTTATAGTCTGTTTAAATTCTCCTGTAATACAGGCATGAAATGAAGAATTTTTCGAATATATTTATCTATATTACGCTATAACTGTCCTGAAAAAAAAACAGATTTCTTGAAATTTTTATACCTACTGACAATAAATTTAATATTAATAAACATGATATTGTTATTATTTATAACTCATAAATTTAATTTTTTTGAAGTTGTAAGTTTCTAAGCAGATTTGCGTCTCTAAGATATGGAGTAAAAACAATTTGAGGTCTAAAATATTACACAAAATTGTAGGCTCTTAAATTATAACACAAAATATATAAAAAATTATTATGAACAAATTTGTTGAAAGTGAAATTCAGTTACACTCAGTGGCAGTTATAAACAATATGTTTAAAATAAGAAAAACACATAATAATACACTGTAAAGGATAGTGGGATATTAATTAATTACATAATTAAGTTAAGTTTTAAATGTTTTATATGTACATTTATAAAAGAAAACACAATAATTTTGATTGCGTCCTGGGAGAAGATAACAAGTACAAATATAAAGAATGAAAGGGGGATGGTTTAAAAATTATCAGGGGTAATTATTGTTTGGGTGACCACGTGTAGCAGATATTCCGTTAATTGACGAGCCTGTTTTCTTTATTCATGTGCGTCTCGATGCAGATGCAACTGGAACTTCCTTCTAGTTGAACATGAAGCGGTCGGTAGATAATAGCATAAAGTCGTCCTGCCGGAATTGAGGAAAACTCAGCTTTTTCCTTCTTTCACACTCGTTGTTAACACCTTTCTTCGCTACTTCCTTGACTGATCAAAACATGGTATTCTTCTCCAATGCTTCCTCGACTGATCAGTCCATAGTTTTTATACTGTTATCCTCCACTTGTCATTGTCTCATTTCTCCGCCCTTCACCTTCCTAGGTCACCTCGTATCTCTGCCCCCTCCAAAGGATAAAACTCTCTCATGTGACGGTAGTCTGCCAATAATCGTGAGCTCTCCGTCACGCGCGGGAGATTTTTGATGATGATACGGGTATGTGCCCCTCGGAAAACCCAACAGGTGAACGGCGTCTTAGCGAAAAACAAGCTTTCCGTTAACTCCACACTCAGGTACATTTATCCAGTCGCCCACTCGGCGCCCGGAAAAACCCCTTGTTCCTGGCCAGCGACATGCTCTTGACGAAATTTTTATCTAATATAAATTACATAAAAATTGGGAGGTTTCTACTGCGCTACAACACACAAACATAGTAAATTACTTCCTAAAAAAATTAAAGTATCCATTATTGAGTTAGTTTTATATTTGTGTTAAACAACGAATTACTTATTTTTGGTACATTTGTTTAAAAGACTACATTTTTGTTTTGAAGTCAAAACCTTCGTTTTGTAGATATCAATGAATATAAACATCCTATTAATACGTTTTCCACTACCAATTTTGTACATAAAATTAATTAATCCTGTCATATAGGGAAAATGAAAAGAACTTCGGATAAAAAAATTAAATAAGATAGATACTTCACATTTTCGATTTGACCAGAACATCTAATTTAGACAGGAAACCTCATTATTCTAAAACATTAATTTATGGAATGTTGCACATTAAAAGGTAACCAAGTAGGCCTATAGTTAATATAAGGCATGGCTCTGAAAATCTTAACAAGTTATACGGTACCGTAATTTAAGTTTTTTGGTCTTTCATTAATATCTATAAATAACTTCAGTTTCATATCTTTCATTTTATATTCTTCCCATGTGTCTTCATATTATGTTTCTAATTCACGTCTCAACGTCAGCCTTTTTAAAATTTTCTTTTTAATTTTTTCTCATTACAAGGTCAATAATTTGTTACTCTTACTATGTAAATAAATTTTTCTATATATTTTATTATCACCTTAGATATTTTTCAACTTAAACAGACAAAGTCGGGTGGTAACGTAACCTATAAACAAATAAGAACATAAAACAAATTTGGATAAATTGTTACAACACCCTAAAATAAATTTCCTTCCAGATATAAAATTTAACAGCCACTAAACCTATAAATGAGGTCTTACAGATTTTTCACGTCTCATTTCACTTCATGGCAATACCGTAAAGATTTAACTAAATTTAAAACACCATATCATCTTTAAAATTTATTTACCACTTCACTTCACTTGCTTGTATGAATTGCAATCCTATTATTTTTTACAATAATTCGCTATCATAAGACGTAAATATCCTTCTGAGTTTTTTATACACGCTAGACATGTCGCTGAAAATATTAAAATCTATAATTTAATATCGGTATGGATGATATAAAAAATTACTTATTTTTAAATGTTTGAGGTGTAGTACTCAATCCTGAGACTCGTCTGATGCAAGTCTTCATGGTAACCTATTCTGCGCAATCCTTTTTATATTTACATAACTACTACATCCTACCTAATCTGCATATGTAGTTAACATTATTTGTAATTTCGTATAAAGAAAATAAGTTAACTGTTTCAGAAATTCAATTGAAGTGGCAAATGATTTAAAACGAAGAATTGATTTGTTAGTATTGGCTTTAAAGTTCTTGGGTCAGATCTGTTACTTTTGCAACATTCATATTAATATTAATTTCGAATTGAAGGTGGAGATCACGGTCAACATAATTACGGAATTAAAGTTGTTGTTGTTGTGATATTTAGTCGTACGACTAGTATGATGCAACCCTCCATGCTAACCAATCTTGCACAAGCCTTTTCATTTCCTCATACACAGCATAACAAACATCTTCCCCAATCAACTTAGCGTATTCCTTCCTTGGCCTCCCTTTTCTCTTCTTACCCCACACACTTCCCTCTAATGCTAATTTTACAAGACCCTCGTGCCTTAAAACGAGGCCTATTAATCTATTCCTTCTCTTAGTCAACGTCCTCCGTATTGTTCGCTTTTCCCCTACTCTGTTCTTCCTCGTTAATTACTCTATCCACAAATCGGATTTTTACCATTCGCCTATAGCACCACATTTCAAAGGCTTCTATTCTTTTCCTTTCCCTAACTCCTATCGTCCACGTTTCGCACCCATATAACACCACGCTATATACGAACATTTTTAGCAATGATTTCCTAATATTCACACTTATATTACTCGTAAGTGAATTACCCTTTTTCGCGAAAGCCTTCCTTGCCTGTTCTATCATACTCTATATGTCTACTATAATTCTACTATCCCTAGTATTACGCTTCCCAAGTAGCATAATTCCTTAAATTCAGTCAAAATATCCCTTCCCAATCTAACACCATTTTTTATTCCTATACTACACTCCATTACCTTGGTTTTCCCTCTATTAATTCTCATATTGAATTCTTTCTCCAGGACTCCGTTCATGCCATTCATTATGGTTTCCAAGTCTTCTTCTGACTCCCCTAATACTACATTATCGTCGGCAAAGCGTAAGGTTTTTATTTCTTCTCCTTGTAGTATGATTCCTTTTCCTTATTCCGTTTTAACATTCTTCACCGCCTGTTCTATATATACATTACACAACATGGGCGACAGACTGCATCCTTGTATTACTCCTTTGTTGATAACAGCTTTCTTTTCTCGATCTTCTATTCTAATTACTGCTGCCTTTCTTCTGTAGAGGTTATGTATAAGTATTATTGTTAAGTGGCTCAAAATATCGCATTCTACGATTGTTCTTTACTAACGATTTAGGAAAGTAGCAATTATTAAATTTTTTATTGAATTTCAAAGTCGCGTCAATCCTTGAGTCAAATTACTTAATTGTTTCACATAAAAATATTCTTATATACAAGAATTTATACCTGGACCGTTTTTATCTTTAAAGAAAGACAAAATATCTTATTTACAAAGGAAATTAAACAGTTTGGTATTTTAGATAGACGCAATTTTTTTATAATTGTGAAAGTGTTAGGAAAATAATATTCATGTCCTACATAGTTGTAATAGTACTGTTGCCGAGAACAGAGCTCCCTGTTTCTTTGGAGTAAAAATTATCTTAAGACTATGATCAGGAAATGAATAATACCTTCATTTGTATACTGTTAAATATTTTAAATATAGTATGGAGTCTAATACGAGATATCCATGTAATGTGTTGAATTAGAATTTCCGTCAAAACTAGTTTCTTAGACAGCTATTTCATCTATAGAGTAGTAATGGAGTCAACAGACAGTCATTTTAGTGTCAGAATATTTGAAAGTATTCAAGTTTAGAAACTATTGTAATAACAATTAACGTCTGTGAATAACAAAATCAAATGAAGAATTAACGACCCGTATAACAGGATTTTACACTAAATTTTGAAAAAATTTTAACATAAAGACATTTCGACTATCCATTGTGGCCCTTGTCAATAGACTTTTTTGTTGTTGAATATTTAGAGTCACGTCAACCCTAGGGTCAAATTACTTAATTGTTTAACAGAAAAATGTTACTATATAAAAACATTATACCTGGACAGTTTTTATCATTGGAATACAAATTATCTTAATATGATAATCAGAAAACTAATAATATCTTTGTTTGGGTAATGTTAAATACACTACGAGATATCCGTGGAATGCGATGAATTAAAATTCGGTCAAAACCGAGTTTCCTAGAAAACTATTTAGGAATTAAATTTAATGATATTATCTTTATTTCATCAATAGAGTAGAAATGGAGTCAAATAAATATAATTCAATAGGCAGTCAGTTTAGTGTTAGAATATTTTGAAGTATTCGAAAGTTTATAAACTATTATAACAATTAACGTCTGTGAATAATAAAATCAAATAAAGAGTTAACGACCCGTATAACAAATTCATATACTAAATTTTTAAGAAAAAAAAGTAATTTAAAGACGTTTCTACCATTCATTGTGGTCCATCTCAATGGATGGTTAAATCATCTTTAAGTAATAAGAGATTCTAAATTATATATAAAAGTATGTTATATAGTTCGTTTATTCTTCATTTTATTTAGGAACTATTGCCACAATATTGTCTGTAAAAACAACGAATAGAAATATTAGTAAGAAAAGTTAAACAAGTCTTATTTTTAAAATTTCACTATCGTCTTTTTTAACAGTGCTACAGGTCATTATTTAAAAAAAATTGCTTGATTTTATTTAGATATATTTCACCATGATGCAATTGTAGGAAGCGTGACCAAAGGGCATAAAGGGATTCAGATAAAGATTAATGATTTATGATAGTGATTTTTGAAATAGGAATAGGATTTACATTAATAAAATTGTCAAGTTTACTTAGGAACCAAGACTCAACCAGGGAAAATCAACGAGATGAACATGAATGGTTCTCATTATTTTTTATGGTCTAGTCGCTAAATAATTTTAGTTCTCTGTATAGTTGTTCTTCAAGGCTTGATCTAATGTCACCGAAAAGCCTATTACTACCTTTTTCGATCATTTTCATTCCCATTTTCACTGAGCATCTCCTCTTGCAGACCGGTATTTCATCTTTCTACAGTAAATTTATAATGACGTGTGTTACTCTCCTGTACAACAAAAATTCTTTAGTCGTCATTTATAAGCATGGAAAAAATTATTTTCCTAATATGTGTTCTTAACGTGTCTACTTTGTGTGAGAATAACGTTCTGCCTCATTCGCGGACGTCTTGGGAACGTGCTGAGCTAACACTGTTGGTGCCCCTGGTAGGCCTTATTGGTCTTGGGGGCGGTGACAAGTAGTGAGCGGCGGCCAGCCTATCTGCCCCCGGAGACTTCGTCACTCATTTATCACGCGCGGAGGCGACAAAGGCTGCCACTGCAGATGCAGAAACCCGACTCATTCGACCACGCGACGATTAATTGACGTCACGGTACGCGTCATTAATCCAAGGCGGAACCACTCCCCGTCGTCCTCAAACGACAGCTCGTTGATAACTCAGATCAAATTTGGAGTAGTTTCTTCAAAACATCATTAAACTACAAAAATTAGCTTCATTTTATATTTACGAGATAGGTTTGTCACGTGAGAAATTAGCTTGTAACTTTCCACAATTACGAAATTACCTGACATTTAAAGATAAACAAATATATTTTCCAATAATTCAGGAAATTGATATTTAATATATTTTTAAGTGAGATAATTACATTAACGATGAAAGTATGCATACTCAATAGAGAAAATGTTTCTCTGGACATTATGCGATGCGCTCAGTGAAGGAATATTGCTCATATAATTTGTAATATAGTGGGGAAATTTCAATCTATGTTATCTCCGAGCAAAAATAGTTCCATTTCATGCCTGCAGATGGTATTGTGTTTTTATGACGCCCCTTCCTTGTCGAACAATTATTGGTTGCCAGTTCAATTTCATTGCACCTTCGAGAACTTTTATTTACGTCATTGTACTGTTTGGTATATTTTCCGTCTGCAAATTTTTTTCAAGAGGAAAATATAACAAACAAAGAGTAGTATTGGAGATGAAGAAATTAGCTCAGCAATAGCAAATCTGAAAACCTGAAAACAGAGTTTTCACCACACTTATTAAAAAAATGAAGTCATTGAATCCAAAGTATAACTATTTGAAACATAATAAATTAAATAAAAAGATGCAAATCAAAAATATTTTATGTGTTTAAAGTAATTTTACATAAAAAATGTAAATTGCAAAATAAATTCTAATTTCAGACCTCCTCTGATAATATGTATGGAAATTATAAATTTGTGGTGAACAGAAATCAATAAAGCATAACCTTTAAGTCAAGAGAAGAGACCGAATCAACATATTAAGTGTAAGAACTGGACATACAATAACTTTACATCCTAATCCCGTCGATACAAATATAGTGATATATTATTAAAATTATAGTTGAGTACCTGATTGAGTACTACTTTGTATTTGATGACGTGTGTAAATAAATACAATTAGATTATGCAGGTGACCAAAGCCCAAGGAAATATGGCCAAGTTCCTGAGAAAAACAAATTAATACACTTAAATGTAAAAATAAAATTGTATTCTCAAATGTAAACTTAAAATTAAATTTTCATGCAATTTAAAATTAAATAAATTATAGAAGCGTCTTTGTCTGCTTCTAATTTTATTTAACACATGAAATATGTTCTTCAGCTAAAAAACAATTAGTTGTTCATACCTCGCTCCACGACTCTTTCGATCACCCATTAGAGACGAAAGGTTATAATTTATTTAGTTATATAGTTAAATGTCGGATAAACTACTTATTTAAATTTAAAAATGTATTTTGAAATTCAAAGTTAAAATTTTTTGTTGAAAGGTAAATTCATAATTTTATAAGTCGCTAATGACAATTTTTTGGATGCGTCTTTAAAAAAATATTCACGCCTGATTTGCTTCCAGTGTCAGATGTACGGTTATAACAATCAGAAATATGAGGATATCTGCGGACAACTAACTACTCATGACACATCGCAGTGTATGGCAGCCACTGGCCAAAGTAACAATGTGTCTTAATTAGGAACTGTCCGTGCTAATTAAATCCGCGTCATTATTAATGTAGCCCAGCACATTCCAAGCATTAATGGCCTTCTTCAAGTAATTACGCTGGCTTGGAAACCGTATCCCTTTGAATCAGATGAAAAATAGGAATGGGAATTTTCGTGATACTGTAAATATTAAAGAAAACTTTGTAACTATCAAGACTTAAATTAAGTAATTTCTTATACACTTAATTTTATCTTTGACACCACCAAGTATTTATTCGACTGAAAAATCGGGTGATTTTGTATATTCAAAAAATTCAGCTGTCTCCATTCCCACCCGTAGGGGTTGCAGCCGTGTCTTACTCCGTCAGTGTAAAATTTGGTTGAAATTGCTCAACGCGTTTAGATTTGTATGCGGAACATAAATACAAAGAAGCACATTAGAGTCTTTTGGAACATAAACAATTAATTTCATTTATAAGAATAAGGTAATTGATAAGAAACCAATTTTTTTTGGAATCTTTAATTTATCTAATTTCAAATACCATTGATTTGAATTCATTATTTATGGAAATTATTTCGCAGAATATGGTTTACCATGGAAAATTTAGATACAATTCGCTTCCCAACCCCTCAGGAGTGGGTGGACAGTTATGGTGTCACTAAATAGAATTTGTAAGAATATCATATAAATTCAATTTTATTTTGCATTTTTCTTTAGATATCCCCATTTCTCAACGAATCTGTACCCATTTTGATTTTTAACGCCATCTATGATCGAAATGACTCATATCGTAGGTAAAATTGGAGTAATTGTTTTCTGAAAAATCCGAATCTGTAATAAAAAATGAGGGTTCCCATTTAAGTTTATTAACGCTTCCCTCCTCGAGTTTCATATCATTTGATGTTCCCATTTGAGACGAACATTTTTCATTGCACCCCTTTTTTGACCCAATGTGTAATTCTCGAGATTTTTCAAAGTCTTATGATGAATTGAACACCCTGTATAAATGCGACAGTCAATTTGTTTCGTTTAAAATAGAATCAGAGGTAGGAAGCTCGTTTTCGGTCTACTTTGCTTCTTTCCGACAATGAGTCTACCGAATTTAATCTCTCTATTGTCAAAATATTTCTATTACAGATTAACATGATGGTTTTCTTTAAAATTAATAATTCAATAATAGACTATTATTGAAAGTTTGTTTAACCATGTGGCAATAAATGTGTGGCCTATTGCGCAAAATAAATACGTTAGTAAAGTGAAAGAAATATTAGTGGAACATATGTGGAAGATGCAACAGGGAAACGGATTTAAAGAAATATTTTAAGCAGCGGGAGGAACGTTCGTAGAAGTCATATGCTCAATGTTGAAGAAAATTAATTAAGAAAAATATTACAATTTTCTCAAATACCAGCGTGTTTGAGATAATTAGATAAATTTTAAGAAATTTTCCTATTTACTACGTTACCGACTAAAGCCTCAGGAGGAATATAAAATCTTAGGTCGCCGGAAGCGATTGTTTCGACACTCGTGTGGAGGAGTCGTGTCCAGGTGTAAATTATGCAAACGCTAACCAAGAGCGAGTAATCAGTGGGGGTAGTAATGAGGAGCTCGCCCCATATCGCTTGTCCGATCAGCGTTTGCTCCACTGTCAAACCGAAGCGACGTGGCGAAACACAATGCGACCAGTTAATGGTGATAATGTGGTATTTGCCACAAAGGGATGTATGTCCGAGGCACAGTAAGCTCCTGTTCTGGCCCACCGATCGCGTCGTCTCATCAGCTCTCACAGAGTCTCACACCAAAGTACTCTCCATCAATATGCAATTAGAAATTGACTCTCACATTCAGTTTACCTTACAGTCTCCCAATTACCTAATTACATTATAATTTTAGCCAGTATGCTTCACGTTCTCACGAATTTAATTCTTCAAATAATTACTTTGTAAATATTATAAAAGAATTACAAAATTTACAAAATTTATAGTTTTTCTCGTGTCCAAGCAGGAAATGAAGAAAGAGTGGAATCGAAGAGCAAACAATATATACATGTAGACGAGTCATCAATAAAATGGAAAATGGGTTAATTAAATGACTGTAATATAAGCGGAATATTAAATCATCTATACGAAAAGCAAATTCAAAACTAATTCACACAGTGAATATACAGATTATTACAAGGTATAATGAACTGGAGGCTTGAATTTTAATTTAAATCAAAATAAATTATTGGGTTAGATTAAATAAAAACAAATTTAATTTATCCATAGAAAACAACAATAATTATTGAACTGAGGGTCCAATTTAAAAATTTACGACGGCTAGCTCAATTGCATTTAGTATGACTATCTACTTAAGGGTCATTATTTGTGGGCTTATCGTGCAGCAACAAAATTGGCCAGAGATTTATTGTGGGTCGTAAACAGCTTCGTCCTTTTCCCGTGCCGGTATCTTGAGGTCCGCCTTCCACGAATTCTGGTCGCCTCTGGAGCTCGTTCTTTAGCTCTGGAAAATTACTTGGACAAGACTTCACCTGCTTGCAGGGACATACTTCCTTCTATTACGCCAGCGAGGTTCCTCGTTTTCTCTCCGCCTGATTACTTCAACGCTCGTTCCTGACTGACTAATTTCTCTAGATTCGTTGCTCGACTACCACGCGCTTTCCTGATATCCTATTTGTTCAATTCTCAATGCCCGACTGCCCAAATTTCTCTCCTCCTTCCTCGCAGATCATCTCGTTCATTCACCCCACCGTTAAATGCATGGCGGATCACCTGACCCTCAACCTCCAATGAAAATCCAGCTTGACCCGGGGTTTTTCGACCTAATTTCTGGAAGGGATTGCAGCTTCCAAAATTCCCGGGGTTCAGAAACTGGACTGAGGTACCAGATTTTTAAGTCGCCAAACGGTGTTTATGCCACGTTAAGTATTCCGATGTCTCGCCTCTCTGGGGCCTTGGTGTTTACTTGTACTGAGTGACTCCAATATGGGGAATTATTCACCAAGTGACGAAATAAAATGGTGATTGCCATATAAACTTATTACAAAAGCTCTGAATAACATTCAGAGCTATAATACTGGAGTCTAAGCAATCATAAATGGGCAGACTTAATATTAAGTACGTTTCTTGTCGTTAAACATGCTATAATTGTAAGCCATAGTTTTAACGATTTTAGTAACGGCAGAGTTTAATATACCACAAAATTATTATTTCTTCATTTTGGCTTTTTTTCAATGTAGTAGATATATTTATTGTTCTTGTACAAAATCAGCTTAAATTACGACGTACTTATTTGAAATAGCCTGGTGTTGTAGCATTTATTTGGACTTACAGAACCCATTTCAACGTGTTGCTGTATTTCAAAGACTTTATAAATCTTGGGCTTAAATTTCAATTTGGCATATAAATGTACCTTTTTGAAAGCATTTCTGAATACTTTTGATACATTATGAAAAGGTCATCACGTTTGTAGCACTAATGTCAGTACTTTTCTAAACTGTAATATTACAGTGCTTTATATTTTACGTAATTAAAAAGGTTGTACGTAGGACTATAAAATCTTTATACAAATGTAAAATCGTGAACGAATTGTTAACTAATATATATATATATATATATATATATATATATATATTGTTTAAAACCTTGGAGGTGAGAAAACGTTAGCACGAATGTGGAAAAAAATTATATTTATTTTCAATAATGTAGGGTCATTGTTGAAATAGAGTAAAACAAGCTGCGTGTGAGGTGTTAGCAAAATTCTTTTTTTTTGATAGAGCATACATGGGCCTAAAAAATAATTTTGTCAATAACTCACAAGTAGCTTCTTTATTTAATTTCAACTCTATAGTTAATACGAAAAAATGTCAGCACGCCAAAGTCTGTGACGTCACCGTCCATTGTTGCTGACATAATACAAGGATGCCAGTCATTTTCAATATGGCGTTTTTATTTACGGACGTACTACTATTACAGTACATTACAACTTGCAAAAATCGACTAAAAATACGAATTTTTTTAAAGGACCTAAGTTTGCATATATGAGTTGTATTTAGAACCACCTATAAGTATAACATATTTCACAGAATCATGGCCACTGGAAATTTCTCCAACTATAGCCTGCAATAAAATCTTCAGAAAATATTAAAGGGTGATGAAAAGTTTGCAGTTAAGATTTTCTAATCAGTATAATTTATCAGATTTGTTATTACTCGCAAAATCTAGCAAAGTTATTTAAGTGAAGATTCTTAGGTTATGTATGTATTTGGTATTTTGTGCATTTATAATTTTTAAGTCTCAGAAAATAATTTCGTCACACATAATTAATATTTTTTAAATTGAAGAGATGGAGGATATTGCCATTAATTTACATTTGTTTTATACAATTAAACACGATTCATACTACACATCTGCGTGCACAGGATTTTAATGTTGGACAGACTGATCGACTTTTAAGCATACAAGATTACAAATGGTTTGTGAAAAAGGGGTTAAAGAGAATAAAGAAAATGGAAGGAACTAAAAGTAAACGGTATTGTTTTTTTTAACAGTTGTTACCCAGTGAGTGTTGTGGAGGATTACATGTTACACATCCTCCGCCCACCCCAACCCCCCTTAAAGATAAACTCTAGCGGCTATTGAGAGCAGAGCAGTTGTCAGGAGCAGTGCTGATCCTCTGTTTACTACATCACGGCAAAACCTTCCATAGTCGCTTGGCTTTATCGTGGTCGCATCTGTTTGCGATTCGAAATGTTGATTATGTCGATACAGTCCGATGATTGGAGCACGCGGGGGAATATAATTGTCCACTAGATTCCATTAACATCAACAGGACCAGCAGACTTTTATCGCGGCCAGGCGATTTCAGTTTTATAAAGAATTTACAGCCGTGCAAAGATCAATTTATTCCTGGCAATGTCTATTTATTTTTTAGTGTGTGTAGCTAAAAGTCTCATAAAGATAGTTCTTATATATATATATAGAAACAGTGGTACAGAACGTATCAACGTCCTCTAATAATGCATGAAATTAGTGAGGCTTTTAGTTCCTACAGGTTATATACTTCCGAAAACTATGGGCGTTGAGTTTGACGGTTACATATTCCGTATATTAAAGAAACACTCATATGAAGGGTATATTATCAAATATTGAACACCGAGTTAATAACGTCTATGAGATCTGAATGAATACTGATTAAAGAACTATTATAAAGCATAGTGACACGTTCTGTTGACGTCAAAATAAAAGAAACAAATATTTAAAAACGCGTAAAAAACTAAATTTTTAAGCAGTGCGTAATTATTTATTTACAATTTACCACATTAATCTCAGTTGCCTTTCTATGCCATTAATGATTTAAATTACAAATTCAATACATATAATTCTTTGGTTTACTAAAGCATAAACAAACATGGAATTCATTAGGGAAACTTCAAAAATTTTAATGTTGAATATATACTTTATTCTAGTGAGGTTCTTCATATCAGATCTAACGATTCGCTAATTAATGTTAAAATGTCACAAAACTTTTAAATAAAAGAATTGATTACCTAGTACTATAATGTTTCTGCTTCACTCATTGTTAAAATAATGGTTTTTACATTGAACATTAACAATACGTTCACGAGCTATTAGCTTTAACTATTATTTCGGCTTCTTCGATTGTGCGGCAAGCACGTCTAAAATTTCATCCATTTCAATTTCTTGCTTCCGTGAGTAATATTTCTTCCTTTTTATATAATAACCGGCGAATCGATTTATACTAGCCCGCTACAATATTTAATTCGACTGTAATCTCTTTGTCAACGTGAGATTAAACCATAAGCAACGGCGTTACATTTCTTAAAATTTTCCTTGTCACTTTAAAGGAGTTGAATTTCAACACAAACATCACGATGACTCAGTATCTTAATCGAATACACTTAATTTGTTCAAAGTGCTATTTATAGATGTATAGTTTACTCAATGCGCATGAAATTTCAATGCACAGAGTATATGAGAACTCAGAAATACGAAATCGTAAAGTCAAAACAATGTCAAGCTACGACGAAATAAAATTGAGCATGTATTAATGCGTAAGTGAAATGTCACAGATTATTCAAACAGTCAAGCTGAAAATTTGGGATTACATATTTATTAGTGGGAAATCCAAAACAATTTTTTTTTAATTTAGTCGGAAAAATAAATTTTTTAGGCCCTCGATGACAGTTCCACATACCGGGTCCTACTACAGCTAAGAACCGTCCGGAAGATCTCATATTACAAGTAAAAATTTCACCTAAATCGGTTAAGCTGTTTAGAAGGAGAATTGAAAACACACGCACATCGAGATTATATATATATATGTATTATAAATTTTGTATTGTAAATTTCGTTTGTATTTTTAGAGTTTAAATCACTCCTGTTAAGGTTTCACATTTAAGAACGAAACGAGATGTTTAAACTATTGTTAAATATAAGTTTCAACTAAAAAATTTTAAGTATAGGCTGTCATACTATTTTTGTTTTACAAAGACTTATCAGATATTTACAACTAAGTATATATACTTACAAGTATATATTTATTTTTACTTACATTTTGTGTCAAGTATACTATTGTAACGGAAGTCAAATGAAGTAGCTAATGCTTTGAGGCATGATTAAAATTAAAAATAAATTTTAAAGACAATAATTAAAGAGTTATTAATAATGTTACGCGAATGTCGTAATTATGGAGGATTAAAAACTCTTATTTAGATATTTTAAAACATTTTCTATAAATTAATCTCTTCAAATATTTTTAAAATATCTATACAGGCATGTAGTACATACCGAAAGAATTTGTAAAAGATACAGCAGAAGGGTGATGTATTTGTTCCAGCAATGGACGTTACTACAGTTGCCGATTTAGGGGAACTCGGGGCGGAACGTGATAGCGGGTTTTAACACTACATATTTTTGACTGGATAGTGCTGAAGATTAATAAATAGGGGTGGAACACTGGACAAGGAAGAAATCCCGGCAACTGAATGGGCCAAGTTCTGACTGCGCCTTGGCGTCTTACATCTTTGAATTTATAATTTATGCTGCATTTCGACGAAAGAAAACCTACAAAACCACTGGCATATATCTGTAGAGTAGATGTATTTATCTGCACATAAGTTACGTATTAGCTTTAAATCTGCTTGTTCTAAGGCTGGGGGTGTAAAACCTTAAAGAGACTAGCGTGCAAGGCGGAACGGTGCACTATTGTATAAGGCAAAATGTAGTGTATTCCTCAACAAAAAAGAGAACAGAAAAAACTGACAGACTCACCCTATAAGAATAAGTTAGAAGATGCTGTGCCAAAAATAACAGACGAAGAAACAAAAGGAATGGAAAAATGGGAAAAGGCTAGCAAAGACTGTGCGGTGGCGAAAAGAAAAATTGATAAATCGATCATCCGTAAGCAAAATAAATCCATTTATTACTATTAGACTGTGTATATATTATCCAATAATGAAAATCAACCACTTAAAAACAGTTTGAAACTAATTTAAACGACAAAATTAATACCTTCGACAATTACAATCTTGTTTGTAGTATCGATTGTGATGACTGTGACAGACCAGGCTTTACCACCATAAAAGAAGCCTTAAACTTACATCCAGAAATAATACTGCACTATCCACCCACGTAAAGCTTTATTAAATTTAACGATACAAAAATCTTCCATAAAAATTAACTAAAACAAAACTTAGATTTACTGAGTTTTTATATAAATAAGTTGATGAATTATAAAACATAAATAGGGACGCATTATGCTATAATAGATGAACTAGGACAATATTATTTTAAAACCTAGATATGTAGTATATTAAGACGATAATATACTATCGATCATTGTAACTGTCGACGAATCGTTTGACTTGTGTAACGTGTTTAAGAAAACACTTTAACGGTCAGTTGACGGGAACATTTACACAGCAAACGACAATCACCAAATTAGGCAAGACTAGATATGTTTTAATTCAGAGTTTTTTCCATTTGACTACTGCGCGTCACTACCATTATTCAGTTTTTTAAAACAGGTGTGTAACATAATTTTTTTACTAAACTAAATTAATGACATAAGAATAATTCATTTAATTACTATAAAAGTTGTTCCATTTGTACCCAACAGAATGAATATGACAAACGTCGAAAGCTATCAACTTGTTTAATCAATAAACTTGTAAGACTGTTTTTAGGTTGTTGTTTTTCATTATTGCAAAAGAAACATAAAAAAGATAAAGATAATGTAAGGTTTTTCTTAATTTAAAATTAATTTTATTGTTTAAATTATAATTTCATCCTATCGCGGGGATGGGGCAGAACGGCAAATTTGGAAAATTCCTTTAAAAAATTCATCTATAATCTAACTTAGGTTTTCTAAGTTACATCAACTAAATAATAGAATAAACTAATGTATTTTACAGTTATGAAGCGGTTTTTCTTTTTCCAAAATTTCACAAATGGGAATTTTCGTGATACTGTAAATATTAAAGAAAACTTTATAACTATCAAGATTTTAATTAAGTAATTTCTTATACACTTAATTTTATCTTTGACACCAACAAGTATTTATTCGACTGAAAAATCGGGTGATTTTGTATATTCAAAAAATTCAGCCCTCTCCATTCCCGCCCGTAGGGGTGGTATCCGTGTCTTATTCCATCAGTTGAAATTGCTCAACGCGTTTAGATTTGTATGCGGAACATAAATACCAAGAAGCACAACATTTGAATTTTTTGGAACGTAAACAATTAATTTCATTTATAAGAATAAGGTAATTGAGGGGAAACCAAATTTTTATTTTTAAGAAAAGTTGTTAAACAAAAAAATCGCGTCTTCCCCTATATATTACTAGAAGCAAACAAAAAATTTCTCTTCTCAATGTATGATTAATTAATAAGTAAAATTGTGGTGTAGAGGAAAGATTTATCGTGACTAATATGGAGGCGTTGATGGTTCTACTTTGGGCAGGGAAGGGCTTCGCGGACAGCAACACGACTGTGTTTCATCAGGCCGCTAATGCTATTGATTTCACGGGCCACTGCGGTTGGCAGAAGAGAGATTGATATCCACACACTGCCTATGTTGGTCGAAATCCGTGGCGATTTCTCCACTCACGACCATCCGCACCGTCTGAACTCAACATCGTTCAGTAGCGTAACGAAAATCAGAAATGCCTTACTTTTCGATTAACCTACGCTTCAGTTACTAAATTATATATTAAAAAAGAGAGTAAGTACAGCAATTACAAAATTTAATTAGACGTTAGTAAATACCCAGTTTTTTTAAATAAACAATAATTTCGTATTTCATCGTGTTTCGTTGTCAGTATTTGTGCACGATTCTGTATATTACACATCAATTACTTATCAATCATTTGAATGGCTCATACATATCGCAAAACGTGTTAAATCTGCATTTATTAAAAATGATTCAAGCGAAATGAGATGTCACCAGATTTTCAGGGAAATAGTCAATAATGGTTTCCTGTTAAATTGTAATTAAAACGGAGGTATTGCAGATAAAATTCACATTTGCTGGAAATTTTGTTTTAGTGATCTATAGTTGCAAAATTAATTGAAATGGAAATACGATCGGCAATGAATTATGATGTAAAGTAATAACGAATTTTATTTTTGTACTAAATTCTTCTTTTACGTAAAACTTTCTTTTTTCTCCTTAGCGCTTCAACCTCTTTGTCAATAGAACGACTGCCGAACTGTCATTTTACATGACGCATCCTGGATATTTCGTAGTGGTACGTGGTCAGAGTGCCGATGACTTCAAAAGCAACACTTTCTTGTTCCTTTTAAGTTTTTAGCTTCACGAGTCCTTATCTCTGTAAGCCTTACAAATAATAAATTCAAATAATGAAGTAGACTTTACCGGTGAATAATTCGGATGAAAACTTCACGGTTAATCAACCTGGTCAGGCATATAGCCTGATGACGGCGCCAGAAAATGGCCGCAGAAACATTGCGTGTTGTTAATAGCCGGTTGATTTATTTTTTAAGATTATCTTTAAGGAAATGCCATTTTATAGAATACTTGATTGATATATTTGCTCAAGAATATACGAAATCCTTCAGGTTGAACTTCGGCCATAGACGTTACGAAATTTGAATTAAATTATCAAATGGGAAAAATCTCACACCCGATTAGCAGTCGACTAGGAAAAGGTCAAAAGACAGCAACCAGTACTCTGAATATTTTATTATCAAAGCTACTGTTTTTATAATCTGTTGAAAATGTGCAACATTTCTTGATAATTAAATCCAAATTACTACTCTGAATGTTTGACAATGTAGGAATGTAGTTTAATATTTTAGGCTAATTTTCTACTTTGAAGTTATTTATTATATGGTAATTAAATACCACTCATCAGCATGGAATTCGTAAAAGAACATTCAGTTTACAACTGTTATGAAGATGATTGTTTGACCTTTAATCACATTCGTACGTTAGAGCTGGACGACAAAGCAATTATTAATCCAACTATACTTTGTTTATTACTTGCCTGTGTTTATTGAAATTGCCATAAGAATTTCACTTAATTTTTTCTGTGGAAAAAATCGTTAAATATTTGTGTTTGTAACTTAAGAAATACTTCTCTCAGCAAGAGCAACATAATTATTTCTGGTCAAGTAGTCGTGAGGATTATATACTGGCAATTACAATTATATCGGTATAAGCACTAAGACGTCCAATAGTTGAATTAATGTGAAACACGAATGTCGTCTTACGAATTTTTACTTGTTTTTAGAAAAACAGGCTTTAAGTGACGGAAGGAGTAGAACGGTAACCTAGGATTGTAATGATGAGCGGGGTTATTTTTATTATTCTTTATAATTTAACTATATTAATGAAGTGTTCCATTAGTAAATATATAATTGTTTTGGATTTATAAGGGCTTTATTTGGAAATAAATAAATAAAATACTATATTCAAATATTAACTAATACTAATATTAAGAAATTACATATTTATATTATAAATAATTTTCCAATCTCCATACTATCAAAATCATGTGGTTATCCAAGCCGCGGAATCTCAGGTTACTCGTGAGTTTAACTTCGAAATGTCTGCCTATTTTTACAATTGGCCTGGGTAGGAAGGAGTACTAATTACCGTTGTGGTTTCTGTGTTAGACTCGTAGCGGCGGTGCGAATAACTGACGAATCCTGGACCCATTGAAAATTATTGCGGCGAGTAGGATTTCGTCGGCCGTGATATGACATCTGCTGACGCCGACATCGTAAGGACGTCGTCAATAGGACGTACGAATCCTGTACCTTACTAGAAGATGTTGATAACGATGCTTCTCAGCTCATCATATCTAGACTCGTAGTGACTCCTTGGCTTGCTGTCGCTAGTCTCCAGCCCCTAGAAATACGGTAATTTGGCATTGTCCTAGGGTCATAAATCTACCCTTGTCAGTAAAGCTCAGGCTGTGAGTGCAGAAATCACATTACTTCGTACCCAAATCACAACGATAATTATTTTACTCATAAAAACCGATCACCTTGCTTTTGATAATGATAAATTTATTTAACATGTAATTCTAATGTAATTTTGCTTATTACATAAGCGATAATTAAAAATGTAACAATATATTACAAAAAATCCGGAATTAAAACTGCGACATAAAAAATTAATAAATTTTGCAACCGAATTTAAGAGCCAACGCAAATATTTTCTTAGTATATTAAATATTCCACACGGCTAATAACTTAATTTGATTTTTCATCGATAAAATGCAAATTTACGTTTATAGGAAAAAGGCAGCAGAAAACACAATGTAATTAAAGTCTTCATAAAATAAATTGACGCAGCTTGATTGAGCGCCAGTGTATTTTCATTAACTGTTGACAAACAAGGTGGATGACACCCACATGCAGTGCAACGCTGATTGTTTTGTCAACAAGGTCGATGGAGCTCTATGCGCAATTAGTCATGTGGACTGCGAGGCGACCCCGATGGCACTCGTATTTTTGGTTTCGGAGAAAGCACTTTGATTAGGGTGATACAACGTCAAAAACGGTTGCCTAAACCAATATACTTATTCGAGTAGCCGAAACGTTTGTTTACCGTTTCGCCTTTTATCTTGTAATGCTAGGTGGAACACGTCTGTCTAGTATAAAAACGTATTAATAAAATTATAAGAACCTTTTATTGGTGTAAGGGGCTTTTAATCTTACATAGATATGACATATTGCCAGTTGGACGAAAAGTAACGGAATACACAGAAATGTGAATTCTTAAAAAACTTCTTGGTTACATAAAAAATTTAAGAAAAGTCCAGTTGCAATCAGAATAGGGCTTCATAAATTTCTGCTCTTCAAATGATTCTTGAAATATAACTGTATACACGCATAACTTGAAACAGTATAAAACATTTTAAATTTTTAAATATTGAACATAAATTATTATAACATCGTTATTATGAATTTAAACTTCCCAAAAATTGGGGCCAAAATCAAATTAATAGAGTTGTATTATTTACTAGCTGCCCATCGTGGTTTCGCTCAGGTGGTGTACCTAATGAAAATGAAGACGAATTATACCGTTTACACTACGACCATGTAATGAAATAAAATTGCAATTAAAAAATCGACCATAGTCTATTGTAATGCCTTGTAATGCACAAATTCATCGTTTTTCCTTCCGGGGAGAAAACTAATAGCGCTGATAGAGACTCCCGAGCACGCAACGTAATATGCAAAAAAAACAGAAATTTAAGGTTCCACACACTTCTTACGATTGACCCTGGGATTTATTAGGGTCTTAGATTGGGAAGGGGTATTTTGACGCAAATTAACTAATTCTGCTACTCGAGAAGCGTAATAACTAGGGATGGTAGAAGTATAGTAGACAAAGAGTAGGATAGCACAGGCAAGGAAGGCTTTCGCGAAAAATAGGGACTTACTTACGGGTAATATAAGTGAATATTAGGAAATCGTTGCTAAAATATTCGTATGGAGCGTGGCGTCATATGGGTGCATAACGTGGACGATAGGAGTTGGGGAAAGGAAAAGAATACAAGACTTTGAAAGGCGAATGCTGTAAAATCAGGTCTGTGGAGAGAATCACTAACGAGGAAGTTCTAAACAGAATAGGGGAAATGCGAACAATATGGAGGACATTGACCAAAAGAAGGGATAGATTAATAGTCCACGTTTTAAGGCACGTGGGTCTTGTAAAATTAAAGGGAAGTGCGTGGGGTAAGAACAGAAGAGGGAGGCCAAGGATAGAAAACGCTTAGCAGATTAGGGAGAATGTGTGTTGTTAATTATGACTATATGAAAAGTCTTGCGCTAGATCGGTTAGCATGGAGCGTTGCGTTAGACCAGTCTTAGGACTGAATACCACAACAACAACAACATCTTCACCCAGAACAGACTGCTTTGATCCTTCTGCTTACCTGATGACGTGAATATCAACGCATCTTGAAAGCGTATACCAATATCAAATTTGCAACTTACATAATATAAACATTAATTTTAATCATTTCAGGCTATCTTACATCGTTTCGACCGTTGACCAACATCGTGAGTCCTGGTTACTTCACAAGGGGAAATAATGAGCTAGTCTACCACACTTGTTGGCATATTGCCTAAAACCAGAACGATGATGAACATCTATGGTCTCAAAGGTATTTAAACCCGTGTTCTATTACTGGGATGGTGAGTCCTAAGCTATGAGGATCGAACCCGGAATATCTGTGTTGTGAGACAGCGACGCTAACCACTACACCACAGAATGTTGGCAAATTATCTATTTGCTAAACAAATAATGTAAATTAAATTATTAATGGAAGGAATGAGAAATTGTATGACTCTTCCTATATCCGTGATGTTTTTATTCACGTAATGATCCATAGAAAATGATTCTAATCCATTGTATTAAACATGTTAAAAGCCAATCTGTATCATGGGAAGGAGGAAAATAATGCCAAATTATCTCTGTTTTTTTTTCATGTTGAATATGATCCGCAACAGTGTTAATTTTTGTGTAAAAATTATCAAATTATCTCATCGTTTTCTTTTTTTTTAACAGATGTAAAGTCACGACAAACCTGGGTTATATTGGTGCCGTTAAGTACAAAATTGTTATCTGAAAATGTTATAAACATTAAATTTTATCCAGTATATGCTGATTTTTCAGAAAATATATGAGGCTAATCATGGCGTCCGCTGATTTGTAAAAATCCACTTTGTTGAAAGGTTGGATGTTTTCCCTTCTCTCGTCGTCGTACGTTGGATAATCGATAAAACTTGATGTATTACTGTAGGCGCATTACAAGTTTCACATACCGGTTGGAGGGGATCTGAAAAGTAGATATTGAGTGTGTCAGACGGGTGTGAAGCGTTATATTGTTGCTTTTTTCCTAGCTCATTGTGGTGTGTAGATTTAGGGTACTAATCCTCCTCTCACTGGGATAGACCGCCTTCAGTTTGAAGTTAGCAGCTTACATCCTTTCCCTTAGTAGTAGTGTTGTCTGTGGCGTTGTTCGTGTCACCTGGTCCGCTCTGTCATGACCGCTGCTATGGTACCTCCCTTTCCCTTCCATTACAAAATTTTAATCCATTAGAGATTTGCTGAGACCTATACCATTTAATTCAGAAGATTTAGAATTTGATACAGATATCCTTCCTCATTTAAATAATTATTCAATGTCATAAGGAAAAATTAAACAACAAACTTACTATAGACATCTTAAATTTGGAACTGCATTAGGTGTGTGTTTTTACATGGAATAAAGAGATTAATGTGGATAAAAATTTTGAACTGCAAAACACACAAGCAAAGCGGCTATGGTTATTCGGCCGCTTTGCTTGTGCGTTATTTAATTTTAATCTCTTGATTCTGTTTAAAATTGCACCTGGTGAGGTTCCAAACTAAATGAATTTAGCGGAGTGTTACTTCTGAGAATTAAAAGTTTTTTAGGTTTGAATAAATTTTATTTAAGCTTATTTCTATTTAAAAAGTATCTCAGAAAAATCAGTTTTGTTTTTTTAATTGACTGTACGGATTATTGGAAATTAATAACGACGTCGTTCATTTTAAAACAGAAGTTGTCTCTAGCTCTTATAAATTCAGTGCGGAATGTCACTGTTTAGGTTGTAAAAGTTTCGTGTTATTGCGAACGTGGCGATGGACTGTGCACTGCATGTCCTTGAGAATCAGTTATTCTGCGTAGGTTATCCCAGAGGAGAGTTGTTTTCCCGCCTTCAGCAGTCGGAAGTCGTCCCTAAGGATCTGCAGTAAATACATAAGGGCCTATAAGGGAAACAGCTATACTTGGGGACTCGAAGGTACAGTGAAGACTGTGTTCTCTTTCAATCACCAACGCAAACAAGAAAAGGGACCATAGACAGATATATCGTATATGTACATATATATACGCATACAGTTGGAAAAACTCACAGTGAAACTGCTCTATGATTATTATACAAAAATCAAATATTGTATTGAATTTATTAAATCTACAAATGGGCAGATGCCCGGTGGCAGATACATAGAACTTAAACAATAATTAATCTGGTCGTAAGGACCATATTTAACCTATAATTGAATGTATAATTATATTCAATATAAATAAATAAGTGTGGAATCACATTATTAGAAGATGAATTTTTAAAAAGAATAATATTATTTTTTCCTGAAAAAAAAACAAAGGAAATATATTTCACTGTAGTATATTTTTAGAGATTTCGGAGCACTGATCACTTCACTACACTGCACTACACTCAACTTAGATTAAGTCTAAATTCTCTTTCTGTTAGAGGAAGTTCCCCTAACACTCCTACAGGCAGATTGTTCCAGACATTAATTGTCCTATTTAGGAATGAGTATTTTCCAACGTCTGTTTTTTGGTGCCTTGCTTGTAATTTAGACAAGTGATCACTCCTCCCGTTACGAGTCGATTCTTTCATTCCGTCTCGGATTCCCTGCCAAGATTTTTTACCTGCAAAAGCTCTGTAGAAAATGTGTAGCCTAGCTCTTTCTCTTCTTGTCTGTAGCATGTCCCACCCTAGTCGCTTTACCTTTTCGTTCCCATGCCCAGGTCCTATTTGTACGAATTTTGCGGCCCTTCTTTGCACCCTTTCTAAGGATTCTATTTGACCTATCCTGTACGGATCCCAGCATGCTGCACCATATTCCATAAGTGAGCGTACTAATGACAAATATGCCATGTATTTAGATTTCGCATTCCCCTTGTTGAGTGTTCTCATGACAAAGTGCAAAGTGTTCCACGCTTTCCTTGTAGCATAGTTTACCTACCCCGGCTTACTGTTAAAATAAATGTCTATGTATTTACAGTTTGTCTCCTCGATCACTGTTTCCCCATCTATTTTATATATCAAGGCATATTGAACGCGCATTTTAGTAAAACTAATCGCCTTACTTTACTATTGTTGATTTTGAGTTTATTTCGCTTAGCCCATGTTCGTAGAGTACCTTAGTCAGTTCGGAGAGCAGCTGCGTCTTGTTCTCCATTTATTTCCCTGTAAATTACACAGTCATCTGCAAAAAGTTGGACCTTAGAATTTATATTATTAGACAAATCATTAATAAATATGAGAAACAATAATGGGGCAATACCTGAAGCACTTCACCTCAGTCAACCAATTTATCCCGTTTATTGTACATATTATGAAAGGAGACTTGCATTATCAACCTTTGTGTGGTTAATTTCAGCATCAATGGCCACTAAAAGATTTTTTTATCTTTAGTAATATTTAGTTTTTATTAAATTATTTATATTGTATTTTAATTGCTAAGAAATATATAAATTACTGAAATTAAATTTCAGTTTCTGAATAATTATTCTTTAGAATTCTATTCATCTTGTTGTGGTATTCAGTTCTACGACTGGCCTGATGCAACCCTCCATGCTAACTTATCTTGCGCAAGACTTTCATTTCCGTATAACTACCACATCCCACATCCTCCCTAATCTACATAGCGTTTCCATAATTAGCCTCCGTCATCTGTTCTTACCGCACACACTTCCCTTTATTCATCTTGAGTCGAACAAAATACGTACACTAAGATCAACAGAGAAATATTTTACGATCGCATCGCATTGCACAATTCGCAGTGCGTCACCGTTGTCTTCTAATAGAAATGCTGGTTTACTATTCAACTCTCGCGCAATATAACATCAGCAGTTGAATCGTATAAATTTTGCGTGGTCAGTGACATGAAGCCCTTAGAGAAATGTCGCAATCGGTGACAATTTATCGCTACGATTAATTTAATATTATTTATATGCGCTGCTAATATTTATTGGCAATATTTAAGTACTGTAATATTAATCCGTATTAAATATGAATTGGTTCTAGTTGTGCAAATTAAAACTAGCAATTGGATTTGTTGTGGCTTTTTGGATAAGTTTGTATTGGTTACTAGAGGAAGATGTTACGGAGGTTGCACGCCGGCCTAGATGACGCTTTCCAGCGTTGTAAGGGTAACGTATGGTAGCCGTCCTTCATTGGTAAATAATATGACGCCAAGTACACACCTTGATACAATAATGACCATAAAATTAAGTATAGAAACGAAGAAGAAACGGGATGCCACTAATTCGTTCAGTATTAATTCCTACCTTTTAGAATTATTAATAATATTGTAGTGAAATAGATGTTGTCATATTAAAACAATATTAAGTAAACTTTAATATTTTAAATGGGTTTTAGTAACATACAAAACAAATTTGTCTTGTTCTACAAGACATATCAAACTGTGAATCGGCATTATGACGATTGTTCTGACGTCATTTTACATCGAGATTCCGATTCCTGAGCCCGCTGTAACCCACAATCTTGTCACTATCCACTGATTTTAAAGAATATCCACTGAGTATTCTTTGAAGGCGAACAAAGTACTGAATGTGATTTTCTAATACTTTAAATAAATATTGCTGTTGAAAGAGTTAACAGTTGTTAAAATTATTTATGTTCCTGGATGCTTCATGTCCACGTCACAGCTCCAATTTTTGTTCCTCAAGCCACAACACATTTCGAAATGAGTTCATCAGAATATTTTCCCAATTTTTCTTCATTCGTATGACTTTCTGTTACTAAATAATATTAATCATGGAAAGGTTGTATTTTTACGTCTTGTTTTGAAATAATAAGTAAAATTTCCGATCTTTTTCAGACTTTATTTTTATTTTTATCAATTTCCAAAGACGAAAAAGACAACGTTTTGGTACTTATTTGTACCTTCTTCAGTTTATTATCCTGTGGAGAAACATTGATAAACCACGTGTCAAAATGAAAACCCAAACAGTTTACACATTTTGTAGTAGTAATATATAACTAAACAAAAAGGGTACACAAAAGAGAAAAATAAAGTCTGAAAGTGGTCGGAAATTTTATTTAATATTAATTATTATTATTTATACTTCACTAAAATAAGACACCTTGTAATTTACGCAAAGATCATCACAAAATAAATATGGGGACCTTTCTTCGGACATATTCACCCTGTCACGTAACATGTTCGACATATGAACAACCGAATTTAACACATGACCTCAATTGATTACAATTTCTCCGCTAGGAGCGCTGTATTCTATTTTATACAGTTCAATAAACCATTACAGTATTATTCTTATCTTTATTCATATTATATATGTTTTTATCATCTACCAGATATAAGTTTTATAAGATATATAAAATATGACTAATTTTAAAAGAATGACAAAAACAAAGGTATATAAATAATAATCCAAACAATCTCATTTCAGTTTCCTGATATTAATTATTATTGTATCTCGGGGGAGGAGCGGAATGCAATATGTACACATTTTCATACCATATTCTCCTCTCATTCTTTTTGAAATTACAACTGGAAATCCTTATTAACTTTCGCGATTAATCTTAGAATAAACAAATTACGGAGTTTTTTCTTTTACTTTATTTTTAAATGTACTAAAAGTGGCCAATGACGTTTTAAGGATAGTGTAAATTTAATCGAAAAATTATTATTAAATTTATTAGAGGAGTATTCTAAAAGAATCGAAATTTGCGTCAAAAATTCCAAAAATTTTCAAAATACAAAAAAGAACGTTTCTATCTGGCGCATAATTATTGCTGATCGTGAAACTTAATTTCTCTAATTTAAGCAGTTCATCCATTGATCAATGTGTTATTTATTTTACTTTATATTGAATATTACACTTCTTCTTCGTTAGCTCTGCAACCCATTAAGGGCGTTGGCCTACCAGGATGACTGCGGACTGTCATCATTACAATTCATCACTTCATATGTAAACAAATTTTTATGTATACGCAGTTAAATTTTCAAAAAATGTTTTGGTGTAAAGTTAACTGTAGAAGTCCACAAAGTTGGATGAAATATTGTATTTGCAATAATTAAATAGTAATTAAAATATTTTCTGACTTATTGGCCCTGATTTTATTTATTTCTGTAAAAGTTCTCTATAATTTTTAATGGTTTCATTCCATTTATATTGTTAAACTTTTAAGTTTCCCATGTAGCTACGCTGAAGTACGATGATCGTAATTATTAATTGTCTATTGTTATTTAAAATACATTTAAATGAAATTATTTTCAATATACATTGATATATATCCTTCAAAACATTAACGAATATCAGTAAATCGTAATATCTACATTCATTGACAAACACAAAGTAGATTTTTATATTACTTTTATTGTGTAATGGCATTTTCATACGCAAACATACGAATGGATGAGTAAGTAGACTATATTTTACGTTCAGCGGAACATGATCTCCTCTGAGACATAGACATCTTTTTCATCGCTATTCTTTTCCCCTTCGAGTTTTCATTTAATTCCCAGCGTTCTCCCTGCCAGCTCTGGAGGAAGAATTCTTCGGCAAATAGGAAAGAAGACCCTCTGCCTTCGCTTGTTCTCGTTATTCACGCAAAGGTGGAAAAGTTTATGTGCACATGTGACGAGGAGGAGGAACAGGATCCTGCGCTCCGGCGATTCTCTCCCTCTCAGTGTCTTTCATTATGAGTTTGCAGGAGATATTTCGGCCCACCTGTTACTCCTTCAGCTGAGGGATTTCTCAAATCGACGCAGAAGACCTCACATTAGTTTTCCCTCCTTGATTAATTGATTCAATGCACATTGTATTAATTTTTAAAGCATAGATTAGAATTTAATTTTTAGCTGCAGATTAAGGAGTTATATTAAAAGGGAAACCAACATTATTAATGGCCTGAGTATTGAACTTGACGCCATAAGATCACATCGTATACATCGTGGCCCGAAAACAATATTAGACTCGTTGTAAACCACGTTGCTTTATTATCAATATCTGATACGAAAACAGAGTGGCTATACCGCATCGAAGTAATTCCATTCGACATGATAATACATTCCAGATTAAAAATTACGCATTACACTCGTCAATGAAATTGGCCGCAGTAAATTCATACTGCGCGAAATGGGTCAAATCGATGTTGTAATACTATTCAACACCTTCACTCAGGGCAACGACAGTGGTTGATAAAGATTGTAAAAGGCATATGCTAGGAAATATGTTTTGATAAAGGTTATAAATTATATATACCGCATTAGTAAATTATTATACTAAATTTTTTGTTCTAAGAAATCAAGTTTTATTTGAACTGAAAACTTACAACTTTTGTAGAACTATCCTCATAAATAAATTACAATACATTTTGGAATTAATAACGTAAAATAAAATAAAAAACCTGCGATAAACAAAACAAATTCATACTAAAATAAATTCGAAAGGCCAATAATATTAATAAATACAGCCAATTTGTCAGCAATTTTTTTATTAATATTTAGTTCATATAATTAATGCGTTTCGTTCATATTTATCCGGAATTCAAAGTTAAAACTGTTTTTTTTGTCTACTTAGGTGATGAATTCTACAAATATGAATGAAGATCCGTGGTTACAGTAACTAATAAAATATTGTACCGGACTAAAACTCGACAAAACCAAAATAAGACGGATGTCGAAATTAAAGTTATTAGTCAAGGGCAGGAATTGTTCAGACTGAAAGGGAGTTGAACTTAAGAATATATCTGTTGTCTTCCCTTCTTCAGCGATCGAAGTAAGGAGAATTCGGGATAGATAATGGGAAATATTTGTTACGTGCGGTTCTTTTACTAAGTCGTCAAAACATAAACGGAATCAAAGACGCTAAAATGGCTTTAAAGATTAAGTTTAGTAAATTAGAAACAGAGTACTGAGCTGAAAAGAGCCCAGGAGCCTGGTCATGTTTCCAGGAAGATACCCGAACCGATCTTTGAAAATCTTCGGTGGCTACTCCCTCCCCTCTTTCTGTTCTGTCAATGTCATGAAGTGAGAGAATATAAATTAAGTCAGGCGTGGACCTGAGGGGGACCCTACGTTACTAGTTAAATACGAATTTATGCAAGTCGATCTTTGAAACCGAACACGACCTTAATTCTGCAAATGTCATCTCGAAAAAAGACGTCTTTGTTGTTTATTATGACATTATTTTAAGGCAGCCACATCCTGCTATAATGAAAATTACAGAGCTCTTGATACGCAAAAGAAACGGAAGTTTTTACCGTCAAATTTTCTGTATTTTGTATTTATAGTTAATTACCAGATTATTGATTTATTGAGTAATGTTAAACTCATCTTTACAATAAAATATTATTTTTATAGTTAATTACCAGATTATTGATTTATTGAGTAATGTTAAACTCATCATTACAATAAAATATTACAAAAGAGAAACAGAACTATTTATGTGGTATAAGGGGATAAGTGTCAAAGTGTCATATATTGTTTTATGTAGTGTAAATATTCAAAGAAACTTACTTAAATGATTCTTTCATAACCTTCTATCCAAAATCATCCCAACTTCGATCATTGACAAAGAAACACCATTGGATATGTATATAACCGACTCAGATCCAGTCTGATTAATTCCATAGCTTTTCTGAAACTTCAGAGTTGTATTACCATGTTCCATATTTTTAATTATCTACGTTTCTGCAAAGTCATCAGTTCATAATTTCTATATTTCAAGGGAGAATATTTTGACTTGAAGTAACTGGAAAGCTGTTCTATCTAACGTGATATAAATGGAGAATAAATTTGTGAATTGAGTCACCAACTCCTTTATAGGACATTTGACTCATTTCATCAGTTTCTCAAATATATTTCGAGGCATTACAGACATTTGTGACGAAATAAAAAAAAGAAAGGGTCAGGTTGAGCTGTTAAAATTTATTATCAAATGGTCATTATACCTGTTTCTGATACAGTAATTGTAATTTTGATATTAATTACGGATCGCAGAACGTACCCTTCCATTTACATCCAATTTGCTCAATTATTCTCATTAAACAGACGGATTAAATGGTAAGGAAATTACAGGTGCCTCCATCGACAGACAGTGAAATGAACCATTAAATTTATTTACTAATTATTAATTAATGGCATATTTTCAAAATTTTCAGCAAACATTAAAATGTGAACATCACTTTGGTAAACGTTTAAATAGTTATGGATAATTTATTCGTCTGATGTTTAATGCTTGTATTTAATTGATATGGACAACTTTACCGTACTTACGTACTTCTACTGCATAAATTCTCTTGATGGGTTTTTTTATACTTTTGCTTTATAATCATTCATAATTTTAAATCACCCCTTCCAACACATTTTTAGTAAAAGAAAATAAATGGCAACATATTGAATATCAGGTACATACTAACTTTAGAATGATGGGGTTAACATGTTTTAATAATAAATATTTCAAAGGAACTGACATTTAAATAAATATTAAATGAGTTATAACAGCCTTTTTGTCAGTCTTATTTTTTTTTAATTTTGAGCTATACTACGGCCAAAGAAGTCATGGAATGATGCCCACGAACAGTTAAATTTCTATATCTAAAGAACTCAAAAGAAAGACGAAGTGTAGTATAGTTCATTATTTAAATAAAATCAAAACTGACAAAGGGGGATATTGAAACTCATTTTATATTTATGAGATTATTTCAATGTCTAAGTTCCCATTGAAGGCACTGTCAGTTGTGAATTTACTCTAACTTATCACAGAATAAGTTTAATTCCGTATAAATAAACATTTTAATATAATAATAATAAATGCGAGTGGGAGTTACGCCTTACGAGGTCGCTCGTATCCAAGCTTCCACCTCCTTTTATCTTGCCAGTCTTCATATCGCATACATGTGTCCTCCATTTCTTGCATCCTTTTTCATTCCATGTAAGGTCTTCCTTTTTTCCTTCGTTTTAGGGGTTGCCCGTGGAAAATTTTAAATGGCTATTCTCTGGCATTCGTCTTAAATGTCCATACCAATTCAACCTCCTATCTTCTATTATATCTAATTACATTACTTCCGGAATGTATTCCTTTCTCATTATTTCTGTTCTTGTCTCTCCAGAAATCAATTTCCAACGCTCTTCCTTCATATTTTTGTTATTTCCCAAACCTCAGAACCATATAGTACAATTCTCTCACTATCGTTTTGTATATTCTTCTTTTTACCTTTCATGTTTTATTTTTATTCTATATAATTGAGTGTAACCGTCTTGTGACAACTCTGCCCTTCGCTATTCTCTGCTTAATTTCCTCCTCGCTTCCTCCTTTACTAGACATATGTGTCCCTAAGTATTTATATATGGTGCAGCACTTTACTTCACTTTCGTCTTCCATTCCTAAATCTCTTCCTGTCCCTCCGACTATCATGTACTCGGTTATCAAAATTTATTTGTAAACCTCTTTTTACATACTCCTCATTCAATTTTCTTAGTATGTAGTTTGGATCATCTTCATCTTCGGCGAATATAACATCATCATTAGCAAAATTTAAAGTATACAGGGTGTCACCATTTATGGGTATACCCATGGTGCGGCATTTTTGAGTGTATCATTCAAATATATTTTAAAAGGTGTAGCTGCTATACAGCTATCTTGTCTCAATCCATTATTTACGTGGAATTCTGATGATTCTATGTTTCCCACTTTGACCTTGTTTAAATTTCATGTTTAAAATTTTTTATGGCGTTAATGTAATGTCTTTTTACTTGCTGATTTTCCATCACGGACCGTAATTTCGGTAGAGGAACACTGTCATATGATTTTCGTAAATCGCTGTAAATAAGATGGGTTTCTAGATTATGTTCGTGACCTATCTAATGTGGTAGATATTATGGATACATGAGCTGACTTCCCTAAAACCTAAAACATCTGATGTTCTACTGTATCTTGCAAAACATGCGGCCAATAGAGCTTAGGGCAGTGATTCCCCGGTAGTTGAAACAATCCGTTTGAACATCTTTTTAAAGGATATTGCTAATAATACCTTTCTTAAAATGCTCACTATTTGTTATACAAAAAGACAAGTTAAACAATTTACAGAGAACTTTAAAAAGAATTGCAGGTGCGTCTTTTATTAGCTCCATATGTACAGCTCCAGTACCCGTAGCTTTCCCGTTTTTACATGACTTGATTACTTTTCAAACTTCTTCAGGTGTTATATGCTCAATTTTTTGGTTATCAGGGACATCTATTAACCACCTTTTCTCATCTTTAAATTCCACTCTATCGTCTTGCAACAATTTTTCATAGTAATCTTTTCATTTATTTAGTTGTATGAATTTTAGATTTATCTTATTATTTTCAATTTATCTGAAGATTTTTATTACTTTACATGCTTCTCTCGACTTTCTGTTGCCCGTGTAATTGTTAATTTATGTATTTCTTTACTTCTCTACGTATCCTCACATAATACTTTCGGTCTTCTGGGTCGTGGTCATATGTTCCTAGCCATTTCTGATCGGCTCTTTTATTTTCCAGAACTTTCATTTCTATATCTGAGGATCTTCTGTTCTACAATTCCCATACTTTCATTTGCAGCTTCATGTACAGCTTTTACTTTTTCCATGTACATTCTTTCGGCTGTAGTTTCCTCTACGTGCCTTAACTTTTCACTTAGACTTAGTTTGTATAGGAGTAAAACCGAAGTATCTTGAAGGAGCTGTAGTTGGTACTAGGACACTTTTCTTCTGTTTTGTCTTTATTTATGGGTTCTTGTTTGGAAGATTTCAATTTACTGAAAGGGAATTCTGCTCTTCCATATACCCTATTATCGTTAACGGAAGTCAATAACAGACTGAAGTTTTTGGATTGGTTGGGTCCAGGTATATTTATGTATATTTAATATACTAATATAAAAATCGCTATCAAGGTGTGATGTAAAAAATTACAAATAAATGTATTTTAGAGGAACAAGAGTTCGTGTACTTCTTCAACGTTATGAACAATCTCGAGAGCCCTTGTTGATGTGGGTTGGATGTTATGAGCTTGTGTCGTCTCTTCTCAGTCAAGTTAGTTGCTCCCAACGAAATTGTATTTCCACAAGTTTGCAATTTACAGACATTTTCGTACCTCAAGTGTCTAGGTTGTTTGTGTTACCATTCTCAGTTTTAATTACGCCAAAAATATGAGTTATAAGCTTAATCCTCTTCACATTTTTTACGCACAAGTGCGACACAATTAATTTTGAAGAAAGGTCCCTTTTAACAACTTGCGATTCTTCACTTAAGTGTTCATTCTTAAACCTGTGCTTGTCAAATTATTAAAATACCTGTTTGAAATATTGTCCCATTAGCAAGAATTACAACTGCAATCCTTTCAACACTATCCTAATAAAACAATATACAAGCTAATCAATAACAATTTTTATGACATTAGTGAAGCTAAATTTACGGAAAAAATTCATGATATTCTTTCAATTTTGTTACATTGGAATTCAACTACTACTTATCTCAAAATTTGTTCCAGACTTATTATAAACTTTCTCTCGAAAGAGAGACTGAGATTTTTGATTTTTACTAGTACCTCCTTTCATTATGACTATTATTATATTTGCAGTAATTTCAGCTACTTTCTATAGCTAGTAGTTTGTCTTCTTGAGGTTTGCAAAATGAAAACAAAGAACTTCAACTGCAGCAAAGTTTGACGATGTTAATACGATACTGGATGTTGGTATGATTCCTTTCTATTTCCGCAGTCAACAGAACTTAAAAAATGTATATTACTTTACGTTTACTTAAAGATACATGTATAAAAAAATTCAATGGCCATCTTTACAGACATTTCTGACATTTTATTCACGGAAGTCGGTTCGCCCTTAAAACTAAGTCATCATCAGGTACAAAAGAGGATATAAATAATTTTTTTCTAAATTTTAACCAGAGACAAAAAATTATTCAAACTTTTAAATGGCAGTATTTAGTATCAAATGCAATTATTTTCATCAAGGAATCAGAAAATTTATGTGACAGATTGTGACAATTCATAATGTAAATAGAACGCAGTTTCCTGAAATTAGTCTCAATAGTTTGAATACTAATAAAAAATTATTTTTCTGAATTCTGAGTTTAATAATTTAAAAATAAAAACACAGCCAAAGAAGTCATCAAGAAAATTTAATTAGTATTGAATTAATATAAACATACTTAATGAACTTATTGTGGCAACAAAAAATTATAAAATCAGTATTAATTTTGAATACATAAATATTTTGTTAAAATATGAAGTATGATTTTCAATACAAAGTTAAGTGAATAACGGACTTAGGTTTTTAAAATTATAGCTTGGTCACTGACGGTGCCAACTATTAAATATAAAAATATAAGACTGCCATTTATTTTATATTAAAAAATACACTTAATATTTTTGATGTATTCTAAATTAAAATTGGCTTTTATAATTTTTCCGTGTATATTTACATGAAGAAGTCGACAAAGTTGAATGAAACGTTGTATATATATATATATATATATGGTTTAAATTATAATTAAAACGTAAATAAATTTAGTTATATGCCCTTGCTACCTGATAAAGTTCCAAATTTGAGGACGAAACGTCGTAGCAGTGTAAAACTTATGAATTGTCTGCAAGGGTTGATCATTTCGTTGTAATTACATAGTTTTAAAAAAAACAACGTTACGTAAATTATGACAGATTATTAACATAACTCAGTTTTACTGCATTAGAGTTTTAATATTATGGACTGACGAAAGTCGTTTCTGAAGATGGTTGGTTTACAGACGTCTGTAATTATCGCCCTATTTCCCTCTTACTAGTATTCTCAAAAATTCTTGAGAAAGCATTATTTATGAGAATTACGATTTTCTTACAAAATTCAAACTTATTTCCACATCGCAACATGGTTTTATTAGTGGAAAATCTGCCAACACGGCTTCCTACTACTTCGTTCAAAGTATTCACGACGCAATTGATGAAAGACGGAAAGTGACTGGCATTATTGCTGACCTCTCGAAAGCGTTTGATTTAGTAGGTCATAATATTCTACTCAGAAAATTAGATTTCTACGGAATCAGACGAGTTCTCCTTTCTTTATTGGCTTCGTACTTGCAAAACAGACGCCAAAAAGTTGCGATTGAAAACACGGATGGAAATGAGTATCTGTCAAAATGGGAAACAATTACCCGTGGTGTCCCTCAGGGTTCAATTTTGGGGCCTTTACTTTTCATCATTTACATTAACGATTTACTAATTATTTGGATCCCTTAAAAGCAGTCCTCTACATGGGCTGACGACACAAATTTGGTTATCACGGACAGCTACTGACTCGGAAACTTTATGCGAGAAAGTTGATACTGCGATGTGCCGTCTTAATCTTTGGTTCACGGCAAACTAATTTTCTCTTAACCTAGAGAAAACCAAAATAGTTAACTTCACAGCAAACACAAACAGTTTGTCTCCTAACTTGGAAAACATTTCAGAGCCCGCGTCTTTTCTTGGTCTGCGGACTGATAATAATTTTAAATGGAATGACCTCATTAAAAAACTATCGGAAAACTCAGCAAAATTTGCTCTCCATTACGAGTGTTAGTTCGGGAAAACGACATAGGTGCATCAAAAATGTTGTACCATGCATATTTTGATTCCGGCATGTGTTACGGTATTGCAAACTGGGGTCATTCGCATCACGTAATTCACATTTTTAAACTATAAAAGCGGGCCGTACGAATAGTATCTGGTGCGGAGTGGAATACCACTTACAATTCTAACCTTGCCTTGTACGTATATTCTAGAAATTTTAAAATTTGAATGGGGCAACATCAATCTATATGCACTAAACGGTTCAAGCCATTCGTACAACACAAGAAATCGCTCTCAGCTCCGAGTCGAAAAACATCGTCTAAGCCTTTTTGAAACAAGCATTCTTTATTCCGGTATAAATCTATACAATACTCTTTCGGAAGAAACAAAAGCTTTAAAGGTTCAAAAATTATTTATAAAGAGTTGTAAATCTCTGTTAATGAATGGAGTTCGTAGATAGAAAGAACTAAAACAGTTTTCTGGTGTCCTATCAAATTCTCCGATCATTTTAGAACTATACTCTACTAGAATTTAAGTGCTGACTTATTTTGTTTTTCATGTTCAACGGGAACCTACGCACGATCCTCTGCTGCCTCCTCCGTCGACTGAAAATTGAAGATTGAATTTTATCTTTCCTCTTTTTGTTCTTCAATTGTTAATTGTAAAACTTTGTATATCTCTTGTAATATATTTTATGTATCCTATTTCCTCAACCGAGGACTAATGGATTGAAAAACAATAAATAAATAGTTATGTGTTACGATAACAGTACCGCGCAACATAATGCTTACGAAGATAGAAATTATTACCTTTGGTGAATATGAAACAAAATTTTAAATGTTAAGGAAGACTAAATTTTCAAGTGAATAATTCGCTTTACCGAACACTTGATTTGAAATCCGGTCTGGCTGCCATTTATCCCTTGAGTACATCACCTGGATAAATGAGCCATGAAACGCCCTCGAAGCCTTAATTAACGTGGTTGATTGGAAATGCTACTTTAAGCTTAATGAATTCCACGGATAAAATGGAATATGTGGAGTTTTAGTTGACGCTCGTAGAAAAGCAGGACAGAACTTTAAACAGGACTTGATGAATGGATGAACATCGTCAGTATTAACAGATCGTGGTGGAGGAAGCGATGCTTTGTCACTGACGCCGCCCACAACTGCCGTTTATATCCGCGGACACGTTTGAAATAATAACACAATTCCCCGGGGCGTGAATCACGTGCCGCATCTCGGCCAATCCCCTGTCCCAATACATCACAGAGAAGCTGTTTTATTGCGTTCTTGGCTGGAATGCGAAATGTGTGGCAGTTCATTCTCGGGAGGTGGGGAAAGCCTCGACTCACTAAGGTATCCGCAAGACAGCTCAAGGCTGCAGTGATTGGCGGGTTACCATAAGCAGATCACTTTCCATTAATTAACAAATCAACTGGCACGATCATACGGCATGTATGTTCATGCATAAAAACAAAAACATGCTGTTGGCAAAATTAATACACTGGAGTGGTTTATGTTAATACAAATGAATTTCTGTCATTTAAGAACTAATGATATAGTATTTATGCACACAAAAAATAAATAGTACTCACGGGTTTATATAAAAATAATTAAATTTCGTAAGCAACAATAAAACGATTTGATAATTTTTATTATTATTTTAAACTATTGAGTATTACCCGATCAAAACTCCACCTCCTTCTAAAAATATTTATGACATAACAGTTGAAACATTTTTCATCTATTAACGGTTGACCGTTTTCAATATGAAATATTTGAAGTGATCTATTTTTTACACAATTTTTCTGCGCTTTATGTGCAGTTGTCGACCTGCTGCGGTGTAGCGTTGCCTTCATGGCAACGCAAACTGAGGTCAAGACTGGAGGACAATTGACACATTGGAAACCTACCACTCCAATTTCGGATTGTGTTGAATTGAATAGGGGGATATTAATTATTTTAGTTTGGCTATTCATATATTAATAATGAGCTTATATAATAAAAGAAAAACAATTTACTTTAACCAAAAAATAATTTACATCAATATTACAATTTTGATATTTACAACCTTTAAGCCGGCAATTCTTTCTTAATTAACACTACACACACACACACACACACATATATATATATATATATATATACATAACAAATGATACAAATAAATTTCTTAAAATTAACAATTTTCTTTCTCACAAAATCTACTCGGACCCGGCAGGATAGGAAATCAGCAAAAAGTTACAGAGGTAATTGCCGTGTCATCATAATGGACTCTTCAGCATCTTCCTCGTTGCAATGTCCGTCTAATTTGGGTTGTGCTCGATCCAAATCAGAGCCACCGCCACCGCTATTCTTACTGGTGCAGGAATAATTTCCGTTTATCCTCGCCTCCTTGGACTATCTGTCCGATATATCGATCATATATCCAGAAATATTCCTCGAAATCTGTGTGTTGTCTAAATTCCAATCATCTGTCCAGCAATCTCTCCCGAAATCTGTCTCAAAATCCATCTCAACAAACTCTCTGCAAAACCTTTTTAATACCGACTTCCCACTTCTTTAGTTCAAATCACCAAAGTGGCAGGGATGGATATTAACTAATAACATTAATGGTTACTCTTCTCTGGGAGTCATAGTTTGTCCCTCTCCTTCGAGATATTTGGGGAAAAACACCACCTGTGCCGCCAAATATCACTATCGTTGGGGAACTCCGCAGGTGCGCTGTGATATCTGGGTTGGGTTTTATTGCCCCTGGCTCAAATACTGTCTCGTTTATTTTGACTGCGCACCGCCAAGGTCCGAGCAGTTGCATTTGACCGTTACAGTGTCATGTAAAATGATAGTCCGCAGTCTTCGTGGCAGGCCAAATTGGGCTGAAGCGCCAAAAAAGAAGTTGAAGAATATTTTATTTTATCATGTTTCTACATCTATAATTTGAAATTCTTGACCGGAATGTTGCGAGAATTTTTTCCTCAAGTCAAAATACATTTAAAAATATATAAACGAGGAGATTATTTTTCTTAGAATATAGTAAAAAATTTTGGCCACAGTAAAAAACGAAAAATGTTCTTTTAAGGCTAAGTAGAATAATTTATATTAATTCATATTCAAACTTTCGATTAACATAAAATATTTGTATGAGAAGTAACTTTAACACATTGTTTCACTTTGAATATTTCAATAAGATGTATTTTTCTAAGGGCAAAAAATCTAGATTTATATAGGTTCCGTGAGTGGACAAAGCTTGATGACCTCTGTGTTACAGGGAATAAAAACTCGTTGCTGAGCGTAAGAAAATAATAGAATCATAATAATTGTCATTAACATTACTTGCATCAGAAAATAATATTATAATGACCTCTTGTCATTGCTCCTCCATATCTTCCCTAATATTAAAGATCCATCAATTTTATTGTCCTATACGTTAAAGCAAGAATTGTCGGCTTTCTGTCACTATCAAATGTCATTAAATTTATTTATAAACATCAGTTTATGAAAAGTCAAATGTTACGGTATTCATATTTTAATTATATCATACTTAATAATCCGTTTTCAAATTCACTATTTTCTGGCAGCAAGCTGAAAGCTCTTGTTTTTAGTATTGGGCAATACTAAACTTGTTGTGATAATGATATTGGTATCCTTCATAATTAACAATGTAACAATTATTTCATCCAAATTAAAAATTCCCGTACGGATAACCAAGTAAATTTAAATAAAACATCTTTCGGTATGGAAGGGACTTATTCTATAATAATTGGTGAAGAAATAGATGAATGTGGCCAATTGCATTTAACATAAAAGTTTTAAAAATACTAGTGACTGTTAAAAAGTTGTCTACCTTAAAGTTCATCCATTAAGTGCACGGTGAACCAAGTATAGTGTGGTGGGGCAACATTACAAATAAATAAATAATTATACTCCGAATAAAATATTTTATTATTTGTACATATAAAAGAATGGTTAACTGGCGAGTCTAAGTCCAGAAAACATGTGACCTCCCTCCCTCTCCCCAGGATTAACAGTGGTTTATTTAAGGTGAGAACCGACGCGGTACCCAGACACGTGGACCCGTGGCTTAGCAATGGTGAAGCTCCGCCGCAACACTTGACGTGACCACACTGACATTCGAACGCAGGTGATGATCCGCAGTTTTAGGTCTCGTGGCGATAGTTCTCACATCCTCTAAACCACTGGTTGATGTTCAAAATTTTTTTTAAAGGAACGGATTTGGTAAAATTGTTAAGAGTAGCTGAAAATGTATTTCTGAAAATAACTGAAAGTAAAGTTTATTAATGTACTAGGTGGGGATTCGGCGTTGCTCGGATATTTAATTATATTATCCACGTACATTATTTAATTCTTGTTCAACACACGATTCAACGGGCATCGAAAACGTCACAATATGAACCTCAAATATACTCCCAGTGCCTCGAGAGATTTAAAAATACTCACGGTACAATAACAGGGCTAAAAATATTTGAAGTACTCAAGTAGAATATAAATGCTCCCCCATCTAAGGGATGACTTTTTCTTAAAATCGTATATTAAAAGTCATAATGTAACACAACGTCTCGCATTACACCGGTTTCGACACCAAACTTGATAGCTCCGTCGTTATTTTCATATGACTCATTTCCACCCTCACATTCTGCAAGGGTTGTAATATACACAAATACTGTCAGAGAAACACTATAAATGTTATTAACCTCAATGTTTCGGCTCACATATGAGCGTTCATTGCATATAAAAGTTCCATACTGAGTATTAATTGTGTTGAGTTCGGTTCGCCAAGAACAACATGTTCAAAATTTGGTTTAGATTGCTCCATCTGTTAAAGATAGTTTATGGAATCCTGTTTACCCCCTTCAAATCCTTCTTAGGGGATGATCTGTAACTTAAATTGCATTTTACTATGTCAGAATTAAACTCAATACATCACATGACAGTCCAATCTCGATTGTTTTCTGGTTATTTGTATGTGATGCCCCTCCACTTCCACCCTACGAAAACTGCCCTTTGATTATGTATGGGATTGAAATTATACGGCTATTGAGCCAGGAATGTATTATTATGATAAAAATATTGGCCGTTTCTGCATATTTAAAATTTCCGCCCCCTCTACCAACGCCCCTAGGGGTAGTAGCCGAAACTTACCCCGACTGATGTATACCACGTGTTAGTTTATCAAAACTAAACCAAAAATCGATATAGCGCGGGCAATATGCAGAGAGAAGTGGAAGGTCGTCCAGACAATTAAGATAAATCAATTAACGCCTGTTATTATAATAAAATAATTTTCGACCGTTTTTTAAATTTTTTAAAAATTTAAAAATTCAACATATAAAATGTTATAAACGCCAGTTGTTTATGGTCCGATGTAGTACACAAGACTGAAGAGAAAAAACAGAAGAAGGTGCGAATATGTGCCGAAACGTTGTTTGATTAAAAATTAAAAAACCGTCTCGACAAACCGGTCGAAAACTATTTCTTTTTGTATGAGAATTTAATTTAAGATACAGGTTTCAATTGTTAAACTTTAAAATTAACGAAAATAAAACAGGTCAACACTATGCATAATAAATTTTATACTTATTCTTTTATATGACATTTATTAAATTTCTGTAACTTACTAATCAAATATCGCGCCGGTTTACAGAATTCAATATAGACTTTACATAATTTTACGTAACATTAACTTTGGAAATACAAACGCGCGGGAAAAAAAAGTAGCCTTCTTGTAGCTAAGTTTTTTTATATTTTCCAATTTTCTGCACAATTTATTTATTTTTTTCTGTTGGTAAGAACCATGTTCAATGTAATATAACACTAACCAAAAAAAGGATAAATGAAATCGGTAAATTTGTTCTCAAGCCATGGCGTGACCAAAGGAAATAGGGATTCATTTTTATATTTTTGAAAGAATTGAAAATTATAAATCATTTATCTACAATCAATATAAATGACTTCAAGTTTGCTTAGTAAGAAATTACTTTTATATATTCTTCGTAGTATTTTAATTTTAGAATTTCGATAAGCCATTTCTGGATTAACAAAGGATAATATAATTGAAATCATATGAAGTTCCTGTGACTAATGTGATGGGACCATGGATAAACCATACGGCTGAAAGCTTTACTAAAACAAAAATTCTGGTACTGTTGTAAAGGCATAAAGAATTCAGGCGGAAAAGGAAGGGACAGGTTTAGCATTTCCCGGTCGGCCGAGTCTGCAGCTATATTTGCACGCAGCGCTTGCTGCTAGTAATTGCGCCAATAAATTGCAGGAAGCTCAGATTAGAGGGAGTCGGCGGACTTGCTGGAAATCTCGCGCAGATGTCAGTCGTGTCGCCGTGCCCAATCGACCAGATAACTTACACTTTACAGCGACTTTAATAGCTTATCATAATTGCCTGAGCCGTAGGGGGTGAATGGACGACGGCAGTTTTAAACGCGTCGTTTCGCTGTTGCTTGCACAACGAATCATAAATTGCATTTCTACGACGCCGCACGGACGATTGTTGTACTTGGTACACTTTTGTTGCTGTTTCATGACCCACGCGTATCATATTTATCGAAATTTAATAGCAGAGCTTTTTCTGACCGTTCATGGCTTACTGTAACGGAAGTCTACTAAACTAAAACAACCAAAAAAGTCTCTCTGTATTTATTTTTTTCAATTACATCATCTATTCAACGCGGCTAAAGATGTAACAACCTATTCAGAATTCCATAAATTCCAATAAATTTCTCAGTAAACATTTTAATTCTCAGAACATAATTAAAAATAACCCATCAGCTTCAATAGTATTTATAATACTTATGATCCATATTATATAACAATTTTAAATCAACTAACGTGTGATATTAAAATGAAATAATTTTCGACCCTTTCTTTCAGACAATTTTCTTTATTTTTAATCAAACAACGTTTCGGCGCATATTCCCAACTTCTTCAGGTTTTCTCTTCATAATAAAATAATTGTAACATCCAATTTTTAAAATTCAACATTTTTTAAAATTTAAACGCCAACTGTTTATATATAACTAACAAACTTGTTTAGCCACAGTTTAGACAAGAGAAAAACCTGAAGAAGGTGCGAATATGCGCCGAAACGTTGTTTGATTAAAAATGAGAAACCGTCTGGATAAACCGGTTGAAAATTATTTATTGTTTATAGAGATTTGAATTGTTAAACTTTAAAACTAACGAAAATAAAACAGGTCAACCCTTTGGATTCTAAATTGTAAAAATATTGTTTTATATCACATTTATTATATTTCTGTAACTAACTAATCAAATATCGCGTCGGTTTATAGAATCCAATTTAGACTTTACATATTTTTACGTAACAAAATTGTTTCAAACAATGTTAATATAAGTGTAAAATTTAATTATGTATAAAAAATTAATTGTAGTCACTGTAAGCGTGGAAAATGTTATATAGGTCAAATTAAATGCGCTCTTTAAACTAGGTTAAACGATCAAAAAACAATCTTAAAACTTAAATTCACAATGTTGTACATATCATATAAATTATAATAAAATTCATAATTTGATTCTGATAATATTTATATTTTAAATTGAAAATGAAAATGAATCATGGAAACGTTCTTTATCAGAAATTATATATACTACAACTACAATAAACACACTTCATAAAAACAATGATACCTTAGAATTGAGTATTCTAAGTTAATGATTTTATAACAAACAGTATAAAAATAAATTTCATAATTATTCTACCATTATAAAGTGTCGTCATTTCAAGTAATAACTTATATTATTTCCTTAAACACTTGTAATGATCTACTTTTATGCATTGTTAAGTTTGACAAATCTCAATTAAGTTTTAGCTGTCAGTGAATGAAGTCCTCAACGAAAATTTTTATATTTTGGGACCTAAACTTTTCATTAAGATTTATATATAATTAAATACTTTAAAAATTGAAGTATGTATTACTCACGCACTTAAAAAAAATTAAATCAAAAGTGGAAATTAGAATAATTTATATTTTAATTAGATATTTTCCCTCAAAATTTCTATACTCCGACAATTCTGTGTATATAATTAATATCCTGACATTTATTTACATGACGTTTGCATCTGATGATAATCGAAACAATGAAGTAAAACAAAACTTAGGAATTGCTCTTAAATTGATTTATTTATTTTTATATAATATAGAATTTTAATATGCAAAAGGATACTTTATACTACACCACTTAGGACGTAATAGCCACTGCAACTTGTTTATTTTGTTATATAATTAAGGTAATATATAAACTCTCAATTCAATTTCGTTGAGAATATCTTTCCTACAAGCATTACATCAAAAAAACCACAGCCTTTCATCATTCTACAGGCTTTCATTATCTTTTGTGATCCATAATTAATTGATTGTCTCTTTACGGAAGATCCATATTTAATAAAATGTATTTGGTCAAATATTACAATATAATGGACATTCGTGTGCATTTTTTTGTAACAATTCAAAACCAACCAGTAACTGAAGGGTAGGACGTTATTCCTATCAGCTGGGCAAAAGATTTTCCTCACACGCCATTAACTCTGTGACACATTTTAGCGTATGTATGAGTGGAAAATGGTGTGTTTAGATCGATACTCTATCTCACACAGCGTTTGATTAAAGACAATGGAAAAAATTTACATCGAGAATTACAATTTTTAACATCATATCACGTTTTAAAATACATGGAACTTGAACGTATACTAATCTATCTAAAAACAATTGGAACTCATTTGACGAGAATAAATATTACTTAAAAGTAATATTTTCAGTAAATTAGAGCCATTATACACATAAACATACTTTATTTCCAATTGTCTGATTACAGTTCATCTATAAATGAAATTGTTTCAAAAACTTACGGCTTTGAGTTTCTCATAAATTTCAAGTTGACATACGAAGATGTAGTTCCACGCATAAGTATCTCAGCTTACCTGAAAATAAAAACGTTTTAAATTAGTTGAATTTACTTTTGTTACTTTAAAACTGTATGATTTTGACGCATCACAACTTCCTATTTAAACTCTGACAGTAATTGCATTTATACATTCTATATAGAACTTTTTTAATATTGGTAACGGTAGCAACCTAAAATTCCTTTTCATTAATTTATAATTACAGAAAAATAACAATTTCATTTCTCTGGAATCTATTTACTGTAATAGGTATTAAATTAATTAAAATATTTATTAAATAATTCCATAATGTCACATCATCCTTAGCTGTAATAATTATCTATCGCCTCTGTGTTTAATTTTCCTTATTCAAATAATTTAACCACATTTAATATCTTTTAATTATTTTGTTAACGATAATTGTATCCTGATAAGTCCAACATTATTTAAGATTTATTTTTAATCGTAATAGTTGGGATACAGGGCAAAGCACGTTAATCCCACCACATGGAAGATAATTTGTTTTTGATGGAGTGCTTCTATGTCTCGATTAAATGATGATAGCTAATTGGATGAAAAATGGAAGCTTCCGATTAAAAGAAAGCATGTTTTGAATACTTCTCAGCCGAATATCGATGTGTGAGGGTCACTATAAAATAGTGTTTTCAAATCAAATATAGTATAATTTACAACAGTTCATTATTAAATTGATACTAATTATTAAATAGAAAATACTGTGAGCAGTAGACGACGAAAATTTGAGGTTTCGGTTGGGAGAAAAGCTGGCCTGGTTTTCGTCTGTAGGAGGCTACTTCTACTGGAGTCATATGGGAGTACTGTGGTCATGACACCCGAGAAATACGAGAGAGGTCATGACTCGACGGACGGTGATCCTAGGAGCTACATTTTATGACATAGGTCCTTAAGCTGCATTAATATCTATTAGATATTTCTTAAAGTATAATTATCCATATTTTCCTTTAATTTGGTTATTAACTCAGGCACAAATCACCCCAGAAACATGTTAGCCGCCTTTTGTTCTTTAATTTAAATTGAAGCAAAATGAACACAATATATCCTCTCACATTGGCAATATATATTTTTTGTCACAATTCGTTTTATTGAAAAATGAAGTTGATTTCTTTTACTTTGTACTGTTTGTAATAAAAGTTTCATGTGTTTTAATTGATGAGCCTAATTTTAAGCCTTAGATTGCCAAAGTTTAAGGTTGAACAACCCAATGAGTTTTCCTTAACAGCATGTTCTGGAAATCTTTAGTCCGAAGTGACAGTGTGACGTAAATATATATTACACAATGTTTGTAATTTCATCGTATTGACAGGAACAAGTTGGATTTCAGGTCTTCTCAAACACGTTAATTAAATCAGAAAACCCTAATAGAGTTCTATATATGGTAGAGCAAAAGACCCCTTCCTTATTTTGATCCAATTTTAAGAAATTTAAAGGATATGAAAATTCAGCATTAACATGTGACAGGCAGGTAAAAGTAAAATTTCCCGGCACCAGGCTGGCGGATGGGGGACTTGCCTGTCTGTAGGTAGATAATACTAATCTTGTTTTGCTGAAGGAGTATTCACCCTTTAAAATTTCCGAAGGATACTGTTCCCTGTGTCATGGTAAATTTCCCGTGCCACACGAAGGACGTATTGGTGCAACAAGCATCACGTAGGATAGTGTTTCCGCTTTGAGAAGACATTTAAGAGATGAGCTGAAAGGTGAGGAGCCGAAAACTATTCAGTGTGGTGCAATACGTTGAGTAGCCGAGGAGGCAGAGTAGGAGAATAGTTCTACACGTAGAGAGGGCGAGAAGGTAGAGATAGAGCGTTGATCAACCCGTTGAGAAGGTGATGAGGCAGAGTAGGTGTAAATTGTTCAGAACAAGGAAGCCAAAGGGAAAAAGGAGAAAAATATGGGTTTTCCTCAAACACCTGCAGAACCAGGTTCATCCTACCTTACACCGGCAGAGGATAAATCTGCAATTCAAACGGAAGGAAGAAGGTAGTTCTGGTCACCCAGTAATCTGTATCAAGGCACGAATGAGAACAAAACAGGTTCGTAAAGTGAAGGAAATCTCTGATGAACGTGGTTGCCCCAATAAATAATTAACCCTGATGTTTAAAAGTCGTCCCCTTGAATTAATTACTTTCTTTCTAGTGCGCAGGGCCCCTTTTAAAGTCATCATTAAATAATTTATATAGTTACCCAATATCATTTACAATATCAGGTACTGTTGAATGTTATACATGATAAATATTCATGTTTCTGAGTTGCTGTAATGGTTATCTTTCAGATGGTTATAGACAATAGAGTCGAAAAGTCCTAACATAATAAAGGTTTTGGTTGACAATATTTACTGTTTTATTGTCTCTTGAGAGGATATCAATAGGGCTTCAACCTCCATTTTTCTTGTTACATGTGAATACTTACAAGGATACTTAAGCATAATACAAATTTTTCGTTACAATATATATTTACACATAATAGTAAGGGGCAGTGTGCTCGAGACAGCGAGGTTGACCCTAGGAGCGCGGCAATCAACACGAGTAGTGGAGGACCGCCTAATGAACCTGCTGGCTGCGACAGAATCACATGTGCGGAAGACGAAGACGAGTGGCATACAAGACAGCTTCTCATTCATTTGTCAAACTGAAAACCCACACGTGAGACGCTCCGTCGTCACAGCAATACTACAATCAATGTAACCATTATGTTCTACACGGATATTCTACAAACATGTATTTACTCCTTACGTAATTACAGTTCAAAACTAACGATAAAAAAATTAACTCAATTTAAAAGAAACTAGAATCGTGCGGGCAACTGGCCTTACTATTATAGACTTGAGGCAATGTTCAAGGAATGGTTAAATGTAGGAAAAATACAATCAAAGATGGAACAGCTTTAATGGTTGTGTTAGTGTTGCGCGGAAACTATAGACGTGACTTTAATTCCCCGAGGACATAACATCATGATGGCATCATCATATATGACGGTAAAATCATCGCAATATCATGGTTGCTCAGGATAGTTTGCGAAATCTATGAAAGAGGAAAAATACCATAATTATACCGATACCAAAGAAGACTGGGGCTGACAGATATGAACAACACTGGACAATTAGTTTAGTATCCCATGTACGTAAAATATTAACTAAAATAGTATAGGAGGATGGAACGTCAAATAGAATGCGAGTTAGGAGAATATCAATTTGGTTTTTAGGAAGAATGTAGGGAAAAGAGAAGCAATATTTAATTTGTGACTAATTTTAGGAGATAGGATAAGAAAAAACCGGCTTACATTCAATGCATTTGTAGATTTTGGAAAAGCGTTTGATTACGTGAACAGGAACATTGTATTGAGGATTTTGGAGTGCAGTGGAATAAAATATCGAGAAAGAAGGCTTATACATAACCTCCAAAGAAGACAGTCAGCAGTAATTCGAATTGAAGGGCAAGAAAAGAAATCAGAAATCAAGAAAGTAATAAGACATGTCGCTCATGCTGTTAACTTACATATAGAACGGGCGATGATGCAAATTAAAACGTAATATGGAAAAGGAAACGTATTTCAAGTTGAATAAATAAAACCCTACGGAATGTCCATGATATTGTAGTATTAGGGTAGTCAGAAGTAGACTTGGAAACCATAAAAAGTGACATGAACGGAGTCCTGGAGAAAGAGTCCAGTATGAAAATTAATGGAGGGAAACCAAGGTAATGGAGTGTAGTATGGGAAACAATGGAATAACAATTGGTGGGAAGGGATATTTTGACGGAAGAAAGGAATTCTGCTACTTGGGAAGCGTAATAACTAGGGTTGAAAGAAGTTTGGATAGCACAGGCAAGAAAGGCTTTCGTGAAAAAAAGAATTTAAATAGGGGTGATATGATTGTGAATGCTAGGAAATGTTTGGTAAAAATGTTCACATGGAGTGTGGCGCTATATGGATGCGAAACGTGGACGATAGGAGTTGAAGAAAGGAACATAATAGAATCCTTTGAAATGTAGTGCTATAGGAGAATACTGAAAATCAAATGAGTGGATATAATCACTAACGAGGAAGTTCTAACAAAATATGGACAGAGCTAACAATACGGAGGACGATGACGAAGAGAAGAGATAGATTAACAGGTTACGTTTTAAGACATGAAGGCCTTGAAAAATGTGCATTAGAGGGACGTGTGTGGAATAAGAACAGAAGAGGGAGGCAAAGGATGGAATATTCAAAGAAGATTAGGGAGGATGTGGTGTGTGCTAGTTATGAAGGAATTAAAAGGCTTGCGCAAGATAGGTTATCATGAAGAGTTGCATCAGACTAAAGACCACAACAACAACATGATGTCAGGCATTCGGGGAAAATATTTCTGAGGTAAAATAGTCCCTCATCCGTGCAGGTAAAACTTGAAATGATACCATCAAAAAGACAATGAAAATTGGAAGATAAATTGTGTTACTATTCTTAATCTTACGATACTAAAGAGTGAAGAAATCTGGGCCCCTGGTTTGTCTGTTCAATGTTGCCATAGAAAGCTTAAAATAGCATCAATGTGGCAAACTTATTTCGTTTGTTCTCATTTTTCTCTATTCCTTGTCAATAATGTAACTATTCAGGAGGGAAACATTGTACAAACATCATTGATTAGTTTTAAGATGAACAATTAAGTACGGCTTGCTTTAAAATTCAGAGTAAGCACGTAAAAAAGTTGACACGCAAAATCACACAATTAACATTGAGAGTTTTACAGTGTGAGAACCGATTGTTTCTCAGGGACTACTGCACTGCGTGTGTAGGGAGGAACGCTTCTACCACAAACACATCAACTCGAAATCAACACAGATTGAACAGCGACGCAATTATTGCGAAGCAGGAAGCCAGCAGTCGTGAAAATTTCGAGTGGTAGTGAAGAACGTGCCAGTAGGGAAATGACAGTCGTAATCGTATGTGGTGTTGTAGATTTGCAGTTCGCGTTGTGACGGACACAAATTTATACTTAAGCATTGAACAGTTGAGACAGGAATAGCATGTTCGCCTCATAGTATTAAAATTAGCGTTAACTGGTGTAATTAGGAAACGCTGACCTTAAGGGGATAACAAGTGGTAGTTAGTATAGTGCGAATAAAATAATAATAAAATTTTAATTCTATGCTAAGGGGTTGGGGAGGTGCATATTATACTACACGTTACCGCAATTAAACTTCATGTACAGCTCACAGAAAACATTTGAATACTCCGATACTTTTCGGCAATGCTGTATGTGGCGACCTTCATTTTTAAAGGTTGTGATTGGTAGTTTCAAGGTCATATCATTGCAGGAAAAACTGACTTTTTGACATTTACTTTTAATGATCATTACACTTCCAAGAACTGCTTATTATGTTCAAGATGCATCTGTGTCCTGTAACCTGTGTGAAGACAGTAAATTTATTAGTCCAAGAAAGATTCAAACCAGGCACCATACGTTCACCCGGAAGCTTCTAAGCCGGTATATATGGTTTAATCAAGCGAAGTAAATATTAAAAGCTATATTTACATATTTCGTTTAATTTCAAATTAATTTTTTTGAAAATATTTATTGCGCATATGGATAAAGTTTAGGGAATCTGCTATGTATGGATTTTGCCTTTTCTATATTTCAATTTATTTATAGTAATATTTTAATACTGAATATGTCCGCGACTTCGTTTACGCGGTAATAGTTATTTTTATTTTGCCCTAAAACGAAACAACAGGTACAAAATTTTTATAAAGCTGAATTCATTGAATATATATACAAAAGGTGCGTTAACACTTACTTACGATTGTGTCAGGGCAAACCTTATAACTCGTAGTTGGTTTTCAAACGTTTCTGAACCAACGAAATAAAATATTAAAATTTACATGACGCGACAAATAAAACCAATTTACGTATACATAATATCGACGATCCAAAGAAATTTATTATTTCTCGGGAGTGAGAATACTCACCCTCCCTCTCTCTAATGCTTGCAAAATTACGCTTATAAGACAGTACGTGAGGTGTTTGGTAAAGGAACGCCTAATAGGACTTATAACTCGCAGTTGGTTTTCACGCCGCAATTCGCGCGACAATTCAATGGATCTGTAAACATTTACATGAATATCTTCTTAACTTTGCGACATATTTAAATATAACTTAGACGAAATTTTAGGTTAAACAATCTGTTTCAATCCCTGAAATCTTCATTGAAATCCGTTATGGAGCATTAACAGAACAACCCGCATTCACCTTATGGAAATTCGACTGCAGGTATTCCAAGAAATCTTATCCTAGAATTAATATTTATATTATGTTACACAATATAAAAATATACTGCAATATACTGAAATGGCATAAGCACGAATATTTAAGTTAAGTCTCCTGTTTTTAGACCCTCAAATTTTCATTAAAACCCGTTGAGCCGTTTCAAAGCGTATTCGAGACAAACATACAGACAGTCGATAAAGCAGAGAGATAGAGACATGCACTTCAATTTTATTTATTGGTATTGAGTATCAAAAATCAACTCGTTGTTTTCCTTTAAATTTTTCGTATACGTCGTATGTGATGAAAAGCTGAAAATTCATTTCGGCAGAGTATTATTAGCACATCGCAGACTGGGTCCACTCTGTTGCTTAATTGAGTAAGCCTAATTAGGGCTACAATAACAATTATTGTTTAGGAGGGACAGTTATTTAAACTGAAAATTAGTACAGTAATCAACCATGACAAATTAATTGGATGAAATAAAAACGCTATTGAACTCATTCCTTTAATTTTATTCCAGCTCTCTATATGAAACTTTATCTTTAACTGACGAGAGCTTTAAACGTACAATTATCCAAATATTTCGGAAGCACTTTTAAAGGAAACAATTGTCTTCATTATTTGATCAGTAATTTACGCCTGCGTTCGGTAGCAAGAACTGGTAATGAGAATGAAATTACAATGTTCGACTGGACGAAACAATTGCAGGTGGTATGATGCGATTGGAATGGCCAGGGCATGAATATGAACGAAACGTACGCGGCAGAGACAATTGTGCACATAATTAAATCGGTTTGGCAGTATGGAAGCACGTGGTTACTTAATAGAGAAACAGATAATTACAGATAAGTGAGGCCGTTATTGACTGTGAATAATAAAAATGTTTGATTGGTTGACTAGGGGAAACATGAGATGTAGATAATGTATGCTTCTGATTATATGTCTGACACAAAATAGGAGACGGAAATAAAATTAATAAAAGAGTCAATAAAACAGAGGAAAGTGAATTAAAAATTATCTTTGCGAATAGAACTTCAATGATAAAATGAAAATAGAAAGTAATCTACACTTAAATTTCGTGAATGAATTAAACGATCAATACCATCAACACCGACAAGAAATTTGCCATAATAACACGTTTTTAAATTAATTGAAGCGTTTGCAAACTAAATTTTGGCGATGCGCCTAAATTAAGTGGATTTCTGTAGATTATATAAGAAGGGTTGTGGTGTGCGTTTGTACCCCACACATATATGTTTATATGAGAAACAATTTCCCCCATAATAACTTTTACTAATTTTGTATATAGGATAAATATTAGGTAGCGGGCTAGGCTGCTTGCCAGGCCAATGGTAGTCAAACAATGATCTCTTGCAATATAAACACGTGTCGCAAATAATGAAGAAGGGACGGACTCCGACCAGCAACCCAAGTCAGTCACGGAAAAAAAGGATACGAGCTGTCGAGAAACAACACCAAGCCTCGGTGAAAGCCAACACACCCGGCCAGGCACACGAATGTAACAAGAAGCAGAGGAGGCTTTCGAACATTACATTATGTACTGCCGTTACAGGGCATTCCATTACATTACATTAAATGAGATCACAGTACAATATATTAGTACATTACATTATTACATTAAACTACATCAGTATGTCGAAGAGCTAGCCTCTGCTGAACATGTAGTGTTTGATTGCCCTGGATATGACATAAATGAAGATGCCTTAAAGGACATGGATCTAAAAGTTGTAATCAGGGATCCGTATTTAATAACAGTGCTCGAAAATATAACAAACCAGATATCCCGGATTGAGCTAGGAAGATATAATTGCAAACAATCTCTGTAGAATCTCACACAACCTTAGATGGAAGCTCCATGGTCATAAAGGAAAAAAAATCGATTTTCTATGAAAAGCGGGTAGAGAGGAAGACGGTTGTAACTGCTTCAAACAATTCGACACTTCTTTGGGTCCCTCAAAGATGTTGTGACTGACAACACCACTCTCCTGGACCGGTAATCCCAGGAACCGGAGAGTAAAACAGATATGAACAGACAAGGATATACACTCCCGACATCTTCGTATCAATTTGGCGGTAGAAATGAAAAAAAAAATACACTTGACGAATCCAGCTTAAACCCTCATATCCTGGACGCCGGAAAATGAGGGAAACCGGAATTCCGGAGCTGGAAGTACAACCTGTGCTAGAGAAGTGGAGATGCAGGAAGGGTGGAGGAAGCGAACATTGAAAGACTGTCTCCTGCCTCCAAAAGGAAGCCCAGGAGACAAGAATAGAGCAATGGCTGACCTCCTGCGTCTCCACGCATCTTTACTGGTAGAACTTACGCAGGGAGAGCGTCTGCATAATACACAGTCTGCTCTACAGACCCCCTGCAAAAAATATACTTCCATATTTGATGTATATATATATATATATATAAAAGTATTATAAAAAAGTGTTAAAAAATCTCAGTCTGTAATGTAATGTAAAAGAAGATGGAAGCAGCTATGACTTAACATAGTTTTCCTCTCCCTTCAAATTAGAGCGCCCGCTCTTTCTTCCCTTCCATATTCCGCCAGCTGTGATCTCACAGCACTTTCCCTTCAATCCTCCCACTCCCATTCACCCTATACCCTTCTGTCTTTAGTTTTAGTTTATTAGTTTTATTATTGTTAAGAAAATAATTATTTATAAAATAAAATAGAATAAATCTGTAACACAAACATTGTAAGAAATGAAAATAAGGCCTGTTATAGATACTCAAGAAAACAGGCTATTAGTGTAATTAGTGAATAAAAAAAAGTATGTCGAGTATGCAGGCAATATAACTTGGCGTTTTCGAATCAGCTTCCAATAGTTGATTGTTGGAGTATTTATTTATTTTATTTATTACTATTCAATCCATTAGTCCTTGGTTGAGGAAATAGGATACGTCAAATATAATATTACAAGAAATATACAAAATGTTACAATTAAAAATTGAAGGATAAAAAGAGGACGTCGAGGAGCAGACCGCAGCATGACCACAACATGACCAAAGAAGAGATCTCCTGGATATACAAGCGGTGATGATTCAGATTTACATCTCGTCCCTGGCTTATTTGAATGCTAGTAAAATTGTAGATGCCAAGTTTTGTTTATACTCCACGTAATCCCTTTTTTATACATATGAAAAACTTTTATCTTTAAGATTATCAGTACACTAAATGATCCAGTATATTCAGTAATAAAATAATGAATAAAAAATTAAAATATTGTATATAACACGTAGACATGGAGGTAGATTAATCGATTTAATTAACCGACTTTAGTAAATGGGTTAGGTTTTCTTTGTGTGTACCTGAGAGGCATACGACGTGGGTGAGTGAGGGTTGACAGGCAGTTAACTGATTATTGGAGGATATATGAGGATGTGACATGATGGTAAGGTGTGTTAGGATGTGCCTCAACGATCGGGGGAAAGTATGAGGTCGATTGGGAGTTTTCTTTTGAGCCGAGGGAAGCGTGGAGATGGAGGAGAATTGTCGTGGAATTGTTGGATCGTGGGGTTTTCGTGGTTGAGGCGCTTTTAATTAGGGAGGTTATGGATTTGGAGATTACGGATTTTACTTTGGGAAGTTTAATGCTATGGTGGATGACGGAATTTATAAGGTACCAGGGAGGGTTAGTAATGGTGCGTAGGATTATGTTTTTTTTAAATTTTGGCTGTATTTAAATACGCTTGCTCTCCGTCAAGCAGACGGCCGAAAATTTTAATGATCTGTGTAACTTAATCTTTTATTTTTCTGATCCAAATTGTTCCAATTTAAGTATATAATATAGTTCCCTTTTATTCATTAACATTGCAATTTCTTCATTAATAATAATCATCCCCAGGGTGCTACAATAGACAAGTCAAACCTTTTAGAATCATGAGGCGATTCCAAGAAAAATATACGTGACGTGTAACTCGTCATATTATAAAATCAAAATTAAAAAAAACACGCAAAACGTATAAAAACATAGATTTGACACCGAATAGTCGAGAATGGAAGAACGAGTTCCTTCACGTTGACAATATTTGCTTATAAAATACGCAAATTACTGTTGACTATGAGAAATGTGTACATGTCTAAAACCTTTTGATCGGTCGTTGCAGCAATCTACGGGTAAGGACCATTGTGTTTGTCAGGTCAGATGTTTTGATCGTGGACGGTCGTTGACCTGGGAGCGGTCTGGAGGCATCTGGACAGGAAGCGGGGGCAGGCCTGGGGACCTATAAAATAGAGTGGACGGCGGTGTGATTATTATTATTATTATTGATGTGACTGTGGACGGCGGTGTGAAGATTACTGTGATTGGTGTTAGCTGTGGACGACGGTGTGAAGACTGCGATTATGATTGATTTTGGCGGTGAACAGCGGTGTGCTGGTGGAGATTTTTGCTGAGAACGGCGAGATGGACAGGAGTGTTGGAGAGCAGGATTGGAGATTGAAGCAGCAAAGGAGGTAGAGATTGCCGTGTCCAGGAGGGAGAGCAGAGACACCAGCCGCTAGCCCGAAGAGCCGGAGTGAATGGAGCCAGGAACGTGGACAACTAGTAAGCCCTCCCCTTCCCTTCCCCTTTCTTACTGCGTCTGTGCAACGACCGACAATATAGTATTTCGCTAGTGACGGTGAACAGTCTCGTATTTATATGAACTGTAAAAATATATGTAATAATATATTAGATTAGGTTATTTTGGTTAGTTTTAATAGTTGAGCGTATGATGTGCGCAACATTCCATGATTGTGGAGTCAGAATGGGCTTCGGCCGAGTTTTAAATATTAAATTAAATTGTTTTAGCCCCGTGTTTAATTATTGAATAAATCATCCCCCCTTAAATTAATTCATTAAAGCCAAGACCCCCGAGAGTCTCATGCTCGACTAAAATCTCACGTGTCTTGGATCGACGCTGGCCGCCATCTTCTCCCTCGGGATCGCGCGTTTCGCGATTGCTGTTTAATTTATTAGAGAAAAACATATATTATTTCTGCATATGCAGTGGCGCCCGGGCCGGCACTGCGACGATGTAAAGATCCGAGGAGGAGGGGAGCGTTACAGTATATCGTATTTATATTTTTACATTTCCTGCAGCTGGTACCAAATAACACACTAATTATAAGTAGTAAATAGACGTTCCGCGTCCCCCCTTTTCAATTCCCTTCCTATGCTATTAAAGGGGAGTTGCCTGTTTCATGAACACCCTCATGTAGCCCGTTAACCCCCCTTCCCCCGCTCAAAAAAAGTGTTTAAATCATAAGAGCTGTGTATTTGGCCGGGAACATCTCTTGACACTCGAGAACAAAAAGAAGTTCGTAACAAAGAATAACAACGAGCCCACTGAGGTAGGGGCCACTGGGCCCCCCATTGTTTCCTAAAATTTAATATAGCTTATCTTGCATTTTTCTGTCTGCTACGCTATCATTTGATTTCTATTTTATGTGTGGATAAAACTAAACAGGAAACAAAATTAATGACGGAACATGCCCGTATAGAACATATTTTACATTTTGACTTCAATAAACTCACCAACAATGTGAAAATTAAATATTCATGTATGAAGTTCTTTTGTAATTACAATGTTTATCTCTTAATAATAAAGTTACTGACAAACGGGTCACGCGAACCCATTCTTTTTAAAATTAAAATGTATTACAAACACACAAGTTCTTCAAGCATCCTTTATCTTAATATTAATATCAACTAACGATATACATTAGAAGTAATAACAGATTAATGAATCATAAATTTTTTATTGTCTGTTCAAATGGGTACAAAGTAGTAGTAATTTTTGTTAAAAAAATATAGTTGAAAATAAGAAATTTGTTATTAAAATTTTTTGAGGGAGGTAAATAGTTACATGAGGGTGATCCATAAAATGGCGAATCCTCTATAATAAGCACAGGAAGAAAATTGAAAGGCGGGGTTGAGGAACGTAGAAGAAAGCAGCCAGAGTTCAGCAGGACCAGCGGGCTATACTTTAATGATCTAATCCTATATCCACCTGAAAGTGATGCCCAAGAAAATAATTGTCACTGTGGTCGCTAGTGACCAGGCAGTCGATGCGATCTTTATAAATAAAAAGAAAAAATGCGGCCCATGAAAACCTGTACCAGGTAGGTCGGAATATTGGGTACTTTTCTCACGCCTTTCCGCGTGATTAAACTTCTGTTAATGGTCGGTAAATATAACTTAAAAAAGACTGGAAGGAAAATTATTATCGAATAAAAATTATAATAGATGTTTCACGCCTCTTTTATAACTGTGAGAATTAACGAAAACGATCTCTAGGAGAGAGAACCTTTTTATTATATATTTATGAAAACCGACTGTTCGGTACCTATTTGCACCCTCTTCAAGGTTAACAATTCTATTCTCAATTATATAAAGTAAATTAACAATTCAAAAAACGGGGTTTACAAGCAGTGATACTTGCAAGGGACAACGTGGTAAATATATGATAAATATAAGAAACACAAAATACTTTTCCATTTGTTTATTCTTTTGGCTTTATCTGGTTGTTCTCTTTTTTTGTAATATGGAAAGGTAAATTATTATTTCGTGTCGCTTTGTCAATTTTAATGTTTCCACTGTTCATGTATATAAAGACATGGAAATCTAATTAGTAGGAGAAAGAATAGTGAATTGAGCACAACTAACGGAAATACAGTTCCTCAAAATTCTTTGATCATTGTTATTAATAGCTCTAATCATTTCTTATATCTTCCCCTCAGTTTTTTCATTACTTTTGCAACAGGATCTCTAGAAAATGTGTCAGACATTTATCTAATACTAGCTGGGTGGCCGGCGATGCCAGTGATATTAAAGCTTGAATGCAACTAATATTTTACTTAATTTTCCGGAGGCCCCAAAAGCCCACCTGGTGTTGGAATGACCACGTCCCAGGCCAACGACATTGGAGTTGGTTTCGCGGGTAAAACGTCTCTTCTTATCTTTCCTCTACCCCCGTGTCTTACCCCGAAAGTGCAGATTTTCGGGTCGCAAAGATCATGCGTTCAAACTTAGGTTGAAACATTTCGACAAGTTCAGATTTGTATGCGTACGAAGATTGAGCTATTTTTACACATAAACAATTAATTTCATTTATAAGAGCAACATAGTTGATCCGTCTGTTTGGTCTGTTTAGCGCGAAAGAACTTTTATATTTAATCAACGGTTTTTTAAGTAACAATATTATTTAAATACTTAAAAAACTTGCTAAAATGTTTTATCTCTCGAGTGCGTCACACACGCTGTGCCATGTAAATATACTCATAGTCATCTTATTTTGTTTGACAGAAGGGGAAATATAGCAGGAGGATATCCTGTTGGGAAATGAGTGAGAGCCAGGTGGAGGTTGACTTCCTCCTTCCTGGTTTTCCTCTTTCCCTCCCCCCTTGGTCCATGGCCAAGGTAACTAATTTAAGACTCCTGCAGGCCGAGACGACTTTGGGCAGTTTGAGAGGTGTATGTACGGGGGTCGAAGACCTTCGGCATACGGTAAGAGTTGTTGGCTGATCCCATTGGACCAGTCGGCCAACTGCCTCTCAATACTGATCTAGGCATGGATGCGGGTTTGTTGCGTTCCCACAGCAATCCAGTCTCCCGTCATCAGAAGGGCGCAGGAGTAGTACCCACTAGCCCGACCTACCTGATGCAGGTTTTCTAGAGTTTCTCCTTGCATCACCTTTAGGTGAAACACCGGGTAGGATCCTTACACTATAGCCTGGGGGCCCTAGTCAACCCTGGGCTACCTTGCTCTACCTTCCACATCCCCCCTTTTCAAGTCCCTTCCTATGCTATTAAAGGGGAGTTGCCTGCTTCAGGCTCACACTCATGTAGCCTGTTACCCCCCTGCCCCCCAAAAAATTATTTTGTTTAATATAACACAAGATAACCATTGACCGTGATCTACGTATACGAGGCAATAGTGCAATTAGGTTCAGATAGCATTAGTATTTCGTGTCCCTGTTTTACTGAATTGATTAATTAACTTTAAATCACTGTTATTTATTAGCACCATTTCCGATATGAGTATTATCACATGATTTCGTAACAGGCCAGTGTTTGATAGAGTACTTCCAATATTATACCCGGCGTGATTTTTATCTTTCTCTGTTAGCAGTGATCTCCGATTTGGAACAATTTATTCGCTCGCCGCCTATCTTCAGCACATTGAAAACAACTTAGTCAAGTGCTATCTGCAGGCCGATGTTTACATGTGCTCGCGTCCTCAACACTGTTGGCCTCAGGTGAATGACGCGAACACGAATTATTGCTAACACAAATGCCTTTGTTCCACCAAGTCAGAAAGAGTCGATAAATCCATGACATCACTTCAGCGGGCGTCCGCCCGTCCGAACACGCACTTTTTATTTATCACTGTGCAGCGCTCGTTTTGACATTCGACATGCAAGTGGATGGCCGCCACAGAGGGACGGGAAGGGTAGAGAAGGGAAGGGAAGGGAAAGGGAAAAGAGATGTAGTGCTGCCGTTTGACGTTTATTGGTCTTCCGAAGTAACGGACTGCGTTCTGGCTCGATGAGAAACGAACAGTAAATGGACATGAAAGGTCTAATAATAATCACTTTGACTAAACCACAATATAACTAAAAAATTATTGTCCTATATACTATAACTTCTACACTTATGTAAAAACAATTTTTGCCCTCACTCATCCTTCCCTTACAATCAAAATACTTATCTTCCATGCACTATTATTCTTTATCCGCAAGTATATCGTTAACAGTAAGTAATAGCTGAAACTTGTTCTATTGGGAGTTTATAACATGTGGAGTTCCTCAAGGATCAATTCTTGGACCTTTACGTTTTATACTATACTTAAATTATCTTCCAGGAAACGTACATTCTCTAAAATATATTCTCTGCGCGAATGACATAAATATAGTTATTCAAGATAAAATAATCTGGTTAAGAAGGTAGACAGCACTCTGAACGGTCTAAATGTTTGATTTAATAACAATAAGTTATCCCTCAACCTGGATAAGACTAAGTTAGTTCAGCTAAGTAATAGAGCCGCAGGTAAATTCTCAACCACTGCTTCAACCTTTCCTGGGCCTTCGAATTAATGATAAATTAAAGTATAATGACCATATAGATCTGCTTGCTGGTAAACTAAGTTCAGCTGGTTATTCTCTACGAACACGTTCACAAAAAACTACGCAAAAATTTTTTTACTTCGCGTATTTTCATTCAATTATGTGCTACGGAATCTCTAATTGGGGAAAATCCTCCAGGACCAATGAAATATTTAAGTTACAAAAGCTTGTCATTAGAATAGTTTCTAGTAGTAATTCTAGAACGAGTTTGCAAACCTTTCTTCAACAGTTTGCAAACAATTACTTTAACAAAGTGGAACATAAATTTTTTCAAACGAATGGTGAATTTCATACATACGCGACCAGAAATCGTTCAGCTCTTAGGTCATGGCCTTGTATTCACAATACCGGGATCATTTTATACAACAGAGATCAAGAAAAATAATAATAATAATAACTGAAAAAGTTTCGTACAAGATTTTCTTAGTCGTCCCCCTGATAATTAAAATTACGGTTCCCGCAAAAGTTTTGAATGTGTTGCATCGAAAAATCACCTACTACATAGCTTTAAACTTTCTGTACAGTTTTCTCTGCTCTTTTGTTTCTTTGTTTGTTTCGTTCTTTTTCCTGGAGCTACTACAAATTCCTGGTTGCGCAGCTCCAAGTAGTGACAACTCCATTACCTGTCTTTGTGTTTCTCAGTATTTGTGTGCGTGTAGTGTTTTTAACGACTTTAGACTATATACTTTTTATCTTATTTATTTGAAGGTTCTTTGTAATTACTTATGTATCTTATTTTGTTCTTGAAATTATTTATTTGTAATGTATGACGTTTCCTATTTCTTCAATCAAGGACTAAACAACAATAAATTTAAATCTGTAATAATTTCAAGGACAACCTTGTACTGCCTAGATTTAAAGTTTAGATGTTTTAGCTAAGAACATGGAGAATACGGTTAAGTAAAATATTAATAGTTGTCTGACTATAGTAAAATAATCAATTTCCTGAGAATTAATTATAATAAATAATAATACAGCAATGATTTCAGCATAAATCTTAATTAATATTTAACATAATTACGATGCTTCGTCCACATTTCTGGACTTCATAAGATAAATTTTTAAATGGATATTAAACAAGTGGATAATTTGACGTCGTGGAGTGCGTCCAGCGGTGATCGCAGCCGAAATTAATCTTCATGTATAATAGTTTTTTTTTCATTTAAAAATTTACCTCATGAAGTATACAAATGTGGGCAAAAAGTCGGTATTATATTAACCAAATTGAAATTATTTTTTTGCTAACAAATTAGATCTGTTTTTTTATTTTCCAAATTTTTATTTCGGCCTTAAATATCTTTTAAATTTTACTTATCTCTAAAAGAAATATATTTTCGAGATGTAAAAAATAGAAACTGGTCAAAGCTTCAATATTTTCAAAAAAGAAAAATTTCAAGAAGAAAGAAATCTTCATAGTCTATATTTTAAATTTGAATACATTAATTCCTGTTCAGATCGTCGATTTCTCCCGGCACAACAGTCAAATAAATTCTCCTTTTTGGAACTAATATACTAATGGTGTAGGCAGACAGGTAGAGCTGGAATTAATCAGTGTGTAACCCTCAGCTCCATTAAATAACTGCAGTTAATTTGCAAGCAGATTCCAAGAGTGCTCTTCGCGAGACAAGAGATGAAGTGAGATTGAGAAATATGACGAGCGGTAATTAATGGCTGCCCCAAATGAAAGAGGGAGGAAACGCTCCAAATCACTCGCTCTTCTCGGAAGGCTAAGCTCTGCGTTTCACTTGAATCGAAGTGTTCTGAAGCAGAATTCCAGGTAGGACGCTGAAATCTATTGAATAATTTAATTACAAAATGCTGAACGTTAAAAATATAAGTAATATTATTTATTAATGAAGCGGAATGGCTAAAAGATATACCAATAAATTATTTTATGTTAATTATATTGTACGTATTAATTTTTGTTACATGAGTAGGAAATCTTTCGAGTGTTGTCCATCAAATTATATAAGCCATAATATCTCAGCTCACAAACATCCTTTTTATTAGGTTCATACTCTAAAATTTTTTTCAATTTTTCTAAAATATCGAATTAAATTTTTACACAACTAAAGCAGTTTAATTTAAAGTAATTCTCTTTATTAATTTCGTTTCTTATGGTTCGTTTGGACTTATAGGTGACGATCTTTTTTTATCTTTTTAGTTTAGAAATATAAAACATTTCAATTAACATTTTTTAAATTACGAGAATTCATTTTAATTGCAATAACGTCAGTAATTAGGAAAATCGAAGAAAGTAAATTTAATGGAAATTGACGTTATTATTAATCGTATGCAGAGGCTCGTCGTAAGTTTTCAGATTATTCCGTTTCGGGCTACTTTGGTACTTGAGACATTTTTACTGAATTATAGTATTTTCTTAAATTATTCGGCGGAACCTAAATAACGGATTTCTCTCATTTTGTGGTCCGATAAAAGCTTCAATGTCAACAAAATGTCAATTTCAGAAAAATGAAAGCTCGTGATATTCCTTAATTCCTACCTTATAATTTCAATATTTGTCCTGGGAGCAGAGATGAAACTTCAACTTTTCTTTGATACGCAAACAAAAACAAACAATAATTTCATTTTAATATAGTTATAGTACTCAAAACCTTTGATATTATAGGTCAGGTTTATATCATACACAATAACACAGTGGAAAATATTCAAGAATTGCAGTGGATGAAGGCACAAATAAAAACAATATTAATGTGATATGTCACGATATATAGATGTTATTTCCCTCATGAAAAAAGACCATAAATTGACTTGAGAAAAAAATTTACTGACTGGTATAAATATTGAAACCAATAGTTAACAAAAAATGGAAGTGTCAGAGAAAAAATATTTACCCCATAATTTGAATATTAAAAAATAAACCGATTGTAGAAATAAATACCTATTTTCTAAACATCTAAATTACTTTTGTACGGCAATTTAGATGTTTATAATTTTCCACTTTCGTCCAGACCGCGAAATTATTATTTTTAATATTTAAAATTTTGCTCGAATAATGAATTATTCATCTATCGTACACGGCACTTTAATCTAAACAGTCCGTCATGCATGTAATAATACGTAATGAGACGCTTATGAATGGATTATAATACTTAATCAATTCCATCAGAATTTATTATTACCCACATTATAAATACTGTCCTAAAATCTCTCTTAGGACTTAACACACAAGACGAACTAATTATCAATTTTCATATTAAAGAATTTTAAAATTTTTCTTTACCTTTTATATTACATTTCATTATTTAATGTCTTTGTTAAAACCACTTCACAACCTTGTTTTGAAACGCAAATTTCAAGGGGAGGATTGCATGTGCAAACGAATTGCGCACAAATGAGGAGTTGCGGGGCAAAAATCTATATCAGGGTTTATGGCTTCACCGGTCGCTTTCAACTGCAGTTGTAATTCAAATAGTGTTAATTTTTCATAAATTTGGAGTAGACGATGTTCGCTAAGTGGAAACTATACACCGTTGTAAAGAAAGAGGGACCATTAAAATTAATCTTCGTAGAATTAATGAGAACTGAGAAGTACTGAAAATTCCTTATATGTAATTCTATATCATTACTGTAGTAAGTTATAAGCTTCATGACCAAAGTAAAAAACTCAAAGCTATATAATAGAAACGTAAGTGGCTGCAAGTTGTTATCATATTTTTTTAAATAATGTAACAGACCATTCGATGGTCATCCTCGTAGTGGCCTTTCCTCTTTAATATCATTGGAAGGATTGATGGAAGAGATTCGTAAGTGCAAAGTTAAGGACATATATATTAGTTTTACATTCCTCTACAGATTCAATAATATAAGGGTGCCAAAATAGCTTTTTACACGCTCAACGATTTTGAGGAATACTCATTGCGTGGTCACCAATTAACGGAAAAACCACTATCAGTGTATTCATTACCGTGATTAAGGAAATTTTTTCTACTACTCTGTTTTTCGGCCAACTTCTTCTCATCGTGAATTCAAAATTAAGTTAACATTACGCTACGGCGACTCATTGCCGTAGTGGCGGCAATTTGTCTGAGTACCGAACACCTTATCTGCTTGATTCTATAACACTTCAAAGTTTTCGTGGACCTTCTTGAATCACACAACAATAGGTGCCTTATGTCACCACGTCACCGATAACAATGTGTTGCCTACCACAGACACTGGGGTCCGATTACATGTTCCAATATAAAATATTCACATAGAAAAAAATCTGGAAGTGAAGTGCCGACCTCCTGTTGTGTAATCACTGCTTTACAACACAGAAGTCCCGCGTTCGATCCCCGCCATTAGAGAAAGATGTCCGTCGGTACCTTCATCATCACCCTCTGGGACTCACCATCCCAGAGTTGTAACACGGGTTCAAATCCCGAAGTGGGCATCTGGAGGAAAGTTACAGTAAATAATCGCTGACGGTAATGGCTCTTAAAAGAGGGAACGCTCTCTATAGATAATTTACCTCACTTTGACCTGTCCTTAGTCAAAGCACTAAACTTAGTTTAATTTTAATTTGAGAAGTTCTTATCCCATTGACAATTTGTAAATTACGTTTTTGTGTGACTTATTGAGAAAGTGCTTGTTAGCTTAGTCTTGAAATCTGGATGATGTTAATCCGAATGTTTTATAGAACATTGATAGACTAGTTAAATAGTTTCATAAATGTAATACTTAATTTTTAGAAAGTCTGCTTTTCTAACATGTTTCGGCTGAGTAATAAAAATAAATAAATGTGAAAGACGAACTAAGAGCAGAGAAGAGAACCTTGTAGAACAGTTGGTGAAGAGCGGATTATCTGGAGGGCGCTGACGGAACGGAAGGGATGCCAAGGAGCTTACGGTACTTACAGTGCTTGCGTACGAGCACAGTTCACATTGGTGTATTTTTTTAAATTTGCAAAGGAATATATATTCTTTAATATTCAGATTTGGCGCAAAGGACGACAACTGCCGTAGCCATTTTTATTAAGAATATACTTTGAGTCAAAAATAGAAAATAAGATCACCTACTTATATATATTATTTACTAATCAGAAATATAATTATGCCATATTATATTAATACCAAAACATTACGGTACTTTTCCAAACTTCATTTATTGTATTGAATATATTATCCGACATCGATAATACGGTACACTTGTATTTTTTATCCATATCGGGAAAGTATGAATTATACATTAATATTCGTTGAAATTAATTAAAAAACTTTATCCTTTCAGATTAAAAGTAAGTAAAAGCTTTTAACGTACTCCATAAAATATAAAATGAAAGGTTTTCTGAATGGAGGATTAATTTTCGAACATTACAGTAAGGCGACTTATTGCGTCGTTGCGGCAGTTTGTCTGATATCCGAACACCTCATAAGACAATCAACCGAATTTTTTTTGGAAGAAGTTATAGATAAGAACTATACTGACGTTAGAAAAAATTTTGTTCCAGTTTTCACTCTTAGTGACAATTTCAGCTTCAGTTGATTATACAGTAAAAAAGTAGAATGGCCATTAAGTAGATTTTTTACCAAACGTATACATACACACATTAGGTTAGTGAACAATGAAACCAATCGAACCTTTAAAATAAGTAAAACCACGTCGAATAAGTCATTAAATCATTTTATTACTAAATTAAGAAAGCCAAGAATGGATAAATGTCGACCGGACTCGGTGCTCGAACTCAGAACTTCCCGCTTTCTTATGACTTAATTTTATTACTTTAATTGATACTAATACTACGTTTCATTCAACTTTATTAACTTATAACACCAAAACAATTGTGTATAGTTACCTGTTTTCAGTAATAAATATATTTGCTGACTTTTTGACAGTTTTTATTTATTACTTACCCTCAGAAAATTGAGTTTTAATCGAAGCTTTCTTTATAACTCAGTCTTTGGTTGAAACTAAAGCATTTACTGAATTGAAGTATTATTTGTTCAAAAATCGCCATTAACAAGAAAATGAAACATTTCTGTTAACTTTGAAAAATGGTTCTTGCTATTTGAAAATTATTTCGTCCACGCTTGAAAAATTTTATGTGGACAAATATATATTATTGAACGCATTTATAAATTTATCATACGTCAATTAAATAAATTGCTTTAGTTCAAACAATATATTTTAAATAAAAAGAAAATTAAAAAATACTTAGTTAAAATATATTTTATGAATCGAATACAAAAATTAAAAAATTATTGAAATCCAGAAAATACACCTTCACGAAGCAACACTATTATAAACCTATAAATGAGTTAGATTCATTTTTTATGTCCTCACTAATCCATATTTTTTAAATAAATGTTTGTAATTGTTCTTTGTGAACATTAAAATATTTCCAGTAACAACACGTCTATCACAGAATAAACAACAGTGATATATATTTATATAGGAGTTTGTAAGTGTATCACTGTTGTGTATATATACACAATTTTTTTCCGAGAACAGAAATTTATTAGAACAAAAGAATCACAATTTGACGTTTAAATTATTCATGAGTAAGTGTAGAGCACAGCCTTTTTGGGAATCATGTAAAACAGCTCACATTTCAGTTTTCACTTGTTTGCACGAGAGAGAATTTATTACAGCAGATGATATAAATTGCACAGCTTTTTACCAAAACTTCATAATTTTTTCAGTGTTGAGATACGGGTTTGACACATTACGAAAACAAGAATTTAATTACGACGGAATATAACACATAAAATTGTAAAACATATATTTATATACTTGAATCAAGCTACACTTTTCGAAAGGACGTATTTTGAACGATGTTCCTGAAACTTACGTTTAACAAAATAAAAAATTATATCAATACTTTCCCTTAAGAATAAGAGTAATATTTCGATTTAAGTATATAAAGTCCTTAATTTGGCCAAAATTCTGTCAATACCACAATCTTTCACATAAAAGAATTCCAGATAGTTGAGGTTTAGATCTGTTATGACTTTATAAATGGTAGGATGAGTATTTGAGCCAAAATTATTCCTGTCGTTTACATCACCGATTAAATTAATCGCTTTGTTGAATTGTTCTCTCGGGAATTATTGGTATGAGCCAAAGAGATACTTTTAAAGAATTTAGATTATTTCATCGTCGGGCTTCTGGCTCTCTAATTAATGGAGGATGTGATCGGGTATGCTCAAAATCGCAACTGCAGCGCTGCAGCGGCACAGCACTAGAACGTTACTTACTTTAACGCCATCCCTCTGGAATTAAAACCAAAGAACAATAGAAATAAAAGGAGTACTATTTTTACAATATAGGTTATAAGATTTAAATGATGTGGTTAGTAAATGAAGAAGGCCAGTGTAGTAAGGAAGCAGAGTCGGCAGTGAGAAACATGCTTAGGAATTTGATATAGAAAAATGTGAGTTAGTAGTAAGAGAATGTTAGGAAGCTAATCAGATTAAAACACTCATTTAAAGTGAATATTTGATATATTAGAGTGATTTGGCATAGGATTTTTTCTTGCTCGACCATTTTCTGCATGAACTTGTAAATACTCTACGCAGCTATGCGTATAAGAAAATTAAAAGGAGCGATTTTAGTGAAAAGTTTCATATTTATATTCTGGAGACCCGGGGTTGCCCCGGGTTTTTATTTATAATACCCCGGTGCATTATTTAATTCTTGGTCAACACACGATTCAACCGGCATCGAATCACAATATGAACTTCATATACTGCCAGTCTCTCGGCAGTCAAAAATACTCCCGGTACAATAGAAGGACTAAAAATATTTTCAGTACTCTGACAGAATAGAATTTCTTCCCCACTTAAAGTGATGAATTTTTACATAAATCGCATATTTAAGGTCAAAAATTAACAAACAGAGCCCCTTTACACCGGTATCGACTTCAAAGTTGATAATTTCCTTGTTATTTTCATATGACTCATTTCCACCCCCATCCCTCAATGCTGCAAAGCTGCGACACTAATACTCTCGGGGAAATCACTATAAAAGCAATTGAACTCACGAATTCTCTTTCGACGCAAATGTGAGACTTTATTGCATATAAAAATTCCTCTTATTCCACCCCTACCCCTAAGGGAGACGTTCGGAAGTAATACGACAAACTTTATTAGGTAATTGTTATGTTAGACCGTCTGTTTTGTCGCCTCTTGCCTGAACCCGACGGTTTGGTTTCTTCCGGAGTTGTGGTAGATCTCTCTTGAGAAATTCCCATTCTGTTTGCCTCCAAACACTGCCTACGGTCTTCTACAATCTCATTGTCTCGAAGATTAGTTACTCGACTTGCGTTACACGTACGCCAACCGAAATTTTGACGCCTCACTGGTGGAATTTTCATTTTACTAACAATAAATTACACGACGATAAATATATAAACACACTTCAAAACATACGAAACAGTAAGTTTTGCTGTTGCGAAAGAAAGGGTAAATGAATGTCAATCTATCAATACTGTATGGACGTGCCGTCAAGTTCAGTGGTTGACAAAGAAGAGAGAGAAAGAGAGCTTATGATCGCTTCACGGCATACCATATAAGTCGAAGTTGGTTTTGAACACGTTTACAATAGATCGAGTGTTAAGAGTTCACCCTCTCCCCCCTCTCTCTGTCACTCATAGTGCCAAAATTACACTTATAATAACACAGTAAGTGGTATGATTCATATAGGAACGGCTAATAGGACTTTCAACTCGCAGTTGATTTTTACATCGCCTTTCGCGCTACAAGTCAATAGATTTAAAAATATTTACATTAATATAACTCTGCAAGGTATCGAAATGAAATATACACGAAACTTTGTTATAAACCTTGATTCAATCCCGGAAATTTTCATTGACATACGTTGAGCCATTTCAGAGAATAATAAATCAAGAGTATATGCAACCAGCATTCACGTTGGAGATTCAAACGCGCGGGTGGAAAGGCAGCCTTCTCGTAGTTAAGTTTTCTAAAATTTTACAATTTTTTGCGCTTTTTTCTTTATTTTTATTTCCGTAAGAACCTTGCAGGAAGTATTAAAAACTTATAAAACAGATGAATGAAATCGGTACAGTCGTTCTCAAGGGAAATAGGGACTCATTTTTATATATAAAGATTAATCTGATAACAAATTAACTCTTTCCTTCAATACTGCAATTTTACACCAGAAAATTTGTAATTGTTAATGGTTAAAAAAATCGCAATTTGACCTTTCTAATTGAATTTCGCAAATAGATGCATCGATTACAGGCGCGCCTGAAAGGCCAGTGTGTTACTGTGGTAGCGATAGTGTTACCTAACAATGAATCGCTGGCGGTGTTCCTGCATTTTTGCGGTCTGAACTTGAGCTGGAATTTAGTCAGGTAGGACGTCATACACATTTTTCAAGTGGATTGTTTGTTTACAATACTTAAATAGTACTTGTCATTTGGCTTACACAAATGTATATATAAAGGGCGTGGGCAACCATTTTATTTTGCGGGACAAGGGCTATGACAAACAATTTATAGTGGTTGTATTTATTTAAAAAAGTGAATGTACATATATATAAGCATACGACGGTATAATACAAATACAGAGTTACAACTCTAACTAATGAGAAACTTGGGATTGCCTTCCTTTTGCAAGAAGTTAAATATTTAGTGAAAGTGTTGTTGTTACTATGAATAAGCAGCTTTCCAAATTAGTATCACTAATTAACAATAAGTGCGTATAAAATTAAATAGACTTGGACGGTGAACGTATTAATATTTGACAGTGACTGTCTGGACAAACCTTGCACGAGGTCCGGGTGTGGCCCGCGGGCCGGGGGTTACCCAACGTCGGTTTAGACGAATAAAATAGTACGCGCTCTGAAATTAATTTGAATCTTTAAAAGTGTTTCGTGTCCTGAAAGGTTACGAGTGCTTCATATGTGACCTTATTGAATTCTTCAATACAAATTAATGGTTTACCTTCTTCGGAAGTGTTCCATGCATGTAATTGAAAAGACCATATGCATGGAAAACTTCCGATTAAATTTTACTTTCTCTCTAGGTATGTGGATTTCCCCACCCTTCCCCTCTCACCACTCTCGTAGGAGAAATAAGTAATAATCAAATAAGAAAATTAATGTTTTTTTTATATTTTTAATTCTCATATTTTACGATACTCTTTATTCACAGTTTTCTCTACTGAAAAAGATTTTGAAATCTTGTTTTTTAGACTCCAAGTAATACGTTATTTATCCGCTAAGGAACACAGGAACTGAAATTTTGGCCAAAAAATATATATATATAAAAAGATTTTTTCTTTTTTCATATTAATATGCCCACAAATTCAGTAAACTGAAAAAAGAGGCTGTCAAAAGAAAAGATGGAAGGTGCAAAATGTGCCGCAGAGCAATTTTAATGAATATACTTCATCCTGAATTAATAAACTATTCATTTCTTTTCAGGAAAAAGTTTTCCTCAGCTTCATCAGTATGAAGATCTTAGAAAAAAAATATTTTTTCCCCACAATGTTATTAAATTTAAAAAATAATACTGACAATTGATAAAAATAGTCAGCCCTGCTTATTAATTTTTTAAAAAGTTAAATATATTCAAGTGAGCAACGCAAGAAACATTTTCAAAACTGCCAAATTTTGAAAATATAACAAGGAACAAGTTTACAAAAACAAAATTTTGTACGTTGCTACACATGTGTTTTGGTAACTCCGTTAAAATTTAAGTTATTAATTCATGTAAACCCTTTTTTTCATTGAAGCCGAAACGTAAGGCATTGATTTTAAAATATAATATATATTTAATATATGTACCTGTTTTGTGATGCTCGATTAAAAAAGTGTCACAATTCATTTGAGGATATTCGAGCCAGCGTCTTCCGCGAAAACATCCTCGGCGATTCTACGAATCTCAGCTCAAGCAGAAAGGTGCCAAGTTTGTAGAGTGGGGGACGCACAAGAAACCCTTGGCAGACATATTTTTCTGCGAGTGAACAAGGGCGGCTGCGGGTTGAGTAGACAATGGGTGTTTGCGCGTGTCGGCCAGTCGTTCATCATGATGCCAACGGCGTCCTACCGCTGTGTTTACTAGCAAAACAAGAACAACAAAGGCATCCACCCTGGCCACAGGTGACGGCCACAGATGGCCCTCCAAATGGACAAACTAATTCTAAACTAGCAACCATTCAAGCGACGCCAAGACGGTAAATACCACCCTCTAGGCAACAAAAAGTGCCTGCCATTAATTTTAGAAATGCAAGAAAATAAAACACTAAAATTTAATTTATGGAGTAGGTGAAACGAAATCAAAGTAAGAGATTTTCGATAGAAATCATGATCATAAATAGGCTGCTGGGATGTGTTAAAACAATGGGTTAAATGACAGATGGACCAACTATACAAAGCTAACGTTCATTTAAATAATTAAGAATTGTAAAATTGTACTACCAGTAGGCTGTAAGAAGTACTTTGAGACGGAAACAATTTTTAACTATTTAAAACGTATTCTAAATTATAGTTTTGTCTTTTATCATCCTTTCTCAAACATAAAATCAACAAACATTTCCTATGCAATATTTATACTCAAATATTTGAAAACTTGATCGGACCGATATGAATTTAGGGAAAACATAGTATATGCCCTCTTCTGTCGTCGTCAAAATAGTAGAGCACTGAGTTCGAGCCTCACTGTGACCAACGTTACTGTGAAAGGTCTCATTTTACGCATAATTCAATGGCATTATATTTTTTAAAAGCATTTAATGAAAAAACATGCGAATAAAAGGAACGTTTTTTTTCATTCTTTTACATAGCTCGACTTTAAAAACTCATAGATTTCAAAACATTGCTTTAAATGTTCTGAAAATTTAATAAATCACAGTGCAAACCCTTCCAAAACTATCGAAAAAGTTTGAATCATATGTGTTTCTTACTTCATTTAAAATTAATTTATTAGTGGACTAACTCTTGGCATGGTATCGCAGAAGAATGGGACAAAACTTTTTTTATAGTGGTTGAAAGGCGTAAACATAAAATATAAGCTTCATTCATGTAACAAAGCTCCAATATTTTGTAGTGCTAATAACGTTGGTCACTCTGAATGGGCACACCGAGACACTCAGAGTTCTACTATTTTGACGACTATAGTAGATTTCTATTACTCGTATAATTCCTTCCGTACAGTAAAATATTTTATAAATTCTAGAAATAAACTTAAACAAACTAACATTTTAAGACAGTAAGAAATATATATATATATATATATATATATATATATGGTTAACAGGCTACATGAAGGTGATCCTGAAAATGGCAATTCCCCTTTAATAGCCAAGGGTTGACTAGCGCCCCCGGGCTATATTTTAAGGATCCTACCCGCTGTTTCTCCTAAAACAGTTGCAGAAAACCCCTAGAAAACTTTGCATCAGGTAAGTCGGGCAATTATGTACCACTCTTACGCCTTTCGAATGATGGGAGAGAAGTTTGGTGTGGGGTCGCAAATTTCCCTTCTCCGTGTTTCCACCAGATTTCTGAGGCAATTTGCCAACTGATCCAATGGAATCAGCGAAACAACTCTACCGTATACCCTAGTACTTACACCTCCCAAAATAGATTAAGGTACGTCGGAATGTGGGAAATTTGAAAGAAAGAGAGTACGAGGCATTCCCAAAGGTAAGCCCCTCAATCAATCTGGGGAGAAACAACTGCGATAGAAAACTCCCACATGAACCCTACTCGGTAAAAATTATATAAATACTGAAAATTATTTTTCAAACTTATCAATGCTGATTGTGAAAATTAATTAAATTTTTTTCAGTTTTGAATACTTGTCAAATTAGTAGTTAATAAATTAATAACACAACCAAATATTGAGAATTAAAAATGAATGGTTGAATTTAAAATGTATTTGAAATAGAAAGGTGTATCAATCCAATTGGGGAACCTCTACCGGCCCATATAGAAATTTATATAAATATTTTAGCCCATTAAATTAAAAAAAATAAGAATAAAACAATTCGGGAAAAACAACCTGCTGTTGTCAAAATGTTTTTAATTACTTTCTTAAGGACAAAGTCGTTCTTCATCCATTTAATTATTTTCAAATTATCTTTTTCTAATTATACCTAGTTCAAATTTATAATAAAATATACGTATATAGATTTTAAAATAAATTTTCTTTAAACTGAAGTGAAAGCAAATACTTTTCTTTTTGGAATTAAGTACGCCTATATTAAATCTTAAAAATTCCCTCAAACACAAACTTAAATATTTAATTTTTCGGGAATGTAAATAACGAAGTCATCGGCGACGTAAGATACATTCACGAATTCCGAATTGCAAATTGGGATCTGTTTCATTGCTCGGAAGACGGTTTAGTGTGCCCTGAAGTAAGTCATCCAGCCATTCGTCTAGTCGAGGGAATGGCCGTCGTAAAGACGGTGAAGCTGATAGTTCAGTGGCAGCATCTGAGGCGTGAGAGATAAGACTCTATATCACATTCAGCCCGTAATTATCGCTGTCAGGGAACCTGTCAAAGTGAAATTACCCAGAAACCTTATCTGTCATCTCAAATATCTCTAAGAAACCTCAATAAAGGAATTATAACGAAATAATAGCAGAATGTAATATGGTTACAGAAAATAAGCCATAATATACGTCACACACACACACACACACACACACACACACACACACACATATATATATATATATATATATATATATGTGTGTGTGTGTGTGTGTGTGTGTGTCGTGTGGCAGAATTATAAACAGCCATTTCTGAATCCTTCAGTGAAACGTTGGACCACTGTTGTTCTGATTGGTGGTTTACAAATTTTGTAAATATATAATATGGAATACGTTGCTGACAGTCTTGTTACTGTGAATAAATGCTGAAGAAGAACGTGATTCCGTTCAAGTCGTACGGTTATTTTCCTAACAAATTATAAATACTACTTCGTTTCAATAGTAGCACAAAATTACAGGTTAAAGCTTTTATAAATACCAACATTATCATATAAAGTATGCTTTCCAGAGAATTGATTTTATAAATTATAGTAAATAGACCTACAATCTTTAATGAAGCCATTAACATAGATTTAATTAATTTTTTGTTAATAACGTAAAATTTATAATTTTGTACTCACTTAACGTGGTGGATTAATTTTTACGAAAATTATAAATATAATCACCAAGATAAAAATATCTTCAAAAAAATTAAGAATTCAATCTCTCATAATTTTAACTTGTTATATTAATTAAGGCCTTTATTTAGTACTGAATTAAAACATGTTTGTCACTCAATTCAGTTTACTTGAGGAATTTCCGGTGACATTATCACCATAATCATTTGTTTAATATAATGCTTACGCGATGAGTAAATTCTCTCATGGTATAATGTATTACTCCCGCTCTGACTTGAGCTCAGTCATTCATCTACCAGAACTGTGTCATTAACTGAGCTCAAGCAAAGGCAGAAGTAATGCGGTGTATTATGAATAATTCATTTATGCAATAATACGTGTTTAGTATTACAAAGAAAGAAATTGTTACAAAAATATGCAAGCTATTATATTTTTAATTAAGGATATAAAAAATGTAAACCAGACTAGGATCGAACCCGTCCAGGTTGACAGCAAAATGTCCGCGGTTCGATTTTAAATTTTCACATTATTAATAAAAAACATAGTCGCTTGCTTGGTAATTAGCAATTTCTTTCTTTAGAGTAATAAGTATTTAACTATACAATTTTCTTTTAATCGGTTACAATGTCTGATCGTTTGGAAATCATTAAATGGTAAAATAGCCTATAAGTAAGAAAATTATATGAACTTTATTATGTAGCACACCACGTGTTAAATGAAATAAAAAACAAAAAATTAAAAATTATAACATTTATTTAAAAAAATAAAGAAAAAATTTTTTTACAAAAGAAATATATAATTAAATTTAAAACCTAATTTTCGGGGTACTCTGCATTATGCTTTTTCCTCAGAGTTACCGTATTTACCGTGCGATCTCGTATGAAAGAAAATAGGAATGTTTATCAAAAGACAAAATAATCAAACTTATAGTTGCAATACTCGTAGGAATGAAACTTTCGACGACTTACCAGGAATGCTGCACAACGAATTGGAGCAACACTCGGTTCATTCTCCATGGGGTTTCTGCTTTTCTTCCACTGAACCCTTTTCCATTCGGTTACCACAAAGAACCAGCCAAGAACGAACTATCTTACGTTCTCAAAAATTTTTGACTGCACTCCCACCCCTCTCCCTTTTTTATTACGGCTCCCCTGATTGGCGGAGACCGGAATTAGCAACCCCTCAGAAAAATCTGTTAAACGTTTCCTGGTTGGCTTCTGAGTTTCCGGAAACTGTGATATATTGAGATGAAAGCCTCTTTCTAGAATTTTACCTGTTCCTGACCATACTTGTTCCAGTCGCATAGTTAGCAGAAAAATATTTCCTAGGTGAATTTTAGAATTTCAAGATAATGTAATAATTAAATATTTGGGGTAGCGACGGATCTTTGCCTTAATCTAAATTAATCTAAATCTAGATTTAACAGTAGTTCTAACAGTTTTTTCCGCCTATTCGCTTGTGCGAAATGTTCATCTAATGTTTCGTCTAAAATTTCTTGTTTCATTTACAGCAGATGAGGTTCCAAATCTGGAGCGATACGTCGCATAAATACTGTTAATGAAGTACACATTACTTTATTTTCTGACTCATTGGTTGTTTTTTTATTTAACGATTACAATTTCTTAGTTGGATCTGCAGACCTTAGTCTCCCGGGTCGACTGCGGGCTGTCGTCTTCCGTGACACATTCCGAATTCGGAGTGATACGTGGTCAGCTCTCCAGCAGGCTTAATCTCAGTCTCAGTGACCATTTCGGCACAAACATCCAAGCTAATGCCAGGATGCGAATCCGGGACCTCTGTGTTATGAGGCAGCGACGCTAGCCACAGGAGATCGGCTGATTGACACTTTATTTTACTTTTAATTCGTTCTTCATTGGAGCCTGGATTTTCTCCAGTCCTGGGGCGATTCTTAAATTGCATAGGCTGTAAACCGTACTCACTTAAGATCGCGGATTTGATCCCGGTACGGACTATATTTTACACATCCTTAATTGGAAATATTATACGTGGTATTTAATAAAATTCTTTAGCATAACTTACTAAAATTTTTATATAAACGGGATAGAAGGATACGTATGGACAACAAAGCATTACAATTGACAGCCGAGATGCACACTGAAACAAATTCTGTCCTAAGTACAGTAATAATCTCGGAAGGGAGTACTGATATAAGCTTGAATAAGCGCTGAATCAGGGATTTCTATATGCATGAAGATCCAATGATGCGTTTTGTGGCGATAGCATTAAAGATCATAAACCTTTTATCAGATGAAAAAATCTCTCAGACCTGTAACAGAGGCAGGCCAAGGAAAGTTTATGTTTGAGAAGAGACGTTGCAGCGCTTCTTTTTCTGGAATAAACCAGTTACAGGAGCGGTCATAAAACGAATAACGATGCGAAATACAGACGCGATGACTGACCGTAAAGCGGGGACGATAAAAACTTTTAAGAGATTCTCTTCGATGCAAAACACAAAGGATACACAATTCAGTCGTTATACGCAAGTTAATTTCGTTTCGTGCGATACTTGAATCGAAATATGTCTGTTTAAAAGTTAAATTTACATCTGTATTGTTTTTTCTTTTCTGAGAAATATACATACGGCGTACTATAGCGGAGGTAATAAAATTTAATCACACTTATTGCTCACATTGTTACAGTAAATTTAAACGATACATTTCCCTTCAGTTCATTCACTGTAGACAATACGATTTATACTGAACGTCAGTATTCAAACATCATTCGGGTTGAACTACATTCGTTACACACAAAACAAAAATGAACCTTTAAATCGTATTATTGAACCGACCTACTTGATGTAGGTTTTTTTTCCCTAGGAGTTTCCCTGCAGCTCTTTAGGTAAAACATCGTCTTAAACTATAGCTATGTAACCCTCTGCTGCCTTGTTCTACCTTCTAATTCCCTTCCTATGGTGTTAAAGGGGAGTTGCCCAAGAAAAGATAAATAATCCGCACAGATTAATTTTTCAAAAGAAGAAAGTAATATTACTCTTTGTTGATTTGTCAAAATTTCGTATGTATAGTAACTTGGCAGTATTATCAATGATAAATTATTTGTATACCGACGTGAAAATAGTTTTTCCGACACAGCCAGTTTTCAAGATTTAATACACATTGGGTAAGTTATTTGTTACAAATATTTATCTATGAAATGAAATATAATTATTGAAAGGTGGACAACGGCGTGAATTCAGATCTGGTACCCATTCACCTACGTACAGATGAGGAGAATAAGCAAGTCCCCTGTCACGACGATGCTTAGTGGACAACTCCGCACATATTAAAGTGGGGTAGACAGAAGTTCACTTTTACTCCGCTTTTTTGTTGTTGAGAAATTTACTAGTGTAAAAGCAATTCTGAAATATTGACGTTAGGAAAAACTTACAGGATATGTTGTACGTCAAGAAACGCATCCTTAAAATGTAATCTATACGAATAAATAAAATTGAAGCATCTGTCTATCTGTATAAATGTCTCTATTTGTTCGTATGTTTGTCTCAAATAGGCTTCGAAATGGCTACACGGATTTCAATAAAAATTTAAGGGTTTAGAAAGAGCAATTTATCTTAAATATTAGAGAATATTTCATTTCTATATTGATATTAATTTAATATACATATTATATATATAAATTCTACGTGAAGGTTTATTTTCTTACGTGCGTTAAAATCTTTAAAAAACAATGCGGGTTGCCTATACTCTTGATCTGTTTATGCCTCAAAACGGCTCATCGGATTTGAATGAAAATTTCAGGGATTAAAACAGGAATTTTAACTTACACTGTTTCATTTCGATATCTTGAAGAGTTCAGAAGATATTTATATAAAATTAATTGCTGACAAATAATTTGCTTTTATTTTATTTTTGGATTAACAGGCTACATGAGGGTGATTCTGAAACAGGCAACTCCCCTTTAATAGCATAGGAAGGGAATTGAAAAGGAAGAATTTCTTTTTTGGGTTGACAGACTACATGAGAGTTTGGTAGCGGGATTTGTTCAAACCCAACTGCGAGTTATAACGTTTGCCCTGAAGCTATCATAAATAGATGACACTGTACTTTTTATATATTCAATTAATTCAACTTTACGGAAATTCTGTACCTGTTGTTCCGTTTTTACGGCAAAATAAAACGAACTATTTAGGCGCGAACAGAGTTGTGGGGGTTAGCTAGTAGATAATAAGTACAGCGTGTGTTAATACGATGTCGTCATAGTCTCCATATCCCGTTGGTATGAAGACAATTAGTGTTCTTTACAATCATAGTAGTGTTTCGCCAGGATAGGTAGCAACTCCTCAAACGACAATACTCCCCTTCTTCTGTCCCTACTGCGCATGTAAACACGCTGCCGATGGAACTTGTGTATGAAACATAATTTAAACAATGAACCTTTCACGTTTGCACAAAACATCATTTCAAATACATTTCATAAATTGAATGCCAAACCAATCAATATTTAATTAACTCTCTTTGTACGCCATTAAGGTACATAGCATATATCAGAACTCGGCAATCCAAAATGGAAATGTCGAAACGTTGCCGAGCTACGACGCAATGAACGTCCGCTATTCAAACGGTCAAATTGAAAATTTAGGTTTATACGATTTTCTGTGTGACAAATGTAAAACAACAGCGCCTCCTATCGCGTCCATATATAGCGAAAAACTATCCAGCTGACGCTAGAAACAAAAAACAGTTTCATGAAATTCCATCAAGCCGTTTAGGAGAAGAAAAATCACGAACAGACGCACACCAGTATTTTATGTATAAAGATATTTTGAAAACAGTTCTAAACTAAAATAAAATTTTGTATTAGTTTCAAAATTAATTTCCGTGCTTCTTGTAACCGAAACTAAATTGCTTTTTAAATTAAGATTCATGACTAATCAGAAAATTGGTGTTTACTATTCAAAAGTAAATCTCAGCATACGCATTCTTCAGAATAACCGCAGTACAATTATTATTATTATTATTTATTTAACGTTTAAAGTCGCTTTGACTGCTATATAATTACCGACTACATGTAAAACAATTATTATTGTGGTAAATGAAATAATAAAGGAGTTTTCGAAACTATTTGTGGAGCCCGTTCACCTAAGATAAGTTATGTGGACGATGAAGCTCCGCCGAGCATAGAAGCAAAGAGGATTTTCCCTCGGAAGGGCGACAATACATCACGTAAATTGCAGGTGGAAGAACACGTAATAACAAGGAGGAGCGGCGAAGATCGCGAGGGGCTGCTGCTAAGAAAAATACTTTCCAAGAGAATGGGAGAAGAGAAAAATTAGCTAATTAAAGTTGGTGCTCCCAAGATGCAGTAGCTGCCGGTGTTACGGCAATTGATTTTTGTTTGTAATGTTTTCAACTCCATTGACAAAGGTTAATGAAGTACGTTTAAGTTTTCCAGCATTTCTTATTTGTCAAGAGAGAATCTTGTGCTCACTTCAACTGTTACCAAACAAATTCCAGATACCATTACACTCCAACAAACCTTTACTTTTAACCACGAATTTCATTTATTGTACCACCAGGAGGTTGGGAAGAATATGTATATTTTTAATACGCAATGCCAGAGCTCCATATTCAATCCTGAACTTCTTCGTGGCTTAAATTTTATCTCTCTGGAAATTGTAATGTGTTCTTTAACAAAAACATAAGAATCGTATACTATTTTTAATTATTTAAGTTCCCATATCCAGTGTATTTCCTTAATTAGCCTCGTTATAGTTTATCAAGATTTTCTATGACTATTCAATTATTATAACTTTGTTTCCTTCCTTCCTTATATTCGCAGAGATATACAACTTTATTTATAACGTTTGTAAATGTTAGGCTAACAATTTTATTACTATACTCTGAATTTTAGTTGTAATAACGGAATAAATAATCCAAAATGGGAGGTAAATTAGTTCTTGAAATAAAAGTTTTTGCCAAATGAGAAGGTTTAGGTATCCAAAATAGGTTAACTGAAGACGACAAGTATTTTTTAAATTTCGAAACGTTGCTTTGTTGTTTCATTTTCTGATAACAATAAATTAATGACAATATATTCGTTTTTATTTATGAATTAATAAATTGCATATAGTGATTCCTTGCATATAATATTGGCAAAAGTATATTATTATAACCCGTTTCTTCCCTATGTTTCTGAGACCTTTTTCACGTATTCAACATTAATTTATGAACAATCGGCAATACTGTGTAATGTTTTGGACGTTAATCTCGTGTAGTATTTTGTTTCGTGGCCTAATATTAAAACAGTCGTTCCTGTCGTTCTTTCGCTTGTGTTTACTGAGAAGAATGTTATTACAATTGGAAACTTATTCTTTAAGGCAAGATTTCAGTGCTCTCGTTGTTTGTCCAATATAACAAACATTAAGTCTTTGTATTCTATACATCTAAATTAGTGATACAATATTGGATGCTTTTTCCAATTGCTGCTGTGGTATTCAGTCCTAAGACTAGTTTTATGCAACCCTGCATTCTAACCTATCTTGTGCAAGTCTTTTCATTTCCTTATAACTAGCACACCCTACGTCCTCCCTAATCTGCTTAGCGTATTCCATCCCTTTCCACCCTCTCCAGTTTTTACCCCACACACTTCCCTCTAATGCTAATTATACATGACATTCATGTCTTAAAACGTGGCCTATTAATCTATCCCTTCTCTTAGTCAACGTCCTCCATATTCTTCGCTTTTCCCTTATTCTGTTTATAACTTCCTCGTTTGTGATTCTATTCACCCATCTAATTTTCAGAATTCGTCTATAGCACCACATTTTAAAGGCTTCTATTCTTTTCCTTTCCCCAACTCTTATAGTCCACGTTTCACACTCATACAACGCCACGCTCCATACAAACATTTTTAGCAACGATTTCCTAATATTCACACTTATATTACCCATAAGTAAATCCCTCTTTTTCGTGAAAGCCTTCCTTGCCTGTGCTATCCTATCTTTTTTTCTACTATACTTCGACCATCCCAATTTTTTTTTACGCTTCCCAAGTAGCAGAATTCCTTAACGTCCGTCAAAATATCCCTTCCCAATCTAACACCCTTTGTTATTCCACTGTTTCCCATACTACACTCCATTACCTTGGTTTTCCATCTATTCATCCTCATACTGAACTCATTCTCCAGGACTACGTTCATGCTATTTATTATGGCTTCCAAGTCTTCTTCTGATTCTCGTAATACAACAATATCGCCGTGGTTTTTATTTCTCCTCCTTGCATATTCCGTTTTCACTTTCTTCATCGCCTGTTTTATATTTAAGTTAAACAGCATGTGCGACAGACTGCATCCTTGTCTTACTCCTTTCTTGACTTCTACTTTCTTTTCTTGGTCTTTTATACTAATTCCTGCTGGCTATCTTTTGTGGAGGTTATGTATTAGCCTCCTTTCTCGATATTTTAGTCTAGACTTTAAAATCCTTAAAAGCGTGTTCCAGTTCACATTATCAAACGCTTTTTCTAAATCTACAAACATCCATGAACGTAGACCGGTTTTTTTGTATACTGTCTTCGAAAATTAATCACAAAGTCAATATATAGTTTCTCTCGTGCCTATATTCTTCCTAAAACCAAGCTGATCTTCTCCTAACTCGCATTCTATTTGACGTTCCATTCTCCTAAATACTATTTTCGTTAATATTTTGCATGCTTGGGATACTAAATTAATTGGTCTGTGCTGTTCGCATCTGTTAGCCCCAGGTCATAATTATGTTTTATTCCAATTTCAAATTAAAGATAATGAATTGGTTGTTTTCAGATCATATCAGTGTTTTGCGGTTTAAATTGTTTCAAATATTTTTGGACTATTATTGTTTTTGACAGTAAAACTCTCGACATCATCATTTAAAGACTAATTTTTTATATTTTCCACGAATTTGTTAAAGATTAAAAGTAAGTAAAAAGGCTACTTCTGAATCATCAAAATTCAGTAAGACATATATTATAAGAAAATATTTTGCAAAAATTATTCGAAAATAGTATGCTACTTCGATCTGGAAATTTATGTTAAATGTTTTAAAAGTGAAAAAGACTGTAAAATCATATAAAAAACCTTATAAGAAGTGTCATATTTCAGTTGTTCATAACAAGGGAAAGCAGATTTACAAACTTCATTTTTAGTAGTTTTGAATAGAGTATATTGGAAAATATCCTTCAAAATAAGAATAACTTTATTTCCATAAATTATATAAATGCAAAATGGGAAGAATTTTTTTAATCAGTTTATAATTTTAGAATTGTATCACCATTCCTTTAACTTAAATACTCTTTCAAAGTTCTTTCAAACTGCTTGTCTTGTAGTTCTTTTATATACATTGGCAAGTTATTGTAATGACATTCTTTTCAAAAATGGGTCATGCTCATATTTTTAAAAATTAGTATGTACGTTAAAATCGTCTCCATTTTTCCCTCGTATTGTAATAATTCGTTAAAGTTTGTCCTGGGTGGAATTTTTTGATTTCTTTACAATCATAATAGTTTTTAAAATGACAAGTTGTTTTCAGAAGTAAGTTATCAATAGTGGATAACTTTGGTTAATATATATAATGTGCAACTTATAGTCGCATGGAATGATAGTAAGTTTAATAATTTTGTGCAGCGGCTAAACACGTGCGCCTGGCTCAGAGTGTTTTCCGGCTAAGAAATAAACCATAGAAAGTGGAATAGGCTCCATTCGAGGTACTATGGAATCCCCCTCCTTCGGTTAGCTGTGCCTTGTAACCCCACAGTAAAACCGGAGTAAAGAGCACTTTTGCGAATATTTAGCGATCCGGGAAATAATTAATTTTCTTAAATGTTTTAATTTTATTGTAAAATAATTTTTGCTTTTTATAATAAATAGATTTTTGTCAGTTTAAAACCTTAAATATTTTCTTTCAATCCCAAAAGATAGACAGAACGCTACAAGAATTAAGTTAAATATTTCGAAAGTTTTATTTGTACTTGTTCATTTATCGTCGTTGCTTGAAATTACTTTCATTTTTAAGAGCACTTATTTCAGTTCTTTGTGAGTATCCTGCTACGTCGTACTTATGGCTTAAATCCTCTGGGCTATTCGATACTCACATGGGGGCCACGCCACACACTCAGACATAGCAGAGGTCTTGCAATTTCTCCGTGGGCGACGAGATGGAGTGGCGTCGATACGTAGAGAGACTCGTTTTGGTCTCCCCGGGACACACTGCCGATTGTTTTCCAATACGGCGTTGGGCTGTGCATGCGTATAATAAATACATATATGCTTCACTCGCCTCGATTCGCAGTCCCTATATCGCACCGAATCTATTTCTCCGACTAGGGTGTAGAGAATGCGGGGACAGAGCGCGAGCAGTAGAAGCAACCGTGCACATCAAACCTTGTTACTCAATAAAGATCACATTACAGTGCCACCAATTAACTTTTGTTGATAAAATTTTATAATTCACTATAACATCAAGTTTATTTATGAAAAAATAGACTTAATATTTAACTTCCTCATGTCACTCCCTGATGAGCCGATCCACTATAATTGATAAACCTGTCACGAGGGTATTGATAAATTATATTTTATATAAATCTAAGCAAAGGCTTAACATGGAGGTAGTAAAACTGTAAAGATAATAGCCTAACAAAAATAATTGGTAGTCTCTTTGGTCAAGTGGATAACGTCACAGTCTCGCACCATAGAAGTCCCGAGTTCGATTCCTGGCAAGGGTCTCGGTGCTTGTGTGTGTATTCAAGTTCCCTGACAGTATACCCAACCTAATCAGCAAGTCTCTAATAATCTCGATATTGGTGCAACTAGAAACAGAATTTAAATAAATAATTGCGTGACTGTATCATTACTTTCATACCCAAGAGGTGAACTTAATTTTCTTTCTCAAGACTTTCCTTGACAAAACTGGAACCTTATACACGAAGCTTTATTATTTCATAACTCCAAGATCATACAAATTAGCCGTTACATTTTATTTTCTAATGAATACTACTTATATTAGAATAATAAACACATAATTATGAAATACATCCAAAATTAGCTCAATCCAACTTTTTTTTTCACTGGGTCACACTGAGTTCTGCGCTTTATAAACTCCAGACTGCAAAAATCTATTCTGTTAAAATTGCATGAACACGAAGTTAGGAAAGCGTAAGCGTCTTTGGGAAAATATAAAAGTGAAAATCATTAAGAAAATAAACGTTGGCTTCAGAAATTTTGACGTTTGCAAATAATTGAGGTTGCGACAGTCTCAAAGTTTCTGATGAATAGCCAGCTGTAAATTTTATAAAACAAAATAACTAGTGGAGAGAAAATTAGGACTCTTCAATTGAAAAGTTTCGACAGTTTCGTTTTACACTCATTGTAGTACAAAGAAAACGGTTTGTCATCATTTTTTTCTTTGAACACTTTATATTGAATTTAGTTTAGGAAAGTAAGCATGATTTCATACAATTTATCAAATAAATAATAGTAACTGTATGCTCTTTGTATAAACTTTGGCGGCCCTCCCACTTAATAGCATACAAAAAAGTACAGAAAGATAAGCAAGGGTTGATTAGAGCCCCTTAACTGTAGTTTAAGGATCCTACCAGGCAATATTTCTAAACGTGAAGCGGGGAAATCCTTATCAGGTCGGTCGAGCATTTGATACATCTCCCATCCTCTTACAGTTACGGGAATACGGGTTTGTTGTGGGGAAGCAACTTACCCTATTGATCAAATTTGTAGTGCATCTGGCCGATTAGTGTAATGTAATGAGCAGTGAAGTCTTATCGTATATCTAACGTCAGAAACCCGGTACATACTCTCCTTAAAGGCAGTTAAATGTCTTGGGTTACGGGAACCTTAGTTTGAAATCCTGAGTCGGGAACCGAGGTCGACAAAATGCTTTACGGACGTTCACCTTAGGCTTCTAATGGTCGCTCGGACGAAGAGACATTCCAGTTCCCTAGACTATATCAAGCCTTGTGTGATGGCCATATGACTAATTATTATAACTATAACGCAAATAAAACTTTATTTGAATTTAGAAGCTATTTCTCTGTTGACCCCTTAAAGTTAGGGGTTGAAAGGTAATGTAAATACTTAAACAAAAAACGATCAATAATTACGCCGAATAATTGTTTTTCTTAATTCACTAAGATTGTCAATATTTATGAATACATTTTCTTCTTTTCATTGTGAAACAGTTTATCCGAATATAGTACAGTTATTATTACGTGGTATATAGATATTTATTTGCTTCATAAATAATTTACATAATTACTTGAATAAATTTTAAAGTAAAATGACAATCAATTAAAAACCCACAGAAACGACACAGCTCTGAACATAATTATGTTATTGTAGTTAATAATATTTATTAACTGAGTGTTGGTGGTATATATTAATAGAGTTTAAGGTAATAGGGGGAATTAGATGAAGAGGAACAGTTATTTGAAAAGCGGAGAATGAGGAGGCAGTTAACTGAGAGAGAAATTATTGTTAGGTTATACCGGAGTGAAAGAGTGGAAGGATGTAGTCGATTGGTTGCTTTCGTTTGAGTCTGCGGCTGTGTGGAGGAGGAGGTGGTTAGCTGTGGAAGAGGATTATGGCTAGTGTCACTGCGATTTATAGAGCTTTTGATTAAAGAGGATATGCATGGTTTATTGTGGCGGAGATGAGTGGAATTTGGGTGTCATTGTGAATTACTTAGTTCCGAAGGTACCATGGGGAGTTGGATATGATTCTAAGGATTCTGTTTTGTTTGGTTTGAATTTTATTTGAGTTGCAGTTGGTAGTTGATCCCCAAATGGACCATATGGGGTGGATTAGGGAGGGGTAAATTAGTCTTCTGGTGGAGATGAAAATTGGTGCCCTTCTGTTGAGGAGTGGATTAAAGGTGGGTATGATGGAGTTTCTAGGAATGTTTGGAGTCTAGAATAAGTCCAAGGTAATTAATGGAGCCAAAACTATAGAATGAATGGGTAAAGGGTTGTTTGGTTTTGAGAGTGAATTATTGCAGATTTGGAATGGTTTACGCTGACCCTCCAGTTTTTTTTGCCCAGTTTTCAAGGTCATTTAGAGCTATTTGGACGATGTGAAACCCCGAGGTGAATTAAGAGGTTTGCTGTAGGATACGTATGCCATCGGCAGAAAAAAATTGTTTTAGCGAATGGATGGCGGGGTATGTCATGAGAGTAAATGTTAAACAGGAAGGGGGTAATACGCCACCTTGTGGGACTCCAGAGGAGATGGGCAAGGTTTTGGAGAAATGGTTGTTAATTTTTAATGAGTACGAGCGGTTAGTAAGTTTATATGAAAGGATTCTGAAGAGTGTGTCGTTAAGTTCATAAGTACATTTTCAAGCCCTATTTGAATAGGGAGGGAGCAACATTATAGAATAACGTGTAATGAACCGAGAATGGTTTATATTCCATAATTATTAATGGCACTCAGTTTAATTCTGACATTTAATAAGCTGGTTGAGTAGTACATCAGTCCCTGGGAGTCTGGGTGGCGGAATGACAACGTGCTCTGTATAAATGTAACCGCTAGGTAAAATGTATACCAAACTTTGTACGAAATGGTTTAGAAGCCTCAGTATAAGTACTGTTTGGGGGTCGGTTTAATCACGTGCTGACCAAAAGATTAATGACAAATGAAAGATTATACCGAACTAGTACATGTAAATACCCAGGCAATTCCGAGCACACCGTCGTGTACGTTGTAACCGAATTCGACTGTAATTACTCCTTAGCCAAAATTAATAGTATATAAACAATGGCTTCGTGAAACAGTTCTTCTTATAAATTATGATAACTTTATATTCCCAGAGGTAGAAGAAAGTGAGGAAGTGCGTTGGCATATTGAAGCAAATTTTCCATTTTTCTGTGTGTTTTCTGTGAAGGTTTCATCAAAGTTTCCGACTGCGTTTTGTTTACGGAGCCATGCTGAATTGTTCTCTGCGTCGGCAAGCCCGCCCTGTGCGTTGTTTGCAATGCCGAGGGCCCGCCGTTAACCCAGAAGGATTACTGCACGAGGAGGAGACTAGTTTAAAGGACTTTCAAGTTCCTACGCAGTAATGCGATTTGGACATTAATTCACAATGTAACTCGAGTTAACATAGCGCGGCCAAGTGGAAAACTATGCTGTGGCGACCGAGTCCGACATGCTCTGCGAACTGTGGTTGCAGAACTCTGGAGGAGAACAGTTCAGAGGCTCTTGCCAATCAGACCAAATTTTACAAATTATCTTGAAAACATCTGATAAATAATATTTATAAGTTTGCTTTGACCCTGTTCCATATAATTCTTTCCAGAATTCTCTCTATCCCACTATAAAGAACTGCTTTCGACGTAGCTTATAATTTTACACAAAGTTTTACAATGTATAACTTCATTACTAAACATTTTTATTGTATTAATAATTGATTCATATGTATTTATTTGATACGACTCTAAAGTAACATTAATTTATTTCGATCCCATCAAGTTCAAACACAAATTGAAAATATTTAAAAGTCAAAGCTGCGAAGAAGGAGAATTCAATATGATTTCTTATAATTTATTACTTTTTTCGCTTATATTATGAATTATCATAGCTAATTTTGTCGTGAAGGAAAATATTGAATTTCATTTTTTGGGGAAAAAAATGGAAAGAGAACGATACAGCAAAGAGAAGAAATAAGAATTCTAGATTTTCCTTATGCTATAGTGGTATAAGGGGAGAAAGAAGAAGACTTGGAAACCATAATAAATGGCATGGCCATGATCCTGGAGGAAGAATACAATATGAGGATTAATAAAGTGAAAAACACGGTTAATGTAGTAAGGAAAAAATGTAGAAAAACAAAGGGTGTTTGATTGGGAAGAAATATTTTGAATAAAAAGAGGAATGGATATACCTATATTAAGAAATCATTAATAGAACGTTCGTATAGTGTGTGGCGTTATATTAGTGCGAAATGTGGACGGAAAAGAATTGAAGCTTTAGAAATGTGGTATTATGGAAGAATGATGAAAATCAGCTGGGTGGATCTTATTAGGATGTTATAAGCAGAATATGAGAAGAGAAAACAATATGGAGGACATTGACCAAGAGAAGGAGTAGATTAATAGGCCGCTTTTTGAGACACGAGGGACTAGTAAAATTAACGTAAGTGGGTGGGGTTTGCACAGAAGAGGGAAGTGAAAAATGGAATACACTAAGCAGATTAGGAAGGATGTGGTAGTTATGTAGTTTTGAAAATGCTTGCGCTTGGGTTAGAATTGATGATTTCATCAGACCAATGCAAGGGCTGAATATTACATCAAAAATTTTCCGATGCACAGCTAAAATATACATACTAATCATGTGGAAAATGAAATTGTGAAATTCAACCCTGGCTAAAAATCAGCGAACCGTTATTCCGCAATTCAGCGATATATAAATACTGAAATGGCTTGAATAAAATACATGAGAGACCAGTGTTATCACATACCGTTCTGAAAATTTATAGGTACTTAGAGTAGACTTACGTTTATGTTACAAAGTATATTATTAAGGTTTACCCGGATAACTTGGTGAAAGAGTAATAAAAGAACCTAGATACCAAACACGAAATGTCACTACAGTATAGAGACTATTATTTTATTTAACTACCTATGCGTTACAGAATTAGAATTAAAATTAGTAATGCAGGTACACACATTTACTGTGTATACAATATACTTTGTAACATACACCTCTCTTGCGGCAACGAAATGTTACCATTATTATATTTGTTCGGCTGCTCAGATTTCTAGTCCATGTTATTACTTGTCTATCGATTTAGTAGTACATTGGCACCAGGTATTTTTTCAAAAGAAAAACATCAAAATAATTTTTAAACATTTAACTATTTATTATTGAGCAATGAAATTAAATGCATTACTCTGAACGTTGTCACCAATAAATACAACTTCCGCTGTCGGTGTACTCATCAATTTTCTTGCAACTTCCTCCATAGTGGTTCGTTGGGATCTCGAAATTTAGTTTCCATTAACGTTTCAACGGCAGTTTCTTTTCTGAGACCCAAACACAACCTCCAATAGTGTCTTTCAGAGTACTAACTGATTTTGCCCGATTGCAATGTTTGCGCCGGTTTTCTGGCGGCGAATGACAATAGGGACATTTTAGAAAATGGCTACCGCCAAGCCGACAACAATGCGTCTGGGTCAGCTTGTATACCTTAAACGCCGAGATCCAAATTCACGTTACAATATATTAGAATTAAAATTTGTGAACAGAGAATTTAATATCTGACTTAGTGTGCCATATGTATTACGTCTGTTTGATTGTATGAATTCAAATTTATTACTATTATTATTGTATAAGCGGTTCTGGGCATGATATTTACTACTAACGCATGAATTTCTAATGTAAAAGGTCCAGTGAGATTGCGTTGAAGAAGCTAACGCCTCTGGTGGATTTTTTTTATACATGCGATACGTGACGCGTTTTGCGTCTAAATAATTCAAATACAATACTGTAACGAACAGATACAGCTGCTCGGGCTTTGGCGGCGTGGAATATTAAATAAAGGAGACGGCGGTTGACACTTGAGCCATAAAGCTCAGACTCCTCGGCGCCGGTTTCATAATTTTCCAATCGGTCTGAGAATTTGACGACCGGGGACGTGCTTTTCCCCAAGTGTAACCAGGAATATGATCGAGTGAAGGCTTTCCCTGTGTAAGTAATGTACAAAGTTTTCTCGGGCTTCCAAACTGGTGAAAACACAGAAGTTCCACGATGTTTCGGCAGCTGTCGTTGCTATCATCTTCTGGAAACGTCGTGGAACTACTGTGTTTTCACCCGGTTGGAAGCCCGAGAAAACCTTGTACAACCAGGAATATGATTGGAGGATATCCACCGCCGCCATCTGGGTGATAGGTGACGCATAAGTGGGAACGAAGTCTTAAGAGGCAGACAGACATTTTGGTATTGCAGATTGATGGTTGAGATTGAGCAGATTGGTGGTTGAGATTGATGCAGATTGGTGGTGATGGGAGATGTAGCAGATTGATTGGTGGAGACACAGATTGGTGAAAGATTCGTGGTCAAGAGCGTTGAGAGGAGAATTGGCCAGATGGTGCGAGAGCGGTGATCGGCAGCTTGGATCTGGATGGAAGACGAGCCCGGAAGAAGTGAAAAGCCGAACGGTAAATAATTCCTGTGCTGCCAGGTCCAAGTGGATAAGTTTCTGTTCTATGAGAAGGCCCATAAAGTGCGACCCTGAGATGAGTCTTAAAATTGTTAAGAATTTAATATAAATAATTTTTGTAAATATATATGTAATAGTTTTTATGGAAAATAAGTGCCGGCGCAAATATTGAAATATTATAAAAATTGTAATTCTTAATGTAAATATGTTCAGTTTTGTCAAAGTAAATTGTTTATTGATATTATCATAAAATCTTATCACTTAATTGATTAAATTATCAATATCCCCCTATATTCATTATAATACCCATATTTATTTACTGATACATAAATAACTCAATTAAAAGCTCAGTGCAATAGCTTGTGGACCAGAATATTGGAAAAAACTCTCTGTCAAGAAGGAAAATTTTACAAGGGGAAGTATAGAAAATATTTATATACCAATATAATTTTTTGAGTGACTAAATACTAAAATAAATGGTGACAGATACCTACGTAAGAGAGAGTTTTATGAGAAAAGTTCTAGTAAAACAAATGTTAAATCGGAGTAGAATAAGGCACAGTACTGGAAAATAAATCATAAAGCTTCTAAATGAGACAATTTTACAGATAATATTTTATTACTCACATACACAATTTACCCATATCCTTTTTCGATTCATTGCTGTCTGAAAATATTTAACTTTTGCAGGAGATAAATATGGAGGAACTTATTAATTTCATATTGATTATTATTCTGAATGTATTATTGTACGTATTTCTTCCCAGAAGCTTGAATGTTTCGTTCGTGAGGCGAACTCTCGTGGCTATTTCTTTCGCTAATGCGCCAAAACATTGAGCTAAATGTCACCCAGAACTTTACCCACCCTCCTAGAACCATAAATAGTGGACGCCGTGTCACATGTCCAGCATATTCTTCGGCCGTTTCATATGCATAAACCGTTACAAACATTAAATTACGTGTTGTGCGCAGGCAGTTTCGACGGCGTATCGCATTGTTTTAGCTCACTTGGTGTTGCGGATATGCAGGCCAGCCAATGAATTACAGACAAGAGCAATTAGGAGCATGATTTAGTAGTTGGCAGCTCTGGAAACGCATGTGTTTCTGTCCGTGACGCCAACTTCGTTGCGACGTGTTGGTATCCCTGCTTTTTGAACCATTGGCCAAGGCAGTGTTACATTGCATTTCCAATTACGTGATCGCGTCTGACCGGAGGGAATGTACAAAATTGTTGCTTATATCTGAATAGTTTACACGACGGTGTCATAGAAAATTAATAATGGGTTAGACATATTCAATAAATCGATGTTGAGGTGTAATATTGAGTTCTGTTGCCAAAACTCACGTACTAAATAATAATTTATTTACCAAACTCCACAGTACTTTAAAAAACAAGGAACTTCAAGTACTGTTTCCTAAGCTCATGTAGTATGAGGACTAACTGGATGAAGTCATGAAAAGATCATATTGTGTCACTGTACCAGGGGCTTAACCTTCAATACTGTTCAGAAAGTGTAACTTTTAGGGATTTTATTGTCATTTCAAATATTTGCGCCGTTCCACTCAAAACGTAAGGTCGATAATTTACTCAACCCATTTATAAATTCATATACAAGTTCATCTTTAATTGCTACTGATCAGGTAAATATTCTATTACCAAGTATATGTACAGTGTATTAGTTAGAGTATATTTTCACTTCATCCTTTTAAGCATTTACCTCCATTTCATAGACAGTGAAAGGTGTTATTATTTAGCGTACGGTTAATCAATTTTTCCTTTCGCAAAATAGTTTTTGCAACTTCACAATATTTGCTAACATTTTCCTTTTTTTCCGTTTATTTCTTTTTTGATCCATTTTTTTGGGTACAGCATCCTATAACTCTTTCTGGTAAGGTCAGTCTTTTAGTTTTTATTTTCTTCCTGAGGACCACATAACATTTTGCCTTGTAGTGTATTAATCCCGTTCTACCCCGCACGCTAGTCTCAGTTTAAGGTTAGTTTTGTAGATTACCATCTGTCGAAATGCTGCAAAAAATATAAAGTCACAGACGTAAGACTCCAAATCAAGATTTCATTCACAAGGTAGATTAAAAACGTGGTCGAGTTGGCTGCCAGGACTCCTTTCTTGACCAGTTACAATATTCCACCCCTATTAAGGTATGTCCAGTACTATCTAGTAAATAAAATGGGGTGTCACTTTCTACCCCGCTCGACTTTCCCTACATTCATTTAACTTACTTTTGTTATTTTCATACACACACGAATTAAACCCACTTATTTTAACCAAAAACCTATTACTTAACTTTTAATAATTTTAATTGTATACGATATTCTAATAACTTAAGCTGTATATATTTAAAGAAACATCCTTTTGAGGAATGCAGACAGTTGAATCCAAAGCGGTCCAAAGTGGTTATTTGCAATACGAAACAGAACTTTTATGTTAAGTAACTTAATTTAATGAATAAAAACATTCTGAGGACACTTAAGTGAAGTTTCATTATTTTTGAATGTAGAGTAGTACCAACGGTACAAACTTTGAAACAATTAAAAATCAATTTAAAATTTGGAGTAATCATAGTATTTCTGTAGCAACTATAAGTGAAAGATCCAATGATGTGAATTTTTATTATTTTTCTGTAATTAATACACTAAATTATCGTGAATACACAAATAATAACAAAATTTGATTATTTACTTGGCTAAGTTTCTGTATTGATACTTTCCTATAGTCTAATAAGTCATAGTCTTGAAATATATTATGCTAACAATAGTAATAAAGCTTAAAACGGGATTTAAATTATAGACAGAGTGTTATAAAACCAAGATTATCAATTACCGTTAAAAGGAAACATTATGTCTGAAACTTGTAACGTATTTACTTTTTAACTTGACCATTATAATAGCTTTAAGAGGATTAGTGCTATCCGTGATAACATAAATCGTTTAAAAGGAATTTTTAAAACAAAAATAAAAATTCTTGCAGCCCTTTTTCGTCTTTGTCTGATTTAATTTTCTAACCTCATTCCTCCAATGAGTTTATTCGCTTTGTATCATAAAAACTTGAAATTGAAAAGAACAAAACCTCATTGGGGACATACCGCTTTAAAGAGGGAAATTACTCTTCTTAGTTAACGATGGAGGTAATTTAAGTAAATTGTGAGCGACACTGCGGGAAGATTGTTTTCATCGTGAAGTGTTTTCCTAAGGTTGTCGGAGCCTTCTGTTCAGAAACCTGCCCTTAAAGGGGCGTATAATGCAAGATGACGTCTTACTGGGTTTTATTAACTCGGAGTCCGTGTAATTAAGCCATTTCTAAATTGATGAGACGCTTCCATAGCCTTCTACTTTACTGCATCTGAACTTGAATGAAAACTGTTTTTTTCCCCTTTTACTCCGAGAGAGAAAGCGTTCCACGGGTAAAGTGCGGAAGAGGCATTTTCTTTTATGGGTAGACGAGGACTTGTTCTGTAAAGAGCTAACTTGCCTATCAAACCGTGGCAAAAATTACGTGCCCGCGTCAGGTTTTACGTTCTAATAAAGTTACTTTCCTTCCATAAGGACGTGGTAACGGCTGCGGTGTGAGGCGATGGTGGGACAAAGTAACGGAAAGGAGAATGAATACAAATGGTAAAAAGGCTCCGCTGCTAAGGATCATTTCCGTAACTGTACTGCCGACTGAACACTCGTTTTTAAGTTTTAACTAAATCGGATTTACTCAACTTTACATACAATTATCGTGGTGAATATAGATGAAATAGTTACTATTACAGTCGCACACACCTCAAACATACTCATTGTTTACATATGTGAACTAATCATTTATCAACGGATAGGTCAACGAGCTTCACACCTACAGTGTGATCATAACCTTAAATGAACATAATTCCCAACGAAGTGATTATATTAATACACTGTAATAATATTCAAATTCAAAGTAAACCCTAGATTTATTTTTGAAGCTTCTTTAATGTCTCCATATATAATAATACATCAAATTAATTATAATTGATTGATAATGAAAGATAGTAAATTTTCTAAGAAACAAGGACGTACGTCCATAAATAGAGATAATATTTAAGTGATCTTTTTTTTGACACGTTTTATTAAATTCGTCCGCATTTATATGTATTGTCTGAGACATTTTATGATTCCTACAAACATTCGGAATATCAATCTGTAGATAAATCTACGACAAATTTAAAAAGTCGCCAATATATACCTGTAAAATCTGTAAAAAGAGGTTGCGAAATGTGGATGAAAGCGAATGAAAATGGTTACATGTTACAATTCCAGATCTATTGAGGAAAAATTAGTAAATCCCCAGAACAGTGTGAAATTATTAAAAAAAATTAAGTAATACCGTGTGTCCCAATGGTTTTACAAAGAAAAGACCCTATTTTATCAATTGCTTTTTTAAACTATTTTTTGTTTGTGTTATATTCAATAATATCTGGAGCAATAAAAAGAAATTTCGTATAAATTATATTTTATTGTAGAATTTTTGTTACCTATCAAAGAATTTTAAGCAAGTTGCGTGGTACAATTCGAAAGCAATATGTCATTTTAAAATTTAAATAGTAACATAACTGTTTTACGTTTATATGTTATACGAGAAGAAGAACAGTATATATTTTTAATTAAATATTAACGTCCAGTGCTCACCAAAACAAATTAATATTGTTATAATGTAATGTTTACTTTTAAAATAATTATTATCGGGTAATTTGTGTACAATTATGGTGAGCACTGCAGAAGTTCGGGTGTTTAAAATAAATTTGGAGCCTAAATAAACTTTTAGGCTAAAAGTGGGCGTTCTTCCACATCGCATCTCGGCTAGTTGCGTTTCCCATCGCGATGATTGTCTGTGACGTCCACGCATCCGTCATTGGGATCGTCACAATGCATCATTAATGGCCGCGACAACCCAGACAAGTCTGTAACATGACGTTACAGAGCTACACTGATGAATCCGATTTTTCACGTCGGCGGGAAAAGCTGTCACCTTCCTTTCACAATATGACAAAACTCGTCGCTCACTGCGGGCTAATTTCAGCACGTAAGCCCGAAAAATAACGCGTTTCTGTAAGGAAAGATGAATAAACAAGGAAAGCCTACTTACGTCGATTTAACATAAATAAGGGAGACCGTTTTGAATAACTATAAATTAAACATATATTTTACATTTCACATTACAATGAAGAGATGGGACAAATTACAAAGAAATTAGTTTAATTTTATTCGACCCTTCAAGTATAAAATAAAATATTTCCTTGAAATTTATTTTTGTTAAGTGAGATAAAACTAATGAAATGTATTGCAATTTTGACCTTTTCATAGAGTTTTTTTTTATATTGTACTGCATTTACTGCCGTTATATATTTCAGGGCAATTACTGTGTATAATACTTATCCAAAAGATGACAAATACTAGAATACCCTTATATAAAATATATATTAAAATTTATCAAAATTCCTCGAAATAATTTTATACTTATAATTTGACCCTTTTTTGAAATACTTAATGATTTGATTATTATGTTCCTTATGTTATTTTTAAATATTCTAACAACTTTATTTTAGTCAAAATATTGATAATAAAATTTATGTTTCATACACTCGAAATATTATATAGAAAATAAAATGTTCAGACTATAAATCTTGATCGAACGGTCACTGTTTAAAACCGCGTTTAAAGGAACATAAATAAAATGAAGTTCAACGTTCAAAAGTAATCAGTTGTGTCCTAAATAATTATAATAATAATATATAGTTTTAATGGCAAATGTTTTAAACTTTATAATCTGTAATTTTTATCTAATCAACACTATTAATGGCTCCACGTTTATAAGTCACTTTAGTAGCATTGTTAGCTTGTTGAGCACATTACAAAATTTATTTGTTCATATATAATGAAATATAGTGTAAATGATTTTCCATAAAACATTATAGTATTTTATAACATATTTAATGTTTGTAAAATCTATTTGTTTTGTAGTTTTAGATTTACAAAATTTAATTAAGGAAGTTTCAATAAACGGAACGACGTGTTGTGGTATTGTTTAATTTATAATACATTTTACTTATTAAATGAGATTGCATTTTTGACTAATTTATTTTCAATAAGGTTAGTTAAATATCGCTGCTTCTCTGACGTTTCTAACCCTCATGGATTGCTCAATTATACATTTAGATAATAATCACCCACTTTAACTATCATAACGTTTTTTATGCATAGGAATTGATAAGTGTTGTAATTTATATTAGGGTGATTATTACGGGCATTTTAAAATGAGCATATTTCATCATAATTCGTGATTGTTATTAATTATAAAATATTAAATTGAAACCGGTAATCAGATAGCGTCCATCCCAATAAAGTAACTTTTGACCGAAATATTTAAATAAAAGATTGTAAATTTGTTTTATTTTGTACCGTGGTCTGTTTAGAAAGTTAAGAAGTGTTAATATTTTCATTTAATGTCTGTTAAATTAATAATGCTTTATTCAATTTAACATAAGATCAACATTTTTATTTTCAAATGAACACGTCGATACATCTTTGAACAGAAGACTAGACAAAGCCAAAGAACACATACATTCATAGCGAGTGATGCCACCTGAGGAAAAAATAGAATTAAACTTAATTCTCTATAAGAAGTAGTCAATTTTTTAAATTTAGGGTTTAGAATATTAATATATTAAATATTCTTTTACCTTCTATTCCACTTATACCTTTCCATTAATCTTACAGACTTCGCTGCTGATGTCTTATGATGCAAAAGTCAGACCATGAGTTTATGATGGACATGTTATTAGTAACTAAATACAAAGACCTCCGGTTACTTCAGGCTTGCAAAGTAAACCTTAGAACTTTTGTTTAACATTTGTGCCCATTTAAATACCAAGAACTGTTCCTGATTAGAATTAATTCAAAATAAACTCTTTTCAGGCGTCAAAACAGAATGGAAGGTTATCTGCAGAGACTTATAAAACTTCGGCTTTGGTCGTTTCGTACTTTCATGACATGCATGTTAAATAGTCGCTTTGTTCAAATTCCCATTTAAATGGAATTGCGAAGCATCTGGGTGGAAAATATGCAAGTGGAAAGGTAGATGAACACAATGGTAGGCAGATATTCAACTGCAAATACCCATTATTTTGTTTCACGATACTGAAATTAATGTGAGAATGAACATTTAAAACATGTTACTATTGAGAATTTGCAAGTATGGGTTTTTTGAACATACATATTTTGAATTTTACTTAATAAAATAGGAAACAAACTAAATTTGTTATTAAAATTAGTAATGCTTTTACATGTAACGATTTAAGTATCCTATATTTTAGAACAATTAAAAAATAATTTACTGAAAATTTCTGACATTATTGCAAATACAAATCCATATAAGTTGATTTAGCAGTTATTTATAAATTATTCTTATCAATAATGGTGTCCATGTGTTATTATTTCTTCTCCTCCTAAACGACTTGATGAATATTTTTGTTGTATTTAAGGTGTCACCTATATGGTTCTTAGCTATATATTAGTTGGTAGGTGGCGCTGTTATCAACAAATTGATTTTAAATACAATTTTTTGATAACTTACTTACAGAAACATCTCACAATTTTCGACCCGACCATTTCAGTAATCTGTGGCATTTGACTTTGACAAGTTCATTGCGTTGGAGCTTGGCATTATTTTGGCATTTGGATCTCTGAGTTCAGGTGTATTCCGTGTATTATAATTGAGTTCAAACAGAGAGAATTAATTTTTTATTTATTCTACATTGAACTACTGAAATGTTTTGTGGCAATGTGAAAGGTTTATTTATTTGAATTAATATTTTTACACTAGTTCATTCAGCGGTATTCCATATCAGTTTTTAAATAATTAATTTTCTTTTCAGCCTTCACTTGTGAAATTTCAATTATAAGTGGTACGGAAAGGTGAACTTTCAAAAATGTGATGAACTATCTGATGTTTTAATCTATATATTCTACTGAAACCAATCGAATTAATTTTATAATTCTTTTTTTTTGTACCAAACCGCTCTATGTTTACACGGTAAGCGGTGTTTATGTATTCTACGGAAATAAAGGAAGAATCACGAGGTTGACACAGAGAATGCTGTCGAATTAAATACTGCAGTGGGGTAATATAAATTAATTTATAGACAATGCCAGACATCCAGCTATATATATATATATACATACATACATATAACATTTTATTTTTGCTGGTGTTTGATTTTTGAATACGTAGCGGACTCATAGGATATGTCATATCTTTTTGGAATTTTGTATTGAATTTTTATTTCGAGGTTTATGATTGTGGATTGAGAATATTAAAATCGTGTATTCCTTGTTTCTCAGTTAACTTATTTTCATGTCACAGAGACTGGAGTTAATATTTTTGGAGACCACGTATCACTATAATTCGCAATGTGTCATGCAAATTTTATTCATGCGATTATTATATTCTTCTAAGAGAAATTAATAATTCTGCATTCTGTAATTTTGCATGACACCCGTAGTATAATTATGTGAGAAAATGAGTCACGTTAATATGTATTAAAATTCAAACAAGGTTTATTTGATTCATTATTCTGTTATATTTTTCTTGCAAATTATGTTTTCATGATTCTGTAAGAAATTACGCTGTTATGCATGTCAATCTTCGTGAACATTATCTGCCTGAATTTCTTGCTTCATTTGAGTTTCTGTTTCTTATTGAATATTATAATAAGCTGATTATTATTATTTTGGATCAACCAGTAGCAAACTCAACATTGCTTTACGTTTCGATAATTATTGATGGAATGTTAGCAAATAGTAGTTAAAATGAATTTAAATCTGAAGAATTGTGTGTACTTAAGTTATCACAAATTCATAAAATATTATTAGTACACTAGATATCTTGAATGTCAGTCTAGGGTGAGGTAAGAACCCCTCTTGCAGCTAAAAAAGTGACAAATTCGTGTCCTCTTTACGAATAACTTACGAGTGAATAATGAAGAAATAAAACATATATATATATATATATATATATATATATATATATATATAAGGAAGCTTTAATTACGCGGATTTTTGCTCAACCTAAAAACCTGTTTCTCATAGGATATGAAAAACTTATGGAACGAATAACCAAGTGAGAAAAGTAAATTTTATTCATGCATTTATTCTATTTTTCTAAGAAAAATTAATAATCCTGAGAGCATTTACTTTTTGCATTACACCCGTAGTATAATTATGTGAGAAAATGAGTTGAAAATGAGTGCCATTAAGAAACTCGACTGACCCATTTAAAATGGAAAGCAGCATAAGTAAGTGGAATGAACATTGAGAATGTCAACTTGAGCAAGCAGAATCCTGTAAGCGAGAGCAGATGGCTTGCTGATGCAGTTACGGCTTAGTAGAGGTGCTAAATACAGTAGCAATGCCGCCTTCTCCAAAGTGCTGCAAGCTCTCAATGAAAAGGCAACGAAGGGTAAAGGTCTTGGCAATACTGAAGAGAGAGAGAGAGAGAAAGAAAGGGGATGGGATGATACAGAAAGGGGAGCTGGTGGAGGTACGTTGAAAAAATAGAGAGTCAGCCTCGTCTTGGATATACACAGGCAGACATCAAAGGCCACCACAAAGAGTACTCTTTTATACCGACCGCGGAGAGAGTGAGATGCTTACGAAGAAACCCAACGCAGGGTTGGTATAGCAACGAAGGGTGTTGTCAGCCCTACGAACAAAGAACTTGCTAATTCTCCTTGTCGTCACCTCAATTCCGCAGACGCACGACATAACTGAGTAAGTGGTTCGGGATAGCGACTGGGCGGATTTTTGTACTTCACTGTGCGACTAAAATAATATTAAAAAATGTAAGTCGGGCATTGATAAAAAGCTCACGATAAAACAACTTTAATGAAGACTTCTTTGAAGAAATGGAAACGAATCAATTGACTCAGGAATTAGAAAATTAATTAGATACTTTACCTGAAACTATTTAAAACGGAAAATACAGATATTATAAAAAATCTCATTCAAATAAAAATGAAATATCATATTATACGGAATTATAAAAAAAGGAATTAGTTTCAAGTAAATCTAGAATCGATTTATGGAGTTTTGGAAACATTTATTTACCTGTATGTATTGCAATTATGTAGTTTCTATGGATTTGTTACAACGATCAAAGTAAAAATAAAATGAGTTTTTTTACATAATAATGTGTATGATACTAAGAAATAATTACAATATTACATAAAATGAAGTATTAAATAGAAACTGATACATTAACAACTATCAAACAGAATATAATAAAAAATAATATGTACAATATAACCATAACTCTAACATAAATGGATCTAAATTATACATAAAATGACTTTATTGGTCGTGTTTAAACATTAATTTTTAAACCACTTCATACGATACTAAATTATTATAATTGTAATATGTTGTAACGATGAAACACATCTACTCTCAATTTGGCGGTATAGAATCAAAGGCAAGCTACCTGATAGTAACATACGAGGTTAATAAAAGTGAGACACAATGGTTCTACTGGGGTTTTTCCCACGTCTTGTGAAATTTAGTGACAGCAAATGGTAAAGAGGTGGGTTTTTCCCCCAAGATAGTCGGTGAGTGGACAGACAATTTTGAATAGACAATATTGAGCCCCGCCACCAATGAAATACGAAATTATGCTGTGGGGAAAATTGATTAAAAAGAACAGCATACACGTATTTGGAACATTTTAAGGAGATGAGTAGTTTGCGATTAGGGAGATGACGGTTTGTTGATTAAAGACGTGGAGGTTATGATCGGATGTTAAGATTGGACAATTAAAGATTGGATATTGTCCTAACAACATTATACGGCCGTCGAAATTATCATCGAGGGGCATGCATGAGGTCAACTTTAAAGCGTAGCCTATTTTTAAGTCTGTTTTTCCCACACTTTTTCTCACACCTTCTACCTCTTGAATCATAGCCAACAAAAAGAATTGATTTTGTGTCTTGTATCGGCAAATATGATAGAACTTTTGAAATATTCAAAAACATTTTTACCCATGGGTAAAATATTTAAACTTAAAAATAGTAAAGAAATTAAAATCATGGTTTCAGTATGTTCACTACCGTCGTCTTCCAGTCTGAATGACGACGACAGTGAAAACCGTCGAAACGTCGCTGTTCTGCAATATGTCCCGAGTGAAAACCAGAGATGCTTATCTTTAACTCTCTTTCTCTTTTAATATAAACGTTAAAACTGATAAGAAACTAATTTTATAATTGTTGAATCTATCACACCACATTTGATGTTCATGACATGAATTGCTAAATCTTATATATGAGAAAGCCTGAAAAGAGAGACGAAACGTCGCATTTCTGTTAATTAAACAGTTATATATTTATATGCTGACTGATTGGCCGTCTTTTTATTTCTTATATTACCAGCTCTACGAAATAAATTATTTAAAAATATGCACAGTAAGTTTCATCGATTAAAATTAGAGCAAGAGCATTAATAATTGTATTAAATTATGTCACGGCTTTTGGCTCCTTTGGTGTGAAACAATCTATACAAAAAGTATAATTGAAGTAAATGAAATAATAATAATATACCTGTATAAAATACATAAGATGCGTTGGTTTTATTCACAGCGTATAAATCCAACGCATCTTATGTATTTTTATATAGGCATATTATTATTTCAATTATTTCAATTGACCTTATTTATAGATTGTTTCACACCTGAGGAGGTTCCAAACAAAGGAACGTAATGTCGTGACATAATTTAATTAATAAATAATGTTCAATTTTGACCGTAACTTTTTTCCTGCTAAAATAATAATTTCAAACGAGATGTGATTCAATCTAGTAAAATATATAGGGTTTTGTCAGAATGGAGGGTGGATAATGAAATGGGATGAAACTAGGTCTAAGTGAGGTATTAACTAAATTCTTATTTTATTGGAAAAGGCCATGTATGTCTTCTTAAATTAATAAAGAATTTTCTTAATACCTCACACACAGCTTGTTTATTCCATATCAACATTGACCTAACATTAATGAAAAGTCCTATATAAAGAATAAGAAACTGACTTTACAGTCTATGTAAGGAACTTGGATGTTTACTGTAAGGTATTAAATACGAAAAGTGAAATTTTAAGTTCTGCATATACTTTTCCTGAGTGGGTGTCATTTGCATTCCTTATGCCGAAGGATTACTCTTCTGTCTGTACGTGAGAGAGGTCCCATTCGCGAAAAGGGATCACCGTGAATAATTAGGGGTTGCATTTTGGCGAGAACGGAAGTTCCGTGAAAAATTTGGAATCTGACGGAGAAACACTAAACACATGCAATATTTAGGCCCAGCAGTTGAAAATTTTCCTATTGGCTGCTACTGTTAAAGATCTTGCCACTAGAAGTCATTTGATGAAAACAGCTTATTGGTGGTTTAAAATTGTGTTGCTTCCCACCAAGCTTTCGTGGGAAGGGATTTTCGAGAAGAACAGAAAATGTTGGGAGACTGCAGGCAGAAGTTGTTGGGAGACGGAGGATAGTTGATATAAAGAGAGAGAATATGTTGGGAGACTTAACGGAGTTGGTGCAAAGCTAAACTGTTAGCTGCCGGAAGGAGATAAGGGAGTCTCCGCTAGATTTTTCCACGAGATTCAGCCCGGATGGTGATGAACAGAGGCCATCCTCCGATACAGCCATCATTATCGACGCAGACAGGGATGCAGACGAAAAAACTTCGCGGGTTTTTTATTGAATTAGAAAGAGTTTACATTTGCCTGGCCTATTGCCATAAGAAATCTAAATTCTTTCTCAATCCACCCCACAGTATACCCTCATTTCAAAATTTCATACAAAAATAATTGTTTTAATAATGTTTCCGTTGATAATTTGTAAAAACCATTTACTTTTTGGTGAAATATTTTATTTATATTAAATTAAGAGCTTTAAAGTTAATTTAGACTTTCCTTTTCTATAAGAAATCACCATTAATACATTATATTATAATTAAATTAAGTAAATAAATTCTAATCCTCCATACCACCAGTAAATATCATTACATATAGTAATTTTTAGAATCCTAAAACCGTCCTGAAGATGTACATTAAGTCTGCCAGATTTCTTCTTTTGTTAGCTAAAAGTCTTCAATAATGACTCTTCTACAATTATAAACAACATGTAGCAACTTCAGAAGTATAATAGCCTTCTGTTTGTTCCCCCGGTCTTTCATTACGTTTATGTGTGATAATGCTACATGCCTGTGACCATCTGAATTTCAAAGTATCATTAAGTATTTTACGTGAGATTTGCGTAAGTTTGTTATCCGACACGAGAATGTTGTTGAATAGTGATGGCTCCTTGTCACGGATGCGCCCAGCTCAGCAGGTGAGTAGACGTGCTCTGCAACGAGATGCCGAAACCAATTACGCCACTGGAATGCATAATTCAGAGTCGAGCTCTGCCCAGTCCACTTGTAACGAGGAAACGTCCAATCATGTCACAGTGCCTAGTGAAGGGAAGCTATTCCCATGTATGAAGTAACAATATATACAAAAAAATAGTTCAATAATGTTTGCCTAGTTTGTTATGAGTTCGATATGTATTTTGAAACGTATAAGTACTTTCAGAGTAATTCTGACCTCAGTCGGGGAATACTGGGAAAAAGTTCAGAGAGGCTATAATGAAAACTTAAGCAGATATTGATGCAGTCCATACTACTGTTTACATTCGCACAAAGAATTTCAGCAATTAAATATAATTAATTTAGAAGAAAAAATTAGACGACCTTTAACAGACAAGTTATTGTATTTTCGTAAGCCGACGTTTCGGTACCTCTTTGTACTCTATTCAAGGTAACAATTAAATCTTCTAACACAACAACAAATAATCAATCAAAAATAGCGCTTAACTAATATTTCGACATACTAGCATTGACTATTTCCGAGGCACAGTGAAGCACGTAGAAATTGAATAACACTTTAAATATCAGAAGATTGTTGTAGAAGCCTTCTTGTGCAACGGTATAACTTTCACGTCTTTTAGGGCATCTGGAAATATATCAGAGGAAAAGCACAAGTTAATTATGAACTGCGTTGGAATTGCAATTTCATTACAGCAATGTTTCATGAGCTTACTAGTCACAAGCATTCGAAGTTTTCAGGATTTTTATTACATTAAAAATCTCATTTTTATTGACAGGGGACTACCACCTGAGTGGATAGTATCACTGACCACACAGTGGGGGGGATACCCTGCTCATGTGCCTAGACGCATGCCTAGATGTGTGCGTAGTATCGCCACAAAGCACAACAGCATTTACATATCTTTAGATAGCACGTGGGGAGAACGTTAAGTAGATTCGAGTGAAAAGAGAGCGATATTATGCACCTCTATATCTAATATCTATCTTAGTAGGTGGGCGTAGTAGAGAGTGGTGGGTCTTCCCACCGCTATCTATATATCTCTACTGATCGTTACATCGGGGCTTTAGAATTACGACGTGTGAGAGCTCCAACTCCACTACTCTACACACCTCTAGAGCTTAACTTCCATGTCGCTTTTATTTTATTTTTCCGAATTAACAGCCAAAGCGTAGAGAGAGAGTTACACATACACACACAGAGAGAGCGAGTCGCGTGCGCGTGACCGCGATGGAGCGAAATCTCTCCTACAACCTCTCCACACATCCAGAGACTCCTGCACACAACAACGTGAGAGACTTAAACTACTCCTCACCACATATACGAGCACAAGATCACTCACAGATCACACCTCGCGGAATATATGAGGGTAGATTGTATTGTGTGGTTGAGATATGTTAGTGGGGAGTGGGTGATGTTATTTAAATTTGGTTAAATATTTTGAGGTTTGGTGAGGTGAGGGGGTTAATTGTATTTGGGAATAAGAGTAACGAACGTGTATGTTTTGTATAGTAGATTTTCGAAAAAATTTTGTTTGGGAGAATAAGGACAAAACACACAACACACACACGACTGGAGTTGTTTGGTGATTGTTGTTGTTTAGGATTTTTGGATTTGCACACAACAAAACACAGATCTACTAATAAATCTCACGCTCTGGTAGCTAGGGTACATATGCGAGCGGCACACACGATCACAAATACATATATACACTTATCCGAAGTTCTTAATCAACTACTCATTTCCCTCTAGATATAGCTATCTATAACAATTGGTTCACGATCTCACAATACACAGACCCAGCGGACTTACACAATACATTCTGGTCTCTCGTTTCGGATTTGTGTCTTGTAGCTCTAATACTTGAATGGTAGAATTTTGTAAAAATGGTATAGGACGACACATATGATATATGATGATAATATAAATGTCTTATTATCTATATCTATCTCTAGTGTTCATCTAGATTGCAAACGGAAAGCTACACACACACACACACGGATAACACCAACATATTAAGATCCATCTAATCGCTTACTACACTACATATAGCTGTCTGAGTGCATGATGTAGAGAGATAGGGTACCATAAGCGAAAAACTGGGGTTGGAATAGCGACACAGTCCTCTAACAGTAACTCAAGAACTAAGTTACTTTGAAAGGTATGGGTAATTGTAGGAAATTGGGAGGTGTTTATGTGGAATGTGGGTATTGTTAGGGATGAGTGTGTGGGGGAAATGGGAGTGGAGAGTTAAATTGTTGTGGGTTGTTTGGGGAGTTATGGGGTGAGGGTGGTTGGGGTGTTGTTGGAATTTGAGAATTAGTTAGAATAATTTGGGAGTGGGAGAATTGGGTGGAGGGGAGTGTTGGGTGGGGGTTTGGTGTGTTTAGTATGGGGTAAGTGAGTATTGTTTTGGTGGGTTTTTGTTTAGGAGGGGTTTGGGGGAATGGATGGTGTTGGTTTGTGGGGTGTTGGTGTTGATGAGAAGAGTAGGGGGTGGAAAAATTATGGGGGTTTAAGTTGATATTATATGGGTGGTAAGAAGAGGGGATGGAGTGAATAGTGGTGAGGAATTATTTATACTGGAAGAGGGGGATTTGAAGGTATTATGTATATTTAAGGTAAAATATAATAAAGGTTTATTTGGTATTATAATAATTAGAGGTGTCAATTATTAAAATTTTTTTACTAAATGCGATTCAGGCGATTTCTGGTAAAGCGGAACTTCTTCTAATCAGTGGACTTGTTCCTGGATATTTTATTAGCTTGGAACTTGTTAACCATTGGTGATAATTTTTGTTAAGGATAGCTGCGGGTAAAGCGTATACAACCCTTAGCCGGAGACGAGTGTTGGCAGCGAACAGCTGTTCGACTTTGAACTGTGTAAATAGTAACACCATTTCACTATTATTTCACCATTGACTATCGCGTGTATTTTTTTGGGTTAACAGGCTACATGAGGGTGACCCTGAAACAGGCAACTCCCCTTTAATAGCATAGGAAGGGAATTGAAAAGGGGGATGCGGAAGGTAGAGCAAGGTGGCCAAGGGTTGACTGGGGCCCCCGGCTTGTGGGTTAAGGATTCTATCCGGTGTTTCACCTAAAGAGATGCAGGGAAAACCCTATAAAACCTGCAAAAGGTCTTCGACCCCAGTACATTAGGTGAAGGTGTCTCGGCATGTGAGAACTTTGATAAAAAAACCCAGACAGAGTAGGAGGCATTCCCGATATACTCAGGTAAATCCCTAGAACAAACCTGCTTTTTTGGGGGGTAAAAAAAGCAGATTATGTCAGGAATGCTCGTACTCTCTCTGGTTTTTTAATCAAAGTTCTCATATGCCGAGACACCTTCATCTAACCCAAAAAAATTCAATTTCCTTCTTTTAAAGGGGAGTTGCCTGTTTCAGGATCATTCTCATGTAGCCTGTTACCAAAAAAAATTCTTGAATCCCAGGAGTGGTTTTAATAGTTTATGATCAGCATGAAATATCCGTGGACCAAGAGGTTATGTGTCGCTCATACCCGTCTTTAAAAAATACTTTATTACGTTAAAATATATTAATTATACAATATATCTTTCAGTTAATTTCAACTATGGTTGTTATAAGTATAAAATTAGTATACTTTTTAAAGGAGGACATTTTTTGGTCTCACCGAGTTAACACACATGTATGTAGTAAATATCAAATACGAATAAATGTATGAGAACTGGAAGCTTTAAGAAATTCGTGCTAGATTTGAGATATTGCAGTATAAAATAAGAAATATAAGGCCGTGCATAATACGCCTCTGAAATCCAGTTTGCGGCAGTTGCTCAGTACAGCTTTTCCTTTGAGTATTTCTCTCCGGCTCCACAAGAATGTGAAATGGCCAACGCTGTGATTTTTTTTTCCTTCAAAAGGATCACGGAAATGGAGAGACGGCAGGGCGAATTATGCAACTCTGCACCTTGGCTGCCTCGAGGGATGTAAGGGTGGCTCGTTCACCTGCTGTAGTCTTCAAAGGGAAGCCCAGCCCTTAGGGCAATGCGAACCTATCGCGTCAGAATTGGATTTAGGTATGCATTTAGTTAAAAGAAACACCGGATGAAGAGCTGAACATGCTTAATGAGGAAGAAATTCAATGTTGGAAACGCATACTTTCAAACTTAGAGATGTTTAAGCTATAATTCAATAAGTCATTTCGTCTTCCTTGTGTGAATCTGAATCTTAAATTAGTTTGAGCAATAGAAATATTGATATTGGCCTTTATTTACCAAATAATGTCCTATTTATTTACAATTGAATGTAAAACCCATTGAATTCCGGGTAAGTACAATATATTAGAAAATAATTAGCAAGATCATGTTTAATTTCATTTCAGAATTTCATATAGGCTCGCCATTATTGAAAAACCCTAAATATAAAATTTCGGGTGCTGATGAAATTAATTATTCCCCTCCTAAACACCTTGACCGATTTTAATAATTTTTTATTTATTTATGGATGCGTGTTAGCTATAGTTGCACCCGGTAGATGGCACTGTTGTCGACATCCAGAATTTTTTTAAAAATATTTGTATTTTACTTATAAGAAAACACATAATCCCAAATTTTCAGCTTGACAGTTGGAATAATCTATGGCATCAATACTTGCGCAAGTTCATTGCATCGTAGCTTGATATTGCTTTGACATTTCGATTTCGGAGAGCTTAGTTCTGATGTATTCTTTTTAGTGTAACTGCGTGCAGAGTGTTCTAAACATCGATTAATTCGACATTGAACAAGAATTAAAAATAATATTTTGTGCAAATGTGAAAGGGGAAATGTTTCAATTATGATTTATACACGTGTAATAGTGTATCTGATGGTTTAATCACGTACTGACAAGGAAATTGCTGTGGAATTGAATACTGCAGGGGTTTATATAAATGAACTACCAGACAACGCTCCAAACCCAGTCAGTATATATATATATATATATATAGTAGATTTACCATAAAGGAATATGTATATATATATGTATATATATATATATATATATATTCCTTTATGTTAAATCTACTAATTTTATAGAATGATTGTCAAAATCCTGAAGGAATTAATTTCAACTATAGACTTTCACAATGGTTTCGAATTTACGTCTTACTATCAACAGAAAGTATTTTTACAGATAAAAGTGAGAAGAAATATATTGTTTCCTATTGTAAAATGAATTTATTTTCACCTCGTATGTAAACATAATTTTACGGTTGAAGAAAAACATCACATTTTTTCTGTTCAAAACGTACTTTTATCTTTCTGTTATTGATGACTAAATAGAGAAGTTCAGATTTTACTAGCTTAGTTTTTTCTCTACTAGAATTGTCTCCAGTATTAATTATTAATTCACATTTTTAACGGTGCCACTTTGGCAATAGAATCCAGAATTTCGATATAGTTAGTCCTGTAGGCTTCTGAGCACAATTTTGTGTATTTTAACAAGTGAAAGATCAACAGGAGCCACCTGCTTCAAAGTCAAGAAAGGCAGGAGAGAGCAGGAGGACAAAGTCATCTGAGCTCTGAAGGCTAGAGAACCCATGTCACATAAAAATGTATGTTAACGACAACGGTACGGGTTCTAAGCCCGTAGAGGTATAATGAGAAACTTGGAAGGCTCCACTTAAGTGTTTTCAGTGATACTAAATTCCAAATTTAATCACTAAAATGAACCCTATCACCCGGTTCTCGCGAAGATATCCACGTTTAACAATTTCACCAAAGGAACGACCATTTAGGTTAAGTGCAGTGATAATATAAAGCAATTACATTTTGCAGTGTAATGTATTAAGGTCCTAAAGATTAGAAAATCATTTCATTATTTTCATTCACATCTTTATAGTTCATATAAAACTGGTAGTTTGTACAAATAATTAATTACATTTTTTTCCAAATTATTGTATCAGCTTCATTGAAGAATCATTTATAGTACAAGGTTACAATATGAAAAGTTTTAGTTTACAGCTTTAAGCGAAACATTTCATTGCAACAATGGCTAATACAAATTAAAAATCAAAATTTAGATTACAATTTAAATATTTGAAAAGTGCATCATTTTACTGTTCCTTATGCACTATCCTATTTTTAGTTACATTTTATTGTTCAGTAAATTTACACTCACATCGATTGGAATAAAACATAATAATATTTGAGCGTGGTGTTTACTAACCTGCAGGAAAACTTCTGATATAATTCATTTTGTTACGATATGAAACCATAATAAATGGCTTGAACGGAGTCCTGGAGAAAGAGTTCTATATGAGGAATAATAGAGGGAAATCCAAGGTAATGGAGTGTAGTATGGGAAACAGCGTAATAGTAAAGGGTGTTAGATTGTGAAGGGATATTTTGACCGAAGTTAAGGAATTCTGCTACTTAGGAAGCGTAATAACTAGGGATGGTAGAAGTATAGTAGACGTAAAGAGTAGAATAGCACAGGCATTATAAGTGTGAATATTAGCAAAACGTTGCTATACTGTTCGCAAGGAGCGTGGCGTTATATGGGAGCGAAACGTGGACGTAAGGAGTTGTGGAAAATAAAACAATAGAATCCTTTGAAATTTGGTCCTATAGGCTCACGCCGAAAATAAGATGGGTGGATAGAATAACTAACGAGAAAGTACTTAACAGAATAGGGGAAAAGCGAACAATATGGAGGACATTGACTAAGAGAAGGGACAGATTAATTGGTCACATTTTGAGACACGCGGGGATGTAAAATTAGCATTAGAGGGAAGTGTGTTTGGTAAGAAGAGAATAGGAAGGAGAAGGATGAAATACGTTAAGCAGATTAGTGAGAATGTGGGTTGTGGTAGTTATAAAGAAATGAAAAGTCTTGAGCAAGATAGGTTACCATGGAGGGTTGCATCAGACCAGTCTTAGGACTAAATACCACAACAACAACAGAACAACATCGTAAAAGGTATATCAGAATGAATCAATATAGAGTGGACCAGAAAATCAAAGCCAGATATATTAAATTAAAAAACATTTTTTTCGTTAACAAAGATGGAAGATTTTTCAATATTTTTTATACGAATTGGTCTTTATTCAGAGAAAGTTGTTACATTTGTTTTAAATACTTCAGCTGTATTAAACCTGTTCTACTTTACAAGATATCTCTATTTATAAATATTATTCATTATTTTTATTGACAACTCACTCTGAAACATAATTTTTCATCGAGTAGAAGTGCACATGTAGATTAAATTTACATAAATTGGTATTTAAATGTTAATTAAAACCGTATGTTTCCTTATTGCATGGAAACGTCTTTACTTGAAAGTAAAGATATTCACATATGTTTGCCGATTCATCCTAAATTTTCTGACCCACTTCATTTAAATGATTATATTTAAATAGCGCATTTTTCTAACTTTTTGTAACCATCCATGTACCCATCTTAGTCTCTCCCGCTTTTGTCAGGTAACACGAGGGTAGAGATCCTCTTTACAAACGTAGGAAGGGATTTAAAGGAGGGGTGTGGAGGGTCAAAGATTCATTAGGGACCCTGAAACCCCACCCGCAACTGCAAGGGCGTGCCCCTAGAGAACCTACAACAGCTGGATAATTCTGCGGGAAAAATATTGACACTAAATCATTTGCTACAGTATTTGTCCGATGATGGCATAGGCGTTTGCTTTTGAAACACAGCAATTCCTCCTCCATTTTTCTTTAGGAGGCAGCTTGCTGACTGTTTCAATATGAACAGCGAACAATTGTTAACGGATGCCCAACGTCTGCAGTTCCGGAGATTGCACCTCTCAAAACTGAACTGCCTCAGTTTGCGGGAAGGTATTTTGATACATATTTCAGAATTATGTTGCACGTGCTCAATAGGAGTAACAGACATTTTACAAGCGAAATCTATTAGAGATCTGATCATACAAGACATACAGTTTTATTTAAAATCATCAAGACCAGAAAAATTAAATTCTTCAAATATTTGTGTACTCGACGTTTTTATACCAAAAACAACCTTCTGAAATTACACTTTATAAGATAAATGTTTATTATGACTTAAAATTTTCTTGTTTCTTAAAACAAGGCGTTCAAAACATGATTTTGCCAAAATGGAAAGAAGATGAGAAATGTTTATGGCTCGAGGGGGCGAAATCGTTGTTGTCAGGGTGGTGTAACGTATCGTTTCGTGGAATGTGAGCAACCACAGTCGTACGCTGGATTTCTAGTTTAATTAGCGGACTGTTACTGCTGTCGGAATGCTTGGATGTTTGTGGCACCAAAGTAAGCGAGGGAGATGAAGGCAAAATGGACCAGCAGGGGAAGGTTCGGGCATCGGCACGCAGTCATTCTAGAGGAATGTTACGATACAGGCTATACTCAGTATCGGCAAGTAATTATATCCACTTCTGCTCCCAACAAAACAGAGAAAAAAGAAGTAATTGAAAACTCAACGACCGGTGCGTTTCTGTTACAAACAAAAACCAAGAGATACGTTCCTACTATAGTAGCAAATATAAATTGTTATAGTTTTAAGGGAAGCTTTCTGTCTTATACTTTATCGGAATAACGTTTTAGAAATATTAAGATGATTTTGCGGGGGAGTATACTTCAAATTTTAGTAATTTTTTTACAAATATTAAGAAAAAAACAATAAAAAGTGACTCATAAACATATATTAGACAGACTTTCAATCCCGAGACGTGTCAGAATATATTGTTTTCCAGCGCAACTATCAGGCGCTGACAAAAAGACTTGAGATATTCTTTGGCGTCCACGGAGACATAAACGGTGTGACTGTCCATGACGCTCGAGAAAAAGTAAAAGGAAGCCATAATTTAAATAATAGTTTAAATTCAAATACTGTAGCAAATGATTTGGTGTCAGTAATTTTCCACACAGAATTTATAACTGTATTATTGAAAAAGACCAAAACCTCAATCATATAGCTACGTTAACATGGGCAATATATATTGTAACATGAAGTTATGGCGGCCAGACTGTTCTGTTGTCGGCTTATTTTGAAACTTGCGACAGCAGACCGGCAATTGTTTAAGGTGCGCCGTGTTCGCGGAACTGGGTGGATGAGCGGGAGTATGGGAAGTCGTCTCTGAACCGTGATGGAGTAGGTTGAGGTGTTGGGTCACGAACACACTGGCCGAATAAAGACAGTGAGACGCCACAAATAGTTAGGTTTGATTTAGGATTTATATTGGCAGTACGCGGCGAGGAGCAGTGGAGTAAGGAGGGTGCGATGTATTATTAATCACGCCTGGTAGATTGCTTATATCATTGCAGTGTCGTATTTAGTTAAATTTTGGTAATATTTTAATTAAATATTACTTGGCACCCAATAAATATACATAATCCAGAGTTGACGGCAGTGCACAGTCGTGGGTATAGAAGCATTTCGGTACTATATATATATATATAGTACCGAAAAACATATATAATACATAATAATTAATAAGTTTTGTAATGATCGAGTGAAGGCTTTCCCGATGTAAGTAATGTACAAAGTTTTCTCGGGCTTCCAACCGGGTGAAAACACAGTAGTTCCACGACGTTTCGGCAGCTTTCATTGCTACCATCTTCTGCTGAAGTAGTAGCAACGAAAGCTGCCGACACGTCGTGGAACTACTGTGTTTTCACCCGGTTGGAAGCCCGAGAAAACTTTGTACAAGTTCTGTAATGTTCGAAAAAATCGTTTAGTATGTATATTCCAATTCTAGCAATACTTCTGCGACGGGTAGGAGGAACTAACAACAACAATGGTAATAAAAAATGGAGGCAGGAGCACTATTCGCGCCAAAGATGATTTCTGCCGTATCATAGCTGCCGTGCTACTCTTAGGTATCCCGCGGACATGATTCGAACTAATCATGCGTGGCTATGTATTTTGGATCCAGACCGTGTCCATCGTTTACAGTTGCTTCACCACGTCCATGCGGCAACACATACAATAATGTATGTCTTAAAGGAAAGTCCACAGATAGCGCAATGTACGACTTCATTCAAAATATCCAGAATTCATTGGATGAAGGACTGAAGGTAGCTGGCATTTTTGCTGACCTCTCTAAGGCCTTCGACACCGTAGATCACCAAATATTAATGAAAAAGACGGAATATTATGGAATTCGGGGAAACACGTCACTTTTACTAAGATCGTATCTTACAAACCGCAAACAACAAGTAGTAATTGAAACCAAAGACGGCCAACTTCACTTATCCGATTGGGAATTTATTACATGTGGAGTTCCTCAAGGATCAATTCTTGGGCCTTTACTTTTTATTCTGTACATAAACGATCTTCCAGGATACGTAAATCCTATAAAATCGATTCTCTACGCGGATGATACAAATATAATTATTGCAGATAAAAACTTAGATAATCTGATTAAGAAAGTAGACAACGCTCTGAATGGTCTAAATATTTGGTTTAACGTGAATAAATTATCCCTCAACCTAGATAAGACTAAGTTAGTTCAGTTTAGTGCTGATGCTAGTAATAGACCAGTAGACAAGTTCTCAGCTAATGCACCTTTCCTCGGCCTTCGGATTGACGATAAATTAAAGTGGAATGACCATATAGATCTGCTTGCCGGAAAACTAAGTTCAGCTTGTTATTCTCTGAGAACACTAATGCAACACGTTGACAAAAAGTACGTCAAAATGGTTTATTTCGCGTATTTTCATTCAATTATGAGCTATGGCATCTCTAATTGGGGAAACTGCTCCAGGAGTAATGAAATATTTAAGTTGCAAAAGCGTGCAATTAGAATACTTTCTAGCACGAATTCTAGATCGAGTTGCAAACCTTTCTTCAAAAATTTGCAAATACTTACTTTACCGAGCGTATATATTCATGAAATATTAAAGTTTGTAAAGCGAAACACTAATTTGTTTCAAACAAATGGCGAGTTTCATGAATACGCGACTAGAAATCGTTCAGCTCTAAGGTCGGACAAGCATCGCCTTGCTCTACACCAGAAAAGTATTCACAATACCGGGATAATTTTATACAACAGCCTTCCGCCAGAGGTTAAAAATAGTACCTACAAAAGCTTCGTGAAGTAGAGTAAAATTATTCATTTAAATGGCGCGTTTTACTCGGTACAGGATTTTCTTAATCGTCATTCTAGTATTTAAATTAAGGTTCCTGCTGCAAGTGTTGAATGAGCTGCCTTATAAAATAGCACATATCTTAAAATTTCTATTCAGTTTTTTCTGCTCTTTTGTTTGTTTGTTTCATGTATTGCCTGGAGCTACTACAGAGGGAAGGACAGTTTCCTGGTCGCAGAGCTCCAAGTAGTTAAAACTCCATTGCGTGTTCCTCAGTGTGTGCTTGTTTGTGTTTCCCAGTGTGTGTCCGTGTTGTGTTTATATTGACTTTTGTCTATATACACTTTCTTTTACTAATTTATTTTAAGTTTATTTGTCTTTAATTATTTACTTTATTTTGTTCATTTTTAATTTTTAATGTATGACGTATCCTATTTCCTCAATCGAGGATTAATGGAAACAACAATAAATCTAAATCTAAATCTTTGCACTTTTAAAGTATAATTTTTTTACTTGTTTTGAATTTAATTTTTCACTTATAATGTTTCAGTTGATTTCATTTGCTGTTTTCAAAGTTAATTGAAGACGTATCGTTAGCAGGGAGCGCCGTAGCTCGACAGGGTTGGGATCTGTGGTAAACTACGCTATTACACCCCCAGCGATCAATATCAATTTTCCGCGACCGCATATTGTCTTATATTATCGCCGAGACTTCCCTAGAACCAGCGGGGTGTAGAAAGGGGTTGTTTTGTGGAGACGTCACGTACTGATGTATGGCCGCCTAGAGATTCCCAATCACCAGGTGTTTCTGGTCAAGAACAAAGCCACAGTAGGTTCATATTTAATTCGCCCCTAACTTTTAGTAAGTTTTAAAAACATTCTTCTTGTGATCACGTAGTCGAAAGTTAAGAGTTAGCTGCTACTATTAAAAGTACAATAAAAATTGTAACCTCATAAATTCATTTGTTGTTGTTGTGGTATTCAGCCTTAGGACTAGTCTGATGCAACCCTCAAACCTAACCTATCTTGCGCAATCTAATCATTATCTCATAACTAGTACATCCCACAACTTCCCTAATCAACTTACCGCATTCCATCCTTGACCTCCCTCTTCTGTTATTACCCTACACACTTCCCTCTAATGCTTATTTTACAAGACCCTCACGTCTTAAAATGTGGCCTATTAATCTATCCCTTCTCTTGGTCAACGTCCTCAATCCTGTTCGATTTTCCCCTATTCTGTTCATAACTTTCTGTTCAGTGATTCTATCCACCCATCTGATTTTCAGCATTTAAAAGGATTCTATACTTTTCTTTCCCCAACTCCTATCGTCCACGTTTCGCACCCATATAACGCCACGCTCCATCACAACATTTTTAGCAACGATTTCCAAATATTCACTCTAATATTACCCGTAAGTAAATTCCTCTTTTTCGCGAAAGCCTTCCTTGCCTCGGTTATCTTACTCTTTATGTCTACTCTACTTCTACCAACCTAGTTATTACGTTTCGCTAGTAGAAGAATTACTTACCTTCTTTCAAAATATACCTTCCCAATCTAACATCCTTATTTATTCTTTTTTTTAAACTACACTCCATTACATTAGTTTTACCTCTACTAATCATGATATTGAGCTCTTTCTCCATAACCACGTTCATGCCATTTAGTACGGTTTCCAAGTCTTATTCTGACTTCCGTAATTCTACAATATCGTTGGCAAAGCGTAAGGTTTTCATTTCTTCTCCTTGAAGTATGATTTATTTTCCATATTCCGTTTTAACATTCTTTAACGCCTGTTCTACATAGAAGTTTAAACAGCATGGGTGAACGACTGCATCCTTCTAGTACTCCTTTTTTAATATCTGCTTGATCTCCTATTCTAATTACTGCTGCCTGTCTTCTTTAGAGATTATGTATAAGCCTCCGTTATCGATAATTTATTCCAGTGCTCTTCAAAATCTTTAATAGTGTGTTCCAGTTCACATTATCGAAGTCTTTTTCTAAATCTACAAATGTCATAAAAGTAGGTGGGTTTTCTTTTCCTGTCTTCTCTTGTGCCTACATTCTTTCTAAAACCAAATTGATCTTCTCCTAACTCGGATTGTATTTGACGTTCAATTCTCTTACATACTACTTGTGTTAATATTTTGCATGCATGGGATGCTAAACGAATGGTTCTGTGCTGTTCGCATCTATCAGCCTCAGTATTCTTCGGTATGTGTATAATTATTCTTTACTAAACTCTTCTGGCATTCTTCCTATTTCGTAGATTTCGCAAATTTATGAATATTGCTTCTTCAGCCCCGCTGGAATGTTATCAATTCCTGGAGCTTTACAATTGCTGAGGTCTGTCACCCTGGCAAACTCTGACCTTTAAATTTGGTCCCTCTCCTCCTCTTCTTCTTCTATTATTGACTGATATAGATTTCCTCCATGATAAAGCTCTTCTAGATATTACTTCCATCTTTTTGATTAAAATATACTATTTTGGACCTTAAACTGTTCTGTGGAAGTAGACATCATCATTATAAGGGACTTTAATACGTTGGCCAACCTTTTACAATTATGGGCATCCAATGACAGATTAGATATAAAGATACAAAGAAACAATTGTTGGATGTAGTTCAGGACAAAATTTTATAAGTACTTTTATATTTTTCTCAAAACTATTGTTTAATTACATAACATAAAATTTAAAGTCTGAGAAAATTTGCATGATGAAGTCCCAAATGTGAGAACGAAACTTTTTATGAATAAAATTATAACTTTATCTGTCTATGGTTTTCTCGTCAATTTAGTTACATGCAATTAATTATAAACGTACACGTAATATTTTATCACATGAAGATAATACTCTGGTGGACTAGAAAAAGTTAAAATTATAAAGGAATATTTACTAAAGATGATATCGTCTATAGATGTGAAGCAAAACCTAATAACTTTTCTTTACAATTTATTAGGTAAGTTTTGATATTGATATTAGGTCTTCTGTATCGTTAATCTGTTACACAATGACGTCACAAAGTTTGTACTCAACGTAATTCTAGTAGTATTATTAATATTATGCGAAATGTGATAACCTAGCTTAACCGAAGATTAAATTTTTTAAATCGTAGCAGCCGTAAGACCCGTGGAAAACAGGGGTAACTTATTTGGGGAATAATATCAGAAATATAAGCGTTCAAATGAATTACTGAACACAAATGAAAAGTATTTTAATTTTAAAACGAAATTTCCTGACTAAAGAAGCAGTACGCCTTTGGTTCGAAGGAGTTATTTGACTATAATTCAATGTGAAAGAGAATAGATCCTCCAATTGTCAAACAAAAATTTTAACATATTGACTGTTAATTACTCCCTCTTAATCTCGTTTATAATTCAGCACAAATACCAGAATTGTTCTACTTTGGCTTCCAAAATACTGTCACATTTAAGGAAGCAAAGAGTTTAAGATTTTAAAAAGACTAATAAAATGTAATGTACTTATAACTAATGTGAATTATGTATATCATAAAATACAAAAAATATGTATTATTAACGTTACATCTAACTTTGAACTTTTTCAAAGCATTTATTCAATTTCAATAGTTGAAGAATCTTTAGACTCAGTCAGAATCATTTTTATGTTAAAATAAACAATTTTAATGTTGGAACCTTCTAGTCACTGAATGACAAAGATCTAATTAACTCATAATTTATCATAATTCCAGATAGAATATCTATCACACACTTATTCTGCCATTTCAAAGTCAGAAGTGTCTGAGTAATTCAATAGCTTAGTGCAAATAGTAAATACATAAAGATACAGCTAAGTAAGTCAGAAAATAAATTTTATTAATATTCAATTAATATAAATACAACGTTTCATCCAACTTTGTACACTTCTTCGTGTAATCATACACCATAAAATATAAAATCAATATTAATTTTGAATATATAAAAATTTGGTTAAAATATTAATAGTATGAAGTAAATATCAGATTTACATTTTGAAATTGATAGACTAATTACATTGTAAGATGATTACGTTATCTATAATAAAACCTATCCAAATATATTTATTTTATTTGAATTTTAAAAGTCTTTAATTTCTAAATTTTATTGTAAATTTCGTAAATATGTAATACCTTGGTTGATATTAAGTTCAAATTATTGATGTTATCTTTATGAATATTATTTAAGTGATTGGGAATTAGATATATTTCCTATAATTCATCAAATAATTCTATTTGTAATATGCAATGACTGCATACATAAATACAACTACGGATCGAAGACACCTGATGGTGCTGCATGTCCTACCGTATTTTAAGGGTCCACAAAAGTATATAAATTTCATGACATGATTTTGATCTTCTACTGCGATTCATATGCAATTAAAGCAGCTCTAAATGATATCCAGAACTCAAACAACTCCCCAGTTCACCGTCTTCTCTGATTTAAGAAGCGTTATTGAATCAATTCGTAATAAGTATAGCTCCAAAATATTATCCTGACGATAACAAGTGACGTATGCCACGTTGGTATCGCAGGTAGCGAAGCAGCTAAATCTGCATTATCCAGCATAAACCCAACTAACCTTCTAGTGTCCCACAAGAACATAATAAATACTATAAAAGCCAAATTAAAAAGATTGGAACAATGAATGTATAAATAAACACACTAAACTCCACGAAATAAGGAACAGAATCTACGAAATAGAACCATATCAATACAATTTAAACAGACGTTTTCAAACAGTATTTACCCGTCGAAGACTTGGTCATTCAAGACTCTCTTATGGACATGTTATAACTAAATCCAAGCCAATCATCTAACTCGTCATACAGCACCCGACACGTAATAATAAATGTGCGAACAGGCTGCAAAAAAGAAGAGAATATGGAATCCTGGAACACTACAAGGAATTCTTCAATTAACCAAGATTTATAAACCCCATATTAAATTATTTAAAAGACTTGAACCTATTTACTAATATGTAATGCATCTCTACTACTTTGTTTTGTACCCCACTTTATCATTATCATCATTTACTATACTGTATGTATTATTATTATAAATATAGGAGTAATTATAAAGTAAACGTAGTCACTGATATCCACGTCGCTTGATGTGACAATAAACCAAAAACAAATTCTACTTGTAATATTGACTCTACTAATTTGTAAGAGAAATTTAATCAAGATTTAAATGCTTGGTGTGCATTACACCATTTTTAACGAAAATTAGGAATTTCATACTTTAATCCAACATACAATAACATTAAGTAACTTATCAAAAATATTAACAGAGTTGGTTTGAAAAATATTGAAAGTGTTTTAATTGGTTTAATTGAACCTTGGCTGCTACAATCTACCCGATGTATACTTTTTAAGTATATAAAACATAAAGATTTGCACAATCTTTCTTTAAATAATCGTTAACTGAATGTATCATCATCAAAATTCCGAAATTCACGAATTTTCAAGTAAGTAAAGCATTTGTTCTTTAATTTATGATTCTTGCTCTCCTACGCCTGCAGACTTAACTTTTTCATATTTTATTTTATTCCTTTCGTGTATAATATTACAGCAGCAGAAACAGTTCTGTCTAAGGAGAAAGTCAATTAATTAACTTTTCCAGTAACCTGGTTTTAGAATATCAGGTATCTTTCTGGCCTTCATCAAAACATTAACAGAAGTTTTACCCTGCTAGAAACCTTTAAAATGTTTTATAGCTTAAGCGTGTCTCTGCAGTTTAGAAGGCAACTTGGACGGAAACGAAAAAATATCGGCAAACAACGATGAAAACAGAACCCGTAGAAATTAAGCAGAAGAGAACTCCCCCACTGCTGGCGAAGGGGAGAAATACAGTCTGGCTGCAGAAAGAAATACGAGTCTCATTTGAAGTCGGTCTGTAGTGGGTGGAAGAGGGTAAATACCCGAGGACAAAAGGGGCGGGAGACAAAGGGGCGATCGCTGTTTGCTAGACCACTGACCAAAAGGCCTCTTCACTTAGGTCTCTTAGGTCAACACACAGGCCCTTGTCCAGGCCGGGAATGCAGTCATTATCACACGCAACCCCACTCCAAAGAGTACGACGCAATAAACTTCGAGGCTCCAAATAAAGGTTTTCACTCGTAATGAAAACTAATATTGTCACAGACGACGAACACAGGCGGGCTCAGTAAATTTATCATCCTTTTTCTGACCAAAAAAAACCAACTTAATGAACAAAATTTTAATTATACTTGAGCCAATTTACTAAGTGTTGTGGAAAATATCCACACATGAAACATTAACGAAGAGAACATTTTAACGTAACAAAAATTGTTACATATGAAAATCCTTTCCTTTAGCAATTTTAATTACAGATTTTACTATACAATTTCAATATCAGTCTTCACTTTATCTTCTGCGTATTCTCTACCACTGTATCTTCAAACTTTTACTTCCTCTATTATAAGCTGCTATACTTTTTACCCCATCTGAGGCTGATATAAAGACCTCTGTAAGTCTTATTCAGAAATAACACAATTAAACACAAAATATAAACGTGAATGTCCTATTTAGTAATCGCTGATCTTATACAGTCAACGAAATTCTGTGTCGTGCATTTAATTCAAAGACATATTTCTATGATTCATTTAATATTTTACGTTAAATTTAAAATTAAAAATATTTATATTATTAAAACAGTTTTACATAATGAATAATAATGCATTATATAAAGCTGGCGTATAGAAGTTATATTTCTCAATTTTCGGTTATTTCAACATGTGACTTGTGATCGAAGAGATGCCTGTGGGAGCTTCTTGTCGTAGGTATTTCTCCCCAGATTGATTGAGTATTCACCTTTGGGCATGCCTCGTACTGTCTGGTTTTTCAAGGTTCTCATATGTACTGGGGTCATACACCTTGGACATACGGTAAGAGTTGTCCGCTGTTCCCATTGGATCAGTCAGCTGGCTACCTCCCAAAGTTTATGGAGACACGGAGAAGGGAATGCTGCGACCCCACATCAAACTCGTCTTCCGTCATTTGGAAGGGCGTGAGAATGGTAACCAAAAGCCCGACCTGAATCGGGTTTTCTGCCTAACCGTGTAGGATCCTTAAACTATATACCGGAAACCGTAGTCAACGCTTGGCTACCTAACTCTACATTCCTCATCCCTCGTTTTCAATTCCCTTTGTATGATATTATAGGGAAATTTCTTGTTTTAGAATCACCCTCCTGTAGCCTTCTACCTATAAAATTGCTATCCTTTGTTTAATATTGCATTTACAATCAAAACTTAATTATTTAATTACTTATTTACGATACATTCTGTGTAATGGAGGTATAGAAATTTTGGTTCGTTGAATATGTGGCTTTTATGAAAATAATATGGACAGTGATAATTACTAAAATGTAATTTACGGCAATCAGGTTCCCATTACGTTTCAGGAATACAATTGGTACGAGACAGTCTAATAATAAATTATGATTTATAATGCTTTCAGGATATCACGCCAGATCCACATACAAAGAAGTTATTCTTACTTTTTTTTCTTACTTTTATTTTGAGTAAATGTTTCTAGGTGTACATAGATGATCATAATATTACTGTTTTATGACCCAGCAGTATTTTCTTGCTTAAAATTTGTTCTAATTTTCAGATAAATAACTTCATAAATTCATAATGAAGTACAGGAGTTGAAAATAATAAATCTAATGAGGTCGAATCGTGGTTAACATAACGAAAGTTCTTACGCCGTAACGAACGGAAGTATGAGGTTTCACAATTAAAATGATTAAAGAAATGTTTCAATCTGTCATTATAAAAATATATAAATATAATAATTATACAGCAAACTGCTTTAGAATATGTCATTACTACGTAGCCAGATTTAAACGTCCCAAGAAATGTAATTAAATTATATTTAAGCTAGGTCAAGTATTAAACAAATATTCGCTTAAAGCAATATTATTAAAATTTATTGCTTAAATACATTTATATATCCCAAAGTTGTAAAAAGAAGTCAGTGGTGCTCATACAATAATACCGTGCTCTTGTGGTGTATTGGTTAGCGTCGCTGCCTGTCACCACAGAGGTCACGGGTTAGAATTCCGGCAAAGCCACGGTGGTCCTGTGTGCGAATAATTCCATACCATATCAGGGAACGAGTACGTGAAATTGCAGAAAGTCGCAAATGTGCATTAGCACTCTAAAAGTGTAATCAAATTACATGAATGTATATCAAGTTTCAATTTGTTATACACGGAACAATATTATTGTTCAATTAATAAAATAATTAACTTTTTGGGAACCAAATGTATTATTAGTATAAGCAGCTGCCTTATTCTAAATAAAATATGGTTTCTTTAATTAGTAATAAAACGTTCTTAAATATACCATTTCCACAATATAAGTAAACGGCTAATAATAATAAAATATTAAATGATCACCGTAATGTAAGGTCTCGTATTTATATTTTTAATCATTTGTTTTATCCATCATTATCTTACAATCAATTTTCAATTTCTTGCCTTAAATACATTCTAATATCAAAGTATTTTACTAAATCATGTTCTAATATTTTGTACACTTGTTGTTTGAAACTACGTGGTTAATTAATTATGAATAAGAACATATGTCCGCTCCGTGAACCAGCAAGGGAGAAAAATAAGCCAATTGTTTGAAAATATATTAAAGTTATTATTTGGAAAATTAGACATAATTTAAATCTCTTATTTTGCCTACATTTGTGGGCGAGTGCAGGTTGACCTGACGGGGGTCGGGACCCTGATGAAATTACTGAATTCCAGTGCGGAATTGTCGCTAAGGGTCGCGTTCTGATTACCCAACAGCCTCAGGTCCGTGGCGAAATTAAATTACATACTATGCGACGGAGAAAAAGCACCAACTCTTAATTACAGGTCGCTTTTCTTCTTCTTTCTAACAAAAGATAACATTTGCGCAACCGCCTTGCTGGAAAGCATGAGACGCTGCAAAGATGCTGAGACAAAAGAAACTATTAAAGAAATATTACCTTTGTAAAGTTACAAGTTCCGTGTTTTGCGTTTGTCATCTCTTTGTAATTCCTTATTAAATACCATACAAATACATTATTTAGGCAAGAGTGACTTATGGAAACAACATTTTAAATACCTCGAAAAAATAATTACCTAGTTGAATTTAAATTATCTATGCGCACCCTTTTACGAGATTTAACTATCTACTTATTAAAGCAATGCTGACATGTAACTTATCGTATGTTTAAATATAATAGAAATATTCATTAATAATTTACGCAGTCACATAAAAAGAACTGTGTATATTTCTAATTCTCTGCTATTTATATTGCTTCAATGGGGTCTGCTTCATACCTTGCAATTAATAGTCATATGGTCACTATGAATTGCTATTATTACAGGTATAATGCACATAACTGGATGATTGTGAAGCTCAAGTGATATTCCCAAGGAAAATTTTATTCATGCAAAGAAACTACAAAACATAAGGTATAATTTTAATAGTTAACCTAGCAAAATATATAGAGACTCCTACGCCTTTGGAAGGTACAAATATATATACGGCAATTAATTGACATTTATCCCGACATTTTTGAGTTTACCGTGTGAAACAAGTCCACAAAATAGTTTTATTTAAAATAAAAGAATGTAAGGACTTGGTTTCATCATACAATCATAATATAGATTTCCAGAAAATTATTGTCAGTTAATTTACAAAAGATGTGGACCGAACGAAAACAAAGTTTACAAATTTACATGTATTTCAAAAATGTTACAATAATTTGTATATCTCGCGGCTATATTAATAGTTTACTTATTGTATGCTTATGCCCAGCTCGATAATCCATCCCTACCTACCTGATGCAGGTTTACTAGGGTTTCCACGCATCGCTGTAGGTGAAACACCGGGTAGGATCCTTAACTATAGACAACACTTTGGTTACCTTGCTCTACCTTCCACATCGCACCTTTACAATTCCCTTCCTATGCTTTTAAAGGGGAGTTGCCTGTTTCAGGATCAACCTCATGTAGCCTGTTAAAAAAACGGATTAGAAACAAAACGTCGATGACGTCGTAACACTTCACTTATCCGAAATAAAATTTCTAATCTTTTCTCGGCCTTATACGTGGTTTTACATGGAACCAAACGACTACTATGCTACCAAATTAATGACGTTTACAAGAATTTTCACAAATATATTAAACAAGTTTCAAAGAACGAACATAATTGACACACTATACAGATCAAAATTTCTTACATTGATTGTTACTTAAGATCTACTGTTACAGTGTATTTCCATCAGTCTCTGTCATTATACTTTTTTTTAAAAAATCTGATAATATTTGTTATAATATCCGCCATCTGATCTCCAGAGACAACACACCTCCCCGCCAAAGGTGATATACTTCTTCCCCCGACTTAGGTGTAATACAGTGAGTGCTTTATATAATTAGAACAGAATAAATTGTGGAAACTACTAATTTGAAAATTAATTGGATACTTTTTAAATAATAGGAAAGCGTGGAAGAGAGATTTAATAAAATAAATAACACAACCAATGCTGCAATGTATGTATGTACATTAGGTTCTGTGAAAAATTTCTTCTTATTATATTTGTAAGATAAAATATTCTTTAAATTGTTGTTATTTTACCATCGAAAGAAACTTCAAAAAAAGGAGCAACAGTTTGTGATTTCTTATTATGGTTTATTATTTTTTTAATTTCTCACAAGACATAGATGTATCAATACTTTATTTTACTGAAGACAGACAAATTGAATGATTAATAAATATATTATGAATTTATTGCATTTATATTTATTATATTGAAACTAATAGATATTTGGCTACGTTTAAAAGACTTTTGTAAGTGATAGAATGTATTCTGGTTAGAGATTTGTACACTCAAATCTATTTTTATTTTCAACTATGAATAATACTTGATAATATTGAGTTCAGTTCTTAAAATCGTCGTATTTTACAAGAGAGTAGAATTTTCATTGCTTTTTTAAGATGACGATAGGTGTTTATTAACCAAATTTAAATTTTCAACTAAAGAGAAAACGATTAGATCTATGAATTGGTTGTTCATGATTACCACTTGACTGTAATATGTTAAAACACATAGGAAATAAAATCGTATTCATATATTCACTAATTTATTCTGAAAACTTATCGGTAACTTATGATGATGCAGTGTATCACTCTTTCACGTAAAATATGAATATATATATATATATATATATATATATATATATATATAGTATCTAATGGTAAAACTATAATCAGTTCAATATACATTAAATGACTTAAAACAGCCTCCTTCTCAAAGATCGAAGGTTTTCCCGGCGTATTTGTTGAATAAAGTACTCCCTGTTTTCCACCAGAGTAAGCCTGAAGATGACGGCAAGGCTCTCGGCCGTCGAAACGTCGCGCTTTGATCGCCGTTTGACCCGAGTGGAAACCCGGGAATACTTTGTTCAACGTCCTCCTTGGCAGTTTTTCTTTGAATAAATATTCAACTATACTACGATTCGTCTATCATTTGAGACTACTTCAGGTATAAAAATTTAGCTGTTCATTTCGGCCGAAAGATTCATACCCGAAGAAGTCTCAAATGAGATAAGAAACGCAGTGTAATTGAATGTTTAATAAAATGAAAACTGTCAAGAGATTGTGTTAACTCATTTAGTATAAACAGTTCAATTTTAAGTTTATTTATACTTATACTTACGTATTTTCGGTAAGAGTGTAACTGTTATATTTAGAAATATAAGTAAAAATCTTATATTTATAAAAATATTTATGGTCAATTAGATTATATTAAAAAAATATGATTTCAATTATCATTAATATTTATCCCAAATAAAATCGTAGCATATTATTTGGGAATCTACTTGTCACAAAGCGGGTGATGTTTTAGTTTAAACTATTAGCTTACCACACAACTTTGCTCTGTAATTGTCCATAATTTAAAGATAGACTCTACTGACATTCATGGGTTCAGACACAATTAGAAGTCCTGCGCAATTTTTAAATAAAATTTAATTTTAATTCTGTATTCTAAAAGAATTACATAATATATTTGGTGGTAAATGTAAATTGATGTAGACCATGACGAAAAGTTTTATATTTAGACATCTACTTCGTATCACAAATTAATAACAATAAATTTATTCATAAGTCCTTTGAATTTATTAAAGTCCCAAATTTGAAGACAAAATTTTGTAATCAAATAAAACTACAGAAATGTTTGTAAAAATGCTTAATGGATTAATCTTTAAATAGTTTTCAAAATACTGTCATTAAGTAAAATATTATTTATAGTGGGTAAACGGTGGATGCCTGTGACAGAATTCATTGTTATTGGAGAATTTGTTTCTTCAAAATAAAGAGCAGTAATCTATAACTTTGGATTAAAATATCACGATAGCCAAAAACCACTGGTGTGAATTGTTGGGGAAGTCGGGGCGGAACGGGACACCTATTGTTTAACAATTCATATAAAATTACGGGAAAAGGCAGTTCTTAAAAGTATAAAATATTAGTTGATTCTATTACTTAATATAATATCTGTATAACTTAAAACAACGAATTTAGATTATTTATTAAGTTTTATAAAGAAACTGACAAATTTCCCGTTTACACATCCCCGTTTGTTTTCAAATTAGTGGAATAAAATTTAATTTAACTTAATAAAAATGTTAAAAAATTCTTTTACTTATTTAGCGTACGGTTGATCGCTTTAACACTTTTTTCTTCCGCAAAAAGATTTTCTTTGCAACTGCACAACCTTTGCAGTCATTTTTCCCCTTTCTTTCGGTTCCTTTCTTTTTTAATCTATTCCTTTTGGGTACAATATCTTATAACTCATTCTTATTAGTTGAGTCTGCCAGTTTGTTCTATTTTTGTTGAGGAACACATAACCTTTTGCCTTTTACAGTTGTATCCCGTTCCGCCCCGCGCGCTAGTTACAGTTACAAGCAGATTTAAATCTAATACGTAACTTATATGCAGCTAAAGACACGTAGTTTACGAATTTTTTTACCATTAAAGAGTTAAAAGTGAGGAGGTTTGTAGATTACCATTTATCGAAATGCTGCAAAAATGATAAATAAAGTCTCAGATATAAGACGCTAAAACAAGAATTCACTCATAAGGTGGAGTCAGAACTTGGCCAAGTCGGCTGCCAGGACTTTTTCCTTGATCAGTTACTATATTCTACCCCTATTTACTAAACTCCAGGACTATCCAGTAAAAAAATACGGTGTCTCGTTCTACCTCGCTCTCCCGTTCCGCTCCGAGTTTATTAAAGTGAACATGATTTTGTTTAATACCTTCATATTTGAGTCAATTTTTAATAGTTTTTGTCTTACACTTTGTAATCTTTAATATTTCTACAATCTCGCCTTTCAATTGATTGGTGTTCGATAGCAGTCTTTCATAAAATTTAAGCAAATTGCAGCAGTGGAACATTAATGGAAACTTTCCTGGAGAGGACAAAAAAATTCTGAAGCAACGGAACGAATGTCCGGAACGTGGTTACACGAAATCCAACAGAATTTCCAACCACCAATGACCTGCGGAAGTGACGAATGTCCTCACGACGACTGATATGAAAATTTCAGCTGTGTCCCACAACATTTACAGAGACAATTTAGCACGGGGTTGGCTTGCCTTTTTGTTGTGGAGCTGGTATTATTATGAACGCCATTGCGGGGAGGGGTTCTGCGGCGGAAGTTCAACTCCGGAAGTGAGGGACAGACAAGCTCACGCGCTGCCGGAAACCGGAGAATAAATTCATCTGCGAGTGTGTGGGAGGTGGCGTCGCAACTTTGCCTGCAAAGGTGGCCTGTTCATTCAGGACTCTCACACTGAGAGGACAGGCTCACTCCAATATGTACTATACGAATTATGGCTTTGATACAGTAATATTAGATTGGTAAGGATCTTAAATCAGATATAGAGAACATAATAATTGCTGCAATTTTTTTGAAATACATTCTGACACAAAACGTACAGGAGAAACGTTGCAGTGCCCGCGGGACATTAATAAAATCTGAAAGGCCTCTTTTCTCAGAAAGCAAAACAATCGTCAAATAACAATTTAATTCCAAAAAGAGAATAGGTTGTGTAATTCTTTCCGCAGCGAACCTAAAAAAATAACAAAACAAATATTGTATCACAAATAACGAAATATAATTAATGAATTGTAGTGAACACGCATTTAAAAAGCCATTTTACTTCATTTCAATTTAAATAATTTTATTTAACTAAACTTTTCGAGCGGTGGAACTCGTGGCGGTCAAAATGGAAAAAAGCCGAACAAACAACCGTTAAAGACGCCGCTTGTGAAAGGGATTAGAATCCGCTGGCCAGCAGAGTCATAAATTGAGTGGAGTAGATAAGCATCTGTCCCAGCATTTCGTCACGTCTGAAAGTTTCCAACAGAAATCAAGAAATGTGAGCCCCGTATTGGGAATACTAAAATTTAAAATGAAATCTTATTGGCTAAAGTCGAGGATATTTTTGCCTGGAGAGAGGAAAATCGAAAATTTATAGGTTCGTGGAAGAAGATTGAGGAGTTGATAAGTTTGAAGGAGGAATTAAAAAGCAGCAATTATCAAATTATGGTTGAGATTTTAAATGAGTGGTTAATAGAATTTAGGAGATAGCATTTGACGGAGTTGAGACGAAAATCAGACAGGCCAGATGATAATAAGGCTTAAGAAAGTTAGTTGAATTGTGGAGTATAATCCATGGTGGTAGCAGAGTCGAAGTTCAGCCAGCGAGTTCAGAAGATTGGCCACTTTAAGACTTCAAGTGTTCCGGCCTGATCTACCAACGAGTTCCGGTGCCTGCATTGGTAAAGCACTAAACGAAACCATAAATCCCTCAAAGTCACTGCCTCGTACCATTTAGGTCCCGGGTTCGATTCCTGGCAAGGGCTTGGGTGTTTGTGGCCACTAGTCGAGTAACCCATACTATGAATGGCAAAGTAGTCGATAATTACCTTAGCTCATGATGTGACAAAAAATTTATAAAGTAGAGAATTTATTTTCTAAAATGCATATTTTTAAAGAGCTGGAAGATAAGATCTATTTGTTGTTTTCTAAAATATATATTATACAATTTCAATCTTTATTCCTATTTATTTACCCTGTTCTATTAATTTAAAGTAGAAAAAATGCCCTCTAAACGTTACAAAATAAATTCTGGATGACTTCGAACTGCAATCATTCATATGGTTCCTTATCTTTTTTATAAGTTTAAAGCAAAAGTGGTTGTTAGGAAAAAAAATTAATATAATTTTTTACAGACAAGAGTTATGTCGTAAGCTACCCTGTCACATTGGCAGATTTAAATAATTGTAGTGATAGACCACATTTTAAATCTCCCTTCGATTTGAATTCCATGCACCTTTGATCAAATTACACATTGTCCAGTTTTCATGTTAGTAATTAAAATTTCCCTTGAGACAGGAAACAAAAATATGACAAAATTTCTCCCCAGAACTTTTACAATCCTTATAAACAAATTTAATTATGAAAGACATGCTTTGATGTATGCACCTAATTAAGTTTAACATAGTTTATATTCATCTAAAGAGGTTAGAATTATATGAATGACAACCTAATTGAACTAATTGATAACCAGTAAAATTTCATTTTCTTGTGACCATGAGAGGAAACAGAGTGGTGAATTTTAACTATTATTTCCTAAAACCGGTTTATAATTACCGTTTAACCTTTGTTATCAACGTATCGAGCACAGAAGAGAAAATACATTAAAATCAGAAATAAAATAATTAATTTAATCTAACTTAATACTAATTCGCTTACAACAATAGGACCTTTACGACTGGTTTCCTGTCATATTTTACTCATCTCGGCCTCAGATGTTTCAGCAGCAACGTAATATTTTAAATTTATCTAAAACATTCCAAGTTTATTTATTTGTATTAAAATGTTGTTGTGGTATTCTGCCCTAAGACTGGTCTAAGCAACCCAATCTTGATCAAGCCTTTTCATTACCGCATAACGATCGCATACCATATCCTCCCTGTCATGCTTAGCGTATTCCATCCTTGGCCTCCCTATTCTGTTTTTACCGCACACACTTCCCTCTAATGCTAATTTTACAAGACCCTCATGTCTCCAAACGTGGCCTGTTAATCTAGCTCGTCTCTTGTCAAAGTCCTCCATATTGTTCGCTCTTCTCCTATTCTGCTTATAACTTCGTCGTTCGTGATTTTATCCAGCGATCTGATTTTCAGCATTCACCTATACACCATATTTCAAAGGCTCTATTATTTTCTTTTCTGTAATTCCTACTGTCAACGTTTCGCACCTCTATAACGCCACACTACATACGAAAATTTTTAGCAACGATTTCCTAATATTCACACTTATATTACCCGCAGGTTAAGTCGTTTTTTGTTAATGCCTTCATTGCCTGTGCTATCATACTCTTTATGTCTACTATACTTCTACCATCCCTAGTTCCAAAATAGCAGAATTCCTTAATATCCCTTCCTAATTGAACACCATTTCTTATTCCATTGTTTCCCATACAAACTTCATTACCGTGGTTTTCCCTCTATTAATCCTCATATTGGACTCTTTCTCGAGGACCATGTTCATGCCATTTATTATTGTTTCCAAGTGTTTTCCTGATGCATTATTACTACAATATCACCGGCAAACCGTAAAGTTTTTATTTCTTTTCCTTGTGGTATGATTCATTTTCCATATTCCGTGTATTAAATTATTTATATTTATTTATATACTTTTTTGTCGAAAGAACTCCTAAAGTTTGAGGATAAAACGTATTCAAATTACCATATTCTAGTTCTGAAAGTTAATATCTTTTGGGGTCAATCATATTTATTCCTACAACGACACGGTACTTACATAATTTACTGCCCGAAATTTAAATAGTAATCTGAGTTTATCGCATCATCTAAAATGTGATTCTTAAGGATGGGCGTATTTTTATTATTTTTGGTAAAATTTTGTTCCAAATCATGAAGTAAAGACAAATTATATAAGTTTATCTTTCTCATAATCGATAATATTATTAAATGTAACTTGGGTGACTTTAAATTAAATAGAGTCCTCTTGTTATGCATTTTTGTTATTTTTTATAAATTGGCAACAATTTGTGAGTTAGAGGAGGAGGAGGTGGAGGTGGAGGAGGTGGAGGTTGGGTCTCTAGGAGGCAGCCGTAAGCCGCTTACATGGAATGTCTGCAACTAATGCATCTTGCCGTGGCTCGATAACTCCGACCCAGAGCAGAGCTAGGCGCCGCAATTCAGTGGACAAAGGAGCTGTCCGCTGGGGCCACAATAGACTCCCAACTTTTGCCTCGGCTGCACTCAGATGCGCAAGCTTATGATATATCCACAGCTCTCAGCCCGCCTTCAACCTGACCCAGTTCTCTCTCTTCCTTAACACGTACCACTATCTCATCATATAACCATAATTTTCGCTCTATAGTGTATATGGGCTTCAAGTATACATTTTTATTACTCCTTTACACGTCAAACGTCCATATATACCTTCAGGTTTTCCAGATATAAATCGTCTTGGTGGCTGCTTTTTCTGTACCGCGTCGAAAATGTCTTTTCCAGTTAGTCTCCAGAGAATTACTCGTCAAGCTTAATATTTCAGTGTACCCTACGCTGACATTGCTCAAAATTCATGTGTTCCACTTTTCCTTAGTTTCAATTTTTATTTTAAAAAATTCTGAAGTAGCTATTTTAATTGTAAATAGTAATAGAATTAAATATTCTTCCCTGTGTCACAATTTACTGTACACATTATCATTTATTCTACACTATTTAGACAAATTTCAGGACTGACAACAACCATTTGGTTCCTTTCAGATTTGATCAAAATTACTTACGAAGAAATAACAAGCCGTATAACAGACTTATGTAGATAATTTTGAAAAAATTAATATCAATTAGACGTTTCGACCATCCATTGTGGTCTTTGTTAATAATTATTTTCAAAAAAAAATTGTATAAGTCTATTAAACAGGTCGTTAATTCTTCATACTTATTTGTTGTTCACAAATATCAGTTGTTCCAATATCTAAAATTACCCTGCCAAATTCTCTTCATTTACAGATTTTATATCTACTTTACTGTTTGGGTCACTTTATTATTTCATACGTATTATTCCTACGTTTCATCCTAGCTGATTTATCAGTCTGCGTTATATGTAATTTCCATATGCTTTTACACATTGGGACACTCAAGTTACCCACATATATTTTCTTACTCCTATCTGTAACTGTTCACTGAGAAATTGAAAATTATATACATAGGTGCAAAACTAAATGTTGGAAACACGACAGACCCAGCTATCGAAACGTCCTTTTAGGCGAGGAAACGAAAAAATATTCCGGTAAAAAAATAACTCTCCTGGAAAAATCGCAGTACAGTTCGTTTCTATACAAGTGAGCAAAAACTGTAGAATAGTACAATTCTGTTCACTGTAACTGATTTTTTTTCAATCTACGTTTATCAAGACTTATTGCAGTTAATTTTTATTTGTATGCATTAATAAAGAATTGAAGTACGAACAATGTGGTAACCAGATTGGGAACATGAAAATTTTTGTAGATGTGTAAGCAATTACGCTGGGCTACAAACCTTCGTTGTTTCGATTAAACGTTTTATACAACTGTTTTTATAGTGTACTACGTAAGTCAATATTTGTGTAATTTAAATATTAAATATCTTAAAATTGTTAAATACGTTCAGACGAAGACCACAAAAATGAGCACCCGTGCTTTAATGGAACACGTAACAGACTTCAGTTCGAAAGATGTTTTCAAAAAACGTTTTCCCAAGCACTGTTGCGTGAATTCCCGCACAACAGGGAGTACAAGGCAGCCCAAACCCCCCAAGAACTACCCTCTCCAAAACAATTCTCCAACAGACACATTTCGCCCTCGACTGGAACTAAAAAAAGAGCCAATTAAAAGCAAGCAGAAACAATAAAGCTCTCAACAACTTTTTAGACATCCAGATGTGTCCGAGGACATCAAGAGTACATCACGTTGTATTGTTGAGACATTTTAAAAATTATTTTCAAAATGCTCCTTGCGTTACGTACTTGAATATACTTACATTTATATTTATGGCTGAGCATTGCATGCGTGAACCTTGAACAATCCAAACAGAGTACGAGGCATCCCCATCGCGCAGTCAATCTGGAGAGAAATACAATCGAGAGAATACTCCCGCTGGTATCTCGTTCAGTTTAATCGCATCGAGCGACCTCTATGGCCAATTATAAATATACCTCCATCGTATCCATAATGTGTATTTCTATTCGAAGTTACTACCGCTAATGACCCAACTGTTTTCGCAGCATAAAATAAAATAATATTGTTAACTTTTTTGTTTTTTTAGTACACAATAGAAACCCCATGGTTTTTACGCCACTAAATAAAAAGTAAAATATTTTCCCTCTAAATTAAATCATTGTTTATTTTCCAATGTATTTCAATTAGGAAGAAACTGGTTATTACAGGTAAAATCAAACCTGGGAACAAGATCCTCGTGCCAGTCAGTCTTAATCCAGGCAGGAACTTATTCAATCTGTTTGTTACCTAATTTTTTTATATTTCATTAACTGCCCAATTGGCTGTTCACAGGTCACATGTTTCAGACTACTTTTTTAAAAGTTAAATTTAATATATTCATAGTAGTTACGTTTCCATAGCAATAAATAAAATTGAAGTGTCTTGTCTTTATGCCTGTCTGTCTATATGACTGACTGTCCGTCCCTTTGTTTGTCTCTAATAGGCTCCGAAACGGCTCAACTGATTTTAATGAAAATTTGAAGGTTTAAAAAATGAGTTTTAATTGTAATATTCGTGCACATATAATTTCTAGATATTGCAGAAGATATTAATATAATATGAATATACATAAATATATTATTTCTACGGGAAGATTGCCTGGAATTGCCGCGTTATGTAAACCAACTGCGAGTTTTAAGTCCTATTACGCGTTCCAATATTAATCCTCCCACTTACTATCTATTGTTGCAGCTGGCTGAGAAAAAATTAACTTATTTGCATCATTGGTACGATGTAAACAAAAATTCATAAATTGATAAATTGTTTTTATTTTTCGCGTCAGGCAAAATTTTGAATTTATTACTTGCTAATATGAAATTAAAAAGGACACTATCGAGTGTGTCGTCGAAACCGGTCTGTCACAGTATGACCTTTAATAAGTAAAACTTTAAGTGTTAAGTGGCAGGAAATTTTATAAACTTATAAAACTGAAAATATATTTATTCCTGCTATTGTAGCGGGGGGGTATTTTGGACTCTCTAGAGGTACTTGGAATATATTTGAGGTTCATGTTGTGACGCTTTCGATGTTGGTTTAATTATGTGTCGACCAAGAATTAAATAATGTACCGGGATAAAATAAATAAATACCCAGGCAAAGCCGGGTCCTGAGATAGTTTCAAGTAATAACAAAGAACTCCATTGAATATTCATTTTTAAAAACCGTGGAATATTCGTTAGAAATATTGAGATTGATGGAGCAATTCCCTACCATTGTGATTCGTAGTTGAATAAACATGAAGTAGGCTAATGTATGTTGTGTGTTGTTTTAAGAAAGGGGCGTGCATTACTTATGACGACTATATTAAATTATAATTTCCAACTGTATTAACATATTCTTTAACTTAGATTCAGTCCCAAAAAGTGCCTTATATATACTAGGTATGAAGTCTCTACATTTGTAGGTGTAAAAGGTTGTGCAATAAAATTAATTATTACCCGGTCCTCTTAGTACTTTCACGGATTAATCTAATAGAATAAGTAAATACATTTTAATTACAAATATCTAATTGATAATTACTTCAAATAGTTTACTTATATCAATAAATTTTCAATATTCTGGAAATAGCGTTTGTGGCAAGTGTCACGTAATAGATATGTTTCCTTTTATCGTGAGAGAGATTCGAAGAAACGACTACAATTTTACTCTGTGTAAGATCTCTTAAAACATACACAATGTATGGTGGCATGTAAATAAAACTCAAATATATTCATCAATTTTCTCTTCTGTTTCGTTACATTTAATTACAATGGAGTCGTGTTAAATGTAGCAACTATTCATTTAGCGTTCGTAATAAATTTTTGAAAAATCTAATTTTCGTCCCTAATTAGCAACGGAGATATTTTACTATACCGCACATTTTGTTTCATTTTCAAATAAATCCTAAATTGCATCGCGTCAGAGGGTGGGACATTGTATGTCCTTATTAAGCGCGCCATGTGGCTTGACGAGTGAGAAAAAAAACACATATTAAAGGGAAAGCGGTAGTTATGTAATGACAGTTCCTCTTTAAGTTGAAGTCGGGAACGACTGGTTGTCTTCAAATATTTCACCCTATTACCATTCATTATTTGTAACTCAATCATTCATTTAATTTTAAAATTACTCCTGTTTCAGATATAAAACGGGTTAATCCCCGAATTGATACATTTTAATTGCAATAAATTTCCTTTAAATTAGAAACGAGTGACTTCACTTTTAAATAATATTTATGAAGGTTTATTAATAACCTAGGTTTGTTATATCTATGTGTTTATATTCTTGGTAGGCTACTATGTATGGTTACATTATTTTTGTCCGCCTTTGCAATGGACAAGGATCACAATTGTTGATTAACCATCAGCTCACATCATACATTGTTTGTACTCTAAATAAAATAATTAAATTAATATGACTTAATATTATAACTAAAATACCAAGAATGGCCAAAAGCCTGTAATAGAAGAATTTAATGTGAAATAAAACGTGTTCTTGCAATTAGGCTCCAGATGTTATAAGATTATTAAGTGTAAGTACAACATACCATATTTATTTATTTAAATTCAACTATGTATATGTAATTATATATGTTTTTTGTAGAAATAACTGAAAAGATCTCGAAAGTTGGGGACAAATATTCTTAATTAAAATTAGAAATTTTATATTTTTGACTTTTTTACTATCTTTAAATCTTTATGTATAGTTAAAAATTGTTATCCGTAACGTCTGTCATACGGATCGTTACATAATTGTGTTATTTTAGTTTAATAGTTGTATAAAGACCTCAAACTGTATTTTTGAGTAACACGCTACCTGAAGCAGGTAACTCCCCATTAATTGTATAGGAAGGGAATTGAGAAAGGGGTCGGGGGGATATGGCATGTAGAGCATGATGGCCAAATTCTGACTAGGGCCCTTGGTTATAGTTTATGGATCCCATTAGTTGATTCACCTAAAAGTGGTGCTGGACAAACCCTAGGAAACATGTAACAGGTAGGTCTGCCTATTCAGTTCTTTTCTCCCGCCCTTCCAAAAGACAGGAGATGAGTTTTCTGTGGGATCACAGAATTCGCTTCTGCGTGTCTCCACCAGATTTAGGAGGCAGTTGGCCGACTGATCTAATGGTATCAGCCGACAACTCTAACCATATGCCCAAGGTCTTCGATTCCATAGAAATAGAAGAAGGTGCCGCGGCATGTGAGAACCTTGAATAACCTGAGAGAGTATGAGGTATCCGTAAAGGGTAACCTCGAAATCAATCTGCGGAGAAATACCTCTGGGAAAAATCTCCCACAGGCATCTCTTCTTACCCTATACTGTATATACTATAATGGACTCGGGTGTTAGATTTGAATTTAAATCAAAATTAAATTATTTGGTATAAATAAATAAAAAACAAATTAAATTTATTAACGGGAAACCAAAAAACAATTACAAAACTTAAGATCTAATTTAGAAATTTACCACCACTAGCTCAGCTTATAATTAATCTTACAAGGGTCATTTTTTGGTAATTTTTTCAGCAAAACTACAGACAGTGGCACAGACACGCACCTGCTTTTCCTTTCTCAAACGGCGGCTTCGTACTCCCATTTTTGTAATTCAGGCTGCTTTCAAGTTCCACAGGCGACTCCTTCCAGTGATGAATTCTGCCGTCGGTACCTGGTCTTATTTCTAGGAATTCTAGGGCCCGGATTATGTATATGCCTATCGTCTTTTCAGTTTGCTTCCAGATTAGATTGCAAATTTCTCTCACTCTTAAACTTATTCTTCCTAATTTCTGATGTTCATCGCCAAACTCCCAACTATCTCTCATCTCCATATTCCGAATTCCAAGTTTCATTCCCAACTGATCAACTTCTATTCCACGACTGCCAAACTTGTCCCTCCTTCATATCTTCATGTCCGACTCCCGTGCCATGGATTAAACAACACGATCCCTCCAGATTTCTCCTTCTTCAAATGTCCATGTCGGACTGACGAAGTTTCTCCCAACCATCCTCGCAGACCATCTCGTTTATTAACCCCAGCATGAGATTCATGGCGGATCACCTGACCCCCCACCCTCCAATCAAAATCCAGCGTGGTCCGCGTTTCTCTTCATTCATTCTGGAAGGGGACGCACCTTATAAAATTTCCGGGTTCAGAGAACTGGACTCAGGAACTAGATTTTTAAGTCATTAAACGGTCGATTTGTCACGTTCGGTACTCCGATGTCTCGTCTATCTGGCACCTTGGTGGTTACTTGAACTGAGTGTCTGCAATTGTAGAATTATTCACCCGGTGAATAATTAAAATGGCGACTGCCACATACACTCATTACAATACTACGGCTATTTTATTTTCACTTCCCTTCGTATGCTATTAAATAAAAGTTGTCTGCTTTTGTTGCTTAAAAAACTAATATGAAAAACATCAAAGTTCAACATCGAGAGATGTTTTGGGGTAACAGAGTACATGAGGGTGATCCTGAAACAGGAATTCCCCTAATAGATTAAGAAAGAAATTAAAAAGGAGGGATGTTGAAGGTTACTTTATATTAGGTTCGTAATATAAGCATGAGAAGAAATTTGAAATAGTTTCTTCGAATAAATTCTGAGACGGCAGCTTATTGTGCATACGATAGTTCCACGAGGATCTAAATGTAATTTAAAATAGCCTCCTTCTCTTAAATGATATCAAAGGATATTATTTTAAATATATCGCTCTTATTTACTGTGGCTTATTAGGTTCTTAATTACAATGACAGCCAGTGTGGCACGGGACCATATTTATTCATTATCTTGATCCAAAATCGCACGGTGGATGTGTTGAGTCCCATCAAGGCCGACAAACCAATTTCAGAATGTAAATGTGCGACGTACAATTATAACGTGCTTAACGTTACCTAATTGCATGCAAAACAGAGAACAAAAATTTGCCCCTTTGTGTGTGGGGTCGGGGAACTGGCGATAATGCCCGCCTGGTGTTTTGGAACTGGGTGGTTTTTGGAAAGGGGATCGGGGAGTGTGGGGGGGGGGGGGTTGCTACTATTGTCGGAAGAGCGCTGTGGGGCTTTACCATTATCTCCCTGGCTATGCGTTCTGTACAGAGATCCTCTTTGACCCACGAACGCAAACACAGTTCACAGCGCGGACCTCTAATTCTGTCATCATACGCATTCTCCTATTCTTCTCTTCCTACGATTTATAAACACTGCCCGCAAAAAAAACCTTCAATACTCTTTTCATAAACCTGAACCAATTCAGACCACTGTTTTTAAAGATTTACGTAGAAAGTATTTTCCATTGTGCAGTTGACAGTAAACGTGGATTACAAAATTACTGACCTGAAAGGAAAGTAGTGTAAATTAAAAGACTGCGAAAAATGTATTTTAAAAAAATAATAAAACGAATTTCACAATAATTTGATGTATAGGAGATATAACGTATGAACGATAGGATTTTTTTAAACCGTAATAATTTAAAGAATACGGTTTAGATAAATGGATACTTGGATATATGTGTTTTCTGTAATCGGGTAACCTTAATGTTGGATTATTTTGGACAATTCTTCTCAACATAGTAAATTATACTCAACAAGAACTGTGTCGTTATCATTCATTAACTTGTACACAATCACCGACAGAAAGTTGTACTTCTTGTTATTTCTGTTTACGAACACTTAACCTAATTTAGTAAAATTACATGTATGTATATCTCAAAACAGAAGCGTAAAACTATTTGATATTTTAACACATGACTGTTAAAAAGTTAGTATACGAACACGTTTCAGATAAACGAACTGAGTGACCTAATCAAGCTAGGAAATCACAATGAAGAATTTTTGTCACTAAAAACTAGGCATTACTTAAAAATACAATAATTAGATATATAAATTAGCAGAAAATTCGTTTCTGAATTTACATGAAGTATAATGAGTTGTTAAAGTGAATACTCAGCTTCTTAGCTGGACTGGAAGCTCTACAAGTATATTTTATATTTACGTCAGCTATTTTTATTAAAATAATTAAAACAACACTCTTGGTTTTCCTTTACGATAAATTTATTGATATATACATATTTGAATTTTTAATTTTAAATATCATATTGTTTGTTGTTTACACGATATAGGAGCACTAATATTTGTATTTATAGTCTTTATGAACCATTAGGTGCCCATACTTGAGACAGTTTTCATGTATTTTTAATAAGAGCTAATAGTGATTTTTTTAAGAGTCTTATTACTGAACCACACAAGTCATATTTTGTAGACATTACCCAAATATATATATTGTGATAAAAACGCGGATTTTGTGATATTGTGGCGTTATGAGGCGCAGTCCGGCCAACAACAATGTCTAGTCGGCTGAAAGCGGGTGAAACCCCGAAGGAGGTGCCCCGCGGAAAAACCCCTCGGGGCGTGTGTAAAAAAACAATGGGGATCCCCGCGGGAGACTCCCGCCGAGCGTGTGTAAAAAATGAGGGCGGGGAACCCCGAAATTTTGTGAAATGAACTGGCGGGGAACCCCGGAATTTTGTAAGGGACCTGAGGCGGGGAGCCCCGGAGTTTTATGAAGTGGACCTTGGCGGGGAATTCCCGTCTGAGACTTTAAAAGGGGAGCCGATGGGTGGCTCAGGAGCAGAAGTCAGATGAGTGGAGGAGAGGACGGACGAAATCAGATGGAAGGAGATGCTGTGAGAGGTGGTCAGAGGATGGACAACGGATCTGTCAGAGGGCAGATGAGTTGCGATCAGATGGAATGAGAGCTGAGAGGTGGTCAGACGTCGCCAGATTCTGTCAGAGGTTTGCAGAGATCAGATGTTTCGAGGAAGCATATGAGTTGCGGATCTGGTTCATACTAGCTTCATCGATAAAAATCCTGCAAGACGCCAGAGAGACACGGAAACATTCGTGAGGTGGATGTTTGTAGGCCCAGTAATTGTGGGTAAGTTATTAAAAAGCTGTGAAACTTGCTCATTGTTCTGGTTGAATAATATTTAATGATTGTTTTTTTATTTTCAGTTACTGCATACTCCATCTCTCGAGAGACCCAAAATCCCCTGAGATTAAGCCCATGTAATCACTTTAAATTAATAAATGAAAAATTTTAAAATTGATTATAATTTGTTGAATTGATTAATTAATGTTTTATACCCTAAAAAGTATATTACAATATATATATATATATATATATATATGTATATATCAATTTGTTTTTCACAAGGTAGGGACCTTGAAAAAAATATTTCTATTTAGTTAACCGAGTGAACCTTAGTATTCCCGTCTTTAAAATTTAAAATATTTTAATGTAAATATGAACTAAAATATCTATATTATACACATATAATCTCTAACAACAACTCTTCATTGAATTTGTAACATTATTGGTTTATTTGTGATCATATACTGACAAGGTATGCTGATAGTAAATATATATATATATATCCCAAGTTACTCAAGAACTGGCACTTGACAGTATTTTATTTTATTTTTTAATGTAGTATTGTAACTTTCACATTTTAATACTTTTACATTCATTGCGCCGAAATTAGTGGAACTGATATAATATTTATTAACTACAATATAACATGACGTTTCGTTTCTATCATTGGAAATTCTTAAGGTGTGATCATCTATAAATAACAATAAGTATAATTGAAATAATTATATTCTTATATAATAGTATGTTAACTCAACGTATCTTATGTAATTTTAATATTTTAATTATTACTTATTGTTATTTATAGATTGAAGTTTCAATGACAGGAATGAAACATCGAGTCATATATTAGTTAATATATATTGTTTCTATTCTGACTAATTTGGCCGTATTTATTCTTCTGTATTTTTCGAGATATAATCAGAACAATTATCAAATTGACTTGATTTATTGTTATGCAAACTCGTAATAAGTGAATTGTTTGTTAGTAAAATAACTCACATCAATGAGTTTTATGTTATCGAACAGGTATTGGTAATGTTCTTTTTGGTGAATTATAACAGATAATGTTCATAGCGAAACCTTTGAGCTTGAAAAAATGCGCGGAAACACTTTGATTACTTATTATATTTTTTGATTGGTAATAGCCGTTACAATATGCTGATTTTGAAAAGAATATATTTATAAGTATAACGAAACAGCATCAACTTACAGTGAGAGACTGAAACCAAATACGAGACACCAGAATTGGTTCGCATTCGCCATATTCAAACAGATGTCTGATTTTTTTGGACATTATATTGCTGGTCCGCACGAGCTAGTAATTATAATGCGATTTCCATGCGGTGATTTCAATAAGCACTTATTGATGCGAGCGAAAATTGTGTTCAGTTTGGATCAATAAAATTGTAATTTCAAACTCATTTTGGCTGACTAGTACAATACACATGTTATATCTGAACTTCCCTCGTATTTTAAAAAGGAAAAATCAAGGGTAAATTACGAAACGACGCAATTGTCTTATTGTTTTCTCACCTTGAAACACGCTTACAAATCAGGGGTGTACGAAAAAAAATTAAATTTAGAAAACAATTTTAATTCAATTTCATACGTATATATCAGTCCAATTTTTTATATAATTACTATTGCGTGTAATTGTTTTAAAAACGAATAAGACATTTTTTCTTTACGGATCGGACCATAAATTAGTGGATCTGTTCAAAGTTAGTGTTACTTTCTGTTGTTACTTTCGTGGTGATAATTTTGATCTCTTTACCAAAGAAGTGCTTTTCTGTTGTTATATAGAGGAGTAACAAGGTTTCCTGAAACTCGAGGCAGAAATATAATTTTAGCTACTTTGATAGAAATTAGTAGTTGTTTTTGTCTTGTTATTCAGTCCTAAGACTGTTCTGATTCAACACTCCATGCTAACGTAACTTGCTAGAGTCTTTTCATTTTCACATAACTACCACATACAACATCCTTCCTTACCTACTTAGCGTATTCCATCCTTGGCCTCCCTCTTCTGTTCTTACCGCACACATTTCCCTCTAATTCTAATTTTACAAGACCCCCATGTCTCAATACGTGAACTATTATTCTATCCCTTCTCTAGGTCAACCTCCTCCATATCGTTTGCTATACCCCTATTCTCCTTAGTGATTCCATCCACCCATTTTATTTTCAGCATTCTCCTATAGCACCACATTTCAAAGGCTTCTGCTCCTTTCCTTTCGGAAACTCCTTCCGTCCACATTTCGCTCCCATATATTGCTACACTTCATACGAATATTATTAGCAACGATTTCTTAATATTCACACTTATATTACCCGTAAGTAAATTCCTCATTTTCGCGAAAACCTTCCTTGCCTGTGCTATCCTTCTCTTTTTATGTCTATTATACTACACTTCGCTAGTTATGACGCCTTCCAAGTAGCAGAATTACTTAACTTCCTTCGAAATATCCATTCCCAATCTAACACCCTTTGTTATTCCACTGTTTCCCATACTACACTCCATTACCTTTGTTCTCCCTCTTTTTATCCTCATATTTACCTCTTTCTGCAGGACCCCGTTCATTGCCATTTATTATGGTTTCCATGTCTTTTCTGACGCCCCTAATACTACAATATTATTGACAAACCTTGGGGATTGGATTTCTTCTACTTTACAATTCCTTATCCATATTCCACTTTAACTTGTTTCTTCACCTGTTCTATATATACGTTAAAGAGCATGGACGAAAGACTGCGCTATATTCTTTCTCCCTTCTGGATTTCTTCTTTCTTTTCTTGATGGTCAATTCTAATTAGTAATGGCTGTCTTTAGTGGAGGTTATGTATCAGCATTCTTTCTCCATATTTTATTCCAGTCCTCTTCAAAATGATGAATAAATTGTTCCAGTCCACGTTTTTAAACGACGTTTTTAATTCTACAAATGCCATGAACGTAGGTCTGTTTCTTTTATCCTGTTTTCTATAATTAGACGCTGAGTCAATATTGGTTCTCTTGTCCCTACATTCTTCCTAAAACCAAACCGATATTCTCCTAATTGCCCTGTACTGTTCGCAACTATCATCTCCAGTGTTCGTCTGTATGGGTATAATTATGTTTTTACTCAAATATTTTTGTATTCTTTCTTTTACAAAGATTTTGCATACTATCCTGAACAGCTACGATATTCCTTCATCGCCTGATGTTCTTATCAACTCCGGTCCAATGTTGTCAAGTCCTAGCTCATTACAGATTTCTCATATGTCATTGCCTTATCAAACTCACAACTGAAAATTTAGTCCCCCAACAACTCATCATCCACCTCCTAATCTTATTTTATTACTGAATGATATAGATTTTCACCGTAATACAGCTCATCTAGATATTCCTTCCATTGTTCTGTATTTTCCTCTTTATCCAGAATTGGCTTCCAATCCATTCTTTTGACGTTCTTTCTCATGTTTTTCCTCTTTCCGAAGAAATTAATGGTAACTGAACAAAACGGTAAATTTCATTAAAAATATATTAAATTATTTGACAAATTTATCCTAAAAATTTAGTCCAAATAATGACATTCTATTGTAAAAAACGGGACATCTTATTAAGAAGATACGAACGCAATACTTTCAAATGAAGTGTGAACCACCCTCATTTTTTCTGAGGGTAATAGGTTACATGAGGATAGTTATGGACAGGCAACCCCCCTTTAATAGCATGGGACGGGAATTGAAAAGGGGGCATTAGAAAGGTAGACGAAGACAGTGTTGACTAAGGATTCCATCTGGTAATTGTTGAAATAGATGTGGGTTAAAGCCTAGAAATATGCAACGGGTAGATCGGGTAGTTGTCTCACGCTCTCCAGGGAGAGGAGGATGCTGTGAGGTTGCAGGATTCCCTTCTCCATACCACGACAAATTTAGGAGGCTGCTGTCCGGCTCATCTAATAGGACCAGAGGGCAACTCTTACCGTATGCCCCAGATGGATGAAGGAGATGCCTCACATACGGTGCGGATATTGAAAGATTGTAACGGTGAATGTGACAAAGACTTAAGTTCAAATGAACCGGACTCAATGCGGCAAATAGAGAAAAATTTATATTTAACCCCGGGTTTCACCTGCTACCAACCTTAAACACAAGACTGAGTGAGAGTGGTCGAGTGCGGCAAGGTAGACACTGGGTATCACCTATTAAGTGGTGCGGATGTGAGATAAAGGAAGAAAGTAGCAGCCAGGTATCCCAGCAAAATAACAGCACAAATTGGGTGAGAGGATATCTACACAAAAAATATCTACAGAGAGGTCCAAGGAGTTCCACAATGTTATTTAATAGTATATAACGTACTAAAATATTTGTTCCATAAGTTAATCTCTCACCCTTCCTCCCCCTAAGCTAAATTGCTGTGTACAGTATTTTTGCACGAAGCCGTAAATTAAAAAACATTAATTGTGCAATATTAACATCAGGTTATGAACTAATTATATTGCGAGTAAGAATACTTTCTTAAACTATTAGAGATACACTCAAATTGGCACATAAATTTAATTCTCTGATATTTTATCAAAAGCATTAAAAATTAAATAAACAGTCGTAGAACACAAATATTCCCTCTGACACGCAATCTCACTATTATCGTGCACATCCCATATCCGTCTAATCCAAACAATAATTAAACCTCCGATGCTCTTAAATTTCCGCCCGAAGTAAATATTTGTGTCCGTTTCGCGGTCCCGAAATTAGTTACGTGATGTAACACGAACCAGCTTATTTGCGCAGCAGGTATTTGAAAACTTTAACCCTGCAGTACGATAAAAATAATTGTGGCCTCAATTATACGCCAACAATTAACTCATAGTGACGTATGCGGGCACGACTGCCCCTGGCGTGAGAGTCCTCAACCACGCTGGAGAGGCGCACAAGAACACGGTCCGTTCGTGCATTTCGGCTGCTAACACGAGTCATTAGCAACCAGCTGCTCGTGAAGCTTCCCGCCAGATATTCACTCTGCAATTTTCAAAAAAAAAAAGGTTTGGTATTATAGATTTTCTAACGTTATTTCAAAAATGAGCATTAAGTTATAGTTGCACAATTACTTTAGAAAAATTGTTTGTCAGCATAAAGAAGTACCCATTGAGGATTAATAGGAAACCTTAAAAAGTTTCATCTCCAAAACCTGCGCAAATAATTCCAATTTCAGACAATGGTTAGTATTTATTATGTTCCTGTATTACTGACATCTCATTTTCTAATATTCTGATATTTTAAGCAAGTCTCTTAACATTTTTTGAATATGTTTTATAAATTTCGGAACACTGAGTTGCTATTTTTGGTTTTAAAAATACTGATTTAATTAAATTGTGACATTACATCCTCTGATATTTTTCTGTTGCGAAAGAAACATTAATTGAATAGGATAAATATATAAGCGGACGTTGCCGGGTATTTATTTATATTACCCAGGCAATTATTCAATTATTGTCAAGAAATGGCTAAATTATCATCAAAAACGTCACAATATGAACCTCAAATATACTTCCAGTATCACGACAGTCAAAAATACTCCCAGTACAATAACAGAACTAAAAATATTTTACAGTACTCTGACAGAATAAAGTTTCTTTCTCACAGATTTTGACCACACAATTGCTCGCTGATTCTTATATCCACCCCACCTTTCACATGCTGGAAGGGGAAATTATGTACAAATATTGTGTTTTCTTCCAAACGCAGCCTATTTTTTTCATCAGACTTATTTTCTCGAAGATTATGAACTCGACTTGCTTTACATGTACGTCAACCGAAATTTTAACACCTCACTGGTGGCATTTACTTATCACTAACAATAAATAACACGACGGTTATCTTCTTAACACACATCGATATACACTGAGTTCTGCTGTTTTGAAGAAACGGTAATTGAACACGAATGAATGCCAATCTATCATTACTGTATAAACTCGTCCGTTCAGTCAAGTGCTTGACAAAGAAAAGAGGAGACGAGGTCGCTTCACGGCAAACCATATAAGTCGCAGTTGGTTTTGAACAGGTTCCGCTATCACACGTTCACAACAATAGACGTAGTGATGTTGCTCGCCTTCCCCCTCTCTCTATCTTGATGCCAAAATTGCGCTTGTAATGACGCAGTAAGTAAGATGAATGGCATATAAACAGCTAATAGGGCTTTTAACTATCAGTTCTTTTTTACGCCGCATTTCGCGTGGATACTCAATGGATTTATAAATAGTTACATCAATATCTTATGAATTATGCAAGATATTGAAATGAAACAATGACGAAAGTTAAAGTTAAAATTTCTGTTTCAATCCGTAAAATTTCATTGAAACACGTTGAACCGTTTGGAAGCATAAATAGATACAGGGTATAGTCAACCCGCATACACTTTTGAAGGAGACACGTGGATGTAAAACAGCTTTCCCGTAGAATATTCTCACATTATTTAATTTAAAATTTGCGTACGATTTATTTAAATTTGCTTTATCAATACTTGTCCTGACAATAACAAACATAACAACAAAAAATATCCGATTTCCTGCAGTTGTCCGATTGGGTACCTTGCTCAACCTTCCGCATCCCCCTTTTCAATTCCCTTTCTATGCTATTAAAGGGGAGTTACCTCTTTCAGGATCACCCTCATGTAACCTGTTAATTAAAAAATAATCACCTGATTATGTCGGGAATGCCTCGTACTCTCTCTGTTTTTTTTTATCAAAGTTCTCACATGCCTAGACACCTTCACCTATTTTAGGAGGTATATGTACTGCGGTCGAAGACCTTGGGCCCATGACAAGAGTTGTCCTTTGATCCCATTGGGTAAGTCGGCCAACTGCCCCCTAAAACTCGTGGACACGTGGAGAAGGGAATGCTGCGATCCCACAGCAAACTCGTCTCCCGTCATTCGGAAGGGCGTGAGTTGGTACCAAATACCCGACCTACCTGATGCAGGTTTTATTGGATTTTCTCTGCATCTCTTTAGGTAAAACACCGGGTACGATCCTTAAACCATAGCCCGGGGCCCTTGTTAACCCTTGGCTACCTTTGCTCTACTTTCCTCTGCTATTAAAGGGGTGTTGCCAGTTTCAGGATCACCCTCATGTATATATATATATATATATATATATATATATATATATAGAGAGAGAGAGAGAGAGAGAGAGAGACGCATTTGGGATGGTTCATAACTACGATACAACAATCTGCATACATGTTTTTAAAGTTTTTTCCTTCTGATACTTTCATTTCCTTTAAATATTGGTTTTAACTTTTCTAACTGCAAATACTCCGTTTCCGTTATCATTTTAGAGAAAATGGGTGAAATGTGCCAATTGGTAAATTATCCTTTTATTAATTTTATTTCATATTATCATTTTGGGAAACTATATTCACAAGTCTGTACTCGATAGGTTGCTTTAACTCAATACAGATCTGCAGCAATTAATCATCAGCGGCCCCCTTCATGGGGATTAAGTATGGTCAATAAAAGAGCGAAGTAAGTAATTGGACAGTTGTCCCGTCCAAAGGAAAGCGGCAGTAAGTCTAGAAAATTTCTTTTGAGAAATCAAGGGATAATATTTTCTTCAGCTTCGACATTTAAATAAACCTCTTATCTTTTTGAAAATGGTTTTATCCGTACCAATAAACAAGAATTTGTCTCTGTAAACAAATTATAATACATTTATCTGTTAAACATTTTCAAAAGTAATTTTTTTTACTTACTGCCTTTTACTCCAGGGGTATGTTGCACATAGTAATGTTGGTGGAGGAAATTGGTAAATATCTCGTCTTCTTCCTAGAAATTACGACCTATTCTGGAATATGACCTTGGTAGACCATTGAAAACTTTTCCTTATAAGGTATCATAAACGTTCATCCCAGTATCTGACCTGGCTTTGCAAATATAAAGAAGTTAAACTGCATAGGTTCGCCGGGCCTGGCTCGCCTAAGCGACTGTTAAGCTACATTTTATTAAGTTGGACAATAAAATTCATAAATGCAAGTGTTCTTTAGCTATTATATTCAGTGTGTTAACAAAACTCCGCACTGCGTAGAAATAATTTGTGTCGGAACAGTATAATGTTAAACAAAATGCGTCCAACGTAGTCATTCGTTTGAAAGTTTATTCCGAGAGAGTGATGCATGTGCTGAAAATATTTCCTGCAAAATTACATCGTAACACAGAACGCTTTTTCGCCGTGAAAATAGGCATCAAAAGAACGTATACAGAAAGAAATTCAATTGCTTTTGTGTAACTGGCTGTTAATGAAACCGTTTTAAAAATGAGAGCGTACATGAATGATTGCTGGTATTATTCATACATTGTCGTTTGAATTCAATGAAACTTTTATTTTTTTTAAAGAAGAAAAATACTCAACTCGTATAGCAGCAGCCACTTCCTGGTTATATTCTCCCTAGTATTGATGTGACGGTAGCTCTGGATTGTGGGACAAAGCTTCTGTACAATTACGTTTTATGTTTACTTTTGTAGCTCGTGGCTTAATTACATGCCTTTGTTAATATGCGCACTTTTTGTGGTTTATTATGGTTATGCAGCGCAAATGGATGCTGAATTGCAGAGACTTTTGCCTAAACTTTGACATAAAACATTAATCCTAATTCTGTATGTGGGTGTAGCCACCTAACCCGTGGTTCCATAATATCTAATGATCGAATATAGAGTGGCATTCCAAACGGAACTTGCACTTTCACAATAGTCATGTTTCTCTAGTCGAGTATTTATTAGTTATTTCTTGCTATTTTGTAATGTGAACATATTATGTATAGATTTATTTACGTATTGTGAATATTTTAAGTAACTGTTCTAATAATATTAATAAAATTTCATTAGAAAAAAGTTTCGGCATATTTTCAGCTCTTCTTCAGTTGTTTTCCTATGGAGTAAATATAAAATATATCTAATTCTGCTCTACCTTCCGAATCCCCCCTTTTCAATTCCCTTCCTATGCTATTAAAGGGGAGTTGCCTGTTTCAGGATCACCCTCATGTAGCCTGTTACCCAAAAAAAATCTAAAATCACCGACGTGATTCACCGGACTGGTTTACGTTCAATAGGTAAAGTGTTTACTTTGGTATTTTAAAGGGTTAATTTTCATTCCTTTCATTATTCTCAAAATCTTTTTATTTTTTAAACGACAGTATTTATTCTTTCAAATTACTTCAATTTTTTCATCACTTATTGGAATAGTTATCCATACGTTGAATGTACAAGGCATTTAACAACACATATTTTATTGTACCGTAATAATTTTTTATCTCTCAGTTATATTACTTGCTATCAGTCTGTAATGAGTTGATATGGCACTCACCATTTTACTTCTCTCCGATGGGTGAAGAATTCCCCATTTTGGAGACGTCAGTCCAAGTAAACACAAAGGCGCCATAGAGGTGAGAGACACTGGGTTTCAGAATGTGCCAAAAACACTGTTTGGGGACTTAAAATTTTGATACCTGAGCTGTTTGACCCCGGGAATTTTGGAAGGCCAGGAATTGTGGAGAAAAACTGAGGGCAAAGCAGAGTTTTGAGGCTGAGGGACTGGTGATACCTCATAAATCGCATGGTGGGGTGAATGAAAGAGATGACCTGCGAGGATGGGTGAGAGAAATTTGAACAGTTGGGCATGAAATTTTGAAGAAGGAGGAAGTCTAGGAGGTATGTGTTGTTTGATCCACGGCATGGCAGTTGGGCATGGAGAATTCAACAAGCGGAGAGAAAATGAAGAATCTTGCAGGTGTATAGAAGGAAGGATGCCCCCACAACTAGGCAAACTGCAAGAAAATGGTAATCCAGTCCAAGTATTTTCCCAGAGCCCGGGAACGACCTCCAGAAGCGGCCACAATTCGTGGAAGACTGGCGCCAAGATACCAGCATGGGCGATGCTAATTACGACCCACATTAAATAACTGGTGTGTGAGAATCAATATCAAAGAATTCGTGATGACGATTTTGTTGATGCACGATAAGCCCATTAAAATAATCCTTAAGAAGTTAGTCTTAATGCAATTGAGCTAGCCGTGGTAAATGTTTCAATTGGACCCTATTGAGTGTAACTATTGTTCTTTCCTTTGATTTCTGTAAATAAATTAAATTTGTTTTTATTTAATCAAATCCAATAATTCATTTTTATTTGAATTGAAATCCAACCCCATGTTCATTATATACTATTTTACCTATGGTATTGTTACGCACGGCTCGATGAGATTATAGAGAAGGTAGAAGAATCATGCCTGTGGGTCTCTGCTCTCGTAGGTATTTCTCTCAAGATTGACTGCGGGGCTCACTTAACTGCGATGGGGATGCCTCGTACTCTCTCTCTCTGATTTTTTTTCAAGGTTCTCATTGCCATGGCACCTTCATCTATTTTCGGAGGTGTTTGTACTGGGGTCGAAGGCCTTGGGTATACGGTGAAAGTTGTCGTCTTATCCCATTTGATCTGTCGGATAAGTGCCTCATAAAATTGGTGGAGACACGGAGAAAGTATGCTGCAAACCCACACCAAACTCGTCTCCCGTCTCGTCTCGCTAGGGCGTGAGAATTGTACCCACAACCCGATCTAAATGATGCAGGTTTTCTTTCTATAGTTTTCCCTGCATCTCTTTAAACACCGGATAGGTTTCTTAAACTCTAGTCAACTCTTGGTTACCTTGCCCTACTTTCAACATCCCCCTTTGAAATTACCTTCCTATGATATTAGGGGGGATCTACCAGTTTCAGGATCACTTTCATGTATCCTGTATACTTTAAATTGCCCCACACAGTTGAAAAAATTTAAGAGTGAAATTTTTTACTCCTTTTGAAGTGATATTTACCCAGTATACATTGTTATACGTTTCAAAATCAATTTCCATGCATATATTATATGTTTCAATCGTCAATATCCTTTATATTATGAATTAAAAATACTAAAACGTCGCTATTATAACCTCCAACATATGAAACACATACCCTCCAAAATATATGTTTCCCTTGTAATCTTACTATAGTACATTATTACAATGTATTTTAATAAATTTATAAGCATTAATTGATATTAGAATTATTATTCATGTCATGAGTAAATACGAATCTGTATAAAATTACACAATAAACTCCTAAATTCTCTTATGGAAATGAAAAATATACAAGAAAGCTTCAATAAAACTCGGCATCTATGCTAAAGAATGTCTGAGGAGAAGTTGTCACTGGAAAATACCTATATAAATATACGGTCAGATAATTAGTTGATATAATTATATTTTAATATTCTGATTGCTAATAAAATAAGTAGACAATTTATCAGACTTCATAATATTAAAATTGTTTTATCATAAAAATGTTTTATTTTAAAAATATTTAATTGAAGTCCCCTTAACACTTACTTTAGATTCCAACTAGGTTTTTAAACTGTACTAAATTATATCCTTTTTATGTTGGTTAAAGTGATCGGTTTTCCTACAAACGTAGGCTTTCTTTTTTCTGAGCTTCCCAAAAAAATTCTAGGTTATTTGGCGATTCAGGGGTTTGAAATATGATTCTATACCGTGGTAAAAGCAGAATTTCTGGAAACAATAATTATATATCGGACCGCAAAGATACATTTAAAACGAAGGGGACTAATAATGAGGAGACTTAGAAAATACTGAAATTCGTTCATTTTTTGTAACAGTAATCAAGAGTTCATCGTTTTTATGATTATTGAATCGCTAAAATTTAATCTATTTTAGGAGGTTAATGTACTGGGATCGAAGACCTTAGGCATACGGTAAGAATTGTCCACTGATCTCATAGGATCAGTTGGTCATCTGCTCCTAAAACTGGTGGAGACTCGGAGAATGAAATGCTGCAACCTCACAGCAAACTCATTTCCCGTCATTTGGAAGGGCGTGAGAATAGTACCCAATCGCTCGACCTACCTAATGAACGTTTTCTAGGGTTTTACCTGCATCGCTTTTAGGTGAAACACTGGGAGGATCGTTAAACTACAGCCCGGGGGCTACTACCTTGGTCTACCTTCCACATCCCTCTTTTTCAAACCTTTCCTATGCTATTAAAGGAGAGTTACCTGCTTCAATATCATCCTCATGTAGCCTGTTAACCTCCCTTCCTCCAAAGAAAGGTTACGGTTAGATAATGGATAGGAAATGACACCTAGATTGTGAATGCATATCAAACATTTCACTATAGTAAATATCAAGTAAATAATTAAATTTAAGATTTATTCTGATTGTTGCTTGTAATATACAAATTTGTGTGGTTACATACGAATGGAAACAACCAGTCTTTAGTCGAAATGTCCGTTTATCGTCCATGTTTCTAAATCTGAAAGGTTAATTAGTCATATTTATTCATAGAATTTATTATTAGAAGACTTCATGCAATGAAAAGTCACGTTTGCGCGTGATGAGGGAAGTGCTATGTAATACCGACTCTCCGCCTGTAAATCTGAACCCTTCTTCTCCTCTCTGTTGCTGACAGAAGATAAGGGAGATAAATGTTTCAGGCCGGACACGTTGCACAGTGATGAGAAGTGCTTTGCTTAGCTTTCCACTAATCGTACGTGAAGTAGGACGGGGTCACAAGCATTCATAATTCAAGCTGGATAATACCTCCTACATTTACAACACGAAGCGCTATAAGATCATTTCTTTAAAATATGTATTTACATACATTGGGTTCAATTTGACACTATTAGTAATCTTGCGGTAATTACCTGTATCTATATTTCCACTAGCGCATTTTAAAAGTCGAGTAAATACTTTCCAGCTGTAAAATACGCAAGCCTGAAAAATTATGTTAGTGGCATGTTTCTTAACATTTAATAATTGACTCGTATGAGAAGGGTAGGACTAAGAAGCAATAGAAATAAAAAAAATTGATTGCTATATACTTTTAGCGCTAACTCCAAAACTGTTTCGATTTTTCAGACTTTATATAAAATATAAAATTTCTCAAATGATGGTCCAAAATGTAACGTATATTCTTGCAATTTATTAAATTTTTAGACTTAAAATTGTAAAAAAGTTGAGGGCTCTGAACTCCTAATAATTTAAAGTGTTACAAAATTAGGGTAAATTTATATTTTAGTGGATTTTCAAATTTTTTAAATTAATTGGTTTTATGAAGGAAATCACTCATCTTCTTCGCCAACCTTAATGATGAAGCATGAAATCTACATTTTCTCCCATTCATGTTCTGCTTTGCTCTTTTAATTTTATGATTTTTATGGGCTAAATATTAACAATAAGAATAGAGGAAGAGCGAACAATATGGAGGTCGTTGACGAAGAGAAGGGATCGATTAATATGCCACGATTTAAGATATGAGGATCTTGTAAAATGAGCATTTTAAGGAAGTGTGTTGGTTAAGAACAGAAGAGGGAGGACGAGGATAGAATACGCTAAGCACATTAGGGAGGATATACGATTTGCTAGTTATGACGAAATGAAATGGCTTGCGCAAGATTGGTTATCGTGAAGAGTTGAGGTTCACTAGTCTTAGTTCTGAATACAACAACATTAATGAATTAAAAATGTAATAAAATAGAAAATTAGACGTGTTTATAGAATTTTTCATAAAAACGTAAAGGAACAAGTTCAGATCCCTCAACTACTTTTATATACGAATGCACAGTATAAAGAAAAAGTAAAATTACTTATAAGGAAGAAACATTTTAAGTCTATTTCAAAGGCTCAGAGTTTTTAAAATATTCAACAATTAAAAAACCATGAAATATGCGCTCTACAAAAGAAATTTGACGTAATGGAAAATGTTTTCGTTTTGGTTCTGCACTAAATTGAATGTAAATATTTTTCAGTAATTAAAAATACATCCTTCGCATTCGTGCTCATTATATGACGAAGTTCACAGATTTTACTAGTGTCTGTAAGCTCACTACAATAAAGGAATTAGTTCAAACACAGCCTAATTAGAGGAATCATAAGAAGTACTTTTTAAAGTAAGTACGAATGTTTACTTAAAATAGCACAGAAATATATTTTGGATATTTAATGTTCAATAAATACTTTACTACCCATATTACGTCTCCAGATACCGCCGTTATTCAGCCACTGGTGATATAAGTAGGAATAAAGAAGCACGAGACGAAACCAGCTTAAACCTTCATCTCCTGGATGCCGGATAACGAGGGAAACCGAAATTCCTGTGCTGAAACTTTAACCTGGACTAGAAAAGTGGAGTTACAAGAAGGTAGGTAGATGTTAAGTTGTGAAAGAATAACCTCTGCCTTTCAAAGTGAAGCCCAGAACACACGAAAGGGTGAAGGCTGACTTACTGCACCTCCATGCAGGTTGCTGATGGAACCTATGCAGGGAGAGTTTTCTCTATAGACCCCCTGCAGCCTTGTGCTGCCAATTAAGTGTAATAAATAAAATAGAAAAATGTAAACTGTGAAACTGTATAATAGTTAAGTAACATGTAATAATGTAAGAAGCTGTTACAATTCGATAATTCTTATCTCCCTTAATAATTATAATAACAGTTCTTGTATCGTTTTCATATACCTCTAGTATTCTTCTCCATCTGTTTGACCTAGCAGAAAACTTCATTTCATTTTCTTTTCCTCCTTTATCCTATATCCCTTTTATTCTAAATATACTTATTAATGAATACTATTGTAATGGTTCCAAATTTTAATAATAATTAATCGGTTAAAGTGCATAAAAAGTTGGCTTTTCCGAGGACTAAACTTGGAGAGGAATGGGGCCGCCGCCAAAGGAAATTTCAGTTGCTGAGACGCCACGGATAATCTGTGTACAATAGCCATAGGAAGCGACGCCGGCAGAAAAATATTTGTTTCGCACCAGGGAACTGTCGAGGCTAGGGAATGTTTTTCTGTGAGAAATGCAATGTGATTGGTATATTACGGCTCTGAAAGGGGTAATCCGAGGTGAGTAAATGGTGGACGGGAGCAGAATTAAGCATTCTGATTCCAATAGTAAAAGAACAGTTTTCGGCCTAAGCAGCCAACTAGAATTTATTTGGGTCAACGGTTTGAGACTGATGCTGGGCCGTCTAGAAGCCCAATCCTCAGGTTTGGGTGTGACTGCTACAACAAGGAGCGGACTGGAGGCCTTCAGCCAACAGCTTCCGGATCAAGGAAGTCAACACCACGAGGGAGAGAGCCGCCACACTTCCGCCAAGGTTAATCCGGGGTACTGTAAACTCCTGGGATGAGCGGGGTTATTTACTATTTTACCAATATGCCAATCATTTGTTCTCCCGAGACACGAATACCCTTTAGAGATTAGAGCTCATATTAGCTCATATTAAAAATTTAGTTTTAATTTTTCACAATATAATATTGTTTTTTATTATTAACATCATAAGATCCACCCAATTGAACAGCGTTATATGAATAGCAACGTTGACGTTGAAACTAAACAGAGGTGAAGAAGGAAGCGGTACACTACTGTACAAAATAATGAAAAATTAAGTAATTTTGTAAAATTCGCAATTTAAGGTTAGTTTAATATTTACAAGAAAACAAGCCAATAATGCATTAAATAAGTCAACAGTTGAGCGGCTACCTTCGATCCCGATTGATAGGCTGAGAATAGAAGAATGATACCACTCTAGGTCTGCGAAGGGAACTCTCTTTACTCTCATATGCATTTAGATCCAGTGTCGCATCTAAACAGATTATCAGGGACGAAGTTATCACCCCCGGACCCTATTCCTTTTCATTCGCTCCTCAAATCTATGCTATTGAAGGTAAAAATTGACCTACCAATCATTGACCCAAACACGTCCTCCCACGTTTCTTCCTGGATGTTATCACTTCTTACAATTGATATATCCCTAACCAATCCTGATTTTAAGGGCAAGGATGAGTGCTTCTGGGATGAGAAGATTCAGTATCTTTGTGAGAAATATAATCTTCGCAGAGTCTTATTCACAGTTGTGTTAGAGTATAATGATGGGGTAGAATACTCGGTTATCTCTGCTAAATTCAATGATTCAATTAACGAGTATGTTTCGGCCACAACGGCAGCGATACTGATGGCTTTACAATATTGCAAAGACCACCCATCCGGTTACACGTTGATTTTGACCGACTCTGTCCAATCAACGGTGTAGAAAGTGGTTGCTCAACGATATGAGGAACCTTCTTTGGGAGATAAAAAGAAAGCCGCTTAGCAGGAGACCTCCTTGTAAATAAACCGATTGGACTTTCCTACTTGTTCAAGGAAAGGCTTAATGGTCGGGCGCATCAAACTCCTGAGAGAAAGTTGGATTAATGATAGAAGAGGAAAAAATGTAGGAATCCTCAATAATGAAATGGAGTTCTTCAAGGAAATAACCTATCCGCTTGATATCTCGAGAAGAGAGCACGTCATTATTGCAAGACTGAGATCTTTTCTCTCCCGCCCTACACATACATGTCTCTTTTCAAGGTCTATGATTTTAAAACCACCCTGACTTCCCAGGCTATGACAATAGCATAAGGTTCACGATTGCTAATTATTCCAAGCGGGAACTGTGTACCTCTCCAGTGCCTGTTCACAGTCTGATTAATTTTGTTGTGGACATTGGATTTTGGGAAGGCATCTAAGCAGTTTAAATGTGCCAATGTTCTAAAAGTTTAGTTTCTTTTGTAAGTTATTTTTGGTCAACAAGAACGTCCACTGTTGACGCGACTATAATTTTGAAATTAAAAAATTATGAAACAGCACATATTTTAAAAACAGCCGTCGTATGTTTCACTCGGTTTAGGTTTCACTTAAAATTGAATAGTCCACATAGACCTCACATATATGCAATATCGTGACGCTCTCTAGTAAAGAATATTGTTTTGCCTTACCTTGAACGGGGGCGTAGATGTTGAGGTATAGGCAGTCCTCGCTCTGGTTGCGAAGATATGGCAGCAGTCGCTTGAGGTACTCGAGTCTGCCCTTGGGCATGCGTTCCAGAGCGGCCGTCTCGTTGGTGATGTCCGGCAGCTTCTGTGGACACACGGGGCCCATAGTGTCGGCGATTCTTACGCCGTCCCAGGGCGACGGCGTCCGCGTCGGGCTGAAGCGGTTTGAGCGGACCGGAGGCGTCGCGTACGGGATCCCCAGGAACACCTCGACGGGCCGCAGATGACGCGCGTGGTCCATCGGCAGGACCAGCCCCTGCAGCTTGCCGTAGCGCGTCTGCACGATGCGCGTGGACATGACGGGGGCGGCGGGGGCGGCGGCAGCCTCGTGCCACAGCAGCGCGAGCAGCTGCAGCCAACGCAGCACGCGGCGCGCGATGATCATCACGCCGTCGCCATGCACTCGCAACCGACCATCACCACTGATCCTCTGTCTACCAATTACGATACACCGAACGTACACTTTAACATCGCAATCCGTCAGTCTTTCGAGTCCACTATATTTATGTACAAAAATACGTAATATTCCTATTTGTATAGGATCCGTTCAAGAAAACACATAACCCTGTCTGTGCACAACACTCAAAACACGCTTTATTTTTGATACTATTCACTACCGAGGGTGGCGGTATCGTCGTTCTGGCGTTTCGACTACCATAAAAGCAGGAATTCTCTGTAACGGTGGGTCCTCAGACATGTCTTGTTCGGAAGCGACACCTCACGGTCAACGCAGCTCACGTCTTCTTTCCACCTCTGAAAGAAAATATAAAAGTTATTACTTATTGAAATGTGTCAAACATATACAACAAATAAATATATTATCATCGTTCTTATTTAAATTAATTTTGGTAAAGTATGACAGTCCGCAGTCGTCCTGGTAGGCCAAGTCCCTTACTGAACCACAGAGCCAAGGAAGACGAAGAAAGTATAAGAGACATTCGCAGACGTTAAAACACGAAAATACCCTACAACGATAATACAACATAAAGGATCAAATATAACATCAGAGGTAATCACAGAGGATGAAATAGAGACATTCGACGGATTCAGATATTTGGTAATCTTAATGCAGAGCTGAAAATGAGAAGGAAGAGATATTAAGAAGGATATCCATAGCCACTTTGTCACACATATTCCGGTAAAGAACTGTACACCGAGAAATAAAGTTAAGAATATTTAATTCCGGCCTGTAATGTGTTATGGGAGTAAAACATGAGTACTCAATGAAAATATTAAGTACATTATTAATATATTTGAAAGGATAGTCTTAAGACGCCCTACATAGGAAAATGGCATTTGGAGAATAAGGTATAATAAATAAATATACTGTAGCGCAGTAGGATCCTCCACAATTTAAATTATAACTTATGGAAATTTAAATTAGATAAAATTTCAACAATAAAATGTTTCTGGCCAGGAAAAATGGGTTTTCCCGGGCGCCGGGCTGGCGGCTGGCTACATAACTGTCTGCGTGTTTATAACGGCAGGCTTGTTTTTGTCTGAGGGAGCGTTCACCTTCGTCATGAAAAATTTCCATCGCCGGATGGAGAACTCACGAGGATAGGCAGAAAAACGTCACGTGAGGTATCGTTTTTCCTTGGAAGCCAGATATACGGAGTTTAACTATGATGAAAATATTCAGTATAGTGTGAGGCATTTACAAGTAAAGGAATCAGAGAATAGTAGGGTTTGACTGATCGAGGAAGCAGCGGAGAAGTATGGTTGTGAGACATTGACCGTCGAGGAAGCAGCGAAGGAGTAATGTGGTAGACGTCAAGAAAGCGAGAGGCAGAGATTTATGGTGAAATACGTTGACCAGGCGAGGGATTTAGAGTAGCAGTGTGGTGCTAGACGACAAGGAGAGATAAGTTTAACAACGGGGAAAGCTAGAGGGAAGAAGGAGAAAATGCTGAGTTTTCCTCAATTCCGGCAGCACGACTTCATACCATTATCTACCAGCAGCTTCAGGTTCATCCCGAAGGAAGAGGGAAGAATAAAGATCCAGTCGCATGGTAATCTTCACCAAGACGCACATGAAAACAAAACAGGTTCGTCCAGTGAACGGATTCTCTACTGCATGTGGTTACCCAAACAATAATTAACCCTGAGAATGTTAAAATCGTCCCCTTTAATTTCTTTATTTATGTATTTGTAATAGTGAGCAGGACCCAATTTAAGATGATAGTGTTTTTATATAAAAAAGTATTACATATTATATATCCTAAAGCAAGTAAATTCAATAAAATAATACCTCCCCCATCATCACAATACCAACTTATAAAAAGTAACCTGTGGCAGAATATGTAAGAAAGTAGAGACTACGATGGGCAGCGCACGTGGTAAGAATGGAAGATTATAGGTTACCGAAAATTGCCTTAAATGGTTAAAATGTATGGCAACAGACCAAATGGAAAACCAAAAAATAGATGTGAAGTTGACGTATCTAGGGACGCAAGAGAGTTAATTGGAGCACGGATATGGAGAAGAGAAGCCAAAGACAGACACGAACAGAGGAAGTATATACTGGAGGCCAAGGTTCAAGTTGGACGGCAGAGCCATTGACGAAACCACCGACTGTGTTTGTACAACTACTTTGAAATCTACTTCACATAGGAATTAACAGGGAACTTGCTATTACGTATTCCACCGTTACTAATCCAAATTATCACGCACTCCATGGGATGTGTTAACACTCGACTCGTGACCTTACCTTAAAGTCTAAGGAAATTAAAATTATTTTAGGTATAGTTCCTTCGGAAACCATCACTGAAATGTTCACAGTTTAAATGTACGAAACATATACAACTTATAAATATAGTATCATCGTTCTTATTTAAATTAATTTTGGTAAAGTATAAAAATACAAATTATGTGAAAGATGAATTAGCAACACTATAAATATTAATAATTATTCATAATTTATTCATCAAAAGGTATTTCCTATAAAAGATTTAAGAAGTTTTATCTAGACCTTGTAATTTAATTCACTCATTCTTCTTTTTACTGTAACCGTCACCGAGTTTTGAAAAAAAAGATACTTGTGCAAAGTATATTCTTGGTTTGGGGAGAAGAGACGGATCTCTGGTAAAATATTTGAATAAATCTATTTTTTTAACGATGAAATATCTCACACGAAAGATAGATGTAGCGAAATTCAAGAATCATAAAGATTTTTAGACAATAAAATTTTAAACTAGAATTATCATCAGGCTTGCCACGTTACCCTGACTAAACAGGGAACGAGACTGTCGCTCAACTAGTTATTGCTTTGTCTGTAGCATAAGTGTTAATATTGAAGTAACACAAAACATATGTGGTAAAGAAATATCTGACAATAAACCAAATTTATTACATTAAGGGAATTTGAAAGACAGTTACATTGCACGTACAGTTGGTACGACTCACCTCGTCTGACGTCATCACTTCCGTGTGAAGGAGTAACCAAACTAGTACTTGAAATGCTAAATTTTGTACAGGGACCAATGCAAATAGCGTTAGCATAACTATAGTGAGGATTAGTAAATTACATACAAATTATATCATAGCTCACGTTAATCGAATGTTATTTTAATGGGAGACGCTTGAAATACCGTAAAGATAAAAATAAGCTTTGAACTTTATGTTGTATAAAATCTACCCATTTTAACTTCCCTTAAAACTAAATTTCTGACTACTTTTGGTTTACAGAAATCTCATTTATTTAAACAGAATGAAAGAAAATATATGCTTGAGCATAAGATTACGTTGCTTTCGTTGAATTGTTGCGTTCAGTTCTTCGATTAAAATTGTATTTTTTAATTTTTTAAACGGTAATATAAGAAAATATGAATTGTATATGTACTTGGATTATTATAAATTCCTTAATATGTCTAAAGTGCACGTATTCCAGTTACTGGACAACGTTATTGTTTATTATTCCTATAAATTTTAATTTCTATGTTCATATTTTGATTTTAAATATATTTAGGTTTATGACTGCTTGAAAATGAACAGAAATGTAATAATCACTGAAATCATGATGCGAAGAAACGTCCACTATATTATTTGAAAACGTAAATAAATATTAACATCCTATATGTCGAATATAACTGTGTACGGAAAGTTAGTTTTCGGGTGTCAGATACTGTTTCATTTTGTTCGGTAACTAATTGTTTTTGTTTAATCGAAAGCCGATTATTACGTTGTTTAGCTGTCCTGTATATCCAGCTTAACGAGAACTCTCCTTTGCGGTCTTCAGGAATTTTCGATAATTAAAATTCTGAAAGCAGCTTTGCTTATAATGAATCTCTTTGTACATATCTTAATAACTTGGAAAATAAGTTTACTTTTTTCATACTACAGTGCTTACAAACGCTAATATCCTTAGGCACATAAACGTTTCACATAAATAACATGACAACAAATTTTTATCGAGAGAAGTAAAACATTTTCTCACGTTAAATAAAACAAAAGTATATTTACGATTAGGTTTTATAACTCACTCTTTATAAATACATGATTTAACTATCAATTATTATTTAATTACCACAATGAAAATAATTCCATGAACTCCAACAAATAAATATAAATTTTAATTTTAATCTGAAGTAGTAACTAATTATACATTTACCTTTTAACTATAAATCCGAATTCGACGATAGTTCTGCTTAACCAAGACCAGGCTAGTCGACAACAACTCATTAATACGTATAAACGTGTACTTGCAAGACAGAAAATTCAAATATGTTTGAATACACAACGTCATATTAACCACATTATATGTCTGTACAAAATTCCGGTGAGTTATTGTTGAAATTCAGGTTTTTTTAAAATTAATTACACGACAAATTTTTAAAAAATATTTCTTCAGGATTTCCTACAAAAAATCATGTAATCACAAATATTCAGACTAACCACTTGAATATTCTGTGTCAGTTGACTTACGTACCAATACGTGCGCACGTTCATTGCGTCGCAGCTTGGAATTGTTTTGACATCAGGATTTTGGATTTCCGAATTCTCATATATTCCGTGAATTGTAATAGCATGGATACTGAGTTAATTAGTTATCCATCAATTTGAAGTTAAACTAATGAAGTGTAGTCTCAGGAAGAAGAAATACTTTCACCGGAAGCTGTAGCAGGAGCGTATAGATATTTCAGAAGAACGACAAGAATGGAAAAATGTTGACCGGACCGGGGACTCGAACCTACCTTATATTTACTGGAATGGAGGGATGTTGAATGTAGAACGTCAACTCGGATTAGCTCAGTGCTTAGGTCACCCCGAAAACGGGAAGTCCGGGATTCGAGTCCCTGGTCCGGTCGACATTTTTTCATTCGTGTGTTTCTTCTAATTAAGTGTATTTCTATTAATAATTTGTGCAAATATGAAAGCTGCATTATTTGAATTCCGAATTTTGCACACGTTTATTCGGCGCCATTGCTCTAACCTCCTAAATAAAACATTTTATTTTCAGAATTCAGCTGTGCAATTTCGATGACAGAAAAAGGAACTTTTTAAAAATGTCACGATTCATCTGATGGTTTAATCACGTGTTGACAAATACATCAATTTTGAATTAAATACTGAAGCAGGATGTTATAAATAAATTACCGGGCAACGCCAGGCATCCAGACATTTTATAAAAGTGTATAATTCCTGTACTAAATAATTAAAAAATACTTCTCAAAAGCGAAAAAAAAATTTTCAATAAAGGCTAATCCTCAAGGAAATCCGAATCATTAGTCAAAGTTAACCTTACGATATGAATACATTTACTGATGTCATAATTGGTTTTCTTAATATTTTTCCGTCAAGAAAAAAAAGCGTAACTAAAATTCTGACTTACTTTTCAAACATATATTGTAATTGCATGGATACTGAGTTAATTAGTTATCCATCAATTTGATATTAAACTAATGAAGTGTAGTCTTAAAATATTAAAATATTCAAAATAATTGTTAATTTATATATCACGAAATCTAGACTTGGCGAGATATGTATCAAGTGGGCAGTAAATTCAAAGTTATTTATCACAAGTTTGTTTTGTTAATTTTAGGTGGTAATACAGCAAGCGTGGGTAAGTCGTCTGTTTGATTTCCAGGCGATCAACTAGCCAAGCTCTTAAAGCCATTACTCTTCTTCGGCTCGCGTCTTCCGGCTACCAACGAAATTACACAGGGTCCGGCAATTCCGACGTGAAGATAAACCTCGGAGCGGACTTCCTGAGCCCAAAGTCGCAGTGACAGCCACTACCCTCCCTTTTTTTTTGCTTTGCTCGGCTGGAACCACAAAGTTAAAGCAAGCTGCGAAATTTGATTGTACACATCTCTTCCTTGTTACGTCATTTCTAGGTAACACGTTAACACATGACATCCAGCTTCTTAACCGTGTTATTTCCATGTATGTGTGTATTAAGCGTCAATCCCTGAAAGATAAACACGTTTTGCATAAATCATTTAAGTTGCTTGTGCATCGCTACCATATTTCGTCACCAAACAGTTCCCGTGCTGAAGCAATTTTACATACAAGAGCGATGTATGCAAATGACAAACTGCCGGTAGGCTCATGCAGTGAAAGGAAATGTGAAATCAGTGCCATTAACATTTTAGGATACGTAATTGCTCAAAGTCTATTGTTTGTGATTTGTATTTTAATTGAACAATTTATTCGCCATTACGAGCTCCCAGTTTTTTAATGAAACGCCTTTGGACTGGATTAAGATACACAGAAGAAATTATAAAGAAGTTTTCTAATTCCAAAAATATTATTTATCTAGGTATTTGAATGCCACGTCATCGTAATGAAGTATTAGAAAATATTAAGTTCGATTTCACAGAAATGTAAATGACGAAGAAAGGCTTGGGGAAGAGGAAACCTACTTGAAAAATATTGCTAATGAAAACAATTATCACCCTTCAATACATTTAAATCACACCAATCCATGTAAACATCAAATTAGGTTTCGTTTGAAATGTTTATATTTATTCTATCGAATAAAATAACACCAAAAAGTAAGGGATATCACTGTAAGTCAGAAAGAGGGCGGTAGGGAGAGAGAGAGATTGAAATAGAGTTGGGAGAGAGGCAGGGTAGGCGGTTGCCAGGGCAACTAAACATTGTATTGGTTATGCCGGATTTAATTAATAGTATATGCTGGAATAAATTTGTTTGAAATAGAAATATGAAGCCTTTTACACATTTAGAATGAAGGTATGTATTTTATCTTATTTTGGAAGAAGAAATGGAAATATGGAACAATGAGTGATCACTTGAACCTATGTTGCAATAATTTTACCAATTAATTGAAACCGTGTGAATATCAAAAAGCTCTTGAATTTAGAGTATTTCATGAGTATTTGTTAAATAATATGAAGAATTTTACGTCACACATTACCGAGAATAAGGAGATCCTTGCTTCTTCAGTAACGTCCAGATTTTCGAATTGTCCTGAATAAATATACTCGATTGGATGGAGCCCATAGATTGAAGTAATGATAAAAATAATAACTAAAGTTGAAGAAACGAAAAAAGATAGAGTAAATATTATTTGAAATAAATTTTATTAATAATAAAAATGAACCTATGTTTTTTGGTTCCAGTTCGTGATGTAAGTTTGTGGATGCGTCTGAATTGCTTAAAAATTGTGGCGTCATCTGTAGTATTAACCTTATTAAAGCGAATAAAGTAACAAGTTCCTGGAACCAGTAGATGGAAGTGGGTCTGTATAACCACTGGCAGTAGTATACATAATAATTATTTATACGACTGGTTTTCTTGAAGGAATTTTGACTGAGGATTGAATCTGTGGTATATAAACAAAGACGTGCGATACTTAAACCAAAGCGGTTTAAGGGTTTGTACAAAATGGAAAATAAAATCATTCTTTCCGTACAGATGAGTAAAATCCTTCAGAGAAATTGTATAAATACCTTATGTTGGGGTAAAAATAAAATTTCCACTGTCTCTTTCCCAGTACTACGACAGGAAAATGAAAAAGTGTGCAAATATGGAAAGTATAATTTTTGATAAACCTGTTGGTCGTTCCGTGAGAACCTGAAAGATATATTCGACCCATCAGCTTCAATTTTCCACAATCACAGTAAAATAATAAAATAGCTCTAGAAAACACATCTTTATTTGTCAGAGGAAACAATCTGAACTCAAAATCTAGTTAAGTTACTAAATAGAAAGACACAAATTTAAATTGAGATTTCAGATACAGTCCGGGATCCCCATAATATTAGTACATGAGGAGGAAATAGGAACGATTCTGGAATGTTAGAGATACAAACCACTGCTAAAGGGACGGAGGGCTTGCAAAATTTTCCACATGACCTTGAAAGTAATCGAGTTCAATAGCCCCTGTAGTCGCTAAGTTGGCGATTATGATGAGGTCATACAATTTGTACTAGATGGCTGATGCACTTGACATTCTTCAAAAGCAAGGCGCTGTTATAGAATTCATGTGCTCAGTATTAAAAAGGTAAATAAAAAAATTATTCTGTGGTTATGATTCCATAAACTATTCGTACAACCACATGTAGTGAATATATGATATTAAGTAGTTACTAATATAGATATGGACTAGACGTTAAGACATTACTTATTGAGTAGTTATTAAAATAAATAGATTCCCCCACAAGTTATTTCACCGTGAGAGCAGATATTAGTGTTGCTCCCCTTTGCTTCTTGGCGTTACATGTCGATGTAACGTAGTACAGAGGATATGTAACGTCCACGGTAACTAGTCGTGTTCCATTCATAGAGAAACGGCATTTTGCAGGTCGCTCGAGCTTTGTTTATCGTAGCAAACGCCGAGGGCGAGCCAGACAGATCTCGATGCGGATTAATAACGCGTGCTGTCCCACCCGCAGCCCGCAGCCCGCGGCCCGCGGCGTTTCCAAAGTGATTAGCGCGGCGCATAGTGACACATATGACAGATGAGCGGCTCAGGATTACAGCTGCTAATCCGCAATTCGTGGCCGCCATTGTCCCGGCCACAAACTTTTGTTTTACTAATACACGTACGTGCCGAGTGGCTGGGTATGAAAAAGTTATTTACATAATTCAAATACGATAACCAGGGAGTAAAAATGCATCACTTCGGATTAAGTTACACTTACGGGGGAAATTTATGATGTGAGAGTCATAAAAAAAGTTTGTACGTCAAGATATAACTAAACAATAGCGTTTCCCGGGGTTTTTAACTGAGGCATTTACATTTTTCCATCCTTTATATTCCCATACACGCGGATAATGTAAACGATCTCACAAATCAAAACTCTAAATGTGAATTAAATGCCTTCAACGTGGTTTGATTCTACAGTTACTAATTAATTTCATAAATTCACTTCTCTTTCTTCTACCGCTTTACATCATAGTCTTCTTTTCTTTCAAGATATTATAGAAGAATTTTCAGAGCATTTTAGGTAACGCTCTCCCTCTTCTGGTGTTGATACTGTTGCAAAAAAATAGTTATGTATATATATATATATATATATATATATTTAAAATTTTATGTGCGTGTATTCATAATTCTACTCCTTCTAAACGGTTTGACTGCTTTTGTTGAATTTTTTGTTGGACGCGGTAGGTAGCGCTGTTGTCGAGATCCAGATTTTTTTTAAAAAAAACGAATAATCCCAAATTTTTGCTTTCCTTTCTGAATAATTGGCGGTATTTACTTACGCAGCAATACAAGGGCAAGGTTATTACGTCGTAGCTTGGCATTATTTTGACATTTCTATTTCGGGTTACTCAGTTAAGTATATTCCGTATATTGTAATATCGTGAAGGCGCAAGGCGAAACATATGTATCTGGGGAATTCATATCACTCAGTCTGACAACTTTAGGTTGCGTGTTCACGGATCAGCAAACCATCAGACCTGTACATTAATACAACAGAAGAAGGAACAACCTAAAATATTGTACACACGTTAGAATTAGGATAAATTCATTACAGCATTTATTAACTAGCCTGGACTCGGGTATTTATTTATATTATCAGGGAAACTTTATTTAATTCTTGTTCAACACATGATTCAACCGGCAACGGAAACGCCACAATATGAACCTCGAATATACTCCCTGTATCTCGAGAGATTCAAAAATACTTGGTTTTGGGTCGCGAGGAATATGGTAACAATTTTTTTTCAAAATTGTCCTATCCTCTAAATGTGTTAACAAGAAGCGGGTTTTACCCCGTCCAATACCCCTGTTAGAGAATGAACTGCAATTGAATTCTCCTTCAAAATGTCAGAATGAAGACTCCGATAGGACCGATTTCGATATCAAACCTCACATTTTTATTTTCACATGACGCCCACTAAACCCCACAATGAATGAGGTTGAATGGACTTTTAAAAATTAATGCCCTTCCACCCCCGCTCCCTCCCTTGCGCCCGACCTAATTGGTTGTAGCCACTAATTATATTATACCCTAATTGTGTTCAGTTCGGTTCGCCAAAAACCACCTGTTCAAAATTTGGTTGAAATTCTTTCATCCGTTTAAGATACTGTGCGGAATTCTGTTTTATCCCCTTCCGACCCCTCTCAGGGGATGATTTGTAACTTACATCGCATTTTTATGTGAGAATTAAACTCAGTGGCTTAAAATAGAGCTTTTTAAAGCCAAATCTCGATTGTTTTCTGGTTATTTTATGTGATGCCCTTCCACTTCCACCCCTAAGAAAACTTTCCTTTGATTATGTATGGGGTTAAAATTATACGCAAGCAGTTTCGGAGGAGAGGCTATTAAAATAATTGATCTAAGAATGCATTCATATGATAAAAATATTGTCTGTATTGCTTACTTAAAATTTTACACCCCATCCCCACCCCGAATAATGTATACCACGTGTTAGCCCATCAAAACTTACCAAAAATCGATATGACACGGGCAATATGGAGAGGAAATGGACGGTTCACATTCACTATGGAAACCAAACGCGCGGAAGTGAATCAGCTTAGGTAGTTTTAAATTTTCCATTTTTTTGCACAATTTTCTTAATTTTTTCTTTCATTAAGAACCTTGTACAAAGTATTAGAAAACTTATGAAAAATATTAATGAAATTGGAAAAGTCGTTCTCAGGTTATGGTTTGACCAATGGAAATAGGGATTCATTTATATATACATAGATTAGGTGTATTAACAACGTTCATTACTTATATTTAAGGCATCCACTTTCTTAATTTTATCTTTAGTTACATAAGTACATTAATGAATTAGAGACATTTCAATTATACTGAATAAAATATTCTATTTCTATAAATATATTTTATTATTTATGTTATTTTGTCTGCCAACCGAGTCCGCTAGTTTACTAATAAACCTTTAATCGTTGCATAAGGTGAAAATAATTTGATACCCTTAGAAGTAGTTACAAAGGGTTAAAGATTAATCAAAAATTAGTATTCTTTTGTAATACGAAGGTCATTCAAAAATTAATGCGGAATATTCTTATTCAAATTTAATTTCATTCTTGACTTTTACAATTGTTTTTTTTTATTTTTCATCGTGTTAATACTTATTTGAACCTTTTCCCGTCAGTGAAGCTGTCACAGCATGTCCTGGAGGTTGCTTTTGATAATCGTGAAAAGCAACGTGCTAAAATTCGTGTGCTGTGAAAACGAAAAAGTGAGAAAAATGCACACAAGGTTCAAATATTCGGGAGACTCCTCGCAGCGGCACTCCCCATACTGAAATAACTCTTGTCTGTTGTAAGATAGTTAACAAATGGCATTAGTGACAAACCAATCACTGACAAAGAATTATCACTGCAAGTTGGAATAAGACATGCAAGGGTGTGCTTGAGAAGATTTATGTCATTTGGATTATAAATATATTAACGGAGTCCCAGAAAAGAAGTGTGCTTGGAATTTAAGATATGCAGGAATGGTGAAATCCCTTACTTAAACGAAGTTTGAAAACGATCATTGCAAGAAACTGACTCACACGAGTTGGTTCAGAATTTTAGTAAGCGGGTATACAGGTTCTAGTTCCATGGTGGAGGAAGGCCAAAGGGCTGGGGATTACGTGGGAAAAGCAATTTTGTTCATAAGGGCTATATCTAGACACTGTAAAATTAGGAAAGATGCAGAATGAAAATAGCGTACATTACTTTTGGAATGACCCTCGTAAATTACGTGAATTAAATTAGTTATATTAACTGAAAATTTATTTGTTTTATGTGAATTAAAATTATAATTATTAATTAATCGAAGATTTTTAATTTTTTTGAAGAAAAAAATAATTTTAAACAATAATAAACCGCATTTTCCGAGAAAATTATATCGATTTGCATTATTGAACTAAAAAAGATAAGTACAGCTTTTAGATACATTGTTCATTAGTTGTTACAGGCAAAATTCACTATCCGTAAATTAGTCCATTTACATGACGTACATACATAGAGTCTTTATTATACAGCTTTATACCTGCCTCATTGTATATTTTGTGCTTGAACAGGAAAATAAAGTCTTAATATATTTAGGGTAAAGTCGGTGTTGCTGTTAAAGAAATCCGCGGAAACGGCAGATAATTAATAGGAGGAATTGCAAAGTAATCAGTCTTGATCTATTACTGACCCACTGTTGAATTTGCATAAAGCAATTTGTGTAAGCAAGAGAAATTTCCAATCAAGATTGCAGTATGCAGATGTGAACACCGAACCTTGCATTAGAAGCTCTCCGCTCGGTCGATACCTTGAGGGACCATCTAGCATGAAGTCGGAATTCATGCATAATATTTTATCGATTTAGAAAGATAATCTCCTAATTGACTCTTACCAATAGAATTAAAATTATTTATAATATATTTAATAAAGGCTGAGATATAAAGCATTGGGCTGTAGTATAAACAACTTCTTTTCCCAAGAGCAACTACTATTCAGATATTAACATTCCTTTTCTAGTTGTTCACATTTATTTGTTGTAGAATAATTTATTGTGAAATCTCTGGATGGAAAATGCCTAAAAATTCGAAGATAACCAGATTGACCGACCATTTCCGTGAAACTGATTCAGTGTCAGACTATATAAATACAGCCGGCTTTTCTATGAATGTATAAACTATTGACTTAGAAATATGTTTCTTATGAAAGCAAAAGTATTCTTACTACAGTCTTAAATCTATCATTTAATTGCGGTAAAGCAGTGTGAAACTTTTCATTATATCGATAAAACTGAGCAATAACTAAACATTTTGTTAGTAATTCAATTAACGTCTGATATTTCAATATTTAAACGAAATAAATTAACGACCAGTTTTACAGACGCTTCGAATATATTGTTTGACAGATAAAATTGTGATTTCCTGAAAATTTAATTTAATTTCTGCTTGTTGATGAGAACGGTGAGTAATCAATCGTTTAAAATTTTATTTTTATCAGGATGGACAAGTTTCAGAAGTGGAAAATGGAAACTGTAGAAAAAAACTGAAATGAAGTTAAGAGCAATGATAATTGCAGCGCAGTAGAACCCCTCCCTAATTTTATTCGAATTTCGGATTTTTGGAATGATGTAAAGGTTCAGCAAGAGCATTATGGCTCGGCGACAGGCAGGTAAGAAGTGTTTTTTCCCGGCGCCAGGATGCCAGACAGGGGACATGCCTGTCTGCAGTTGATTATAATGCTGAAGGAGCATTCACCTTTCAAATTTTCGAAGCGCTGTTCTCTGTGTCAAAGAAAATTTCCCGCGCTGAACGAAGAGCTAATGAGGATTGGCGGAACTAACATCACATGGGGTCGCGTTTTACCTTGGAGAAGAGATATAGAAGTTTAGTTGAGAGGCGACAAATGGAACAATCTTCAGAATAGTTCTAGATGTTGAGAGGACGATTAAGAAGGCGAGGTGGAAGGGAGGAGAAAGGTGTAGAGTGAAACGGATGTTGCAAGGGAGGAGGAAGCTGGAGAATGTAACAATATTTGAAAGTGAGGTGATAATTTTTTCCCTTTAGTGAGAATCGATTGAGAACAAGGAAAGCTAGAGGGACGAAGGAGTAAAAACTGGGGTTTCCTTAATCATCGGCAGTTCCAGATCCATCTCACTTTCTGCCGGCGGAAGGAAATCTAAAATTCAACCCGAAGGAAGAAGGACGTTCCGATCACCTAGCAGCGTGCATCAAGACTCCAATGAAGAAAAAACAGGTTCGTCAAGTGAACGAAATCTCTGCTGCACGCGGTGACCCCAATAATTATTAACCCTGACATTTTGTAATCGTCCCCTTGAATTTTTAAATTTGTTTGTAGTGTCTCTCAGGGCCCCTTTTTAAGTGATTGTTCTTTTTAGGCGCATGTAAATAAATTAAATAATTAAAATAATCAAACCCCTATTTCATTTACATCATATATCCAACAAATTAGTTTCTTCTTCACCGTCTTCACATTTCTTCCAAGTATTTGCAAACAAAAATATTTTTTAAACTGTTATACCAAAGGAGTAATCGCAAATATGTCATCAATATATTATTCTGACTTTCTGCTTAAAGTTGTCGATTATAATCAAATAAAAAGCAGGAATTTATGACGATTCGGATCGGCCCGGTTTTCTTTCCTTTGTATTTGGTAAATTTCTTTGAGTCTTGACGTTCGATGTCAACTAATTTCCATAGAATATCTTCAAAGAACTAGTATGTGGAATATATTTAATCAGGGTCTTGATATAGTGGTGAGCCGTGACGTGGATATCAGGTCTGCATTAGCATGCTAATCGAGCGAGCCACCATTAGACAAGGCGTAGTGCTATCTCAGTCGAAGGCTGATAGCGAACTCACTGACCCCTGAGATTATTAGCCTTAACTTGGTTCACGCTGTAAACCACTAGCCCAGACCAATTAACGCTTACGCACTGCTAATTAACGTTCATATATAATATCAAATTAACTCATCCTCATACTGGTCTTACTCAACAGTTTACGAGCTGAGAGTAGTTTTGATGTTGACAAAGCGTCAGCCTCTAGTAGCCTTCGAGCGGAACGTTTTCTGTCTGCTATGAGTTTGTGTATAATAGCTGTTACGTTCATTATCTTCTACAAGATTTCAGGAACACCTCGACAACCTTTATCTCATCAAATTAAGCCTACCGCACCACAAACATTAAGAATGAGGAATCTGGGACCTAAAACTCTCCTCACACAAGTTCAGCGATTTGTATTCGGTGTTCGATCTAGCGTATGTTTTTTCAGAAAGTGAGAAACGAATAATATGTTTGTAACTGCCTCAGCACTATAATGACAATAGATCATGTACCGAAAATTACAACCACGGCCTGTCCCTCTTATCTCTGGTCTACGTTGAATTGATCAAATTAAAACATCGTCGAGTTACACTCACGAGGAATTTTTTATAGATTACTAAAACATCAAACATTGTTCTTTTGGAAATATGGTGTGCTTTACACGAAAAAATAATGAATTGTTACTGAAGAAAAGTGTATTCAACCTATGAAATATCAGATTTCCCGTTATAAATTATTCTATATATATAATAACACATTTATGCAGCACAAAGTTCGTACCAAATGACAAGGATATAAATGAGCAGGGAAACTTTTTGAATTAAATTGTTAAAGCATTTTATTCATGAAGTAATATCACAAAATATTGAACTCCAACTAAAAAATGTTCCACCACAAAGTTGTTATAAATTTTTTTAAGAAGTAACAGCTAGGGATGTGGAAAGCTGAAGATCATCGTACACATCAGGGCCATAGCTAGTGACACATCTTCTTCCACTATTATCAAGCTGCTGGTTATAATATGGATCGCTTACAATATTACTAATATTATTAAATACTTCATAAAATACGTGGAACATTGTGACTTAATTGTCTCGTTTAGCCTTTTATTCATCCCCGTTGGAAATAAACAAGCTCTATTTTAAGTATTTATTTATAAAAATGAAATGTTATTATTGAAGTTTTTCAATTATAGTTATTAAAAGTTATATTTATCTGTCATTAATCGAAATAATCTAAATATTCAGAAGGCAGTCAGCAGTAATTATAATTGAAGGGCAACAAAAGAATGCAGAAATCAGCAAGACAAAGATGCAGTCTATTGGCTATGCTCGTTTACAAATATATAGAACAGGTAACAAAGCAAATTAAAACTGAATATGGAAAACGAATCATACTGCAATGATAGGAAATAAAAACGCTACGCTTTGCCGATGATATTTTAGTATTAGAGGAGTCACAAGAATACTTGGAAACTATAATAAATGGCATGAACGTGGTCCTAAATAAGGAGTTAAATATGAGCATTAATAGGGGAAAACCAAATGTAGTGTTGCAGAAACAGCTCTCGGGTTTCCACACGGGTACCATAGTAATCAATGTGCGACGTTTCGACAACAAGCTCTGTTGCCATCTTCCAGGCGGAATGTCGGGACAGTATCTATCCAAGAGAAGGGATAGATTAAAAGACCACATTTTGAGATATGAAAGTCTTGTAAAATTAGCAATAGAGGGAGTGTGTGTTATCAGAACAGAATAGGAAGGCCAAGGATGGAATTCAATAAACACATTAGGGAGGATGTGGTATGTGCTAGTTAGAAGGACATGAAAGGCTTGCGTAAGACAGGTTAGCTTGGAGGATTGCATCAGACCAATCTTAGGACTGAATACCACATCAACAAATCGAAATATTATATAAATGAAATGTCGAATAGACCAAACAATATGTCTAAAAGGAATAAGATCCCGAATTACAAAATCACCCGATATTTCATTTCTGTATTCGAACTATATATTGTGTACATTTAGAAGGTAAAAAATTAGAAATATTAATATTTATGGGATTTGCGTAGTATTACAGGAAACAAATTTTATTAAGTTCAATTGATCAATACCAAAACTATTATCTTGATGAAGTTAGAAAATAGGAACCAGACGAAGTGTGAATTTATAATTTAGGATATTTATACGTTTGTGAACTATTAATTGTACGTATTTTAAATTAATTTAATTTAGTTAATTAACATAATATATGTCATTGTTACATACACAATTTTTTAGATAAACCTGGGGTTGTGTAGTTAAGAATAAAATTTTGGCAATTCATAACGAAGCTCATTCTGTACTTTTATTGCTTTAGGAGATTTTGGGATTTTTACTATGTTCAAGGAATTACTTACAAATACGTTAAATAGGAGTGAAAATGTACAGACATTATCTCCTTTAATTCTGTAGTTAGTTATGCGAATCCTATATTAGCGAAATACAAATATGGCCTAAATGAAACCAAGTATTTCTCGCGTCCTTAAGAGGAAAATTAGACCCTATCAGTTTTCTAATAAACTAAAATGTCTCTTTGTTCCCAGTTAAAGTTAAAGAAGACAGTCATAAGTTTTATTCAGGTCGTGGGTATCATTTTTTATTTTTAAGGAGGAAGCATGGGATATGATTTATATATAGCATTTAACTATTTAGTCGAAAAAATTATTTTATTTCTGTGTCTAAAATTTTGACGTTGGACTAGTTGGCTGTTTACGTGTGTGTATTTTGACACCAAAGTATCTTTTTTGTATTTTATATTGTTTTTATGTTCACTAATTCTTGTCCGTCAAAGCTATAAAACTTGCCCACCAAACAAATCACAAAGAAAACCTCAACATTGTTAAAAATATCCTACAAAATATCTCCTATCGTACTCAATTTATTAATAAATACACCAAAATTAGGCTCTAAAAATGGAAACAAACGAACATAACCAAAGAACAATTGGTCACTGGAATAAAAACATTCATAACACCAATTCTTTGAACACATCCAACATATGCTTAAATTTTTATTAATAAATTACGGTATCAAAATTATATTTATGATTACAAATCAATTTAACTTGGTCTACAACATCAAAGACAATTACGAAAAATACAAAATCGTTTACAGGATAAAATGCTTAGACTGTAACTCTTGTTACATTGACCAAACCAAGAGATCGTCAAAGATTTTTCGCCAACAATAAGATGATGTGAGGTGAAGAAGAAATTTGCATTGAAACCTGTGTTGGAAAATGTATTTCCTTATATTGATGTGTTTTCCATAAGTTCCATAGATTTATTTTGAAGGCGAGTCAGAGTATTTAATGTGCAGCTTCCCCTCAATTTTGGTTGATTTTAAGAAGTCTAGTCTCGAAAAATATATGATGCGTTGTGTTTCCTGAAAAGATTATCTGAAAACTGGAATTTCCGACTGATTCAGTCCGATTATTATGCTAATAGGAAGTGTATAAATCATTCACATATTTATGGGTTATTTTCCTTTGTATATATTTTATTGCTGAGTTGTTAATATGTTGCTACGTTCGGACTAATTTGAAATAGTATTGTGATACATCCCAGTTGAGTGAGGGAATATATATAGTAATTCGCAGTTTGGGATTGAGACAATGGCCAGAGCAACGCTGCCGACTGTCGCGTCCAGTTAATTTTGGACCAGGATGAGGCCGCGGACTCTTCACCCTCGCTGATCAGGTTACAGGCTCGGAGATCTGGGGTATTCTTTCTCAGTTATTAATAAGCGTGCGGGGTCGGCCGCGTAAATCAGCTAAATGGGCAGTATATCTCGGACAAGATAAACAGGCCTATTAAACGGACGGCGTGGTACTTAATCTATTTCAGCAGGCGCGAGCGTACCTTCCACTCGCCTTCGTCACAGGCCTTGCTTGCCTGCTTTCCTGCCTGCTTGGTCCAATCGTAAAGCTGCTGTTGCAGCAACAGTAATAAGCAGGCTCCTTTCGACGCGCCCTTTTGAATTATGAGTCCATAAAACCGGGCTGGCGTGTCACCAGCCTCTCTTCTGACTGGCGGCTATATTTCATGGTTTATGGTCACTGCCGTCGGCGGATGAATAGGAGAAGCAAGCTGTCTTCTTCAGGTTGCCTCTTTTGGCCGGGTAAAGGGGACATTACAGTTGTGTTCCGAAATACAAATATTCCTAACAATATACCCAAACTGATAATACTCTCAAAATTTATAAAATTACAACACTGTAATAAATTTTACAAAATTAGAAAATAACTCAATCATACCCACTACTCCTTCTGTGTTAAATTTGGGGTAATTTTCGACAAGAATTTTCATCTTTTAGAAGCCGTGCCTTCTTTACTTGCGGTCTTGTATTTCTTAACGAGCTTATTAATTTCGGATTTTACTGTTTTTCCTGTTATTGTTGTTGTGGTATTTAGTCCTAAGACTGGTCCTGATGCAACTCTTCATGACAACCTATCTTGAGCAAGCCTTTGCACTTCCTTTCAGCTACGCAACCCACATCCTCCCTAATCTGCTTAGCATATTATACCCTTGACCTCCCTATTCTGTTCTTACCCCACAGACCCTCGTGTTTTAAAACTGGCCTATTAATCTACCCCTTCTCTTAGTCCACGTCCTCCATATTGTTCACTTTTCCCCTATTCTGTTTACAACTTCCACGTTTGTGATTCTATCCACCCATCTGATTTTCAGCATTCGCCTATAGCACCAAATTTCAAAGGCTTCTATTCTATTCCTTTTCCTAACTCCTATCGTCCACGTTTCGCACCCATATAACGCCACGCTCCATACAAACATTTTTAGCAACGATTTCCTAATATTCAAACTTATATTACCCGTCAGTAAATCCCTCCTTTTCGCGAAAGCCTTCCTTGCCTGTGCTATCCTACTCTTTATCTCTACTATACTTCTACCATCCCTAGTTATTACGCTTCCCATGTAGCAGAATTCCTTAACTAGCGTCAAAATATCCCTTCCCAATATATCACCCTTTGTTACTCCACTGTTTCCCATACTACACTCCATTACCTTGCCTCTATTAAACCTCATATTGAAGTCTTGTCCAGGACCACGTTCATGGCATTTATTATGGTTTCCAAGCCTTCTTCTGACTCCCGTAAAACTACAATATCGTCGGCAAAACGTAAGGTTTTTAATTATTCACCTAGGAGTATGATTCCTTTTCCATGTTACGTTTTAACTTTCTTCATCGCCTGGTATATATATAAATAAAACAGCATGGGCGACAGATTACATCCTTGTCTTACTTTTTGGTTACAAATTTCTTTTATTAGTGTTCTATTCTAATTACTGCTGCCTGTCTTCTGTAGAGGTTATGTATTAGCCTCCTTTCTCGATATTTTATTCCAGTGCTCTTCAAAATCCTTAATAAAGTGTTCCACTTTACATTATCAAACACTTTTCTAAATATACAAATGCCATGAACGGAGGCCAGTTTCTTCGTATCCTGAATAATTTTTGTTTTTGTTGCTTCTCTTGTCCCTTTATTCTTCCTGAAACCAAAGTGATATTCTCCTAACTGGCATTCCATTTTACGTTCCATTCTCCTATATACCTTTTCGTTAATATTTTGCATGCATGGGATATAAACTAATTGTTCTGTGCTGTTCGCATCTATCAGCCCCAGCCTTCCTATGAAATTTAATTAATTATATTTAAATTGAATCTATATAAAGTATGATTGTAGAAAGAAATTATAATTATCCTGATCAAGAATTTTTTAATATTTGTTTATAATTTTGACCCCATGCAGCATGTGAAAGGAAATTATCCACTCGAAACCGGTGTAAAGACTTTTAATATTTGTTTTATGTAATAATTCATCCCTTAAGAGGGGAAGAAATTTTATTCCGGAGTACTGGAAATATTGTTAGTCCTGCTATTGTAGCGGAAGTATTTTTGACTCTGTAGAGATACTTGGTGTATATTTCAGGCTTATATTATGACTTTTTCGATGCCGGTTGAAAAAGAATTAAATAATATACCGGGATAAAATAAATAAATACTAGGGCAAACCGTGTCCCCAGCTAGTGTAAAATAAATTATGTGGAATAACTTTATCTTTCGGTCTTACTGGCTCAATGTTATAGAAAAGCTTGTCCGAAATCCTAACTTGCATTAATATTCTCTAACCGTACTGTTATTTCTCCGAATTTAAATTTCTAGGTTCACACGCCATGCGAATAAATATTCATGGAATAAAAATTAATCGTATGTATGCATTTCTTACTGGTTGACTTCTTTATTTTATGGAGATATACGAAACTGTAGTAAGTTTTCAGCTAATGCTTTGTATAATTAGTTCAGGAGTTACACAATTTCCTCCTTATGACCACTTTCCGGGGTTTCTGTAACAATGACGTTCTCTATATTTTAAAGGCATCAAATTTTTTTCTGAACACAAAAGGCAGGACCAAATGTAACTGAACAATTATAAGTTTGTAACCAAATTAGATTATACAAACATTTTTTTGTCTTATCTTTTTTTCAGTTATGGGCAGCTGCGTATAAGAAATTTATTGATTTATCTCTTCACCAAAATTGGAAGAAAATACTACACGTTTTCCTGTGACGCAGAGCGATATTTTTGGCGTAGTTTCGAGCAGTGTTGCCGCTCGAGGCGGGAACTAGTCGCGTTGTTATAATCCAGCGCCCCCTGGCGTTCTGTCTGCCAGCCTGACAACGTCATTAGTGAACCATGACCACTCGTTCTGTGTCAACACACCTTGCGTGACACTCACTTTCAAACAAACGACAAAATCTGCATTAATATGCAGTCACATGCTACTTTACCTCAGGCACAAAGGCGACTGAAAAATAATGTCACGAACTTTAGAGCGGAAAATATTTTGCGAAAGGCGAACATTAATAAAATGTTCTCAAAAATATTCCACGAATGATTGTAGTGTTCACATCTCTTTTACTAACTAATTCGTCGATGTGCTGAAAATTATAGTATTGAACCTTTAAAGATGAGAAATATTTTAGATACAAACTAGTAATTTAAGAATATAGACTTTGGTATAAGGCTGTGACTGATATGAAACTCAGTTTATAATTAATATTATATAATTATAGTTCCTAGTCAATATATTCCACGTATAATACTGAAATAATTTTCGAGTTGTAATGTTCGGGGTTTTATATTTTATTTTCGCATATTTCAAAGGAAACGTTATAACTGCAAAGTAGACAAATCAACATAATATTTTCCAGTGCACAGTAAAGACTGGTAAAAGACATGATCACTTAATAAATAAATAAAATAAGTGTATTTAAGTATAAGGATGGAAAAACTTCAACCAGACTGAGCATTGAATCCGGAACTTTCCCTCAATAGTGGGGTAAATCCCGTTACAGTCAGTATTTTTCCATCCTGATACTTTAATTCAATTTGACAGCAGAAATTCGTTGAAAGAATTTCTTCTATTCTCGAAATAACTGAATTTAAAATTCTAAATATCTGTAGGCCTAATCAGACGACTATGTTATGAGTTGTAGAACTCAAAATGGTAATGATTAGGACTGAGATCAGCAAACAATTATAACGCTTATTTTTTTATCAATATAAATCTATTTAAATGGAGAAAAGTTTAATGACTCGCTGTTAATCTAAGCCGATATATTTATACAATTTGGGGAAACGCTTCAGTTTAGTATAAAATTAGCAAATATTTATCTCTTTATGACTTATTTTCGGAGACAAGTCAACACGATTCCAAAATTTATTTAAAGAAAGCGTGCCTACATCATGGATTTAATTTTTTTTAATGAAGGAATTAGTTAAGTACAGTTCGGGTGACATAGCTCGTCAAGTGTCAACACGATGCGCAGTGGAAAACTCTGCCCACATTGTAATAGGGGTAGACAGGAGCCCACTTTTTTCCGATTTTTTTTACGTAGCTTGGTAGTGTAAAAGCAATTCTGAAAATATTTGCGACAGGAAATACAATGAATTGATGTCAGTTCAGGATATGTTGTGCGTTGTAAAACTCTTCCGTAAAATGCAATGGATAATAAGCATAGGGTGTGTTAAAAATACTGTCGCAGTCTGCATATCCCGTTCGTATGAATTCAATGAATGATTTTGACAACGACAGCAGCGTTCCGCCAAGCCGCATTAAGGGGAAGTTCCTCCTCAAAATACAATATTCCAATTCCCCCTTCTCCTTTCCCTACTGCGCATCAAAACATGCCACGTAGAATCTCATGAAAGGGAGCTATTTCTGTTGTTACTCGTCAATCACGAAGAAACTCAATTATATTGGATAATCTAGCTCTGATTTATTTTTCCTTCTTGCTTGGCAGCACTGCTATCCAGAAAGCAGAGGAATTTGGAAATATCAAGTAACTTAGTTGTGACTATGATGGTGACAGTCAAGAGATGAGCAGAGTTAAAGATACGGTGACAAAGGGAGGATGGCAGAGTCATTAGGACAGTCGGCGACTAATTCAAGACGAGGCAGAATAAATGCAATTTAACAGCTATTATTATAGAAATTAGTAGCGATTTTAATGAAATAATACCAAAAATATTTTTTAGATAAAAAGACACTCAATATACATTATAAAATTTAAACGCCCATATGTAATTAGATAGGGAATGCATTTTAAAATTTGCAAATGATAGCATAAAACCAGATGCATTTGAACAATTCCGGCTGTACGTTCTGATAACGGAAGTAACAAATTGTGTGAATTCTCTTAATATAGAATAACATAAAAATACCTCAAATTTTATTTAATAATTAAAATACTGGTAAATTTGTCAGCAAAATGTTTAATTACTATTTAGTTAACATAATAACCCATCTTTTGGGACTGCATCAGGTAACTAGATGAACAAGCTTTTTTTAATTAAAAAAAACAATACTAAGTTTGAAAACATAATATTTAGATAAAATATAAAGCAAATTTTTCAATGAAAAGAAATGAAATAAATATACACTTACAGTTAAAAAAACAGAACATTATACAATGCTTTAGATAATATTGTGTCGTGGACTTCATCCAGCGACATTTTCGGCCGAAATGATTTATAACAATGAGGCAGTACTGTAGGTCTTCAAATTTTAATAATGAAAAAATAAAAATTAATTTTTTGTTACACGACAGTGTCGTTTATTTTTGGTAAATTATTTGTATCACTTGTCAAATTGAGTGCATAGCGGTTCCACCTGATATGTAACACGTCGCTGTTGACGAGACTATAATTTCAATAATAATAATAATAATAAATTACATCTACCACCGCAAGAAACAAAACTGATAGACATCCCTGATATATGGCAGAAGACATAGAACATGTTCTGGGTTCATGCCCCCACTTGCCTGGCTCGTGATCCAATAGTGTCCCTCACCCTCAGTAACACACACACACACACACTTACACCAACACCAAGCCGCTGACCTCAGCAAGGGTAATTACTGAATCGCCGAACACGGTTAATTCGGGAGCGGAGGAGTCAAATTGACCTGTGTAGCATAGTGATGTATGCGATCCTTCTTAATGAACAAATAGCTTGTGCATTAATCAACGACGAACTCAAAGGCCCACAGCCTCGTCAGATTAATCCGCCCGTCTCCAACACTTTAAATCTTCGAAACGTCAGCTGGGCCGAAACTCTACGACCCTTTTCAATACTACTTTTTTATATCAATAACAGTATCGGTATGAATTGAAACCTATACACAAAATTAATGGAACAAACCGGATTATGATTGATTTAATATCCATTATTTTCGTCATAAATGTAGGGAGAAAATTATTAAAAGCATATGAATCCACACGGAACAGTAATTAAAATTCATTATATTTATATACGTAGACAGAGAAGGTTTATAAACGTGTATTTCAATTTATCAGTATCATTTATAAGAATCAATGAAACGTCCTTTAACAGACAATTTGCTATTACATGTAACGGACGTTTCGCTACCTCTTTGTACTCTCTTCAAGATTAAAAATTCTCTTACTATTTATTATAGTTTAAGAAATGTCATACTGAACTATAGAAATAGTGAAAATGAGAGGAAACATATTCATTGATTTAGTGAACCAATGCATCTTCTATTTACTTTTTCTCATTTTGTTGTGTATCAGGCTACATGAGGATGATCCAGACACTAGTAACTTTCATTTAATAGCATAGGATGGGAATTGAAAAGGGAAGGTATGTGCTTAACCCTTAAGTAGCCTGGCAGGCCCCACTCACATTCAAAGCTGTATTATTTATAATATAACTTTTACATTGCTCTGTCCTTCTATCAATTCCTCCACCAATGTGTTTCTTAAAACTTTTGATAAAAGAATATGGTTTTACGTTCTTTGGTAAAATATAAAATTAAATTTTCCTACACCTGCACGGTTGGGGCCCACGGTACTACTTACGCGTGTAGAAGCTCTTCGGAGGATTTTGTTCTTATCCTGGAATTTAACGACTGTTTTCTATTACCCAGTTTCTTTGTACGTTGATTTCAACCGTAGGATTCCCTTACTTCTTTCAGAGTATTATAGATTATTTCAGAGCGCAGCTTTGGCAAGTTGTGTTAGTAAAATGTTTTTCACCTTTGCTGAACTTGAAGATGATATTTTTTTATTGCGAAAACGTTTATCCAAAGATAGTACAGTTTTTAGTAAGGGATATATATATATATATATATATATATATATATATATATATATATGAATTCACTGAGTAAATAATTGACATGAATGCTTGAAGAAATTGTGAAGTGCATTGACAATCAATTTAAATGCGAGAGAATCGACAAAGCTGTGAATATATTTATGTATTGTAGTTGATAATATTTGATTGGCTTAGTGTTTGCGGTGAATATTGATAGAGTTTAGGGTAGGAGGGGGAATCAGATGAAGAAAAGTAAAGGAATAGTTGTTGAAGAAGAGACAGTGAGATGCCAGCTAACTGAGAGAGAAATTATTGTTAGTTATGCCGGAGTGAGAGAGTGGAAGGATATAGTCTATTGTCAGTTTTCTTTTGAGTCTGCGGTAGCGTGAAGGAGGAGGTGAAGAGGACTATGGCTATTGTCATTGGATTGGTTGATGGAGCTTTTGATTAATGAGGATATGCATGTTTTTATTGTGGTGGAGATGAGAGGAATTTGGATGTCATTGTGAATTACTGAGTTTCGAAGGTATAATTCTAAGGATTCTGTTTTGCTTGGTTTAGATTTTTTTTGAATTGGTATTGACAGTAGATCCCCAAATGGAGCATGCGTATGACCATATGGGGCGGATTAGGGAGAGGTAAAGGAGTCTTTTGGTGGAGATGGAGATTGGTGCGTTTCTGTTGAGGAGTGGATAGAGTAATTTTATTTTGGTGTTAATTTTGGATGCAAGGTGGGTAAGTGGGTCAGTTTGGAGTCGAGACAAGTCCGAGGTACGTGATGGAGTTTTTAATTGGGATTTGGGAACCAAAAAGATAGAATGAATGAGTAAGGGGATGTTTGATTTTGAGGGTGAATGGAACTATTGCTGATTTGGAATGGTTTATGCTGACCCTCATGTTTTTTGTCCAGATTTCCAGATCGTTTAGAGCTGTTTGGACGGTGCGAACACCTGAGGTGAAGGAAGAGGTTTGGTGGAGGATAGCTATGTCATTGGCAAAAAATATTGTTATAGTGGATGGATGACAGGGAATGTAGTAAGACTAAATGTTAAACAGGAAAGGGGCTAATATGCTACCTTGCGGGGTGCCAGAGGAGGTGGGGAAAGTTTTGGAGAATTTATTGTTAATTTTGACGAAGTACGAGCGGTTCGTAAGGTAATTTGAAAGGATTTTGAAGAGCGTGTCGTTAAGTTCATTTTTTTTATTTTGGATAAGAGGGATGGATGATGGACTTTGTCGAAGGCTTTCTCTGCGTCAATAAATACACCAATGCAGGAATTTGGAGTATAGAAAGCATTATTGATGAAGGTGGTGGCAGAATATAGCAGGAATGTTTAGGTCTGATGCCATATTTAGCAGATGGGATAAGTGATAATAATTGATTAGAGAGGTGGGGAAGGAAGAGTTTTTCGAATAGTTTAGAAAGGGTGTTAATTCTATTTTAAAGTAATATTCAGTTCATTAACATAAGTGTAGTTCTTTGGGGTCTGACAGGCCCCACGCGGCTACTTAAGTGTTAAGGATCCCACCCAGTATTCACCTGAACGAGATAAAGGACAAACCCCAGAAAACCTGCATTAGGTAGATCTGCCTATTGTGTATTCCGAATGAAGGGAGAGGTGTTAGTTAGAGGTGTCAAGTTAGCACTTGTAATTAAATTAGTTTATATATTATCTTGTGATAAGTTGACTCCTCAATTTTAATGGCAGCTTCTGGTTGAGGGTCGGTCGACCATCGACGGAAATACTTGGTAACCCATAAAAAAAATACTGGAGAATGTAGGGTTTTTCCGGTTTTTATTATGTTTCGATTGTGTCTAGGCATCAGTTATCTGAAGACGATGGCGGAGTTAGCTGCCGAAACGTTGTATTTTACAAATGATATAACCCGTGTGAAATCCCGAAAATTTTTGTTCAGTATAGAAAATACGGATTATTTCGCAATATTACACCTGATGTACAGCCCTTACTTTAAATAAGGTTTACAGTTTCAAGCATTTATTTCCCTAAACAGATATTTCGTTCCATTCTTTTAATTTAATATATATTTTTTTCATTCCACTTTAAAATTTACAAACGGCTTTGTTAAAATAAATAGGTATTTTGTTTAAATATAATCTATGGGATGGTGGTGTATTAGTTTAAATTTCAACTCAAATACTTGTTGAGACCGTCATTGTATACTTTTCCCCCCACTGCCATGTACGCGTATCACCTGCATGTGCGTAATAAATCACAGCATTTTCCGAAAATCACATTCACCGAGAAAGAGTTTTGTGTGAGTCCTATAAAGCTGATTACATTTGTGAATATACGTGGTTTGGTATAAATATACATTTACAATTAAACGAGAAATGACACCTTTTCCTCTGTTAAATCATAACTTTACTGATTATTAAGAAATATAAAAATGGAGCTGAATGTTTCAGAAAATAATTCTAATTTAACTAATATTATTACGACGTTTCATCCATCATTGGTTAAAAATGTTATACAATATTATTAATTTTGTGTCCTGCAAAGGTTGCGACCGAAATGGTTCCTGAAACTGGACGGAACTTTATAATTTTATTAACTATTTATTAGTTAAACTTCTTGCTGATAATTGTAGCTGTATATTTTATTTATTACGCTTAATGTCACATACTTGATTTTTGATTTCACTATTTTATCATCCGCTGTATGCAGATAAATTATCAGACTAAGATAAACAAATTATACTGAGAGAGTAAAGAAATATATTTTCTCATAACATTGGGACAACGTATCAATAACGTCTATTACTATTATTTTAGTAGTTTCTTTCGAATTATCGGATCTTTAAATGATTAAAGGTTCAGCAAGAACATTACGGCCCGGCGACAGGCAGGCAAGAACTGGTTTCTCCCGGCGCCAGGATGCCTGTCTGAGGCTCGTTTTACTGAATGAACCTTCACCCTTCACATTTTCCGAAGGGCACTGTTTCTTGTGTCATGAAAAAATTCCCATTCTGGACGAAGGACTCATCAGGATTGGTGGAACAAACATCACGTGGGATAACGTTTTCCCTTGGAGAACGGATATACGAGTTAAGCTCCGAGGTGAGAAGCTCAAAAATATTCAGTGTGGTGCACGACGTTGAGAAGCCAAAAAATAAGTAGAATTGTTCTAGACTTTGAGAGGGCGAGGAGATAGAGAAGGAGAGTGGTTCAAGACGTTGAGAAGGTGAGGTAGAAAGGAGAAGAGTTGATCAGGACGTGAAAGTGTGGAGTAAGCTGGAAAGTGTAACAATAATTGAATGTGATGTGTGAATTGTTGTTCTTTACTGAGGAACTATTTAGTATAAGGAAGTCTATAGGGAAGTAGGAGGAAAAGTTGGATTTTTCTCAATCACCTGCAGTACCAAGATCATCTCACATTCCGCCGCCAGAGGGAAAATCTACAATTTTATCCAAAGGAAGAATGAAGTTCAGGTCACCCAGTAACCTGAATCAAAACACGAAAGAAGATAAAACAGGTTAGCCAAGTGAACGAAACCTCTGTTGCACGTGGTTACCCCAATAAGTAATTAACCCTGGTATTTAAAAAATCGTCCGCTGGAATGAATTAATTGATTTGTTTTTAATAGTGCGCAAGATCCATATTAAGTGACTGTTTGTAAATATAAATGAAATTATTTAATTATATTCTAAAGCGCAAGTATTATATTTAAATAAATTCCCTATATCATCTCTAGTATATTATTACACAACATTTGGAACAAAATCGTTCTTTACATTTTGATAATATTATGGTTTAACACAAGGAAGTTTACTTTAAGAAAATTTTAATTATATTTATTGTAAATGTTAAACATGACACAATACATATGATGGTTTGTTAATTATATATCTTTTAGTTGTGCTCTTTGATTTATATTTTTAGTTGATTTAGTTTGGTGACAAGGACCACAAGAGATGGTCGAAGCGTCAAAACGTTTTCAAAATTTTGTGTTTCATGCAGAGTGGCGTAAATCGTTTGTCGAGTTTTCAAGTTTTAATGTAAATGTGAAACTTAAAACTTCAATTATATCATTACATACATTTGCTTATATGACCCTTCATCCTAAAGGACACTATTAATTTCATTTTATGGCCACATAAACTCACAAGAATTACGACCTTAGGTCGATGATATACATACACCGCTTCATTTACAATGATGAAACATCCTTCACTGATCAAAGAAAGCGTTCAGAATTTAGTGTTGCTAGATTTTTATCAGGAAAACGTCTTCTGTAAATTAAGTTAATGTTCATAGAGGATAAATTTGCATTGTTGGGATGCTAAGTTATTCTTACGGCTCCCATTGTTAGTGAATGATTTACAGCTTTGGTCGGCGGAATAAAATGTGTTATGGAGCTGTATCTATCTCCGTTATTTTACAGAGCGCTCTGGTGAGGCCACCTTGGGCAATATATCCAAGGAATGGGGGAATCATAGACAGAGAAGCCCAGACATTAGCAGAGGAATATGCCGGAGACAGGCTCTACGTCATCCACGGGAACGGCCCTTTCCCTATCTGCCATATCCCAGACCTAAATAATTTTGACAAATGTAAAGACGTAAAGGTTTAGAGTCATTGAGACACATTTGTGTGTTCCATATTTAAAAAAAAACACAGGTTGTGGGAATAAAGAATTGTGGGAACTAAATCGTCCGAATAAATACTTTTGAAAATAAACGGTTATATTCTAATCTTACACAATAGCTTTAGTATTTTATCCTTCTTTTGATTTATCAAATTCCACCACATTGAAAATAGATTTCGGAGAAAATTTTACTCACAGCAGGTTTTCTAGGGTTTTCCCTGCATCTCATAGTCGAAACACAGGGTAGGATCCTTAAACCACAGCCAGGGGGCCCTAGTAAACCCTTCGCTACCTTGCTCTACCTTCCGCATCCCCCCTTTTCAATTCCCTTCCTATGCTATTAAAGGGGAGTTGCCTGTTTCAGGATCACCCTCATGTAGCCTGTTAACCCCCCCGAAAATGATTACATTACGATTGATTTTCATAATTCAAATGGTTACAGCTTGTATTTCTAGATAGATGATTGATAAAACCCATACCATCAGTTTTAGGAAATGTTTCTCTATATAAGCATCTATGTAGAAGAAAGACAATAATGTAAAAATGACCTGATCAGGGACTCGAACCTGTATTCAGTGTGTGCACTCTACCACTCTCCCTCCATTCCCGTATACGTAAGCATCCGTTTAATATTTCCTGTTTGTGTTACAACAAACTTGTCTTTCGAAATAAGGATGGTCTTTCGTTAGTAGATTCACTTGAAGTAGTAGCTTGAAACTGAAATTTTTAAAAAAAATTGACTGACTCCCAGCTGCCATAAACAGTCTATGAAAAACCGTGACGCTTGGAACAATTAAAAGTGGCGGATTGCCTATATTACGGACGAGAAGTTAGAAAGCATTGTACAGTTACATATGTATTATAAATAAATACAATGAATGTGGAAATGTCAGAAATAGAAGAATTTCATAGTATTTATTCAGAGAGAACAGTGTTCCAAGATCCAAGCTGATCTCGCTCTCAGTGTTTAAAACTGTAATCCACAGTTATCTTCAGCGAACGAGCGTCATGAAGCTATCACTCTCTCGTACAGGAACATCATTCACGAGGTGTGTAAAATGGTGCTTCATTAAACTGGCGTAAATTAATTAACCCTCGGTTAGGCGCGCCAGGCCCGGCAGACCTATGCCGTTTATTTTATTTTATGTTTGGAAAGCCAGGTCAGGTACTGGAATGAACTTTTATGACATCCCAGATTGAAGTGTTTTCAATGGTCTGCCTAGGTCATATTCCAGAAGGGACCGTAGTTTCTAGGAAAATGGCGAGATAATGAGAAAGAAACGCAGCGTAGGTTCATGGTACATACTGCGTCCACTCACGCCAGGATTTTATTGCATCTCTTTGTTGTACTGCTGAGTTATTTTATTAGAAATCAATGACGAATATTCACGATTAGCGTTAAATATTTATATTTTTGATATATATATATATTACTATTACTATTACTAATTACTATTACACCGTTTTGAAATATGAGTAAAAAATCCAATAACTTCAATAATTCTCAACATATAGGAAAGACTCGTCTGATTTTAGAGGACGATATCTGTGACTAAAAAGTTGTACCTGAAGACAAAATTGAACAATCGGAAACTGAAGATAATGAAGAGGCAACACTAATAAAAACACCGTGAACCATGCTCAAATGAACTAAGAAAAAATATAAGAACCAATATTTATGTGAAAATTGCAGTAAATTTTTGTGTTTGGGATTATATACTGATAATTTTCTAAGAATGTTTTGACGAATCTTCAAAAAAAGTTAACAGAAGGCTTAATAATTTTAATTTTTCAATTGAACAGAACCTAACAGTTAAATTAAAATTTAGTAATATAAAGATATAACCGCATATTTTATCATTCATCTCCTGAAAAGGCTTCAGCAGTTGACCTTTCAGTCCTTGAACTGATGTTTGGTTTCCAGAATAGGGTTTCAATAAATTTAGAGATGTAAAATACCAAATTTTGTTTAATGTAAAACTTACAATTTTACAGTAATTAGAATTTCATTTTACAGTTTTAAGTAATCAAAACTTTCGTTGGACCTGTGAATTGTGTATATATGTATACATATATATATATATATATATATATATATGAAAATTGTCAGAAGGTAGATTGAAAATAATTGGTTCAAAATAGTGTTCTGAAACGTAAAGGTTAATGCGTAGTTCCGCTGGATAAAGCGCGCCTAACGGAGAGTTACTTTAACTGTGTCAAAGTTACTGCTTTTCTTCCATTAAGCGAAGCAGATTCTATTCTCATATATGTTTACCAACGCCTAACCATGAACGTGTGACGCTATAAAATGTGCTCGAGGCATATGGCGCATCTGAACTTGCCTGTCAAAAAAATTGGCACTTTGTAGGCAAAACGTTGGCCAACTCTGATTTAGAATGAAATCGTAAGAACTGGATCCTTAAGCTAATTTTGTTACTTTATTTTACGATTTCGGTTATTTATGACGCACTTGTGTAAAGTATGAACTAAGGAATAGTTGAATTGTAAACTAGTGGGCATGGTGAAATAACTATATACCTTGTAATTAGATAAGCTGATTTCAAAAACAATAAATCATAGTAGAGTAAATGAGCTAACTCAAAAAAGATTTGTGTGTTGCATACAGCACCAGGCGCTTACATTCTACAGCCGATTACATACCTTTTTTAAAGTGACGTTAAAATTGTTATATTGTTTAATACTATATTGGACAGCAAGGTAAATGTAAAAACCTACAAGGTTATCTTTACTATAAAGTTTTTCCAGTTTCCGAAATACGGCTAGCCATTTCAGCACAGGATATTATTGGTCCCTATTTCTTCCCAAATAAGCCGGGCGAGGCTGTAACCGTAAATTCGGAACGGTACACAACAATGTCCGTCATTGTTGTTTTTCCCAAAACATGTCGTAATTTCAGGCGTACAGAAACATGGCATACTTTCAACAAAACGGAGGCACACGGCATATTTATAATGAATCTTTGGTAGTTCTAAAACAGTTTGTAGCAAAGATTTTTTTGTGACATGGTATATTAAAAAATGACTTCACTTATTTTGTTTCCGTCTGTAAAAGTTTAAAAGCCACGCTTACAGAAACAATTGAACAACCAAAGACCAATTGAATCAGAATCATGATAATAAATTGGTGCATTCTACGAAATATGTTACAGTAAACCCTCACAGAATCGAAGTCAGGAACGTGATGGAGCATATGTACGTGATGCATTTTTTAACAAATAAATTTTCATAACTAAACAAAAAGACATCAAGCAGCCAACATGTCACAATTTTAATATTACAAAAAAGTACAAAGAAAGGCCAAAAGGAACAAATAGAAGAATTTAGTTTGAATTAATAGGTTTCGTCCTCAACTTTCTAGACCTCCCCAATTCTTTTTAAATTACATATACATAGGTGATTACAAATAATTAAACTTGGTATGTTGTAGGGACTTACAATTGAAATCTTATAAAAGTTCGTCATGCAGCCGCAACGTATGCGGCCGTAATGAGGGAAAACAATTTTATTTTTCTGGAGAATGGACTGAGGAGGTCCCGAAATTTAAGGACGAAACATTTTAATTCAAATTAAATTCTTTCATTTCGGACTTTTCCCAGCCTTTGTATTTTATTTATATCATTGTCAGATTAATTTAATTATATTATATATAATTTTATATATAGGGTTTTTCGGTAAGGACGGGTAGATGATGGGGTGGAATAAACCTAACAGTGTGACACGTATTAAATAAATTATTATTTTTTATTTGAAAGGCCCAATTAAGAACTTTCAAACAAAAAAGTAATTTTGTTAGTACCATATACACAGTTTGTTTTATTCCATTTCAACATCGACCCGCCCAAATAGAAAACTCCTATATTATTAAACACGTAACATACAATGTATCATCAGTTATTTTTGGAGCACGTCAGATGAAGACAAACGAGTTTCGACCGTAATGTTCCTTGGCTACAGTCCTGGAGGAAAACTCTTCTTCTTTTGCACCTCTAATGTTTAATTCAACTGTAGTTTCATCCATTCAAAATTCATCTTCAGAACAAAATTGAATAAATGTGTGTTAAATAGTGTAAAAAATTTTGACATTGTTGATTTGATTTATATTTCTTTATTTTATAGACGTCGAATAATTTCAAATATTCTTTTTCAGAACTTTTACTGTAATATGAATAAAAATTTTAATAATAATTATACACATACTTAAATAATTAAAACACCATGCAATCAATAAGTCTTCCTTCCTCCATGGCTCTACAACCCATTGAGGGCCTGCGCCTACCGAGTCGACTGCAGACTGTCATCTTACATGACACATTACGAATTTGGAGTGACACGTGGTCAGTGTATCGCTCCTCCAACAGTCTTAATCCCTGTCTTCGTGACCATGACGACACAAACATCCAAGCCCAGGCCAGGATTCGAACCCGGGACCTCTGGACTGTGAGGCAGCAACTAGAGGCTAGCCACTACACCACAGGAGGTCGGCATCAACAAGTCTACTTTTATTATTTTTGGACTCTGAATTGCTTGACATAGTCGAATCATTTACAGGTGTTGTTGTTGTGGTATTCTGTCCTAAGACTGGTTTGATGCAACCCTCCATGCTTAAGGTATACTTAAAGTATCATTACCTCCAATTTAATACAAGTTTTAGATACATAAAAATACATTTTCAAGCATCAGTAATTTTCTCAGGGGAGGAAAATTTCACTTTTAGGAGTCTTCTACTTATTATTATTATTACTACTACTGTTAGAATCACACAGCTTCACCTCAAACCATTTGCAATTAAGTATTACGCATAGCATGTTATTATTATGGTAATGGTTCCAGTTTCATACACGTTAAGAGGAGGAAAGTGCAAGTGATAACCATTGGTTTCAGCTCCTAGGTCCCGCCAAAGCACTAAGAATTAACTGAGATGCCAGGCTGGAAAAAATATAATCCTGGAACTATAATCTAATCCTCGGACGCTGACCAGAAAAATAATTTGTGTCCCCACAGGGCAAAATCCCCTTCATGGATAAATTTTTTGCGCGAGAATATTTATGACGGGATGGGACTGTATGGAGGATAATCGTTGACTGCCAAAGAAAGGTATAGATTGGTCGTAGGAGATTGCTTTAAAAGTTACGTCTGTGGTGACGAAATGGTTCACAGGAGGCCGAGAAGATTATTGTGGGTCCAACCCTTCAATGAGTAATGTTGATTCAGGCCCCGAACGTAAACTCTCGAAGTAACTCTGGGCCCACGGCTTGAAGTATAAAGACAATTCCCGGAAAGAGTAAAGTACCATCGGGCCGAAGTCATCAATCAGTGAAATTATTCAGGGTAGCTGCATCATGAGAGGAAACTCGCACAACCGACGAAAAAGTCCCGCTAAGGGACAAAGCAAAATTTGTCGACCTTCCAGAGCCTTACCATCAACAAAATTCACGTTTAATTCAATTTTTTTTAAATCAGGATTTTGTGCAGAAAATTTTATCGAACATCTACTACATACAATTCTTGCGGTGATTCACTGAACAGAAGACTGATTGCAGTCCATCAGTTAATACTTTTTTCTCGTGTGCTTCATTAACTGCCTTTATTTCCAACAGGACCACAACAATCGATTTGGTTCCTTTGTGGCACGAAGCTTCCTCTGCTCTGAAATGTGTAGACGGAACCTCCCACTCATGCTCCATTAGTTCCCATAGGCGCTTCAAATCGGCTGGAATCTCATTCAAAGGGTAAAGAGAAGAAATAAAACCTCGGATTACGTGGCACCAAATAAGGTTTACGATTCTCATTTTCTGGAAGCGTTTATCACAAACTTCTCCTAACAACAGTTAACAGTGAAAATATGGAGAGAAAAAACTTTTTTATGGTTTTCCACAACACATATTTCACATTCAAATCCATCTTAAGATTACAAGTATCAAAAAAATATAATTTTAGGACTAATCTGATTTCTATACATTTTAGTCAGAAGCCCCAACTTGAAATGTATATAAATGGGGGATATTCATTATTTACATGGGATATTTATATAATAATCATAAGGTTTTTAAAATGAAAATAAGAAAACAATTTACTTAATCAATAAACATATTTACTTTAATAATTACAATTTCGAAGTTTCGATTTCTATGCCAGGACTTCTTTCGTTGATTACGAGTACATATATATTTACAAACATGATACATATGAATTCCTTAAAGTTAAACAATTCAATATCTAACCTCAAGTTTGCATTTATTGGCTTGTCATAAAGCAAAATATTTTACACAAATATATTCTGCTCTGGCAGCACAGAAAATCAGCAAGGAGTCACAGAGGTAATTATCATGTGGGCTTAGCGCAGGTTCCAGCTCCTTCCTCCAAATTGGGTCGTCCTCTCTCTCTAGATCACAGCTGCCGACCTCCTATTCTACCTGTTACAGGAAGAATTTCAAAATCTCCCTTGCCACAATTTGAACCACAGTCATGAATCAGAAGAATAGCGTAGGCTAGCTACAAGCGGAATTTCTCACAAACTCCAAAATTCTGTCCGAAATCTCCTCTCCAAGAAAATAAGTGTAAAAATCTTTCTAAAATTGTACTCTCGCACAATCTGTCCCAAAATCTCTCTGCCAGCCTTCTTAAAATCTCCTCCCCACTTCTTTAGTTTTTATCAGCAAAGTCACAGGGATGGATATCCACCATTAACATTTATGGTTCTAATTGGGGAAATACACCACCCAATGCCGCCAGCTCTCACAAAAATTGGGATACTCCCAAAGCGCAATGCGGAGACTAGGTTTTATTGCCCCTTCCTCAAATGCTGTATCCCGTTTTTTTAAGCACAATTATTGAATACGACACAGTGCACAGGTGATAATAAATAAAGATTATAGACTTAGTTAATCGTTAAAAAGTCATGCACTCAATTCTTAGGAAAACCAGCAGTTAAGACGTTATTGAAAAAGTAACTGTTTCTATATTAAAACGTATTTGAAATTCTGAAAACATCTTGTTCTTTAATATGGGATAAAGTATGATTCAGTTTTCTGTTAAATGATGAACCTAATCATTTTTATGACATATGCATGTTTATAATTTTCTGGGAAGGGAATATATTTCGGTGGCAGTAAGAGATAAAATAAAAAACAAATCAATATAATTTTAAAATAATTTTTTCGAAGAAATATGTAGTGAAATGTATCTATAATTATAACATTTCACGTCAATAAACAAAACAAACCAAAAAAAAATTAGAAATACTTTCGTTTTTTACTTCTGTTCAAGAAAGTATTTGAAATGTTTTTAAACATACCTTATAATTCCCTATAGACCATCTTCAACAAGGGCCAATAGGAGGGCCTTACAGTGGTCAAAATTGTCTTGATTCCAACACAACTTGCCAATACATCGTTGTTTGCGCATATTGGCCTACTTTTATTTGTGTAGAAAACCGCTTCCAAAGCCAATGTCAATGAACTGCATTCCCAACCCTAACCAACATCGGTCAATTCAAGCCAATCCCCATCCACATTGGCCCAGCCTGGGTCAAAGTGTAGGGGGACCCTTAAAAATACTGTAGGTCAGCTGTTCTATTCTCTTACGGTTCTGTTTTAAAATGAAAATTTCTTCACGGTAGATTTTATGCGTTCTCGTTCAAAAACATTTTTTGTAACACCTCCCCAATTAAATGTTTCTTTTCTAGCATATACCGGATATATTTAAACGGTTTGGTCACCGTGATAGATTTAAACAGTGTTGCCAATGATGTCCACCCTAATTTACTTACCGTATCAGGTCTGGTCCCCGTATCACAAACTTTGTTGCTCCTTTCCGACATTCTGGTGATTTATATAAATAACCTAAGAATCTGCACCCTACTCGAGCATGATTTGAACGAGAAAATTTTAATTCGGACCTTTTGATTTTGCGTTCACCTTTCTTAAGATTCTCTTTATGATGTGTAAGGGTTACAACTCTATTAGTCCCGCAGAATTTACTTGCTCTTCCCAATTATAAAATTGAGCTGAAATGATGTTCACACCTCTTCATAACTTATACGATGATTATTGCAAATCTTCACTATTTTTATTGAACATTAATTAAGTGATTTTATTACTATTCATCTTCGTTTTTTACTGTTTCATTAAGAAGACCTTAGAGTATCCCAGATGCTATGTACAAAATTAGTGACATGCCATTTTAAGGAAGATAATCATAAAATAATTCACTCAAGAATAGAATTATTCAATGCTGACTAGTGGACAAATAAATTTAAGGTTTTTGTCTCTCCCTCTCTCTTAACACAGTTTTGAAGATTACCTAACCTTGAATTCAGAAACGAATTTTGAATTTTATTTTCCTATATTTTATATAGATATCAGATAAAGTTTCGGATTAAGAGAAACAGGTGGTGCTGATGACAACAAAGAAATTGTAGCACAGTAGTAAAGTATCTAAAAATTCAGGAAGATCATTCTACCAGGCGACAGGCAAGTAGGAGTTGAATTTCCCGGCGCTAGGCTGCTGGACGCGAGACGTGTCTTCTTGCGGATTTGTAGTGTTTATTTTTTTTGCTGAAAGAAAATTCACCCTTCATAGTTTCTGAAGGACTCATGATGATTGGCGGAACAAACATATCGTTGGAGAAGGGATATACAAGTTTAGTTGGGAGGCGAAAAAACCGAAAAACATATTCAGAATGGTTCTAGACGTTGAGAGGGCGAGGAGATAGAGATGGAGAATTAATCAACACATTGCGAAGGCGAGGTGGAAGGGAGGAGAAGGCTGTAGACTGTAACGGAATTTGAATGGAAGGAGGAATCTGAAGAGTATAACGATATTTGAAAGTGGCGTGTCAATTTTTGTCCTTCATTGAGAAACTATTGAAAACAAGGAAGGCCAGAGGGATGAACGAGGAAACTCTGGGGTTTCCTCAATGACCGGCAGCACCAGGTTCATTCCACTTTCAACGGCAGAGGAAAATCTGCAAATCAACCCAATGGAAAAATGAAGTAACAGTTGCCTAGTTACCTGAAACAAGACTCGAATGAAGATAAAACAGGTTCGTCAAGTGAACGGAATCTCTGCTGTACGTTGTTAGCTTATAAGTAATTAACCCTGAATTATAAAAAATCGTCCCCTTGAATTAATTTATTTGTAGGTAATAGCGCGCAGGACACCTCAAAGTGATTGTCTTTATTTCTGAATAAAATTATTATATAATATCTTAAAGCGCAAGTAATTTCATTTATATAACTTAAATACAAGCCTATAATTATTTAAGAAAATATTTTTTCGAGAAAACATAAACGAAGAAGGCTTTATACACTCAAAACGTTAAAGAAAAATTTTGATCAATTATTTCAGGCCTTTCTTTCAGATGAAAGATATTGTTTGTCATGTCAAGTTTTAATGTTTCGCTGGATTAGGTAACACTATGACACACTTCTAAACTCTCTCACACTTACATAGTGATCATCACCGGGACCGCACTCACAATAACTGTCACGATGTTCGGAAAATGTGCTTAACGCGAAGGTCTGTTTCTAGCAGTTCCCGAGACGTCATGCAAAGCAAGCAATCCGTGCTGTAGTGTATAATGAGCATGCATGCGTCTGTCTTGAGACTTGCACGCCCGAAGCGCTGCCATTGTTCTGCACCAAACTACTGCAGCACTTGGAGCTACTTGCTGAGAACACAATTCGCGGCCGCACTGCGATCAACACGAGCAACACGACTTGGCCCAAAATTACGTTTAAGTTAATTACAAACCCAACGAGCCCTCTATGTGCGGGGCCAATTAAAAGTTACCCCACGTCCTTCCGACCCTCACCCCTGCTCCGTCACCAGGCGCTGCACCCTTTTCTTTGCCACCCATACCTAAATTGCGTCTGTTTCCTATTGCGTAAGTAATTTATTAAACTTGTTAATTAGTTCTTATGGATTACATTCTATGCTTGAACGAGTTTATTCCCTTTTTCATGAACGATTCTCGGGACGCAAATACAGTCAGTCAAGAAACATGAAAATCATTACGGAGAAAATGAAATCGCCCTAAAAGACATTTAGAATATTTATAATCCTATGTAATAAAGTCTCAGATCACAATATCCACATTTATTTCAACAGAACTTTAAGAAATTATTGCTACATCTGCGAAAAAGCTATATAAAGGAATTAACACAAAAAGGTGGGGACATCAGGAGAGTGAATGGGAAGAAGAAAATGCAGAAAGAAGGAAGGACTATCTAGAAAAGGTGTATCATGAGGGAAATCTAGATCAGTCAGTAATAGAAGAATAAGAGCTAGGGAACAAAATATTAAGGTCGGAGTTTGATAGAGCGCTGACAGACCTGAGCAATTATAAAGCGCCAATAATTGATACGACCATCGGACGAAGATCATGGCTGTTCCGAATAGTTTACTAAGTCTACGAAACTGGAAGAATACCAAAATATTTTACTAAAAACATTATTATAACCACACCGAACAATACTGGGGCTGATAGATGCGTACAGGACAGGACAATTAGTTTCGTATCCAATACATGCAAAATAATAACAAAAATAGTATATAGGAGAATGGAACGTCAAATAAAATGAGAGCTAGGGGACGATCAGTTTGCTTTTAGGCAGAACGTATGGACAAGAGAAGCAACATTGACTTTGTGTATAAATTTAGAAGACAGGATAAGAAAAACCGGCCTACGTTCATGACATTTGTAGATTAAGGAAAAGCATTTAATAATATGAACTAGAACACACTATTCAGGATTTAGAAGAGCACAAGAATGTAATATTGAGAACTACAGAAGGCAGTCAGAAATAAATACAATTGAATATCATTAAAAGAAAGCATAAATCAAGAAAGAAGTAAGACAGGGTGCAGGCGATGAAGAAAGTTAAAACGGAATACTGCAAGGAGAAGAAATTTTGCCGACGATATTGTAGTATTATGAAAATCAGAAGAAGACTTGAAAACCATAATAAATGGCATGAACGTGATCCTAGAGAAAGAGTGGGGATGGTAGAAGTATAGTAGACATAGAGAGTAGGATAGTACGGGCGAGGAAGACTTTCGCGAAAAAGAGGAATTTAGTTAGGATAATATAAGGGATAAAATGAGGAAATAGTTGCTAAAGTGTTTGTACGGGACGTTAGGAGTTGCGGAAATGAAAATAATAGAAGCTTTTGAAATTAGGCGCTCTAGGACAATGCTGAAAATCAGATGCGTGGATAGAATCTCTAACGAGGAAGTTCTATACAGAATAGGGGAAAGCGGACAATATGGAGGACGTTGACCAAGAGAAGGAATAGATTAATAGGCCACGTTTTAAGACATGAGGGCTTGTAAAATTAGCATTAGAAGGAAGTGTGTAGGGTAAGAACAGAAGAGGGAAGGCAAGGATGCGCTAAGTTGATTAGGAAGGATGTGGGATGTGCTAGTTATGTAGAAATGTAAATGCTTGCGCAAGTCTTAGGACTGAATACCACAAGAACAACAAAAATTGGTACAATCCTACCGAACTGAATTATTCTTTCACCAAGAAGAGAGACGTTTTGACGAGTTTGTTATATCCTAAAATAACTAAGAACCACTTTCTTGATAAAGAATTAAATTTAGGATAATAATCTTGTGTTCCATGTTAAATAATTTCATAAAAGCTGACCTCCTGTGATCTAGTGGCTAGCGTCGCTGCCCAGCATCACAGGGATCCCGGGCTCGAATCCCAGCAAGGGCTTGGTTGTTTGAGAAACCATATTGTGATACCCGTACATATATATAAGTTCCCTAAATCGTGTACAGCCTTGCAGTTGGTGCAACCATAAACAAAAATTAGAAAAAAAGATCATAAAACTTTTTTCTTCGCAATAAAAATCTGAAGGTATATATTTTATCAGTAAAAAACTTTTTTACAGATTACGTGAAATGAGGAAGATTATTTCCCTGGTGCCTGAAGGTGTCTAACATGTACCTGATAGAAAAATAATCACCAAGCAGCGTCACTTTGGAATTGGTTGACATAACACATCGTCGTTCTAAAATCCGTTTCTGTATCAGAAATACGCAAATAGGAATTTAATTTTGTTCAATCCAATAATATTGCCATTCGATGCTTTAATATAGGAAGTCCATCGCGGGCTAATTTTATTAATTCGGAAGAAATCTATTGTAAAGAGCAATGGTTGGTAATAAAAACTCTTAGGTTCACCTAACAGAAAAACAATAAGTATTCGTATCAGTAATGTTTTTCTACTTGTCTGTTTAATTTCTGTAATGAGCTTAGTTACGTAAGTGTCTTGTATTATTGAGAGTATAATTCTGTTGGGATACAGACTCGGTCCTGTTGGCTGAAATGTGATTCCATACATTATTACTGGAGCAGGTCCTGATATGGAAATCTCATTTCTGTTAGCTGGAATATCATAAAGCAATTAGGTTCACAGGGTAACGAATGACAGTCCTTTATCAACAAAGTGTTTGAGAAGAGACTGCATAATTAACCTGGAGCACCGTCGTTAATGGGTCCCTAATCCAGTCACAACAGTAACAGCGCTCTTACCTCCGCTTGCACATAACTTCGCCATCAACAGACAGCTTCCTGCAAACAATGCAGGATATTGCGCGACGTGGCTGCAAGTCAAGTAGCGAGATAGCGCCGCCATCTATTATTCCCAGTTGCTGGTGAATAATAGACGAGCTTTCAGCTGCCGCGCGGGGGTGGGGACGCCTCACACACATACACAAAATTCCAACGCATGTCCCATAGTGTCTGAGGAATGCAAACTCTGAGACACTCGCACCGCTCTGTCTTCCGCGGAAAAGATAAGCTTCTTCTTAACTCAGCAACGTGTCCCAAGATCTTCGACGCCCAGTCAACATTGTTTCTGAAGATCGTATCTGACTCCTTTACAGAAACTCATTTTCAATAAAACAGGAAATACCGTTGGGGAATAAATACGACTCATGCATATGGTGTTTCTTACGATGTGACGATAAAGACAATGTTTAATTATATACTTAATATATAAGTATATAAATGAATCGCCGAAATGTATGCACGCGCATAACTTTCCTATAACTGTTCCAACTTGGATATTTATTCTTTGTTATTGTCTGGAAAAGTTTCGTAAAATTATTTTAAAATTCGTACGGAAAAGTTTTTTTTAAATATAATATGAAAAAATTCTATGAGAACGTTTCTTGATATTCGTGCGTTTGAATCTCCAAATATCGGATGCGGTTTGGCTACACTCTTGATCTGTTTATACTCCGTAACGGCAAAACGGATTTCAATTAAAATTTCAGGGATTGAAATAGGAATTTTAACTTAAAATTTCGTGTTTGTTTCATTTCGATATCTTGCAAAGTTCAGAGGATCCAAACAACTTTGATTTAAATACGGCGTACGTAAATACATTGTGCTCTCAACTGAATACGAATGTATTTTCACACTTAAATGTTTATAAAAAGTAAACTAATAATGGAAAGTCACTCTCTCAAAGTAACAAGAAATCAAGAAATCTAACACAAGTGTCCGGTGTTCACGTCAACGGATTTAAAAACCCAGTTCCGAGTGACGTGAACGTCACGTCATCCGAGCTGAATGGGTCAAGGTAAATATTTATAAATACATTGAATTATACCGCGAAAGGCGGTGTGAAAACCAACTGCGAGTTAAAAGTCGTATTTGGGGTTTCTATACCATCATCCCTCTTACTGTGTTCATATAGGCATAATTTTGGCAGCATAAGAGACGTAGAGAAAGAGAGGGTGAGTGGGAGGGGGAGGGAGTCTCTCTCTCTCCCTCTTCTTTGTCAAACACTGGACTGGATGAACGTGTATTGATAGACATTCATTCGTATTCAAATACAGTTTCTTTCGCAACATAGCGTGTTTCGTATGTTTTGTTGTGTTTTTGATGTCAATTACTTTTATAGCGTTTTCCCCGTCAATATTTTTGTATAATTCCTACTCCTAGCAGTAAGTTAGGGTTGGAAATGTGTTATATGAAAATAACAAGGAAATTATCGACGTTGGTGTCGAAACAGGTGTAAAAGGGGGTTTCTATGCTATATTATTACATTTATAACCGATTTATGTAAGAGTTAATCCCTTAAATGTTAAGACTACTGAAAATATTTTTAGTCCTGCTATTGTACGGGGAGTATTTTTGACTCTCTCGAGACTCTGGGAGTATATTTGAGGTTCATATTGTGACGTTTCCGATGCCGGTTTAGTCATGTGTTGACCAAAAATTAAATAATGAACCGGAATAATATAAATAAATACCCGGGTAACGCCGAGTCCCCAGCTAGTAAGTATATATTTGACGTAATCGTTAGACTAAAAATTACTTTGAGTACCAACTAGGAATAGCTATTTGAAGAATTTCCAGACCATGTGTACGACTCAGATAGTGGGGGAAGGGGGGTCAAAGGCTAAATGCGTGTGATCCTGAAACAGACACCTCCCCTTTTATACCATGGGAAGGAAATGCAAAAGAAATAGTTTCGTTGATGTTAACTTTCAGATTAGAGTACTTTTACTTTGTTATCCTTAAATAGTTTGGTAATAGGTAGTTTCTGGTACTTTTACTGTACAGTTTTTATGTAATAATAATTCCTGTTTTACATTTTTATCACGTAATACTGGCTGGGTTCCCGGCGTACCGGTTACATATTTATATTAGCCCCCTACTGTATTTAATTCGTGACTAATCTCCTGCTGAACATGTGATTTAACCGACAACATGCACGAATTTATTTTGAGTGTAATTTATATTATCACACCTCGAAAATTTATTTCATCATAACCGTCGTGATGAATAATAGCAGTTGAGTCAATAAATCTCCTGGTACAATCAATATTCACGCCACGTTAAAAGCGTCTGAAACACCCCGGTGCATTGACAAATTGAGAAAATTCCCTCAATTTTCATTAAGATAAATATTCTCCTCCTGGTATACTATTTTTTTTTATTTATAAAGGTCGCATCGAAGGCCTAGTCAATAGTGACCACAGTGGCAATTATTTACATGATATTTTACAATTATTTACAATTATGAATTTCCAAAATAAGATACTGGTAATGTCCATTTTTCTGTTCGCTAACCACAAATTAATTATTTTTCTTCATTACATTTGATTTTTAAATTAAATAAGAAACAAACAACACAAAATGCAATACAATTAAATCAAAAATCTTACTGTCCTTACAAAACTTAATAATGTCTTTTTGATATTCATGGGAGTTCAAGATGGAATTGCAATTTTTGCCCTGTAGGTATTTTAGTCAGTGTTGGTGATATTTGGGGCATAGATTGATGACATGTTCTTAGTTTTACACAGATCACATGACGGTGGGATGGATTTACTGATAAGTGTGGCCTAATTTGCAGTGTCCAGATTTTTTACGCCAATAATACAGTTTTACCAACGGTTGTTAAGCTATGATGCATTTCATGTAAGGTATTGATTATTTCCATGTTGATTTTGCTGTCATAGATTTTACAAATGCATTTTGTTTTATAATCCTTCCACGTGTTCCTGATGATTGCATTGCAGCGTATAATTGATCGCATGTAAGCCAAGCAGAATGTAAAAATACAGTTGCTCTGTATTGCGCGTAATTAAATATGGCCTACGTCCCTGTATTATGCCTGCTCAATGTCAGTTGAGTCATCTTGCGCATACTGACACGTTATGTAAGGGGTATTTGATCCCTGCTCCAAGTGTTTTTAAGAATATAAGTACCAGATTTTGTTGAAATTTGTCCATGTGTTTACATTTGTACAAATAATGTAAACCATAAGTAAATCATTTTGAATGATATTGATATCATCTTTAATTTATGGAAATATAAGAACATTTCTGTTATTTTTAAGGATACAAACATTAAAATATATTTGTTAATAATATATATTTCTTGATATGTTACGCGTAATAATAACTAAATCATTCGCAAGTGTTCCAGAAACTAAATTGATCTGAAAGACATACAACAAATATTTGAGAGTTTTATATTACACTCATAATAACGCTTTCGTGGAAATGGAAAAGGATTATTAAATCTACAAATTTAATAATTTAACTCATATTTACAAGAGTAAACTTGAAATAAAAAATACCTGTATATTCCCAGGATAATGGATGTATAGTATATCGAAATAATATCTAATGACATAAAATATTGATTGTAAAATAAAAACCTGAAACTAAATAATCCGTCCGTATATTTTGCAAAATTCATTGTGTCCTCAACTTTGTTTTTCACTAAATTTCAAATTTGAACTGAACACAAAGCAACAATAAACTCTTGAACCAGAACCGTTACTCCTATCGGATTCTTATAAATCTATTACTTTCAACCGACTATTTCTTATATACCTCGTATTACATATCATTTAACTACACTTTGTTTAATGAGATCCTAGACTTTTACTCCAAGGTTCCGTTTCACCTGTTTTAACCAATCTGTCTTTCCTCATTGATGAAAGAAGTTCTCATACACTGGAGGTTATTACATCAGAAATGGGGGATGGACTATCAAAAATTTGCGTGGTCTTAATGGAATGTACATAAATAATGAAATGTAGTTTTAACATTCGAGAATAAATATAAAACCGATTGATTAAGAATAATCAGAAAACAATTCTTGAACAAGGGTTTAAGCATCACATCACGCATTGTCGTAAGTGCCATAGAGAATATTATACGGATTAACGTAGTTAAATTCATGATTTATGACTGTAGTTGACGTAGAGAATTAATACTTGGCTATTTTTTTAATACAACCTTTAAATGTTTTTCTTTCGATGCATATTTAGATAATTAAAGCTTTCATTCATGTTGACTTTCAGTCTACTTTCCTCACTAGGCGAAACACCGTAATGCTAGCTCCAAAATGTCTCTTAACATGAATTCCACCTCAAAAAGTGAACCTATATAATTAATTTAGTATAAGTACGTAATCCCACATTTTCACCTTATCAGCACTGTGAGGTAATAAGTAATGAAACGAGGAACAATTGTTCTAAACTTCAATGTGACACGAACGGAAATTATGTTATACTCAGTCTCTTTACTAAAAAACAAACAAGAAGGCTTACCTTCATTAAGAGTTTCCGTGGTTAATTGCTCGAGAAACTATTTAATTCCCTTGAAAGTAAAAAATGTAGAAAAAGGAAGCATTGCGAAAGTAAACGAGCTAATGCTTTCTACAATTAAAGACACATTTGGCTTAATAGTATTAATTTCATGATATACTGCAACGCATAATTAAGAGAAAAGAGTTAAACGTAGCTTGAAATGCGAAATATTCTGGATTTCCTTCCCTTTGGGTCTGTTGAAAAATTAAAATACAAGAGTAAATCAGTTATTAATGTATAAGGATATCAATATGAAAATCTGATTTTTGTGAGTTCTGGAAAAATACGCCATAATCCAAAGCATTACTTTTCCTGAAGCTTTGTGACGCAATCATACTCTACTAACTCCTCTACTTTGAGTTGAAATAGTATATTTAACAGTTCATTTGAAATAAGAGCCGATTTGACGTTGAAACTCTTCCTTGTGCCGTCGAATGAAATTCATGCTATGATGTCACTTATTATGGTCCACGCAAACAATGTATAGAGCAGAATAGAGTATTTCTTGACGTCATAAGTTAAGATGAAGATGAGGTGCTCGGGTCTCACACGGCAATGAGATACTATACCGTGATTTAATAAAATTGGAAATTATCGTTTAGACACGGTTGAAGAAAGAAAAAAGTTACTCGAACCAATTGCTGACTTAACAACCGTGAGTAAATAGATCAGCTATTGAAGGGAATTATAAAGTGTACATGGAGAAGGAATTGGTGTTGAGAAAATAATATTAAAATAGTGATTATATAAAGTAACCACGATTTAAGGATACCTAATTATCAATGCACGTTTTTATATAATTGTCTTGCGGTCAATAAATAAATACTTATAAATCATTTGAAGGCAGGGTTTCGTTACAATTGCGCAGGTGCTATATATATAGTACGTGTAAGTTACAGCTCCGTCCCAGGAAATGGCAAAGTCGGCTTTCGAAAGGGCCAGACTATATTGTCGGCGTCTTTTAAGAAACCGCCAGATAAAGGCATTGTTAAATTCGCGCCACGAATTGCGGACTAGCTTAAGCGGGAGGCTTTTTGCTCACGTGAGTTTTGGTTAAACACACTTCAAGAGATAAGCGGAAGAATGCTATTGGTTAAAAGGGATCATGTGACCTAATACTTGTAAGATGACGTAAGTATAGGGGTAGTGTGTGAGGCAGTAGCCGGCATGATACGGTGAAGAACAGATGCGTCTTTTGTTGATTTCGCGAAAAGGTGCGACCGCGCATAGTATTTTGGCTAACGTTAAACCCACGAATTTAAGTGATGTTAGAGCAAAGCGAATTCAAAAGCTTAGCAAGTGGAACTGATTTTTTTACGACGATGAACAGTTTTGTATGCGAATTGGCCGAAGTGTGTTTTATTTGTGTTTGAGAGTTTACTGACCACGCCCTGCTTTAGATAAATAAATGGTTGCTAGTGTTTGAATAAACATTGCGTATATTTATGTGGCAAAATTACTTGGCACCCTAACAATGGAATCTCTAAGATACATGGAGTGACATTTCTACGCTGAGAACGCAGAGCTGCAGCTGGCTGCGTCAGGCTCAATCACGCGAAAAAACCGTAGTCTCAACTTATACGTTCTGGTGATTAATTAATAATGAAGAAATTGCAATTTTATAAAGAACAAGGAACAATTTTATTTGATTAAAATTTGAACAATTTGGACTAGAAATAAAATAAAACATTAATTTACAAACATCATTAAAAGTTTGGGGCCGGCTGCTTGCTAAACTCACCAGTGAGCAAGAGTATCTACTAAGGGTTGTTGTTGTGGTATTAAGTTCGAAAACAGGTATGAAGCAACCCTCCATGCTAACCTATCCTGCTCAAGCCTTTTTATTTTCTCATATCTATCACAACTCACATCCTCCCTAATTTGCTTAGCGTATGCACTAAGGGCTGAAGCGTGTATAAACAAACCTTGGCATCGAAAATTTTACAAGAACTCAAGTAAGCCAGTGGCGAGAAACGTAAATCTAGCACATCACCGCTTGTAGATGCAGGTGATGATAGGACATCTCTTCTCAGGTCAGGCTTTCTGTCTGCTCCTCGACGTCCATACCCCAATCATCAGCCATTGGGAACCCTTTACTTTAAGTCGTATTCCTTCATACTCGGCATATTGATGTAATAATGTAATGCTGTTATGTCTTCTCAACTAAAATCAAAATCGCCTAAAATCTGCTCTTCTTCTTCTTATATTAACATATTCCCCGCTTTCGTCTGCCTGGCGGGGTGTAGAAACCCGAGAACTTCATATTCAACCTATTCACTGGAAATATATATATATATATATATATAAATTTTCCTAATTATCGATGGACGGGGAAAGGTAAAAAGCGACATGTTTCAAAACAGGCTAATAGTTAAAATTTCCTTCTTGATGCTTCACGCTCATGAATAGCGACGAACTCATTAGCGGGAAATATATCCATAGAAGTATTCACGGCTCACAACCGCAGTCCCATTCACGTCTCTCAATCAATCATGAATTCCATATATTTCCGATATTTACATCGTTACAACATGAATGGCGGTACAGCAACGAGTTGGCAGGATAAAATGTCAAGAAAGAGTACATGTTGTGAAATAACGTGTCACTGATAATTGAAGGTATATTGAAAACTATTGTTGCCTATTATGTACTTCCAAAATTTTAGTTCAAATTAGCATTGTTCCCCATGGTTTCCTATTTATGGCTTCATCCGTCAACTAACGTTTTCAAATTTAGCGAAACAGCAAGAGCCTTTTTTTAGGGTAAAAATATGTATTAGTTGATAAAATTTTGATCATCTATATCTTCAACCGTATTATATATTTGATTGAAATTTATAATCAAAAGTGAGTAATTTACGTTAATATACGTCTTTTCTTTCTGTTTCACTTCAATGAATAGTGCTCTAAGTTTATAATTCCCCTAAAATCGGTGATTTTTTAGATTAAGTTACACTACCGTCTTTGTTACATACATAGTGTATTGAAGTTGTTAAAAGATAGGAAAAGAAATATACTTTCATATACGGAAGGAAACTATCAACACTCATGACTTTGTTCCAGCTTATAGTTTCTCGTTTTAAAAGTATGCTCGAAATTTTATTGGTCCCGATAAAATTATTTTGCTATGAGGAATGTCTTAGTATGATTTCACTTACTGTGTATTTATACTAGATGGTATCCATGAATGACTGAAACCTGTAGTAAATCACATGTAGTGCATAGTAGATAATTAGTTATTATGAATGGATATGTACTAGACGTTAAGATATTAGTTATTAAATTAGATCCTTTTTTAGTACCAGCTGATAGCAGGAACACACATTGTTTATTCAATGTGCGGGGGGAATAAGAAAAATTACGTGAGAGCATCGGTCTGAGGATTTTTAGCAGGGTAAGCGTGATTTTTTCGAGGAAAAAGAGGTGCGAATTCCTGCGTACACCTGGGAGTACGTGCTCCCGCATATATTATTTTTCCCCGCCAAGGGACAAAATAGCGAGGATTAGCGTAATTCTCGGGCAATTGGGGACGTGTTATTCCCAAATTTAGTAATATGATTGGTGGTCAAGATGGTAAAAATAAATGACGTGTGACAAAAAGGTGGGGAAAGATCTTAGTTGGTGTAGAGAAACAGAGAAGAAGATAGTCTGTGCTGACAAGCCGGGAGGAAAAGAGCTCCCTCAAAGTTTGCACAGAAAATCCACAGCCTGCAATAATTCTCCTGGGCGGTAGAAATTTGCCGTCAGGAGAATCAAGGTGGAAGCCTGCCATCCGCCTGTACTACGTGGCGTGGAAGCAGTCTATGGGCTATCAGTTGCCAATTCCAGCGATGTGAGAGATCAGAGGCAATCAGCGACGACACAGATCCGGGGGTCCTGGCTTCATCGTCCTCCTCCACCACATACGTACACCCGAGACGAAGCAGCCAACAGCTGAGCCACAGTGAGAGCCCATCCGGATTAATTAGCGATGTCCTCACGTTGACGCAGTTATTTCCGTTATTTATATAATTTCTAAACTCTGGGCACATAAATTATTTATTTCCTTTACATTATTTCTATGGTGTTAAAAATTTAATAGTTCGGTATGTTTTCTCTATATAGGATTTTATATGTAAATTGGTGTATTTTCTTGGCCATCAAGGTCAACCTGTAAGCTTTTGCTAGTAATCGGAGCAAGTTAGAAATGAGGATAGTAAATTTTATAAATAGGTCCTATTATTATTTTATTTAGTAATAAAATATTTAATTTTAATATATTGTAAATATATAGCCTAAACTTGGATAATATATTCATGATAAAAATGAACCAGATGGTAATATTATCTTATAGTAGAACTCTTAACGTAATATTAAATCTGGTGTATTCGTTCAATGTTTAATTGCCAACCAACAGTCCTATACGATCACCACAAAACGGACATTAATGTGTTGGTTAAGATTTAGAATTATCTGTCTTATAAGAGTTCAAGTTAAAGAATTCCGAAGTCACTGTTTTTGTTAGCTACATTAATTTAACTGTTAAATTTAGACTTTCCGGGAATTTATTTAAAATAAAAATAATTTGCGAAAGTTAATAGTCTAGATTGGAAAATGGACGAAATATGTGTGAAACGTAATTCAGATTGAATTCAAATGAGTTATTTACTTGCATAACCAATAAGAGTTTTATATGTTCTCTGACTAAAATGGTCACAGCTTGTTATATTCAGAACAATGTAAAGAATTGTTGCGCACCGTTCGTTGCTTTATTTTTATAACAATACTTCTGGAATCTTTAACACATACAAAAGGTCGTTTCCAGATTTTCCCATGTCACGGAAATACTGGCTTAGATGAAATTCTCTCATAGCTCACAAAGTATAATATTCACAGCATCTTTACAACAACAAATATCGATTATGAATGGTTCCATAATTAAATTACTCAGGTTTAATACACGGTTTTAGTTCTAATTAAATAATCTACTATGCTACCAAATGAATAAAGTTTACATAGATTTGTTATTTAATATTCACTTTTATAGGCTTCCGAAGCAAAGTCTCTGTAGTTTAAGACTCGTCTCTATCCATATATTTTTGTTTCAAATCAAGGAAGCTTCTTTGCAATATCCACCATCCGATGTCCATAGACGACACACCAAAGGTTATATCTTTTCTTCCTGCGTCTTAGGCAAAGGTATGTTTCCTTTGTAGTTATACTACAACTACTAGAATGTAAACAGTTTATTTCTATTAGAATTATGGCAAGAAGTTTGCAAGTATGCTGATAAATATCTACGATTTCTTTATATACAAAAATTTAGATTAAAATTGCTAAACGCGAAATTTCACTCAATCGACAACCCTCTTGGTAGACATGAAAATGTATTTCGAGTCTAAGAATGAATTCTTTGAGAATAATTCACGGAACTTAATCCGTTATATTAGAACATTCCTGCGTTCCTCCCTCACAGTTGCAACTAAACCAAGGATTATGGCTTTGGCTATGGTAGTAATTGTGAACTTCGGGAACTGTGTGATATATTTCCGGTAACAAACTTTGTCGAGCAAACAGCAGTGTAATTAAGTTACAGCAAATACCTGGAATGCACAATAAATATTAGATAACGCATTAAATTCAAAGTTTCCCTCCAGCTTCTAGCAACAATTTGACGACCATGCCTACACAGCAAACTACTTCCAGTAGTTGGGTGACTCATTTTAAGAATGGAAGTATGCAATCTTTTCTTTTTTAAATAATATTAATTTTCAATAGAAATATTTTGCGAATTTCAGTATACATATTTCTGTGTGTTGACTTCATTAATAAAAAATATGGTGGCATCTAATCCAGTTGTTTCTTCCTTGCGCTTACATTAATCCAGAAATGTTCTTAATTTTAGGACGGCTCTGTACTGAAATTTCAGGTAGTATAATTGTTGAGCCCAAGGGTGAACAGTTTCTAGGAACTACCTCCGATTACAAAATACTTTATTATTTTTTTCTATAAATTCGTCATGAATATATATTTATATAAAAACGTATGGTAATTATTAATAGTTCTTTAAATCTATCAAAATTTTTCCATAACAGGAAAAGAAGATTGTTGCACATTATCAATTTGATTATATAGGATAATTAGTACATGTAAATACCCAATAATAATCAGTCTCACTAAAT